>OZ010793.1:139213344-141713344 GCA_963932465.1 Maratus speciosus
GAAGTATGCTCGTCATGAAGGTGACACGGACTAGTGTTATCACCAGTGTTCCCAATTTAGTGGATTTTTTTTTTTTTTTTAAATCTGCCTCATCTCCAAATATTAATAAGATGATAGTTTTCTCTGTTCAACACGTTGACTGTGGTTGTCATCTTTTAACCCCTTAACTGCTTCTTTATTTTTTACACCACTTTTTCCGTACAAAAATATTTCCCTTATATAATCGAAAATTTTCTGACAATTCCTAAAGAGCAGATTACAGTTACAAATTAGTGGTATCGAAAAGTTTTTAGTAAAGAAGCAAGCAATGTCTTCATCCCCGAACGCAGTTCCGACAAAAGAGTTAAGTGGTTAATATTAACCCTTTGCACTCCGTTGTCGCTGTTGCGGCGACATTGTAAGGTAAGTGAAAAACACCGTGGTCGACGCTGCGCCGACACTGTAAGGTTAGTGAAAAACTCCGTTATCGCCGCTTCGGCGACATCATCTTGCCTTGAAATTTTTTTTTTGACGCCAGTAATAAAAGAAAAGAAAATTTGCCTTATTTAATCAGAACATTTTTTAAATTGTGTACTTGAAGGAAACTTCATTTAAATAAATGGTGCCGTTCGAATAAAATATTTTTGTAACGACTCGCAGTTGCTGGTACTCCATAGTCAAAATGACGCGGAGTTGCTGTTAGACCATACTCAAATTAACGCGGAGTGCAAAGGGTTAAATTTGTCGTCTACCTGCCCACAACCGCAGTCAACGTGTCAACGACGAGTTAAATAAGGTGGATATTTGTACTAGAAAATAGTTGCACATTTTTCAAAAACAAATATTTTCCGCTAAATTGGCAACATGGATAACATATGATGACAGCATTAGCAGTTAGTCCTCCCTTTCTTTAACCCCTTCGCGACGGGAGCCTTTTACGAAATGTTTATTACTTTGCTACCGGTTTTAAAAAACAGAAGTTTGTGCTTATTCAAATCGGAAAAATGCTCGGATTAAATAAGGCAAATTTTACAGTAAAATTTTACTGGTGAGGATAAACGAGGATCCTTAGGCCTATTTCCGGCACGTATACGTGTCGCTCGTCCCCAAGGGGTTAAGTGCCACTTTTTCTGAATAAATTTGTTAGTTTTATAAAATGACATAATTTAAATAAGACGCTTCGAAAATAATGGTCACAACATGCAATTTGGTCCATGGTAAAAAAAAAAACCAAGAAAGAAAAATCATGCGTCAAGCATAGATTATGAAATACTTTCCAACACATTCAGAATAATGTAACAAAACTGCACCGTTTAAAAAATTAAAATATTATGTTTAATTCAATTATATGGAAACGCATAACACATTTCAAAACCCAATTTCAGCTGTTTCCATCTGCTATCGGGAAATTATCCGAATTTTATCAGCAGTCCTGTGTATGATATATAGGTTTGTATCTATTAACTACATGCATGCCAAAATTTAGTTCACTTCAGAAATACATATACAGTGGTGGAAAATTGGCGCAGAAAGGGGGCCTATTCATACCACTAAATTATAGTAGTATTTACCCTCTTATCTAATGATCAAATTTCTGAGTTTTTATTAAACTAAATAATGCCATAAAATTTTAGTGGTATCAATAGGCTCCACCTCTGCGCCAATTTTCCACCACTGCATATACTTCAGTTGAAGTTGAAAATTCGCTTTCAGCAATTTCCTCTAATAAGGAGAATGGTACGTGAAGGCTTTTGTGCAGCCCTGTATATCAGGTATTGGTACAGAATTTAAATATAAGGAGTGTGATGCAAAAAATTAATTAAACTTAAAAGCGAAACGCATACCGAATTTTAAACCGTACACTTCAGCAATTGTTACTACTAAAATAAACTAAAATAAAATTACTACTAAAACAAACTACTACTATTAAAATAAACTACTTCAAATTACCACCGTTCAATTTGACAGCATATTTTACTAAGTTTTTAAATATTAAATTCTAAATCTTTATCCTTAATTATTTTAATTTGAAATTAAATTTATTGTATTTTATTACTTTTTCATATTCCTCTGGTAAAGTTTCAGAATAATTGTTAAAATAGTTTGCCAGAGAAACGAGATTATAATTCCTACACTTCTCCTCATTTTAATGGCTTTCTATTCACTCCGTGTCTTAAAAAAGCAATCTTTTTAGCTCAGAAAATGCTCTTATCTCGTAATACCGGAAATTCCATCCTACGTCACAAGAACTCACAGGAGGCAAAACATTCCTTTCCTCCCGCTTCATAAGTGTGTTGCCATTCCACGGTGATAATCCTAGTACAAAATCTTTTTTGCCGGCCGTGTTATCGACAAGCCATCCTTTTAAATATTTTGATTGGCTAGTTTTGCCGAGAGCGTCTCCCGATTTCGGCAGGCGTTTCAAAAAAGAGTCAGTTATAGAATTTTGTCTAAGAACTCAAGACCGACTTTCGGATCGACATTTATTTTTTCTTTTGCCGCTGGGCCTTTGGCCTAGCGAGCATCTCCAGTAAGCAATAGGCGTTTCCAATTCATAACGTAATATTCAAAAGAAGTTTCAGTTATAAAGATTTGTCAAAAATTGTCCCTGAATAGTTTTTCCTTCCGAAATCTCTGGATTAAATCATACAGTGAAAAAGTAGCAAGAAAATGTTTGAACAATTCATAATTACCGTACTCTTTCGTTCGACTTTTAATTGCATCCTTTCGAGATGATCAGATCTTTATTGATGATTGATTAGCCCTCTGCAATAAAGGAATTCTCAATTGAAATAATGACGCCGTGGATTTCAGGTTTCATCGATCTTTGATACCTTTATCCCGTGTTTCGAGTTTCGTGATAATCCTTCATAGACAATATGTGCTTCAAGTTTTCAACTATATATATATATTCGCTCGTGACGAATTTTCATCTAACGCCGGCCGTTAAGACAATAATACACACTGCTCCTGTCATTACTTTAGAGAGTCTATTAGGGAATAACTGTTTTACTTAAAAGGAACATTAGCCAACGCGTTTAAAATAGACTTGCTAAAAATAAAATTTAAATCAGTAAAAGAAGATAAATATAAATTTTCTTCAATATATTTGCACTTCATTATGCTATAATATAATATTTTATGATTTTAACTAATAATATATTTATTTATTCCCGGATCCGGCATTGATATAATAACAGTGTTAAATAAATATGTTTGATGTGAATTATGGTTTGATCATTTTGCTTATATTAAATTATAAGCAGAAGTTCTCTTATACGTCCGTTAAAAATATTTCAAAAATATATATTCTAAAAACACACTCAAAATATATATTAAACATTTAATTGCTAAAAAGGACGTCAAACGTTAATAAAATACATTAAAAGATCTTAATAATTTGACATGTTTCGATTGAATTTACTCAATCATCATTTTGAAACATTTTGCTTATCTTTATTTTCTGTGTCATTATCAGCTATATGGGGTGAGTAAATACAATTTTCCTTATTTATATTTTAAGAGTCTCCTTTTCAGATTTAATCTAATTTAATTACGGCGCATATTACTTCTCCACTATACCTTACGGCCGTAGTGTGGTTCTGGGAGGTGTGAATTGGATTTATTTTGGTTCAATTTGAATTTTTCAATTGAATGTTTACTCCAATTTACATATCCCAGAGTCACATTACAGATGGAAACATACTTGTATACTTTTGTACAACCCAGTAGTTAACCTAGTACTTTTATTACACGCCACTATTTAGCTAAAATTTATTTCAAAGTAAAACACTCTTAAAACTACTGAAATCACATTTCCAGAAATTATCATTTATAGACGACCATGTATCCAAATCTTTGCGCGACCATGTATATCATTTTATCTATATTCTACAAACATTTCTTAGTAAACTAAATGCAGTTCAGAGTAAAAATGTAAAACTCATTTAAAAGCCCCTTATAAGCAATTTGCACTCATATCCAGTAACCATTACGAATTCTTTTGTGTTGCCCTTTATATGAATTATAGCATTTATAACACCATATACTATGCATAAATATAGTGAAATATAAGAGCGCATAACATAATTAAAAATGCATTTCCAGCAATCATTGCTACTGTACAGTACTTCGGATACAGTATAGTAATATACCCTCATAGCATGCATGGTCACGGTGACGTCGTTGTTACGTCGTTCTAAGTCACTGTGGTCACGTCATATCTGTGACCAAAATTCCACCACTCAGTGATGTCACATTGTAACTGAGATGTGAACTTCTTAGAAAACTTTAAAAAATACAAAAATTCTTCAGAACATGTTATTTACTGTAAAATTATATTTTTCTATCAATAAAAAAAAAATTGTGACGTCATTGTTATGTCATTGCATGTAACGTACGTCACGTCACATATGTGACTAAAAAAACCCCACCATATTGTAAGACACAGTGTGACAAAAATATGAACTTTTAAAATCTTTGAAAACGAAGAGAAATATTTTAACCCTTAATTCTCACTCCCGTCATATTCTCGGGCTGTGTATTTTACTCAAATTGTTTGATTCCCACCAGTTTTATAAAATAGTGAAATTGGCTATATTTTAGTATCGTTTTTACTGTCATTAAATAAGGTGAATATTTCTTTTTCATAAAAGTGGTGCCAATAAGCAATTTGAATTATTCAACCGTAATTTAATTCGAGCGTTAAGGGGTTAAACAGTATATTAAACAGTCCAGAGTTACAGCGACATAAGGAATGAAAATATATTAGTGGATAGTAAATAGTTAATTCTGTCACGAAAGGGGGGGGGGGGACATAATATATAAAGTGCATGATACAAGCATTAATAAACTAAATTTTCATGTTATATTTTATCAATTTGATATCTAAGACAGTGAAAGTATACTTTTTTCATGATTTCAATTTTATCTAGCATTGCAATTTAATATAATAATCCTTCACTGATTGCTATTATTAAAAAAGTGTTTCTCGGAAAAATGGTACGTGCTGGAGCAATTTGGATAACATATATAGAATTAGGAGTATTAAATCTGTACACTTTATGTATTTAGTTTGCAGGGAGTTTTTTTTTTTTTTTTTTTTGCCAACCATTGGTATTTGAAACACTTCTGTGGTTTCAAACTAAAAATTTTCTATTACAGTTAAGTCTGCAGCTTTTAATGAGCACGTAGAAAGAGTCTTCAGAGTTTAGTCATATATGCATTTCTTGCTTTATAATTTGCATTCAAGTGTAATATTTTTTCCTGATAGTGGTTAACTATTTTAAGTAACTATTTTTTTTTAATTCTACTTCTTTCAGACTTTTTAAATAAAATTAACATTTTCCGAAAAAAAGAAATATACAAAATTTAGGCAAAACCCATGATATAATTAATTATTCGTATTTCAAATTTGTATTTTAGAGATATGACTTAAAAAAAAAGTTATTTTACAAATTGTTTTATTTTACAGAAAATTAATATGAAAAGAATGACAGATTGACAAATATTTTTTTTTTATCCTCGATAACCTTTTTTTTTTAATTATTATGAACATATTTTGTATTTATTACGTGTGAAACAAACTTTACTTTAAAAAAAGGGGGGTGGGGGTTCATTATTACCATTAAATTGATTTTTAGACATTTTAAAAATTTAAACAATGTTTTATCTAATAAACTCTAATTATGAATATTATTATTATTATTATTATTTACAAAAAATCTTTATTATTATTACTTACAAAAAACTTTACAATCCATTGTAACTTGAGTAGTTTGGAACTAATAAAAAGAAAGGGTAAAATACACTGGAAAATTCCTTTAAGTAGAAAATTTTAATTAAAGACAGTCTCATAAAATTATTGCGCATTTAAGTTCGAAATCTGTTGTATACAAAAACAAATAAACGATAAAAAAAAATACATCTCCTGAAAATCGTCTGCGCACAGAATAAATAAGAGAAGACGCGGGAAGTCAGTTCACTGTTTAGAACTTCAACAAGTCTACAACACTTTTTTATAAAATAAGAGAAAGACGCCCGCATTTTAGGGTATTACAAATAGACAGATATTATTTATGGAGCGTATATGTAAGTCTTATTTAATTTAAATTTTTTATTCCTGTTTTGTATATTATGGTCATGACATAAATAATTTTATGTTATATTAGTAAGAGACTGATCTGGTATTGCTTTCAGAAACGATATTTTCCTATGCGATTCTCCTGGCTGAAGCCACCAGTGCTCTACCATCTGAGCTACCTGGACGAATCTGGTGGAACTTTTTCACCAAGCTAACCTTAATGATTATAGCATCTGGTCTGAAACCTGGTTTAGCTGAACAGAATAAATCTCAGGTAATGGAACTCCAGAAATCGCTGGATACGTAATTACACTAATTTTAACACAATTATTCTAATTGGTAAATAAATCATACTAGCAGGAATGACCGAGCTAAGCTCGGTCAAAATTAGATTTGTGTTTATCTCGATATATTATTCCCACTAAATCATTCTTGCTGTTTTAGATACAATTAGCTTGAACCTGAGACATAGTGACCTAAAATGACCCACTAATTGAATTTTTTCGAACATGCGACCTAACACAATGCTCTTCTCGAGCCTGAAAACGATGGAATACAAAATTTAGTGAAAATCGTTAGTCGTTTTGTAGATAAAATAAGCTTGACCCACGTTGATTAAAAACCCACTAACCGAAACTTACCGAACATGTGAGTTTCAATGGTCTTTTTGTACTGTGAAACGGTATAACAAAAAAATTGCTAGGAAACGGTGTAATAAGAAATTTTGTCAAAATCGTTTGAGTAATTTTTTAGATAAAATTAGATAAACCTTGACCCATAGTGACTCAAAATGACTGGTTAATCGAATTTTCTTGACCATACGACATAGACCAATGGTCTTCTCGAACCCGAAAACGAAAGACAACAAAATTTAATCAAAATCATTAAAGCTGTTTTCTGGATAAAATTAACCTGACCCACAGTGACCCCAAAATGACCCATTAATCGAATTTTCTCGAACATGTGACATAACCCAATGATCTTCTCGTGCCCGGAAACAGTATAATACAAAATTTTGTCAAAATCGTTTGAGACTTTTTTTAAGATACAATTAGCTTGACCCACAGTGACCCAAAAATAACCCACTAATCGAATTTTCCCGAACATGTGACTTGGCTCAATGGCATTCTCATGCTCAGAAGCGATATAATACAAAATTTTGCCATAATGTTTTGAGCCGTTATTTTAGATGCACTTAGCTTGACCAACACTGGCCCAAAAATGACCCACTAATTGAATTTTCTCGAACGTGTGACTTAGTGCAATGGTCTTCTCATGCCCAGAAACTGTATAATACAAAATTTTGACAAAATCGTTTGAGTCGTTTTTTTAGATACAAATAGCTTGACCCACAGTGACCCAAAAATAACCCACTAATCGAATTTTCCCGAACATGTGACTTGGCTCAATGGCATTCTCATGCTCAGAAGCGATATAATACAAAATTTTGCCATAATGTTTTGAGCCGTTATTTTAGATGCACTTAGCTTGACCAACACTGACCCAAAAATGACCCACTAATCGATTTTTCTCGAACATGTGACTTAGCCCAATGGTCATCTCATGCCCGGAAACGGTATATTACAGAATTTTGTCGAAATGTTTTGGGGCCTTTTTTAGATTCAATTAGCTTGACCCTGACCCATTGTGGCCCAAAATGACCCACTAATCATATTTTTTTAACATGCGACCAAGCCTAATCGTATTCTCGCGCCCGAAAACTATAAAATACAAAAAATTTCGTCAAAATCGTTAAAGCCGTTTTCTAGATAAACTTTGCTTGACCCACAGTGACCCAAAAATGACCCACTAATCGAATTTTCTTTAATATGGGGCCTAGCTCATTGGTCTTCTCGTAATCCAAAACGACAGAATTCAAAATTTAGTCAAAATCGTTAGAGCCGTTTTTTAGATAAAATTGGCTTGACCCATAGGGACCCAAAAATGACCCACTAATCGAAATTTCTCGAACACGAGACCCATCCCAATGGTCTTTTCGTGCCCGAAAATGGTTAGATACAAAATTTAGTCAAAATTGATTGAGCCGTTCTTTAGATATAATTAGCTTGACCCTGACCCATTATGACCCAAAATGACCCACTATTCGAATTTTTCTTGAACACGAGACCCATTCCAACGGTCTTTTCGTGCCCGAAAATGGTTAGATGCAAAATTTAGTCAAAATCGATTGAGCGTTCTCTAGTTATAATTAACTGGACCCTGATCGCTTATGACCTAAAATGACCCACTAATCCAATTTTCTCGAACACGAGACCCATCCCAATGGTCTTTTCGTGCCCGAAAATGGTTAGATACAAAATTTAGTCAAAATCGATTGAGCCGTTCTCTAGATATAATTAGCTTGACCCTGACCTATTATGACCCCAAATGGCCCACTATTTGAATTTTCTTGAACACGAAACCCATTCCAATGGTCTTTTCGTGTCCGAAAATGGTTAGATACAAAATTTAGTCAAAATCGATTGAGCCGTTCTCTAGCTATAATTAACTGGACCCTGACCGATTATGACCTAAAATGACCCACTAATCGAATTTTCTCGAATACGAGACCCATCCCAATGGTCTTTTCGTGCCCGAAAACAGTAGGGTGCAAAATTTCGTCAAAATCATTAGAGCCGTTATCTAGATAAACTTATCTTGACCCACGGTGACCTAAAAATGACCCACTAATCGAATTTTCTCGAACATGTGACTTAGCCCAATGGTCTTCTCGTATTCCAAAACTGTAGAATATAGAGTTTAGTGGAAAACGTTAGAGCCGTTTTTTAGATAAAAATAGCTTGACCCTTCTTGACTAAAAAATGACCCACTAATCGAATTTTCTCGAACACGTGACCCATCCCAATGGTTTTTTCGTGCCAGAAAATGGTTAGATACAAAATTTAGACAAAATCGATTGAGCCGTTCTTTAGATATAATTAGCTTGACTCTGACCCATTATGACCCAAAATGACCCACTAATCGAATTTTATCCAACACGAGACCCATCCCAATGGTCTTTTCACGCCCGAAAACGGTAGGGTGCAAAATTTAATCAAAATCGTTAGAGCCGTTTTCAAGATAAAATTTACACACACACACACACAATTTTTGCTCGCATTATAGTATAAGATTAGATGTAACTGTCCAACTGGGTGAACAATGTCCGGACCAGGATTCGAACCAGGGATCTCCTGGCTGAAGCCGCCAATGCTCTACCATAATTTTAGCTCAATATATTAATTTAATTAATAGATGGTGAGATCACTGGCTGCTTCAGCCGGGAGATCCCTGGTTCGAATCCTGGTCCGGACATTTTTCGCCCATATGGAAATGTACATTTAATATGATCTATTTACCAATTAGAATAATTGTGTTAAATTCAATCAAGTCAGATATTGTAATCTGACTTGAAGAATTGCGTCAATCTTGCAAATGAAGTGCGTTCGTACTATACTATTTTTATAAATATCCAAATCTTGGCGCAATAGTTGTTGCACTCTTGTGCAAAAATGCATGAATACAAGATTTAATACGATTAAATGTATTACATCCTTACCCTCCCTCCCTACTCTCTGAACGTTGCTCCCACCGACAACTCTTTGTTTCTGTTTCTCAAAAATTCTCTTCGCCAAAAAATAGACTCTTTAAACGACAAATAAGAAAAAAATAAAAATAAAATAAAAGAATATCGATAAGTATTTTACTCTCAAATCACAAATGTTTTGGAAAGAAGACATTATAAGACTTCTGGATAGATATAAGAAGATAAAACAGAATGGCACCTATGTAATTTAACACATTCGCTACCAACCACGAGTATACTCGTGAGTTTAATTTATTAATTACTTTGTCACCACCTATATTAGAATTAAAAAAATGCCCTATTTATTGGCAGAAATTTCGCTATATTAGTAAATCGAAATCTGCCTTTCTGAATTTGTGGTGGCAAACGACTTTCAACAAGAAATTTCAAAATTCTTACTACAGTTTTGGCAGTGAACATGTTAATAAATGTATACCAAAATTTAAATCTTCTGCGTTTCGATTTTCCTTCAAAATAGACATGAATTTTCCAGGCAACCCAGTACATAATTTCTTTAAAACACAAGGAACACATTTAAAATAGAAATGTACTACATTTTGTATTAAAATAAAACTTCAAAAATAAAACATAATATTGTTCAATTTTCTACATAACTAAAGTAGGCCTGTGATGTATGTTATTCTAGTAGATGAAAAACTTTAATATACTGTTAGATGAAACATCAAAATTCTTCTTCGAAAGTTGATATACTACATAATGTTAAATTTACATTTTTGAATAATTTTCTCATTTTATAGCTAAGTACAATATATATCCAGAGAAATGTCATCCGAACAAAGAAAATGACCTGCATTTTCAATAAGAATCCAAGACAAAATTTCTTAAAGACATATTTTACATAAAGCCATTTTTACATTTTGAGCTTTTTATATTTAAATTTTCATAACGTTTTCTAGTTAGAATATATGAAATCTGTATTTATAAAAGCTTCTAATAAAAACAGAAAACACCGCAGAAGAATGTATTTATCTGATAATAAATTATCATATAATATTAGTTCTGCCTCACAAAATTGTCTTGTTTAGTAGCTTACAAAACTGATACGATAAAAAGAAATCCTTTTATGTTGAAAAGTCACATAGGAAACAGTGGTCAACAAATTTGAACTTTTGCTTTGTCCTAAAACAGGAATTAGTTGTTTTTTATGCGGTTTTTTGTGCTGATTCCGAATCTAGTTGTAGATTTACTCCAGTACGTGAAGTTTGAGAGATATTTGCATATTTCAATTTATGCAAATTTAGTAAAATTTTTATACAATTATTTGCAAATTTAAGGTATAAAGCAATATGAGACAGGGTTTTTTTGTTTTATGTTATGATTACTACCTAATTTACTTCACAAAAACATTGTTTCTGATATTATACTGACATGTGACTGTGAAATATATTGTACCTAATTTGCATGTTTTTCATGTTTTTCTAATAATGTTTCTTGACGTTCAAATAACTACAGCACGAGTACGTTACTATGTTTCTAAACTAGTTTTTTGAAATGATTTCAAATCTTGTATCTGCTTTCTTCTATCACGTCTAGTTCTTGAAAAAAGTGAAATTTTAGTTTTTGGTCAAAAAAGCCAGAATTTTTATGATACTTTATATGAAAAACTTCAACTATTTAGGATATTCGATTATATAAATTTTTGTTTATGTCTCTATGAATCTGACCCTGTTCACCTTCTTGTCAATGAATTACACACCCCTAAAAAGCATCTTATATCAAACATGTATTAACCCTTTCCGGTGAGGTGTCCTTTAAAAAGGACACCTAATTTTAATTCCAAAACTGACAATCGCCACCAAGAATATTTAACTAAAATTTTCCTTTTATAATGTACATGAAAATAAGCAAATTCATATTTTCGAATAAATTCGTTTATAAATTGCGGTGTCAGTCCATTATTTCGTCAGTTTATAAACAGAATTACTCTGCGCCGGTAAGGGTTAATGCCGTGCTAAAGTAGAAATTCATCTTACTCAAAAACTAGACATGACATAAGAAAACAGACTGCAGATTTGAAATCAGCATAAAAATCAAGTCTAGAAAAACATTACGTCAATTCTGTGGCAATTATTTTAAAGTTGATAGTGACGTAAACATTACACCATTGAAAAATATGCAAATTAGGCTTAATAACTGATAAATAATTGTTAAGAATATGCAAATCGTGACATTTATCTGAAGCAAATAGTGAAGTAGTCATTGTTTAGAAAACGTAATTAGATGTGACATATATTGTATCTAAAATTTGCATAAAATAGCACAAAAAAGTTTAAATTTGCATAAATTTACATATGCAAATTTATCAAAACCTAGTCCACCTAGAAATAAACAGAAAGCATATTCGGAATCAGCGCCAAAAACTGATCTAGAATGATCTAATTTTAGTTCTAGGACAAAACCACTGCTGTACAGTGAAATATGCCCATAAAAATATACGAAGTGTTCTGAAAACGGCAAAATAAGTTGGGGATAGTTTCTAAATAGTAATTGCTGAAAAAAAACTATAAATCTAATCCTATCGCGACGAGCGTCCAGTACACTTCTTTAAAATTTCAGACAACACTTTTATTAATTAGAATTAATGGTGAAAAAATCAAGGATTTTGCACAGCCTATACGGCACTTACATGTGCCGCTCTTTGCGAAGTGATAAGGGTACAATTTAACTTCTTTATTACAGATTGAGACATACGTTCCAGTGGGCTATTTTTTATTTTATTCGTACCTCTTTCTGAAAAAATAAATCTTGGCAATATATTCTAGGAGAAACTCATACTGGGACATTTTGAGGGAAATACGTTAGAAAGAAAAGTATTTGGAAATTGTGGTACGATTGAACATAAAAATAGTCGCCAGTCTTGGCCCGCAAACAAAAAGTTACAGGATTATTTTATAAGGTTATTTTTAGGTTCTTTCGTAATTATATAAATATGTAGCACCTATAGTTGTCATCTGCTCCGTCCGTCTGCCTGCCCGTCTGTCCGTATAGACAGAGCCTGATTACCCACGGGACAAATTCCTACCACTAAAAATAAACAGAAAATTTTGCCTCATTCATGGCAGAAAGTTTACATGAATACGGTTCACATAAGTAAAACTTTTCTTTTAAAATTTATTGGTGTAAGTGTGCCCCGTTGGCGTATAGAACAGTGCAAAAACTACCCGCAAAATGGTTTGATATTTAATATATATATAATCGTTCCATGATTTTGTCGAGTCATTTCAAATTTTATGAAAATCGAATCAATGCTTAAAGGGTCTTGTATCTTTTAAACGTTGCCCCACCAATGGCCGAGAGGTTCAGCTCTCGAAGCTGGTAGACGGGAGGTGCTGTGTTCGAACCCAATCGCGCCCGTTGGCCTAATCATTCGGAGTTTTCGTGGTTTTCTTCGAACTGTGGATTTTCATGCGTAAATACGGGTTAGGTTCCCTTAGAAAGACCCCCCCACGGAGGGCACCCTCCCATTAGGCCCTATATCCATCGTGTTGATAATTGGCCGTCATAAACACAAACAACCAACCAACCTTTTAAACGCGCCGAAAATTAACGAAAAACTTCAAAGTTTGAATTAGCCTATCTTTAAAACCTTTTTATGTATAAACATGAAATTTTGGATATTGATTAAACAGATTGTGCTTTGTAATATGCTACCATTAGAAATTTATTAGCCTTTTACAGAATTTGTGTATTTTTGAAATCAAAATAACTCTTTTTTTTTTTTTTTTTTTACTCCATAAGTCATTGCGCCCATGATATCTTGAGAAAGTATGTAAGGATTGTCATGAAATTTGGTAAAGATACTAAACAAATATGTGTGTTTAAAATGAACTACTTTTAAGTATTTACAATGGCAACATTTTAATTATGACTATTTATATTCATTAAAAAAATAATAATATTTTTTTTTTACAAAAATATTTTTTTATATAGTTAATGGAATAATTTTGGCCTAAGAGTAGTTCATTATAAACACACATATATGTTTAGTATCTTTACAAAATTTCATAACAATCCATACATACTTTCTCAAGATATCATGCGCGCAATGACTTATAGAATTTTTTAAAAAAGCGCCATTTTGATTTCAACAATACACAAATACTGTAAAAGGTTAATAAATTTCTAATGACAGCATATTACAAAGCACAATATATTTAATTAATATCCAGAATTTCATGTTTATACATAAAAAGGTTTTGATGATTGACTACAGTCAATCAGGGTAACTTTGAACCACGGGGTGTAACTTTGCACCACCTCCTATTTTTCAATATTTTTGACTCTAAAAGACTAAATAAACTCCAGAACTGTGCTCTGTTGGCAAGGTTCTAAACAGGGATTTCTACTCTTTATTTTTGAAAATAAATTATCAACATTATACGCAATTATTTGCATCATCTAACTATTTTTCTGAAGTACTGTTTTCAAGTTAATTTTGAATGCTGTTTTGAAGTTGATATAATCCAATTAAATTTTCATAGTAAGTAACAATATATTCATTTATCAGACATATTATGATCTAAATGTTGTAAATGTGTTAATATTTTGTGATTATTTATTTATTAATAGTTAATAAAATGTAAAATAAGAAGGCACTAGCATTTTACCGCATTTTCAGGGTAACTTTGAGCCGCCTCAAAGTTACACTGATGCTTATAATTTACTGATTATAGGTGCTACTGTCGAAAATTTCCCATATTTGCACGTATATTTCATGTAAATGTCGAAAGTGTGCATTAGATATGACATGTAAATATTTTTACAAATATATGTAAAATACATAAAATTCATTTAGAGGTGTGATTAGGGGCGGAGCTACTCAAATTTGACATTTCATACGTTCGACGTTTTTTATTCTTGTCTGAATAATACTAGTACTTGTATGTATTACTGTAACTATGGATATATTATAGAGTTAAAACATTGAAAATTGTTTTTCATTGCATTTTTATTTTTTATATTAACAATAAATAGGTTTTTTTTATTTATAAATGTTCATGGTTCTCTTCTTCCACTTTTCTTATGCCTGATATTTGTTGCAATATCATAATTTATACAAAACTTGTGATGTTGGTTAAATGTAAATTCGCAGTCTTTACATATCTGAAAACATTTTTTGGTGTTTAAGGTTGTCCTGACTACAATACTTTTTTTATAATTAATTATTTTATATAAAAATTTATCATATGGTGTAAAGTTACCCTAAATGGCTGAGTAACTTTGAACCAGACTAAAAATACATTTTTTATTGCTTTTTTCCTTATTATTCCTTAATTTTTTATAGTCAAACAATAATTTAGAATCATTTCTTCTCTTTTATGCCCCTAGTTGCGACAATATTCTTCAAACAAGAGTGTGACATATGAAAATAGAGAAAATGAAAATCAAAGGTACCCTGATTGACTGTAATTTAAACTTTGAATTTTTTCGTTAAATTTCGTCGTGTTTAAAAGGTACAAGACCCATTAAAGAGATATTAATGAAAGTTTTCTTCATTCTATTAAATCCTATCATACGTAGTTAATTCAGTGATATCCCATTATAGTAAATAATTCTAGGTTGCCATGGTGATTATTCTATTAAATACTATCATACATAATTAATTCAAGGCTATCCCATGATAGGTAATGATTCTAGATTGCCGTGGTGATTACATCTTATTTAAGATGGAGTCCTATTATTTCCATATTACTGAGTTTAATATATAAAATTGTAATAAATTTTGTTTTCATACATTTTTGCATAAATGTGCAACAGCTATTGCACCAAGATCTGAATATTTATAAAACTATTTATAGTACTAACACACCTCATTTGCCACTTTTGACGTACAATTTACGACTTGTTATACAAGTTGAAAACTGAAATTTAAGACAGGGGTAGCTGCTGTACAATACAGTGTGAAAATATAAAGCGTCAGGCTTTCAGTACAGTCAGTCAGGGTAACTTTGATCCGCATTTTCTCTATTTTGATATGCCACATTCTTATTTTAAGAATATTGTTGCAAATAGGGGCATAAAACCTAAGAAATGATCCTAAATTATTGTATGACTATTAAAAATTAAGGAATAATAATGATAAATATAATGAAAAATGAATTTTTAACCTGGTTCAAAGTTACCCAGCCATTTAGGGCAACTTTTCACCATATGATTAATATTATCTAAAATAATTCATTATAAAAAAAAAAAAGTATTATAGTTAGGACAACTTTGAACCCCAAAAAATGTTTTCAGATGTGTAAAGACTCCGAATATACATTTCCCAACATCACAAGATTTGAATAATTTATGATATTACAACAAATATTATGCATAAAAAAAGTGGAAGAAGAGAAACATGAATATTTAGAAATAAAAAAACTATTTATTGTTCATATAAAACATAAAAATGCAGTGAAAAACAATTTTCAATGTTTTAACTCAATAATATATCCATAGTTACAGTAATACATACTACTACTAGTATTATTCAAACAAGAAAAAAAATGTCGAATGCATGAAATGTCAAATTTGAGTAGCTCCGCCCCGAATAACGCCTTTAAATTAATTTTATGTTTTTTACACATATTTGTGAAAATGTTTACATGTTATATCTAATGCACACTTTCGGCATTTATATAAAATATACATGCAAATATGGGAAATTTTTGATAGTAGTACCTATAATCAGTAAATTATAAGCATCAGTATAACTTTAAGCCGGCTCAAAGCTACCCTGAAAATATGGTAAAATGTTAGTGCCTTCTTATTTTACATTTTATTAATTATTAACAAATAAATAATCACAAAATATTAACACATTTACAACATTTAGATAATAATATGTCTGATAAATGAGTATATTGTTACTTACTATGAAAATTTAATTGGATTGCAACAACTTCAAAACAGCATTCAAAACTAACTTGAAAACAGTACTTCACAAAAAATTCTTAGATGATACAGTTAATTGCGTATAATGTTGCTAATTTAATTTCTAAAATAAAGAGTAGAAATCCCAGTTTAGAACCTTGCCAACAGAGCACAGTTCTGGAGTTTAGTCTTTTGGTGTCAAAATATTGAAAATTAGGAGATTGTGCAAAGTTATACCCCATGGTTCAAAGTTACCCTGAAGGACTGCACTGCAAATTTTCTTTGATATGCAGTAAATAGAGAACATGAAATAAATGCCGGGTGTGCCACGAAATACCAGCACTAGAAAACGAAACATCAGGGCTCCCAAATGGTCCGCCAACTGTATACCTATATTATTTTAGAAAAATTTCCTTTTTTGATTTTTTTTACAAACCGCCTCGTAATCAGCTTTGAAAGTTAATTCTAGCGCAAACCTACCATAAAATTTTCTGTTAAAATTTATTGGTATTTAATTGGCGGACCATTTGGGAGCCCTGAAACATGGAACGAAAAATAAAATAATAATCATGGAAAATAATCATGCAAACTTGAAAAAAAAAGTTTGTATATTGTATTACTGTCGTTGAGCACTGCTTTTGTTTAACTTTTTTAAACATGCGAACACTTGTTCGTAGACACTAGATCACATTCACCATGGTCGAAAAAAGCCAGATCCTCACAAATGTCGGTTCTAGACTCCATGGAAATTCCCAGTAGTGCATGTATCTTGTTATTAATCAAGTTAAAATAAAAACATTTCATTAAAAGTTCTTTCTTATACAAAACATGATCATTTCACTTGAAAAAAAACACGGAAAGTTAGAACCTATATGACAATGATTTGAATTTCAGATTTATGTATCAGGTTCCGAAATAACTCATGTTAACACACTGGGTTTCAGTGTTGCCAGTGGGATACTTTTTTTAAATTCATATTTCTTGATTCACAGCACTTTTTTGAAATAGTAAAATTCGCCTTTTATAACCCCTTGAGGGGCGGTGGGATATATTTTGTCCCACCTACGATTAATGAAGTTTTGCACCAGAAAAATGTTATCAAATTTTCCTTTTTCAAATTTGGTGGGGAAAAGTCGTAAAATTGCTTTTCCTTATTTTGAAATAAATTTTTTCTATATTTCCGGCGGGAATTCAACGTTACACAAACGCAATTGCTTGCCCCTCAAGGGGTTAACGACATATTAATTAGGGCGAAAACAAGGGGAATTTTACTATTTCAGAAAAGTGGTTCCAATCAAGAAATATGAATTTTAAAAAAGTAGCCCACTGGCAACACTGTTTTCATATTGCATAGTTTGACATGGTACCGACGATATAGCAACGACATCAGCAACTTTCTAACAACAACTACAAAAAAATATTTATTGTCTTTTACGGCCTTATTTTTAGGCAGTTAACAGTCTCAAATGTAAAATAGCTAAAAATCAAAGCTTCAGGTTACGAGTTTTAACACTTTCAGGCGCTGGTTTTTATATGCTTTATATAATTATGCTTATTATATATATGCTTTACATATCTGGGTTTTATATAATTTATTCTTTTCTGGGTTTCATAATGATATGAACACGCAGTAATTTTGTGATATGGCAAAAACGCATAAATAATTATCATAAACCGCCGTTTTTGAGAAAAGTAACATAATATTTCATAATAGTGCATAATGACATAATAGAAATCAAACTTTAACCCCTTCGCGACGGGAGCCTTTTACGAAATGTTTATTAAATGTTTGACCGTTCTGTTTATGTGAAAATTGAGTTAGAAAATAACTGATATTTTTAATAGGAATTTATAAATAATTTACATATTTAAAATTATGGTTATGACATAGCATCCAAAATCCTGCAGATGCAAAGCAAACTGCAGTGGAAAGTGTGGCTATAAGAATGCAGGTTTATTTTGTTCGCTGCTTCGTTTGAACTGCGATGGCCATTGTGACAATCTCAGCTCCTTGGAAAAATGACTTGGAAATAGAGGTTGACAAGTCGATTCTCTAGGATATTTTAAGCCAAGTGAAGACTCAACCTGATCAATTAATATAACGATGAGCCTTCTTTCAAAGAGCATCAACCAGGTCTTTCAAAGCTACCAAAACGACATTAACCCCTTCGCGACGGGAGCCTTTTACGAAATGTTTATTACTTTGCTACCGGTTTTAAAAAACAGAAGTTTGTGCCTATTCAAATCGGGAAAATGCTCGGATTAAATAAGGCAAACTTTACCGTAAAATTTTACTGGTGAGGATAAACGAGGATCCTTAGGCGGTTTTCCGGCACGTATACGTGTCGCTCGTCCCCTAGGGGTTAACTTCACTGGAAATATAAAGTATCTAAAAAAATGGTGTTGCAAAATGATATGAACACTGACCAGAATTACCATTTAATGGGCCTCTAAACTATGCAGCAGTATCAAATGCCACGCCAAAAAGAATAAACTAAAATACGCAAATTACTAAATTTAGAAAAACACTCCGAAGGATTGGAAATTTTCAAACGCAGCCGCAAAATTAGTCCTAGAGTATGGGTCATAAAAGTGCTTTAACCCTTTAAGGGGCAAGTAATTGTGTTCCTATAATGTCGAATTCACACCGGAATCTTCAAACAATTTTATTTCAAAATAAGGAATAGCAATTTTACGACTTTTTTCCACCAAAGTTAGAAAAGTAAAATTTAATAAAATTTTTCTGGTGCAATTCTTCATTAATCGTAGGTGGGATAAAATATATCTATCCGCCCCTCAAGGGGAGCGGAATTGAGAAAGAAAATTTTGTGACTGTTGAGGATCAAGGGCATTCAGATCAAAAGGCAAAAAGATCCCCAGGTATAATATTGAATTTCCTTCTATTATAATTGGATTATAAAAAAAAGAAATCCCCAAAAAGTCCACCAAAGCTGTTTCAAAGGGCAAATAGAAACATTCTTAAAAGACTGAGCAATAGAAAAAAAACTTTGGGCGAATTGGCAAGGTATCCACTAACAGCGATGTCAAAAAGTACTTTGTCAAAAATAAACAACAGCTCTAAGACATGAACCACATATGGCTAGAAATCACCAACAAAATCGGCTGGATTGGGTAAAAAATTGCGTGTCCTGGAAGCTTGATTATGACAGAGTAATATTTTGTAATGAAGAAAAAATCAAATTTGATAGTTCAAATGGTGGTCTTATTACTGGCACGATCTGGCCAAGGTACTTGAAATTTTTGCAAAATAGTAGCAGGGTGAAAGCTCACTCATAGCTTGCGCTCAATTTGGATCTGGTGCTAAAGTCAATGTTGTGTTTCTCTCTGACAGAATAAAAAATGCATTAAGCTACTTGAAGATAACTTGTTGCGTTTTGTTGAGGCGATTCGTGAACTTTAAATGCTATTCCAGCGGGACAATAAAATCCATCCACGCGGCCAAAAGTATTTGGAAATGGTTCATAAATGAAATTAATCGATTTACGGGAATGGGGGGTATATTGCCCTAAAGTGGTATTAATTCAATTAATTACAGTATTTTTTGTCATTTGAATGTAACGCTGCTCGTTGAATGTTAATGTATTGTAAAATTTTAAGTTTTCTCCAGAACTATTGGACCGATTTCCTACATTTTTTTTATTTAAAAGAAAGCTAATCGTTTTTGCTGGAGCATATACTACCGAAAAATATAATTATCATTAATTAAATATTTTTTAGAGCTGGCAAAATGTTAAAAGAAAAGGC
The DNA here is from genome assembly GCA_963932465.1 of Maratus speciosus. NCBI lineage: Eukaryota > Metazoa > Arthropoda > Arachnida > Araneae > Salticidae > Maratus > Maratus speciosus. The sequence continues at coordinate 139,233,633 of OZ010793.1, forward strand.
GAAAGAGCGACCTTTTTTTCCAGGTGACCCCGGTTTTGCCAAAAATCAACTTTTTAAACTAAATGTCGGTATAAGTTCCAGAGAGTTTAGTGCCCTTTCATAATAGGGTGACAAAATTTGTCTTACCGGATATACAAGATGCTTTATGACAGGACACAAATACTTTATAACAGGAGGAAAAACGGTCGCCCGATTGGAAGTCCATGTCGCCCGTCTGCAGTCTCGCAAGACATAATATTAATTTTTTACACAAAAATCTTAAATATATAATTAAAATGTCAATAAATGTAATGCAAAAAGTTCGAAGAGTTTTTATTATTATTATTTTTATGTTTATTTCTTTTATTTCTTTATTTCTTTTCTTTCCTTTCCTTTGTAACCGAAAAAAAAATTGTAAAAATGATGTAAATTTTAGGCCAGAGATGTAAAACCTCATTTTATAATTCAAATTTAATAAGAAATGAGTGGGCATCAGTGCATCTTTACTGCTCGCGACCTCCAGAATCATCAATAACAATCGAAATTTTATGTGCATGATGGTCGGGACCTCGTCGGCGATCTTACATAGCCACCGGTCTTTTTGCGGTTCATTTTCTGGACCGGACAAAATTTTCTCGTCGGAGGGAAACAACAGAATTCCAGGCTCCTCTTGATGTTGTTTCAGCTTGTTAACCCTTTCAGGGGCAAAGCAATTCCATTGCTAAAGTATTGAAATTAATGAATGACACCGGAATTTGAAAACAAATTTATTTCTAAAAAGGAAACAGCTATATTTCGCATATACAAGAAACCGAAATTTTTTTTACCAAAATTCTGGTGCCATTGTGACGTTTGGACATTAAAATTGAGTGGTTTCATAGAAATACCACCGCCTCTCCAGGTGTTAAGGAAGCTCTTGGATCTGGCCAGGAACTTATCCTTGGTTCTCTCGGACGAGAAATTTTTTTTTTCTCATCACATACATGCTCTAATGAAGGTGCTCATGAATCACAAATCGGATGATAACCTCAGTAAGGGGCTCAGGGCTTGAAAACTTTCAAAAAATCGATTTTTTTATTATTTATTTTGATTATTCAATTAATTCTGAACACAGGGCAAAAAACCGCATTAAAACATTTGCATTTTTAACGTAGTTATAAGCATTTATGTAACAATCACTTTCAAAGCCGCACCCATTTAATTGAAACTTCAAGTCGCGTTTTCTCAAAACTTGATTTTTGGCGACTATTCGTAAGATTAACCCTCCGTCTACCAGACGGGTCCATTGGACCCGACAGGTACATACAAAATATTCATTCAAACCAGAAATTTCTTTAAAATAAACTAAGTATATAAACCAGACAAAAATAAGGTAAATAAATAAGTTAAATAGTTTTAAATAAAAATTCTGGTGTAGAACGTTTTATTAAAACTTGAATAAAATTCCCGGTAGATCTAGGGTTAAAAAAAGATCTTTGATGGAATGGCTTAATTTTTTTGCATGCATATAACATCATTATCTATAGAATGAATTAATATATTTTAGATAGTTTAATATTTTGAGTATTTTTAATGAAAAAAAAATTGTATTTTGTAGGGGGTTTTAAATTTTCAAATTTGGGAGTTTTTTTAATAAGGTTTCCTTTGAGTGATAATTATATCCTTAATTCATTCTAGAGAGTAAAGTTTCCTGATCATTTTAAAGCAAAAATCAGGTTCTTATGTCAATTCAACGTTAAGATGTCTTACGGATGGTGATATGACACCTAAATTTTTTTTTCGAAAATTGTGGTATATAAATTTTGATGTATTTTTTATTTTATTACATTGAAGTACTTCATTTTATAATTTTATAAGATAAGACTACAAACATACCTTAAAAATATCAGAAAGTTTAAATTAGTTACATTAAATACTTCTGTTCTTATATGGACTCGAAGCGAGAGCTCTGTTTACATGTTTTTCGGTATCGATCAAGCCCTAAGCCGTAACCCTCGGGAACTCTAGGCCGTGACACTCTCTAAAAAACAGAGGGGAGAGACAATGTTTCCATCCAGTGTCCAGTAGGAAAATTCTATTTCTCTCTCTATCTCCTTTTTAGCATTCCTAGTAAGTATCTCAGGCAGGGCCTGATTACCAACGGGACACACTTACACCAATAAATTTTAAAATAAAAGTTCGACTTATCTAAACGCCGTATTCATGTAAAATTTCTGCCATGAATGAGGCAAAATTTTCTGTTTATTTTTAGTGGTAGGTATTTGCCCCGTGGGTAATCAGGCTCTGATCTCAGGTCAGTGTTGATAAGAATGTGAGAGTGAAAGCACGCGCTAATTTTGTTGCGTTGGTTTTAAAATATATTATTTTAATGTTATTATGCCGGATCGCTGCGTTGTGCCAAATTGTCGTTCGAATTACACTGGAACTGGTGAATATGTCAGCGTGTATCAATTCCCTAAAAATGAAGAAAGAAGCAAATTATGGTGCAAAACAATACGTCGAGAAAATTTTACGCCTAGTAAACGTGCAGTCGTTTGCAAGAAGCATTTCAGAAGTGATATGGTATTAAAAGAAGATAAATTCACGGATAGTAATGTTAATATCATACTAATTCCGAGGAAACGGCCTATATTGAAGGTTGATGCATATTCATGCATATTCGAAGGAAGCCCATCTTATTTAACCGCTTGAGGGGCGGTGGGATAAAATATATCTCACCTAATTTAAGGCTAATTCCATGGGTTTTGGTAGTGTAAGTCACATAGCGGATAACTGAAATCCTCGTTGGCCACCGTTATTTTCGAAAGGTTTTCTCTTCTTATTCAATGAATGAGATATCACCGATAAACTAAGTGACATTTTCCGTTCTAAAATACTGGTAGCCAAAAATCACAGCCTGTGACTTACACTACAAGTACGTATGGAATTAGCCTTAAACAAGATTCTCACCAGAAAATTTTAACTAAATTTTATATTTTTAACTTTGGGAGAAAATCGTTAACTAATTGCTTTTTCTTATTTAAAAAAAAAAGTTTTCCATTATTCCGGTGAGAATTCCATATTTAGAGGCATTTTTGCTTGCCCCTCAAGGGGTTAACGGAAACGGCGCCTAAATTTCGACAAAGCAGAGAGACAAAATTACAATCGAAGGTAAAAAAAAAATATTTGATAAATTCACGGAGAATGTTAAAATAATAGATTTTAAATATTTGCTTATGAATGTCGATAAAAAATTAAATTATTTAATTTGCAGTACTGACATCATTATTCATAAACGTAACGGAAAATTTGTTTGTCTTAATTATAAAATTTTTGCCTGCTCCTACCATAGAAAAAAGCTTAGAAGTTGATTCTAATATGGACATAGATATTTATCTTGGAGATAATCAAGTCGACTTAAGTCATGTTCTTTTATAGTAAACAACTTCAAAAGTGACTTTCATAAAAAATATGAAGGAAGAAATTTTGCCCAGAGAGAATGATTTTGAAACTGCTCTGCGTTGTTGGAAAAACTTCGTAGATGAAAAAAATAGCGATGTATGCGATTGGACGCAATTCATATGTGAACAGATGAAATTATATGGAAAAAAAATGAAAAGGGTAGAAGATACAGTTGTTTTTTAACTGCATTTGCTTTTTCTATAGTTATGAAATCTGCATCAAGTTACGGAACACTAATTGAAAGTCAGTTGATACTTATGCCTTCAATTAGACATTTAAAAAGACTGACAGGATTCCTGATACTGCACCAATCTACAGCAGATCCGTCGAATGCTAATTACATGAAGAACAAATCAAAAGAATTATCCCCAAAAGAAAAAGTAGTTAATTTGTTAATAAATGAAATCCACATAAGGAAAAAAATAGGTTATAAAGGTAAGCAATTATCAGGCATTGCAACAAATAAAGATTCGTTGACTGAAGCCGGTACTATTCAAGCATTGATGATTTCGTCTTTAATTTCACAATATAAAGAATAATTGGACTTGTTCCTGTATGTAATTTAACTGCAAAGGACTTGTATGAATTACCAAACCAAGCGCTAGCAATCTTAAATGAAGCTGATTTCGAAGTTTTTTGCTTAATTTCGGACAATAATAGAATTAGCCGGGATATGTTTCACCCTTTTCCTTCAAATAACTCTAACCAAACATGTGTAAGAAATCCTGTTGACGAAACAAAGAAGTTATATCTTATGTTCGATTCCGTTCATCCAGAGCCTGATTACCCACGGGGCAAATTCCTACCACTAAAAATAAACAGATAATTTTGCCTCATTCATGGCAGAAATTTTACATGAATACGGCGTTTAGATAAGTCGAACTTTTCTTTTAAAATTTATTGGTGTAAGTGTGCCCCGCTGGTAATCAGGCCCTGCGTTCATCTAATAAAATCGATCAGCAATAATTGGTTGAACCAGTTGTTGAAAAAACCTTTATTTTCCCCCAATTTTATAATTATGATGAGACTATGTACGTCAGTTTTTCGAACTTAAGGAAAGTGTTTAACTTTGAAAAGAACAAAATTCTAAAATATGGGCATAAACTGAGCTATAAAGCTATGTTCCCTATAAGTATCGAACGACAAAATGTCAATATGGCGCTAAAAGTATTCGATGAAAGTAGCAGCGCAGCCATAGAAAAATATGGAACAAAAAATATTTTAATTTCCGACTGGGAAGATACATCCCATTTTCTTAAGATTATTAATAAGCGGTGGGACATAATGAATATCAATAATACCGAAAAAGGAAACCGCTTAAGAAACATAAACAGTTATCCTTTAACCTCTTTGTCTGGAGAACGTTTAACATGTTTAGAACCTTTTACAAATTGGTTAAAAGCTTGGCAGAATCTAAAACAAAAATCAAGATGTGGTTGCTTAAGCGAGGAAATGTTTTTTTGCATTGATTCACACAACAACTTGCATGAAATCCGCAATTGAATATTTACTTTCAAATGGAGCTGAATGTGTTTTAACAGGAAAATATCAAACAGATGCCTTGGAATCTCGCTTTGGATTATACCGTCAAATGTCAGGATCAAATTACCATGTATCAGTACAAGAGATTCTGGAGAGTGAAAGAAAATTAAGAGTGAAAAATATTTTGAGTTTGGATTCAAAATGTTTGGGAAATTATCCATTAGGCAGTTATTTATGAAATTTGTACAGCCATCAACACCTGATATTGATATTACAAAATTTGAAAACATATTAATTGATTTAGATGTACAAGTTACAAGTGATGAAATTCAGATATTGACATACATACAGAGCCTGATTACCCACGGGGCAAATACCTACCACTAAAAATAAACAGAAAATTTTGCCTCATTCATGGCAGAAATTTTACATGAATACGGCGTTTAGATAAGTCGAACTTTTCTTTTAAAATTTATTGGTGTAAGTGTGCCCAATTGGTAATCAGGCCCTGCATACATAGGAGGATATTGTGTACATACGTTAAAATTAAATTGCGCAGAGTGTGAATCATTTTTTTCAGCTAGAGAAAGTTTATTGATTGAGACTGGGGATGAACAGAATTTACCTCTACCTGCTGGTATGAATACTAATGATATTATGGAATTTAAAAATATGATAAACAGAGGAGGTTTGAAGAAACCATCATCTCTAGTCATCAGTGTTTTAATTCACAGTTTCTGTATATTTCGAAAAATAATTTCCGAAGAGCACTGTACTTTCCGAATAACTGTACTTTCAAAAATCCATAAACCAGCATGGTATTTTAGTGAACTTGATATCTGCTTATATAAAAAATTGTGACTTTTTAAGCACAGATGACACCTGCATATCATGAGGCAAAAATGAATTTGATAACATTTTAAAAATTATAAATTCATTTACAAATACCCGTTTAAAAAATTACACAAAAATATTAGGTGATAAAAAATTAAACGATATTAATGAACGCAAAATTAAAAAGTTCAAAAAGTAAATTATTAAAATGTATTTTTAGAAAATGTTTATAAACATATTATCAGGATATTTAGAAAGGATAAGTGAAGTTTTGCTAGATTTTCAGAATACTTTTTATTGTGTTTTATTTTGGAAAGTGTATAAACATGTAATATACTACATATAACTATACATAAAATATACTACATATAACTATCTGCATAATTTTATTGTAAATATCGGAAATAAACATGTGAATCTCGAACAATATATTTACAAATATTATCATCATTATTTTATATAAGTCCATTTTATTAATATTTATAATTATACTTTATTAATAATAAAATAAAATTAAAAAATATTTATAACCAACAAAACTCTAAAAAATTTTAAAAAAATCTCTAATTAAAAATCGTCATTATAGAAGTAATCACTCAAATTTATTTCATTGAAATTTTTGAAATGTATATCAATGTATAAAGAATACATGGAATTATTATTTCATTATTATTATCAATTTACTTGATTCATTACTATCTAAAAAAATTCTTCAAATTCTCCTTTGCTCGTTTAAGACTCAAAGGAATGATATAAAACATTAAAATAATGCCTAAAAAAATCTGTTATATAGTTACATTTATACATAAAAGTATCATTATAAAAATAATCACTAGAATGTATTTCTTTGAAATTTTGAAAGAAATGTTGATATATCAATGTATTCCATGTATGCAAAGAGCATACATGGAATTATTTATTATTATATTATTATTTTACTTTCTTTATTAATGTTAATGTTTGCAAAAAGAAAACCTTATTTTCTATTTTGTTTGCATCAGATCCAATACAATGATATAAAACACAAAAAATGATTGCTTTAAAAAACTGTAATAATATTTTTTTATTATTTTCATTTTTTAATTTCGGGAAAGTCTCTGAATGAAAGTAAAAAGCGCACAGGGAATTATTATTTTATTATTATCATTTAACTTCCGTCATTAATACACTGAAAAAAATAATCAATTTTTACTATGATTGCTTAAGACTCAAAGGAATAATATAGAATAGATAATTAAAAATATGCCTAAAAAAATCTTTAATATAGTTATATCTGTATATAAGAAAACAAATTATTTAGAAATATCATTGGGAATTATTTTTCTGGAAATTAATGTAACAGGCATGTATGGAAATACCCTTTTTTATCATTTTGTATATAAAATATATTATTTGTATATAAAAACATCATTATAGGAATAAATACTAGAATTTATTTCTTTAAAATTTTGAAGAAAAAAATGTATATAAACGGATGTTAAAAACATACATGAAATTATATAATTCTTATAAATTCACTAGCTTTATTACTAACCGAAAAAAAATTCTCAATTTCTATTTTGCTTGCTTAAGTTTCAAAGCAATGGCATAAATATTTTAAAATTGCTTAAAAATCAGTAGTATCTACTATATTTAAAAATCATCATTATCGCAATAATAACAAGAAATTATTTCTTTAAAATTTGAAAAAAAAATTTACCCAAATTTGGGAAATTTGGATTAAAAAAATATTTATAAATGAATTTTAAAAACATACATGAAATTATTTAATTATTACAATTTTACTTGCTCAACTAATATTTGGAAAATAAATTGTTTTATTTATTTTTTTTTAAATATAAAGTTTAAACTATTGAAATGAAAATGTTTTGGAAAAATAAAAACAAATAAATGTTAAAAGCATACATGTAAATATGAATATACTATTATAGTTTTAAGTACTGTACTAATGCCTGATAAATGTTCTAAAATTTTTCACAGTTATTTTCTTGAAACTAAAATTTATATATATATATATATATATATTTCAAACATAAATGCAAAAACTTTTATTAATGTAAGGAATTATAGCCGCGTGTAAAAAGTATTAATAATAAACCATTATTATCATTATTATACCAGTATAAACTAGTATTCATGTCTTTTTTGATGCATTAATAGGACGGGAACGTCCGCCATGTTTATTTACTGTTACGGCCTTGAGTTCCCGAGGGCTACGCCTGAGCCCCCTTAACCTGCGGATCCATAGCGAGTGACCTCATCGACTCTTTTTTTTCATCGACTCTTTCGAGAAATTTCATCGACACGAGTGACGAATTCCGGTGTCTTGATAGTCGCTGAATTCATATCGCTGACAATGTCGTCTTCTGTATGAAACGGTTGCCACATCAAACCTTCAAAGTCTTCAAACCCTTCCTAGTCGCCACATCAAACCCAGTTCCTTCTTTACTTTAACCCCTTGAGGACAAGCGACACGTATACGTGCCGCATGAAGTGCTCAGAATCCTTGTTTTTTCTCACCAGTAAAATTTTACTGTAAAATTTGCCATATTTAATCAGCGCATTTTCTCGATTCAAGAAGACACAAATTTCTGTTTTTAAAAAACGGTGACAAAAGATTAAAAATTTCGTAAAAGGCTCCCGTCCCGAAGGGGTTAAAGAAGAATGTCCCAAGATTCAAGATTGCGGCAATCTCTAAATCGTAGTGTTCTTTAGCCAGTGAGACAATGGCAGCATGCCTCTTCTTTTCCTCAATTAGAGTAAGTTCTGACATGCTTACATATAACAGAAAAGGATTTGTAACTATGATGTAGATGGTGGAATTTCCTCTATAATGTGCGTTCTCAAATACTTGCCGCACCTTGTATGTTAACATAGAGTAAAATTGAATATTTATTTAAAAAATTATTTTTATGAAATAAACTATTTATATTATTGCAAATTTGAACCCTAATTTTCTGATATACACCTTAACCAGCGTTGTCAGATTGGGGACTTTTTTAATTCAGATTATTTGACTGTCACCACTTTTTTTAAATAGTATAATTCGCCTTATTTTTCAGAATTTTTAGTCTACTTTTTAAATAGACCAAATATTTCTATTTCAGAAAAAGCGGTGACAATCAACAATCTGGGGACAAAATGTCCCCAATCTGGCAACACTGACCTTAACCCTCTGGCTGCGTAATTGTTTTATCGAAATAGCTTCAAAAAGTTGCGTATTTATACTATTATTATTCTTTTGCCACCAGTTTTTCAAAATAAAATTTTTTATCTAATTTAATCGGGAAAATGCTTCGATTAAATAAGGCAAAATTTACAATAAAAAAATAACTGGTGGAAATAATTAAGTAGGGTTAGTTAGGAGGAAAAAATGCATCCCCGATAATATCTCGGGTTGCGCAGTGAGAAGGTTAAGGATAACCGAAATCGAGTTAACTGAAAAGTATATTTTCATGCTTATACATTTTGACCATACTGATATATTGAAAATCCACAAAAGTTGAAATATGAATATAAAAATTTAACCTTTATAAATTTCAAGAGAGTTAAATGCAATAAAAAACCTTATTCATATATTTTTAACCATCTTATTTATAATCATCATGCAGGCACTACAAATTAGTTGGACAAAAAGGATGATTTATGGAATGGAATTAACAGGAAAAAAAATTAAAGTACAAGTACATATTGTTGTAAGATAGGAAAATAGTTCAAGTTTACCATTATCACAAATGTTCCATGTGACTTCCTTTCGTGACTCTACAAATGTCCCACCGGTAAATCATTTCTTGCCACAGATTTGTCAGCATGTTTCCGTTGATCAAATTAATTGCAGTGCAGATTCTTGATTTTAGTTCAGGCATGGATGCATGAAGCGGCGGATTGTACACTTGATCCTTTACAAAACCTCATACACCGAAATCAAGTGGTGAAAGATCGGTGGCCATTGAATAACGTTGAATTTATGACGCCTAACGCCATCTATGAATAAACTTCGACGATATTACTACTAGTCTGACTTTCAACTAGTTAATTTCATTTAATATTTTGGAAGTTCTTAACTTACGAAATTGCCCAACTAATTTGTAGACTAGACACCCTGTATAATATAACAGAGATGTCGTCAAACAAAAACATAAAGAAATTATATTCTTGTCACGTTTCTCAAAGTGAAATGCTCCTTATTCTCTAAATTAGAAAATGTACTTATTTGTAAGGGAATCAGATATAAAATTCTCCCGTCTCAAGCCGTCTAAAATTTGCGTTGTGTCTGGACTCTACTACTGCCTACTCTGCCTTTTTTTAATCCATTGCACGAGTTTTCACGTGCTATTTACAGGTCAGTAGATAGACGTGAACGACTGAAGGGTTATTTCTGGAACACTGAATCGTTTCCTTACAATACACAGACACCTTTGAGAGAAAATATGTGACATAAATGTTTTTTTTCTCTTTGCAGGTAAAGAAGATATGAAGAGAAAAATATGATAAAGGATGCAAAGCAGACATTTAAAAAAATGAATTGTGGCGTTTTGAATATTTTTCAAAACGGTTTGGTCATGGTGGATCAAAAAAAAAAAAAAAAAAAAAATCCAAAAGAATTCATCAAACAATTTTACCTAAGTTTAAAAAATTTCTCGAACAAAAGAAAAAAATTCTGTCTTGGTATTTTTAAAAGAAACATTGTAAAAAAAAAAAAAATTAAGTTCCTAAAGTAAAAATTTGTAAAAAAAAAAAAAAAAGTTCTAAAAAGTTTTTCTATCACCTGAAACAAAATTAAGTTCGCAAAAGAAAAATTTAAAGAAAAAAAAATTACTCACAAAGTTTTTGTATCACGCGAAAAAAAAACCTTAACAAAGAAAAAATTTTAACTCTTGATAATTTTTAAATCTTCTTATCCAAATAAAATTTTATATCTCCCGCTAAATAAATCCCAACAAAAAGTTTTCGGTAAAAAAAAAAAAAAAAAAAAAAAAAAAAAAAAAAAAAAAACCGCCAAGTTCTCCTTAATGTTTCGGCCAGAAAAAGTAGTGATATCTGATGTTCGCCCAAGTTAAAAGCCAAACATCCCAAATCTTTCATTGAAAATGGCTTCCTGCGACTTGGCCGTTAATGCCTTCTACAGCATTTGAAAATTAATGATTAGAAATTACGCATTTATGAATTATTTAAATATTAAAAGTAATATTAAACTGCAAAGAGGCAAATTCACATAAAGACATTATAAGTAAAAGATTTCTGATAAATACCATTCAGTTACAACAAACATTATTTTTAATTACAGATCATTTAGTCCACTTGTGGTTTAATTGCCATTTTGTACGATCTAAAGCTAAACTCATTAACGTAAAACCCAAGAAATAAAACAAAATTTACTTACTTCATATCTCACAATATGTTACATTATATTTCATTGTATAATATTGAAATCTTGTGTATTGACGAAAGAGATTTTTTTCGTTTGAACATTTATTATAGTTTGTTTGCAAACATTAAGAGGTATTCGATTTATAAACTGTTAAAAGTTGATATTAATTATGTTTTAGCAATTAGGGATATTATCTCCTGAATACAAGTATTTTGTTATTTTCAATTTCTAAGCATTTAAATAGACTGAAGTTGTTTAAATGCTTTTTTCAAATGGGTATTTTATTTCTGTATTCTGTGTCACAAAATGCCTAAAATAATCAAAAAATGTAGTTGGCATGTAGCTCATTTGTACATATTTTAAAATTTGAAAAACTCTCACGAAGGCATTAACGGCCAAGTCGCAGGAAGCCATTTTCAATGAAAGATTTGGGATGTTTGGCTTTTAACTTGGGCGAACATCAGATATCACTACTTTTTCTGGCCGAAACATTAAGGAGAACTTGGCGTTTTTTTTTTTTTTTTTTTTACCGAAAACTTTTTGTTGGGATATCACTACTTTTTGTATGTTTTTTCAAGTTTGTTATTCTAAACTATATTGATATGAAAAAACTTAAATTTCGGTACTTTTATGTTAGCCGGGAGCAAATCTCCTCATTAGCCTGTTTTTTTCACCAGTAGCTGTTTTCATTTTTCACATGTGTAAATTAGAAACAATGCTTTGATTTTCAAATAAAATATTTTGGTTTATGTTATTATTTCTTATTTATTTATTTATTTATTTATTTCTATGCTAAATATTCTATTAAATAAAATGAGGGAAATTCATCTATTTTAAATGAGATGACTGAAAAGTATATATCTTTAAATGAAATGAATGCAATATGAACAATGGAGTTGGGAACAGTATTTGGCGATTTGCCACTTGCGCCCGGCTAACATAAAAATACCTAAATTTATTTTATTGAGCTTTACAAATTTATACTTTATTTCTTTTATATTAAAGTACTAGTCGCCTCTAGCAAGCAGTATTTACCGTATTACTTCCATGTTAAACGTTGCATCATGTTAATGTGATTCATAATTTAATTTACTTGCCCATTCTTTCGCCAATTCGGAAGCTTTTGACAGAGAAATCAAGAAATCTTTACGATCATGGAAGCACATGATATATTTTGTGTTGTTATGCATTTCATCTTTCGTGACAAAAATCTCTTAACTCACTTATGCATGCTTCCTTAGCAGTTACGATTCGTTCTCTAATGCGGAAATTTGTAATCCTATTAAGTAATCTTTTCTAATTGGGCTCACTGCCAATTGTTGTATTTTAACTGATACGACTGAGTACAAGTGAAATGGTTCTTATGAAATCCTTTGACAATATCTGTATTTGCATTAAACCATATTGATGCTAATATCTTTTTGTTTCACGTTAACCTTTTCAATAGACTCGATTACGGAAGAATAGAAGGTCTACCGGCTCACTGCCGTGATCCATTTGAAAATCTATCATTCTTCTCATCTGATCGTGTTGAAGAATTAGTCAATGTGCCATGGTTTTAAGATTTTAGCTAATTTTACTCGAAACCCGAAAACTAAAATGCGAGGAACCGGATTATAGAAGATTCATTCTAACGTACATATTGATTAACAGGCTACATATTATAGAATTATAATAATCATAAGGAGAACTGGCAGTTTCAATGCTTTAATAGTTTCCGTAAATTCTCTTTACATAATACAGAAGTTTTAGCGGTGTAAAGGTTAACAACATAGTCACAGTAAGTATAATAACAGTACAATATAATAACAATAGCAGAGGTTTTGGGCAGTGACGAAACTATTAGCACTTTGGAAATATCTAGTACGTTATATCATTTAACTATTCAGATGATATGCGGAAAAATAAAAATAGATGGCTCGCATTAATAATTAACTCATTGAAAAATAGCCACTTGCGTCAAACATTCGCCAAGCTTGGCGACATTTAGCAAAGTTTCGCCAAATTTGGTAATATATCATGTCAATTCTCAAATTTGGCGACAAAAAAATGTTTTGTTTATTCTGACGTCATAATGATGCATATGTATTATGCATTATACACATACCTATAATATGTATGATGCAAATGTATTACGTATTATATGCATATGTATAATATGTATGATGCATATGCATAAGTTCATTAACATCACTAAAACGCACTTAAAGGAATAGTGTTTCATAAATAGTAGGGATAATTGCTAGATTGACCAGAGTGCTATTGAGATTAAAATAACGACATTTATAATAGACGTCTGTACACACCATCACCTCATTGAGTTTACAGCTGACATTTTAGGATTAGTTAAGACTAGTTTAGCATATTTAAATGCAACTGGTCTGTTAAGTCATACCTTGGTAGAAACCATCTGAAGACCTAATTTTAGTGGTTAACTGATAGGTTTACTATTGTATTTTCCTGCATCCAAAAGTTTGGAAACATGGAGGAATGGGTGCAGGAAAACACAATGGAAAATCCACCAATTAACCCGTAAAATCGGGTCTGTAGGTGGTTTCCACAAATATATGACTTGGCAGACCAGTTACATTTCAATACGCTAATCGATATTTAACTAATCCTAAAATTACAGCCGTCAACTCGATGAGGTGATGATCTGTGCAGACGACTCCCGGTCTTTAATAAAATTTGTTTTAAGGAAGTAAACGATAGAAAGATGGACAGATAAACTGAAAGATTTGCCTTATTAAGATTTTTGTAAAAGCATATAAAAATTCATTCAGCTTGAAATCATGTAACACCTTTATAACTCAGGCTAATTTTCTGTAATCGGGTTTTGGTGACCAACATATCTTATCTATAACTATAATCTTTCTTTTACAGATTTAAAATTAACAATAAATTAACAGTAAGTAGGTTAATAATACAATATAATAACATTAGCAGCGGACTTCGGACGCCGCATCTGTCGCACATCGTTAAAGATAGTTTATTAGTTACACATTTCATATAATTAAAAGGAGATTTTTAAACTTTCATATGGAATTAGGATATTTTTCCACTATAGGGACCTTGGCATTTTTTAAAAATCTTGGCGCAATTCGGACTTCAGAAACTGAGATATGTTGCCAAATGATATAAACAACTACGAAAACAAACCTGATGAACTTTTATGTTATTTATATGTATTTATATACCTATAAACATTTTATTTATACGTGTATAAAATATTATTTTTTATATACAGATTATTTATGTTGGTATATAAAAATAAATAAACGGGTTCCTTACTTTAAATAAATTGTATACAAATGGAAAAAATTGCTTGTGTATATGACACAGTAAATAGGTTGCCAGAAAATACGTTATTATCAACTTTCTTTTCTCGTCAAGGCTATTTTCTGTATTTCGCCAAGGCTACTATATCGCAAACGTACCGAATTGCGGTTATATTTTGTTAAATGTTTTAATATCGTAAATATATCATAACCTATACTGATTAAAATTTTTAGGTATATTCATTTTTTCTATTTAACAAACATCTTTGGAAAAGCATATATATAAAATGTTATTCTACTTGAAATCACGTGACCGCCTTCAAAGCTCTGTAATCGAGTTTTGGCGACCAACATTGGCACAATTGAATGCGCAGGAACTGTTTACGGCCAAATGAACACCCCCCTGTATGAAGGGTTTAGAGGCGGAAATTCTGTGTTTTCAGATTTTTCTGGTTAATTGTGCTACAAACCCGACTTACTTGTGAAATTTCATGATTCTACGACTTTTAGAAGTACCTTAGTTATTTGATGATGCGAAGTGAGTCAGTGACAAAAAAGCGCTTTTTCGGAATTTAATATTTCAAAAACTACTAAATATAGAAGCATGAAATCGTGGAATTTTAGTTCAGTTTGACCATACGAACATGTGTATAAAAGAAAAATTTCTATATCTCTCCATAAAACGACGTTATGAGGGGGTGAAAAGTATGCTGAAATGGTTCAGGAAAAGGTAGCTTACGGCTTGTGCGAACTTGGCGGACGCACTGCCGTGCTCCCAGATAACATCCTACTGTGAGACGCTTATCTGTCCACTTGCGCTAAAATATCATTATCAAACAACACTTCCGCTGTTATTCGCTGCATTTCGGGACTACTTCCGCTCCAGAACGCTTTTATCAGCCAAAAATGTGCCATTTTTGGCAAAATGGCACTTGACACGTGTCTGGCACAGATTTTGTGCCGACTAAAGTGTCTGTCATTTTCAAAATATTTTTTTCTAAGCATAAATATTATTCTGCCTCAATCTCAGCGTGCCTCAAATGCCTTTTTTGGGTAGTCAAAAAATGGCACTTGACACGTGTCTGGCACAGTTTTTGGGCCACGATCCTTCAGCCAGACATTCGATTTTGTATTCAGCCATTGCAAAAGAAGTCTTGCACAAATTTTCAGGGTGCCTCAAATACCTACTCAAAAATGTTCAACAGCTCTCCTACTATAAAATCATATCTTTATATCACTGCAAACGCAAACATATAAAAATGAAAAGAATTTTTAAACATTGATGATGATTTCATTAAGGTGTGGGGGGGAGGGTGGTCGAGGAATGATAACGTATGATATTGTAAGTGAGGGGGAAGGGACTAAAATTACCTAAATGTTGATAACATTATATATGTACAACACCATACAATAGTTTTATAATGGGAGTAAAATTATTGCAAATTTAAAACAATTATCAGATTTCTCAGCCCTATTTTCAACCATCTGCTGTAGTTTATAATTTAAAAAAAAGTTATTTAATTTTCTAATGCAACTTTTTCTTTCATATTGCCACAAAAGGAAAATGGGTATGAGCATTAATTTTATAAATCAATTAAGGGCTCGGGTAACCTTTGAAGGGTCCAAAAATCGAT
The DNA here is from genome assembly GCA_963932465.1 of Maratus speciosus. Classification (NCBI taxonomy): domain Eukaryota; kingdom Metazoa; phylum Arthropoda; class Arachnida; order Araneae; family Salticidae; genus Maratus; species Maratus speciosus. Next base: position 139,249,652 of record OZ010793.1, read on the forward strand.
TTTTTTAAAAATAGCTTATAATTAAATATGATTCTTTGGGAACATTTAAAATCAAACCCCATACAAAAATTCGCATTAGAAGAGAGGTTATGTCTAAAACACTTTGAGCTTTACTATATGATCAACGAGTTTGTCAATCTTTAAAGCCAATTTTCTCAAAACAGCGATTTTGATCATTGCGCGCACGATTTCTGAAAAACGGTTGCCTAGAATTTCACGAAGTTTTTGGTGGATGTATTAAACGTACAGAAGCACAAAATGACCTATTATTATGTTTCTCAAGTAAGAAGTTTAGAATTCACGGCTACTTTTGTATTAAAAAAATCTCGATATTTCGAATTTCTCTAAAAAAAAATTTTTTCTCGAGATCTACAAGTTTTATTTTTTTCATTGTAGGTTATTTTGAAAACACTTTATATCTGTACTCATTAAAAAAATCTTGGCTTATTTCAGCCATTTAAATGGGAAAAATCATGCGCGCAATGCATGCAAGAATAATTCTTTCGTAAAAATTGTATTATCTTTAAAAATAAAATTTAAAAAACTGTATATGTGTATACCTTTTCTAACAACTTTGATTGATAAAATAAATCGTTCCTAACATGTGTTTTCAGTTTTATAATTAAAAGTTAATTAGTTAAAGAAGGACTGCAACTTTTACAGAGGTTACTTTTCCATGTACTTTATTGGTTCAAAGGTTACCTGACCCCTTAAAAATCAGACTCGCTGTATTTTCACATGCAAAAATGGCATCATTTTGAACAGATAATGCGCATTTTTCATACATAAATTTTTAAGCCTTTACTATAAGTGTTACCATAGTACCTTTATTTAAATGTAATATCACGACTAAAAGTATATAGAAAATGGCATCATTTTCATGTAATCATAATCATTGTAGATATAATTTTCATGAGCGATAATGTAAGTTTCCATTTAAAAATATTGTTTTATCATCAGGGGAGGACACTTGCTCTTCTGAAATTAATGTCCATTATCTATAAAGTAAAAGCTTTATTTTCAAACTGTGCAAAAATAAAATTTTACGAAATGTTACATTTAGTTTCTTTTTTTCCCAGTATTGTCAGGGAAATGAAATATTTTGTTACATGTGCCAAAGAAATTCTGTATTATCCCTTATAAAGCAGCGGGAATTTACTATTATTGTGTCAAAGTAATTAATTTTTTCCTCATTGTCGTTTTAAAGATTTATAGCTCAGAAGGTAGTGTCACAGATGACAATAATATAAATAATGAGACAGGCAGTTAACTGTTGCACTAGAGAGTGGTGTTGCCATAGCAACATCATACGCTCTGCTGCAATGTGAAATGAGTGGTAACCTGATTACTGATGATGTCTTCGATTAGGTTTTCCATCAGTATTGGTATTCATTTCACTTTGTAGCAACATAATGTCAACATTAAAGCCAAACCATACATATAATAATTAAGAAAACAAAAGTAAGCTCCTACTGCGATTTTCAAATGAAGAATTGAAGCAGTTATCTCTTTTGTCAGGGGTCGTCCCTGCCCTCTTGAACCCCTGTTTAAAGTAATTTTTGAACACTTATATCAATAAGAAAAATCGTCCTTGCCCTCCTGGACCCCTGTTTAAGGTAATTTCTGAACACATAAGAGACAGTCTTCCTTTTCAACAATTTTCTTTATTTTAAATTTTAAATATGATTCAAATGGTGAACTCACTGAATTTCAATGTTCAACTGAAAGTACATTTAAAAAAAAAATTAACTGTGTATTTAATTGAAATTTTTAAAAAGTTTATAAAAATTTTAATTTTTTTAAATCCCTACTACTTTTTAAAAAATTGATATTTTTGCCCAATTTTTTTTTTTATTTTAGATTTTCAAATGTGTATTACACAAGCTTGCACATGGCTTTTTAGACATATCTAATATTACATTTATTGTGATTTTTTTACCGATATATATATAGTGCAAAACGATGAAATCTAACACATCTTCATATACTTTTCTTTTTAATAACAAGAAACCTTAAGGCTAATACCAAGCGCAGATTTATCACATATATAATAAAGAATATGCACAAAAAAAGCTTAAATCTCTATCTCAAATACAGAAAAAGCCTTAAAACATGAAAGTGAAGAAAATATGAAAATGGAGAAAAAGCCATTTAAAGTTTTAATTTGTGTGGGTAATTGCGCTGAGTGTTTTAATAAAATTTACAATACCTCGCGATATATTTACCGTATGGATAAAAATGAGTTGTTAAAATATTCACAATTAAACAGGCTTTCATTTAATATTAAAAAAGAAAAATCAATTTTTTGATCAGTTTATGCCCCCTTAAATCAAAAGGAAAAATAAAAGTAAATTTTACTTTGTGGAAAGGAGGGATCGTACCCCTTCCCCAGACAACAACAACAAAAAAGTTAGATTCATTTTCTCTCTGTGTTTCATTATTTTAAACTGTTTGAAAAGAGTAAATTTTGTTTTTTTCACAGTCAAGGGAAAAGAAAATTAGGGAACGGCAATAGCATTTTCTTGCTTCCCTTGTGGGCAATTAGCTTTGAAAAACGCTTAAGTTTTATTAATTTACATGTAATTAATGTCTGTGCAAAAGAAATTAGCACGCAAACAATTCTGACACGTTCATTTCGATACGAATACGAACGTAAACAAACAAACACGACTGTCCCTCCCTTCCCTAATCTGCAAATATACGCATGCGCAAGCCAAGTTCTTATGCCGTAGTGTGAACGCAGTTTTTTTCGATTCATGGACTGAAAGACCCAAAAGACCTGACAGGCCACATAGTGTCGCAGCATTACTGTTAACGTGACCAGTGTTGCCAGTGGGCTACTTTTTTTTTCTTATGATTTTTTGATTGCCACCACTTTTTTGAAACGGTAAAATTGCTTTTGTTTTCGCGTTAATTAATATGTCATTAAATAAGGCGCATTTTACCATTTCAAAAAAGTGGTGCCAATCCAGAATCTGAATTTAAAAAAAGTAGCCCATCTGGCAACACTGAACGTGACACATACCATTGATCTGCGAGCATACAGACCTACAGCTTGGAGCCGGTTTCGGACAGTTTCAGTCGAAACTATAACTGTAGTAACAGTAGACGGGCGAAGGTGTTGTTGAAGAAGAGTGGCATTCAAATTTCGGTGTCTCCGAGCCGTTGCCGTTAAATATTGATCTTCATTGGGCGTTGTTGCACGTCTACAAACTTGCCCTGGTCTTCGGCCTGCATTTCCATTCTCCAAAGACTGTTCCAGATCCTAGAAATCACACCTTGTGCAACTCCAAGGACTTCTGCTCCTTCGACTTGTATTACGCCCCCTTTAACCCTTTCAAGGGCGGTGGCTAGAGGGTCTAGCCACCTAATTTTAATTCAAAAACTGATTACTGGCACCAAGAATATTTTAATAAAATGTTGCTTTTGTAATTAAAGTGCAAAATGGCGTTTTGTTATTTAGTAAGAAATTCGTTTGAATATTCTGGTGGCAGTCAATTATTTCATCATTTTACGAACAGAATTCTTCTGCCCTGAAAGGGTTAACCTACCATCAACTCTCTAAGCTGCTGATTATGTTAAATGCCTTGTTGAGACATCGCACTCATCGAAACAAAGCACATACTGAATGTCGATCATTGTTTTCAGCTTTGTCTTTCAGTAAGTCAAAAGCGAAATTTCATTCGCTGCCTCTAAAGCGTCGTTTTTGACGTCAAACTCAAAATTTGCATGCAGCGAAGTTTAAAAATGAGAAAAATTTATATTTGTGATTCTCTTCTTCCATTTTCTGTAAAGAAAAGTAGCTTATACCGTTATTTTATATAAGACTTACAATATCCTTTAACTGTTTTGAGCAGTGTATTTTAAAGTGCCTAAGACTTCAACATCCATTTAAATGGATGGGCTGTACAGCAAAATTTAAAATTTAATAATTTCTTTAAAAACCTTCATTTTTGATACACATTTGTTCAAAAAAACTAATATTAGAAAAATATATATGTATTTTATTTTGCTCAGGTCTCAGGAGGTTATATAATGTTTTTATAGAGTTCTTAAATTGATTCTAATTAAAATAAGAAACTTCTTTTTTGATACAAAATTTCTGGTAGAAATTGAATTTATTAAAAAACGAAGGCTGGCATCTATGTTTTTGCGCATGCCCGAATGTCTCATTCGAATAGTAAATTCATTCATTCCGCCATCGCTGGTAGAGAGAGGTAATGAGGTTTTCGTGGTGCTAATTGCAGTGTTCTGGCCTCGCTCAAATCCTAAGCCTATTGCATGATCTAGGCTTGTACCAATTTTCATTTAGTGCCCTCAGGCCGGCCGGGATTTGGGCTTACTTTTTTTCTTAAGATTCAAGCAGGATCGGGTCCAAAGCTTACTTTTTCCGCAGATTCGGGCCGAATTGGTATTACCCTAGATCAGGGTCGGCGTACCTATGGCACGCGTGCCACTTTTGGCACGCGAAAGAATATTTTTGCACGACACTGCTATGGCTCTAAATCAAAATAAAGAGAGATTACACAAAATCGTGACTGATCTTTTCTAAATTCGATTAAATGCAAATTAAAAAACTCAAATTGCGGTATATTACATTCCTATCTAATTATGATCTCAAAAATTATTCGAACAAATACGATATTTGAAAACTATCGATAAGAATTGGTTATTAGACATTACTAAATTCCGATGGTAAAGTTGTGCAACTTAGAATTTATTTCAGAGCTTTTCAAAGAAACTGGCGTTTGCTATTTTAAGTTTTTATGTCTATCTATTCTTTCGAGTCATTTTTTTCACAAATGAATAATATCAAAACTAAAACTGAAAGCACATAAATCCGGTTCAGTTTGCATTAAAATTAACTTGATATTAAGATGCAGCAATATAAATCAAATTACATCGCATTAAATTTTTAAAATTATTTTCAAAAATATATTTGCTTCCGGATTTTGTGTAATACCTACATGTACGTTCCTCATATTTTTTAAATCTTAACAGAGAATTTTAAGTAATTTTAAACCGTTATTTTTCCACCTACTAAATATGTTTTTTAGTTGGCACGCCATAGCCACATAAAATATTTTTTGATCGAATTTGGCATGCGGCAACAAAAAAGTTCGCCAACCCTGCCCAAGATTTTATTTTTTAAAGTCAGAGTAGAGTCTAGATAAGACACTATCCGGTCCCGAGATAAAAAACAAACAAGACTTATGATGGATATGTTGACAACTCTTGGCCCTTTCTTTGGAGAAGAAAAGACAGTTCCTTAGGAGAAACTTACTATAATTCATTGATCGTGCTGATAAGATGATACGGTGCCGTATAATGTGTTGTAAAATGCTTCGGAATTAGAAAACTGATATATAGTATGAAATGACATTTAGCTGTTTCTAAAGCCCATACATTTTATTATTTTTAATGATAATTCCTTATTGTTATTTTAGGAGCGACGCGCATTGAGACGCAGCCGACATGCGCAAGGAAAGTTTTCACGTCCGGCAATTTTGTGGATCATTGAAATGAAGGAAAAAGCGCATATTGACTAACGCGTAGATTTCATGACGCAGGTCCTGCTTACCACTCGTACTTGGAACGCAGTTTCGAGTGTGAGTCTCTCACGTATTTAATTTTGCTTTCATAGAGCAAATTGGATAATTCAAAACAAGATCTTTGAAATTATACTATTAAAGATGTCAAATTAGTTTGATTAATTATTTCGGATTATATATTGGGTCGTTCGGAAAGTCGTGTCCGTTTGGGAAAATCAATTCGTACCGGAAAATTCTGCCCGGTAATTATTAGTCATTAGATATCGGAATCAATGTCTAATAATTAAATGATAGAATTTTCCTGTGCGAATTGATTTTCCCAAACGGACACGACTTTCCGAAAGACCCAATAATTCATACCGTATAAACTCGCGTATAAGTCGACCCCTAAATTCGTGAAAAAAAATGTGTCGTATACCAGTATTTTCTTGTAGCCATCTTCAGCTTACTTAATATCTGCAAATTCTGCCTTTATATAAGACGAAGATAACTTTTTTAAAATACTGTTTTTTCTCCCGAATTTGGGGTCGGCTTATACGCAAGTATATACGGTAATTAGAAAGATTTATTTTAATAAATGTTTCTAATTTTACTTTTGTATAAAAATTCTCTTTCGTGATAAATTATTTTAAATTAAAAGATTTTTGTATCAGGACATTTTAAACAATGCGGAGTCTCTTAAATTTATTATTTTGAAGATTGAAGTTTAGAACACACACACATTTATCTATCTATCTATATATATATATATATATATATATATATATATATTGCATATTTTAATCAATGGGAAATATTGATTATTGAAAAGTTAACAGATGCTCTTAGGGCAAATGTATCTAATCTTGTTAAAGTCAATACCAAAAACATTTTCCAACAAGTTAAAAATATTCAAAAAGACTATGTAATCACATATATTGACAAATCCCCTAATACTTAAGCAATCATATGCAAATCTTATTATCACCATCTTCTTACATCTTGCATTTCATCAAATAAGTCTAATGATGATATTATTATTAACAATCGTAAAATTATTACTTATTATAAACTACTAAATATTATTCCTACTAACTTTAACTATCCATATTTAGTACACATTCCTAAATTTCATAAGACACCACTTAAGTTCAGAAAAGTTACAATTGGATGTAATACATATAATAATTATGCTAACACTATTTTATTAAAAATTCTGAGTCAAATTTATAATCTAACAACAGAAGCAGATAATAAACATTATATAAAAAATAGTTATCAATTGGTTAATGTACTTATAGACATTAAATGTGTAAAAAATAAACGTACATATGATTTCAAAGATCTGTTTAATAATATAAATCTTAAAGACCTGCATAGTATAATTAATACACTATTTAAAACATATAAAAACAAATTAACTCTTATTACATATATGGATATGAAATATTTTCGCACTTTAGCTAATTTTATAATATACAATAACTATATCTTACAAGATAACATTATTTATCTACAAAAAGTAGGAAATCCACAAGGCGGATCTACATCCAGTTTGATGTCTCATTTATATTTATATCAATATGAACGTAATTTCAGTAATGATAATATACTAATGTATCGCTATATTGATGACATTATTTTAATTGGCACTAAATAATCAAATATTTCTCAATTTCCAGTTGATTATCCGACTAATTTAGAATTGACAGAAAATCTTTTAACAAATAATACTATTAACTTTTAAGATCTAAAAATCCTAATCGCACAAAACAAAACAATTACTGATCTTTATGGCAAACGTAAACATGGTTCGTACGGCTGCTGGAATTTCAGGACCTGAAAGTTCTTCAATACCAGTGTTTTCTTAAGCGTGACTATGTACGTGTACCCGGCCACTGCTGGTCACAACACGGTGCCCTCCAAAAGGACCGCCACGGCACCCACTGCAAGGGGGTCCCCACGAGACCGGGCTAGTCACTCGGACCCGCACCGATATGTCTCATTAAGTAGGGCATCCCAAGCAGGATTGTCCCGCTTTTGTCTCCTCTGGAGCATTGCACAAAACGGGGAACCACGGACCAACACTCACGTTGGTCAATGACGATCCCCGAACTTCCCATTACCAAAGTCCGAACGCTGACCAAGCAACCCGGCTCAATAAATCTCAAAAGAAGGGTCGGAACAGGTTCGACCTGATGCAGAGCCACCGTCACATCATCGAATCCTAATCGCGGGACACTTCATAGGAAGAACCCGTGCTCGGAAACTAATGAGGGGGACTCCACACCAGATTACTTTACCGCGTGCCGAAACTGAGAAACTCCTATGAAGGTTATCTCTGCGATTTCAGCCCGCGGATGAAAGGTTAGTAGATAGTAAAAAACAGGAAAGTTAGACCTCAACCCACAGCCAGCCCACAGCCAACTCGTTGGCTGAGAGAGGGTGGCCGACTATGAGCCAAGGGAGAAGAAAAAGATAACACAAAACACAAACTTAATCTAAAACACAAACACGTCATTACACCATCGGACCAAGAACGGAAGTAGGGGCTTTACCTCACGACCCCTGACGAGGTCAATATCGGTGTAATGATAGGCCTTAGAGCCTAGGAAGTCCTGGGCAAAGTCAAGGCAGAATACTGAAACGTGCGTAGGCGGACGAACCGCACGCGACGCACCTGATCGGTCCACCCCTTGACTCTACCGAGGAAGACCCAAACCCACAGGAAGACAACATAATAAATACACTTTAAAATACAAATATAAATAAAATAACTATTTACAAAAGGCGAGTCCGTGTCCATGAGGACCCGTGAGCTGCGTGTCCCGTGGGGGACTACGCCACCCACTAGTCAAGGACTGAGCCCGGATCCTAAGACGACCCTTCGGACCTAGAGGCTTCGCGTCCCCTGGGGGACTCTCCCACCTCCAAGTCAACATCGGGTCGTAGGTTAGTAGATAGAAAAGTAATAAAAATAAATAAAAATAAATAAAAATAAATAAAAAATAAATAAAAATAAATAAATAAAAATAAAAAAATAAAAAGAATAGGAAAGTTAATTCCCACACGACTCCGGACCGAGTGACGCATCAGTATGGTCTATATCCGTCAAAGACGAACCGCCATGTGAGAATAGAAGGAAAAGCAAAAAGGGTTCGAGATCTAATCGGACCTTGTTGAGAACGGAGGGTGGCAAGTCCTCCCAGATGTTCAAGGGCCCACTCAGTCTAATTCCAGATCCCGAGGACTACACACACAACACAGAGTTAGTAGATAGAAAATAAAAAATAGGAAAATTAAAAATCCAACACCCGATCGGATCGTCCACAAGGGGTCGCTAAATCCCCTAGGACCATCATCCAAGGAACCCCAAGGACAACAGCCCACCCAGTGGACAATCTACTGCCGGGTGTCGAACCAAGAGAAAAAAAGCAAAAACTCTGGCCCGACCGGACCCTGTGGTGACCGCCTGTGTTCCGTTCGCGCACCTGCCGCCGACATGCCCACCTGCTTCGACGATCCAAGGACATTTGCACCCCACACCACACAGGGTACCTTGGTTTCCGACTCGCAAGCCCTTTGTTTTCCGAGGCATAGGGTTACGACGCTAAGTCGAGCCCCTCTGAGACACCGCAATGCTCGACAGCCTTGAAGATTCACATCAAGGCAGCTCCGAGCCCCACCCACATGCACGCTCAGAGAAGGCTGGACCGCACTCGCCCCATTCACCTCGGTCAAGCCGGTTACTGCTCGCCGGTCCCCAAAGCAGTCGTCACCACACGATGACATGCTAGCGACAGGCTACCCAGGCTCACGTTGTGCCCTCGGACGCAGGGCCTGTGGGGCACAGTAACACCAATAAATTTTAAAAGAAAAGTTCGACTTATCTAAACACAGTATTCATGTAAAATTTCTACCAAGAATAAGGCAAAATTTTCTGTTTATTTTTAGTGGTAGGAATTTGCCCCGTGGGTAATCAGGCTCTGCTCGGACGTAGTCCGGGCGCTGGACGTGGAACTCCATCGGCCACCTGAACCACTCTGGGTCCCCGCTTTTGTCTCCTCTCCGAAAATGGAAAAGGACCGACACGGCGACCACGGCCGAGCTCTCGGTCATCCTTCCGCGCCAAAGGCCGGATTGATTCGAGACCACTCGGGGGTTCACGAACCCAGTATTTTCTTAAAGATAATCTCTCCTGAAATAAGGCGAAAGTTCACGCGTCTGAACTAGATTTATTTTTTTTATAAGAAAATACTGATAATTAGCCTTGAAAATAACGGTACCCGTACGAACCCTGGTAAAGACTTTCAATTCAAAGTTAATACATTTAAACATTTTAAATCCTGTCTACATATTTCAGTTTACCGTAATATAGTAATTAATCATTTGTATAGAATCAAAAGTTTATGTTCATCACATCTTATCAATAAAAACGTTAAACAAATAATATTTGATGCATTAAACCATGGTTTTCCTAAGAAATTCATATGTTCCTTAATCTACAATTAATTAATTATCTATACAATGTATAGTAGGGAGGTTTATTGTATGTTACTATTAACATTTTGCGTATCAAAAAAATATATAAAAAAATTACAAAAAACTAAAAATAAGCAATAAAAAAAAATACAAAATATGTAAAAAAAAATTAAATAAGATGGCTGGGTGGGCAGATGTTAAATTATGGAGGAGGGTGGAGTTATCTGGATAATTTTTACGCAAATGTTGATTTAATACATATATATATACAGGGTCATAAAAAAACTTTGCCGATATATGAAACTCTAGTGGCCGTTCCGTTTAACCGATCGAGATGAGATTTCAGATATAGTTATTCAGAGGCATGAGCTCGAGATTCTGTGAACGGCAACAAATTGGCGCTCACGGTTACGGTTATAGGTACAGAAACTCGAAATTTTCAAATGGCAACGCCCATTTTTTTTCATCTCAAAATGCTCAGCGCATGCGAAAACCCTAAATAGCGCTGGAACGGTACGTGTATCGCAATAAACGGACGCGTTATGCATGCACAAAAAACAGCTCAGCAAACGTCCAAAAACAACACGATCGGTGCGCACGGAGGAAATTTTCATATGACAGAGGCAAGACAACAATCATAGAATGCAGTTCGACAGATAAACAGCGTAGAAACCGGATTCTTGCCTCTGTCATATGCAAATTTCCTCCGTGAGCAAGCCTGATTACCCACGGGGCAAATTCCTACCACTAAAAATAGACAGAAAATTTTGCCTCATTCATGGCAGAAATTTAACATGAATACGGCGTTTAGATAAGTCAAACTTTTCTTTTAAAATTTATTGGTGTAAGTGTACCCCGTTGGTAATCAGGCCCTGTCCGACATATGTATCACATGATGAGTTCGGAAAATCTTTGAAAATCGTCTTCACCGTGGGAAAATCCATACAATGTAAATTTTAAAGGGTTTTAACCCCTTAACGGTCGCATTAAATTACGGTTTAAAAATTCAGATTGCTTATTGCACCCACTTTTTTGAAAAAGAAACATTTACCTTATTTAATTACAAGTAAAATGATACCAGAATAGAGTCCACTACAATATTTTATAAAACTGGTGGTAATTAAACAATCTGAATAAAACACACAGCCCGTCACAGCCAGTGAATATCACGGGAGCGAGAATTAAGGGGTTAAAGAAACATTAGCATAGCTGCCAACCCTCCACTAATCCTCCGTAATAGCTGGATTAATTTAAACCAGGTTAAACGCTTTCGAAATTTTTATTTATTTAATTGAATGCGTCGACGTGAAACGTATTTCATTTCATTTCTAAAAAAAAATCTGGTTGGAAACGTATTAAACCAGGGTTAAATTAACGCACGTATTACGGAAGATTAGTTTGAGATTGGCACCTATGCATTAGTATGCACACTTCATTAAATAAATTTCTATTTAAAATAATTTAAAGATGGTAATTATTTAGAGTTTATCGGCTTGTTTTAAAATTTAGTATGGCACATAATATTCGACGGATAAATACTATAGCGGGGATGGTGTAGCAGTAAATTTGAATTCTTGAAATAACGTATTTAATATGTTAATTGTAGAAAACCACAATTGCAGAAATGAGGGTATGTTTAAAGATTAATATCTCTTTTAAAAGGCTTAAAAACTGCTAAGATGTATACAAAACAAGTTGTATAAGCATGTAAAAGCAATGATTTTAATAATCGATTGTAGGACATCTCGATTGTAGATTCTAAAAAGTAATCGATGACTGTATCGATAGCGTTTTTTACGATGACGATTTCTTTCGATTGTTAAAATCTCGAGAATCCCCTATCACTACTTAAACATTCTTTATACAAACAAAAATGAAATAAATTCGATTTCTTATCAATATAAAAACATCTTTTAAATACATTTTTATGAAGAAATTGAAAAATTTGATATTTTATAGCTCATTCAACTTGTTTTTGTTTACTAATTTAATATGAAAAGAGATGAATACGAAATATTTATCACGATTCTAAATTTAACGAATCAATCTTTTTACAATAAAAAATATAATTACATTTTTTAAATGAAGAAAGATGCAGATTCATTTTTAAAATTGTTCTAAGATAGCGGAAGGAAGCAAAAAACCTTCATTTTTCCTCCCCTTCTAATGCTATTATTGCCTTTCACAAATTTTATCTCTACCCGGCTTCGTACAATAAAAGCTGCCATTTACCAAATGAAAATGTTGCAAACACAACTTACTCGTACTTAAAGAAACCTTTATAAAAAAAGGGGTTTAAACAATGCTTAATCCTTTTCCGTAGTTTTCCTTGGTCTTTAAAAAAGTCGCAGTATGAAAGAGATAAGAGCTATTTTAAAATTCTAATTAATGATGTTTTTGCACGTTTATTTAATCTTCATATTTCATTTTTCAAAATAAATGGACTTCTTTGGAAATGAACAGCAAGTGTTATATATATCCGTTAATGACGATAATGGGTTAAAAAATGGGCGTAAGTGTGTATTTGGAACAAAAATGTATTTTAGTGGCAACTAGAATTTTTTAATGGCACTAGATTTTTTTATATTTGTGAGTCGTGGTTGCGAGTAAAGATAATTCTAGGAACTTAAGGATTCTTTATGCAAAAAAAAACAATGAAATAAATTCTATTTTTATCAATATAGAAGCAATTTAGCTACAAGCTTTTAGATACAATTTTATCAAGAAATTGAAAATTTGGAAATTTTTTAGCTGGACTCAACTTGATAACGTGGCAAATGAGGTGCGTTCGTACTATAACTAGTTTTATGAATATGCAAATCTTGGTGCATTAGCTGTTCCACACTTATGCAAAAATGCACGAATATAAAATTTGTCACGATTATATATATTAAATTCGGTAATACGAAATAATATGACTCCATATTAAATAGGACGTAATCACCATGGTAATTTAGAATAATCTAGCTAATCTAGACCTATCGTGGAATATCATTGAATTAATGACATATGATAGGATTTAATAGACTGATCACCATGACAACCCAGAATCATTACCTATCATGAGATATCATTGAATTAATTGGGTATGACAGGATTTAATAGAATGAAGAAAACTTTTATTAATATCTCTTTAAGTTTTAATTCGATTTTCATAAAATTTGAAATGACTCGAAAAAATTCTGCAACGATTATATATATTAAATTTCACACCATTCGGCTGGGTAGGTTTTGAGCTGTTATATGCGGACAGATAGACGGACGGACCAGATAACGACTATAGGTTATACATATTTATATAATTGCGAAAGCACCTAAAAAATGAATAGGAAATATTTATCATTATTGTAAATTTAAAAAAACAATTTTTTACTATATAAATATTATTATTTTTCTGAAATAAAAGAAGATGCAGATTCATTTTTACTTACCCATCATACGTAGTATAGGGTAAGTCTTGTAATTTTTTTAGAAACCGAAATTTTTTTGACGGATTTATACGTTTCAGACACTGGAGATTCCGAAAAACATATTTTTAGAAAAAATTTTTTGCTGTCCGTCTGCCTGTATGTGTGTGTGTGTGTCTGTAAACACTTTATCTCCCGAACAAATTGAGATAGATACTTGAAATTTGGTGTGTACTTAGTATGTAATAATGGGAAGAAGCCTATTGAATATCAGTAACCTCGATTATCCGGAACTATTTTTTTCGGACTCTTGGAATATTCATTCTGATAAAAGGTATGCAAAATTTTTCGAAATTGTTTATTTGAAGGAGTGAATTTAAAAGATAATAAAAAAATATAAATTTTGCATAAAGAATAAAGTCGATCGGATAATTAGTTGCCGATATATTTGTAATCATATTTTTCACACTCTTCGATTTTTCATGACCCTGTATTTCATTCAAATTTCAATTCAAAGATATATTTTAATTGGAAATGAGACGCTTAATCCGACGCAGTAAACTGTTAGTTAATATGATTATAATTTTTCGAGTTATACGGATGTTTCTTTTACACAATTCAGTACTACTCGATTACCCACCGACAAAGAAACTATCGCCAAACTATAAGATTAAATAGCAATAATGGCTTATCGTAAATGTCAAGCATTTAATGCATCTCCATACCAATAAGGGGGTTACCATAGGGAGGACCATGTTCTGTCCTGTTTTTAAATAGTTCTAAGAAAGCTGAAGGAAAAAAACTTTGATTTTTCTCCCCTTCTAATGCTATTATTGCCATTCACAAATTTTATCTCTATCTGGATTCGTACAATAAAAGCTGTCATTAATCAAATAAAAATGTGCAAAACACAACTTACTTAAAGAAATCTTTATTTAAAAAAAGCGTAAACATTCTTTAGTTCTTTTTCTTAGTTTTCCTCGATCTTTAAAAAAGTCGCAGAATGAAATAAATAAGAGCTATTTTAAAATTCTAATTAATGATGTATTTGCACGTTTATTTAATCTTCCGATTTCATTCTTCAAAATAAATGGACTGTTTGGAAATTAACAGTAAGTGTTGTATGTATCAGTTAATGACGAAAATGGTTAAATAATGGGCGTAAGTGTGCCTGGGGTAAAAAATGTCTGTTACTAACAACTAGAATTTTTTAATGGCTACTAGATTTTTGCATGTTTATAGAACCCTGGTTGCGAGTAAAGACAGTTCTACGAACTTAAGGATTCTTTATAGGAATAAAATTAAATAAATTCTATTTTTTTATCAATGTAGAACCATTGTTTTATAAATTTTTTACTTGAAACAAGTCAGAAACTGTAAGTCAAACGGGGCAAATGAGTTACGTTCATACTATGACCTGTTTTGTAAATATTCAGACCTCGACGCAATAGTTGTTGCACTCTTACACAAAAATGCACGAATATAAAATTTGTCACGATTACATACATTAAATTCATTAGTACGAAATAACATGACTCCATCTTAAATAGGACGTAATCGCCATGGCAATCTAGAATCATTACCTATCGTGAGATATCATTGAATTAATTACGTGTAACAGGATTTAATAGAAGGAAGAAAACTTTTATTAATATATTTTTACATTTTAATTCTATTTTCATAAAATTCGAAATGACGCGAAAAAATTCTGCAACGATTATATATATTAAATTTCACACCATTCGGTTTTGTAGTTTCTGAGCTGTTATATGCGGACAGACGGAACAGAAAACGACTATAGGTTCTCCGTATTTATATAATTACGAACACACCTAAAAGAATGAATACGAAATATTTATCATTATTCTAAATTTAACAAACGAATATTTTGCAGTATAAAAATATAATTACTTTTTTTAAATAAAGGGAGATGCAGATTCATTTTTAATTAGTTCTATAGCTGAAGGAAAAATACTTTCTTTTTTTTTTTTGTATCTTCTGATGCTATTATTGCCTTTCACAAATTTTTATCTCTATCCGGCTTCGTACAATAAAAGCTGTCATTTATCAAATAAAAATATTGAAAACACAACTTACTTAATACTTTCCGGCACGGTGTGCCCGGGTCTGGATACTTTATTTTAATTCAAAACTTACAGACGGTAGCAAGAATATTTTAATAAAATTTTAGTTTAGCAATGAAAGTAATAAAGTAACAAGTTTTTAATTACTAAAAAAGTCACATATAAATTCCGGTGTCAGTCAATGATTTTGCAATAAAATTTGTCTGTGCCGGAAAGGGTTAAAGAAACCGTTATTCAAAAAAAGGGTAAGCATTGTTTAATCCTTTTCCGTAGTTTTCCTTGGTCTACAAACAAGTCGCAGTATGAAAGAGATAAGAGCTCTTTTAGAATTCTAATTAATGATGTTTTTGCAAGTTTATTTTATCTGCATATTCCATTCTTCAAAATAAATCGACTACTTTGGAAATTAACAGTAAGTGTTGTATATATCCGTTAATTACGAAAATGTGTTAAATAATATGTGTAAATGTATCTCAGGAACAAAAATTTATTTTAGTGGCAACTAGAATTTTTTAATGGCACTAGATTTTTCCATATTTTTGAATCCTGGTCGCGAGTAAAGATAGTTCTAGGAGCTTAAGGATTCTTTATACAAAAAAAAAAAAAAAAAAGAAAGAAAGAAAGAAACAACGAAATAAATTCTTAATTTTAACAATATAGAAACATTTTCTTTTAGATACAATTTTATCATGTAATTAAAAAATTGAAAATTTTATAGCTGGACTCAACTCGATTTTTTTCCTAATTTTACTTGAAACAAGTAGGAAATTAACATCAAACGTGGTAAATGACTTGCGTTCGTATTATAGCTAGTTTTATAAAAATTAAAATCTTGGTGCATTAGCTGTTGCACACTTATGCAAAAATGCACGAATATAAAATTTTTCCCGATTATATATATTTAATTCAGTAATACGAAATAATATGACGCCATCTTAAATAGGACGTAATCACCATCGTAACCTAGAATCATTACTTATCGTGGGATATCATTGAATTAATTACGTATGATAGGATTTAATAGAAGGATCACCGTGGTGACCTAGAATCATTACCTATTATGAGATATCATTGAATTAATTATGTATGACAGGATTTAATAGAAGGAAGAAAACTTTTATTCATATCTTTTAAGTTTTAATTCGATTTCCATAAAATTTGAAATGACTCGAAAAAATTCTGCAACGATTATAGAGTAATTCCGGGATTTATGCCACACATTTTTTGAATTTGTGTATAAAGTCGCATGGTAGACATAAAATTAAAAAAAATCATGCTGTGCTATTTAATGTTAAATATACAACGTGTGTACTGGGACAGAAAAATTCTAAACAAATAATTAATATTTTTTAACAATTTTTTTCTAAAGCATTACACTGCGGCGCGTCACTCGTACATTCACGCTGAGACGCCGAGCTTGTTACAAGAATAGAATGAAATTATAAATAATATATATATTAAATTTCACACCATTCGGTAGGTTAGTTTTTGAGCTGTTATATGCGGACAGATAAGCGGTCGGACCAGACAACGATTATAGGTACTACGTATTTGTATAATTACAAACACACATAAAAAAAATGCATACGAAATGTTTATCATTATTCTAAATTTAACCAACAATTTTTTTGCAGTGTAAAAATATAATTACTTTTTTTTTAAATAAAAGAAGGTGCAGATTAATCTTTTAAACAGTTCTAAGAAAGCTGTAAGAAAAAACTTTCATTTTTCTCCCCTTCTAATGCTATTATTGCCTTTCACAAATTTTATCTCTATCCGGCTTTGTACAATAAAAGCTGTCATTTATCAATTAAAAATGTTGGAAGCATAACATACTTAAAGAAACCTTTATTCAAAAAAAGGCTAAACATTGTTTAGTTCTTTTCCATAGTTTTCTTCGGTCTTTAAAAAAGTCGCAGTATGAAAGAGATAAAAGCTATTTTAAAATTCTAATTAATGATGTTTTTGCACGTTTATTTAATCTTCATGTTTTATTTTTCAAAATAAATGCACTTCTTTGGAAATTAACAGTAAGTGTTGTATATATCCGGTAATGACGAAAATGGTTAAATAATGGGCATAAGTGTGCCTGTAGTACAAAAATGTATGTTACTAACAACTAGAATTTTTTAATGGCTACTAGATTTTTGCATGTTTATAGAGCCCTGGTTGCGAGTAAAGACAGTTCTAGGAACTTAAGGATTCTTTATAGGAAAAAAATGAAATAAATTCTATTTTTTATCAATGTAGAAGCATTTTTTAATAATTTTTTTATTTGAAACAAGTCGGAAACTGTACGTCAAACGTCGCAAATGAGTTACGTTCATACTATGACTAGTTTTGCAAATATTCAGACCTCGGTGCAATAGCTGTTGCACTCTTATACAAAAATGCACGAATATAAAATTTGTCACGATTACATACATTAAATTCAGTAGTACGAAATACCATGACTCCATCTTAAATAGGACGTAATCACCATGGCAATGTAGAGTCATTACCTATCGTGGGATATCATTGAATTAATGACATATGATATGATTTAATAAAATGATCACCATGACAACCTAGAATCATTACCTATCATGAGATATTATTAAATTAGTTACGTATGACAGGATTTAATAGAAGGAAGAAAACTTTTATTAATATCTTTTAAGTTTTAATTCGATTTCCATAAAATTTGAAATGACTCGAAAAAATTCTGCAACGATTATATATATTAAATTTCACACCATTCGGTTGGGTAGTTTTTGAGCTGTTATATGCGGACAGACGGCCGGACGGCCCAGACAACGACTATAGGTTCTACGTATTTATGTAATTACGAACACACCTAAAAAAATGAATACGAAATATTTATCATTATTCAAATTTATCAAATTCAACAAACGAATATTTTACAATGTAAAAATATAATTACATTTTTTTAAATAATAGAAGATGCAGATTCATTTTTTAACCCCTTAATTCTCGCTCCCGAGATATTCTCGGGCTGTGTCTTTTACTCAAATTGTTTGATTCCCACCAGTTTTATAAAATAGTGAAATTGTCTATATTTTAGTACCGTTTTACCTGTCATTAAATAAGCTGGATATTTCTTTTTCATAAAGGTGGTGCCAATAAGCAATTTGAATTATTCAACCGTAATTTAATTCGAGCGTTAAGGGGTTAAATACTTCTAAGATAGTTGAAGAAAAAAAAAACTTTCATTTTTTTGCACCTTGATGCTATTATTGCCTTTCACAAATTTTCTCTATCCGGCTTCATACAATAAAAGCTGTCATTTATCAAATAAAAATGTGGAAAACTCAGCTTACTTAAAGAAATCTTTATTTTAAGAAAAAGCATCAACATTGTTTAGTTCTTTTTCTTAGTTTCCGTCGTTCTTTAAAAAAGTCGCAGAATGAAATAGATAAGAGCTATTTTTAAATTCTAATTAATGATGTTTTTGCACGTTTATTTAATCTTCATATTTCATTCTTCAAAGTAAATGGACTGGTTTGGAAAATTAACAGTAAATGTTGTATATACCCGTTAATGACGAAAATGGTTAAATAATGGCCTTAAGTGTGCCTGGGATATAAAAATATCTGTTATTGACAACCAGAATTTTTTAATGGCTGCTAAATATTTACATGTTTATAGAGCCCTGGTTGCGAATAAAGACAGTTCTAGGAACTTAAGGATTCTTTATAGGAAAAAAATGAAATAAATTCTGTTTTATATCAGTATAGAAGCTTTTTTTAAAATAAATTATTTACTTGACGCAAGTCGGAAACTGTAAGTCAAACGTGGCAAATGGGGTTACGTTCATACTATGATTAGTTTTGTAAATATTCAGACCCTGGTGCAATAGCTGTTGCACTCTTATGCAAAAATGCACCAAAATAAAATTTATCACGACTATATACACTAAATTCAGTAATACGAAATAACAGGACTCAATCTTAAATAGGACGTAATCACCATGGCAAACTAGAATCATTACCTATCGTGGGATAGCACTGAATTAATTACATATGATAGGATTTAATAGAATGATCACCATGGTAACCTAGAATCATTACCTATCATGAGATATCATTGAATTAATTACGTATGACAGGTTTTAACCCTTTCAGGGGCAGAAGAATCCTGTTCGTAAAATGATGAAATAATTGACTGCCACCAGAATATTCAAACGAATTTCTTAGTAAATAACAAAACGCTATTTTGCACTTTTAATTACAAAAGCAACATTTTATTAAAATATTCTTGGTGCCAGTAATCAGTTTTGGAATTACCATTAGGTGGCTAGACCCTCTAGCCACCGCCCTTGAAAGGGTTAACAAAAGGGAGAAAACTTTTATTAATATCTTTTTAAGTTCTAATTCGATTTTCATAAAATTTGAAATAACTCGAAAAAATTCTGCAACGATTATATATACATTAAATTTCACACCATTCGGTTGTGTAGTTTTTGAGCTGTTATGTTCGGACGGACGGACGGAGCAGACTCTAGGTGCTACCTATCTATATTATAAAGGACAAACATATCTGTGCGTAACGCATACGTCATTTTGCGAATGGCAACACTTTGAAATTTGAAATAAAATTTTGGTTTTGTAATTTTCTCTACTGCAAATTTTTATACTTCTAAACATCGCACAGTTTAAATTTTTACACCGCCGTATAACGAAAAAAAAATTCTCTTTTAAATGCAATTTGTTTGAAAGCTGTATCTCATTTTAATTTTAAGATATTAATTTTTTTTGTAGTTTTTTTTACTATTTTTGTAATCGTGGCAGCTGAAGTACTCCATTTCTGTTGAAACTAAAGGGGGTGAAATGAAAATAGTAGATTGCTGTATCTTTTTGCTGCCATTTTCTCATAAAAACCGAAAAAATTGAAATTAAAATACGTGCTATGTCAAGAATATCGTCTGTTATAAAACCCAGTGAGTTCTGGCTTTATTTCGTTGTTATTTATCAATTAAATGATTTTGCCGTGCCGGCTCCATTGCGAAATATTAATAAACAATTTGCACATAAAAAAAAGTTCAGAATTTCTCTCCCGCTAATTTTCTACAAAGAAATTAAAGCCTCATCAATAAATAAATAAAAGAATAATATATAAAAAAGCACGAATTTAACATATATGTAGTCGAACAATTTAAATTTTTGGAGCTGAATTGGGAAAAATATGTGCTTTTAAATGTAATTTGTATGAAATAGTGTTGCTAGGCAACTGTTAAAGTAAAAGAGAAAAAATAATCTATATATTGAAAACACAAGATAGCTTTTTTAGACATCTTCCTTGAATTTTCTACTGTACCAATTTTGCTAATAATTCTTTTTTTAAATGAAAGCTGTTCATTTGAAGATGTCCTCGCACTAGCTATTTTTCTAAATATTTTCACTTTTATATTTTTAATTTAATTTGAAAAGATTTTTTTGAAATTTCATCAAAATGGTAGCAATCGTATTATTTCCACTGTTTCAGAAAAAAAGAAATATTGGGGTTTATTTATCCTTATTGATACCATTTACTCATTACAATTAAAAATAACTTTTTTTTAAGTCTGAACAGAAAATGTCGTCACTATTTAAAAAACATTTTCGCTCATAAAGCTAATGTTACAATATATTTTCATTCAGCTGATACCGAATTTGAGACACTTGGGTTGGGTTGATTTTTGACGGCCAATTATCTACACGAGGGATATAGGTCCTAGGAGGAGTGCCTTCCGTGGAGGTCTTTCTAATCCACGGTTCGAAGAAAACCACGAAACCTCCGAACGATTAGGCCGACGGGCGCGATTGGGTTTGAGACACTTGGCGTAATGCTTCAGTAAGTACCATATTTAAAAGAAAATAATCATTTTCTTTGATAAAACTATATATTTTTACACGAATACATCTAAAAGACATCAGTTTCTGGACTTTGTACTTCGCGGTACTGAAATTAGACCCTCAAGCCAAAAGAATACATTTTCACATGCAAAGTTTTAGCTGACAAACGGAACTTCGCGTTTGAAAATCTGTCTAAAGGAAATATATGTCCGTGCGTACGACTGGCGTAATTTTGAGAATGGCAACGCTTAACGATTAAATGTCGGATTTGCAATCTTTGCTACTGCAATTTTTTGAATTTCTAAACATTGCGCATCTTCAATTTTTACACCCGTTATATGGGGGGGGGGGGGATCTACTTTCAAATGCAATTTTCTTGAAAACTTTATCTTAATTGATTTACTTATTATGTATTTTAAATAATTTTCAAGAATAATGTTTTTTAATCTATATCCACTGCGTACAGGCTCCATTACCGAATAAGCCATTTGCACTTAAAATAATATAAATAATTCAGCATTTGTCCCTGACTAATTTTTTATAGCGAAATTAAAACTTCATCAATCAATATTAAAAAGTGACTGTCCATTTGTATTTCACAGCTGTTCCTCCTAGAATATGGAATGTTGAGTGATCAAATTAACGCCAGTTATCCGCATGGGTCCGAGGATGTTAAACGTGGTCGTAGAATTAAAAAATTTGTTTAGTTTCGGAGATATAAATTTTTACGTTATTTTTGATGACATTTCTGTAATGATGGAAACTAAAATTGCTCCATTTTTGTGGATAAAAGAGAGAAAAGGGAAAATGACAAGGATTATTAGGTATCATTGTTTGAAATCATTTTTAAATTGAAATTAACGTATATTTCAATAAATAGTAAAAAAATTATTGTAGTTTTCAAGAAAATTTCACGAAATACGAACTCACACATATTCAAGCTTCAGGAATCCTTTTATTTTAGGAACACAAATTCGACTCTCGACTAGAACATTGAGATAAATTCTGTTGACGTCAAAAGAAAAAAAAAACATCGTACGTTATTTTCATTTAATTTAAAGTCGTAAAGTAGATTTTCAACCATTGCCTTAAGATGGCTAATAAAACATTTCAGAAGCAGACATTAAAAATGCGAAAAAGCGAGAAAAAAAAAGAGAAAAGTTTTAACGAGAAAAAAAAATAATTCTTTAAATATTTATTTTAATTCATAAATATAAAATGCTTCTGAATAAATTCGTCCAAACAAATTCATTTTTGTATAAGTTGACCCAAATGACATCATTTCTACGAACTCCGAAATTCGAAGCAAAATTTTGGAAGAGCGTAAAGCTCTTGGCAAATAAAGTTATAGAATATATCATTTTTATTCGGAAAGTTTTGACTTAAATTGTAAATATAACTTATTATTTGAAATATTGTATTTAATAAAATTAATATTGCAATGGCTTTCTAAATTTATAATAAAGTTAGGATTTCATTTTTCGCAAAAAGATCGATTGTCTCATGCAATTCAAAAGCAACACAACGGGTTGCTACGCAACTAGTTTATATAATTATGAACACATATAAAAAAAATGAATACGAAAGATTTATCATTATTCTAAATTTAAAGAATCAATTTTTTACAGTGTAAAAATATAATTACTTTTGTTAAAATAAAAGAAGATGCAAATTCATTTTTTAAATAGTTCTAAGATAGCTGAAGGAAAAAAACTTTTTTTTTTTTTTTTCACCTTCTGATGCTATTATTGCCTTTCACAAATTTCATCTCTGTCAGGGGCTTCGTACAGTAAAAGCTGTCATTTATCAAATAAAAATGTTGAAAACACAACTTACTTAAAGAAATCTTTATTCAGAAAAGGGGTAAACATTGTTTAGTCCTTTTCCTTGGTCTTCAAAAAAAGTCGCTGTATGAAAGAGATAAGAGCTATTTTTAAATTCTAATTAAGGATGTTTTTTCACCGTTATTTTATCATTATATTTCGTTCTTCAAAATATATGTACCGCTTTGCAAATTAACAATAAGTGTTTAATAAATAAATTTCACAGAGTGGAAGAAAAAATGTTATCTACTTTTACGAGCAAAAGCTTTTGCAATAAATTGCCAGTTGAGGTAATTTTCTCCTTATTTGTCTTATATTATTGAAGCCCAATTTTTAGGTGCGTTCGTAATTATATAAATATGTAGCACCAATACTCGTCATTTGGTCCGTCCGTCTGTCTGTATATAACAGCGCAAAAACTGCCCAACCGAATGGTTTGAAATTTAATATATATAATCGTTGCAGAATTTTGTTGAGTCATTTCAAATTTTATCCAAATCGAATGAAGACTTAACACTAGAACGGCCGGGAATTTTACTCAACTATTATAAAAATATTTTACACCAGAATTTTTATTTTAAACTATCTAACTTATTTATTTATTTTATTTCTGTTTGGTACCATTTTAACTTATTTTACAATGAAATTTCCGGTTCGAATCGATGTATCTTTATTTGGTACCGGTCAAAATGACCGCTATGGCCGTTCTAGTGTTAGCACTAGAACCGCCTTTAGTGGTCATTTTGACCCCTGCCAAAATTGATAATAGTCGATTCGAACCAGAAATTTTTTTCATAAGATATATTATATGCATAAAGCACAAAAATAGACTAATTAAATAAGTTAAATAGTTTTTTTTCTAAATTCTGGTGCGAAAAACTGTTTTATAAAAATTGAGTAAGATAGCCGGCGGTTCTAGTGTTAAAAAGATATTAATAAAGGTTTCTTCATTCTATTAAATCCTATCATAGGAAATTAATTCAATGATATCCCATGATAGGTAATGATTCTAGGTTGTCCATCTGATTACTAACCACCTGAGGGTCCTAAGATTAATAAAGCATCAGAAAAAAAATTACTAAATTTTACTATTCTCACTTTGGTAGAAAAAAGTCGTAAAAGTGCTTTTCCTTATTTTGCAATAAAAGTTTTCGAAGTTTCCAATGTGAATTCGATATTACAGAAACACAATTATTTGCTCCTGAAAGTGTTAAGGACGTATACTATACGCAAAAGGTAAAAATATTATGATAAAATTTTAAAAGTCTAAAAACCGACAAGTTTCAACCAATCTGTGGCCATCATCAGGGTCATGTTTCAGTATGAGAGACACAAATATTTACAGATTGTAAAAGTCAAATATAAACATACTATGTTGAACCCGCCACCATTATAGCGCCATCTATACTGCTGTAATTTAACTATCCATTTTAAGAGAGAAAATATTAATGCCAATAACTATGCGAGACCTCTTTAACTTTGAGTTAAATGTTGTTTCAAAACATTTAACCATAACTTATGTATAGTGAAAGAAACTAATTCATTGCAAACATCTTTAATTCTCAATTCAATTTCCAAGGATTCTCTAAATATGACTTTTTTCTGGATAAGTTACACGGCAAAACAATTTATGCATTTTCATACTGAAACATAACCCTGCTGATGGCCACAGAGTGGTTGAAACTTGTCGGTTTTTAGACTTTTAAAATTTTGTTATTAATGTTTTGAAAGTTTTTACCTTTTGTGTAGAGAATACGTCTTTAAGTAAAACGTTTTGTTATATATGTGCAGAGCTGTCAAGTCTCGGGCTTTTTGGATACCGGTATTTTAATACAGAAAATGTTGTTTTATGTAACTGGAACATTGTGCGGATTTAAAACAAAAACATTTTCTCTAAGATAATACTGGTGTGCAAAAAGCCGGAGACTTGGCAACTCTGATATGTGTTGTTATATTTCAAGGCGTGACAGTCTTTTATTTTATTTAAATAGTAATAATTAAAAAAAGGCGTTTATCAATTAATAGTTTAATATTAATTAAATTACGATTATACGTTATAAACACAATTTAAAAGCACTGAATGGATAGTTTAAATCATGTTTTTATTTTCCTTTCTTGGGGCCATGCATATATAACGTTATCACTTTAGGGCGGAGAGGGGTCTGGCACATGATATCTCTAGGGGGAAGGGGGGGAGGTAGTCTTTTGATATCGTTATCGATTTTGATGGAACAAAGTTTTCTCTTTTTATTTGTAAACTTGTTTTTTATAGTCTGCTAGCTTTTTTTAGTCTGTTATTTATTTTTATGAAAATACAAAGTTCATATTAACCCTCTCGCTGCGCAACCCGAAGTCATGCATTTTCCCGTCTAATTAATACTATTTGGTTATTCCTACTAGTTATTTTTTAGCGAAAACTTTGTCTGATTTAATCAGGACATTTTCCCCGATTACGATAGTAAAAAATTTCTGCTTTAAAGAACCGGTGATAAACGATTAAAAATTCTGTAAAAGACGCTCATCGCGAAGAATTACTTACGCAGCGAGAGGGTTAAAATCATTAAATGATTATAAAATTATTTAATTCCAAAATGTGGAATAATGAAAAGTAAAAAAAAAAAAAACTTTTAATTAGTAGCTATTTCTTTTAAGTTTTATTTAATATAAAGTTATTTCATATATAATAGTCATATTTTATTCACTTCTCCTCATTTGAATTAATAAAACATGCGAATAATAAATGTTTAGTGATATCTGTATATCACTGAAAACAACAAAAAAAAATAAATAAATAAAAAAATTAAAAAAAATTAGACATTGATAACGATATCATTAGGGAGGGGGGGGGGGATGTTCGTGGGATGATAACGTATGATATCGTATGAGGGGAGGGGGTTAAAAAATACCAAAAAGTTGATAACGCTATAGAAGTGCAGCCCCCTTGTTGTCACATTTTAAATAAGAAACAGGGCAAAAATTATGTACATTTTTAATAAATTCACTAGATCGCGCTTCCCACTAAACACAATGAAAAGTGTTGAAATTTCCATAATGGGTTTCGGTGCGCACGGCAAGTTTATATGTCAAAAACATTTTTTTTTTTTTTTTTTTTTTTTTTTAAATCATGAATTACAGTTATGGAATTAACCGTGATTTACAAGATAAACATTGAATTACATATAAAAGAGTGTATTTAAAATATATATTTATTACTTTTATTCTAATTTTTCAAGAAAAAAATTATTTCATGAAACATTCAAAAAGTATTGCGAACACAGAAGTGAAAGCATGCTTCGCAATTAAATGCTAAATTTTCATTTTTTCTAACGCTCTAGGATTTATCTTTATTATTACACTGCAGCAGAAAAAAACAAGTCGGAAATTGTACATCAAACATGGCAAATGAGGTGCGTTCGTACTATAACTAGTTTTATAAATATTCAGATCTCGTTGCAATAGCTGTTGTACTCTTAAGCAAAAATGCATGAATACAAATTACGATCATATATATTAAATTCATAAATACGGAAATAATATATCTTAAATATGACGTCATTAACATGGCAACCTAGAATCTTTACCTATCATGGGATATCATTGAATTAATCACGTACGATAGGATTTAATAGAATGAAAAAACATTTATTAATGTCTTTTTAAGTTTTGATTCGATTTTCATAAAATTTGAAACGACTCGACAGAATTCCACAACGATTATGTATATAAAATTTAAAACCGTTCATTCGGGCAGTTTTTGCGCTGTTATAAGCGGACAGACAGCCAGATGGACCAGTCGACGACTATAGGTGCTACGTGTTTATATTATTACAAACGCACCTAAAAACCTAAAAGTTCGAAATTTTACTGCCGAAATATGAAAATTCTTTTTAGGCTGTATTTTTTTATTAAAAGAATTTTTTAAAAATCAGAAAGCCCCGGCGAAAATATCAAATTCACTAAAACTTTTAGCAATATTATCTGTAAAGAATATTTTTTAAACCATATTAACAAGTTCATTCATGAATTATTCATGAAATCATTTTCCCCCATCCGAAAAAAAGTACCATAAAAACTCGGAAATTGCGTACTAACAATCTATGTTTTTTCTTTTTAAAACAATGTAGCGAAAATTAATATGTACAGATTTTTAACGCCTTCAGATATAGTTGGTTTGAAAACTGAACAATATTTTGGCTACCCACTCTTTTTTTTTTCCTTTGTCATAGCCAGAATTATTAAGTTAAATAAAAATTTATTTCCATTATATTGTAAAAATTAATTACTACGGGGATTTTATTTTTTAAAACCTTGAATGACGAAAATAAGGAACTTTTTTTAAAGTTTTTAAGCATTGTAATTAAAATATGCATGATATATCTTCGTAGAACTTGCTTTTTCCCTGCGGAAGAGAAGTATTTTAGTATTATATAAAACTTTTTAAAAAAATTATCGATCTTTTTAAACTGATAGAAATCAATATATTTCACGCAAAAAAACTCTTATGTAATTCTCTTCATTCCTTCTTTTAAAAAATTCTGTTCTAGATCTATGTATTAGCATATTTTTTTCTTATGTACAACATATTTTCTAAAGAAATAAAAAATATATATTATTATATTTTACATTCATTTTTAAATTTTCATTATTACTTTGAAGCCATCAATAAACTAAAACAATCAATCTGAAATCAATAAAAAATGAATGTATAACTTTAAAGTTTTTAAGTAGTGATGTTATCATTATTTAATATACTGTTTCTTGAAGATATCTTTATCTATTATTTGAAGAATAAAATTCTTTTTTCTGTAAAGCAAAATAATCAATAATAATAACAACTCTCTTCAGAGTAATATGGAAGGCATTTTTATACACATGCGTGTTTAAATTCTTCAAAATACTCAAAATATCTTTATGCTATTAAAATAAACAAATATTTCACTCTGTCAAACAATTAAACTTTTATCGTTGATAATATCCGGTGTTTTAAGAGCTGTTTTTTAAAGCATTAACACGTTGAGTGCCATGATGATTGACACTGAAGCGCTGAAAATTTACAATGTTTAAAGTAATTATTAAGAAAGTATAATCCTGTAATAAATAAAAGGTGGATAAATTTTAAATATTTGTTCAGTAATTATTTAAAACAATGTATATTTTTTCCAGTTTTGTATCATATTTTAGACGTCAGCCATCGGTGAATGACACGTTTTAATCGGAAAGTTCGCTGTCAGCCACCGGTCGCTGACGTGGCTCTTAACGTGTTAACCAATATCTTTCCTCTTAACGCCTTGAGGGGCAAGCAATTACGTTTGTATAACATAGCTGCCAACTCTTCCGCTTTTTCAGACCACAAAAATTTAATAGAAATTTTTGCCTTATTTAATCGACAGATTACGGCGATTTAAAAAGATCAAATTTTCCATAGAATTTTTGTGGTCTGAAAAAGCGTAAGATGTTGGCAGCTATGGTATAATGCTGAATTCCCACCGGAAAATTAGAAAAAAATTATTTCAAAATAACGAAAACAATTTTACAACTTCTTTCCGCCAAAGTTAGAAAAGTAAAATTTCATAAAATGTTTCTGGTGCGAATCTTCATTAATCGTAGGTGGGATAACATATATCCCACTGCCCCTCAAGGAGTTAAAAAACATCGATAAATGCATTAATTTACTGCAGAAGTTTACACCCATCTTGCAATTTTTTTTTTCTATTGTACACTCTTAAGAAAATCTTCCATAGACCTCCAATATCACAGTACCCTTTATATCAGAATTATATAATTCCCCTGTAAATTTCTACCCAGAGGTTCACTTTATTCAGTAAATTTCTCTCATTAAATACTCGTATATTAGCTATTTTGGGTTCATTTCTTTGGAAGGAACATATTAATTAATTTGAAGTTAGCTTAATACTTTTGAGAAACTTATTATTCTTTCTTTGAAAATTCTTTTTATTTATAATTGAAGAGATCTGAATAAAAGATTTATCTGTGTCTAATAAAAGTAATTTAAATATTTAATGGCTTTACTTATAAAGGCGAAATAAAAGTAAACGTTTTAGACACATAAACAAAGCATTCAATCAAAAAAAAAAAAAATACATTCAGTGCTATTCAATATAAGTTCACTGAGTTTAAGTGTCTTTAACAAAGTTTGTGCAGAGTGAGTAAACACTTCGTTTGTGATTTTTTCTACGCACATAGCTTTTTAACGGGTGCTCTTATTTATTAGCTCCCGGTACGGTATGCTATTTCTTTCTCCAAGCTTATTTTGCGTCGTCTCCAAAAAATAACTTTACCTTACAGAGGCCACCCGTAAAACAAAGCAGTACGATTAAATACTCTATAGAAATTTTTTAATCTTCTAAGCATCGCACATTTTCAATTTTTATACCGTCGTATTCGGAAAAAAAAGTACTGTTCAATACAATTTCTTTGAAAACTGCATCTCCATTTATTTTTGAGATATTAATTTTTTTTTTTTTATTATTATTATTATTTTTTGTAGCTTTTAGAGACATTTGCTTAATATTGGCAACGGAAGAGCTCCATTTCTGTAGAAAGTGAAAGAAAAATAGCAATTATATCTTTTTGTTGCCATTTTTTCATAAAAGCTGAAAAAAAAAATTAAAATACGTGCTATTTTGAAAAAAATATAAATGAAGGATTTCTGATAAAACATGGAGCTATTAGAAACTAAATTTAATTTTAAATATTTATATTAATAATACAAACAAATGAAGGCCTGGAATCTTGAGATAGCCGATTTTTTTTTCGAGTGTTTTGAATGACGAAATCCTTTTTTTTTTTTTTTTTTTTGGTTTTGTGTATTATTCAGCGATAGTGACTTCCTAAGCGTACTTTACTGTAAATGTTGTTTAACTCTGGATCGCAAATGATGATTGAAATCTTCAGCGGATGTGGATGACGTAACTTTATGTAAAATAAAATCGCGTGTTATAAGTCTTAAAAAGGAACTACAGTAGAGTCCCGATATCGGAGTTTCCGCTTTCACCGGGTTATTTTCTTCTGGCGGACTGATGACTTCCATTATTATGAAACAGTCATTATAAATGAATGGAAAGGGGGGGGGGGAAATGGCTATAATTTTTTTTTTCAAAAAAAATTATGGCCATTTTTTCCCTATTCTGACCAGAAAATCTGAGTTCTAACTTTTAACGACTGCTCTTTCATCTTCACCTAACACTTCATTTATAATGACAGTTTCATAATAATGGAAGCCATCAGTCCATCAGAAGAAAATTATCCATTCCAAAGGTATAGGTTCGATTAACTCGGGTAATAGGGACTCTACTGTATCTATCTATATATATATATATATATATATATATATTGTTATCGGGGGCGACACTAAATTCTGAAAAAGCAGGATTCCTGTTTTCTAGTTTTTTTTTTTTTTTTTTTTTTTTTTTTTTTTTTTTTTAAGAGCCTTGTACAGTGTTAGCTTAGATTGATTTATATGCGGGCGATACCACTATATAAACCTCAGCACAACATCCTTATATTTTATAATTATCTATTTTTTATTCTCTTGGGCACTTTAAAGAAAATCTTATTTAGACTTTTCATATGAGTATCCTTTATATCAGAATTATATAACTCTCTAATAAATTCCTATTTGTAGATTCTCTTAATTCAGTAAATTTTTATCATTAAATATATTTGCTATTTTCAGTTTACTTCTTTGGAAGAAAAATATTAAGTTGAAGTTAGCTTAATACTTTTGAGACACTTATTATTCTTTCTTTTAAAATTATTTTTTATTTAAAATAGAAGAGATCTGAATAAAAGATTTATCTGTGTCTAATAAAAGTAATTTAAATATTTAATGGTTTTACTTATAAATGCGAGATAAAAGTAAACGTTTTAGACACATAAGCAAAGCATTCAGTCAAAAAAATTACTCAGTGCTATTTAATATAAGTTGGCTGAATTTAAGTGTCTTTAACAAAATTTGTACAAAGGAGGTCATGCAATCCGTTTGTACTTTTTTATGTGCACCTAACTTTTGAACGAATGCTCCGATTTTGATTTTGTTTTTATTTGATTTGGTTTGATTATTTATTTAATTAAAAAAGACTTCTTTTAGAGATAATTCCATATAAATTTGATCAGAATCTATATAGGGTTGGCTTGTCTGTTTCCCTCCCTATCTCTTACTCTCTCTATTTTAATGTTTTATAAGGATCCACAGTACTAATTTACTTTTAAACTGTTTCAGGGAAACGTAATTGTGTTTTTGTTGAATTCACAACAGAATTTTCGAAAACGTTTATATGAAAATAAAAAAATTAAAATTTTACGGGGGTTTTTTCCCTGCAAAGTTATAAAATAAAATTTTGATCAAACATTCTGGTACATAATTTTAGTTAAAATTATAATGGAATAAAAAAATTACCACCGCCCTTCAAGGGGGTTAAACAAATTCCACGTATTTTCCATGCTAAACATTTTGATAAATTTTTCATATTTTAACTTCTCTATTTTCTTGTGTAAATCCTAAAATTTTGAAACAAAAATATTTCTCCATTAAAAAGTTATTCAGTTATTTCATTATCAAGATCCTGTGAAGAACTACTTCCTGTTCAAATACAGAACAATGGTTTAAATCCATTTCATGTTTTGGTTGCCGCCGTAGTCATTCGAACACGCTTCAAAGCGTTTCTGAACCTTGGGTTAATTAAAATTTAAGGTACACATGGCAAATAAGCTGGGAGCGTATAATACAGAGGGTGTTTGCACATAAATTGGGAACGATTTTGACAACAAAAATAAAATACATAATTTAAAACAATTAGTTTTTTTATATGTTTTATCTGGTAGCCCTTGTTGTGGACTATCATATTGCAGCGCGATTTCAGGGACAGTAGGGCATTTTGTAAAACTGGAAGTGGAATTTTGTTCCATTCCTCCATCACACATTTCCATACTCCACTCAACGTAGTTGTTCGGCGTTTCGCAAGAGTTTGTTTTAACCCATTGTGGGGCGGTGGGATAAAATATGTCCCACCTAATTTAAATAAGATTCTCACCAGAAAATTTTAACTAAATTTTATATTTTTATGTTTGGTGGAAAATCGTTGGAGAATTGCTTTTCCTTATTTAAAAATAAATTTTTTGGATTTTTCCGGTGAGAATTCAATATTTAGAGACATTTTTGCTTGCCCCTCAAGGAGTTAATAATCCAAAGGCACAGTAATCTATTAGTGATACATAGGTGCCAAGTTGCCACTAATCCTCCGTAATATGTGGGTTAATTTAACCCTGGTTTAATACATTTCGCACCAGAATTTTTTTTCAGGGATGAAATTAAATAAGTTCCACGTAGAAAACTGGAATTAAATAAATAAATATTCATCAAATAATTTTCCTGGTTCGAAACGTTGTTAAACTGGGTTAAATTAATCTACGCATTACGGAAGATTAGTGCGAACTTGGCACCTTTGCGTGATACATCTGGGGACTTGGTTGGAATATAGTTAAACGGTATACATTTAATTCCAATTTCTCTTGGAAATTTTTCGAGAAATGCGACTGTACTTCTGGATGTATGACTGCTCGCTTTATCCTGGTGAAACTCAACAATTTTAAAGTCCGTACGATAAAGTTTTGGAATTTCTTATTTAAAAATAGGAATTAGAACATTGTTTTGATAATAAGTAGATTTAATTTTGACATTTTTCTCAACTTTTCTGATACTTAATTTTCCGTTGGAAAAGGTTTCAGAAATCACCATAAATCCTTTAGAGGAACTTTCGTTGCAGTGTTTGAAACAAAGTTGTAAGTCTTTTTGGTCTCTTTTCCGGTAATAAATCCATCTTTTTTATTGCAGTCATTTAGATAAATCCACGCCTCATCAATTGAGGTATTTTTTCCACTTATCGCCTGCTAAATGATTTTCATATAACTGTCTGCATCTTGTCTTTCTCTCAACAACATGTTTTAGTAGCAGGCGATGAACTGTGCATATTTTTATTTTAATTAAATTCAAATTTCTATTAATTATTTTATTTACAGTTGCTGCATATGTATGCAAAGATTTTGCGGCAGTTTTTGAGGTTTTGGATTTTCTTTTAAAACCATAGAGCACGCTTTAAAAACGTTAGAGACGGTAGTACCTTTTTCGGATAGTTCTTTTGGTGTTTTCTTTTCGATAGCTTTAAAGATTGATGATTTTTTCCCTTTGCAATTAATAATATCACTCATTTTATGCTTCGACACTTTAAAGCTATATTTCTCGCAACGTTTTCTAATCGCGGAATATGAATAATTCTCTTTGGAAAGAGTAAATATATAAAATTCACGCAAATCGCTTCTTTCGCGTACCATTTCAGGAGCTGACGATACTTTTTCATGGCAGTCAAAAATTTCAGTTATTACGTTATTACATGTTGCCACATTTTTCCCCTGTTGTTTCTCGTTGTCTTTTAACCCTTTATCTACCGCATTATGATCTACTGCAATTTTTTTTCATGTTATATTTTTTTTTTCAGTTACTACAGTGAAAATTAAAGGATAAACATAAAAAAAATACTCACCCGTGAGAAATTTAATTATTTAGAAGTAATTAATTAAAGTGGTACTTTAAAGTACCGTCAGTACATTATTACTGAAATATCGTAACAGAAAACCCACAACGTTTTTCAAATGGCACCAGAAAATAGTTTCGATTTAATAAGTATGTGAAATGTAGGCCTTTTTTTTCATATTTACAAATAAGTCGTTTGGCAAATTCCGGTGTCAATCATTTATTTCAACACCTTAGAATTGAAAATGCTTTGCCCCTGAAAAAGTTAAAAAAAAAAAAAAAAAAAAAAAAAAAAAACTTTTTTAAGCTTTCGATCTTGTTAGCAGTCTTTTATTTATGCGACGTCTTTATTCCAGGTATAGCATGTTCTCTCGCATCTCCACATATGCAATATATGAATTTACTTATGCCATTTCTAGCATACCGTCTAACTTTGGGCTACTTTTTCCTGGTTCCACTCACATTTCCATTATTGAAAAATATTATATGTGATTTTTGAACGTCGAAATGGAGTTGTAAACAATTAACATGAAACAATGAAGCAAACTGTATGGTTTTAAAGAGGAATTTTTTTGTAGAATAGTATATAACCGAATACTATTGTGTGACACTGTAAATGAATGATATATGCTTTGCCCCCCATATTCTATAGGAAGCATGTTTTAATGAACTTAAGAAATTTATGTATATTTCATTATCTATATTATAAAGGACAAACATATCTGTGCGTAACGCATACGTCATTTTGCGAATGGCAACACTTTGAAATTTGAAATAAAATTTTGGTTTTGCAATTTTCTCTACTGCAATTTTTTAAACTTCTAAACATCGCACATTTTAAATTTTTACACCGTTGTATAAGGAAAAAAATGTTCTTTTAAATGCAATTGGTTTGAAAGCTGTATCTCAATTTATTTTTGATATATTAATTTTTTTGTAGTTTTTAATACCATTTTTCTTATCGTGGCAACAAAAGTACCTCATTTCTATTGAAAGTCATTGAAAGTAAACGGAAAATAGTCAAAAATAGGAGATACTGTATCTTTTTGTTGCCATTTTCTCATAAAACCTGAAAAAAAGATGAAATTAAAATATGGGCTATGTCAAGAATATTTCCTGTTATTCCGTGATAATGACGTCATATGCACACTTTTCTATAGACGAAGTTTAAGAGTGTATTGTAAAAGTGGATTGCTTTAGCGGATGCAAATGACGTCATTTTATACAAAAGCGTGTATTTTAATTCATAAACCTGAATTATGTTTTGTAGAAGTGCGTCATTTTCACAGTCCAGCTGCTTTGAAATTCTTCGCAGGTGAAAATGCTTCAGTTTTGAAAATAATGTAATCGAAATCCCACACTGATAAAATGCAATGTTTTACAAAAATTTAGAGTGTCTTTATAAAAGAGAGGTGACATGCAAATAATACCGATTTATATTACAGAAATTGATGATTCTCTCCTGGATGGATTTGCTTCGCCGAGTTAGACAAGCAAACAAATAATTCGTGGTTTAAAATAATATCGTGTTCCTGAAGTTTTTGTCGAAAATTCTCTCGAATAATAAAATTTTAATGCTATTCTTTAGAACATTCTACTATGATTTTATCAAAATAACATAATTTGCTTAATTTAATTTTTTCTAATTTTATATAATCTATATATTTAAAACACAAGTGTGTTTTTTAGTCATCTGCCCTGATATTTCTGCTGAACCATTTTTACTAATATATATTTTTTTTTAACTGAAAGCTCTTCCTTTGTAGATGTGATCGCACTATCTATTTTTTTTAAATATTCCCACTTTTAAATTTTAATTTTAAAAGTATTTTATGAAATTTCTTCAAAATGATGAAAATTAGATAGCTTTCATTATTGCAGACAAGAGAGAAATAATGAGGTATTTTTAATTTTATTCATGCTATTTCCTGATAAAAATTCAAAATTGTTGATAAAAATTATTCTATAGGATTTAGTGGCGCAAAATCCCATTAGGAGCAGAATATTATATTAGGGGCATAATAACGGAAAATGACATACTGCTTTTGAAAACACGCATTTTTCCTCATAAATTTTCTATATTGTTTTTCCTTATGCATTTGTACTGATACTAAGTTTCAGACACTAGGCGAAATGCTTATTTAAGTGAAAATGAAGTCATATTTAAAAGAAAACGATCATTCTGTTAGATAAAACTAAACATTTTAACACAAATGCGTCTAAAAAACATAAATTACGGAAATTTTTACTCTCCGGAATTGAGATTAGAATCTCAAGTAAAGATTGCGTCTGTTCACATAAAAGATGTTGCAGACAATCGTGGCTTCAAGTTTTGAGTTAAAATGATTTTTAAATGATCAAACAAAATACAATTTTTTTTAAAATGATGAATATGGATATGAGAAGTGCGTATGAAAATTTTGAGAAGGCGAAAATTGCTGTTTTCATTCCGGAAATCCAAGCATAAGAGCCTCAATTGATAACCACATTCTAATAACTTATCTTTATTATATTTTACTGATAGAGTATCTATATTATAAAGAACAAACGTATCTGTGCGTAACGCTGACGTCATTTTGCGAATGGCAACACTTTACGATCAAATTTCGGTTTTGAGATTTTCGCTACTGCAATTTTTTAATCTTCTGACCATCGTATATTTTCAATTTTCGTCGCATAGGGGAAAAAATTACTTTCAAATGCAATTTCTTTAAAAACTGTATTCATTGACTAATGTATTATATTTTCTAAAATAATTTTTAAGCATGATTTTTTTTAATAGTTTATCTTATCACGTGCCGGTTTCAATACATAATAATAATAAACATTTTGCACATAAAGCAACAATCATTTTTTAGCAGTTGTTTCTGACTATTTTTGCATAACGAAATTAATACTTCCTTTATAAACAAATAAAAGAATAATATTATAAAACCCACCAATCTAATATATTGGTGAAAGGCAAATTAACGAAATTAATACTTCTTTTATAAACAAATAAAGTAATAATATTAAAAAAACACAAATCTAACATATTTGTAGTTTGAATTGCAATTTAAATTTTTAGGTAACCAAACAGGATTTTTTTTTTCAAATGGAATTTTTTGCAAAGTTTACCTCAGTTTACTGATTGTCTATGGTTTTATAAACAATTTTAAAGCATGAAATATTTTTTAATTTATCTATATCGTGCGGAGCTCGATTACGAAAGATTAATCCGTTTGCCCTTAAAACAACATAAAGAGTTCATCATTTTCTTTCGGCTAATATCCATTTGAAAAAACTTCCCTATGAATAAATAAATAAAATAATATAAATAAAACACAAATTTACCAGACATGTATAAGCTCTGAAATTATCAGAATATAAAAGTATGCTGTAAGTAGCAAAATCTTGGTAAAATAACTCTTAGCATGCGGCTAATAAGAAAATATCGCTTTTGATAAACTTTAAAAATTTATTTGATTGTATAATTCGTATTTTCTATATGAAAAATACTTTTTTAATCTAAGTGATCAATCTAAAAAATTTATTGCATATAAAATAATTATTAATTTTCAATTTTAAAAAATGTTTTCACCTATATTCTTTAACCCGGGAAACCCGGGTACGATCCCCTAGTGTATATAATAGAGTAACATCTTTAAACTAAGCCGCAAACGATTTTTCTTCATTGACCATAATATAACGTAATACATTTCAGTTCCCCTGTACACATTCGCTAAGGGTTGTACATAATATATTTTATAAAACCCTTTTCTAGTAACCTCAATAATGTCTATAAATTTCATTACGTTTAAAATATTGTAAGACTGTTAAAATACACTGCACAGAATTCCGCATAGACCATAATGTAAGGGAATAGTTTTGAGTGACCTGTAAATGAACTATGAATGCTACACACTTCATTTTCAATACAGAACATGCCATGGTAAACCACAGTAAAGTATATTATGCACATGGCAATCCGAGTATATTTACGGAAATTATAACACGGATAGACGGACGGCGGGCGGATAGACAAACACAATGCATAAACACTTTCCAACATAGCTGAAAAGCGTTAACAAAAAAGAATGTAATAAAAAAATATTATTAAATATTTGTCTAAATAACAAAATCTTATCTTTAACCCAAAAGCCTTGCCGTCAATTACGTATGCCTTGTGAAATACACTGCTCAAAACAATTAAAGGATATTGAGGTTGTGGATGGATCTTGCAGCTGGAGATTTAGACTATTGATACATACTTGCCAACTTTCCCTTAAACTTCCGTAAAATGTGAGTTAAATTAACCCAGGTTAAAACCTTTCGAACCAAAAATTTACTAAACAGATTAATTCAAATAGATTTCATAGAGAAACATGATTTTAAATGTATAGTGACACATGAAATAAATTTTCTGGTTAGTAACGCCTAACGCGTATAACCTGGGTCAATTTAACTCACATTTTACGGAAGTTTAGTTGAATGTTGGCAAGTATGTTGATCTTCAGGTGTGATAGGCTATATGAGAAAAATATTACTCATGTTTTCAGAAAAAAATGAATTATATTGAGCATTTGGGTACAAAAGAAAAAAAAACACAATTTGTGTATATGAGAAAAAACGAATAAAAAAGGGTGTTTCCTTCAAAGAAAATTGTTTTTAGTAGGGGGCATATTTTCCCTGAACGGACAGCAACGTTGAACACCTTTGAGGCATGCAGTCATTCAGGATATTAATGAGGTGCTGGGGTATTCTGTTCCACTCCTCCTGAAGAGAACTTTCCAGTTCTTGGAGAGTTTGTGGGGGTTGTAGGCGTCCAGCAAATAGTCTGCCTAGAAAATCTCAAACATTCTCTATTGAGAGCATGTCCGGAGAACACGCAAGCCATTCCATTCGTATGATTCCTTCTCATTCACCAAATGAGCACGATGTGGACTGCAATTGTCGTCCATTAACATGAAGACATCTCCAATTGCTGCAACATAATGGAATACAACAGGTCTGAGGATCTCATCCCTATATCGCTGACCAGCCAGAGCTCTATTTCGAATAATGATGCTAATTCGATGCGTTCATCAATGGAGATGCCAGCATAGACCGTCACTCTCCCATCACCAAATCTGACATATACTTTCACGAACGCAGGATTGTTTCAAGTGCCACCTTCCCTCCATATGAAAATACACCTAATATCAGGATGAACAGGAAAATGGGACTTGTCAAAGAAAAGAGTATTGCGCCATTCATTTCTCCTCCATTCCACATGCTTTGTTGCCCTTTTCCTTCTGGCGCTACGGTGCCTTGCTGTTAACGTAACACATACCAT
Source organism: Maratus speciosus (assembly GCA_963932465.1). NCBI lineage: Eukaryota > Metazoa > Arthropoda > Arachnida > Araneae > Salticidae > Maratus > Maratus speciosus. The sequence continues at coordinate 139,288,676 of OZ010793.1, forward strand.
TTATCTGCTAGCATACAAACCTACAGCGTGGAACCGGTTTCGGACAGTTTGAGTTGAAACTGTGGCGCCAGTCCCTGAGCAAAGGTGTTGTAAGAAGAGTGGCATTCATATTTCGGTGTTTACGAGCCGTTAGCGTTAAATGTTGGGCGTTGTTGTACGTCTGCGACCATGCCCTGGTCTTCAGTTTGCGTTTTTCCAGCCTCCAAAAAACTGTTCTAGATCCTAGAAATCACACTTTGTGATACTCTAGCGGCTTTTGCTACTTCGGATTTGTGTTTGCCAACACCCCCCCCCCCCTCTAAGCGAACAATTCTCCAAGCTTCTGATGCTGTTAAATGACTTCGTTGAGACATAGCACTCATCGAGACATAGCACTTACTGAATATCGATCATTGTTTTCCGCTTTGTCTTTCAGTAAGTTGAAAGCCAAATTTCATTCGCTACCGCTAAAGCTTCGTTTTTGACACCAAATTCAAAGTTTGCATACTTCGAAATTTGAGTTTGTGACTCTCTTCTTCCATTTTCTACAAAAAAAATTCGCTTATACCGTTATTTTATATGACTTACCATATTATAAGAATATCCTTTAATTGTTTTGAGCAGTATATAAGCAACATAGGAGTCTCTGTGACCAAATGACGGGTGTAAACGGGTCCACATTGATCTATACATTTTTAAATAAATTGTATCTCGGCAATTTATCTTTCCGAATTTATGAAAATTCGTATTTCCACGCTTTTCGCATGTGTAAATTGCCTGTGTAATAAAGTTATGGTGATGATTACCACAATTAGTGGCAGATACTCGGATTTAAGATGAGTTCAGACTCTTTGTTCGAAGCAATCCTATCTTGAAAAATTTTGTATCATCAAAACTCGAGTCCGCTACTTAAAGCACACGGTAAAACATCGTCAATTACATTTTTCAATTGTTTCAAGATTAATTTTGTAACAATTGCCTGCGATGAAATGAGGCGACGGTAATTATTTGAAAGTATTGGCGGCAAAATAAAAAATGTACGCACTTTGTATATGTTACATTCTGTGTATGTACTACCAGGCTAATGTGTAATAATATTATTATTTCTATTCACAATCAAGCCGTCTTTTTAGAACGACTCATTGCTTGATTAGTCAAAGGTAATTTTTCATATTATTCGAAGATTAGTATTTATTAAGTTATATATAATTTTTCTTAATATCTTTTCCGGTAACAAATTGTATTTCTTTATTATTACTCGTATTTGTAAAATTCTGAGTTTTGTTTTTCAAATTTCAGTTACAGGACTTGTAACGTCCTATGTTTTTATAAATTTGTTGTCGCTATTTTCAATTATTAATCGTCTTTGTATATTTTGTATATTCTTACTGCACATTAGAGGTGTGTTCGGGCTCTATTTTAGAATCTGAACCTGACGACATGAAATCTGAGCCCAAAAAATTTTATGTCATCAATGACCAAGACCGATACCGAAAGTACGCCGTAGAAAATTGTTAATAACATCTTAAAATTGTTTCAAGATTAATTTTCTCTTTTAGAAATCTCTTACATAGAAATAAGTATTAATCCTGAATACTTCCCCATGAGCCAGGGCTTAATTTGCCCACCGGCGCTCAGCGCCGGTACTTCTCTGCTTTTAGTAAATATTTTAATATTGATCGGAATTCACCGGAGCTCATAAATAAAGGGCTCCGGAGCCCATTGCAATTAGCGATTCAGAAAAACCGAAGACTAAATAATCTTTCCTTTTCTCTCCCATCTCCAAATTTCTGCATTCTTTCGCAGTGTGTCGCACACGTAAGAGATGGAGAAGAAACGGTGTGTAAGATTTTTTTGAAAATTCTTCCTTTATTTATTTATTTATTTACTTTTTTGCTAGTTATTCATATATATATATATATACTATATAGGCATAGCTGCTAATAATTACAATTTTGTGTTAACACTATTCCCGAATTGTAATCTTTACCTTATTTACTTGAAGAATTCTGCGATTCATTAACATTAAAAATAGGCAAAGATTTCTATTCGGAAGGAGTGATAAACTAAAAAATGTAATAGTTGACAGTTAAGTATATGCAGGTAGATATATATTTATTTTATTTTGATAAAGAAAAAACAGATGCTTTACATTTTGTAAATAATGTATGAAATATAAATATGCAAATTGTTGTGATGGCGGGGGAGCGCACGCTACGGTTTTAATACTACAGAATATTAGGGCTCCGGTACTTTTTTTGTTACAAATTGAGCCATGCCCATGACAACGTTTCGTGATTTTCACGTTTCTGAAAATCTGTTTAAAATAGTAAATTTGTTATTTATCATAACCACTGACAGAAATCTTCAAAATTCACAATTCTTATTCTTTCACAATAACATTGTACAACTATGGCAGAAAGGCGTGAGTTTTGTTTATAATAGTCCAAGAGTTTACAGCACAAAAACCTATGTTATCAAGCACAAGAAAAAACCTTTATTTTATGGAAGAGTAGAAGTAGGGGAATCTAATGATCCATGTCCAAGTGAAGTGGTGCAAAAGCCTAAAATTAATACTACCAGTCGTTGACTTGTAGGTTTATCATTGTGTTTTCCTGCTCCCAGTCCTCCATGTTTTCATATCTTTATTTGTAGGACAAGTACAATGATAAACCTACACTGTAAAAAAACGGACTATAATACGGAAATACTACTGCCAATCTAGACGCCACTACTATTTCCGTATTTTAACGGAACTTTTTCCCGGTAAATTACAGAAAAAATTCCGTTAAATTCTAAAATAACGGAAAATTTTCTGTAATTTACCGGGAAAAAGTTCCGTTAAAATACGGAAATACTACTGGCGTCTAGATTGCCAGTAGTATATCCGTATTTTAGTCTGTTTTTTTTGTTTTTTTGTTTTTTTTTTTTTTTACAGTGTACGACTCAACCACTAGTGGTATTCATTTTTGGCTGATGCGCCACTTTACTTCCTGCAGACATGGATCCTTAGATTCCCCTACTTCTACTCTCCCATAAAATAAAGGTATTTTTTTTGTGCTTGATAACATAGGTTTTTGTGCTGTCGGCTCTTGGACTATAAGTAGTTCTGGAAAAGCTCTTCACACAAGAGAGCAAGGATATACATGGGATACATCACGGCTACGAGAGGATGTTTCCAAACTGGCTCCGGAAGATGATTGGTTCGGGATTAGTGTTGCTAGGTGTCCCGCGTAAATAGGGGATGCAAATACTCTTGACACCAGTATTTTAAAGTAATTTTCCTCGCTTTATATGCAATGAACCAATGCAGTAATGTTGAAGTGCCTACTAGAGTCGCATTGCTCTAGTTTATCTTCGATCGACAGTGATTAATCGAATGGTCTTTATGCATAGAGATGTTAAGCATGAGGTGGAATTTGTATACAAACTCCTGAATATCGGGAAGGTCGAAAGCAAGCCAGGGTAAGTGTGGAAGGAGGAAAAGGCCCCAGAACCATACATTTGTCTTTTTTATGTATACATAAATTAATTAAATCAATAATAATTTTAAAAATATATAATAGAATTAAGAAAAACAAAAAGAAATAGAGGTTTACTGTTAAGATAACAATTTTTGAGCAAAAGCCGGCAAGGATTTAACGGTTAACTTCAGCAGCCAATGAGGATGCAGAGCGCAACGAATCAAACTGCAGAAAAGATCGAGCACTGCGATACCAGTGGAACCCGGCTTTATCTAATGCAGAATTATCTGCGATTACACATGGCGAAATAAACTGTAAGAAGTAAAGAAGTTAATGGTGTCCAGAGCATTTGAAGCCTTGATTTATTCGGCACGCCTGCCAACACTATTCCCGATAGATATTTGTCCTCCACAACAATGGCTACATCAATATGCATGTTCACAAATACTGTTGCCTTACAAATTTTGGCGACTTTGCGCTGTTTTGGAAAAATACGGTTGTGACATTATAATAAAAAAATGTGCTGTTGGAGGCAATAAAGCACTAAAAAGAAACAAAACTGATTCAGGATATGCATTATAAAAATGCTCTCGTTTTCGTTAACAGTAGAGCAGTGGGAAATTTTACTCGAGTTTTATAAAAATATTTCAAATCAGAATTTTTATTTAAAACTATTTAACTCATTTATTTAAATTACTTTTGTGCAGCATATATTTAACATATTTTATAAAGAGTTTTCGAATTCGAATCGACATCTATTTATTCGATACGTGTCAAAATGACCGGTCGCTGCGGTTCTAGTGTTAAAGGAACTTTAACCCTTTATGCACTGAATTATGAATTCATGAAAATTTTATCTTCTAAAGCATTTTTCGTGAATTGTTTAAACTACATTAGAAGATTTACATAATCATTTAATAAATTTTAGAAGGATTAATTAAATTTGAATTTTTAAGGATTTTGTGCAATATTCATAACGCCACTCAAATCTTTTATTTTAAGTATTTTTCTTAGTATTTTATAGAATTAGGAAATGTACAAATATAATGCTCTTACAATAGAAATATAGAAATATTTCTGACTTGAAAAACCCCACCCGTTCCCCAAAGCCAAGAAAGCTGAAAAGATTCAAAGGCAAAAAGGTCATCCTTTTAAGAATATTTTCGTTTTGTGTAACCCATAATGCTTTTGGAACAAGATAAAGTAATGTATCTATAAATCATTCTAAACTGAATTACAACTAATCGATGTATTAAATGAATTTTATAACAAGTTCTTTTAATGGTACTTATAAGTACCGTCAGTAGATAAAGGGTTAACACGTTAAGCGTCACGTCAGTCACCGGTGATTGACACTAAACTTTCGTTTAAAACGCATCATTCACCGATGACTGTCGGTCTAAAATATGTTTTAAACTAAAAATATATATATATCGTTTTAAGTAATTACTCAAAATTTATTTAAAATTTATTTTCCTTTTTTTTATTACAGGTTTATACTTTCCTAAAAATTACTTAAAACATTGTATATTTTTCCGCTTCACTGTCAGTCACCGTAGCACTCAACGTGTTAACACCAAAGCGATATAAATAAGCGTCCTATCTTAAATGGAAGAAGTAACCGCAACATTAAAAGCGAGGTCACATCAATCAAGGTCACGCGCCACGTAGCGGATGGAGTGTGAACTACAGGTAAATACCTAACTGTTTTTTTACTCACACTACTAAAATTATAAAGTTTCTTTCATCTTAATTAATAAATGAAATCGATTTGACAAGGTGAAGAAAACCTCGTGGTGTCAAGTGCATATGGGGGCCCCTCATTCTACGCCATTATTTTGCAATAAATGTGGCAAAATAAAATTTACTTCCATGAGAGGCTAAAGATTTAGAAAATATGCACCGCCCTAAAAGCCCGCGTATGTGGATTATCACTCCGTCCGCTAGATGGCGCAAGTGTGTTAATTTACGCCCGATTCCAGCATTAAGTTTGCACGCTTACTTATATCGCTTTGTGTTAACACTAGAACGGCGGCGAGGGTCATTTTGACCCTTGCCAAATGAATATATGTCGATGCGAACCAGAAAACTTTTTATAATATAAGATTAATATATGCTGCACAAAAATTACTTAAATAAATAAGTTAAATAGTTTTAAGTAAAAATTCTGATGTGAAATATATTTTTTTTTAAACTTGAGTAAAATTTCCCGCCGTTCTAGTGTTAAGGTAGAAAAATTAAGCTATTTTTAAATTAAAAAGGTTCATTTTTTTAAAATCGGTCATTATAAAAATTATGCATATCTAAAACTAGAATTTTTTTTAAATAAAATTAAGAAATTTTAAAGATACATAAAATTTGTTAAAGCAGTGATCACTGACGAATGTATGAAAAATACTACTACTTCGCGCCCATGTACATCAAAAAACAGCATCACTGGATGCAGCAACCGCGCTGCGTAGCCGATTGGATTCGAACTCACGCTTACGTAAAGAATTCTTCTGTCGTTTTCAATAACACTAGGTTCTGGTACAATGCTAATGATTTGTTCGCAACTAAATGAAAAACATATCATTTTTCTCAAGCAAGAATTCTATTCCAATGGCATTAAAACTTTCATGGACGCAACAATAATCTCTTTTTCCCATTGTCATCATCTATGTATATTTTCTGTTTAATAGTGGCGTACGTATAAATAGTTGAATTTTGAATTCCTTCCATTAACGATACGAGGACAAACTTTCCTGAAATAACATTTTCATTTTTTGGCTTTTTAACAGAATAATATGTAATTGTGTACTTTGGACCTGTTCTATGTACAACACTATTGCTAAGTTCAAGGTACAAAACTTGGTGATTTGAAAAATAATGACTTCTTACCATTTTATAAGTATAGACTTAACATGATTTGAAACTCGTGTTCATAATGCACAATAAATACTCTTTTATGTATAACTTTGAAATTAAAGCAAATAACTGTTGATAACCAGATATAATGAAAAGTTGCAGCTTAGAAAATTAAATTTGGCAATGATTTTTTTTTTTTTTTTTTTTTTTTTTTTTTTTGACAGCTTTTGTATTATATTTAGCAATTCATTTTTTTACACGTGTGATATCTTAATACGATTACTTATATATTTTCCAAAAGTTTTTGAGGTCGGGTTCTTAGATAAAAATATATGTAATTAATCTTAATTAAAATTACGCTTATTAGACAAAAAAAATAACATTTATGTTTGTTATTCGCTTTCACGAAAATTAATGTTTACGACGCTGTTCTTTTTATTTAAAAATTGTCAAATTCTCCTTTTGTTGGCGTTTGTGCCCTTTTCTTTAAAATTAATATATATTAATGTTTTTAGCAGCACTTGACAGTTTGTTTTCTATTTTCAATTTTTTTTTCTTCAGAAAATGAATCAAACAAAACCAAACTTTAATGTCAATGAAACGTGCGATTTTTTCTCCTCTTTTCTCATTTATTTTTTTTTTTTTTTTTTTTTTTAAACGGCAGTTTACAAAGTCGAAAAAAAATGAAAAAGAGAAGGAATTCCTTTTCTAATTGTATTATACATCATAACAGTTTTCAAGTATTCTGTGATTTTTTTTCAAGTTTATGCAGGATAAAAAATGAGAAAAATCTTATTCTAACGTGGTTGATGAAAAGTTTATGTTACTTATTTAAAAAGAAAAAAAAAGATAGCGCTAAAGGAAATAAAGATACATGAATAATTTAAAACAAACAAACTAAGAACACTATTCAATTTATATTGTATATATTTGCGAATTAAATTATTTAATGTTTATTTAAATTCTAAATAAATACACAAAGAAATTTTGTATGTTTTTTTAAATAATTTATTGCAGAAAAGTTATAATCTTTTTTTACAAAATTTTGGAGTACATGTACAGGCAGGGTGAGCATTGTTCTACCACAAATTTTTAACAGTGTTTTTTGTTTATTTAACTACAGTAAAAATTGTATTTCAGTAAATGAGACAGTTATTAATTCTGTGTTTTATCCTCGTCCGTCCTGGAGTATCGCATGTGATACTTCATAATAAACTCATATATAAACTAAACTATTTGATTTTTTTATATTTTTACTTTACTTCTATATAGCTGAATGTTTTTGGCTTTGGATCAAAACCAATAATTGGCAGCACTGATGCTTCCTCATAAAATAAGTCTTATTTTCATCTATGTTTGAAAAATGCATTCCAGACAGTATGTCCAAGAAAGTAAGAAATTTTCATAATTAATTAACTTAAACGCTTTACAATTTTAAAAAATTGAGGATTTGTAGATCATTCAATTAATTAAAGGCCTTCAATTTGCTACTGCGTAATTTAGGTTATTTATAATTAAATTGATATTTTAAGTGTGTTAATAATTTTAGATCCGTATTTGTGAGCCTAAATTTCCAGCACCCTGAAGAATTAAATCGAAATTTTCTTATGTCTAATAGTAGTAGCAGATCCCGTGGAAATTCCAGGGAGTGTGCGAACCTTGTGTACAGGTTTTCCTAAAACTGACTGAACGTTTTAAAATTCAATAGCAAGTAAGCGTTGACAGCTATTCAATATAATTTTGAAAGAAATTAATGCGTGAGGTCAGATTGTTATTTTTTTTGCTGCGCTTCCTTGCTTTAGTTCTAAACGTCGCCGATAGATGTCATTTCACTATCTCGAACTAATAAAAAAAGGGACCAAAATTTTCTTAGCTTTTAAGCCCTTTATGGAATTCCTTTACAATTTTTTTTTATCCGTATTTCCATTTTGAAAATTTTGCCTGATTTAATCACAGAAATTTTGAGATACAAGAAAAACTTTACTTTTTTAAATTGCTGGTAGAAATAATCAATCATTATGATTTCTCAGCATGTCACGTATGCGTGAAGCTCGTTGCGAAGGGGTTAACATTTAATCTGGTTGACATTTTGAAATTCGGATGATTTTTGGGACAATATTCCAGTTTCAGACAATGCAGAGCCATCTATCAGTAATACTTGGAATTAAAACAAACAAGTGTAGTAAAAAAATCCTTGCTTCAGATAGTAAACTCAGGAAAAATTAACTCCTACAACTGTCAAAGTTTAGATGTTATTCGATATTAAACGTTTTCAATCCATTTAAGGACTGCACTTTCTTAAAGTCTACAATGATCGATTAAAATCCACCTAAGGACTTTACCGTTTCCAGCATGCTGGGTTAAATTCGGTCCTACTTAATATTAATCCATAAATTCCACAATGGTACAAGAATTTTAGAAAAAAAATTTATTTTATTAAAAAAAGGGAAGAAAAGCTTTTACTAATTTTCAAATAAGTTTGATCGAAATTTTTGGTTTCATTCCGTAATTGCAGCATTTTAGCTGTAGAAATACTTTGTGTCTGAAAGAGTTTGAAGGCAGTTATCAAACAGTATTTTCCCCCACTCTACAACGCGAAACTATCTGAAACAATTATAGAGCCTTTACCGAAAAATGGAAAAACTAATTCGATTACATAGTTTATGAAAAGGAGCACTGAAATTTTTATACCTTTCAAACACAATCTTCTGACATTCAAACTGGTTAATTTCTGATGCATTTTTTTCGTTTAAAAAATGTATCAAAGTTTGAATTTGAGGGAGATTCAAAACTCATAACAATTGTGGCAATATTGTGTCAAATATCATAACAATTTAACTCTTTGAGCTCTAGTGGGTGAATTTTTTCCCCCTGAATTTTAATCTTCAAATGTCAGATTGGCACCGAAATATTTGACCAAATTTATTTGAAAATAAATTAATGCATTTTTTCGTGTATATAATAAACCGATTTTTTTTTTTTTTTTTTTTTTTTTTTTTTTTGCAAAATACCAGCACCAATGTGACATTTGAACATTTTGAAGAAAATCAACGACCAAAGCTCAAAGGGTTAAAATAGGTTTCAACGCACCAAATAGAGGAACTTTTTATATTTTGTACGGAAAAAGACATTTATTTCAAGTTTTAGGTAAATACTCAAGTGAATAAAGAAAATTGTTAGAAAAAATAGCAAATTGATTAGACCGCAACCGCAGTCTAATCAATTTGCTATTTTTTCTAACAATTTTCTTTATTCACTTGAGTATTTACCTAAAACTTGAAATAAATGTCTTTTTCCGTTCAAAATATGTTCACTTTTGATAACTATCGCAATCATACGAAGCATACAGAATTTCTTTTTAACCCCTTAACGGTCGCATTAAATTACGGTTTAAAAATTCAAATTGTTTAATAGCACCACCTTTTTGAAAAAGAAATATTCATCTGATTTAATGACAGGTAAAATGATACCATAATAAAGCCAATTGCACTATTTTTAAAACTGGTGGAAATCAAACAATCTGAATCCCCTTGAGGGGCAAGCAAAAATAAGTCTAAATATTGAATTGTCACCGGAATAACCGAAAAATTTTATTTTTAAATAAAGAAAAGCAATTTTTAACGGTTTTCCTCCAAAGCTGAAAATACAAAATTTAGTAAAATTTTTCTGGTGAGAATCTTGTTTAAATTAGGTGGGATATATTTTATCCCACCGCCCCTCAAGGGGTTAAAAGACACAGTCCGTGAATATGACGGGAGCGAGAATTAAGGGGTTAAGTATGTTGAGCAGTATCAGAAAATCTTTTCATGTATTCCTGTAATTTCAATGTATTTCTATTATTAACCCGTTCAGGACCGGCATCTTTTTCACGAATTTTATGCGTTTGACATCACTTTTTGTTAATTATTTGACTTATCTTTATAAATCGCGAAAATGTCGTAATTAAATGAAATCAGTTTTACTGTTCTTTGTTACTGGTATCAAACTCGAGCGTTTTAATCATTTTTTGAGGGTGCATATATGCACCCATGGTCCCGAACCGGTTAAATACCAGAAATTATTTTCCAGTTTTAAGTTATTAAATATAAAAATATTAACTATTAAAAGATACTGTCCCATAACTTCAATACTAAATAGAATTTTACTATTTTAGTTTTACTATATGATGTAATACCTCAATAGCTTTCAGTCATACAATAAAACAATTTATGAGAAAATGTATCATAACATGTTCTCCACTACTTCAATTGTGAATAAAATAGGTTTCAATGCACTAAATCGAGGAACTTTTTATACTTCAAACCGCACCCGCAGTTTAATCAATTTGCTATTTTACTAACAATATTCTTTATTCCCTTGAGTATTTACCTAAAACTTGAAATAAATGTCTTTTCACGTTCAAAATACAGGGTGTTTATAAAGTTCCATTTTGATGTTTCGTTTTAATGTTCCATTTTGATGTTTAATAACTCATAAAATAATGAAGATATAAACAAACTTATGGCATTTATTGATGGAATAACTCATATAGTTTCCTTTCAGGTTTGAATATCTTTACTTTTGTAAATATCGCCTGCGCGTGTGGTTAATTTCAGATAATTTCATTTTCCAGTCTAAATATCTGTACTTTTCTAAATATCGTCTGCTTATTAATTGCATTTTTCTCTCTTTTGTTTTTGGCAACTATTGCAATGTTATGTTTACTTTTGATGTGTTTGTTCTATGTTACTTTTGTATGTGATGTTTTATTCGAGCGGATATTAAGCATACACCACAAGAGAAAGTACAGATTTGATGGTGGTTCATAGAAACAAAATCGATAGTGCAAGCACAGAGAAATTGCAGAAGAATTTACCAAAAAGATCCTCCATCCAAAAGCAGCATCTTGCGGTGTATAAAGAATTTTCTAGAAACTGGAAGTATCGCAGATAAGAAACGTTCCGGACGTCCCTACACAAGTGATTTTGATGTTGAGCGTATCAGAGAGACATTTTTACACAATCCTAGAAGATCTGTGAGATCAGCGGCAAGAGAATTGGATATGCCAATTTCGACGATGCACAAGGTTATTAAGAAAAAATTAAGATTGCATGCATACAAAGTTCAAATTGTTCAAGTTTTGGAACCGATCGATAGGCCTAGGAGGATGGCCTTTGCAACAGATATGGTAAGGAGAATAGAAGATGATGCTGATTTTCTGAAGCGCATAATGTTCTCCGACGAAGCATCCTTTCATGTTTCTGGCATTGTTAATCGCCATAATGTGCGCATATGGGGATCTGAAAACCCCCATGAATACCGTGAGGCAGTAAGAGATTCCCCAAAGATTAATGTGTGGTGTGGACTAATGCACGATCGAGTCATTGGGCCTTTCTCTTTTACAGAAGAGACGGTCTCATCAGTCGTATACTTAGACATGTTGGAAAACTTCGTATTTCCACAACTAGAAGAGCTTCAGCCACATGTCATTTTGCAACAAGATGGTGCACCACCTCATTGGGGTACCATCGTTCGTACTTCTTTGAATGACCATTTTCCAGGAAGATGGATTGGGCGAGGAGGTCCAATTCCTTGGCCACCCAGATCACCTGATATAACGCCGCTGGACTTTTTCCTTTGGGGATTTGTAAAGGACAATGTTTACAGGAGAAGAGTGTCGAACATTGATGACTTAAAAGCCAGAATTACAACCGCAATAGCCTCTGTGGATGCCGACATGCTTGCCGCTACCTGGCGTGAAATTGACTATCGACTTGATATTCTCCGTGCGACGAAGGGGGCACATGTGGAAGTTCATTGACAAGGGTCATGAAACTTTTTGAGTCTATCTAGCCATTTATGTTATTAATTTTAATCTATCTTTATCATTTTATGAGTTATTAAACATCAAGATGGGCCCGGTACTTTATAAACATCCTGTATATTTACTTTTGATCGCAATCATACGAAGCATCCAGGATTTCTTGTTTAAGTATGTTGGGCAGTATCAGAAAATCTTTCAATGTATTCCTGTAAAATATAAACCTTTAAAAATCTCGTTTGCTATCTGTGACACTCTGGTCACAAGAGAAACAAAATTTTGATTTATTATATACACAAGCAAAATGCCTTTACTTACAAATTAGATGTATTTTATGTGAGTGGAGTACAATGGTATTTAACTGGTCATATCAATTTTTATCTTAATTATATTTTGTAATGAAATAAATGGAAGTATTTAGGAAAATTTGCTTGAATGGTCACAAGAGTAACAGCGTACGTTCCCAAATCTTCTATTTCCATTTAATACTGTTATTAAACTATTATTTACTATTAATAGCAATTTATATTTTATAATTAACTATCAAATGTAGATAGCATAACGTATACGAAAGATATTATATATAATTTATTATACATGGCTAGAATTCTTAACTCTAATCTTTTTAATATTTTTTTATGAAAACTTCATTGTCTTAAATCAATAGAATAATTTGTAGAAGTATGAAGTATTGTAGAGAAACGAAGCTTCAGTTTTAAGTAAGCTTCTTTAAATGCGGACTTCTTGTTTACAAGTTTAGAAAGAATAAATATATTTTTTTTAATTAATATATTTTTTATTAGACACCGGAAAAAAGATAAAATTACTATATTAAAATTAATAAAACTCCACTGTAGTCTCCGACCATCATATAATAAAGAACCGTTTGTCTCATGAAAAACTGTCTAAGTGGACAGTTGGAAAAAAAGCGATATAAGTAAGCGCACAAACTTAATCGGGCGTAAATTAACACAGTTGCGCCATCTAGAGGACGGAGTGATAATCCACATACGCGGGCTTTTAGTGTGGCGCGTATTTGCTAGGTCCTTAGTCACTCGTGGAAATGAATTTTGTTTGCCACATTTATTGCAGAATAACGGCGTAGCGAGAGGAGCATCCAGATGCACTTGATACCACGAAGTTTTCTTCGTCTTACCAGAGACACTTCAGTTATTAATCAAGGTGAAAAAAACTTTACAATTTTAGTGGTGTGAGTAAGAAAACAGTTAGGTATCTACCTGTAGTTCACACTCCATCCGCTGCGTGGCGCATGACCTTGATTCATGTGACCTCGCTTTTAATCTTGCGGTTACTTCTCCCATTTAAGATAGGACGCTTACTTATATCGCTTTGGTTGGAAATAGTGTTGCCAGTTAAATCTTCCAGACCAGTGTTGACAGTGGGCTACATTTTTTTAATTGAGATTTCTTGATTGCCACCATTTTTTTTGAAACGGTAAAATTACCCTTCTTTTCTTCTTAATTAATATTTCATTGAGTAAGGCGCATTTTACCATTTCAAGAAAGTTGTGCCAATCAAGAATCTGAAATTAAAAAAAAGTAGCCCTTCTGGCAACATTGTTCCAGACATCGCTAATTCCTTCATTTCGCTATCTTTAATCGCGGACAATTCTGCCATTAGATAGAGCGAAGAAACTTACTTTGAAACACTGCACTGTGTCCAGAGCGTTTGGAGCCCAGATTTAACCCTTTCAGGGGCAGGCAATTGTGTTTCTGTAATGTTGAATTCTCCCCGGAATTTTTGAAAAAAAAATTATTTCAAAATAAGGAAAACAATTTTTCAACTTTTTTCTACCAAAGTTATAAAAGAAAAATTTTATTAAAATTTTCTGGTGCAAATTTTGATTAAAATTTGGTGGGATTATATCCCACTGCCCCTCAGGAGGTTAACCCCCTCGCTGCGTGAGTAATTCTTCGCTATGAGCGTCTTTTACAGAATTTTTATCTTTTATCACCGGTTCTTTAAAGCAGAAATTTTGGATTATCGTAATCGGGGAAAATGTCCTGATTAAATCAGACAAAATTTTCCCTAAAAAATAACTGGTGGGAATAACCAAATAGCATTATTAATTAGATGGAAAAATGGATGCCCGAGCGTAGCTCGGGTTGCGAAGCGAGAGGGTTAACCCCTTCGAGACGGGAGCCTTTTACGAAATTTTTAATCTTTTGTCACCGTTTTTAAAAAACAGAAATTTGTGTAATTTTGAATCGAGTTAATGCGCTGATTAAATAAGGCAAATTTTACAGTAAAATTTTACTGGTGAGGAAAAACAAGGATTCTGAGTGCTTCATGCGGCACGTATACGTGTCGCTCGTCCCCAAGGGTTTAAGCGAGACACCTGGCAACACTAGTTGGAAACGAAACGAATAAGTTCCATTACAGATATTAAATTTTAATATTTATATTACAACCTCAATATTAATGATATTTTTCTGTTTTGATAGGGGCTATGCATATATAGCGTTATCATTTTAGTGGGAAGAGGGGTCTGGCACTTGATATCGTAAGATATCTCTAGGGGAGGGTTCCTTTTTCATATCGTTATCATCTTTTATTCAACCAAATTTTCTTTTTTTAGTAACTTTTTCTTTACATCCAAATAGTCTGTTACCTTTATTATTATTATTATTACTATTATTATTATTATTATATGTTTTTATGAACATACAAAGCTATTAATAAAGCCATCAAATGCTTATAAAATCATTTCATTCCTAAATTTGGAATAACCCAACGTTTGACATTCCTGTTCTTCTGCCTTATGCGCATATAATTTGTTGTCAGAAAAATCACTAGCATAATATGTGGGAAATGATACTTGCAATGACCGTAAAGAAGAACAAAGAATGTTGTCCACTGTTTTGTTGATAATTTCTGCTTTTAACCCTTTGAGGGGCAAGCAATAATGTCTCTATAATACTGAATTCTCACCGGAACAATCGAAAAATTTTATTTTAAATAAGGAAAAGCAATTTTTCGACATTTCGCCACCAAAGATAAAAATAAAAAATTTAGTTGAAAGTTTCTGGTGCGAATCTTGTTTAAATTAGGTGGGATATAGATATAATATATCCAACCGGCCCTCAAGGGTTAACCTCTCCGGCCAGGGAGCGAGTGCAAGAAGGCAATATTACTGTTAAATGCATTATGTAAAAATGAGCTATTATTAAATACTTTTAAATAGTAACTAACTCTTTTAGATATTGTTTGAAAATTTATTTCAAGAAGTGATATTTTATTGACTTCTTGAATCCGTAAAGTATGCGAACTAATAAGTGTATGATCATATGTGTATATCACTGCAAGCCTATAAAAAGAAAGAAAAATAATATAAAAATAAAATTTTAGACATTTATAACGATATCATCGGATAGGGGAGAGGAGGTCGACGAATGATAACGTATGATATCGTAGGGGGGGGGGGTGTCCAAAATTAGTAAAATGTTGATAACGCTGTATAAGTATAGCGCAGGGGTGGCCAACTGTGGCACGCCCGACACCACTGAAATTTTATAGTAATCATTGCCTTATCTAATCATCGAATATCTACGATTCAAGAAGTCGATTTTTTCTGTAAAATTTTAGTGGTATACGGCGTGCCCTGGCCACCCAAAGCCGCCTCAAGACTACAAGCCAAACACGAGGTTTCGTGACGTCACGACGCGGGGCTTAGATCAGCCGTGGAGAGCACATGCGTTATTTAAAACATATTAATTCTTTCCTCTATATTCCAATTTATTATCACAGCATATGGGGAAAAAATAAAAACTTATAGTTTACAGACGCTAATTAAGTGCTTTTTAATTAACTTCGATCACTCGAAACAATAATAATAATGATAACACAAAAACAAAATTTATGAAATAATATCACTGTGTCAGTCAAAATGTGCACTTAATTAAAGTTACATTAAAGAAAAATGGTTGGTTAATGAAAAAAAAAATTGAAGTATTAAATTTAATTTAGTGAACAGTTTTCATTATTTATTCTACTTTGAAATTTACAAAAATATCAATTATCTATTTTCTATATATTCTAAAACAAGACATTAATAAATATATGTAAGCAAAATCTACAAATATGTATATAATATATATATACACATATATATGTAGCTTTAAACACATAGAAAGAATTACTTTGCTTTCAATTATTTCATTTTCAAAAATAAATAAATAAATACCAATATTCTGTCAATCAAAACCCACATTTAAAATTAAATTAAAGTGGATGAAAAATTATTGTTAAATGAAAACAAATTCAAGTTGTATGCTATTTTTATTATTCATTGTGGCTTGAAATTATACAATAAATATCCTATTAAATTTAGTTATTATTCTCACGACAAGTGTTTTCTAATAAAAGTCGATCATTAAAAGTCACTCTAATGAGAGAAATCAGAACAAATTACAAAGATAGGAAGGTGTGACAAGTTATACATTACATAATAATTAGGCTTGCAATTAAGACTTTTGGCTGAAAATGTTTTAGCATGATTAGTATCCAAGAAACTCAGTCTGACATAAATTTCAGCTATCTGGTGCCAGTATTTCCGAGTAAATAAAGTCAGAAGTTTTAATCGAAATTATTGAATAGCAAGAAAGGTAAAGTTTAAACTAATAATATTTATGCTGTACTTACTGTATGCAAAATATCGTCAGTTTTCAGTGATAAATTTCTGAGTAATAATAATTTTAAAGTTTTTTTTTACTAATTTTCATAAATTAAAAGAACTGATTAAAATTTACACTTGAAAGTTTAACAGTTGAGGTAGAAAAATATGTCACATAGGACATTAAAATTTCAAGTGAATCG
The DNA here is from genome assembly GCA_963932465.1 of Maratus speciosus. Taxonomy (NCBI): domain Eukaryota; kingdom Metazoa; phylum Arthropoda; class Arachnida; order Araneae; family Salticidae; genus Maratus; species Maratus speciosus. Next base: position 139,305,602 of record OZ010793.1, read on the forward strand.
AATAAATAGCTTCCAAATTATGAGGCAAAATGTGCTGGCGCCAATAGAATTGTCTAGCAGATATTGAAATCAGATTATTTTGACAAATTAATAAAGGCTATAATTAAATAATGGAAACTTTATTAATCAATAACTTTTGAGATAATTCACCTATTAGTACAATTCAAGCCCCAATTTTTAGAAAATTGCGAGAGACAGGGAATGATGTAAGTCTCGACACGATCTTGTCATTTTTTCGATTTTAAATTATTGCTGTATTGAAACAGAACTAGATTAATATCGTTTTTTTTTTTTTTTTTTTTTTTTTTTTTTTTTTAGACACAGAATATTACAACACGATATTTCATTAGGATTTACTAGTTAACTTATTTTAAACAAATTAAAAATAAAGTACATAGTGAACAAAAAAAGATAACTAGTACTAATAGTATATAAATAGTTAATTTGAAAATAAACTTACCTTAAAAAGAATACGTCCTTTGCTTTCGAATAAAAAACACGTTGTACTCTAATTCTAAACAGAGGAATACAAAATTCTCCTCGTTGGCGCCAGCCCCGGCTCGTTACGTCACATACGGGGGGGAAGGAAATTGTGTCTGGCTTGATAGTCTTAAGGCGGCTTTGGGCCACCCCTGGTATATCGCCGTACGATAAATAAAACTTTCCATTTTAAAAAATCTGTTCTTTCAGATACGACCAAATTGAATTGAATAAAGTAAGTAGATAATCTATTATTAACTAAAATTACTTCAATTCTTTTGTACAGTTAAATCCATATAAACATAAAAAATATCTTTCATATGTTTATGCAATAAATTTTGTTTGTAATTTCTTTTATTTTACATTTTTTGTATTTATTATCTTTCAATTCTTTATTCGTACGGAGTATTTCATTTACGATGTTGAATTCAGACGTTTTTTTCTTCCGGGAGGATATTTGCTGTTCCATGAGGGGGTGGGGGGGGGTGGGGGGAGAGGCACAGATTTTACAGTTCTGGGGTAGAAATTTTGCCATTAAAAAGCATAAAATCTCAAATGTTCCGGGTTTCAGTGTTCAGACTGCCAAATATGGTTCCATTTTGGAATAAAAAATTAACTAAAGAAATTTATGTGTAAGCCTTGCATGACTTCTTACATGATATTTAAGTAACTAGCAATTACTTCCATAATTTCTCTCCATAATTACTTATAACTTTGATTTATATTTTGAATACATTTTGATTTAAAACAATTACTCTTACTTTCAGATATTTCAATTTATTATATTTCATTGCTGTTGTTTTGTTTGATTGTTTCATTAACCGCAAACTTTGTTTTGATAAAGTTACTTATATTCCCTATTCATTAAAACAGCCTAATATTGTTTGGTCCAATATAAGAAAGAGACTGGGGTCCAACTTAGGCGACTAGTAGCTGAATGTAGACCACTTTCGACAAATTTTTCAAATTAAAATAAAATTTAAGATTTTCAAAAAGAAATTGTTCTAAAGATTTATTTAGTTAATAGATGAACATATTGACCACGTGTACTGATATTTTGCTTATGCTGTACATTTCCGATTATCCGCCTCTCTATCAACCGCCACCCTCGGTTAACCACCATCTCCTACCGAAAATAATTTTTTTTTCAGAAATGAATTCCGAAAACTCAAATGCACATTAAACCAGAGTCAGTCGGCGGTATTCTGAGATAAATTCTTGATTATGAGCAATTAACGCAAAACGAAATTATTCAAAATGCTTTAAGTCCAAAGAAACCTGAAGCGGATGAATGTGATGAATCAGGAATGTTGGTCCAGGCGACAGTGATGCAGAAGTGGAGAGAAATGCATTAATTGTTTTGAAATGCAAGATGAAGCAGATGCAACCCAAGTACTTTTATTACGTAGAATCCGTAATCTTGCGGCATTAAAAGCGCAAACAAAACACAGACAAAAATGTAAAATGGATTACTTTGGATGAAAACAGGTACTACATACTTATTCTGTAAAATTCCAAATTTGTCTCATAAATTAATTTCTTATTATAAATTATGCTTTTTATTAACGAATGTACAGAGCAGATGCAAAAAGTGTTTAAATATTCTTATTTATAAAATAGCAAAAATCTCTCTATTCTAAAAAAAAGTAACTACCACTGTCACCGCCGCCGGTTTTGAATTTTTTGTGGCCGGAGGTCTTTCTTCGTTAATATTAAGAAAAGTAATGCATAGAAAAATATGAAAATCGGTGGTTTTATACAGAAAGGTTTGATAAACACGCTGATGCAGACAGTTTTCAAATCGAAGAATTATTTTAAGAGATATTTAATGCTAAAGTTGGAAAAAATCGTTCCACTAAAAAAGTTTTATAGGAGCAAAAACTGTTCATGGGAATTTAATCATTTTTAGATCATTTTATACGTTTGAAGTTCCCGGTGTGCAGACTGTATTTCTTCTTTTAATTTGACTCATTTTTTGAGGTTTTATTTCTATTTTAAATTCAAATTTTCAGCATTTCTAGAGATATTTTTTACATTATTTTAGAAAATGGTATTAATTTATACTGTTGCCAAATGTATAAACAGCGCAAACAATAATGTTTGCTTCAAATTAAAAATTTATTTACACGTGACTATTATAAACAGAAAAAATAATTTGGAATTAGAATTAAATAATTATGTACAAAAAGCAGGAACTTATTAAAAATTACGTCATAAAAAGTATACACGTGAATTTAAAAAGAGAAAGGATATTGTAAAATAATAAATTCATTAACATGCGTTAGAAGTCTTAAATAGGAGAAATTACGTCATATTTACGTCACATTACAGTTATTACATAAAATGAACACAAAATATTGCAAAACAGTTTAAATTTAGAAATTGCGCTAGACATTTATTCAATATTTTGAGAGGATCTTTTCAACTATTTTTGTTAGGAAAGCGCAAATAATATTTCATTTCTAACAAAAGTATTTCACGTGAATATTTAAAAGACAAAGAATAGCTTGGTCAAAATTACGTCAGATTAAAAACGATTAATTTAAAATGTCTCATTTAAAAGAACTTTCTTTTCGCTTTGTTAAAAAATACCAGGAGACAAAGACCGTTTACTTAATTCCTTTTATATTAGCTTATTTTGAAATGTTGTTACACGTGTCTACGTCATCAAGTTATTTTTATTTCGACATTTTATTCGTACTTTTATTAATGTTGTACTAATTTATTTGTTCTTTCGTTATTTAAAATAAAAATTATGTCAATTTGTATAATTTGGCGAGTGGTTTGGCGATTTATATAATTTGGCGAAATTGGTTGACGGGATAATCAAGTAGTACCGCTGCGGATTTGGCGTTAAAATTCCCCAATCAAAGAGAAATGAATAGAAATCCGTTTATAGGGAGATCGCCACTGTTTTTTAAATAGTAATTCAATCTTTCGAAATCTTTTTAAAGCCGATCAAATTAACGTGCATTTAGAGTCTGTGGTGTCTGGACGGGGGTTGGCGAGCGTAGCTCGTAGGGGGCTGAGCCCCCTAGTAAATGAAATTTTAGTAACGGTCTTGTAGTGTCTTTCGATTGTCCGTCTATTTCGGTTATCCACCACACCATCGGTCCAATGGGTGATAGATAATCGGACGTTTACTATATTCCAAAAATGAAGTGAGTTACATATGAAAATAGGTGAAGTGATACAAATTCGGCTACTCTCCCGTATTACCTTAATTAGATTTTTTAATTACTACTTTTATTATTCTTTAATTAGGTTGACCACCTAACAAGGAACATGTTGTACTGCATCCAAGGGCTAATGTTCAAGAAAACAGAGTTGGTCACAGTAGGCAGGATCCCTAGGGATTTGTAGCATCACAGAGTTTAGTTTTAGTTTATATGTTTTGTTGTTTTACCACATTGTTGTCTTGCAGAAGTTTGTCTCTTGTTTTCAAAGCTTTCACATAAAATAAATGGAACTACATAAATAAAAATGCTTGTTACTGAAATATTTATTACTGTGGTATTTTACATCTAATAAAGACATACATATATATAGATATAATAAATATATATAAAACCATTATAAACCAATGCAAATGATCATCTACAAAAATGAAAATACAAATTATAAATGAAGATTTTGCAAATTAAAAATGAAATTTTATCCTTTATAAAAAGAATTTTTAAACATATCATCACATCAAGTGAAACAAAAAATTGAAATTTTAGTAAACATTGGGAAAGTGGAAATATATATATATACACACATATATATAGTAAATTCTATTACAATAGTATAAATAAAAGATGTATGTATTAACTAAATGTGTTATTATTTATTATTTCCCCTGCCCAAAAATTATGTTTTTTTTAAATATTGTGCAAGCTTAAAGACATTTAATTTTTATTTATTTATATTCAATATTTTAAAGTGTTAATTTAGTTTTATACACCAACTTAATTTATTTTATTTTATTTTATTTTATGATATTTTTATGATTATGCACTATTGTGGAAATTATCTATAATAATTAAATATTACTTTATTTAAATTTATTGTTCCTCTGTAATAGTAAAGGTTAAACCACATATAATTATTATCATTTAATTATTAATATTTATTTATTTATTTTCTCTCTTTCCTATATAAACAATAGAAGTGATGTTTTTGTATATTATCTAATGGTAGAGGGTAGAACTATATATGATCTATTAATTCTGATAAGAACTGTATTTAATATATTTCAGCATTATTACACCGTTTCCTTTAAGTCCACGGTTGCATTAGTACTTTTATTCTTCTAATATTTCTGGCAACAAGTGCAAATCATTACTTAACACTTTTTAAACTTGCTGTGTCGTTGCTGGTTTCTTTGGCTATTCAATAAATTCTGTCTTTAATCTTTTTTTTTTTTTTTTTTTTTTTTTTTTTTTTTTATCTATTGTAATTTTTGGATTCTTTTTTTTTGAGGCGGGGGGATTCTGTGTACGATAGACCAAATTTTTCATTTTGTAGCTTGTTATGACTCATGCAAGGATAAAACCGTACATGTTATTTGTTGAACTTAAGGCAATTTATGCCTGAAGATTCTGCATTGGATCCACAAATATTTCCATTCCTCCAAAGTTTACTGTATTTTTAATTCCTTGTCTCGCTTGATATGATGTTATTTTTTTTTTTTTTTTTTTTTTTTAAGTCTAAAGGATAAAACTTTACTGTTAATTTGTATATTCATAATTGTAGATGATCATTTGTAATAGTTTATAATGGTTATATATATATAAATTATTATTGAATTTATTTTGTTTTATAGCATATAGCTATATGCTATATATTCTCAATGTTATAGCATTGTTTAAATTCTTAGTGTAGTTTAAATGAGTAAGATAATAGAATATTTTGTTTCCTTTTTTTTAAATTTTATTAACAATAGTTTTTAAAAAAATATATAGTATTGTTTATACTAGGTTTATAATTATCTATATATAAGGATTTGTTTGGTTTTGTTGTTAAACAAAAAAAAATTTTACATTCTTAGCAATTTCAAATGTTTATCTTGTGACATTTGAATAATAAAAATTCTACTAGATGGCAGCACCAAAATTTGTCTTTTGACAATAAGATATAACTTTTGTCTTTTGCAACTCTTTTTCAGTTATAAATTACTACACCAGGTGGATTTTTAAGCTAAATTTTGATGATATTGTTATATAGTTATTAATTAATTTAATAGTGCATTTTAGTTATTTTAAATAATGTAATTACTTTCTATTTATTTTATTTTATGCTATATTAATTTTATTTTTCACGAGTTTTCAAAATGTATTAACTGCATCCTTTGGTCTCAATCACTGTGATTTCTTAACTGTTTTATTCACCTTAATCTTTACGATATTTTGGGAGCCATGTGCGTGTGGATATATTGAAAAATACTGAAATATTAATCGGTATGTTGTGTATTATTTCTATTTTATATCCTATAAATATTTAAACAGGTTTTATTGACTTTTCCATTTCATATTATTTGTTTTTATTCTGTTTTCATTTTCAATCTATTCACTTGATTATAATGGTTGTTTGGGCACAGGGAAAAATAATATTAGCTTTAGCTTATTTTTCTCACAGAAAACGACCATTTTGCTTATATCATTGAATTCTGTGCCCTTGATAACGTAATTCAATATATAAGCTTTTCCATTATTTGTCGGTGTCCACTTTCTTCTTTTTTATTCCATAATAATTCTTATAATAAATTATTTGGCACTTTTTTTTTTTTTTATACTTACAGCTTTAATTTACAATATTACAGTTTTTGATGGTGGTAGGTTATGTTTAATTAATGGTTATATATATATATATATATATATATATATATATATATATATAATCCCAATATTAATTTAAAATGCTAATCTAAGGCAATATGAAGGTTTAAGGCCTTGGGCAAAAATTCCATTATTTGAATTAAATAAAAACTGTTTTGTAAACTTCAACGTTTATTATTATCTTTTCATAAAAACCAATATTTACTATGTTGCACTTTTTTATTTAACAATCTGAAACATTTTTCTTTTGGAGGCATTTGCCGTATTTTCTTTAAAGAAAATTTAAGTAAAGAGCAACATTTGAAAGTTTTTCTTCGGTTTTCACATTTTGTCTTCAAAAAATGAATAAAACAAAACGAAACTTTAATGTCGATAAAACGTGCGATGTTTTTTCTCTTTCCCCGTTTATCTTTCCAGAAAAAGAAAAAAAAAAAAAAAAAAAAAAAAAAAAAACAAGAGTTCTTAAAAGCGGAAAATAGAAAAGGTAGAAATATTCCCTTTTTAATTTGTTTGTTTGCGTTACATAAAAGAATTTTTTCCCATAGTAATTTTTTTAAGTTTTACACCGAAAAAGAAATACCGTAACTCTTATTCTAATATGGTTGATAAATTATTGCATTTCAAACGAGAAAAACCTCATGCGCCAAGCATCGATTATGAAACCCTTTCCAACGCATTCGGAATGCTGTAACAAACTTCCCCGTTTAATAAGGTGCACGATGATAGCTAAAAAAAGAATTTGGAAAACGTATAACACATTTGAAAGCTCAATTTCATCAGTTCCCATCTATAATAAAAAAGGTATCGAAATTAATTTATAAAAACATGTATGTGATTTAAGGACTTCTACATATAAGGGGGAGTGGGGCACATGTGAACAGTTCACATAAACATAGCTTTTTTATTAATTGGTTTAATTTCTCTGTACAAAATCTACATAACATACTAAAGAGAACTTTTTTTTACTCATGGTAATTTTTTTAACTACCTTTATAGTACTTCTTACTTCCTTTAATGGTTTTATAAATTCAAAAAATTGTTCACATGTACCCCACTGGTGGGGTAGTTGTCAACACACATAGCACACATATGAACACAGGAGAAAAATATCCTTTCACGTTTTTTTATCTGTTAAATTTAGCATAAAGGAATATATATATATTATTTCTCCAGTTTCTGGGTAATTTGTTTGAGCAGAAAATTATAAAATGTAAATAAGTAGATACAAAGCTGTTCTGTCCCCAAACCCAAGAATTATATCAGTTATTAATTTGGAATTTTCACTTTTTAGGTGCGTTCGTAATTATATAAATACGTAGCACCTATAGCGGTCGTTCAGTCTGTCTGTCTGCCCGCATATAACAAAGCAAAAATTACTCAACCGAATGGTCTGAAATTTTAAATATATAATTTTTGCAAAATTTTGTCGAGTCATTTAAAATTTTATGAAAATTGGATGTATGGTTAAAACACAGGGACAGTCAAAAGTTTTTCGTTACATTACGGCCAGTGTGAAAAAATTATTTCAAGTGCATTTTTATGATGTTACAGCCTTTCGAACAGAATGAAATTGATATGCACTTATAAGGTGCACTAAAATATACATTCAGTGCAATATGCGGTGCAAAAAATATTTATAAAACTACTTATAGTACGAACGCATTTCATTTGCCACGTTTGAAGTGCAATTTCCAACTTGTTTAAAATGTGACCGATATTTTGTCCACGTTCTAAACATCATATTCATAGCAGTGGTTTTAGAGATGGAAGTAAGCCATTATTGCAAGTTTCGAGCAAATAAAATAGAAAAAATTTTGCGAAGTTGTTTAACATAATACTTTTTGTCTTAAGAATGCATAAAAAATGTTATTGTAAACTGTTTACTATAATAATACATAACATTTAATACATTTTAGAAAACATTAAATTTATTTAAATTACAATTGAATGTAAACAAACTTGTTGCTCTTTTTGTACTTCCTGACGATTTGGCTGTAAAACTTTCAGTACAACATCGCTTTTTGTACAGAAATGTCTTACATTTCAGGAAAATTATAGGTATTGGAGCTGACATTCTTTCTCATGAATTTAACTGAAATTTCATCATTATCAACATATCATAGACTGATTATTGGGGCACTTGTGAACTGTTCATATCTGCCCCCAACTAGTCTGTCTACTAATACCCCATATAGCTGCTGGAATTAAATTGATAAATCATTAACATATCTCAATTTTTAAAAAGAAAAAACTTTATCAGAAATATTTATTAGTATTCATAGTAGGGGAGACTAGGGAGGGTTGACCCAATTTTTACAAAATGATTTTTAATTTTTTAAATATTGAACCTAGAATAAAGTTTCATATATCATTTTCTTCGTTATACAATCCGTTATCAAAATAAAATTGCCATATAAGTGTTATATATATGAATTTTGAATGATGATAGATGAAAAAATAATGGGTCAAGGCTCCCCACATATGGGAGGCTTGGCCGACTTTATTTTATATTGAAATATTTGTTAAGGGAAATAAAATCAGTTTGAAAAAAAAAGCAGAATAACTTTATGCTACATGGTTTAAGTATTATTAAAAATTATTTGGGAAAATGTGATGCATAAACAAACCTGCAGAGACAGAATTCAAATCAAAGGGGAAATTTTCATTTTAAATACCCCTTTTTTGACACTCGATCTGGCAACACTAGTTGCCACATAGTTTGGCCTCATTTCATTGTGTTCATCTTGGTGAAATTTGTCTACACACCTTCCTAAAGTATTTCGATCAATGTTATGTTCTTTTTCCGAGGCATGAACGCTTAATATTTCTTAAAGCTGCCGCTTTCATCCTTTCTAGTATTTTCCATTCTTTCTATTTGCCTACTATGGGTACTATTTAAATTTCGTTCAGTTAGAAAACGCATAACACAGTTTAAAATTCCCTTTTAGCAATTCCTGTCAGTAAACAGAAATGTATTCGAATTCTTTCAATAATAAGCAAAAAAATAGTTACACTTGAAAACGCATACCACAAATGAAAACGCACTTCCAGCAATTATCGCTCGGAATTAGTTTGTTTGTCCCTGTAAATGAACGATAAATACTATAGACACAATGTTCAACAATAAGCATCTTGTAGAGTGTACTTCAGATATATATATTAATTTCAATATGTTTAAAATAGTCTAACGTCTTTAAAATACATTGCAAACGATTCTTTTTCTCGTAGACCCTAATATAACGAAATTATTTTGAGTGTCCCTGTAAAATGAACTAGAAATGCTACATACTTCATTTTCAATACTAAATATACCACAGTAATTCGAAATAACATGTTACCAATTACATAGCAATCCGAGTATATTTACATGTGTTATAGAGCGGACAGGCGGACAGATAAACATAATTCAAAAACCCTTTTCAACTACAATGTTGGAAAGTGTTAAAAATGGTGATTAAATGAGGAAATACATTTACGTGGTGAATGACCGTCAGAATTACCTCTTAGTAGAATATTTATTATTTATGTGTTACTATACCTTGAAATATTTATTATTGAAGTATTAGTATTCCTTAAAGTATTTTTCATTTAAGTATTATTTTACCTTAAAATATTTTTTTAATTAAATTATTGTAATACATTAAAATATTTTTTATTGAAGTATTATTTTACCTTAAAATAATTATTAATGAAGTAATATTATACCTTAAAATATTTATTATGGAAGTGTTATTTTACCTTAAAATATGTATTATTGAAGTATTATTGTACCTATCATCTGAAACCACATGGTATGTATGGATTAGTAGTATGGTACATGAATTAGTAGAATATTTATTATTCATGTATTAATATACCTTAAAATATTTATTATTTATGTATTATTTTACATTAAAATATTTATTAATAAAGTATTACTATACCTTAAAATATTTATTAGTGAAGTGTTATTTTACCTTAAAATATGTATTATTGAAGTATTATTGTGCCTATCATCTGAAATCATCTTTATGTTTCTTCACAATGTCGTTGGAGATTACACTAAAGGAAGGTTCTACTTCCTGTAAGAGCTCCAAAGCTCAGGCTTGACATGAAAACGGGGAAAATTTAAGATCTTGAGCTAAAACTGATATTATGTTAATGTAATAAAAAAAAAGTGAACGACTACGTTTTTATTCTTTTCACGAAAGTTTATATTTACCCTGCTGCTCAGTAATTCTCAATAACATGTATAAATTACATAGCAATCTGAATATATTTACGTGTCTTAAAGAGCTGTGTTAAAAATAGTGAATAAATAAGAAAATACAATTTACATGGAGATTAGCAGAATATTTATTATTCATGTATTAATATACCTTAAAATATTTTCTGTTGAAGTATTATTATACATTGAAAAGCGTTATTTGACCTTAAAATATTTATTATTGAAACATTATTATACTTTAAAATATTTATTATTGAAGTATTATTATGCCTTAAAATATTTATTATTGAAACATAAGTTTAAATTAACCTCAAGAAGAGGAAAATTTAAGATCTTGAGCTAAAACTGTTATTATAGTAATGTAATAAAAAAAAAAGTGAACGCTACGTTTTTATTCTTTTCTTGGAAGTTTCTATCTACCATCTACCTTTTTTCATTTTTTTTTTTTTAACATCTTTCCTTTTTTCGGCGTTTGCCACAATTTATTTAAAGGAAATTTAAATAAATGACTTCAGCCGCATTTGTCAGGTCTTCCATTTTCACCTTTTGTCTTCAAAAAATAAATCAAACAAAACGGAACTTTAACGTCAATAAAACGTGTGATTTTTCTCTCTTTTTCCTCTTATCCTTCCCGGAAAAAAAAAAAAAAAAAAAAAAAAAACCAGCAGTTTATAAAACCAAAAAGAAAAAAATGTGGGGTGAGACGGGGACGAAGAAGAAGTACCTTTTCTAATTACTTTGTTCGTGTTTTACAACACGACTTTTTTTCAGGTTTTCCTCAATTTTACTTTATAAAAAAAATGCTATAATTCTTATTTTAGTGTGGTTGGTAAATAATTTATTTTTAATTTAAATAAATAAAATAGCCGTGGATAAAATAATAATAAATACCAAAAATATTATTAAAAGAAAAAAACTTTAAAAATGAAAAGATTTAAAACTTATTAAAATACCAAATAAATCCATAAAACAGCTTTACATATTTTTTAACAATTCATCACAGAAAATGTGTATTTTATTTTAAAAATACAATATAAAAATTCATATAAAATGCTTTCAGTTAGTTCAGCGGAACGCATAGCACAATTAAAAATTTACATTCTGACCGAAATGTACTTGAGGACTTTTGTGTAGCCCTGTATATGATCTATAGAATTTATCCACACCAAGTAATATTTAAAAAAATAGTTCAATTTAAAAAAGCATATCACATCTAAAAAAGCACTTCCAGCAATTATTGTTCATAGATTTCATTAGATAAAGTTATTCTTCAGCCGAATTCTTTTGTGTGTCCCGGTAAATGAACGATATATTATATGCACACCATATTCTACAGTAAGTGCCGTACACTGTAAAAAAAAAAAAAATCTGTAAAGTTACTAAAGTTTTTCTAGGAAACTGGGATTCCTAGAACATTTTATGTAATGGCAACAACAAAAATCCATGTAACAGACACACTTTTGCGCCGAAAATCAAAAAATCTGTAAGGTTACTAAGAATTTTTTTAGGAAATTGGGATGCCTAGAACTTTTCATGTAACTGCAACCAGGGATACAGATAAAATTTTAGTATCATTACTGTAATTTTACCAGATTCATAAAGCTACAGATTTCTGCAGCTTTACGAAAACTAGTTTTGTAAATTTGCAACTTTTTTTGTACAGTTACAGATGAAAGTTTAGTAAGCATGTAACTTTTCATCTGGAGAACTACAGATTTTTTTTTTTTTACAGTGTAGTACATTTCAGTGATGTTTATAAATTTCAGTACGTTTAACTCCTTGAGGAGCACCGGTATATATTATATACCACCTACGATTAATGAATTTCTACACCAGAAAAAAGTTATTAAATTTTACTTTTCTAACTTTGGTGGAAAAAAGGCCCTAAAATTGCTTTTACTTATTTTGAAATAGTATTTTTCAACGATTCCGGTGTGAGTTCAACATTACAGGAACACAATCACTTGCCCCTCAAGGGGTTAAAATAGTATGATATCACTAAAATACAGAGCAAACGTTTTTTCCCATACACCGTAATATAGCGGGATTCTTTTGGGTGTCCTTGTAAATAAACCGTAAATGCTATAAACTTCATTTACAATACCACACATGCTATAGTGATACCCAATAACATCTAAGAATTTCAAGGCAATCGAACTATATTTACGCGAGTTAGAGCACGGGCCAACAGACAGATTGATAGACAAACCGAATTCATAAACACTTTCCAACTTTGTTGGAAAGTGTTAAAAAAAGGGAGTTGAAAATATTAATTTACCGAGGAGGTATTATTTTATACGAATGCATCACATGTCCATAGACTTAACATCAGCGAAGAGAATTCGGAAATTAAGTGACTAGCAGCTTTAAGTAAGCTTTGTACAATATAAAGTAGAACCTCTTTTATCCAAAACTCTTTTAACCGAAATTTTCGATTAACCGAAATCCATTTTTAAAGCATTTTTTATTTGTATATATCACATTCCTTGTGTGCAAAATCCATTCTGAAAACTTTTTTTTTTTTTTTTTTTTTTTTTTTAACTATCATATTCCTTGTATGCAAGCGGTCTTTTCCGAATTAAGAACACATATAAATATTTTCGATCCCCTTTCATCGAGTTCATTCGAATTTAACTTGAGCTCCCGTAAGCTGTGGAGTGGAACGAAGAAAACGAACGAATTAGCAATTCTTGAGCTTTTGAATGTTTTGAAAAAGGTTTGGCATGGCTAGAGCAGTAGAAAGACTGTGATAGTGGTGAAGTTAATACTACAAAACTCCGCGATAGAGCTTCAAAGCAAAGGCAATCGAAACTGCGACAAACGAAACATTTTTTCAAACCCTTGTTATGTATGTAAACGGCACTTAATTTCTAAATTAAAATTCATGTAATTTATTCTTGTTTATATTTTGCTATTGCTTTATTTTTATTAAGCACTTGTTACCATAATAAGAAATATTGCATATATTTCTCCTTAGTCTTAAAATTGAAGCATTCTCGATTATCCGAAAATTTCGATTTTACGAAAGAGGGTCTGTTCCAATTACTTCGGATAATCGAGGTTCTATTGTATTTATTTTTTAAAATAATGCATACATTTATCAGGGGGGGGGGGAGGGAAATCCGAATCTTAGCTCCAAGCTGCAAGCCTGATGGAGTGTGTTCCTACCGGCGGCCGAAATCCATTTGTTGGTCCATCCTTTTGGCAGCAGTTAAAAAGAAATGTTCAATATTTATATTTATTATATAGTAGATAAATTAGAAAAAAAAAAAACCGTAAGATTCTCAATATCTGCCTGATTCAAAACATGAGGAAATATAATAAATACAAAATATTAATAACAAAAACATTACTTGTAACTATAATACCAATAATAATAAAATTAATAATAATAATATTTAAGGAATATATATGAAAATTATTTACAGTGGAAACAAAGAAGATAACAAAAAAAATCATAAATCATCGTCTGAAGAAGTGTCCGAGCAGGGTTGCCAGTAGGCTACTTTTTTAAAATTTCGATTCTTGATTTCCAGCACTTTTTTGAAAGTATAAAACTCACTTTGTTTTTGCCTTAATTAATATGTCATTAAATAAGGCACATTTTACCATTTCAAAAAAGGTAGTGCCAATCAAGAATCTGATTTTAAATAAAAAAGAAAAGTGCCCAGCTAAACTGATGGCATTGAGCTCACAGGCTATTCACACTAATTGTATATTATACACTTATTTTAAACAATAATGCCCCTCAAAAAAAATAAGTGAAGGGGAATTAGCCCCCGTTTCCCCCTTTATACTTAATCAGTGAACCTCCAAATCTAATCAGGGAAGCCCCTTATCATAATAAACCGGCATACCAAATTTGGAGCAAATCGAATAATCCTGCAAAAAAAAAAAATATCTAAATTAAGGGGGTGGACTAGCCCCCCTTTATCTTTAACCAATGAATCGCCAAAACGAATCAGAGAAGCTCCTTAACATAATAAACCGGTATACCAAATTTGGAGCAAAGCGAATAATTCTGCCTGAAAAACCCGTTTATATAAATTAAGGGGGGTGGCCTAGCCCCCCTTCCCCCTTTATCTTTAACCAATAAACCCCCAAAACTACTCAAGGAAGTTCCTTAACATAATAAACCGGTATACCAACTTCGAAGCAAATCGAATCATTCTGCATGAAAAACCCATTTATCTAAATTAAGAGGGGCGGGCTAACCTCCCTTTTCCCCCTTTATCCTTAACCAATGAACCCCCAAAACTAATAAGAGAAGTTCCTTAACATAATAAACCGGTATACTAAATTCGGAGCAAATCGAATCATTCTGCATGAAAAAACGAATTATCTTAATTAAGGGGGTGTAGTAGCCCCCCTTTTCCCCTTTTATTCTTAACCAATGAACCCCCAAAACTAATCAGGGAAGTTCCTTAACATAATAAACCGGTATACCAAATTCGGAGCAAATCGAATCATTCTGCATGAAAAAACCAATTATCTGAATTAAAAGGGGTGAACTAGCCCCCCTTTTCCCCCTTTATTCTTAACCAATGAACCCCCAAAACTAATCAGGGAAGTTCCTTAACATAATAAACCGGTATACCAAATTCGGAGCAAATCGAATCATTCTGTATGAAAAACCCATTTCTCTGAATTACAAGGGATGAACTAACCCCGTTTTCCCCCCTTTATCTTTAACCAATGAACTCCCAAAACTAATCAGGGAAGTTCCTTAACATAATAAACCGGTATACCAAATTCGGAGCAAATCGAATCATTCTGCATGAAAAACCCATTTATCTGAAATAAGGGGGTGGACTAGCCCCCCTTTTACCCCTTTATCCTTAACCAATGAACCCCCAAAACTAACCAGGGAAGTTCCTTAACGTAATAAACCGGTATACCAAATCGGAGCAAATCGAATGATTCTGCATGAAAAACCCATTTATCTGAATTAAGGGGGGTGGACTAACCCCATTTTTCCCCCTTTATCCTTAACCAATGAACTCCCAAAACTAATCAGGGAAGTTCCTTAACATAATAAACCGGTATACAAAATTCGGAGCAAATAGAATGATTCTGCATGAAATACCCATTTATCTGAATTAAGGGGGTGGACTAACCCCCCCCCCCTTTTCTCCCTTTATACTTAACCAGTGAACCTCCAAATCTAATCAGGGAAGCTCCTTATCATAATAAACCGGTATACCAAATTAGGAGCAAATCGAATAATCTTGCAAAAAAAAAAAAACATTTATCTAAATTAAGGGGGTGGACTAGCCCCCCTTTATCCTCAACCAATGAATCGCCAAAACGAATCAGGGAAGCTCCTTAACATATTAAACCGGTATACCAACTTCGGAGCAAATCTAATCTTTCTGCATGAAAACCCCATTTATCTAAATTAAGAGGGGCCGGCTAACCTCCCTTTTCCCCTTTATCCTTAACCAATGAGCCCCCAAAACTAATCAGGGAAATTCCTTAACATAATAAACCGGTATACCAAATTCGGAGCAAATCGAATCATTCTGCATGAAAAACACATTTATCTGAATTAAGGTGGGTGGACTAACCCCGTTTTTCCCCCTTTATCCTTAACCAATGAACTCCCAAAACTAATCAGGGAAGTTCCTTAACATAATAAACCGGTATACCAAATTCGGAGCAAATCGTATCATTCTGCATGAAAAACACATTTATCTGAATTAAGGGGGGTGGACTAACCCCGTTTTTCCACCTTTATCCTTAACCTATGAACTCCCAAAACTAATTCGGGAAGTTCTTTAACATAATAAACCGGCATATCAAATTCGGAGCAAATCGAAGGATTCTGCATGAAAAACCCATTTATCTGAATTAAGGGGGTGGACTAACCCCCCTTTTCCCCCGTTATCCTTAACTTATGAACCCCCAAAACTAATCAGGGAAGTTCCTTAACATAATAAACCGGTATACCAAATTCGGAGCAAATTGAATGATTCTGCATGAAAAACCCATTTATCTGAATTAAGGGGGTGGGCTAACTCCCCCTTTCCCCCTTTATCCTTAACCAATGAACCTCCGAAACTAATCAGGGATGTTCCTTAACATAATAAACCGGTATACCAAATTCAGAGCAAATCGAATGATTCTGCATGAAAAATCCATTTTTCTGAATTAAGGGGGGGGTGGACTAACCCCGTTTTCCCCCCTTTATCCTTAACCAATGAACTCCCAAACTAATCAGGGAAGCGCCTTATCACAATGAACCTAGGAAAAAATTTTGAAGCCCATCGGATGTTTCTATCAAGAGTTATCGCGTTACGTACATACATACAGAACGGGCGGGCACATTAGCTCTCAGGCTTTGATAGCCTGTGAGCTAAAAAAGTAGCTTATCTGGCAACACTGTGTCCGAGAGGTATGGATTTATCAGAATATAACATTAATTAAATGTAAATTAAATGTCTATTGGTAAATAAACAGCAATGGTTTTAAGAGGCTACTGCAATCAAACGAAAAGACCCGCCCGTTAATGCGAATCCTATGGAAGAAATTTATAAAGATACCTCGTTTGAATTTTTGAAAAATTAATTTTTTTTTTCTTTGCATTGTATATCTGAGATCGATCTGTAGTACAAAGGCCGTTTTTTACTTTTTCGATTTTGTTTTCAGGTATTTTTTATGAGGCACATTCTTTTTTGGAACCGGTTTCGAAAGTGAAATCATCCTCATTAAAAAAAATCTGCAATCAAAATCGTAAAAGTAACAAACGGCCTTTGTACGGATCTATCTCAGCTATCCAATGCAAAAAAAAAATCATTTAAAAATATTGAAATGCAAACGAGATATCTTTATAAATTTCTTCCATAGGAATGGCATTAGCGAGCTGGTCTTTTCACGTCACTGAAGTAGCCCCTTAACTTCATAACAATTGAAAATTCCTCCAGTATTTCGGGTCAAAAATTACCCTGTGCGCCGGCGAGTTACTGATGACAATACAAGATTTTAATATATTTAGTACTTAATTATAAATAAGTTATAACCACAATGGAGTTAATTATGTGCCAAACCACGCTTGCTAAAATATGCCAACTGGCAGTGAAATTGCAACAATGAAATATTTTAAACATTAAAAAGTTGAAAATAAAATATCAATAAAAGGTAAAAAAGCAGCAATTTTTAAAAAAGCAAAATACTCTTTTATTTATTTCTCATTTCAATTATCTCATTTCATTATTTCAATTATTAAATATGATTAATATTTTTTTTTATTTTAAACAATTTTTTGTGATCCTTTCATCACAATTCAGATCTTTATTTCAAAATTAGATCATAAAGCATCTTTGTCACAAGTATTTTTCAATTTTTCAGGAAGATGTTAAAAATTATTGATTTGTTTTACCTTCTGTTTTATATTTTCTTTTGCAGCACCACATGTTGCAAAGAAAATTAAATCTCGTGCTGAACATTTTGAAACAAGAAAACAAAAGTGAAAACTGAAAACTTTAGTGCTTGGGGGAAAAACGGGATGCATTTTTCAGATGCTTTTTTTCTAAAGTTTTTCGTGTGTTGTAAGTTTACAAACAATTTCGGATTTTATTAAATTTATCATGACAGACCTTTTTCTACTGAAGAAAAAGTAACTAAATTTTCTAATGTAAATAGCACGCATTGTTGAAAAAAAAGATTAAAAAAAATTACGAATTACATTGTGTGAAATTTATTTCTTATACGTGAATGTCAACCAAGAAGATTAAAAAAATTTACGAATTACATTGCGTGAAATTTATTTCTTATACATTAATGTCAACCAAGAAAATAAAATTTACTTCCGTTTGTTTTTGCGAAATGTAAATAATTATTTTCTAGCATGTAAAGACGTCGAAAAACACCCCATGTTACTTTATTAGCAGATTTTCATACAGAAATGCAAGAGGTACCTTTCGACTGGGAATTATATATACTTTTCGAATAGAAATGTAATTTCTGAAATACGAATGTTTTCTATATATGGAAGAAAGCTGTTTCTCTATGTATCTATCTTTCGGTCGGTCTGTCTGTGATGCCTATGGATATCTATCGAATGCAGAAATAAGTCGAAAATTGTACGTCAAACGTGGCAAATGACGTGCGTTCGTACTATAACTAGTTTTATAAATATTCAGACCTAGGTGCAATAGCTGTTGCATTCTCATGCAAAAAGGCCTGAATACAAAATTTATTACGATTATATATATATAACATTCAGTATTACGGAAATAATAGGACCCCATCTTCAGTGTTGCCAGATTGGGGACTTTTTCATTCAGATTATTTGACTGTCACGACTTTTTTTAAATAGTACAGTAGCGCTCAAAAGTATTTTGACAACCTTATATTCTCTCTTATTTTGTTTAATATAAAAATGTAAAAGAAAATATGTTCCCTATAATTGAGAACACTATGACTGCAGTTATTCAAATGTATCAAGTTTCAACTTGTTTGTTTACATTCGGCGCCACCGAAGAAATATGACTTCTCCTCAGCTCAAAAGTATTTTGACAACTACTTTGCATTTAATTGTTGAAGGTGTCAGTGGCGCTATAGCTTCGAATAGTGTTTATATCGACTTATTGTGATTATTTTTAAATGCCGAAATGTAAAAAATATTGAAGTGATTCTAGAAAAACCGCTGTAAATGCACTTAAGAAAAACAGACTGCAAGCAGAATTAGCTCGTTCTTTTAACGGGTCTCGTCAACTTGTTATTACATGGAATAAAGTTTTTAATAAACAGAAATACATCGAAAATAAGCCTCAAAGTGGCAATCCAAAAAAAGCAACTTGCAATGTTGACTGTATTATAAAAATGATATCTACAAGTGATTGTCGTAAGTCCGCTGTAATAATAAAAAATGAATTGAAAGAAAATTACGGCATAGACATATACGTTTCATCAACCAAACGACGCCTAAACCTATATGGCTTACATGGCAGAAGACCAGCAAAAGCACGTTTGTTATCTACTAAGAATAGAATGGCTAGAGTCGCATTTGTAAAACGGCATAACCATTTTAGGGGCAAAGCAATTCCATTGCTAAAGTGTTGAATTTAATGACTGACACCGGAATTTGAAAACAAATTTATTTGTAAATATGAAAAAAGCTATATTTCACACGCATAATAAACTGAAAAATTTTTAACCAAAATTCCGGTGTCAGTAGTAAAAAAGTTTAGATCAAGATATTTTGCAATAAATATGTTTTGCAAAACATTAATTGCATATTTCAAGTGTGGAAGAGTTAAATCCGTATTAGTTTTATTTATTTTTTTTGTTTGTTTGTTTGTTGTTGTTGTTGTTTGTTTAATAAAATACCAAACTTTAAAATAAAATTTTTGAAAATGTCAAATTCTTTTGTAAATTTATAAAATTTTAAGTAATACAAAAACTCTAGAGTTTTCTGCAAGGACAAGGAAAACTTCAGAATAAATATACTCTTTTCAAAAATATTATTATTTATATTTTTATTTAAATAGGTTTCGTTCTCGGTACATTTTCTGTAATCATTGTCCACGGGCAAATAAATTTTCCGATTTATATTGCAGTTTATTTATGGAAAGATTTGGAAACAATACTAATGATAATTTTCGCAATTAGAAGTATAAGTTTTAAGAGTTACAGAAACTGTATTTCTTATTTGTTATGTGCTTTTAACATCATTTGTTTTTGAGGTTTACCATGTTTTGTTCGGTATTGACAATAAAGAATAATTGTATACAGTGTATTTTAATTATATAAACAATTTTAAAATTATTGAAGTTTATATAAATCACTGAGGAGCACTAGAAGATGATTACTATAGAATATAGTGTGCCCAGTACTTATAGTTCATTTACAGAAATGCACAAAATAATTCGCTCACAGTACTGTTCATGAGAATTACTTGTTCGAAGTACTTTTCAATAGTGGTATGGTTTTTTAAATGTAACTACTTTTTTACATATTATTTTGCGTGAATGAACTCTAAAGATAATATACAGGGATTTATGCAAGAGGATGAACACAATTCCGCTTACTGACGGAAATGGACAAAGGAGAATATTCTATATTAACCCGTTCGGGACCAGCATCTTTTATTCGGTTGAGGCCACTTTTTGCAAAATAATTAAATTTAGTTTATCAATCAAGAAAATGTCTTAATTAACCCTTTGTAATTCAACAACCCCGATTTGAAAAATTCTTACACGGATATTAAAATGCATCATTTTAAGCATGGAAAAAATAATAAAAAAAATTTCAGAATAAAAAAATAAAATTTTATTTGGAAAAATGGGTTTGTTGCATATCTGCAACATCTTTCCAAATGGCAGAAAAACTGAAAATATTTAAAATTTTAATATGCACGAAAATTTTTGAAACAATTGTTAGTTTTGTTGTAGCAAATTTCCACACCACATTTCTCACAAACAGTTTGATTAAAGTTTTTACAATCGGGGTATTTACACCGTATTCTTTTTTCTGTCCAATATGGCCAGTGCCCAATTTCGTCTAGGCGCACTTGTTTTGGTGGAATATGTTGAGTAGGTGCTCTATGCTTTTTCTGTTGAATTCTTTTTAATAGGAGACCTTTCCCTTTTTTGCTAGCTTTGTAATTGGTGTTAATTTTACAGGGGGGGGGGGGGAGTTCCCTAACTTACCCTATAGCAATTAAATAATATAAAAACAGACTAATGTTTCCCCTTTTCAATAATTTTGCTCTTCTGAAGGAAATACAACTTAAATAGCCATTCGAAGATATTTTCGATGCTCTTTCGATATTTTTATAAAATCCATTACAAGGGAAGATATGGCGTGTTGTTGCAGATCTGCAACAAACAAAAGTTTACGTTTATCTTACACATATTATAAATTTCCTAGCTCGAAAATGGTCTTTAAATAAAGAATTTAAACTCACCTTTGAAAACAATATACTTTTAGACGTCTGCAGACATTTTTAACTCCTGTATTTCAAAGCTTAATTCAGCAAAAATCACGTGTAGCTGATCAAGCGATAAATCAAACTTTGGCACGAAAAAAAAATCAGTATCGACATTTGTTGCGGATTTAATCAAATAATTATGTTAATAGTAGTGTAATAGAGTAACAACAATCAACAAAATAGTCTTTTCAAATTTACTGTTGAAATAACAATAACATTTTGGGTATGTTGCATATCTGCAACACGGTGATACAAAGGGTTAAAAGCAAAATTTTAATTTTCTTTTTTAGTGGTATCAAAAACAAATGCTGTAAGCACAATTTGAAAATGCATATATTCATCCATGACCCCGAAGTGGTTAAAGACACATAACTGAGTTATGTGTTTTTTAACTGATTAAAATTTTTGCATACTATATAAATCTGTAGATCATATACAAGACTGCACCAACGAGCTCGAATATTTTTCCGGTTACAGATGATAAATTTTGACATTGGATTTTCATATGTGTTAACTGCTTTCCAAATTTATGACTTAGACATTATCATATTAAGGGATCTTCAAATCTTCAATTTTCGCAAAAACATTTCATTTCATTAAAAATTTCGCTGTTTTTTCCTGCTTAAAATGACATTTAAATCATGTTTCTATCTGAATTAGAACAAAAAATACTAAATTTTCCGTTTTGGTTTGTTTTCAAAATCTAGCTTCCAAGCAATGGCTGTCATAGAAATGACTTCTTGTAAAAATGTGTTTTTCTTCATGATAGGGTTTTTCACCATTTCTCGAATTTAAATTCTTATAACTTGAGAACCGTTAAAGATAAAAGGTTCAAACTTGGAACATGTCTTTTTCAATTGTCATACTTTAATTTTCATTCAGCATATTTGAAAAAAATATTTACTTTTGAAAATATGATTTTTACAAAATAAGTTGCACCACTTTTTTTTTAATTTTTTTGTTAAATATTTTAATTTTGTTTATATATATTAATATTTTTTTAAATGCTGAATCTAAATTAAAACTTATATATTTCTGTTTATTTAAATGAAAAAAAAATTGAAATTTTATAAACAATATTTTGAGTTATAGCGATTTTAAATTACCCCACTTTTTCAATAAATTTTTAATTTAAAATTTTTTGAAAAAATTATGAGAAGTTTTATCATGTGATTTTGTTTACAAATGATAAGGTTAACCACCACAAAAAAATTCAGAATTTTAACTTAAGAAATAAAAATTATTTTAGAATGTGTCCCGGACACCCTTAAACGGTGAAGTTTTGTTAGAGTGTATGTGTTGGAAAAGTGCTTCATAATCTATGGCTTAGCGAATGATTTTCTTTCTCATTCATTTTTGCGCAACACGCTTTATAACTGAAACTCTCTTTCTATCTCAAAAATTTGCGATATTTCACTACTGCTTTTTAAAAAGTAAATTTGAATAAAATTACGAAAATTATTTTTCAAATTAATGTTTCCAGTTAACAAGGTAGGTCAACAAGAAGTTAAAGATTGATCATTCTGAAACCCAAAACTACATTATACGGCTATCACCAGACACTTTCATGTTCAGACATTTTATCGAATATTTAAAAATGTACTGGTCGGATTCTGGTGGAACTTCAGGATTATAAAGAATATGTTTGACCTCATATTTATCAAACGTCGATTTGTTGAAGAAGGCAATTAGGGGGCCAACAAAATATCAAAGAAAATTAATAATCTTTGGGACCAACCTGTAAAGTAAAAGCACAAAACGATCTATTGCTACAGCATAAAAAATATGCGGATAAATCTACAATATGTGTATTCATTTGTGTAAGGTAGCACCTCATATCAAGTAAGAATATCACATTCATAGAGATATAGCAATTCTTTTAAAAGTTCAAAGTATTCTTGCACGTTTTTTTTATGATTTCGGTTTGTCTGTTAGTCTGTTCGTCTGTCCGCGCTCTAACTCTCGTAAATATACTCGGATTGCCCTGAAATTTTGGGATGTTATTGACGTTTAATATAGCAGAGTCCGTATTACAAATGAAGTCTGTAACATGTTTAGGTTATTTACAGACACAGCGAAAAGTATTTCGTTACAGCCAATGGGAAAAAATTGTTTCAAATGATTTTTAATGATGTTACACGCTTTCAGGTATAATAAAATTGATACGCATTTAAGAAGTGCACTAAAATATGCATTCTGTTGAATATGTGTTGCAAAGAATAGTTATTATTCTATTACAGCGCCACACAAAAAAATTCCGTTACATAATGACATAGCGGTTGGGGAATTGTTGGCGGAGTATTTTAATTATGTTAAACTATTTCATATATAATGAAATTCATATACGTCGCTGAGATTTACTAAAACTTATTTCATGTATAATACGAAGTGCATAACATTTACAGAGACACACAAAAAAATTCAGATTCTACATTGTATCCAAAGTACTGTACAGTAGCTATGATTGTTGGAAAGGCATTTTTAATTATGATATGCGGTTTTATGTTTCACTATATTCATCTATACAATATGGTGTGTACAAATGCTATAATTTATACACAGGGATACACAAAAGTATTAGTAAGGGTTACTGGGTATGAGCGCAAATTGTTTAAAAGTGGTTTTTAAATGAGTTATGCGTTTTTACGCTGAACTGCACTAAGTTTACTAAGAAATGCTTGTAGAATATAGATAAAATGATATACAGGTTCATGCAAAGAATTGGATGCATGGCAGTCTACAAAAGATAATTTCTGGAAATGTGATTTCAATAGTTTTAAGAGTGTTTTAGTTAGAATTAAATTTTAGCTAAATTAGTGGAGTGTAATAAAGGTACTAGGTAAACTACACTGCAGTACAAAAATATTCAAGTATGTTTCCATCTATTAGTAAAAATTGCTGAAAGAAAAATTTCAACCTGGTATGCGTTTTTTTTTTCTTTTCTTTTTTTTTTTTTTTTTGCTAAACTAAATTATTCCATTGTATAGTAAATATATAAACTTACAGATCAAACACAGGGTTGTTAAAAAGAATTGGAAAACATACTTAACTATCAACGGTAACTGCTAAAATGAGTTTTTAAAATGTTTTGTGTGTTTTTAGAATGTTTACTTAGCTATTTTAGTTCCCTTATTTCCCTAAATAACGAATTTTTTAAAAACAGTCAGGAAGCATCGGAAAGTATTTCATAATCTATGCTTAACGCTTGATTTTTCTTTCTTGTTATTTATATCATGCAGGGTTTTGAACCAAGTTTATCGCCAGTTTTAGAAAGTTTAGCAAAATTTAGTAGAAAAAATGTAGTGCAATTAGGGTATAAATATATTAAATATTTAAAGAAATATGAGCAATCGTATGAAATATTTTTCATCTGCACAAGCGCAAGCGATAACAAAGATTTTTTTTCTTGATTTAATACTCAGTTCTATAGAACAACTCATATAAAAAATCCAGTCAAATACTCTAAACATTGATAAAGATATCGACGATAGAGTGAGCTGATTTTTATGTGCTAAATAAAAGCACCAGAATGATAAGGTATTTGCAATAAATTTATTTTTTATTTTTTACTGCGACTTTAGTTCTTCTTGGAAAACTACAAGAACGGATTTATTTCAAGAACAAAAGAGTTATTTAAATCAAAGCACTTGTTCCAAAACTACTCGTTGACATTCATTAAATACTAAATCCTTTGTTGAAAGTCAGTTAATAAACAAAAGCAATTTGTGGAAAATCCCAAATTATTCAGCTGTTTTTAGAGAGCAAGTAAAAATCAGCTCACTCTATCGCAAATAGCTTTCTGAAATTTAACGAAATTTGGCCGTTTTTTTAATGTGTTTCTATATAGAGTTGACTATTAAATCACGATTTTTTTTAATTACTAAGGGGCTCGGCCCCCTACGAGCTACGCTCGCTAACCCACGTTCGGACACCGCAGTCTCTAAAAGCACGCTAATCTGATCGGCTTTAAAAAGATTTTGGAAGATTGAATTATAATTTAAAAAACAGTGACGATCTCCCTATAAACGGGTTTCTATTTATTTCTCTTTGATTGGGGAATTTTAAGGAAAAATCAGCTGCTGTTAAAAGATACAATGGCTGTTTTCGACTTTGATTAAATAAAATCAGTTAAACATTTCAAAATAAGCTAATATAAAATGAATTAAGTAAACAGAGTCTTTGTCTCCCGATATTTTTTAACAAACTCGAAAAGAAAGTTCTTTTGAATAAGACATTTTAAATGTATCGTTTTTAATCTGTCGTAATTTTCACCAAACTTTTCTTTCTCTTTTTAATATTCACGTGAAAATACTTTTGTTAGAAATGAAATATTATTTGCTCTGTCCTAACAAAAGTAGTTGAAAAGATCATCTCAAAATATCAAATAAATGTCTCGCACAATTTTTAAATTTAAACTGTTTTGCAATATTATTTTTTGTTCATTTTACGTATTAAGTGTAATGTGACGTAAATGCGACGTAATTTCTTCTATTTAAGACTTCTAACGCATGTTAATGAATTTATTATTTTACAATATCCTTTCTCTTTTAAAATTCACGTGTAAATATACTTTTTATGAAGTAATTTTTATTTACGTAATTATTTAATTCTAATTTGAAAGTTTTTTTTTCTGTTTGTAATAGTCGTGTGTAAATAAATTTTTAATTTGAAGCAAACATTATTGTTTGCGCTGTCTATACAGTTGGCAACATTTTACATTAATACCATTTTCTAAAATAAGTAAAAAATATGTCTCGAAATGCTGAAAATTTGAATTTAATATAGAAATAAAACCTCAAACAATGAATCAAATTAAAAAAATAAATGAAATCTGCACACCGGTAAATTCTAACGCATAAAATGATCTAAAAATGATCTAATTCTCATGTATAGTTTTTGCTCCTATAAAACTTTTTTAATGGAACGATTTTGTTCAATTTTAGCATTAACCCTCTAAGTGTTTGGGGCGTAATATTCCGTTCACTAAGCTCCAATTTTCACAGTAATACAAGCAATATTTAAGATAACATAATTCTATAGATTTAATGAATTTTAAATACATTGAAGAATGATTATTACTCTCAAGGATTACATTCATATTTGTAATTGAGTTTCTTTTATAATGTTGAAGGAATCATATTTTCTTAGCATTTAAAACAAAATGCAAAGAAAACAACATTACAATTTTACTCTTTTGCAAGACGCTCGGCGGGTTTTAAATATTTCTTTAATACTAGAACCGCCACAGCGGTCATTTTGACCGGCAAAATATGAAAATATTTTGATTCCAACCAGAATTTTTTTTCTAAAATATGTTAAATATGTACCACAGAGAAATAAGTTAAATAGTTTCAAAGAAATATTCTGGTGTAAGATAGTTTTATAACACTGTAAAATTTCCTGTGGTTCTAGTGTTAAATAACTCTTCGATTTGAAAATTGTCTGCATCAGCGTGTTTATCAAAGATCTCTCTATTATACCAACGATTTTCATATTTTTGTATGCAATGTTTTTCTTAATATTAACGGAGAAAGACCTCCGGTAAGAAAAAAATTCAAAACCGGCGGCGGTGACAACGTTAGTTACTTCTTTTTTTTAGAATAGAAAGATTGTTCGGACAAGTATCATTAAATATAAAAAAAATGTTTAAAATTAAAAGTTTCCGGTGATTAATGCAATATAGAGTATATCTTGGTGCTTTACTATTATGTATCTTCCAATCGTCTAATATAGACAATCAGGTAGCTTGATTATATCTTGGTATTCCGTTTTGCTATCGTGTATTATAAATGTTATATTTATATTATATATTTTTCCTTATAATTTGTCTATTGAGTATATGTGAACATCTATTTTAATGAAAAAACAAACAAATATATCAGTCACCTAACAAAATTGACACTACTCCTCAAATGCTTATTTCACTGGAGAGACAAAAGAAATTTATCTTTTTCCAGTGGAGCATGAAATTACAGCACTTTCTTTTGGATGAAGTTGTAAAAACCAATATAAAAGCTCAAAACCTTTAAGAATTTAGCTAGACGTATAGAGATAGGGAAGATTGAGAAAATGAATTCCCCTACCATCATAAATGTAACCTCATTTTGAATTGTGGCATTTATTTTTGCGGCACAACTGGTCAAATTCCTGTCCCTTCTCAAAATAATACATGGAAAAATATGAATGTAGCTTAATCATAATGTTTTAAGTAACTCTTTAAAAAAAACTCGGATTAACCTGCAATTCTTATATGTTATTGCCGTTTGCTAAAGCACAATCACTTTTTTAAATGTAGTGTGTAGCATTTATACTTTGTTTATAAGTTTAAAGTTATCCGTTATATCAAGGCCAGTGTGAAAAAATCTTTTCAAATTCATTTTAATGATGTTGCAACATTTCAAATATATTGAAATGTATATGTATTTATGAAGTGCATTAAAGCATGCATATTGTAGAATATGGGGTGGGAAGCATTTATCATTAGTTTACAGAGTCACACAAACGAATTCCGTAACATAATAGTCTACGTGGAAAAACGACTTACAGAATATTTTAATTACGTGAGACAATTTCAAATATAATTAAATGGAAGTCTATAATACTTGCTAAAGAATGTGATGCACATTGCATTAATTGTCCATTTGCAGGAGTACACAAATTATTTCGGTAATAGTGACATCCGAAATGTAACTGAATGTTAACAATAATTGCTGGAAGCTTGTTTTCCGTTATGGTATGCGCTTTTAAGTTTAACTTAATTTTGCATACTATGCGGTTTTATAAAGCCTGTGGATCATAAACAGGGTTACGCAAAAGAATTCGTAAACCTTACTGAGTATCAGCATGAATCACCTAAATGTGGTTCTTAATTGAAGAGCTAAGTGGATGAACATGTTAAATAACAAAAATTACATTTGAAGAAATTTGAAGTGAAAGTTTTTGCTGTAAATTTTAATGATTTATTTTCTGTTTGATACCATGTGTTTAAAATATTAACAGGTATGGTACTAAACTCCTTCAGAAAAACTTATTCATATTTAATTTTCAAATGTTAAAAATTATTAATATTATTGACATTATTAAATATTAAAATATTAAATATTAATGAATAATGTCTTAAATCTTCAAGACTAAATAGAATCTTAGTATTTTAGCTTCACCATGTCATAGGATACCTCATAACGCTTTCATCCAAAAGATAATTTTTTTTTTATTTAGAAAATGTAGCATAACATGTCCATCCACTCAGCTCTTCAATTGAGTTATGCATTTTCAAGCTGGATTACATGTCGTATACTACGAGTTGTTGCTGGAATATAAATAAAACCATTAAATCAAAAACATATGCCTGCATCAAAATCACCATCAACCGAATACTCACAGCAGAGTTTCTGGGTATTTAAATTAACGCATAACTGCTGTTAGCGGTCTCACAAACCTCTGGGTTTTTTTCAATCATCATAGTTTAACTTTAATAAACACTATAGATACTTGTGGAATTTTGTTTCGCTTGGAACTCTTGTACTATAGCTAAAGATTTTTGAATAGGTGCATTTTAATTAGAATAGTCTATTATAAAATATAGTACAGAAACAGTATTTCATGAGTTAATGCAGTTATTTATTCATCTTCGGACCAAACTGTCTCGGACTACTGATAGTAACAATGCCACAACATCTGTCGCAGTAGTAAACTAAGCGTTAATCTCAATGTGTCTAAACAACGCTACATTTGTCCTTTTAACAGCATCCTCCACGATAAAAGATATGTTAAATTTAAGAAGAGATGATGGGAGATTTGCAATTCAAGTTATAACACACAAATCACGAAAGATACTGGCAACAAACAGAAATAATTGTTTCAATTCAAGATGTGACACATTTCTGGCCTCATGCAACATGCTATATTAGTAAAAATTATCATTCTACTCAGAAGGAACGTCCCCTTAAAGCTCTTTTCTTATAAATATTTAAAAACATTGTATTCAAGAATATACCTATTATACACTAACAGATCAAGCAATTGTATTAACGGAACTTAGATTTTCCAGGATAAAATGAAAAAACTTAAACATTTACTGCTGTAAAATTAACCAAACAACCATACC
This sequence comes from Maratus speciosus, assembly GCA_963932465.1. Lineage (NCBI taxonomy): Eukaryota > Metazoa > Arthropoda > Arachnida > Araneae > Salticidae > Maratus > Maratus speciosus. Next base: position 139,335,148 of record OZ010793.1, read on the forward strand.
AACCAAATAATTCATCAAATTGTAGGGTTAAACTAATGCTAAATACAATTAGTTGAACCTTATGTTGCCGCGATTTACGCGAAAAATTAGTCAAACGCTTGTGATTGCAATGATTTAAATTTCGACTCTAAGGCTGCGTACAGACGCGTATTTTGCCTACTTCTGTAGTTTTCTTGGAAAATCTTTTATTCTGAACCCATCTGCGGTTTATTCACAAAAGAATGCGGGGAATCAACAATGGGTCAGGAGATAAGGAGCTCGACTCTACTTGAAGGAAAGGTTTCCTCTTTTGCCGGACATCAGTCTCTTTCCTGCTAAAGTAGTTAAAAATCAAAGACACCGCTTGGCCACAAAAAACGAAGCCACACTGATAACAGTTAGAAGGATGGGGCGTGCGCAGCCTAAGTGCATTTTGAGATATCAAAGTTTTACCTGTGTGAAGTTGGCACCCCTCATTGTGAATTTAAATATGAAAACTACACAGGAGTTTTGTCCAAGTTTTGCCCAGTTTTGCCCACCCATTAATTAATTTTGCCCACCCTTCGTAACGCTGTAAATCAAACTTTATTTTTTGACCCACTTTGAAAAAGCTAGCACCCCTCAATTTGAAATTTAACAAAACAATTGTACAATTATTTTGCCCAAGTTTTGCCCAGTTTTGCCCACCCATTAATTAATTTTGCCCACCTTTTATAACGCCGTAAATCAAAAAAATCTTTGTTGAGCACGTGTGAAGCTGGCACCCCCCATTACAAATTAAAATATGAAAACCACACTAAAGTTTTGCCCAAGTTTTGCCCAGTTTTGCCCACCCATTAATTAATTTTGCCCACCTTTTATAACGCCATAAATCAAATTTTATTTTTTGACCCATTTTTTAAACTAGCACCCCTCATTAGGAAATTTACAAAAAAAATTATACTATTATTTTGCCCAGGTTTTGCCCAGTTTTGCCCACCCATTAATTAATTTTGCCCACCTTTTATAACGCCGTAAATCAAAAAAATCTTTGTTGACCACGTGTGAAGCTGGCACCCCCCATTACGAATTGAAATATGAAAACCACACTAAAGTTTTGCCCAAGTTTTGCCCAGTTTTGCCCACCCATTAATTAATTTTGCCCACCTTTTATAACGCCGTATATCAAAAAAATCTTTGTTGACCACGTGTGAAGCTGGCACCCCCCATTACGAATTAAAATATGAAATCCACACAAAAGTTTTGCCCGAGTTTTGCCCAGTTTTGCCCACCCATTAATTAATTTTGCCCAACTTTTATAAAGCCGTAAATCAAGAAAATCTTCGTTGACCACGTGTGAAGCTGGCACCCCCCATTACGAATTAAAATATGAAAACCACACTAAAGTTTTGCCCAAGTTTTGCCCAGTTTTGCCCATCCATTAATTAATTTTGCCCACCTTTTCTAACGCTGTAAATCAAATTTTATTTTTTGACCCATTTTTAAACTAGCACCCCTCATTAGGAAATTTACAAAAAAAATTGTACTATTATTTTGCCCAGGTTTTGCCCAGTTTTGCCCACCCATTAATTAATTTTGCCCACCTTTTATAACGCCGTATATCAAAAAAATCTTTGTTGACCACGTGTGAAGATGGCACCCCCCATTACGAATTAAAATATGAAATCCACACAAAAGTTTTGCCCGAGTTTTGCCCAGTTTTGCCCACCCATTAATTAATTTTGCCCACCTTTTATAACGCCGTATATCAAAAAAATCTTTGTTGACCACGTGTGAAGCTGGCACCCCCCATTACGAATTAAAATATGAAAACCACACTAAAGTTTTGCCCAAGTTTTGCCCAGTTTTGCCCATCCATTAATTAATTTTGCCCACCTTTTCTAACGCTGTAAATCAAATTTTATTTTTTGACCCATTTTTAAACTAGCACCCCTCATTAGGAAATTTACAAAAAAAATTGTACTATTATTTTGCCCAGGTTTTGCCCAGTTTTGCCCAACCATTAATTAATTTTGCCCACCTTTTATAACGCCGTAAATCAAAAAAATCTTTGTTGACCACGTGTGAAGCTGGCACCCCCCATTACGAATTGAAATATGAAAACCACACTAAAGTTTTGCCCAAGTTTTGCCCAGTTTTGCCCACCCATTAATTAATTTTGCCCACCTTTTATAACGCCATAAATCAAAAAAATCTATGTTGACCACGTGTGAAGCTGGCACCCCCCATTACGAATTAAAATATGAAATCCACACAAAAGTTTTGCCCGAGTTTTGCCCAGTTTTGCCCACCCATTAATTAATTTTGCCCACCTTTTATAACGCCGTAAATCAAAAAAATCTTTGTTGACCACGTGTGAAGCTGGCACCCCCCATTACGAATTGAAATATGAAAACCACACTAAAGTTTTGCCCAAGTTTTGCCCAGTTTTGCCCACCCATTAATTAATTTTGCCCACCTTTTATAACGCCGTAAATCAAAAAAATCTATGTTGACCACGTGTGAAGCTGGCACTCCCCCATTACGAATTAAAATATGAAATCCACACAAAAGTTTTGCCCGAGTTTTGCGCAGTTTTGCCCACCCATTAATTAATTTTGCCCACCTTTTATAACGCCGTAAATCAAGACAATCTTCGTTGACCACGTGTGAACCTGGCACCCCGCATTACGAATTAAAATATGAAAACCACACTAAAGTTTTGCCCAAGTTTTGCCCAGTTTTGCCCATCCATTAATTAATTTTGCCCACCATTTCTAACGCTGTAAATCAAATTTTATTTTTTGACCCATTTTTAAACTACCACCTCTCATTAGGAAATTTACAAAACAAATTGTACTATTATTTTGCTCAGGTTTTGCCCAGTTTTGCCCACCCATTAATTAATTTTGCCCACCTTTTATAACGCCGTAAATCAAAAAAAATCTTTGTTGACCACGTGTGAAGCTGGCACCCCCCATTACGAATTAAAATATGAAAACCACACTAAGGTTTTGTCCAAGTTTTGCCGAGTTTTGCCCACCCATTAATTAATTTTGCCCTCCTTTTATAACGCTGTAAATCAAAAAAAATCTTCGTTGACCACGTGTGAAGTTGGCACCCCCCATTATGAATTAAAATATGAAAACCACACAAAAGTTTTGCCCAAGTTTATCCCAGTTTTGCCCACACATTATTTAATTTTGTCCACCTTTTATAATGCTGTAAATCAAAAAATTCTTTGTTGATCAAGTGTGAAGTTGGCACCCCCCATTTTAAATTAAAATATGAAAAACACACAAAAGTTATGCCCAAGTTTTGCCCACTTATTATTTAATTTTGCCCACCTTTTCCAACGCTGTAAATTGAAAAAATCTTTGTTGATAACGTGTGCAGTTCGCACCCCCCATTACGAATTAAAATGTAAAAGCCACACAAAAGTTTTGTTTAAATTTTTCCCAGTCTTGCCCACCTATTATTTAATTTGTCAAGATTTCATAACGTTGTAAATAAAATTTATTTTTTGACCCATTATTTAAACTAGCACCCCACAGTAGGAAAAAAAGCACAATTGAGAGGTTATTTTGCCCACCTATTATTTAATTTTGCCCTCTTTTCATAATGCTATAAATTAAAAAATAGCTCTGTTTACCACTTTGGGCATTTTCACATCCAAATACGAATTAAACTAAACATATTACTAGTGTTACGGGACTTTTCTAGAGCTTTCTCCAACTGAAAAAATGTATCCTGTTTTGTCCAGCGTTCTTGTAGCATTGCCTGTTTTTAACCGACTTCATTTGTTTTAGTATTCTTTCATTTTACTCTTGTTTTTTCCAAAGCAAAGTTTTTCCTGGTTTTCCCAATTTTCCTTTACTTTCGGCCGTCTTGTCTGTGTCTAGATTTTCGTCCGGATTTACCTAGTTTTCTCCCACTGAGCTCCATATATAACAGGAAATCTGTCTTCCTATTTCCCAAGATGATTTCTAGCGGTCCAGGTTTGCATTCCAGGCAAAAAGTACTGTTTGTTTCGTTTCTTTGCATGATTTAAGAATCATTTATTAATTTGATAAGTATTGCTTAATTAGAGAGACATACATTAGAATAATAGTAAATGTCAACACTAGTATCTAACACTGGTAACGCGGACTATATTTTACCTTTGCCTTTTATTCTTCATTTGCCTTGCAAACGTATGACCGCCAACTGAGAACTCTTGTTATGTATGGAGCTTAGTGGTTTTTGGCCATATTTTTTTCAATTTTTACTAATGCTCCGAGAGTTTTGCCATGCGTTTCAAAAGATTGTCTCAGCTTTGTCCAACGTTTTTATGGAATTAGAGTTTTTTTTGCACTGTTCATACAATTTTTAAATACTTCCAAATGTTTTGCAGGATTTGCTGGTGTTCCTAAATGAAATTATAGTTTCGCGTAGCGTGCCTCGATATGAAATTGGCGGCATATGTTGCTCACACTATGACCAACGTCATAAAAGACCATATTATGACTTTTAAGACATTATATGGAGTGGATCATCTTTACATGGCGATTGGCACCAAACGATGGGCGTAGCGCTTTGTACCAATCACCGAGTAAAGTTGACCCACTCCGTGGGACGTTTCAAACGTCATTAATTGGCCTTATATGTCGTTGATTGTGGCCAAAGACCTTTAAGATACATAGACCGACAATGGAGGATATTCCAAATATGCGTTCGAGGCTGAAAAAAGTCACGTGATACCGGTAATTTACCCAAGGAACTTCTAACTGATAAGAAGGAAAGATATTACTGCTTGGCCTCATGAACTGTTTCATTGGCTAGCGGGGATTTACATTACACGTCTACGGAGCCTTCCCTTCTTTACACTAGAAGTTTTCACCTTGACCACGTGATCAAAACGGAGATGGAATATCCTCCATTCCCATTCAAAAGCATGCGAAATTATGGCAGCCATCTGAAGTAAATTGAAACACTTCAACCGCAAGGTTTGTACGTCAGCTGTGAATTATTTACCATTAAGTGCTATGGCTAGAATGAGCTTTAAAAATAATTTTCATCAATATATATGAATTTTATGGCATATGTTTTACATGACGCTATTTTTTATATCTAAATATGCGTTATAAATAATGAATTTTCAGAAATAAAGTTAAATAAGGCGATTTATTAATAATTTTATGGATGGTATGTTTGAAAAAGAGTATCTAATTTGTATGCCTTATAAACCGAAATAAAGGCGAAATTAATATGGAAACAGATTGTTAAAGATTATAATTCCACCTTTTTTTAAGTTTGAGTTACAAAAGTAACTGGTAGGGAAGTGTAGATTAAAGGTAACAACTGTTACATAATATAGTAATTTAGAAAATTTTAAATTACTTGTAAAGAAATCTACGTTAAAACTAATTGTTATGTAAAAAGGCAATTAAAAAAATGCATATTAACGAAAGTAACACTATATTTTTATCCTTGGAGGACGTTTATTGAAATACTTACTTGCTATTCGAAAAAGACAAAAAAATTATTATTAATAATGTTTTTTTTTTTTTTTTTTTTTTTTTTTTTTTTTTTTTTTTTTTTTTAAGGCCTAAATGAAATAGGGTAAACTAATACTTAATGATACGAAATAAAAAATTACGCTAATAAAAGCATTTTCTTAGGTAAATTAAAATATAAAACATATATGCTGCCGTACAAGAGCTGTGATCAAAAATCCTCAGTTAAACTGACAGTTTGCCGGTCTATGTATCTTAAAAGTCTTTGGTTGCGGAAGTGCCGACGAGCTGGAATTCGACATCACGGCAGATCAGTCATTTGCTTATCATTCATTGAACCCTATTCTTGTGACATAAAAGCCACAAGAATAGGGTCGAACGAATCATCCGCTGATGGCCGACCTGCCGTGGGGTCGAAATCGAGCTCGTCGGCATTGTCTATAGTTGGCGTTGGTTGGGCTTAGACTGTGCTTTGACAGGGGTGTTTGTCCAAACTATGGCAAACCTAGGCATTTTCTGTCTAGATTTTCTCGGCTTGCGTTTGTCCAAACTATAGCAAACCTAGACATTTTGTATTTCAGAACATGGCGATGCTCACCTAGACGAGTTTCGAGATAAGTTAACAAGCATAAGCTTGGTTGTAATGTGACACTCGCTAAGCTTGGGCATTCGCTTTGTCCAGAATCGTCTAACTAATCAAATTTTATATTCGATATGCTGCAACTCTCGTATCGCGGTATCCTACTAAATGCTAGAAATCTATTTGGTGGGTTCTTTATCGTTACTTCATATATTTCTTAAACACAGTCTCGAAAGGCAAATAGAGCATTCAGTCAAATTGATGGGGCGGATATTTCCCAAACAGGCACTGTAGCATGATTGGCTGTGATGATTTGACAGCAATGCCTCTTTGCGCAATTAGTGTTTCGTTTTTAATTTCCACTCGCTAACTTTTGGTGAATTTTTAGAACTAAAGCAAGCTGTTTAAAATGTTATTCTAAAGTGTTTCGAACTGAGTTCGCAGTAGCTCAGTGGTGCGTCGTTTCTCTTCAGTTATGTAAGTGTGAATTTGAATCGAAATGGGAGAAAGTTTCAAAAAATGGAAAGTTTACTTTTTAATATTTATTTAAGGTTCTGACTTTTTTCCTCGTGGAAGAAGGTTGTTCCAAGGAAATAACGCCATTTTATGATCATTTGAGGTCATGCCGGCAAAAGCCGTAGAGAATACCTCATAGCTTAAATAACTAAATAACTATTTATTTAAATTATAAAAAAGAATTTGAATGAAAAAATAGAAAATTTCTATATTTAAAATGTTACTTAATTTATAAAATGATTTTAAACAATATTAGCGTTTTACATATTGTGATTTTTTTTTAAATATTCTTTGCAGCGTTTGCGGTCTTTAAGGCACTTCCAGCCTTAAGGCAGAGATTCCAATATACTCCAATATATCCAGAGATTCTTTAAGGTAGAGATTCCAATATATCGACTCAACCGATTTCACTATTTTTTTTTTATTTTTGTGTTTTAATAGGTGTGAATCAGTGGCGTGGCGTCCGGTCATCGCTGGATGCGGCGATGACCAAGCAATATTTTAAAACTCTTAATAAGCTTTTAAAACTCTACGATCCAGTTTTAGCAGAACATTTGGAATTCATGTATAAGTGAAGGTAAGATTTAAAGTTTCTTTTTTGAACACTAGGGGGCTCGGCCCCCTACGAGCTACGCTCGCCAACCCCCGTCCAGACACTGCAGGCTCTAAATGCACGCCAATTTGATCGGCTTTAAAAAGATTTCGAAAGATTGAATTATAATTTAAAAATCAGTCGCGATCTCCCAATAAACGAATTTCTATTCATTTCTCTTTGATTGGGGAATTTTAACGCCAAATCCGCTGCGGTACTACTTGATTATCTCGTCGACCAATTTCGCCAAATTATATAAAACGCCAAACCAATCGCCAAATTATACAAATTGACATAATTTTTATTTTAAATAACGAAAGAAGAAATAAATTCGTACAACATTAATAAAAATACAAATAAAACGTCGAAATAAAAATAACTTGATGACGTAGACAAGTGTAACAACATTTCAAAATAAGCTAATATAAAAGGAATCAAGTAAACAGAGTCTTTCTCTCCTGGTATTTTTTAACAAAGCGAAAAGAAAGTTCTTTTAAATGGGACTTTTTAATCTGACGTAATTTTTACCAAGCTATTCTTTCTCTTTTAAATATTCACGTAAAAATACTTTAGTTAGAAATTAAATATTATTTGCGCTTTCCTAACAAAAATAGTTGAAAAGATCCTCTCAAAATATTAAATAAATGTCTAGCGCAATTTCTAAATTTAAACTTTTTTGTAATATTATTTTGTGTTCATTTTATGTAATAACTATAATGTGACGTAAATATGACGTAATTTCTCCTAAGACTTCTAACGCATGTTAATGAATTTATTATTTTACAATATCCTTTCTCTTTTAAAATTCACGTGTATACTTTTTATGACGTAATTTTTAATAAGTTCTTGCTTTTTATACGTAATTATTTAATTCTAATTTGAAAGTTTTTTTCCTGTTTATAATAGTCACGTGTAAATAATTTTTTAATTTGAAGCAAGCATTATTGCTTGCGCTTTTTATACAGTTGGCAACAGTTTAAATTAGTACAATTTTCTGAAATCTGTAAAAAATATCTCTAGAAATACTGAAAATTTCAATTTAAAATAGAAATAAAACCTGAAAAAATGAGTCAAAATAAAACAATTAATGCAATCTGCACTCCGGCAAATTCTAACGCATAAAATGATCTAAAAATGATTACACTGCCATGTATAGTTTTTGCTGCTATAAAACTTTTTTAGTGGAACGATTTTGTCCAACTTTAGCATTAAATATCTCTTAAAATAATTCTTCGATTTGAAAACTGTCTCCATCAGCGTGTTTACCAAACATTTCTGTATAAAACCACCGATTTTCATATTTTTGTATGCATTATTTTTCTCAATATTAACGAAGAAAGACCTACGGTCACAAAAAATTCAAAACCGGCGGCGGCGGCGGCGGTGACAGCGGTAGTTACTTTTTTTTAGAATAGAGAGATTCAACCATTGAATTTTAGAGTTAATAATTTTTCACATCAAACTTAAATAATTGCGATGACCACCGAAAATTTTCACGCCACGCCACTGGTGCGAATCGCTCATACATTCGTTTATGTGACATCGGTTGTAACGAATTTTATGAATATTCAGGATAGATTGCTTCAGGACGAGGTTGCAACATCCTGTTTTCATATTTTAATTCGTAATGGGGGGGGGGGGTGCCAGTTTCACATGTGGTCAACGAAGACATTTTTGATTTACGGTTTTACAAAAGGTGGGAAAAATTAATTAATGGGTGGGCAAAACTGGGCAAAACATAGGACAACTTTTGTGTGGTTTCATATTTTAATTCGTAATGGGGGGTGCCACTTCACACGTGGTCAACGAAGATTTTTTTGATTTACGGCGTTATAAAAGGTGGACAAAATTAATTAATGGGTGGGCAAAACTGGACAAAACTTGGGCAAAACTTTAGTGTGGTTTTCATATTTAAATTCGTAATGGGGGGTGCCAGCTTCACACGTGGTCAACAAAGATTTCTTTGATATACGGCGTTATAAAAGGTGGGCAAAATTAATTAATGGGTGGGCAAAACTGGTCAAAACCTGGGCAAAATAATAGTATAATTTTTTTGTAAATTTCCTAATGAGGGGTGCTAGTTTAAAAAATGGGTCAAAAAATAAAATTTGATTTATGGCGTTATAAAAGGTGGGCAAAATTAATTAATGGGTGGGCAAAACTGGGCAAAACTTGGGCAAACCTTTAGTGTGGTTTTCATATTTCAATTCGTAATGGGGTGTGCCAGGTTCACACGTGGTCAACAAAGATTTTTTTGATTTACGGCGTTATAAAAGGTGGGCAAAATTAATTAATGAGTGGGCAAAACTGGGCAAAACTTGGGCAAACCTTTAGTGTGGTTTTCATATTTCAATTCGTAATGGGGGGTGCCAGCTTCACACGTGGTCAACAAAGATTTTTTTTATTTACGACGTTATAAAAGGTGGGCAAAATTAATTAATGGGTGGGCAAAACTGGGCAAAACCTGGGCAAAATAATAGTACAATTTTTTTTGTAAATTTCCTAATGAGGGGTGCTAGTTTAAAAATGGGTCAAAAAATAAAATTTGATTTACAGCGTTAGAAAAGGTGGGCAAAATTAATTAATGGATGGGCAAAACTGGGCAAAACTTGGGCAAAACTTTAGTGTGGTTTTCATATTTTAATTCGTAATGGGGGGTGCCAGCTTCACACGTGGTCAACGAAGATTTTCTTGATTTACGTCTTTATAAAAGGTGGGCAAAATTAATTAATGGGTGGGCAAAACTGGGCAAAACTCGGGCAAAACTTTTGTGTGGATTTCATATTTTAATTCGTAATGGGGGGGGGGGGCAGCTTCACACGTGGTCAACAAAGATTTTTTTGATTTACGGCGTTATAAAAGGTGGGCAAAATTAATTAATGGGTGGGCAAAACTGGGCAAAACTTGGGCAAAACTTTAGTGTGGTTTTCATATTTCAATTCGTAATGGGGGGTGCCAGCTTCACACGTGGTCAACAAAGATTTTTTTGATTTACGGCGTTATAAAAGGTGGGCAAAATTAATTAATGGGTGGGCAAAACTGGGTAAAACCTGGTCAATATAATAGTATATTTTTTTTGTAAATTTCCTAATGAGGGGTGCTAGTTTAAAAAATGGGTCAAAAAATAAAATTTGATTTATGGCGTTATAAAAGGTGGGCAAAATTAATTAATGGGTGGGCAAAATTGGGCAAAACTTGGGCAAAACTTTAGTGTGGTTTTCATATTTCAATTCGTAATGGGGGGTGCCAGCTTCACACGTGGTCAACAAAGATTTTTTTGATTTACGGCGTTATAAAAGGTGGGCAAAATTAATTAATGGGTGGGCAAAACTTTTGTGTTGATTTCATATTTTAATTCGTAATGGGGGGTGCCAGCTTCACACGTGGTCAACAAAGATTTTTTTGATTTACGGCGTTATAAAAGGTGGGCAAAATTAATTAATGGGTGGGCAAAACTGGGCAAAACTTGGGCAAAATAATTGTACAATTGTTTTGTTAAATTTCAAATTGAGGGGTGCTAGCTTTTTCAAAGTGGGTCAAAAAATAAAGTTTGATTTACAGCGTTACGAAGGGTGGGCAAAATTAATTAATGGGTGGGCAAAACTGGGCAAAACTTGGGCAAAACTCCTGTGTAGTTTTCATATTTAAATTCACAATGAGGGGTGCCAACTTCACACAGGTCAAAGTTTTTCAATTAAAATATAACAGATAACATAGTTGTATAAATTAATCTCTTTTGACAGAATTTAACATCAAATAACTCTTGGAATATTTTTTCTATTTAAAAACAGCAGTCTGCTACAGTGTGTTTAATAAACATTTCTCTACAAAGTTACCATTTTTCACATTTTTATGTGGAATAGTTTTCGTCATATTAGCCTAGAAAGACACTCGGAAAAAAAATATTCATTTAGGACGGCGTCGGTGGCAGCATTAGTTGCTTTTTTTTTTTTTTAGAATAAAGAGATACAAGTCTAGCTAAAATATTTTATTCATTATTGATAAAGCTGAAAAACAAAAATTCAGTTTCGGGCAACGGTTTACATTTTTTTTTTTTTTTTTTAGTCTTCCTGACAAGTAAATAGAATGACAGTAAAATGTTTCTTCCAATCTCTCCGATTTTATAATATTTGTTTTAGAGTATAAGAGAATTTTATACATTTGTTTAATTCCCAGATAAAGGCATAAAATTTAAAATTTTCTCAATAAAAATGTTTTATATCTATCTTCTTCTTAAATAACTCGAAGAAGATTTTTTGAATGTAAAGTGTACTTTTAAAAAGACCTTGTTTATCAAAATGGAAAGATCTGTGTTAAATATTATGTAAAATTATTTTTAAATTTAACTTTTTAATAGCTTTAAACTTTGAAATACAAAATTATTCGGTCAGCCGAATATTCGTTATACGGACAAAATCACTATATCCCTAATTTAGAACACACTAATTTTTTATGCTTCCAACGTTCAATGCATATACAGTGCTCCCACACTGACAGTTTTTTGAACACCACTTTTTTAAAGGAAAAACTTGATTATAACTTTCGTCAAAACTTACCTCGAAACTCGATTTTGTTGCTGTTGTTGCAGAATACTACCACGGACTTTTTTTTCCTTAAAAAATACCGGTTTTGAAAAAAAAAAAGTGGACTAGTGGTAGCTCTGAATTAATAACATATATTCTTTTAAAATAAACACGGACATATTTCGAGGCAATTTGCTTTAAGGGGTCTCAGGAGTCTTAATTTTTCACTGAAGGTGCATTTTAGCATCATGTCACATTTAATTTTATTTCTGATTCCCTATGCAACACAAATGCATAAAATTTTTACCACTGATTGCTAAATATCTGTTCTATGGTAGTATAATTATTTCAATATTATGCAACTGATATTTCACTATTTTTTTAAAATGTTTATTTATTATAAAAAAAATTAAATTGCATTTTTACCTGCTTCTACAGCGCTCAAGATTGTAGCGAAACTATTGGTTCTAGAGCCCCAAATAATATTGATAATGATGTAAAACTAATGTACATTGAACGTATACTTCAATTCAAAGCAATTAAAATTTTATTTTCTTTCAATATATAAATTTAAATTATAAAATTTTGAAAAAAAAAATCATTTTTGTTTGAAAAAGGCTAATTTTAAATATTCAATACAATTATATTAATAAATTTGAGGTATAAGTTATTCCTTGTATCAAACTGAATAAATGTTTCAAGTTTTGTACAAATTGTTTCATTAGTTCTTGAGAAATGTTGCGCGCAATGAATGCAAGCCAAAAAACAATTTTAAAACTTTCCTCAAAATTAAACATTTTAAAAAGTGTAAAATAATAGTTATAGAACATTGAAATAATTATGCTACACAGAACAGATATTAAGCTGTCAGTTGCAAAAAAATTATGTGTTTCTGTTCTATACGGAATGTGAAATAAAATTAAATGCGACACTTTGCTAAATTGCACCATCAATGAAAAGTAAGACTCCTGAGACCCCTTAATAATAAAGTATCTAAAAAACAATGTCATTGGTTTTTCAATAAATGAAAAATCTGCTAAATTTTCTAAAACTCTATTAAAAATAATTTTAACCAATATTTTAAAAAGAAATTATTAGACAAGAGAAAACTTCACCTGTAAATAACAGTTAAATTTATAAGAGCCTTTTTAAAAGGACTCCTTAAAAATACAGCGATAATTTCAAATCCATTTATGCCTCTAGATCTTCTCAGCTCCTCAGTTATACAATCACAAGAAGAGGTAAAAAAAAAACATAATTACCAGAGACAAATATATATACGTATATATTAGTCTCAGATATACACTTAATATTTCTGTCATTCTTTTTACGAATAGTCTGTGTCTCTTGGGTTTCTAATTTGTGATTTGTTAATTGCGTATTGACATCATTGTTGTATTGTTTTTGAAACCTAAATGATTAACAGCGTATGATGGACGAACCTTGTGAGATGCAATTCAGTGTTTTTCAATCTCAATAAGTAACACTTATAATTTCGCTAAATAAATAAATATATTAGCAAATAAATTGCCGGTTTATTTACCCTGTTGATGCTGTTAACCTGAATTCAACGAAGATATTCAAAGAAATATATTATTTACATAAAACTTCTATCTAAAAAAATTTCTGTCTTTTCTGGGGTAAATTTTATCTAGTATTATTAGAAAAAAAAATGTTTGATTAAAAAGTTGTCGATTGGATTATGCAAACTGAAGCGGTCAACCTAGTTTCTTTACATTTAGTCGGTCACGTGATATGTGCATCTATGAGAAATAACAAACAGTTTTAAGTTCTTGCATTTACAATATAATTTTTCCTAACGTAATGAAATGAGATCATTCTTTTTGAATATTTTGGCCTCTAACTATTTCGGACCGGTAGGCAGCAAGGTTAGGTTACTGTTATTTACAGCTGCAAAAATTTAAAACATTACTATTTTTTTTATACTTTCTGGTGTATTTTTTCCGGGACTAATTAAATCTTGTAACATATTATGACCAATCTAATTTTCTAATAATATTTTCTGTTTCTCTTTTAGGTCTGATTAAAAAATCCTTTTACCTTTTAAATAAGATAAAAGCTAACATTTCGCGTTACATTCTCTTTAATGCTACAGCCTAAATGCACTTTTAATTAAAAGGAGATTCGTATGGCTGGATATTGTAGAAGTTACTCTACTACTTACAAATCAAGTGAATGACAAATGTAAAGTACATTCTCTCACTAATAGGGTTTCGCACTAATAGCGCTAATATGTTCAATTTGAAACATAAAAAATAAAAGAATTGTTTAAAAAATTTATTCTGTTATTGTATTCACGTTACAAAACTTTGTTGGTTTTATAAAAAGTATAAAGAGATAAAATTTTGAAATTTTTATAGAATCTAAAAAATTTTGGCAGAAGCCAATGATTTATTATGATAAAATTTATGATACCTGTGCATTATCTAATAATGCAGGCTATAATATAATAATTGGTACCGAATAAGATTCGTTAACGTCTGCTAATACATTTCATGTATACATATTAAATTGCATCTATACATTGTTTAAAATATGTATCAGTGCCTTTTCTATTGATGATATATAACCATTAATATTTATCCATAAAATAAACTAATTAATAAATAATATGACATATTATTACAAATAAATTTCATCTAATAACAATTGCGATTTCTGTTTTCGGGAGTACTCAAAATGAATTTTAGTTTAAGTAGAAGAAAAGCTTTCATTTCGTGACACATTCTGTCACGAAACTGTATATATACAAAGTTTAAATGTTTCTTAGATCCTTTGTTATTTACACTACTTAACCTTTTTAGAAGACCAATAGTTTTTATCTAATGACACGCAAAACCTCGTGTAGATCTGGTTCAAAATCCCTTTACAAATTAAGAAAAATTGAACCTTTCATTTAGTACTCTCTAATGTTACTTTAAAGTGCACTTTTAATAAAAGGGTTTAATTTTATAGCTACATAATGGATGATTTTATCATATATGTATAATTGTTTTACTTTTTACAAATCATCAAGTGTTGCATGTCGCGTATACACTGTTAAAAATACCTGTTATTTTAACAGATTAGAATATCTTTATTTCATATAAAACACATATTTTTTCTGTTATCCAGCCTACAGATGAATTTCCCTCTCTTAATTTTAGAATTATAGTTATTCACTTTTGGTTCACAAACAAATTAGATTTTACTAGAGATATTGGAAAGAAAAATTGTACTAAGTTTGTAAAATAACATTATTCAATCATTCCCGTTATACCGGAAATTCTCTAAAATCTTTTGCAAAGATCTCGGTTATAGTTTTAAAACACTCCTGTTATGTGAAGCAGCAAAGAATCCAATGATGCATGTCTCGTGCACTTTGAAGCTAAGATTGTTTGAAAGCTTAAATTTTTATGAAACAATAATAAATAAATGATAGGAAAAAGGTATATATAATTTTAGTTTTGACTTTATGTCATAAAATATGAATAGACCTCAGAAATTCATTATGGAATTGGAATATTTGTAACTAAAGATTTGATATAATAAACACAATTATGCTAAAGTTATTCATACTGTTGTGTGAGGTAAAACAACGAATATTGTACCACAATTTATGTTTATGTACTAATGCATACATGTGCAGCAAGTGCAGCTATACAAATATAAAATGTGCAGATGATTTTATTGATTTCACATAAGCCATTAAAAACAACTGCTTAATAGCAACAAATTCTTATATTATATAACTAATGAGCAATCTCTGTTATTTATAGACATTTAGAGTTTAACTTTTAGATCTGTTTCAAACTCAGTTTTTCTGAATAAGTAAAATGAAAACTTTCGTTTCGTAAGACATTTTCTGTATTTCTTCTACAAAGAGGACTTTTAAAAGAAAGAATAATTACATAACAGTATAATGTAAATATAATTCGTTTTACGTAATTAACCGTCAAATGTCGAATACTAAGTATAGTCTCACACCATTAGGGATTACGAGTACAATTTTATATGTAACAAAAAATAATCGGGAAAAATATCTTTTTTTGTTTCAAACGTGATTACATTTGTAAAAAGATAATGAGATTAGAATATTATAATAAAAATTAAACAGTTAATAGAATTTACATTATTTCGATCTTATAATGCATGCTGTAATGTATTAATCGAGCAATTATTGAAATTCCGTAACGTCTTGTAAGGTACATCGTGTATGTATATGCAATTTCATATAAAAATGTTCAAAATATTTATTAGTGTTTTTTTCTATCCATAGGGTAGACCGGGTTTTCCAACTTTTTAGATTTTTATTTTTGTATTTTTTATTTTAAACTATTTTGATATATACAGGATATCATTGTATTTACAATACCTTCCTGTACAAACTGGCACAATTATTTTTCAAAAAACTAAATATACTTTTTCACAAAAAATAGTTAAGTCTAATCATGTTACGTTGGAAAATGTGCCCCGTATGCGGGGCAAGTTTTCCAGCCTACGAAAAATGGTCAGGGGCAAGTTTTCCAACTATACTTTAAATGGTAAAACATCAGTAATAAATCTTGCTTGTTAATTAATAAGTATTTTTTATTGTGAACTAAATTCTCAGTAATATAACAGTAACATAAAAAACAATTTTAATCCATTTTACATTTAAAGACGACGGTCCAAACAGCTCCCTGGCCGGAATTGGATTTTTTTTTCTCGCCCTTTTATCTGATTCCTTTTGCAGTTTCCTTTTTTTTTAGATGAATCTTTTTTTCCATTTTCAATTGATTTTTAACAGGAGAATCAGCATGTACAATACTTCCTATTTTTTTTTTCCACGCCGTGTTTGCCTGCTTAGTGCAGCCTTCGCAAAGGTATTAACTTCTTCTGGTGTAGGCAAAGCTTGTTTGGATGTAGAAGGAACGCTTTTTTCATAAGCAATAGGGAAATTTTGAGTAGAACTTAAGGAACAGCTTCTTTGGAAATGCTAGCCTGCATTGGTGTAGAATGATTAGATGCTTTCGGTGTTGTTTTGTTTCTGCGGGGGGAGGGGGGGGTGATTATTGAGGAAAGTTTCAAATCTTTTCAGGATTATCGGTACTTTTAAGATTTGGTGCGGCAGGAGCTGGCCTGTCAGAAAAGTAGGATGGCGTAAAAGCAGAGTTTGTAAATATATCATGATTCAGTATGAAAATTCTCTAAGGTTTAAAACCCGCCATAATATTAACTGTGGATTAACGCCAGTGGAGCGGCTCTAAGCACGGTTAATTTGCTTTTTGAGGGGTTCATACTCACTGCGATCTCAGTGTCCTAGATTATGACTATAAAGGCATAATTAACATAAAATGGATTCATTAAATGAACCCATTTTAGAATAAATTGACATTTTATTATATTTTTGAATTTACCTTGTTTTTTATATTGATAGTTTTACTTAAATGACTAAATGATCAAACGGGTTCGTAGTATATATGGTTATTTGGCCGATTTTATAATACAATAAATACATTTTTGATACAATAAAACTAGCTGATTTAGGAGGGGGGAGGTTTTCAAACGAGATGCATGTTGGAAAACATGCCCCGTATGTTTTTGGAAAACCTGCCCCGTCGCCATATTTGAACTTTTACAATATCTGGACGAATACCGGTGTAAGTTATTTGCAAAACAAACGCACAGCTACCTGAAGAAAGAAACCCTTTTTTAGTGTATGCAATATCAAAACAGTAAGTTTAACGCTAGTACGTTTTTTTTTTTTTTTTTACGTTTTAATAAAGACCTAAAATTTTACTCACCGTTGAAAAAATGAAAAAAAAAACAGCTCTCCACACAAAGTGACAGCAGCTATTAAGCTATAACTTTTGTAGAAGTTGGGTAAGATGTTGTCACTTCAGCCAGTTCACTCGTTAGCGTCACCTAGCTGCTCGTTTAAAAACTAAAGCGAGTTGGAAAACTTGCCCCTAAGGAAAATGTGCCCCGGTCTCCCCTACTACATAACCAATAACATTTTTGTGAATGGTAAACTAATTATTAAAATATTTAACATATTATGACCAATCCCTTTTAGATATATCTTAATAAAATTTACTATTTCTCTTTTAGATCAAATTAAAAATCCGCTTATTAAAATATGTCAGAAAGTAGAAATTGTAAATTAGAAATCTGTCTTAAAATATTTAAACATCTTTTTCTGAACTTTCCTGAAAATTTCAATTTTAATATCAGTGTTTTTGTTTAGAATAATAATAAATTTACAAATTTTACATTTTGATTAATTCATACAGTGTCAACACTGAGTCGTTTGGATTTAAAAAAAAAACATTTGTGGCGGCAGATTTCTTTTTACAAAAGAATGTTAATTTTTGTAGAGTCTAAAATATACCCCAATCTTCCTCAAATAAATTATTTCAGAAGGTTTAGGAAAGTTGCCTTTTCTATTTTCTTGTCATACTTCATGATTTAAAAAAATACATGATATATGACATATTAGATGTATTTGATTCTATAGATCGGTTTTCTATATTTCATTTTAATATTGGGTGTAGTAAGAAGTTTTAAAGCGTTTTTCCGAGAAATGAATATGCAATTAAGAGCTGAGAATAATACCTTTATTCATAAAAATAATATCTATCATTATCTAACACCTTCCGCCATCGGTCGGGCAATTGACGGATGACAGCAGTGTAGAACGATTCGTCTTTTGACGTGATGAAGTCGTCAACCCAGTTTCGCACTTCGTCCACTGTCCGGAAGTCTACAGAAGACAAAGCACCCTGCAGCGACCGAAACAAATGATAGTCTAAAGGGGTTATGTCGGGACTATACGCCGGGTGTTCCAAAACTTCCCAGTCAAGAATTACTAATGTGTCATTGACTGGTTTTGCAAAATGAGGCCTGTCGTTGTTATGGAGCAATTTCACGGGGCGCAAACCTTTGCCAATAAATGGACGTTTTCAACCGATTGCCTGGTTCAATTGAAACAATTGTTGCTTGTAGCGTTCAGCAGTTACACTTACACCAGGCTCCAACTGCTCTTAATAGAGCAGCCCCTTCATAGCCCTACAGATTCAGAGAACTTTTTTGCAGTGAATGTCTCATTTCGGCGTTGATCTTGTTGCTCCGCCGGGATTCAACCAATATTTTTTGCGTTTCAGATTATCATAACATATCCATTTTTCATCTCCTGTTACGATTTTCTCAAGAAATCTTTTTTCTGTTGCCTGTTTAGCAGATTCATGCACTTCAACACTTGTTCCTCTGGCTCAATGCATGTGGCACCGATCTCCCTGCGTCTTTCCCCACGTCTTTCTCCACGAATCTTTCCCATTGCGTGTAAACGATTACAATTCGTTTTTTTGTGATTCTCCTAATTGTTCGGCAAGTTCTTTTTGCGCCTGAGATGCATCTTCTTCAAGCAGTTCTTGGAAATCCTTATGAGTAGCCTTCAATGGAGCGCCGTTACGTTCTCGATCGCTAACATCAAATCGCCATCTTTAAAACGTCGTAACGAAAATTAGCATGTGCTTTTCGATACGATTTACTCTCCAAGAACAGAACAGATTGATTGACATGCTTTTGCAGCAGTTTTTCCTTGGTGAAATTCGTGAAGAATGCAGTGACGAATAAATGACTTATGGTATGACATCTTTCGCCTTCGAAATTTCAACTTTACTTTCACCTTTCTCCCAGCTTCTGCGTCGATTTGAAAACGCTGAACTGTTTCTTATCACATGACACAAACGCGGTCAACTGATTGGTGTGATATTTCGCAGTAAACGTCAGACAAACTTTGCTTTAAAACTTCTTACTACACCCAATATAATCGTATCATGTTTCATTTATCAAGACTTACTTCGCAAGGTTTCTGATATAGAGAATACAGCATATTTTTGGGACGCACTTTATGAAAAGCTGTAGATTTAAACTCCAATATAGTAATTTAAAATAAGTTCTAGATTCACTATTATTCGTCATTTTGTCAAAATAATTGCGATTAAAATGTTTAAATAAACATATTCTTGCGCAAACGAGCGAAGTTAGAAACACAAAACTCATAATTCGTGGAAATATTTTTCGTTAGTAGATGAAGTGATTTTCTTTTAATTGATTGTTGACTTTTTCTTCAATCTATCTTTATGGAGTTTTTTGGATTCATAGACTGCTGATATACTCCAATAAAATGAGATTGATTGAGAGGATTTTACAGAGATTTTGCGCAAGTTCTATTATTACCAATCTAATTACCATTGTTTATAGTTCAAAAACGTCTCATCCAAATGACTTGATATTCCGTTTCTATGAACATTTTGAACCGAACATTTAAAATATATTGCCAAAATTGGGCGTTGCCATTGAAAATAGTAAAGTTTGGTCTAGTTTTGATTTGTAGATGGCCACCTAAGCTAACTTTATATACTTCGTTTAAAAGTTGATGTTTTTTCAATCGTTTGGTGCCAGTAACTTTCTTCTATTGTAATTAGTTGCTGAGTTACTTGGGGTGTTTACTTTTTTTTTCACGACTGTACTTAATTAGCTTTAAAATTAAAGATACTAATTATATTGTTACATTGTTCTCGAACAAGTCTGCAATGAGTTTAAATGTTCATCGTTTCAGTTTTTTTTTCTTTTGAAGCACTTCCGCTCACAAGTTTATAATAAGGACGTCATATAACCGTTCGCCTAGCAGACGGGTCCAATGGACACTACAAATATATTCAAAATATTCATTCAAACCAGAAATTTCTTTCAAATAAAATAAATATGTAAACCGGCAATGGAAAATAGATGTTTTCTGGATTCCCTAGTTGCCATGCAACTTTCCATCCACGAGAAGTAGTAGGAGTAGGCGTCATCTACATCCAAATAACGCTTAATTAGCATTATTCGTGAGATCACTTTATTGTGAGCAAGAAAATGGATTCTAATAAAACAGTCGTTCGATTAAAATTTTGCGCTGAAAATAAGTTTGAAACATGCTTAAAATTAATAGTAAATAATTTTTAATTTTACAAAAACTAACTTTTGAGATTTAAACACATTCTGTATCAGAAAATGAATAGGATGGACATTGACAATTTTTATCGTCAAATTTTTGAATAATCTGTAGTTCACAAACGAGCACATAAGCATAATCTTTCAAACGACCTGTAAGTGAAGGTGTTTTGTTAGAAATGTCATATCAAACACATGTTTCGTTTTTAATCACTCTTCATCGTCATATATAGATTAACCCATTGATTGGCAGTGGGATATTTTTAATACTTCTTAATTTTAATTAAGACTGCTACCTCAATTTTTTAACATAATTTCATTTCTATAACTTTGGTGAAGAAAAAAAAAGCTGTAAATTTTCATTTCGTTATTTTCAAATAAAATATTTCGATAATTCGTTTGTGGATTTAACGTTACACAAACACGATTACTTTCCCCTGAAAGAGTTATTAAATAAACAATTGAGAGAAAAGCTAAGAAAATTTGAAAGGCGATTAAAATATTTGAAATTCAAAATTTTGCTAATATCGATACAGTCATTCAGGGTAACTATGAACCATGGGGTGTAACATTGCACCACCTCCCAATTTTCGATATTTTTGGCTCCAAAAGACTAAATAAACTCCAGAACTGAGCTCTGTTGGCAAGGTTCTAAACCGGGATTTCTAATCTTTATTTTAGAAAATAAATTAGCAACGTTATGCGCAATTAATTGCATCGTCTAACTATTTTTGTGAAGTACTGTTTTCAAGTTAATTTTGAATGTTGTTTTGAAGTTGTTATAATCCAATTAAATTTTTATAGTAAGTAACAATATACTCATTTATCAGACATATTATTATCTAAATCTTGTAAATGTGTTAATATTTTGCGATTATTTATTTATTACTAGTTAATAAAATGTAAAATAAGAAGGCACTAACATTTTACCACATTTTCAGGGTAACTTTGAGCCTGCTCAAAGTTATACTGATGTTTATAATTTACTGATTATAGGTGCTACTGTCAAAAATTTCCCATATTTGCTCGTATATTTTATATAAATGCCGAAATTGTGCATTAGATATAACATATAAATATTTTCACAAATATGGGTAAAATACACAAAATTCATTTAAAGACGTTATTCGGGGCGGAGCTACACAAATTTGACATTTCATACATTTCATAAATTCGACATTTTTTATTCTTGTTTGAATAATACTAGTACTATTATGTATTACTGTAACTATGGATATATTATTGAGTTAAAACATTGCAAATTGTTTTTCACTGCATTTTTATATTTTATATGAACAATAAACAATTTTTTTTCTAAACATTCGTGGTTCTCTCCTTTCACTTTTCTTATGTCTAATATTTTTGTAATATCATAAATTATACAAATCTTGTGATGTTGGGAAATGTAAATTCGGAGTCTATTCATATCTGAAAATATTTTTTGGAGTTCAAAGTTGTCCTAACTATAATACTTTTTTTTTTTATAATGAATTATTTTAGATAATATTTATCATACGGTGCAAAGTTACCCTAAATGGCTTGGTAACTTTGAACCGGGTTAAAAATTCATTTTTTATAGCTTTTATCATTATTATTGCTTTATTTTTGATAGTCATATGATAATTTAGGATCATTTCTTCTCTTTCATGCCCCTAGTTGCAACAATATTCTTAAACTAAGAGTGAGGCATATGAAAATAGAGAAAATGCGGATTAAAGTTACCCTGAATGACTGTAGTGGAAATGTAAAAACGGGGATCATTTTACGCAGAATTAAACAGAAATGAATACGGATCCATTGTTATATACCATTAAATGGAGGAAGACGTTAAATAGGGTTTATACTTTACTTCATTACAGATAAAGTTCAAGAAGAAGAACAACAATTGGAAAGAAATTTACTTAGTTTACATGATTGTTTTAGTGTTCCACTTAGCCAATGATCACACAAAATAAGGAGCCCAGGCTGATGTTGAAAATCAATGCTGTCTGGCAGATGTGAGTCTGCAAGGTTTTCAGGATTTTCCTTATACCGTAATTTCCGGTATATAGCCTGCGGATCAAGCAATGGTGTTTCGAACCAGAATTTTTAAAAAATAAAATGCATCTTTTTAGATCGCGGTAAATATTGGTCTTCAATTACTGAATAAAATGTCTGGGTCCAAACTGAATTGTTTGATCTGCGGGCTATACACCGGAAATTACGGTAACTGAACGATAATTCGGGTCACTTTTCTTTCAAAATCTTTTTTGGAAAGCATCCCTTTCACAGCAATTTGGTCATATTTAGCTAATGCTTCTCAAATTCACTCCCTCAATTATGGTGTTGTAGAAAGTGAAATATTTGTAACAGAAGCTGAATGTCAAATATATTTTACTTTCATTATAATTTAAATAACCTTTATTGCAGCAGAATAACAGAAGTGGAGTTCGAAATTCATGTTACAATTTTACATTAAATAAATTAAAACACAGTAGATTTTTTTATAAATAATTTAATAAGCGTAATAAATTCCAATCCTATATGTCATATTTTGATTTTGTAGAATAGTATATGTTTTGTTTATAAAAATCGTCACGAATGTAGAACTTATACTTAAACATTCGATATAAATTAAAATCCGAAAATTTGAAACAAATAATTGGCAATTTATTAGCAATGTTAAATAAAGATAAGTATTTCCATTCATTGTAATTGTCTAAATGAAAAGCAATTTTCTCTTTATTCATGTTTTTTTTTTTTTTTTTTTTTTTTTTTTTTTAATGTAATTTAGTTTAAGATTCTTAAAAAAGAATATTAAACCCTATGTTAAATGCCTTCTATGAAATGAAAGGAAAACATTCTTAAAAGCAAACACATTTATAAAAGAAATTCAAAACAGTGACTTCATAAAGATTTTTTTTAATGATAAATAAATAATAGCAAATCGTAATAAATTTTGTTTCTCAAAACTTGTGATGCATATTGAACTATAAAATTTGGAAAGAAGTTTCTGCTTTTTAGTAACCTTTTTTATTTAAAGATAAATGATGTTTACAATAATTGAAATTATTTAAAACAAAAGTATATTCATCTTTATTTAATTGGAGATAAATCCGATATACATTATTTTCTTAATCCATTTTTTGTTATTCAAGTAACTACCACACAGTAAATGTCTTACAAATAGTGAATTCTAAATTGTGCATTATATTTAAGCAAGTTATAGGAGAAATGAATTGTTTATTTGAAAAGAAGTTATTTACTGATAAAAGTTTAATGATAGATTGTTTAAAATATTCTTTTTTAAAACTTACAGTAAGTATAAAATCAATAAATCTTTAAACAAATTTTCTGAATTTTATTAACAATATTAATTGAAAGTAACTTTTATTCCCGCATTGTTTATTTTCTTTTTTTGAAAATTTAATTGTCTTTCACTGTCCAAGTTTCATAAACTCCGTGGAATTTCCAAGCATTATGGAACCACTTTTTAGATGTGTTCGTAATTATATAAATACGTAGCACCTATAGTCATCGTTCAGTTCTGTCCGCATCTGTCCGCATATAACAGAGCAAAAACTACCTAACCAAATGGTCTGAAATTTTAAATATATGATTGTTGCTAAATTTTGTCGAGCCATTTCAAATTTTATGAAAATCGGATGTACCTCTAGTTTAATTACAGGGACAGTCAAAAGTTTTTCGTTACATTACGGCCAATGGGAAAAAGTTATCTCAAGTGCATTTTAATGATGTTACAGCCTTTCGAAAATTGATATGCATTTATGAAGTGCATTAAAATATACATTCAGTACAATATGCGGTGCAAAAATTATTTATAAACATAATTATAGTACGAACGCACCTCATTTGCCACTTTTGACGTGGAATTTCCAACTTGTTTGAATTGAAAACCTTTAACTAGTATTTTTTACCAAATTATAACTCTTTCTTCTAGTATTTGAAGTGATTTTTAGGTTATTCAACAATTAATTATAACCAAAAAGTATTTTAGTAAATTCTGTTAAAGATATACTTTCTCTTTCTTAAATAAAGTTATTCGTTATTATTACAAATTAATAGTGAATGTCTTTTAATTATTGAATGTTAAACAGCGTCTTAAATAAAAATAAATTTATCAAAGAAATTGAAAAGTAAACATTAAAACAATAACGTGTTGACAAGTAAATAATTAAACACTTATCAATTTTGTTAGTCAATTGCATTTCGAATAACTTAAATCGAGACATAAAAAATATATTTGTTATATCTGTAATCTTAAACAACTAGCTAAAGCTGATGCTACTGACGTAATTAAATTCATTGTGATCCTTTAATTTTCCCGGCTTATAATGCAAAAACTCTTGGATATAAAAACGTGCAAAATGGTAATTTTATACAGAATATTAAATATATGATAAACATGTTGAAGTATACAGCTTTAAATTAATTTAAGCGCTATTTAATGTTGAAATTTGTCAAAAACGTTCAGTCAAATAAATATTATACGATCAGTACCTATCCATAGTAATTTAATCATATTTTGCAGGCATATGCGTGACTAAACTATATTATGCTATGTAGTATCGATACATTTTTTAATTTGTCTAATTTTTTTAGGTTTTGTTTTTAAATGTTTTATTCAAAATTTTATTATCTGAATAAAAAATAATTTAAAATTTTTAAAAAAGTCATTTTTATCTAATGTTGCTAGATTTTATAAAGCCCAAATAATAATATTTAAATATAGTTTTCTATTGAAAAATATATTTACATGAGCATATTAATACGTTATCTACTGACGGCACTTATAAATACCATTAAAATAACTTGTTATAAAATTCATTTAACATATCAATTAGTTCTAATATAGTTTAGAATGAGTTATAGATACATTACTTTATCTTGTTCCAAAAGCATTATTGGTTACAAAAACAGAAATATTTTTAAAAGGATGATTTCTTTTGCCTTTGCATACGTTCAGCTTTCTTGTCGTTGGACGAGGTGAGGGGAAATTTTTCAATTCGGAAATACTATTTCTATATTACTATTATAAGAACATTATATTTGTACACTTCCTAATTCTACAAAATACTACGAAAAGTAATTAAAATAAAAGATTTGAGTGGTGTTATAAATGTTGCATTAAATCCCTATAAATTCAAATTTAATTAATCCTTCTACATTCTTCAGTCCTTCGAAAATCCTTCTAAAATTCATTAAATGATTACGTAACTATTCTAATGTAGTTTAAACAATTCACGAAAAATGCTTTCGAATATAAAATGTTCATGAATACATAATTCAGTACATAAAGGGTTAAAATAGAAATACATATTTTTTAATGATTTAATTATTACGGGCGAAAAGCATTTAATGAGTTCCTTGTTTTTAAAAATATAAATAACATTTCATTTACCTTTTATGCACCGACATCAATTTAAAGTACATTAGAACCTCGATTATCCGAAGTAATTGGAACCGACCCTCTTTCGGAAAATCGAAATTTTCGGATAATCGAGAATGCCTCAATTTTAAGATTAAGGAGAAATATCTGCAATATTTCGCATTGTGATAACAAGTGCTTAATAAAAATAAAGTAATAGCAAAATAGAAACAATGATAAAATGAATTACTTAAATTTTAATTTTGAAATTAAGTACCTTTTACATATATCACAAGGGTTTGAAAAAATGCTTTGTTTGCCGTAGTTTCGATTGACTTTGCTTTGAAGCTTTATCACGGAGTTTTTTAATATTATTAGTTCACCAGTATCACAGTCTTTCGGCTGCTCCAGCCATGCCAAACATTTTGCAAAAGCTTCAGAATTGCTAATTTGTTCGTTTTCTCCGTTCCACTCCACAGTTTACGGGAACTCAAGTTAAATTCAATGGAACTCTGAGAAAAAGGATTGAAAATATTTATATGTACTCGTAGTTCGGAAAAGACAGCTTGCACACACACACACAAAGGGGGAAAAAAAAGGCTTTAAAAATGTATTTCGGTTAATCGAGAGTTTAGGTTAAAAGAGTTTCGGATAAAAGAGGTTCTACTGTACTATTAAAATAACTTGTTATAAAATTAATTTTATGCATCGATTAGTAGTAATACTGCTTAGTATGAGTTATAGATACTTTATTTTACCTTGTTCCAAAAGCATTATTGGTTGCACAGTACAAAAATATTTTTTAAAGGATTATTTATTTTGCCATTGCAACTTTTTAGCTTTTTTGATATTGAAGAAATGTGTGGGAAAAGTTTCAGTTCGGAAATATTTCTATATTTCTATTGTAAGAGCATTAAAATTCGTACATTTTCTAGTTCTATAAAACAATAAAACAATATTCTAAATAAAAGGTTTGACTGGAGTTAGGAAAGAGAGGAGATAGGAGAGACATTTAGTGGAGATAGGAAATAGTGCACAAAATTCCTATGAATTCAAATTTAATTAATTAATTTTAATTAGCAAAACCCGTCTAAAATTTATTAAATAATTGTGTAAATCTTCCAATATAGCTTCAAAAACTTACGAAAAATGCTTTTGAAGGTGAAATTTTCACAAACTCATAATTTGGGATGAAACGATTACTCTATGAGATACCATGTTTTAGTCAGTAAATTTTTAGTTATTGTATCACGTCAAAAGTTTAAGAAATATATATAAAAATGATCAATATTTCCAGATTTCAGCTTCGTGCCGGAAGATAACCCCTTCGGGACGAGCGTCTTGTACATAATTTTTAATCTTTAATCACCGTTTTTTTTTTTTTTTTTTTAACAGAATTTTTTGCCTAATTGAATCGGGAAAATGATCGGATTAAATAAGGCAAAATTTACAAAAAAATTTTACTGGTGAGAATAATCCCCGATTTTGAGCACGTTACGCGGCACGAATACCGGTCGCTCGTCCCCAAGGGGTTAATTCAAAGAAATTATTTTTAATTTTTAAGTTGCTTTTATCGAAAACGTTTTTAAAAATCTTTTCTTTTTTAACCCTTTCCAACAAAGTTGAAAAGTGTTTATGACTTCTGTTTGTCTAGCCATCTGGCCGTCTGGTCGTCTGTCCGTCTGTACGCGCTCTTACTCTTGTAAATATACTCGGATTGCTTTGAAATTTTTGGATGTTATTGACGTTTACCATAGCACGTTCTCTATTTCAAATGATGTTTGTAGCATGTTTATTTCATCTACAGGGGCAGTCAAAATTATTCCGTTACATTACGGCCAATGGGCAAAAATCGTTTCAAATGATTTTTGATGATGTTACACGCATCCAAACATAACAAAATTTATATGCAGTGCACTAAAATATGCATATACTATAAGTTATTTCATGTAAAATACGAAGTGCATAGCATTTACAGGGACACACAAACGATTTCAGACACTATATTGTATCCGAATTACTGTACATTAGCGGTGATTGCTGGAAATGCATTTTCAATTATGATATGCGCTTTTATGTTTCACTATATTGATGCATACTATATGGTATGTATAAATTCTATAATTTATATACAGGGTTACACAAAAGAATTCGTAAGGATTATTGGGTATGAGCGCAAATTGCTTAAAGGTGGTTTTTAAATGAGCTATGCATTTTTACGCTGAACTGCATTTAGTTTATTAAGAAATATTTGTAGAATATAGATAAAATGATATACAGGGTCACGCAAAGAATTGGATACATGCCGTCTATGGATGATAATTTCTGGAAATATGATTTCAGTAATTTTAAGAGTGTTTTAGTATGAATTAAATTTTAGCTAAATAGTGGCGTGTAATAAAGGTACTAGGTAAACTACGGGGCTTTACAAAAGTATTCAAGTATGTTTCCATCTATTTGTAAAAATTGCTGAAAGAGAAATTTCAACCTGTTATGCGTTTTCTTGCTAAACAAAAATTTCCCATTACATAGTACATATATCAACATACAGATCAAATACAGGACTGTTCAAAATTATTGGGATACTTATTTGGCTATGGACGATAACTGCTGAAATCAGTTTTTTAAACGTTTACTTAGTTATCTTTCTTACCTCATTTCCCTAAATAATGATGTTTTGTTAAAGCTTTCAGGGAGTGTTAGAAAGTATTTCATAATTTATGCCGTACGCATGATTTTTCTTTCTTGTTATTCCTTGGTTTTGAAAAATAATTAACGTCTAAGATTCATTGTTTAAGATTAATGGTAGAAGCTGGTGGTTTATATCAATCTTTGTATTTACAGTTTGGTTTTTCAAAGAGGCATCACGCAAATTTTGACTTACACATTTAATCAAACACCAATAAAATTTTTAAATATAGAATATCACCACTTTCAAAATAATCTACCTTTGAAACACTTCCGGTAAACAGATTAAGAAAATTTTCGATTTACTCGCACATTTAATAATAAAACAACAATATCAACAGTGATAATATTAATAATAAAAAACAATAATAACAACAGTACTATTTAATTCCCCCTCCCCCTCAAAACCAAATTGGAAATGTCACTGGCGATTGGGCTCAAAGAATACTCATAACGAAACCACCAGTCATTCTAAAGAAATTACTATTAGATATGAATATATTTTACAATAAACAAATGCCACTGATGTGTCTTAGCTAATCTTTTTCAAATTGCGAGAAGTGGAAGTCTTGGAAGAGTATTTTGAGATAATTTAAAACTCCTTAACATGTAAATTTGTAACATGACATTTTACGTCGAATGAAACCATACTGTAGCTTTGAATAGTAGGGAAGTTAATAAATTTATTAACGATCTCATAAGAATTTCTAAAAGTGTAAAAATTGCTGGAGAGCAGCAGGAAGGAAATAGAAGCAAGGTATTTGGTTAATATAGTAGAATATGTACCAATTTTAATTTCGATTGGTCTGAGGGGCATACCAAGTTTGTGATCTTATGAGAGTGCGTAGTATGTTACACAGTGTGACCCATAAGAAACAAGAGAAGATATTATTGGGAAAAAAGGAGAGATATTCAATAAAATATTTAATTGTTTTCAGTTCGTTTGTTTTTTTAGAATAAGAATCGGTTTTGCTCATTTTATAATGTCTATTATCTGTTAAATGTTATGTTTTAATCAGAACGTTTGACCTAATATCTATATGACCAGGACCACCCTTACCGGCTTAGCTCGTAACTATGCATGTATTAGATTTTAGATTCTTTTCACAACCAGAATCTGCCCTACTTATATTTGACATAGGAAAGCTCAATAGTTCAGAAATGACCAGTGATTTTTTACCTTGATTTTGGGGAGCTTGACATATAGCAGGGCTCCCAAATAGTCCGCCAACTGAATACCAATATTATTTTAGAAAAATTTTCTTTTTAGATTTTTCTTACAAACCGCCCCGGAACCACCTTTGACAGTTAATTCTAGCGCAAACCTACCATAAAATTTTCTGTTAAAATTGATTGGTATTCAGTTGGCGGACCATTTGGGAGCCCTGCATATAGGGACGAATTCTATCAGGTTGATAAATGATTTATCCAATACTCGTGTTTTTCCAAAGTCTGACTGTCACTTCTTTTATTTATTCACTTGCCCCTCCCATTTACGTTCTCGTTTTCATTTACGCTCTTCCTATCCTTACCCGCTTCTCTCAATTCTTTCACGGACACGTAATTGTGTTTCTGTAATGCTCAATTCACACCGGAATTTTCGGAAATTTTTAATTAAAAGTAAGAAAAAAACAATTTCACACCATTTTTTTCTCCAAACTTATAAACGAAAAATTCAATTAAAAGTTTCTGGTACAAATATTGATCAAAATTAGATGGAATATTATATATCCTACCGACTCACAGTGGAGTATTTGACCCAAAAACCTGGCCAAAAATGCAAAAATTAAAATTTCGTCAACAATTGTAAAAATCATATTTTTTAACAGCTAACTAATTGGTGCGTCGATCTATGTCTATTTTAGGAACCTGAGTTATATCCGGTGGCTCATGGTCTCAGTTGAAGAGAAAGTTTCTTTTTGAAAAGACGTGATTTTTTGTTGCTTTTTGGCATTGTTGTTATGTTTAAATATTTTTTTTTGTGGCTCAATGAATTGTTGAATTGAAACTAAACAGGGCTTACGTGTTTAACAAAAGTTAGAGCTTAGTGTTAAACTATGTGTTAATTTAAATAGTTTAGTTTTTAATGTAATAAAGAAACATTAAAATTTTTAAAGCGTTTTTGGCTCCAATTTAACCATATCGAAAGCTTTTTAAATATGTGCCGGGCTTTGCCGGACCATGTTTAAATCATAATCGTATTAGTTATAGTCTTGAGTGCCAATTTCTGCAAAAAAAATCTTCCGCATATTGTTGCCGTTTTTTGTTTATTTTATTTATTTATTTATTTTGTGTGTGTGTGGGGGGGGGGGGGGGAGATTACTTAAATCCTGTTTTTGCGGCAACCGAATTGAAAAGATAAAAACTATATTTTTACTCTCGTATTGCAGGATTTTAGCTTACAGGATATTGTCTGAGAGCTTTAGCCCCTACAGATTCTGTATGTATGCATGCACGTATGTATGTAGGTACGTACATACGTAATTAACTCGACACCTCTTGATAGAAATATCAGATCGGCTTCAAATTTTAAGTACTTATATACTAAGAAGAGTTTCTCCAATTAGTTTCGGGGTGTCATAGGTAGAAAATACAGGGAAAAAGGAGGGGATTAAAGAAGTCTGGAGTAGACGCAGAAATGATTAAAAGGGTGTAAGTAATACTGGAAGTCATAACAAGTGGACATCGCATTAACGAAAAAAAGTTCCAAACATCTGCTGATGAAACAGCAAGACTGTATGTGAACCTTTACAATTGGTACCCCATGATTCCAACAATGAACAAGGTTTTGATTCATGGTGGTACTGTAATTAAGAAAGCAGCCGTACCCATTGGCCAAAGGTCAGAAGAAGCTGCCGAGGCCAGAAACAAACACTTTAGACAATACCGTACAAAGTACTCAAGAAAGTGCAATAGAGAAGTTTGCAATAGAGATGTTCCAAATTGACTTCTTTTAAGCAGTTATCCTTTTATAAACTGCTCTAGACAAAGACTAGGGGAAAAGAGCAAGCCGTACAGTAGCGAGACCCTGCAACTTATTCTTCCAGCTAGGTCTGATAGTAGTTCTGATAAAAGTCATAAAAAGTGTGATGAAGCAGATGAAAAACAGAGTTCTGAAGAATCAGATTGAAACTGGTAATCTATTAAATACACTCCTCAGCAAAAGTTTAGACACTGGTGATTTTTAACCTTTAAATAAAAAATACGAACACTTGGGTTATACAAATGACTGTACTTATTTTTAAATATATTTTAAACGTTTTAGGACAGAAATAACGGTTTTAATGTAGGATATTATTTCATTTAACTGAAAAAAGTGAAATTTGCATATTGCAAAAGTTTAGACACTTTTGTGATTTTTTGGATATTGTTCACCGAAAACCGCATATTTCAAACTTATAACATCACATGCATGAAGTATTTAAGTGCACCTCGAGATAGCATCGGTTAGTGAAGATGCGCGAGCAAGAAATTTTCAGTCAGATGAAATAATTAAAGCACGGAAGCTGAAATCGAAAGGGACGACTGTTGCGGAAATTTCAGCTACTTTCAATCGGCCAAAGAAGTCTGTCTATTAAGTACTGTCTAAAGGTGACTCTTTCAAAGCAAAACATAGATCTGGAAGGACTCGTGTGGCCAGAAAATGAGATTATAGAAGGATCCATAAACTGGCATCTAGACAAATGATGACTGCTAATCGCATTAAAAGTGAGTTAGAGCTTTCTGTGCCAACGGATAATTTCGTAGATGCATTAAAGAAAGATGTACATTAGTTTACATGAAAATGATAAAACCACCAGCCTTGAAATCTCACAACAAATTGACCCCTTTCCTGTCGCGGAGTAATTCTTTTTATAAACGGATGAAATAATGGACTGATACCAGAATTTATAAACGAAGTTATTAGAAAATATGAAATTGCTTATTTTCACGTATATTATAAAAGGAAAATTTTAATTAAATATTCTTGCCATTTTTGGAATTAAAATTATGTGTCCTTTGCCCTCGAAAGGGTTGATGATATGGCCTCACTTTGTTTTAATTCTCAAGTATCTCTGGAGTTTCTCAGTGGTCGCCAAGCTGCGTAAGACTACATACATACATTAGAAAACAATTTACAGCCATTTGGTGAACTTTTATCTCTTCTAAAGTATGTATTTGCGCAAGATAATGCGTCTATTCATGTTGCATACAAATCAAAAACTGGTTTAACTCTCAAAATATTACTGTTTTCGACTGGCCCGCGTGTAGCCCTGATCTGAACCCAATCGAAAACTTTTGTGGCATCATATCTCATACGGTTTATGCAATTTTTTAACAATACTCCTCTGTAAATGAACTTCGATCAGATGTTGAACGTGTTTGGCACGAAATAGACCCCCAAATGATGCAGGATTTAGTTTCTTCGATGGAAAGTCACATTTGTGCATTAATAGCAGACAATGTAGGTGCAGTTCGATTTTAATTTATGGATATTTTTCTGTTAACAGACAGATTGTCTATACTTTTGCAACAATGTTAAAATCGTTTTTTTGTCATTATATATTATGTAAAGTGTATAAATTAAAATTTATTGTTTGTGTATGAAGGATAAGTCCCCAGTAATATATGACAGTTGAATTACAACAATTCGTTACATACTTCTCAGCACAGAAGCATAATAGATCATTGTCTAAACTTTTGCTGCGCACTGTACACTGAAAAAACAGCATCTCTATACTGTAAAGACTCCACTTTATTAAATGTATCATTAAGTGTAACTTTATCAAACGTAAATAAACTTTATTAAATGTAAATTACATGTAATAATTATTATTGAAGTAAATTAAATGTAAATAATAAATTTTATAGATAGTACAGTTAAATACATTTAATTAAGCATTTCTAGTAAATAAAACAATCTATCAACAGTTACTTTCCTCTTATAAACAGTAAACATTTAAGGCTGGTAGCCACTCAACTTCCAAACTCCCTTCGGTAATGTTAAGACTATGGGCATGTGATGTATTCGTATTTTTAAAATATCTACTTAGTAAATTAATATTTTAACTTCTTTTTTCTTTATGCTCTTCTTAAATAATGTCTCTTTTTTTTTTCTTAGTTGTCAAAATATTTATAAAATGTATACTTATTACTATGTGAAGTGTTAAAATCTTACTTACACTCTGTTAGCTTTTAAGATATAAAATATTAAACTAAGCTATGGATTTGTATGCATACTACATAGTAAGCTAAAAGTTAGTTCAGTGAAACGCATAGCACAGTTAAACATTTCCATTCAGCCATTTCAGTGAATAAACGGAAATGTACTTGAGAACTTTTGTGCAGCCATGTATATGATCTATAGAATGTATCCACGCCAAGTAATTTAAAAAAAGTAGTTCAATTTAAAAACGCATATCACAACTACAAACGCACATCCAGCAATTAATAGTCATAGACTTCATGTGTCCCTGTAAATGAATGATATAGTCTATGCACACCATATTCTACAATAAGTGCCCTAGTACACCTCAGTGATGTACTTATATAAATTTCAGTACGTTTAAAATAGTGTGATATCATTAAGATACAGAGCAAACGATTTTTTCCAATAGACCATAATGTAAGGCAATTCTTTTGTTTGTCTCTGTAAATGAACCGTAAATGCTATAGACTTCATTTACAAAAAAACATACCATAGTGATATCCAATAACATCTAACAATTTCAAGACAATCAGGCTATATTTACATAGAAAAATATTTATGGCAAGGATTTCGGGTCAAATACTCCACTGTGCGACCCTCAAAATGTTAGATGGGTCTCCTTTGTTACGTTATGTATCTGGGAACTATTGATTCTTCTGTTTTCATACTTACCGTCACTTTACTTTTGACCGCAAGTTGCCATATTTACCGCGCTCTTTGTTTTTATACATTTACTGTTTGTAATTTTAAACATTGCACTGATGACAGAGCTTTAGAAACTAAGAAGCGGCTGTCTGCTTTTTCTAACATACATATTTCATTTCTGCTTTTGTCACGTTGTCCATTTATTTATTTATATATGAGCATAAAGTGCAATCTTCTCATTTTAATTAACAGAATATTATCAAGAAATTTAATCTTTTCATACAATAACATTTATTATAGTTCATCGTGTAGAAGAATTTGTTTGTGTGTCTCTCAAAATCGACGATAAATGCTATGCACTCAATAATCATTAGAATACTTGTTACAACGCAGCTCGGTGATTTTGTTTCATTTCATTGTCTTTAAAGTATCAAAACTACCATAAAATGCACCGCAAAACGATTTTTACCCATAAAACATAGTGTAATAGAATTATTGTATGTGCAACTATAAACAAACTGAGTGCTTTTTGACTAAGTATGTAATTTGGCAATTTACACAACACTTCACACATATACGCTGGTTATCAAAAATTAAGGAAAAGTCACAAAATGCTAATTTTCAAATACGCGAACACTCAAAAGGAAATAATATAATTCAAGTAATTACTATCTCCACAACACAGCTAGTCCATATAACATCTCATTCATGTCACACATGGTCACAAATGTCACAGTCACTACGGTGAAGTAAAAAAATAGGAAATTCCATACATCTCATTATGAGTCTCAAATGATCACTATATGTGACTCCACTGAGACGTCACTGTGACTGCTGCTTTGGGACGAGTCACCATGTGACTTTACAATGTAGTTACATTGTGACTCTTATGTGACTGTCATTTGTAGACTCAATTTCAAAGTCATCGTTAACGCTGCATTGTGATGTTACCAAATAATGTCACATTAAAGTCACATGATGGCTTTCAGGTGACACAGAGACTACTGTGAAGTCACCATTGTGCTCTTTTGGGAAAAGTCTCCATGTGACTATAATATGATATTATTTGGTGACTTATCACAATGCAACGTTCATGATGACTATGAAATTGAGTCTCAAAATGACAGTCACATGAGAGTCACAATTTAACTACATTGTAAAGTCACCTGGTGACTCGTCACAAAGCAGCAGTCACAGTGACTTCTCAGTGAAGTCACATATAGTGATCATTTGAGACTCATAATGAGATATATGGAATTTCTTATTTTTTTGCTTCACCATAGTGACTGTGACACTTGTGACTATGTGTGACATGAATGAGATGTTATATGTGCTAGCTGTGTTGTAGAGATAGTAATTACTCGAATTACATTATTTCCTTTTGAGTGTTCGGGTATTTGAAAATTAGCATTTTGTGACTTTTCCTTAATTTTTGATAACCAGTGTAGATAAATCGTTTTTGTATCATCGATATACCTGTTTTTATGCGTAAATTTGCGAATTTATTTTTAGAGTGTAAACTTTCTAATTTTTTAATTTTATGTTGCTGTTGTTGTTTTGTTGTTGTTTTTTTTTTTTTTTTCAAAATAAATAAAGATATAAGAAACCAAAATATTCTTGTGTTTTAATTTTAAAATAAAATTTCTGTTTTCTTCTTCTTTTCTAAGGTTTGTACATAAAAATTCAAAACGGTTCCATTATAATATCACTTGTATATGTGTCTTGTCTAACAAAGATTTTTCTTTCGTAAAGTATGGAACGTGGATAGTTGAAATTTGACAGAAGTAGTAAAAGCTATTGAAAAAAGATAAATACACCACATATTTTTAGATTATTAACCATTCACAAACATATTTAGGAAAAATGTAGGAGGTATAATTATATTACTCGAAGATAAAAATATTTATGTATATATATATATATATTGGGTACTTCTTAGTTATCCCTTCGACCAAATTACTTTCACCAAATTGTAAAATTAAATGCCAATAATGGCCAATAAAACCATTCATTCAACGTTTTACTTGTATTTTTATTAATGTTTTACTTATTTATTTGTTCTTTCGTTATTTAAAATAAAAATTATGTCAATGCGTATAATTTGGCGAGTGGTTTGTTGATTTATATAATTTGGCGAAATTGGTCGACGGGATAACTAAGAAGTACCATATATTGTGTGGGGTATCGTGTGGAAGTTCTCATAACGCCGGACTCAAAAGTGCATTTGTTTTAATTTTAGGACTTATTCAGAGATATCGTCGAAAATATAATGCAATGATATGCACCCCCCACCCCCCTCAATATCCGAATCTACTGAAACTAAAATTATTAAATAATTGGGGGTAGTAGAAGTTTATTTAAACCGCGCAGGAAAATTATTTCGATAACACAAGATCACATAGATTTTGAGAAAATTGCATTTTCCGTTACACACAAATTTCATTTTGCTGGTACTCAGCAAGGGAGTTGAGTTGAACTCGAGGTACCTATCATAGCAGAAGAATTAAATAATTGTTGATAAGAATTTCCGAAAAAACAAGACGATGATTATCCGAGATATTAACCTTTAAAATCACGGGCGGTTTGTAAATACATAAAGAAACGGGCGACGTACTCTATGGGAAATCGGCTTTTAAAGCCTAGATAAAAACTATTAATGATACGAGGTTGATCCCGTCGAATTTCGATGAAAGAAAATGTTTACAAAGGAACTGTTGCATCAAATTTATAATATATCGACAACAATTAAATAATTAGAATAAAAAATCCATCTTACACTTGTTAGTTTAACTCTCCAAAGACATATTTTAACCTAAGAGTAATTAAATACTTTTTCACATAAACTTCTACTGTTAAAATTTTTGCAAAATTAAACTTTATTCATATGCGTAATAAGTAACATATAATCAAGATAAGTAATTGTGATTAAGTTATCAATTATTGCTTGGTATTACGGAATGAAAAATCAGCAAAAATGATTTCACTTTGACATAATTATAGAATTTTCCCCCTTTAAATCTAAACCGAATCAAGTCATGTTCCACGTTTCACATCCATATTAACCATTTAAAAACATTTTAAAGCGCAATAGGTTATTAATAAATATATTTTCAAGTTTGAAGTCACGTTTGTCAACTATTACAACTTTCCATGTGAAAATTCCCACTCGTGATTTGAAGTCTTAGTATAATCTCTGTACCTGCGCGTAAAAATTCCAGAATTTTATAATTTTTAGACGTATTATAGAGGAAATATCTCTTTTTATCAAATAAAATTATCATTTTCTTTTAAATATGACGTCATTTTCAGTCGCTGAAATATTTTGCCTATTGTTTCAAACTCAATATCAGCGGAATGAAAAAAATATTTTTAATTGTAATGAAAAAATGGCATCAGTAAGAATATAATCAATAAAGATAAAAAAAACACTTTTAATAGAAATGAAGTACTTCAGTTGCCACGATTAGAAAATTAGTATTAAAAACTATAAAAAAATTAATATCTCAAAAATAAATTGAGATGCAGCTTTCAAACAAATTGCATTTAAAAGTAAATTTTTGAAGTGAAAACTTCTTTAGGCGCGTTGAGCTTTTTTTGAGATGTAGAAAAACCACTGATTTGGAGACACTTTTATGTAACTGACATGCTAGCATTTTGGCACATAGACACTAGCGCGCCAAGCGGTGAATGACAGGAACTTTTCCCTCTTCAGCTCAATCCGCAAAAGAAGAACGAAGCTAAAGCTCACTTTTTCTCC
This sequence comes from Maratus speciosus, assembly GCA_963932465.1. Taxonomy (NCBI): domain Eukaryota; kingdom Metazoa; phylum Arthropoda; class Arachnida; order Araneae; family Salticidae; genus Maratus; species Maratus speciosus. The sequence continues at coordinate 139,373,440 of OZ010793.1, forward strand.
CAGCGTTCACACAGGAACACACACAAAATTTACATTTTCGTTGCAGTACGCTGTTGTGTTTATTGTTAAAGACAAATACTTGATACTTTCATTATTGAAGTGAAAGCTTCTCTGGGCGCGTTTGGCATTTTTTAAGATGGGAAAAACCATTGAACTCGTGATACTGTTATTGTAACCGACACCTCTGTATATAAGTATGTACATGTATTGTGCATAGTTCGGTATGAGGAGGGCGGGCAATTAATTGTTATTGATTGCTTAATCAATAACAACAATTTACAGGCAAGCGCGCCGCATGCTTGCCTGTGCGCTATTGGTTCCCGAAATACATGTACAAGAGTTAGAAAAAGGAAATCTCATCAAAAACATCTCATGTAAAAATTAGCCAAGTCTCGTGACTCTTGCTAAAATAAAACTACCTTGCTCTAGCAAAATAAAATTATCTTTATTCAACTGTTGTTAGTTATGCAATAGTTGGCGGTAAACGTGAACTATTCGATCAAATATCGTTTAAGTTTAGCAGAAAAACTCTCTTGTTTTTAAAATTCGTGTTATTTTTGCGTTATGGTGTATGTCTATGGTGTATGTTATTGTATAATAATGAATAAAAAAACACTACATTTAAAAGTATTTCCTGCACAATAAAACATTTCCTGACGATTAAAAAAACACACACGTAATTGTTGAAGTTTTCACTTCTATTAGCACTCCCGGAGTGCCACTGTTTTTTTCTGTATAAGAAGGTGTAAAAATTTAAAATGTGGGATCTTTAGAAGTTTAAAAATTTGCAGTAGCGAAAATTTCAAAACCGAAATTTCATTTCAAATTTCAAAGTGTTGCCATTCGCAGAATGACGTATGCGTTACGCACAGATATGCTTGTCCTTTATAATATAGATACTTGTGCAATGTAATAACCATTAGTAGTATAAAAGCAATAAACGTCAAATTATTTAAAAGTGACTAATTTAATTAGAATTAATCATATAAATAATATGGGATTCGCGACTAGTTTGCATTGAGTGACTCACCCGAATTAAAAACCTATCTGGAAAAACTGGACACTGACAAAAGAGACGTTACAATTTTTCGACCTCATTTAGAAGCGCGTTTAGCACAATGTCAAGTTTAAACTTTAAACAAAGTGTTTGTTTTAGGTGCACTGTAAAAATAAAAGTGTTTTACTAAGCTAAATTTGGTTTATAAATAAAGATGTGGTTTAAATATGTACTATTTTATTGTCAGCCCCGAATTAAGTGTCATCATATTCATCCATTTTTTAGTCATCCTAAACAGACATGGATAAGATCTAAAAAAGGTTGTACTGAATAGCAATATTTGATACTATTTAATCTTCATATCTGTCTGAAATTCCATAGTATATCCATCTATGCTTTTCTAGCATATATAGCTATACCCCACTCCATATTGTATAGTTTTTTACAAAGTATTATTAATTTTTTAGAAAAGATTTTTTATAATATTAGGTTACTATTTAATATATTTATTGTACGGAGCCATCTGTGCGTGAATAATAATCTCACTTGACCGATTATTATTATTATTATTATTATTATTTTTAAACAAACGGATGTTTGGCAGGCATGCGTAATGTTGTAGAATATTACACACTAGAATAAATTCGCTTTCAATTTTGCACGTAAGCTGCATAGAGTTGTATACCGGTCCGTAATCGGTCCCCAGCCCAATGTTATTTCTACGAACTCAAGCAGTGGTGAGACTGGGTATTTTCTAATTTTTGGTAGACTCGCTGGGGCATTTCTAACCGTCTTCCAACAAAGAAGGTTGTACAATTTGCTTATATGTTGTTTTATGTATAACCACGTGCAGCTTTTGAACGAACAATGTACAGCGAAATACGTTTAACACGAAAACGCTTAACATGAAAAATCGGTTAACACGAAATGATATAGCGTTCCGGACAGTATACGATACAATTTACTACACTTTTGTTCTTTTAACACGAAACAAGAATCGTTTAATACCAAAAAAATTCGCTTTCGAGCTAGTTGAAATTGGTGAATTATGTGTTAAAACCATTGAATTTTGGGTGAAAATCAGAGAATTTCGTGTTTTTTGTAAATTAGCTTATGTTTTATGATCACAATGGCTGAGAAATCGGTGCGAAAACAAACTGCTATTTCGCTTCAAATGGAGATGAAGCTGCTTAATGCAGTTGATGAAAAAGAAGGACGTAAACAGAAATCTGCAAAGAGTTTTGCATCGCCAATTCTACATTATCAACAATAATAAAAAATAGGGATCCCATTGCGTTAATATTTGAACGCAGTATGTTTAAGCCTGAGAGAAAACATCTGAGAACTGCTAAGTACGAAGATTTAGAGACAGCTTAGCTTACTTAGTTCAAACAATCTAGATCTCAGAATGTTGAAAAAGACACTTCAAAAAAGATATCTGATTTTCCCCTCAAAAAACAATAATTTGTTTACTTGCTTTTTATCCTAATGGATGCAACTTACTAGTAGTTTAACAGGAAATCGACATAAAATTTGATGACGTCGAAAATATCTGTGAGTTTTGCTCTTTTTTTAATAATCTTTTAACGCGAAATCCTTTTAAAACGAAAAAATTTTTCGACCCCCTCAGTTTCGTGTTAAACGTATTTCACTGTAATTTTCTTTTCCCCGCAATGTCTGAATGTAATGGTGATCTCCTGATTCGTTCGGTGTATTTCTTTTCTTGATTTTTTTTTTTTTTTTTTTTTTTACTTCATAAGCTTTGTAAACTTTATATTTTCGTAAAAAGTGTCCACTCATCTTGAATTTTGAGTCAACTTAAACAACTCAACGGTCACCCAACTCGTTCTTTCATTTGTGAAAGCTTTTATTTTTTCATTCGCGTCAGATGCGGTTCTGTTTGACTCTCATGGATTTTGATTCATAAAAATAATTTGCTGCAGAATTCACATTTATGAAATGAAAATGTTTCATCTTTTGGTCAATAGTGAAATTATTTTTTTTTATCATTTACGTCCATGCTTTTAAGATGTATGATTTATTAAACTGTTTCAAAAATTACTTGTAAACATAGCAGATTCTATGAAAATGAATTTAAAATTTTAAATACTCTTTAAAAAACAGCAGAGAGTGCAGCATATACAGTCGGACCTCTATTTAACGAAGTCGCTAAATCCCGAAAAAAAGTTCTTTATGTGGAAAATTCGTTAAATAGAGGTGAACCTTTTTAAATACTTTAAACTACACAAAACAGATTTTTAATTCATAAAAACTAAACATTATTAAAAAACTTAACTAATCACACTTTTTTTGGTAAATCATATTTATTTTTTTTATTATTATTCATTTGCCCATCAAAAAGAAATCTGTAAAAACAACAAGAATTTAAAAAATATATTGTCTGGAAATACACTGTATTTTCAGTTTTAAGAATATATTTACATTAAAATTAATGAATTTTAATGACATTATCGTATTTATTATAACAAGTAATTTTAAGCACTGTATTACTACATGCGTCCTTAAATTTAATTACTGAAACTTATTTACTACAGAACAGCCCTTTTGAGTGTGAAAGGGGGGGGGGGATATTGAAAGTTTGTATTTCCTGGATGAAATGCAAAATTGACAGGGATTTTACTGCTCTCGTTGAGTTAGACACCTGGTAAAACTAATTCAGGTTTATTAAGCATTATAAAATGTGTAAAAGAAAGAATAAATTTGAAGTGTCCGGAAACATTTTGAGAAATAGGAAGAAAAGAAAATTATATCAGAAGAAAAAGTTCGTTAAATAGACAATACACTTCGCTATTAGGAGGTTATTTAACGAAGAAATTTGCAAAATGTTGTTGGTTCCGAGGAAAAGTTCGCAAAATAGACGTTCGTTAAATAGAGGTCCAACTGTAATACGATTTTTGCTATCGATTGATCTAATTATGGCTTTACACATAGCTCGCGGCATCCTGTTTTGGAAACTAAAGACGCCAGACTCTACAGTTTTGTATTAGCCAAAAAAAAAAAGAAAATGTGATATTGTTTGGATATTTGGTTACCTAGGATTCACAGCTAAAATTTTACGATTATGAATTTATGATTGTTTACCTTGTTACAGTGTTTACCGCTTATTATCAATTGGAATAAAACTGTGTAAACGGAAACGCATGAGACCGGAAAATTTTTCGTTTTCGACAGATTATCACATGAGAAGTTAGATTTTAATTGTACTCCTTCCATTGGAACCCTGAAAAATATCACTTGAAATAACATTGCATTAAACATAAACTTCCTTTTCACATCTGTTACTGTTTATTGAATGCAAATAATGCAATATTAAATTAGTAACATATCTTGTGCTTTAAAACATATCTGTAAGGTGAAGACTATTTAGAAAAAAAGGAAACAATGTGTGCATTTTGGTATTTTTATCAATGAATTGATACAAAAATTTCATGAATCAAGAAGCTATCGCAATTACAAACACAGTCATTTTATATGTATACAGTGTACTTCATTGACTGCGGTAATTTTCATTCAACTATTTCCAAACTAAACATCGCCTTTCTCATAATATTTACTTATGACGCTATACCAGTCATTTAAAATTTGTCTTTTTTTTAGGAATCTTTATAAAACTTGATTCCTTTTCTAATGATATTTATTTATTCTCTACTGCTATTTATTTCTTTTCTACTAATCTATTTCTTTTCAACATTTTTCTGTATTTCTTTACAGCTCGTTTCTTTTCTACTGACACTGATATATTTGTAATTTTCTTCTTTCTGTTCGTTTCTTTTTTGTGTTTCTTTTCTTCTTTTCTGTTGAGTGTATTTTAATAGGGAAGGCAGTTTTAAAAAGAACATTAACGGATTTTTATATTATTTTATTTAGAAAATAATGAAAGGGCATTAATTAAGAACTTATTTTCCTCAATATTTAAAATAACTTTTTTCTTTGGGGCATAAGCTTGTTTCTCTCTTCAGCAAATTAGCCTCATATCTAATGATATTATATATTTCAGCAATAATTTAAGTAACTTTCTCTTACTCGCAAGCTCTCTTCTCGTCTACCTCTTTCTCTTCCCTTCAGCCCTTCTCACTGATATCAATTCCCTCACCCTCCAAAAATCTCTTGCTCCATTTCGTCCCCCCCCCCTTTCACCCTTTTTCTTTTCTTCCCCTGATTTCTCTTCTCCCGTTTCCATTCTCTCACCCCTCTTTCCCCTGCACCTTCCCACTGTCCATCTGCCGTCCACTTAAAAACTTAAATATTAAATACTTAAATACTAAATTACTTAACTAAAGCAAAAAAAAAAAAAAAAAAAAAACTTAAAGTGAGAGAAATGCAGTGAGGTAAACAGAAGGACGGTAGGAGAGAGAAGGTGCAAGGGGAAGGAGAGGGGTTAGGGAACTATAGCGGAAGAAGAGACAGCAGGGCGAGAGAGGATAGAAGGTGTCAGAGAGAGACGAATGGGGCATTAAGGGGAAAGGAATGATGAGGAAAGTGAGATCGGAGAGTAAGGATGGAAGGGGGAGAAAGAGAGAGGAGAGAAGAGAGCTGGCGAGAGGGAGAGAGATACTTCAAATATCACTCTAATCCAAATCATTTCTTCATCTGCTAAATCACCAAAGAGAATACGGGCCCTAATTGCCGTTTTGAATACTCTCCCACACTGACTCCAAGCATCGTTAATAAGAACTTGAAGAATCAAGGGGACGTTAAAACTTTTTCGTATTTCAAATTACTTTGTAATTTTATTTTATTATTATTAACAGTTATCATATATTAATAGTTTATATTATGAAAAAAGTTAATTTTATTACTATTGTCTTGTACTCGATTCTTATTAAATGTTCAGTCATTGAAGTGTTAAATGAAAATATTCATTAACACTTTTGCGTATTTATTTTGCACCATCATTTTTCATTACAGGTTTTTGAACTCATATTCTGAAAGAAATTACTTAAATTCCAGTTTGAAGATAATATATAACAAAATATAAAGTCCAGTACTTACTTTTCAAAAAGTAATTTTGCCCAATTGCAATTTTGAATACTTTCCCACACTGCCTCCAAGCATCATGTAACGTGACTTAAAGAGACAAGGGGGAAAATGACTTTAATAATGGGACCCTAACCAAACAATTTTTGCTCCCACGTAAGTACGAATATATGCTTCGAATATACGTTAGTATGCTTCCCAGCCTTCAAAATGAAATCTAAGCAAAATTCTTTAGAACCTGAATTATATCCCTCCCCCGATATCATAGAATTAAGTTAATTAATAATAGTTGTTTTAAATAAATTATAATGATTTTGTCGAAAGGTTAAATCCTTTCCTTTCTCTTTTTTTTAGTGCAACTAAATTTAGTTATTTTAACTAACTGAACATTCAAAGAGCTTTATTACTGCAAATGCATTTTAAAATGTATTATATTGGGCAAAGTAACTTTAAAAATTGCTTACCCTTTCTTTTTTATAAGCTATATTAATATGTGAAGTAGCATAGTAAGTAATATGTCAATTATGTTTATAATGAAAGTATTTTTTTTGCCAATTATTTTAAGTAATCTAAAACATTTAAATAACATACATAAAAATTAATTAAGCTATTGATAAAAGAACCTGATTTTTTAAATGTCAGTTAAATTATTATCTCCAATAAATGTTCTTTTAAAACTGCCCCCCTTTTTTATTCTATTTATCTGCTATGTTGTTTCCTTGTTTTTATCCGGTTAACGCTTTTGATAGTTTGTTAATAAAACTTCCACCTCGCATAACTCCGGAATAAAAGGCTTCATCCAAGGTCCAACTAACCACTTTCCGGAATATAGATTGTGTTGTGAAATTGCTTCTTGTTGTCTTTTCTTGATAATTTTGATTCACATGTTTTTCAGTTTCGCTTGCTATTACATCAGGATGTTTTTCAATAATATTTATATCTTTAGAATCTATGTCAAGAACAGTGATATCTGACTGTCTGGAAACAGCTCTTTTCTGTTTTGAAAGAAAATTTTCTTCATTTGTATTTTTTCTTAAATCATTCTTTGCGTAGCCTTTGTCATAGGGATTAGGTATAACTTTTAGAATATTTTCTACCTCTGAACTTTTATTTTCTGACGAGGAGTTTTCTGAAAGTTCTAAATCTGTATGTTCAAAGGGAGAGACCTTAATTTCTTCATTTCTGTTATTAAATTCATGTGGCAGAAAGTCGCCCATCATTCCTTCTTTCGTATCAATTTCACTGATTTCAGATACAAGATTTTTTTCTTTTTTCATGCTAAGATGTTCAGAGAATGTTTCACTTTTAACACCATCACTGGCTGTTATAACATTTTTATTCTTTGTTATTTCTTTAGTTTCAACAGCAATGTTTGTCAAAATGTCGTTACTTAAATTTGCTTGTATGCATGGTTGACTATGGTGGTCTTTTACAGCAAGATCTCTTTTCTGAAGTATCAACTGATCCCCAAATTCTTCAGCATAATTATTCTTCGTTTTCTTAGTCACACATAATGATTTATTTTTTAAAGCCCTATTCAGCATTTCCAACTGAAGTTCTTTGAAAGATGCTAATTGGAATAAAACAAAAGTATAAAATTCAATCGAAATAAATTTATTCTTATAAAATAATGTGTGTAAACTATGAAATTGAAACAGTGATTCTTAAATAGTATATCTAAATCGGTATTTTAACATTTTTCCCTTTAACCATTTCAGGGGCACCGATTGCAGTCTGCAAACGCTTAAATTTTATGCCCTAACTGACAACTGAAACCAGTATTTTTTTAGCACAATTTCGATGTCATAATATACTTGAAGAAAAGCTTCTGATTATTTATAAATAAATTTGTTCGTAAATTGCGGTGTGAATTAATTATGGAAAATTCTTGGAGCAGAAAAGCCTCGCGCGTGAAAGGGTTAAAATTGCTTCAGTGCTTTTTCATACTTATTGAGTGTTTCGGGGGAAAAAAATTGGTTGATAACTATGAGTTTTTTTAGGGTGATTTAAGTGTTTCTTTTATTAAAATACAATATTGAAAATCTTTTCTTACTCAAAATCTTATCTTTAGGGTAATAATAATGTTTTACTAATCTCATTTACTCCTTAAAAAACTCATCGTTTTTACCTTAAAAGATAAATTATTATGCAATCTTTGCACGTTAAAAATTCCATGAAATAAAAAAATGTAATTATTTTTATAAATATTTTCTCAAAATTATGTATGTATATTTTCTTTATTCAATAAAAATTTCAATATTTTTATAATTTTTTGTTTAAGCCCTATTTAATGGTAAAAAGAAACGGGTTCAAAATTTAAAAGCAACAAATGAAGACGTGAGTTTTAAAACTCGTGCAAGGTTATCCAAAATTAAAAACATATCATTATTTCCTCATTAATCTATACTATTGGTGAACCTACACTAAAAGAAAATACTACAATCTGCACAAAAACTAGTTTTATCCTGTATTTCTGCCATTTTACAATCTTGGTTTTCAATGAAAACCAAGGTTTCCATGAAAACCCATGAAAACCAATGGGCGCAGTTAAAGTTTTTTTGCGATTTCCCATTCGATTTTCTGGATAAGGCGAGTTTTGAAACTCACGACCTCATATGTATGTTGTAAGTATGTCGTCGAATGTTTTATTTAATTAAAAGATTAACTGGATACCAACAGAAAAGTAATTAAAAAAGGAAATAATTGTAATTTTTATTTCACGATAATTAATTTATTAATTTAATTACATATATATATTTTTTAATTTTCAAAAACTTCACAGCTAGGATAGATTGTACCTGACAATAATGCCTGACTTAACTGAATTCATATTCCAGCAGTAGTTTTCAAAAGGGGTTCACTTTTCTGGTTTCAGATTTCGATTTCATTCCCTTATAAATTAAAGTATTCATTATAAGCAAGAAAATTTGCTTTAGTATTTACAAAAAGCGATAGCTAAAGCGAAATTGCTATTTTGGAGTTGTAAAGTAGATCTTGCTAAGTTAAGTAAATAGTAACTAAAACGTTAAGCTTTTTTTTTATAAATCAGTAATTTAAAATTCCCGGTAGCTCTAGTTCCACAAGTTTTGAAACAATTAACTCGATCTTTTAACACTAGAACGACCGGAAATTTTACTCAAGTTTCATAAAAACATTTGACACCAGAATTTTTATTTAAAACAGTTTGACTGATTTATTTAACGTAAGCCTGCGTGGTTTAAATTTAACTTATTTCATGAAAGAATTTCTGGTTCCATTTGACATTTAATCTTATGGTCGGAGTCGAATCGACTCCTTCAGAGCGTTTTAGTGTTAAAAAATTAATCGTCACATATTTGTTTGTGAAATAAGTGGCAATTTTTTTGTATATTGATATCTAGCTTTTTCTCCGTAACTTAAAGGAACGAAATTTTTTGTTAATTTTTTTTTCTTTTTACTTTGAATTTAATGCCATTTACCTGAAAATGCATATTTTTACTTAAACAAAAACTTCGTGTTTCACAAGCTTTTGAACTAAAAAACGCGTTTGTGTTTTATTGTTCTAGATCAAGTTTGCTATGATTTAAGTTATCTAAAGCTTGGGCTGTATTTTCGAAACATTTCTACCGATCAGTTGTGAAGCTACTATTTATAAATATATAGACCTAAAAATAAATAAGCATAAATTTCTACTTTAATATCTGTGTAATAATTTACGTTAAATGGAATTTTACAAAAACTTAGCATTTCATAAACAAATTATCGAAACTGCATTAAACTACAAAGCAAAAAGGAATATTATATGGTAACCGATCGGCAAGGTAACTTCGACAAATTGTGCTCACTTTACAGTAATGGATGTATCCCGTTGTTTATAGAACTGAGCTACATTTATTAAATTTTAAACAATAAAACAGGCCTTTAACGCTTGTATAGTCAAAAATAATTTAAAGCAGTACAAACTACATTTTGTTCACTCTAGGAAAACATTACCAGCGATTGCTTATTATGTGTAACTGCCCTGGATTACTTTCCTTGATCGATCGAAGGCCTTGCATTGCATGCGAATGTGATGAACCTATCACTCACTTGAGTAAATGAAATGAATAGCAGAACAGTGTATGTGATTTAAATGATTTGACATAAAATTAATAAAGTTACCTCTTATAAAGGGAAGATCGGGTTGGCATTTGAATAAATTATATATCAGAATGCATCTCAAAGATGACTCATTGTATTTTAAAATGCGAATGGAATTCCACTAACCAAAATTGATACTGATACACATCTTTAAAAGCATAGTGGGTTTATTGTCGCTTTTCTTGCTATTACTTTTTACCCGACTGAAAAGAAAGGTTATGTGTTTCACGCGTATCTGTGTATGTGGATTTCTTTATACTCTCGAACATCCCAAAGGCTGGATGGATTTTAATGAATGAGGTCTCTATTGATTCGTCTTAACGGGTTGGTTATAGGCTAGGTTTTATTTTTATAAATTCAAAATGGCGGCCGTAAAATACAAAATGGCGGTAGAGACGAAAAAACAATTTACGCACCCTATTGAGTGGCATGTCATTGGATAGGTCTTTCAAAATAAAGACGATGTTTTATTGACTATTTTACAGTCAGAAGCTCCGTTAAAATATTATACAACCTTGAAGTTATGTATGTATTGTGGATCTCTAGCTTTACTGTAACTCTAACCCTCATAGACATCTATAAGCCTCATCAAACCAGTGTTTATAGATAGGAACTAAAAGTCAAACACAACTTAAAAGTCATCAATACAAGTAAGTAAAAAAAAAAAAAATACGTAAGTAATATAAACAAGTAATATAAAAAATATATATATTTTTTAAGTCAATTCCTACTTAGGTCAATAAGATATTTTTTTTTCTCCCATTCTTCTTTCCTTTAGAGTGGCGCTTAAAATGCCTTGATCAACAAGGGGGCTCTCTCGATTATTGAAAATTAATTAATTTAATTTAATTAATGAATTAATATTTGAAAAAAAACTGGATTAACATCAAGTGTCATCCACTACAAGTTAAAAAAAAATATTTGAGCTTGATTGGATGAATAATAAGTATTTTATTAACGATTGAATATTTGAACAAGATATATATAGCGAGACTGTGAGCTAATAGTAGGAATTGAAAAGGAAATTGTTTCACATTGATGAGAAATAATTAATTAGCTCGCTTTTTACGCTGTCGGGTTTTTCGATTTTTTAAATTTAATTGTTTATTATGTTTTAGATTAATCTTCTATATGTATATAAACTTGTAGCAACCTATTTGGCAAGTTATGCTTCTCCTTGTAAAGTTTAGGAAATTGAAAAAAATTATCTACCATTTGCTAAGTAATGCTATAAACCATTTACTAATCTTCACAAATTTCAATTTATAAAAAACGAGTGTATTTCACAAAATCCACAGTGGTTTAAATCGCCGGAAAAGATCTTCAGACACTCTTTTAATCATCTGTCTTGCTTCTTAAGCATTTTGCGATATGCGCTTCCATTTAGGCATTTGATAAATTTATATAAATTATTTCAGGTGCAATTTTAACTATCTATTATAGGGCATTCTTCCTTCACATCACTGTTTATGAGGGGTTTTTTATTGTTATTATAATGTAAACGAATTACTCAGAATAGTAAAATTCTTTCCATTTAATAAAATATACATTCCTTAATTAATTAAAGTGCAGATTTCTGCTTTGAAATCTCAGATATTTTGAATTAAAAATTTCACGACTCTGCCAATGTTGTTTAACATCACAATCTTTTTATAAAATGCAAAATATAAACTCATTTTAAATACAGAAGGAATAATACAATCTTTGTAGGTAATTTGAATAATAGAAAATCGTTAAGCACTTATTCTGCATACTTTCGCGATATACATATATGTATATATATAAATATATATATACACAGATTTGGAATTTTTTGGAGAATTAAAAGTAGAAATTTCCCTCGATTGTTTTATACCGCATATTTATAAATTATAAATATCTTACATAGCACAAGGAATAGACAGTAGATAACTAACAAACTCTATTATTGAAATAAAATTATACTTGCTTAAACAAATTTTTTGTCCTTGAAATGTAGTTTGTTGAAAACGTAATCTCGTATAATAATTCTTTGATATTATTTAAAATTTATAAATCAGTCTTAGTTTTCGCACATTATGTAAATCCAATAATCAAATTACTTATAAAACTTATGCTAATTTCAATTTATCAGATTATTATTGTGAATATCTTAAATTTATGTTTTTATGACAAATAAAGGGAAGTCTTTTTTAATATTACCGTTATATATTTATGTATTATATAAATAATTTTAAAGTTTATTCAGATCTTATTAATCACTTTTTTAAAAAACGCAAAAAAGACGCAAATTACCTTTATTTTTCCATATTTTCTCTTCTTCCAACTGATTGTCGATGTCTTTAAGAAATAAGAGCTCTAGTAGCAATATCAGAAATTCGCTGACTTCTGGCCTTTCATGAGGGTAAACCTTCAGTGTATGCTTAAAAAGTTGCAGTATTTTGTCTAAATTTTCCTTTTTCGCGGATTTTGGATATGCCTTTCTAACAATTTTCTTAAATTTTTCTGCCTGTAATAGAAAGAAAAAAAACAGTAAGGTCATTGTGCCTAAATGTGACAATGTTCTTTTACTTAATATCTTAATGCGATAATCGTAAGTAAATGCTATGTAATGAGAGATCTAAATTCAGGAACAAAACTCGAAACATTTCTCTTCATTTAAAATATTTTCTTTAAAAAAAGCATTTATTAAAATACGCATCGTTAATTATAAAGCTTCTTCCCTAAATGAAGCAAAAAATCGCGAAAGTGGCTCACGGTTTTCTTTTTTAACTTTGAAGATCAAATAACTCTATGGACGTGAAGGACAACGATATAGGTTTCATTACTTGAAGTGTAATCTTAAGAAAAGGCGATTAATTTTAAAATTAGAGCTATAAACTATTCTACGTATTTAGGTGGCTTTGTTTTCTTCAGATATCTATTAGCGACAAACTGAATGTCCTGAACTGAATGTCCTGAAGAGAATTTTTCCCGTTTCGATTCCTTTTTAAATTTTGTAACGGAATCATGTGTTATATTTCATTATCACTATATTGCCAACAAAAGTATACGCGGTTGAAATTACGATATCCCAAATCGCAGTTTTGTGGAGTTTACGGGTTAATAGACACTCGCGAATTTCGCGAATTTTAAACGATGTTTTCCGTGACAAGAGTTTTTCCTCAACTGCTGTTAGCGGTCTCGCAGACCACTTCCTTTTAAAATTGTGGCGGACATACACACATTATATATGTAATTTAGTTCAAAACAATTAATTATTCAAATTCTGAAAAATTATTATTTCAGAACTTTGTATTTGCCTTAAAATGTTGTTTATTTTGTAGAATTACTTATAAATGTTAATAATAAAAATAACAAATGAAATTCACTTACTTGCAGTATTTTATACAATGTAGCATATTCCTCTAGCCATGTTGTTCTTTGATTAGACTTTGTTGCGAGATAGTTGTTGGTTAGAACGTCAATTGTTAATATTGCTAGACACCAAGTATCCATCTTTTTCCCGTCAAATGTATCAAAATGACATGTGAAACTTTCTGGGGGCTTGTAGTATGATTCTGATCCCATTTCAAAGCTAATTAAGTAAAATGAACATCAATAGTTAATTTATTGTCTTACTAATTTGTAAAAAAAACACAGAAGTAATTTATAACTATTGCAGTAATATATCATAGCAATTCTAGACTGGGAGCCGGCAACACAGACAATCACGTCATCGAGTTCACGGATGAAATTCTAGGACTAGTTAAATCTTGATTCGCATATTAAAACGCAATCGGTCTGCCAAGTCCTATAATGGTGGAAAACACCTGAAAACCCGATTTTAGCGACTGGCTCGTAGGCTTAGCATTGTGTTTTCCTGCTCCCAGTCCTCCATGTTTTCATACCTTTTGGTGCAGGAAAACACAATGGTAAACCTACGAGTCAGTCACTAAAATTGGGTTTTCAGGTGTTTTCTACCATGATAGGACTTGGCAGACCGATTGCGTTTTAATATGCGAATCAAGATTTAACTAATCCTAGAATTTCATCCGTGAACTCGATGAGGTGATTGTCTGTGCTGCCGGCTTCCGATCTATTTCGGAACATTGCAGTTACGTGACCCAACGAAAAGATTAAAGTACAGTAGAACCCCACTAATCCGGACTAATTGGGACTTTGTACCTGTTCAGATCACAAAAAATCCGGATTATCCGAAATTTCGATAAAAATAGAAAAGAAAAATATGATGGGGTAAAAAATCGCAAGTTATAAGTATTCAGTATTATAATAAACATCCTCTAACCCGGCATCCTAAGGTCCGGCATGCTGGATAATCTAGCACGACTTTCGGAAAAAAAATAGTATTTCTTGTTTCATCACTCCTAGTGTTTATAATAATCCAATGAAACTTCAAAATGAGGAACAACTCATTACAAACGGTTCAAAATCGCGATTCTGTAAATAGCTCAGCTACCACGTCGACGAGGAGGAAAAAAAGACACGTTTTTGTAGATAATTTGCAAAATCATATTGTTGAAAGTAAAAATAAATTTTTGTCCTTTGAATTAAATACTTTTTGCATTTTAGAAGAGAATTTTATAGTGACTGGCAAACAAACTGATATTCGAGATTTTTTAAATATGGCTTCTACGAGTAGGCCTACAGAGCACGTTTTTATTTTATGTTCATGAACATATGTTGTACTTTTACATTATTGAGTATTTTATTAATCCTATTCAAGCCGTTAAAAGAATAAAAAACATGCTGTACTGCCATTTTATATTTAATTCTAACTTGTACACTTTTTCCCCGACATCCATCCTGTAATCCGGAAAATTTCGTAAGTTAATACTTTCAGTTAATTTGTCCAAGTAATAATTTTCGAAAATAAAATCGGTTCGGATTAACCGAAATTTCGGATTACCCGGGTTCGGATTAGCGGGGTTCTGTTGTACTTCGCTACTCACTATTATTAGGGAATATGGGTCTTTTTGCATCCTACAGAAAAGAATCAGTTTCATATAAAGCAAGTATTGTACGATGGTAATAACAAAGTGATAATTGAATAATAAACTCATTTTTTTGTTTTAATACGTAAGAAAAAACTAATTTATTAAACAATGCAGAAAATATTTTTTAAAAGTCGATAGAAACTACGATATTTTCATGTTATAATTACGTATTCTCAAGTCTATTTCTACAAAATGTTTAATAAATCACTGTTTATTTGTCAAGTTGTTTATCTATATTTTTTAGAGATGTCTTCTTTTAAAGTTGTAATTGGTTTTTGTTACATGTTTTAAGCCGATAAAATTAATTGTACAATTTTGAAGACATAGCCGATCGTTTACCGATCCATCAAAACATCGCCCGAGATCCACTGTTTGTTAAGAGCTCTGTTAAATTCTTAAACAGTAACGAACTTCCATTTCAAATAAAAAGTGTGATTTTTTTTAAATTTTTTAATTTTTAGAAATTTACAGTGAATCACCGTATTCATTTGCTTCTTTTCTAGAAGAAATAATACACATTCTTCAGCAAACTGCAACAGCATATTATTTTATAAAAAAGCGTAGTTAATTTTAACTGCAAACAGTCGTTGTGAAAAGGAGAAATTACATACCAATTTTCAAATATTGTCAGTGCATCGTTTCCTTTAGAAGACCCAATTTGTCAGAAAAACGCTACTACATCCACATCTGAATAAAAAATAGTACTCGCACATGTCTATGTATAACCACACATTGCATAACCTTTATTTAATGCTATTCCTATTATAATTATACCATAGAGATGTAAAATTACTTTACATCATTTGCATCATTGTAAAATTACTTTACATTATTAATTTGATTTTCAGGAATAAAAATCTGGCGAAATTAAATTTGCTAAAATAACATTTTAAACTTATAGATGAATGTCTTAATGATTCAAAATAAAGAAAAAAATGGTCAGCAGCGAAAAACGTTTTATTTAACAGAGGTTTAACTTAAACTGGCGAGTTTAATTTTCCTTACCATTTTAACTTTTTATTTTCTTCTACATTTTTACTTATAATGAATTTGCATAGTACCCACAGGACATTCAAATAAGAAATAATAACAATGTAGTATTTTTAAGTACAAAATTTTGGTATAACATTGTCTTAAAGTGGTGTTAAAGAAGGGACTGTAAGGAAAAAAAGGGCATGGTATAGGAAAAAGGGGACGGTAAGGGAAAGAAAGGGATCGTAAGGACAGGACGGTAAGGAAAATTACCACCCATTTTTAGGCAAATCATGTTAAGACTAAGTGATAGCCACAATCTTCATTGATTTTTAGAAACAGTTATTTACATTGGATTAAATTTAAAAAAATTGCCTTGAAAAGTGCAGGAATAAACCTTGGGGACAGTAAGACTACCAATAAAAACATGATGCTTGAAACTGATATTTAAATGCTGATTTAAATTTTGCAGTAAATTTCCTGTCAAAGAATTTCAGCCATTATTTCTCCAGCATACTTCTGCATAAAAAAAAAGTTGATAAAAATTCTGTGGCTTCATCTAAAGTAATTTTCTGTATAATTTTAGCAAGAGGGACGATAAGGAATCTAAAACCCAGAGACAGAGTTTAAAAAAATAATAACAACCGTAAAAATGTGTGCAGGTTAATTTTTTGCTACAAATTTATGTAAAACAATAGCCCCAGTTTCTGAAAAAATTACCTTGAATTACTTTTATTGAAACAATTTTATATGACAGCTCCAAACTTAAAAATCAGCATCAGGGACACCGGACGGTATAGGAATTTCCTGGTACATTTGCACCCCCAACATCGTCATAAACTTATTTTCCTCTTTAATATTGTTATACAGTCATGCAATGGGATGTTCCCCAGTACATGAAATAAATAAAACAAAAACACAAGAATATGTACTAAAATAAAAATTATTATTCAGGGACTTAAAAGTCAAACGATTGTGAGAATGTCCAATATATATTTTTTTTATTTTGTTTATTTAAGACTACATTTAAAGTATCTTACAAAATGTACAATCTAGATTTAAAGTAGAAAAAATACAAAAATAATATTATAATATACAAAATAAAATAATATATAAGTACAAAAACATCACCTACTCAACATTATGGCTCGTGAAAAATATAAGTGTTACAATTTAATGTTGTTTATGCTCAGAAATCACACTGGATATCAAAGCGCAAAATATAATTAATAATGAAATAACCGATGAAAAACTGCTGTTGTCCAATTAGTATTTTCTCACATAAAAAGTAAAATTTAAAAGCTAACCTGTTAACTGGATGTCATGATCATATTTGTACACTTTTGTTGTTAAATCTAAAGTATATGTACACAGAAATTTATTTCATCAAAATCTTTTTTTTTTAATGCTGTTGATAGTTTTTGTTAACATTCCTAAAACTTTGCTATTAATAGGCAACAATATCTTGTTTAGTGTGATCATCTGAGCACACAGCCGTTTTATACCTTCGTGAAACAAACAAACAAAAGTCAATAATCTCCCCCACACAAAAAAACAGAACATATTTATTTAAACAATATAATTAAAAGTAAAATCTGCGTATTTAAACTTGTTTGATTATTATTAACAAAAGTTACAATATGAGAGCTTTCGGCAATCGATGGCCATACAATGGTTTCTAAGATGAGAAAACCAGGATTTCCTAGTGACCAGTGTGTCATGTTACATCGAACACAGCATTTTACTCAAATGAGAGTAAAGGCAACATGTTTAAAAAATATATATTTTTTTTTATTTGTTTCTGCGAGTAATTCAAAGGAAAGTCGATACCCGCTATAAAGTGCAATTTCTTTTTTGTAATGCATTCTTCAGTTCATTACATTTCTTTAAAAAGTAAGAAATACGAGAAAAATTAATTACGGTAGTTTCGGTACTTCCGATCACTGCGCTTATCTCATCGCAAATAATAAAGTTTTTGTTAGACAAAAATATATTTCTATAAATAAGAAAAAAATATTCCCATTACGAATCGAATGGTTTTAGAATTACCACGAAACATTTATTTTACGTAAAATCTTTAAATGCATTTTTCTCTTTCAAAGAGACCTTGAAGTGTGAGTTATGACAATTTTCTAGGAATGCTTAAGGTTATAAAATTCCCTTCCCGCATAATCATGGGATGACATAAATTGAAACGCATTTAATAAAAGAGTATTTGTGAACAAAGATACAAATTCAATCACAGGAATGACGTCAATCTTCTGTTATTCATAACCAGTTAGAAGATGTTATTTCGAGTTATTAATCCAAAAATTTCTTGGCACCCATCGCTTAAATCACAGTTCTTACACGAATGAGGTAAACTGCAAGTAACTTTCAATATGAATATATGTTATACAAAACTTTAACTTATAACATTCATTTAAATTATTCTAAATTGCCGGCGTATTCCTTTTTTTCCCATTTCTTTATACTCTCTATAATTTATTTCTAGTTGAATTCCTATAAACTTAAAACGCGTGTCTTAATAATGATCTTATTTAAAAGATTCATCTAATAATAATATAAAAGCCATTTTTACTATTTTTAATTTACTCCATACCAATTTCCCGCCACCTATCTAGTGTCAGCCGTATTACATCAAAATCACTACGTGGGCCGATCCGGGACTCGCTTTTTATGACGTCCCTTGGTCGCTCTCCGTTGGCTCGCATTTCTTTTTCGGGTCTGTTTCTTAATTTGTTTGGATGGTTTCAAGTTTATATTTCAATTGATATTCCTCCGCGTATTCTAACAAAACGCCCGAGCATGAGCTCAGAGAGAGAGAGATTTTTTGTACTGTTCGAATATTTGAAAAGCAGTTACCAGAAGTCTTATCGTATCGTACAATATCTAAATTGTCAGTAGCATATTTTTAACATGGAATAATTAATTCGTGCTCTAGCTTGAAGGCACTGATAAATTCTCGCAATATTGGAATTGTTGACGTTTATATGTATGATTGAATAAAACATTTTCAAAGGATTTTAGCCAATGTTTTACTAAGAAATCATACCGGATTGCTGAGTCCATTACTTACCACTCATGCGGCCTGATCTGCATTTGACTGCATCATGAAACGCTGGTGTTTCGATTGAACTGAACCAATCTCATTGCTATAAACTAATCGGTAGACTAATTAAATTGGTCAACTGAACATAATGCCTGTTCACAACTGCTAATATCCCACCATATTGATACTTCTATCAGCGATGTATTCACTAAGTAGTACGAAATTTATGCAACCTCACCAATACCTGACTAGATTTTAGTAATCATTCAGCAGGATGTAAGTAAAAAAAACGGCAGAATTGTTCGACTTAATCTACTTATTCTTTATATAATATATATACAAGGTCATTCTGTCTAAATGTGACGACCCATAAATGTAACAATTTTCTTTTACTTAAAATATTAATGCCAGAATAGCACATAAATGCCATATATTGAAACTACTGAACTTCATAACAAAACGCGAAGAATTTCACTGAATTAAAAAACTTTTTATTAAAAATAATCCGTATTACAAAACATATCGCTAATTATTCATCGCCCCCATATCCTCCTAAATACGACGAATAAACGCATATGGATCAAAATTTTGCTTTTTTAACTTAAAAGGTTAAATAACTGTATAGAATTCAAGGCCTTGATCGTTGATTACATGTATTGAAATGGAAGCTGGGTAAAGAGAGGCAAGTTTTCAAATTTGTGTTCTAAAATATTCTACCAAATTTGGCGACTGATGTTTTCTTTTTTCAGATATATATCAGCGACGAACAGAATCCTGTAAATGCGTAGGCGCTTTTATGTGATTTACTCATACACGTTTATGTGGTATTTTCATGCATTATATTAAAATAATGTTTAAAGTAGAAATTGTATTTAAATAAGCTTTCTTGAGCTAATAAATTAGGAATTTTTTGCATCATATGCAATCGTGTTTTTCTTTGACATGGTACTTAAATATGTGCTTCAAAGAAGCTATATCTAAAACTGACTGTATTAAATGCCTTTATCCTCAAAATATTCAAAATATCTAAACGACGGACTACCAACCACATGAAATTAATAATATCCTAAAAGTACTTTATAGAAGGTTTTAGTTTACATTCGTATGGCTCTGATGCATGCGTCATACACGGTAGATTGGTATACATACATTAAAACATAAATTAAAAATTTAACAAACAATTCAGCCAACTAACACAGAAGCCTAATATGGTGGGAAGAAAATTTGCTAATTCAAATTGATAAACATAATAATCCGAAAATGCTTTTTGTATATTGTAGTATTCATAGAAATATCTTATTATCTAAAATATTTTCACTTTTTCTTAATAAAGTACTATATTCAATCATAAAATATATGAAAGATGTGAGTCTCCTTTTAAAAAATAAGAATTATAGGTTATGTAGATCGGGGGAGGATATCACAATTTTAGAGATGCTTATGTGGGACATACTTAAAAAAAGTTTGCGAACCACTGATGTAGACCCATATCATCCATAAACTGGAAAAATTAAGGCCTTACGGAAGGACAAAGTGAAAATTAGAGTTAAAAGCAAACATAAAATCAATATATCTGCTTAAAATATACAGTATTAAAACTGATATGCTAAAATTTATATTGTATCGGACATTGATTAGTTACTTCTTGCTTTAAAATAATCAAATTTAAAAGGGTCCGAAGAGTGAATGTTGAAACATACTTTATTTAATTATAATATATTCAGTAATATGTATTTCAAAGTTATTTTTCAATATTTTAACTTATTTATAATTAATTTATGAATATATAGATTATATAGAATATATAATAATTATAGAATATATAATAATTCAGCGTTAAATGTTCCAACTTGAAGTTTTATCTATTTCAACTCTTAATTAAGTACTTCAAAATTTAGCAAAGGAGTATTTTAAGAAGAACTGACATGCATAAAATGAATTTTCACATTTAAGTAATTTGAACACCTCATTTAGTTTTTAACTCCATAAAATCAACAAAAATTAATGCTAAAATCGTATTATTGATTTCTTATATTACAAATAATGATTCAATTTCTACAAAAGAATTTGCTTTGAGCTAAAGCACCATGTTCAAAAATTTTCTGTGTAGTACAATGTATATTTATTTAATAACGTTCGAACTTTAACCTAAATGCGACAAAACTACGCCGAATCGCGTCTCACTGAAGTACAATGACCTTATATTATTAATTAATTTATTCATTTATTTATTTCACTGAAAATTATTCGTTTATTTATTTCACTGAAATTTATTCATTTATTTATTTTACCGAGTCATTTTTGTATATATTCATAAGCTGGGTGGGGATAAATAAACTACTTATTCAGTGCTATCTAGATAAACTAAATGATGTGAATCAGATAGCACGAGTAATAAAGACATGTGAATGAGAAATCCACATTTTCTCCAGAAAAATATTTTTAATTTAACGGATAAGTAAACAATTATGCATTTTGCACCCTATGCCACTTAACAAACATCTAACTCAGCTAAGAACATTAAATGTGGTACGGCACAGTCAAAAAGATAATAACGATTTTAACAGGAATTTTTATTAGCAATTAGTTTATCTGCACATATATACAGTGTGATTCATAAATATCGAAACATTAGGCTATTTTCTTAAATCTTTTCCTCTAGGCACATACTTCCAAATGCAAAGTTTCATAAAAATGGGTGCAAAATTTAATTATATAAGTTGCAACTCCATGGGAGGTCTATTTGAGAAAATACAAAGCTAAATTTTTATACGGCCCCTGTACAGCAAAATTCACAATTAAGAAATTTTTCCTTATCCATTCCTGAATTAAACACAAAACAATTCATCTCGATATCTTCAAAATTCGCAGAGATATTAACATCCAAAATTCTTGACTTACACCATTTATCCATGCCTCTGAGCGACGAGTTTTTGTCTCATTTTAAATACAAGATAGGGATTATCCACAAATTGTACATTATTAAAAGTCGATTAAAGACAGTGCCTCTCCCTTTGGACATAATGTAGCAGCGTATACATTACACGTTAAGCCTGCTTTAAAAATATGCTGGTGTTCTGCACTAGAGGTCTACACGGGTCGAAATATCTAGGTCTGGTCCCGAACCAACCCATAGGGAAAAAAATTCTTTCCGGCCCGGCCTGACTGAATTTCTACATTAGTTTTTTTTTTAATCGATATGGTTAAAAAATGTTTCATATGGAGGAGTTCTGACCAAAAATACGTATTGTAGCTTTTCTTTTTTCATGTTTATAATTATTTTTTAAAAAGAAGCGTCAAAAGCTGTGATTATTTGTTTTATTAATGTATCTATATTTATATGTAAATGTTTCACTTATTTTTTAATATTGTTAATCCATGTTCCATGTGTTGAAGACTTTGAAAAATGTTATACAGTAAAATCTTTTAAGTCGGAATCACATAGGAAAGAAAAAAATGCGTTATAGGCAAGTTTCCTTCTTATGAGTTGTAAATGCAGTCTATTTTTTTCTCAGGTATTATTATATTCATTTTGCATGTATGAACAGATTTTTCCGATAGAGAAAGGATTCATCATAGGCAGGTTCTTTTTCACTAGTTTTACAGTATTTTAATTTTCTTGCCTTAAAATCAACTATCCTTTTAAAAAAATGAATTTTAAAGTTTCATTGTAAAATATGTCATTTAAAAATATATGCATTTTTTTGTAAAAGTTTTTGGGCTGAGCCAAATTTTACTTACTTTTGCAAGGATTAGGTCAGTCAGAGAAAATGATTTTAACATGGGTTGTGTCGAGACCGAGACTGAAAATTTCGCCCCGTGCAGACCTAGGAAGAAGGAAGCCAGTCCCGGTTCGGTATGAAAAAATACGTTAGGTTTGGCTCCGCCGAGTCTTCAGAAAAAAGTCGCCAGTCCCGGCCCCAAAGTACAGACTTTTTTTAACGGCCTCGCCAGGACGATAAAAAGCCTGAAGTTGGGAAAGCTAAAATTATGAAAAAACAACCCTTAATCGGCATGTTAGAAAAAGCATTGTTTTAAATTACACATTTAACATTTATTTACGGACATTTAAATAGTACAGAACGCAGGTGGAAATGGCAAATGTTAAACTGAATCGGAAGTTTAAGCTACAGAAAAGAGTTACTTTTTCACGTGCAATTTTTTAAAAAGCATTTTAACATTTTATTAGCAGCCAGTCTTTGTTTAAAACTTTTAAATGCGCTTTTCTGCATGATGGTGTTTTATTTCACCATTTCTAGTATTTAAATTATTATAAGTCAAAAATCTTTAAATAAAAAAGAAGCAAATTTGTACCATGTCTTTTTTTTATTATTTTACATTGATTTTGTTTCGACAAATTTGAAAAAATATTTACTTTTGCAAGTATGATTTTTTTTTTTTATAATAAGATACATCATTTTTTAAATAAATATTTTAATATTTTTAAACTTAATATTTTAAAAAATTCTGAAACAAAGCTGAAATTATACTCTCATTTTTAATTAAATGAAAATAAATTTGAAGTCGGATGAATAATGTTTTGAGTTATAGCGAATTTGAATTATTCCACCTAAAAAATACTAATCATTTTTTTTTTTTTTTTTTTTTTACTTTATGAGAACTTTTAGGATGTGACTTTGTTTGCAAATTATATGATTAACAATCACAACAAAAAGAAAAAAAATCAAAATTATAACTCAATATATATACTTTTTTACATGTTTCCTAGAGCTCTTAATGTAACACTGTTCCTTGAATTGCACACATTTCAATTTGTGTCTAATCCCTTAAAATGTTATGAATTATTTAAACGGCCATAACTGTTCAAGTTTTGCAGATATGAAGATAGATTTTTTTGTGTGTGTTTAATTTAGGAATGGATAAGGAAAGTTTTCCTAATTGGAATTTTTAGCCTATCGGGGTCGTATAAAAATTTAATTTTCGTATTTTTTCAAATAGACACCCCATGGAGTTGCTACTTATGTCATCATATTTTGCACCTTTTTTTATGAAACTTTGGAATTAGAAGTATAGTTCTAGGGGCAATATTTAAGGAAATAGTATATTGTTTCGATATTTATGAATCACGCTGCATATTAAGTATTGTTAGAGCACAATACGTGTAAGTGCTTTTAATGAATACTGATCGAAAATGGCAAATTTTTCTCATTTAATCCAAATTTTTGTAAGCTATGTCAACTTTTCTTTGTTGCTGTTTGCTAAAATTTCCTTTATTAGTGTCTATTGGAGCAATAACGTATAATAATACTCAAAAAATTAATAATTTCAAAGAAAACAGATATTACCTATTATTCAGTGTTGAAGAATGTCTTGAGAAGTCGAATCCTCCAAGTTTTGCTCTATTGTCAGAAAATATCATAACGCAACTTCCACGTATATTTAAGTGTACAAATCCCTCAGAATGAAGCTTTTTTAATCCCATTGTCACTTGTTTTATCCAGTTGAGGGCCGATTCAATGGCATCAGGAGATTGTCGGAAGAGCTTATCACTTATTTTATCTTGTAAAGAATATTCTCCAGTTTCTGTGTAGATTATATAGGACTGTAATTTGCACAAATATTCAAATTGTAGAGCTTTAACAATGTACGGATTTTCCATTTGAACAAAATCAAATTTTCTGAGTTCAGCTTCTTTCTTCGTCAGTATGAGAATAGATGACTTTTTCTGTTTGTCTTTATAATCTATTTCAATTGTAGCAGCAAATTTTCCGCGACTGAGGCATTTGTAGGAGCGAAATTGTTTTTTATCAATTATCAAATCTATAATGTTGACCTCATCCATTTTTACTATTTCTTTTTTTACGCAGATAAACAATCTCCGATTCTGCAACGAAAGTAAAAGATGTTACTGTAAAAATGCTATTTACCATTTACAAATAAAAGATATATGTGCTTTGGAATTTTTTAAATAATATGTGAGACTATTTATTAAGAATGGTAAAAAGAAGTTGTTAAAATCTGCAGTGATTCTTTTTAATGCATTGTTGTAATTTGATTTTCAATGCATTTGTCGAGAAAAAAACATTTTTGTTTAACAATCTGACATTTTCATATCAACAATGAAACTTTACTCGTAATTTATGTCTATTCACAACAATAGAATAACCTTTGGTAATATGAGTACTTTTTTTGAAAAATGTGCGATCTCTGGAAAATGGAGTATGATCAGTGTTCCATAGACGATGAGAAAATTATTTTTTTTTTCAAAAATCTCCTGTAATCAAAAATCTTTTTATTAGAGGTTTCTTACAAAAGTAAATTCCATAAAGTAATAATTGGTTCTTAATTTAATTTAATTCTATTTATTGTAATTTTTTTTTTGCTAGTTTGCTTTTATGTGGATGAAGGTTAAACGTATCTATGTTATAGTGATATTTCAGGTGACATTATAACGACATTCATTAATAATAGTTACAGTGAAACTTGAATAAATCGAACTTGTTTAATTAGAAATTCTGGATAATTCGAATTTTCTTTTCGGTCCCTAGAATTCTGTATTGAATGTGGATTTTTCGAATTTTATTTTGGATAATTCGTACGATTGCCCTAAGAAATTTTGCGGTAAAACCTGTTCCTGAGACATTTTTCAGCTAAGGTGCAAAATATTTTAACAATTTATTTTACCGGTCTTTCTACGGACATGAAAGAAAAAATAGATTCTCTCTATGTAATGATATCCAACGGATTTTCCACTAAGATGTTATATATTCCCGCAGCCGCCATCTTGGATTTCTCGGCGATGTTTTGTTGGCGTTTATCGATAAGGCAACCCCGGCGAGTGACGTGTTTTGGCAACCCTGTTAAGCCTAACATGCGCATATATCTGCTTGGCGACATTTGCTTGGCGAAAAAGGGGTTTTCACGCCAAGAAAAAATGCAAGATGGCGGCCGCGGGAATATATAATATCTGTTCCGGATTTTCCGACCTAAGTCACAAGACTTGGCCACACACCTACAGAAGGAGAATCTATCTCACTGCGGTTTGAAATGTGAGCAATGTGAGATTCTCATTCTCACCACTTACACTTCCTGCCCTTTTTTTCTCCTGAAGTGCAACATGATTTCTTTCGGTATTAGATTCGCTTGCGCTTCAAGCTGCGTGAATTATTTAATGCGTGGTAATTTTTTGAACTTGTGCTTTAAGTATTGTTTCTATGCACTAGCTGTAGCAATGTTAAAAGCTAAAACTCCTAATGAGTCATTAACATTATCTCATAAGACAGCGATGATTAATGTAATGGAAAAAACACCTTAAAAAAAATCAGAAATCGTCAATGTATTTTGAATTCCATCCAACCCATTATTAACATATTTGATGAACAAAGATAACATTTAATTTTGAGTAGCAAACAATGCACTGGAAAAAAATAGATAAAGATCGAGAGAACCTGACAACCAATATGTAGACGGGTGTGTTAATAAGTGGTTTAAATAATCACGAAATAAGAACATTCCAAAGGCCATCAGAAAGGCTTAAATATTCAAATAATATGCAAGCTTTCTCTAAATTCCTAACAGAAAGGCTTGCCAATAAGATTATACATAATCCCTAAGCAAAATAATTACGAAATTAATTGTGAATATTTCTGATTTTTTTTTTGGAATTAATCTTCGAAAGAGTTTCTGTTAATATATTTCATTCTCACATATACATTTTTTTTAATCCTATTATTAAAAATAATGGCAGGTTATTGTTAATGCGGGCCATTTTTTGTACTTAAATACTGTGAGAGTAATAAAGCAAGTTTCGTCACGAAGGCACAATCGGCACTGCAAATATGATCATTATATAATTTTTAAAATTATAAAAAGACAAAAAAAATGAATTATCAAATTTTGATTCTACTTATATAAAAGAAAACTAGTATTTAAATATGTATTATTATGTTGTGACCTGTTTAACTGGTCTTTCCTATATAGAAAGTCGATTGTCGATAGTGTTATACAAACAATAGTCCCGATGCTATTGAGTTTTAACTATCGATTATAACCCTATGTTAGCGAATTTATATATGAAGGACTTACTGTGTTTACTCTTCACTAAATCTCATTTTACATTACATTTTGAGCTCAAAACTGCGTTTTAAAAACTGCGAAATTGAAATAAAAACTATGCATTCATTTTTTATTCAAAATCGATTTTTCACGTTTATGCTAATTTTGCAATAAAAAGAAAATGTACAATAATTTAACTGTTAAGCACATAATCTACAGTTCCTGTATAAAGCCGAATAAACATATTTTACCATTCATGTACATTTCACCATCAGTGGAAATTACTGATTGAAATTCTTTTAGTTATGACATGTCCTTTCGAATTAAACAATATTGGTGGAAACTTTACTAGAGTTTTCTTCACCGCATGCAATATTTGTACTTTAGAAATAGATTTAAAACATTTGAGAGTAGTATGTATAAATAAATAAGTTTACTGTTTTGGCCGATATACACTATATAGCGATTAATGACCGGCAACTTTCAATTTTAGAAATTTTGTCGAATATTTAGATATATACTTGACCGATTCTTCTAGAATTTCAGGATTAAAAAGAGCAGGTATGACCTCACATTCAGCAATGTCGATTTATTAAGGGGGGCAATTAGGAGGACAACAAAAATTCAAAGAAAAAAATAATATTTGGGATCGCCCTGTAAAATAAAATTCACGAAATGATCTATCACTACCGAATATAAATAAGCAGACATTGTACAATATGTGTATTCTTTTGTGTAATAACAGCACGTATATTAATAGAGATATAGCGATTCATTTAAAAAAAAAAAAAAAAAAAAAAAAATCTTGCATGTTTTTTGCTTATAACATGCAGGGTTTTCAACCAAATCTAACGCCGGTTTCAGAAAAATTGACAAAATATAGTACAAACAATATAGTACAATTGGAATAATAATATATTAAATATTTTAGGAAATATGAGCAGTTGTATGAAATAATTTTTATCTGCGCATGCGCGAACGATAACAAGGATCATTTTACATAAGTTAATAGTCAACTCTATAGAGCAACTTATTAAAAAAAAATTAGTCAAATATCGTAAAAATTCAGAAAGATAGCGGCGTTAGAGTGAGCAAATTTTTAGTTGTTCTCTAAAAGCACCTGAATGATAAAGGATTTTACACAAATTGCCATTTTTTATTAACTGACTTTCTGAAAAAAGTTAGTATTTAGTGAGTATCAACGAGTAGATTTGGAAAAAATGCTTCGATTTTGATACTTCTTTTGATCATGGTATAGGCTCATTCTGGTGGTTATTCAAGAAGAACTAAGGCATCAATAAAAAATAAAAATTAAAAAAAAAATTTAAATTAAAAATGACAATTTGTGGAAAATCTCTTATCATTCAGCTGCTTTTAATGAACAAATAAAAATTTGCTCACTCTAACGCCGATATCTTTCTGAATTTTTACGATATTTGACTAAATTTTTTTAATAAGTTGCTCCATAGAGTTGACTATTAACTTATGTAAAATGATCCTTGTTATCGTTCGCGCATGCGCAGATAAAAATTATTTCATACAACTGCTCATATTTCTTAAAATATTTAATATACCGAAACCCCGATTTAGTGCCATCTCGAAATAGCACCAATTCCGTTAAACCACCAATTGTCTCTATGAACAAATCTCCCAAATAGGAATTTCAATGTAATGCATCCGTTAAAGCGCCAACTCGATATACCGCCAGAAAAATTCTAGAAATTACTGTATTTTCTTTACATATCTTTCTTTTTTAATTTTTTGTTAGAATTTCAAAGGGAACATCCTTTTCCTGCGTCTAGATGTTTTCAATCTCAATTCAAACTTTACTAAATAGAAAAGAATTCGTATTCTTCTCAGCACGTGCCAAAATGCACCTGCTTCCCATTCTGCCTACCACTGAGAATGTAGTGCCAAAAAAAATCTAGAAATTACTGTATTTTCTTTGCATATCGTTCTTTTTAAAAAAATTATTAGAATTTCTAAGGGCACCTCCTTTTTCTGCGTCTAGATGTTTTCAATTTCAATTCAAACTTTACTAAATAGCAAAGAATTCATACAGTTTTCAACACCTACCAAAATGCACCTGCCACCCATTCTGCCTGTCATTAGGAGAGGAAAAATACCGTGTGCTGAGCTGCCGAGAAAGTGAAAGTTCTGATTCCGAATGACGAGTCACGTGACCCGATGCGCTTCTGGAACGCGGGTGGGTACAAAGCGCAACACGCCATTGGCCGAAAGGGTCTCTCCTCTCTCAGGTGAGAACAATGCAGAAAAGAACTTCTCCGTCCAGTGGTCAGGATCCTGTCAAAAGAGATAGATGAAAGACTGCCTGCAGTTTTTGTCGATTTCTAGAAGAAAAACGGCAAATCTCTCATTCGAAGTTTCGGTCGGACGTTTATTGCAACACCGAGGAATTCACCAGCTAAATCTGTAAAATATCCTGTCTCTTTATTTTAACTCATTATGTCGAAAAGAGAAGTTTTATTAATTTCGGAAAAGCGGGAAATTTGTGAATATAAAGAAAGAAATGTGAATGCATCGCAGCAACACACCTGCAATAATTTTTTCACACTCTGGAAAAAGCCTGTTAGCAGTCGCTGCATCGGAGACAATTTGATGAAAACAGAACAATATATTAGCACCAAGGATCTGCAGTCAAATGTAAAAAGACTGAAAGCAACGAAACATGAAGCCTTAGAGGATTTCCTTTGCACTTGGATACAACAAATGAGTGCTAAAAATCCTGTTATAAACGGAGATATCTTCAGAGAGTAAATAAAAGTCCTTCACCAGCAAATGAATATCACATATTTTGAATACAGTAGTGGCTGGTTAAACAGATTTAAAAAGCGATTCTCTCAGTACGTACAAAGTGGTGAGACTGCAGGTGTTGATGAATATATTGTGTTAAATGGTCGTAAAAAACTGAGTGCGCTGATTTTAGTGTATAAACCAGAGGACGTTTACAATACGGATGATAGTGGCCTTTTTTACCGCTTGCAGCCAGCCAGATAAAAAAAATTGAATGGTGTGGCTAAAGGATGCAAAAAAAAAAAAAAATGATCGTGTGATTCTTGTGTTCTGTACGAATAGTGACGGATCTGATAAAAGAACTATGACAGTGATTGGAAAATCAGCTAAGCCAAGATGTTTTTAAAATTTTAATCCTGCTCTTTGTGTAGATTATGAGAATTACAAGAAAGCTTGGATGATTGCAGCATTATTTCAAAAATGCTTAGTGAATTTCAACTTGGAATTGAAAAGAAGCTAACGCCATATTTTAATGATTTTGGATAATGCCCCTTCTCATTCCCCCTGTGCTTTAGTCATTTGGTAGGCCTCCCCACCTGGCTGTCCCAGTCACATAGCATATCCAATGAGCAATATCCGCATTGAATTTTTACCTCCTGACTGTACAGGATTTTTACAATCTTTGGATGCGGGTATAATAAACTCATTCAAAGCTCATTATCAAAAGTATCACTGCCGCCATATCAGTGGAGAAATCAATAAAGAGGATTTTTCTCCAATCCTTTTACATGATGCTATTCGCATCATAAAAAAAAGCATGGGATGAAATTTCATCAGAAACTATTGTTAACTGCTACAAACATACTGGATTGATTAAATCTGAAGGATCTACTAAAAATCAAAACAGTACTGCACTTAAAGAACTACAAGACGAAATACAGAAATTAACAGATATTGAGCACCCTCTATCGGCAATTAAGTACATTAATATAGGCAAAAGTGTTTCAACATTTGAAGATTTGACAATCTAAGAAATTGTTGCCAATCAAAATCAAAATTCAAATTCATCAGACAGCGAGTCTAAAGGAGCTGAAACACCGCCTAGTACGTCTGATGAAGTTAAAAATTGTAACTGATAAAAAAATGATGAATAACCTGTAGAGAAATATATTAAACACGTGGATAAGTGTGATCACAGATGGCAAAGAGGGTTTCGTTTAATATTCCTTTCAAAACACATTATTTTTTAATTAATAAACCCATATCGATAATTTATAACTATTAAATCCTTAAAAACCGCGAAAAGCAGGAAAAAACGCTAAGGCTTTTTTTAAAAATTAGCGTCCCTGCCCCCCCCCCCTCCCCTCGAAATTTCTCGCACCGTTCTTTTTATTCTGCGTTAAAAACTATCTTAAAGTTTCAAACAGATCATCGTGTTACATTTCCTAAGTTAAATAAAATCGCGTTCTGTTAGTTTCACATTCCAAAACCAGGGAGCGCACTATACTCTTATCAAAGTTGTATTTGAACGAAACTCCGTCAAAAAACCTATCCGTAAATATATTAGTCGAGAGGGTGGCGGTCCTAAACAATAATTTAAGAAATTTGCGCAAATTACTATTGGAAAATATTGGTATCAACGCTTATGAAATTTTTATATTGAATAAGTAGCATTTATCTCAGGACTCTATGACAAAACTGCGCATAAAACGGTGAAAAAAGCTGAGTTTTAAAAACTTTTTAACGCCTTCCCTCCCCTCCCCCGAAATTTCTTGCGCCTATCTTTTTAAAACTTTTTACTATGTGTTATAAAATATCTTAAAGTTTCAAACAGATCGCTTTGTTAGATTTCCTAATTTAAATCAATTTTTTTGACGGAGTCCTAATTTGCACCTCTTCCCAACAAAAATTCAACTCGCCTTAGATTTCGATGTACCGCCAAACTCGTTATAGCGCCGAAAATTTCTCGAACGGGTAATGGCGGTATAACGAGGTTTGACTGTAATAATATTCCAATTGCACTATATTGTTTCTACTGTATTTTATCAATTTTTCTGAAACCAGCGTTAAATTTTGTAGAAAATCCTGCATGTTATAAGCAAAAAACATGCAAGAATTATGTTTTTTTTAATAAATCGCTATATTTCTATTAATATACGTGCTATTCTTACACAAAAGAATTCACATATTGCACAATGTCTGCTTATTTATATTCGGTAGCGATAGATCATTTCGTACATTTTATTTTACAGGGTGATCTCAAGTATTATTTTTTTTCTTTGATTTTTTGTTGACCCGTAATAGTCCCCTTTATCAAATCGACCATGCTAAATATGAAGTCATACCTGTTCTTTTTAATTCTGAAATTCCAGGAGAATCTATCAAGTATATTTCTAAATATTTGACAAAATGTCTAAAATTCAAATTTGCCGGTCATTAATGGCCATATAGTGTAATCCTCTAAGACCTGGCCTGCACAATTGAGTAGGTGATCCTAAAGAAAAAGAAAAAAAACGTTTTCCTCTTTTTGTGCGATTAAAAGTCGAACCCACAGAATTGCGTGCATCCTCCCTTAACATAGCCCGACATCGAATTTTTTTGCAATCAAATACTATCCTATTAGTTAGCGAAACTTTTCATTTCTACCAAAAACCTTCCGGTCTGCAAGGGATATATGAACTTTCGAAATGGAATTACTAAGAAAGTTTAACACAATGGGGTAAATTCACAAGATTTTCTTACCTTTTTCCTTGATGAAGAAAAGTTGCTTAACAAACAGTAACTATTATACAAAAAATATAATTGCAATAGCTATTTAATTTGTAAGAAATATGGTATTATTATGTAAAAATGTTTAGGCTTAGTAACAACATAAGAGGTTATTTTCTTTTTAATGGTAAAATAGCGTTTTTGAAATTTCTATTATTTGTTTAAAAGTATTGTTATAAACTTTCAAATAATTCTTTTGTCAGGATAGCATCTTTTGTTTAAGAAAGAGTCATTTTTCAGAACAACAATAAGACTTTATTTAAAAAAATTTGTTTTTTTTACAATAATTACATATTATTACGTAATGAGAAAGACATATCCTGCAAATTACTGAAATTGGTAAGTGTAATGCTTCATTAGAGCTTCAGCCAGTTTTTAGGGTTCCGTACTTAAAAAGTAAAAACGGAACCACTATAAGATCACTCCTGTGTCTATATGTGCGTCACAGCCATTTTACTCATAAACTATCGAACGTAGAAAGTTCAAATTCGGGCAAGTAATAAAGACTATTGACTTACATATTTTCAAATTATTAAACATTCATAAATATATTTAGTAAAAATATAGAGGTGTTATAAATTAGCTACTTGAAAAAATACTCTTTTCTTTTTATATCGTGTGGGGTATCGTGTGAAAGCTTTCGTAACGCTAAACTCAAAAATACATTCCTTTTAATTTTAGATATTATATTTTCAAAGATATCGCCGAAAATGTAGCGGAAAAATATGTTCACCCCCATCTAATTCCGAATCTACGGAAACTAAAATTATGAAAAAAATTAGAGGTAGTAGACTTTAATTTAAACCTTGAATAAAAATTATAGCGATTACCCTAGGCCACATATTTTTTGAGAAAATCGCATTTTTCTGTTACACACAAATTTCGATTTACGGGCATTCAGCAAAAGTGTTGAGCAGCGCTGGAGATACCTATCGTAGTAGAAGTATAAAAGCATTGTTGATAATGATTTTTGAAAAAAATCGAAAGTAATTAGCCGCGAGATATTAATCCTTAAATATACGGACAGTTTGGACATACATAACGATAGGGGCGGCATACTCTATGCCTAGTTAACAGCTTTTAATGATATATATGCGTAATGTAATGTCCAGAAGCAGTATACAAGCAATAAACGTCAAACTGTTAAAAACAGACTAATTTAAGGGGTCTCAGGACTCTTAAAACTGAAAAAATGGAAAAAAAAACATTTTCAACATTTAATGGCTTAAAATGTATATGATTTTAAAACACAATTTTTATTGGGGTGAAAGATATAAGTATTTTCTTTCATTTCATGTTTTTAAAAAATTGCAAGATGCAGAATTAGTATTTATAGGGGGCTCGAAACTGTTACACATATGTCGAGCAGAAAATTGGCACAGCAGCTTACGCGCACGATTACAAAATAAAT
Source organism: Maratus speciosus (assembly GCA_963932465.1). Taxonomy (NCBI): domain Eukaryota; kingdom Metazoa; phylum Arthropoda; class Arachnida; order Araneae; family Salticidae; genus Maratus; species Maratus speciosus. The sequence continues at coordinate 139,407,504 of OZ010793.1, forward strand.
ATTGCAACTAGAATGAAAATTTTTGTGCCTACATATACTTCAGATTATAATAATTACCCTGAACTTATATAAATTTGTATTTAAAGCATTTTTATACTTTTAATGCAAAGTTGTAGTTACCTAATGCAAAATTTTAAAAATTTCAACAGTATGATGACCTAAAGAAACATTTTTTTGAACAATAAAAAGGAAATTTTAGGTTCAGTTTATACAGACTAAGATGAAATATATGTTTTGAAGATTTCATAAAAAAATATTCAGAATTTTTTTAGGTATCCTGCGCGTTATGCCCAAAAACGTCATTTGGAGAAAAATGACTTCAAAGTTTCCGAGACGCCGCTTCAGCTATTGAGCGTGTATAATTCTAAAAGCCATAATTTCTGTTCTAATGGGAATTTCAAGGAAAAAATTATATCAAAATGTTCAGAAAAGATAAGAGTTTAACATCTAAAAAAATTAAAATTTCTAATATTTTCAAGCTTTTAGGGGACAGTGGACCTTTATTTGAGCACAAACGATCCAAAAATGGAAAAACAATTTTTGCATATTATTATTCTCCAGTTTGTTCTGAGCCATTTGCGAAAAACTGCATCCAGATGCGATTATTTTTCGCAAAGTTACAAGCGTTTGAATATTGTACACAAACAATTTTTTGGCCCTTTATTTGAGCAAAATCGACCCAAAAATCAAAAAAAAAATTTTTTTGCATATTATTATTTTCCAGTTTGTTCTGAGACGTTTGCGAAAAACCGCATGCAGATGCGACTCTTTTTCGCAAAGTTACAAGCGTTTGAATTTTGTACACAAACAATTTTTTGGCCCTTTAACTATCACAAAAAATGTAAACAAACATTTTCAACATTTGTAAATCAGTTTTTTTTTTCAAAATTAATATTTTAATAATTTTATAACCGCGTACATTAACTGTAACCGAAACTGCACTCGGCTGTCTGTTTACCATTTTATCGGCGATTTTTAAGCGTTACATGTGATTTTTTTTTTGCTATCAAGATTTGGATAATTTTCTGTCATTGTTTTTGATACATAAAAAGTTCTTTTCAGAACTAGAAACTACAATTTCTACAAAGTTTTAATGTATAATATTCTGCATAATGCATGCAATTAGTAGGCGATATCACAAGCCTAAATCCAGACCATCGAAGAAGAAATTTCAATGTCTCTCTAAACTTCAGAAACGATGGTCATCTGGGAAAACTGATGTTTCTGCAAATGACAATGAACTTGAAAACAGTGAAATTTCAAATGAACATGCTCCAAAGAACAATATAGTTGATTTACCAGTAGAAGCCAGTACAAGTTTTGCAGTCAGTAAATTCGATCAGGCTGCAAGTACTACCAGTGAACGAAAATTAAATGTTAGTTTTGAAAACATTTTACATCCTGAAAAATTACAGGAAAATGCATCATATGTTTTTATGAACAGTGGCATGTGGTCTGACCTTCTTTGCAATGTAAAGTGTGATGTTTGTTGCAATAATTCCTTAGATGTGATATCCAAGGGAGCATATGGATATACTTCTAAAATTCAGTTAATATGCAGAGAATGTGACAAGGTGTTCAGCTCCATATTTTCAAGCCCTCGAGCAAGCGAGAATGAAAAGTGCTTTGATGCTAATAAAAAACTTGTTGAAGCCTTTTTAAAAATTGGAAAAGATCATGCAACTATAGAAGTTTTTTCTATGGCTATTGGAATCCATGCAATGGATAAAAAAACTTTTTCAAAATGTTTACGCAGTTTGTATACCGAGCGACAAACTTTTAAGAATGACATTCTTCAAGTTGCCCGAAATGTGGTGCAGAAAAAGCACGAAAAATTCGATAGTGTTGCAGCCCAGGATGTTTTGGATATAACCGTTTCTTATGATGGGACCTGGCAAAAGCGCGGGCATACATCACTGTATGGGATTGGTCTCGTAATAGATATAATGACTGGGCTAGTAATCGATTACGAGATTCTTTCGAAATACTGCCCGAAATGTGTCACCGCAAAGAGAGATCTTGGCGAAGGTATTGCAGAATTTAGTATTTGGTTTTCTGGCCATAAGTGTGATTGTTCTCAAAATTACACAGGTTCATCTAATGCAATGGAGATGGCGGCAGCTGAAGTTATATGGAAAAGATCAATAAATAACTGTAGAATGAGGTATATCAGTATGCTTTCTGATGGGGATGCAAAAACATACCAGCATTTAGTGGAAATGAATGTTTATGGTAGAGGCATCAAAATCACTAAAGAAGAGTGCATTAATCATGTAGCAAAAAGATTGGGAACCGGGCTTCGCAACAAAGTCAAGGAGTGGAGAAGCAAAGGCAAAACTATTGGTGGACGCAAAGAAGGTAGTCTGAAAGAAGACACTATTGTAAAATTAACTAATTTTTATAGGAAAGCTATAAAAGACAATGTTCCAGATCTAGAAAAGATGAAAACAGCAATTTATGCCACATTGTTTCATTGCTCTTCCACAGACGAATCAAAACATTCTAAATGTCCGACTGGTGTGGCATCGTGGTGTTTTTACCAGCGGGCGCTTGCTGCTAAAGAAAAACCAAAATCGCATAAACTGATGAAAACCAAGTTATTACAGGATGTACTTTGCAAGATATTGCCCGTATATCAACGTTTAGCCAGTAATGAGTTACTTGCAAGATGCATTTCTGGTAAAACGCAGAATGCTAATGAAAGTGTGCACGGGAAAATTTGGAACAACTGCTCAAAAGAAGTTTTTATTTCTAAAAAACGTTTAGAAATGCCTGTTATTTCTTCTATCAGTGAATTTAATTTTGGATGTTTGAATACTTTAGGTTTTGAGCAAGAAGAAGCAAATTCGCTCTCTTTATCCATAGCAGAAAGGCGTGATAAACGTCGTGTTAATCAAAGTAAAAAAAGGTGCACAACTGAGTGGAAGAAATGCAGGAATAGTAAAAAAATCTGTAAATCACAAAAAAAAAAAAAAAAAAATCAAACTGCTAAAAAGTAAGGTGAAACTTATCACGCTGGTGGATTTTAATTGTAATAAAAAAAAATAATAAACAGATTTCTTTGAACAAACAGGTATGCTTTTTTTTTTCTTTTTATATTGGGTATTACAGAATCAATTTTTTTTGTTTACATATACTAAATTCTATTTTACTGAAGACATGTACTGAAAATTGAAGAATTTATAATCAAATGTTTCTGGAATTTTTCATAAATCAGTATTTTTATGCCAGCTAGAAGCAATTTTTACCAATAGTTTTTATATTTTCCAGTAGCAGCTTTTATTTTTCGCGAGTCTGAATTACAAAGCAATGCTTTATATAATTTTTTGGTTTGAAATTTCTTTTTCTTTTTTTTTTCGGGGGAGGGGTGGGGAGAGTTAGTAATGTCATGGCTTTTCTTTGTTCAAGGTATTGCCAAATCATTTATATATATTTGTGTGTTTAGTTACGGAAAACCTTTCAGTACTGTTTGTTTTCAGAAGGCAAAACCCTCTGCGCTCTCGCACATGTGTCAAGTGTGCTTTGATTTTATCATAATAGGGATGAGAGGAGTTTATTTAGATGCACTTGGCTGATTGCCAATGTTAGTGGCAACGTACAAATTAAAATTTTTGGTTATTGATATTTTTTTCTTTCATTCTTCTCCTTTTTTTTTTTTTTTTTTTTTTTGATGGGCGGGGTTAGTAAAGCCATGAATTTTTTTTGTACAAGATATTGCCAAATCATTTTATATATGTGCAGGTACTAAAGAGTATTTTACTGAAAATATTTACGGTAATTTTTAGACTTTGTTATGGAATGTTTCTGGAATGCTACATAAATCTGTAGAGTATTTTTTTTTTTTTTTTTTTTTTTTTTTGTTGTTGTTGGTGGTATGTATGTGGGGGGGGGGGAGGGGGAGTTGTAAAAGCGATGGATTTTCTTTGTACAAAGTATTGCCAAATCATTTTAAGTATATATAACTAAGCTATGTACTAAAGACTATTTTACTGAAAACGTTTCCATTAATTTGAAGATTTTATAATGATATGTTTCTGGAATGTTACATAAATCGGTACTTTTATGTTAGCGAGGTACAAATTTTGCAAATAGCATTTTTTATTCGACTATAGCAGCTTTTATTTGTTGCAAGTTTAAATTACTAACAATGCTTTGATGATGAATTACATTTTTTTTGGTTATTAATTTTTTTTTTTTTTTTTTTTTTTTTTTTTTTTTGAGGGGCGGGGTTAGTAAAGCCATGGATTATTTTGTACAAGGTATTGCCAAATTATTATATATATATATATGTACTAAACAGTATTTTACTGAAAACATTTACACAGTAAATTTTAGCATTTGCAAAAAAATGCAAATAGCACTTTTTACTCACCTTTATTTTTCACAAGTCTAAATCAGAAACAATCCTTTGATGTTGAAATAAAATATTTTGGTTTATGATTTTATTTCTTTCAGGTTTTTTTTTTTTTTTTTTTTTTTTTTTTTTGAAGGGGGGGGGGGTGTATTTTAAATAAAATGAGTGCAAGGCATGTATTTTAAATTAATATAATATATATGTATTTTAAAATTAATGAAATGACTGAAGAATACATGATGGTGATGGTCGAACAACATTCGGCAATTTATTACCTACCCCATAAATCAATGAGAAAGAAAATTACAACTGAATTAAAAAAATTATTACAAAAGCATAATGTAGTCGGTTGTGGGAAAGATAAAAATAACAATACTTGTGTATTTTAGTAAAAAATTTTACTTATCAGTACATACACACTAATTATATGAAATTGCATCGAATTTTTAAAATGCAGCGAAATCCTTTTTAAAGCCTTATTGATTGTGATATTGTAAAAAAAGTATTTCTGTGGTATAATAGTACCAAAACAGTTTTTTCCTATTAAAATAACATTTATGAAGCTTTTAAGAAGTAAATAATAAAGGTAAGTGTATTTATGTACTTTAAACCTGTTTTTCTCAAAACTAATTTTTCAGCGTTTTTAGATTTTTGAAATGCCCCTTGCGTCTTAATTTTTGATCAATATTTATGAAATTGATAAGGAAGTATCCTGATAATGTTTACAAAGAAATTGTGTAAGCTTTTTAAAATTCGTCTTCATTAAGATAGTCAATTTTGATTTTTTACTTATTAAAAGGCAAAATTTTTAAAATTCAACGAAATCCTTTTTAAAGCCTTATTGATTGTGATATTGTAAAAAAAAGGTCTATTTCTGTGGTATAATAGTACCAAAACAGTTTTTTCCTATTAAAATAACATTTATGAAGCTTTTAAGAAGTAAATAATAAAGGTAAGTGTATTTATGTACTTTAAACCTGTTTTTCTCAAAACTAATTTTTCAGCGTTTTTAGATTTTTGAAATGCCCCTTGCGTCTTAATTTTTGATCAATATTTATGAAATTGATAAGGAAGTATCCTGATAATGTTTACAAAGAAATTGTGTAAGCTTTTTAAAATGCGTCTTCATGAAGATAGTCAATTTTGATTTTTTACTTATTAAAAGGCAAAATTCTTAAAATTTTTAAAATTCAACGAAATCCTTTTTAAAGCCTTATTGATTGTGATATTGTAAAAAAAGGTCTATTTCTGTGCTATAATAGTACCAAAACAGTTTTTTCTATTAAAATAACATTTATGAAGCTTTTAAGAAGTAAATAATAAAGGTAAGTGTATTTATGTACTTTAAACCTGTTTTTCTCAAAACTAATTTTTCAGCGTTTTTAGATTTTTGAAATGCCCCTTGCGTCTTAATTTTTGATCAATATTTATGAAATTGATTAGGAAGTATCCTGATAATGTTTACAAAGAAATTGTGTAAGCTTTTTAAAATTCGTCTTCATTAAGATAGCCAATTTTGATTTTTTACTTATTAAAAGGCAAAATTTTTAAAATTCAACGAAATCCTTTTTAAAGCCTTTTTGATTGTGATATTGTAAAAAAAGGTCTATTTCTGTGGTATAATAGCACCAAAACAGTTTTTTCCTATTAAAATAACATTTATGAAGCTTTTAAGAAGTAAATAATAAAGGTAAGTGTATTTATGTACTTTAAACCTGTTTTTCTCAAAACTAATTTTTCAGCGTTTTTAGATTTTTGAAATGCCCCTTGCGTCTTAATTTTTGATCAATATTTATGAAATTGATAAGAAAGTATCCTGATAATGTTTACAAAGAAATTGTGTAAGCTTTTTAAAATGCGTCTTCATGAAGATAGTCAATTTTGATTTTTTACTTATTAAAAGGCAAAATTCTTAAAATTTTTAAAATTCAACGAAATCCTTTTTAAAGCCTTATTGATTGTGATATTGTAAAAAAAGGTCTATTTCTGTGGTATAATAGTACCAAAACAGTTTTTTTCTATTAAAATAACATTTATGAAGCTTTTAAGAAGTAAATAATAAAGGTAAGTGTATTTATATACTTTAAACCTGTTTTTCTCAAAACTAATTTTTCAGCGTTTTTAGATTTTTGAAATGCCCCCTCAAAATTCTTTTGAGGGGGCATTCTCCTCAAAAGATTCCTCTCTTTTTGCCTCTTAATTTTTTATCAATATTTATGAAATTGATAAAGAAGTATCCTGATAATGTTTACAAAGAAATTGTATAAGCTTTTTAAAATTCGTCTTCATTAAGATAGTCAGTTTTGATTTTTTACTTATTAAAAGGCAAAATTTTGATGAAAATCAATATGGAATTTAGAAAAAAATCTGTAAAATATTAACTATTCAAGAGATTAAAAAAATTTTACACAAATCTGTTTATAATAGAGTTTTAAGTGATTAAAATGCAAAATCGAGAAAATATCTCAAAAATTAAGATGCGAGAAGCATTTTAAAATTTCGTTTAAAAATTTTAATTTTTTTTTTAATTTAAAAATTTTAATAAGATTGAAATTTTTTTTAAAGTTGTTCTATATGCTTTTGGTGAAATGTATATGTGCACAAAATTTCATATTGCTATGATGAAAATTTAAAAAAAAAATTTTTTAACGCCCACCATCCCCTTAAGAGTCCTGAGACCTCTTAATTAGAATAAATCACATAAATACTATGGGATTCACGACTAGTCTGCATTGAGTGGCTGTCTTAATACGTCCCAAGTGACTTTAAAAGTTAATTAAAAGCCTATCTGGAAAAACACGGTATGGACCAAGGCGGAGTTGGAACTTTGCGACCTCCTTTTGAAGCGGGCTTAGCACAATTACAATTTTAAACTTTGAAAAAATGTTTTGTTTTAGCAACACTGTATAAAGAAAGGTTATTACTACTCTGAATTTAGTTTTATGAAACGCCAAATGAAGTTTAAATACGCACTGCTTTTATTGTCAGTACCGAATTAAGTTCATCATAAACAAATTAGGATAATATTAAAAAAGTCCTTCCGGCCAGTGCCTAGAGGAAGAGGTAGCTTTCATATTCCTTATTTTTAAAATGCTAGCTTATATTATTCAAACACACGAAGCTCAATTTAGTGGAAACCGATTATAGAAGATTCAATACTAGTTTTTATCAATACTAAATCATTATGAATGAGAATTTCGCGAAATGAATCAGCTTTATCCAAGCTGATTTTATTTAAAGTAACTTATATTTGGTTCGGCGATATCTTGAAGTGCCTGCCCTTTTAAGACAACGTGGTGGATGAGGCTAACCAGTGAATTTGGTCAAGACCTTAGTAATTCCTGTGCACATGCTCACTCACATCGGAATCGGTTGATATATACGAATGCTATCGCAGGCAGAAAATCAGATTTTTCAAAATATCACCCACATAATGAAATTCAAACTGCTATATCTGAACCATTTTTCAAGATAAAGTCAAAACAAAAAATGCTCCGGAATCCTTATATCAAAGTCAAATACTTAAGAAAGAAACCTTTTTCAATTTCTAATTTTTTTTGCACCTCACTTTAAATATAATTTTTTTAATTTAATGGCCGCCATTTTGAAACAAGACGGCGGATGAAGCTGGCCAGTGAACTTGGTCGAGACATTGCTGTATACTATCCACATGCCTTCTTACATCCAAATAGGTTAAAAAATACCTGGGTTATCGCGTGACAAATATCAGATCGTTTCAAAATATCAGCCATGCTAGAAATTCAAAGTGCTATAACTCAACCATTTTTTAAGATATAGACGAAACAAAAACTGCCCCAGAATCTTTGTATCAAGTTCAAACACATAAGAAAAAACCTTTTTCATTTTCCAATTTTTTGATATCTCATTTTAAATTTTAAATTAAATTTTTTTAATGTTCTCTTTTGAAACAAGATGGTGAATGAAGCTTGCCTACGAACTCGGTCGAGGCATTGGTATGTACTATGTACACACCAAGTTACATACAAATCGATTCATAAATACGCCTGATATCGCATGGCAAAAATCAGGTCGTTTCAAAATGTCAGCCTCAATAGAAATTCAAAATGCTATAACTCAGCCATTTTTTTAGATATAGACGAAACAAAAACTGTTCCGGAATCTCTGTATTAAGGTAAAACACATAAAAAAAAATCTTTTTTATTTTCCAATTTTTTGTTATCTCATTTTAAATTTTAAATTTTTTAAATTTTTTTAAATGGCCACCATTTTGAAACAAGATGGCGGATGAAGCTGGCCAACGAACTCGGTCGAGACATTGGTATGTACTTTTTACACACCAAGCTACATCCATATCGGTTCATGAATACGCCTGCTATCGCGTGACAAAAATCAGGACGTTTCAAAGTGTCAGCCACGGTAGAAATTCAAAGTGCTATAACTCAGCCATTTTTAAAGATATAGACGAAACAAAAACTGCTCCGAAATCTTTGTATCAAGGTCAAACACATAAAAAAAAATATTTTTCAATTTTAAATATTTTGGTACCACATTTCAAATTTCAAATTTTTTTAAATTTTTAAATGACCGCCATTTTGAAACAAGATGGCGGATGAAGCTGGCCAACGATCTGGGTCGAGACATTTGCATGTGCTATGTACACACCGAGTTTCATCCAAATCGGTTCATAAATACGAGAGTTACAGTGTGACAAAGATCAGCTATATATATATATATATATCAACTTTTGAACGGAAGGTGGTTTCGGGGTCTGGGGGTCATGATCGATGAAAATATACCAAAATATTTTGAAATCGCTTTCCTCCGAACGGCTGCAATAGGTAGCTTTTTGTAATGAAAGCTACCTAAAATGAATTATACTGAATAGCTATATTTGATATTTTTTAGGTTCCATATCTCTTTGAAATTTCATGGTATATCCATTTACACTTTTCTAGTATATACAGTTATACCCAACCCTACGTTGTACAGTTTTTTACAAAATCTTAGTATTATTTTACCAACTTTTTTTTTTTAATAATACAATTACAAATTCTTATATTTATTCTACGGAACCCTCTGTACGCGAGAAATACTCGCACTTGACCGTTTATTTAAATATTTTGTGAAAAGTTGGTACATTTCTACAAAGATATCAGTAGAAACGACTTCTTTTAGATTATACTACGGAATAAAAGAAATATATACATACGCTCTCGTTAAATAAACAGTGTGTTAACAGGAAAGTTCTAAGAAAATCAATTGAAACAAAAAAAAAAAACCCGAAAATCGTGTAAAAAACAACTTTAATTTGAACGGTAACAATTAAAGCACTACTGAAAACATTCTGTGCGAATGTTTGTGCCTCTAATTAAATTTATTTTTCTTTGAAGTTCTTCCTTTAAAATAAAAATTCGGCATTTTATAAAGTATGCCTTTTTTGTTATTGATTTAAATGCTGAAGATAAGAGTTATACATAACTTTAGAAGATTGTGTAAAAATTAAAAGAGAAAAATTATAATCTCACGTTAAATAATCATCAGTGGAAACAATGATTTTCCGAAACATAACATAAACAAAAGTTATGTTAAAAAAAAAAACATTTTTTTTAAAATTAACAATAAGCGCAATGTTACAGTACTATATGGAAGTATCTGTACATCTTGTTCGAATTTTTGTTTCATCCACATTGTCGTTTCAAAATTAAATACCTATTTATATAAAAAGTATTTGATGTCGTTGAATTTATTTATGTGCAAATTGTACCCTATCGATACTCAAATGTTCCGAGCATTCTGTATTTCTGTTCTGTATGATCTTCCCCTGTCAGGTGAAATAAAATAATTGGGCAAAAATCGAAAAGTTGAGTTTTATTTTATCATATTGCATCCAAGACTCATTCTGAATATATTTTCAGCATTTTTCTCCAAATGTTTGTAAATTTTACGTTTTTATAAAAAAAAAAACAATTCTAAATTGGGAAAATAATTAAGCAGTAAGGCTTAACAAACAAAAAAATACTGTAATTTTGTTTTCTATCACTTGAATCATTTAAAGACATAATTTTCATCTAACGAATTTACCATTATTTTCCCAACGTTTAAATGATTTATCGCTTCCAAAACCAAGTATAAATAAAAAGTTCACTTTCCAGTTTTATGACTGTTTTACCCGATCTGACATTCGCCTGCTTCTGTGTTAGTGTGCTAGTTTACTAAAAACATCATTCAGATTTACGCTTTAATAAAAATAGTGATACCAAGTTAACAAGTAAAAAATGCTCGTAAATGATCGAAAAATTCTTAATGATACAAAAGTTGTGCATTGCAACAAATTTTGAACAAATCATTGTATATTCTAAATTATATTCAACAATAAATTTGTAAATTATAACAATTTTAAACAGAATAGAGTTTTTTTACAATTTTAATAGAGCATCATTATTTTTAAAAGGTAGAGTTATCAAAGACTCACAAGAAGTAGCATAACTAAAGAATAAAAACTTAAAATCTCTTCTTCAACCTAATACAGAATTTTCTAATATCTGAATTTTGTGTATTTAAACTAGTTATTTCTTGTTGAATTAATTTCGATATTAAATTTTAAAAATCATTGAATAATGGAAAATACTTCTTTTGCAAAGACATTTTTTCCTTCAAAAATTTATTGTAGTTTATTTCAAGTTTTTCATATGCAGATTTACACTTACGTTATTTTAAACGATAAAAACGTTAACTTTTGTCCCAATAAAAATTTTGAAATATATTACTTATTTATTAATAATGAAGTAGATGCGAGTACCATATATTTAAAATATTGAATACTACATCATTCATTACTTCTAAATTTTAAATGTATTGCCGATGTCGGATGTATGTCGGATAAAAATGGACTTGATAACAACCTTTTTTGTGTGAACCTATTTAAAGTAATAATGATAGTATTAAAGATTTAATGAAGGATACACACATTCCAGTTTCTGTTTTAATAAATCCTTCACAATACTTTACTGGTCAAAAGCAAGTTCTTAATAACTCTGATATTCGACATAAGAGATATGTGGAATTAATAAATGTAAGCAATTCAAAAATATATTGACATATATAATATATTTACATACCTATCTTGCTATAATCAATAATCCTAATAAAAGCAAACAATTTCTATGCCTTTTGAATTTACTTTACAAATGACATTTTGGCAAAAATACAAGACACCTTTTTTGCAAATCTACAAACTGTGCTACATATGTATTTTCTAAAGCAATTTCTCAAGTAGGTGATTGACCATGATAGGACCAGCAGGTGATTTATTGCTGGTCCTAAATTTTATCTCCTGACTCTTGTCAAACAGAGAAAAAACTTATATGTCAAAAACGTTCTTTGTACGCCAAATCAGCTAACTTTCAATCAACAATATCAAATTCTGATGGCAGCGTTTTTCAGTCATAGTACTTACATCATCAACAAAATATGAAATCTATACTTTTTTAATCTAATAGTTAAACTAATCAGAAGTGCCAATCCTAAAACTTTCTTCTGTCTCATGCATGTTAATACTTCAAAATTCGCTATCACGATGACAAAATTAAATGACAATCTATGTCCATTATGAGGACTCTAAAGTTGTAAAAATTCGTGCATTACCTCATGAAATAGAACTATTGCCGAAATCGAAAAAAATTCAGCATACCAGCACCACCTGTTGGGCGATTTACGCCAAAAAGTAATTCTCAAAAAACTATATCAAGGTATAACAGAATCTGAAGTTTAATGAAAATCTGTGCGTTAGTTTTTGAGATGAATAATGCAGCATAGCAGCTGTAGCTGTTGGTCGATTTACACCAAAAAGTAATCAGTACCAACTCATTTCGGGAACTAACAGAATATAAAGTTATGTTAAATTCCTTGCATTAGTTTTTGAGCTAGGGCGCACACAAAATTTGTGTCACATACAGGCAGACTCACAAAGCCACAGACTCATGGGCAGGCATTTTCTAAAAACAGCCAAATCGTGTTCAGTACCTTCTAAATTGTATTGTATAAATCCACCGAAAACCGGATGTCGAAATTTTTCACGAATCCAATACTTTTTTCTTGTAAATGCAGAAGAAAGTAAAAAGAAATGCAGTCAGTAAGATAATTACTGATTATAAACAAAATAACCAGAAATATTTTCAATACTAAAAACTTAGTGGTCCTTTTTCTTTATGGATTTTGTGATATTTTTTACTGTTACCGATATTCTGGCACCATACTTTAAATACCTATTGTATGAATTTCAATTTCGATGACTGGAATGCTGACATATCCACTTCTTGTGTCCTGAAAATGTATCCCGAAAATGTCAATGTTATATTAAAAAACTTGAAGAATGTTCATAATAAAGGATTTTGTTTCCAAACATAATTGAAATAATATATGAATATGCGTTAGTAACTAAATCATCATTCTCATAGGGAAAATGTGCCAATAATGGACACACTCCAAATGTTTTAGTTATTTAAAAGAAAACCAATTTTTTTATGATTTTTATCTGACATTTTTGCCTTGCACTTTTTTTAAAATCTGGATTATTGCTAAAAACAGTTATCGAACCAAACAGGAAGCTTAATTTTTTTTTCTACTTTTCCTATTGTTTTCACTGAAAATTTTAATGAACTACCTAAGAGCTGGTCTTTACTTAATTTATTTTTTTCTTTATTTTCTTTCAAAAATTGCTAAAATAATAACCAATAAAAATCAATATGATTTTTTTACATGTTTTATAACCTAAATTTTTATTGAAAACCTTAATCAAACCATTGAGAAAGCAAAAAATAATATTTTAACTTTTCACTCTTTTTCAGTTAATATTCTAAAGAAGAATCTATTAGGTCCGCGGTTCACAACCTTTATTGGTACGCGACCCACCCAATATGGTGATGTATCTAATATCAGTATGGAAATTTTGTATGATCGCTCAGCTATGGGCTATCCTATGGAAAAGGAAAATTTTTGTAAGAAGGATGCACTATAAACAAAAACAAGAATTGGTACAATTTTATGTACAGGACTATTTTAATAAAAATTTAGCTATACAAAAGTCTCTAGTGATAGTAATATGGCTCCAAATGAAACAAAATCTAACTAGTGTTTATAGTTAAACTGAAAATATGTGAAAATCGATCAACGCAACGGTCTCTGAGGCCGCTAACAACAGTTAAGTTTTAAGTCAATTTCTACACGCAGTTTGTTTCTGTACTTGGTCTTTTCAAAAACAGCAAATTAGAAAAAGAATATTCACACAAGTATTTCGTGTTGAACCCCATTAACCCCTTAACCTACAATGACGGGCATAGCCCGCGTACAATGATCGAGCCAAATGTAATTTTTTCTTACCACTAAAATTTCACAGTAAATATAGTTAAATTTAATCGTCAAAATTCCATGATTAAACAATTCGAAAATTTCTATTAAATTTTAGTGGTAGCTATGGATTTGCCAAACCGACTAGCGTCTAAACCGCGCCCCTCACAACGGCTCATATCACAAATGCACCCGCGAAATTCGCTATGCTACTGAAAAAGTCCCTATTTAGAGGGAAAATATGGTTTTTCTTTTTTATCTGCGGAAACAAGTTAAATTCAAATGCTTTTTTTTTTTTCTCCTTGTTCTTGGCGCGTGCGTGCGTGTTGTTATTGACGTGAGGAGCAAAATGATTTTAAATAGATTTGATAGTAGTGAGATTAAATTTTTATTTATTGATTCTGAATAAAATAAATAGATGAATGTAGAGGAATATTTTTGGATAAAAATGTTGTCCTTTAGATGTTATGAATACGATTTTTGTTAATTTTGTTATTTTTCTTCTTATCAAATCCCTGGTTGTTTCAGTATTTAAAGGAAAGAATAAACAGTATATGAATATTAGTTTTTAAAATTTCTTTCTTAGGTATAGGTAAGCAGTTATATCTTAAATATCTGCAGAGGTGCCAAGTTCTCACTAATCTTCCGTAATGCGTGGATTAATTTAACCCAGTTTAACAACGTTTCGAACCAGAAAAAATATTTGATGAATCTTTATTTATTTAATTCCAGTTTTCTACGTGGAGCTTATTTAATTTCATCTCTGAAAAAAAATTCTGGTGCGAAATGTATTAAACCAGGGTTAAACTAACCCACATATTACGGAGGATTAGTGGCAACTTGGCACCTATGTATCTGGCATTAGAGATCAGAGAATAAGCGACTAACGAGTTGAGTATAATAGATTTAAAAGTTTTAGTAACTTTAAGTGTAGATCGACCGAAATATTCGTTACGTTTTCGGCACAAAATCCGAGTTTCGCCAAACATTCGTTTTCGGGGAAAATGCAGAAATATTTCAAAAATTTCGTTTGTTTCTTCGGAAATTTTCTACATTACTCATTGATTTCAGCTGTATCGGCTTAAATGAGACTCTTTTCATTTATTGCTAAGAACTTCACTGTTTATAATTATCAGTCATCAGGGACTCCAGATGTGAGTGCAAAGTATAACGCAAGAAATGCATATATGACTAAACTTTGAACATGCTTTCCATGTGCTCATTAAAAGCTACAAACTTAACAGTAATTATTTATTTATTCTTTTTATTGAACAGAAAATGTTACAGATTATTTTCTTTAAATAAAGAATTAAAAAAAAACTATCTGGTTTTATTTCTGTCATGTTATCGATTTACATATATTTTGCATTTAATTTGGCTACTATGACGCAAACAAAACATTTACATAAATTTTACTTATAATTTTTGGATAGCTTGACACAAAAGATAACTCAATTGATTGAAATAAAACATTTCAATGTATAATATAGACTCAGTGAAAATTTTATATATTTAACAGTGTACTGGAAAATTTAAAAATATATTTAAGACAAACCCAAAATAATTTTTATCGAATTTTAAAACAAACCTTTTAAAGTCCTATAAATTCGCCACTCAAATTTTCATATCATCTCATTTAAAACCCATATTTTGAATTTATCAGAGACTTGAATGAAAAAGCATTAATGAATAAATTGTATTTATATCAATTGATGTTGAAAATACTGTTTTCACTTTTGAATATAAATAGAAAAAAAGAAAATGATGATATATTTTTCTTTTAATTAATAACATAGCGTTACCGAAATTTTTATATCATTATTTTTAATACCTATATTTAAAATTTTTGGAGCCATAAGGTAAAGTGCTGTGTCACAAACGTTTAACCCGTTCAGTGTTTTTGTACTGATTTTAATTACTAATAAAAATTGTAAATAAAAAATCCATGTTTCTCATTTTTGGTTCTTCTATCTTTACCAGAGGAAATTAGTTGGATTCGGGAAAATTTTCGACTTCCGGTTTTCGATGGATTTATACGAACACGTAGAAAATCCTGAACACGATTTAATGGTATCATAATATTAAAATATTTATTTGCTTTATAGACGTTATAAAAACACATTAAAAGTAAATTAAAAATCTATATTTACATGTTTCAACTCATTTTCTGAGTCGTCATCAGAATGTATAACAGAAAATTACAAATGCATAAGAAAAATGGAAAAAATCATCGAATATAAACAAGTAATCATATAACGCGCCTTATATTTTCGCGATTGCTTGTGTTCCCTCTATGTCGCGACGCCGTAAGTTATCCAACCATTCAACCTATAAATTCGGGATACGAAAAGATAATTGTATCGTTACAAACTCCTGAACCTCTTAAATAAATTTCAATGGACTCTCTTATGAATAATTGTAAATAAAAATTAGACCTGTAGATCATTTTACTCTCTTTAAAAAGTATATTAATGTTCTCTATTAGATTAGGCCGGGGTAAAGCAGTATTACCTCAATTATATTTTATGCCCGCTATACGTTCTTTACATCTGATATGGAATTTTGTTGGGTTATACCTATATAATGATTTTTGATTCCACCCTCCATAATAAAATGAATCATTTAATGGTTACGATTATCACTATCGACATACGACTTACGACATCACGATTTAATGATTTTTAGAAAATGTCTGTCTGTCACTCTGTCTGTGAGCCTGTATGTGACAAAAATTTTTTGGGCGCTCTATCCCAATAGCTAGTACATGAAATTTCACAAACCTATAGATTCAGTTAGACCTTGATGTAAACTGGGGCTAATTAGTGCTTGGTGTATATCGCCCAACAGGTAGCATTGCTATGCTGATTTTTTCTCGATTTCAGCAATAACTCTATCAAGAATTGATGTTCGGTATTCAATAAAACTTTAGATTCAGTAAGACCTTGATATAAACTAGCATGATTAGTTTTTGGTGTATATCGCCCAACAGGCGGCGCTTCTGTGCTGCTTTCTGTACCATTTCTGAGTAATTAATAGCTATATCTCAAGAACTAATGTACGGATTTTCATCAAATTTCGTATTCAGTTAGACGTTGATGTAAGCTGTTACTGATTAGCTTTTGGTGTAAATCGCACAACAAGTGGTGCTGCTGTGTTGAATTTTTCCACAATTTTCGCAAAGCTATATCTCAAAAACTAATGCACGGAATTTTACCAAACTTACTA
The DNA here is from genome assembly GCA_963932465.1 of Maratus speciosus. NCBI lineage: Eukaryota > Metazoa > Arthropoda > Arachnida > Araneae > Salticidae > Maratus > Maratus speciosus. Next base: position 139,424,410 of record OZ010793.1, read on the forward strand.
TTCTGTTACATTTTCACGTAAATAGATCCTTATTAGACTTGGGTGTATATTGAACAACAGTAACAGGGGTTGATTTTGATGCTTTGGGTTAGAATTTTGGTTGCGGACATCTAAGAAGTCGGGTTCCGAAATTCAATGATTTGTTTGAAACAATGCGATACTTATATCTTCTTATTAAATACATCCAATTCAACGAACCTATATACCTTTACATTCCTCATGATGGACATAGATTGCCATTTAATTTTAGCACTCTGATAGCGAATTTTGAGTTATTAACATGTATGAGATAGAATAAAGTTTTGGAATTGGCACATCAGTCTAGTTATATTCTTACAAAAATAAAGTGATTATCTAACAAGGAAATGAAGCAGTTTTTTAAAAAGAATATTTATCCATACTTTTATTTTTAGGATTTTATATCTCGCATCAATACTTAAAAGGCAGATTTTTTAAATGCAGTCTAGTATTTACAGTAGAACCTCTTTTATCCGAAACTATTTTAACCGAAACTCTCGGTTAACCGAAATCAATTTTAAAGCTTTTTTTTCCTGCTATCACATTCCTTGTGCGCAAAATCCATTTTAAAAGCTTTAAAAAAAAAAAAAAAAATCTATCATATTCCTTGTGTGCAAGCGGTCATTTCCGAACTACGAGTACATATAAATATTTTCGATCCCTTTTCTTAGAGTTCCTTTCAATTTAACTTGAGCTCCCATAACCTGCGGAGTGGAACGTAGAAAACGAACAAATTAGCAATTCTGCAGCTTTTGGATGTTTTGCAAAAGGTTTGGCATGGCTGGAGCAGCAGAAAGACTGTGATAGTGGTGAACTAATAACATTAAAAACTCCTTGATAGAGCTTCAAAGCAAAAGCAATCGAAACTGCGACAAGCAAAATATTTTTCCGAACCCTTGTGATATATGTAAAAGGTACTTAATTTCCAAATTAAAATTCGGGTAATTTATTCTTCTTTCTATTTTGCTATTGCTTTATTTTTATTAAGCACTTGTATCACAATGCGAAATATTGCATATATTTCTCCTTAATCTCAAAATTAAAACATTCTCGATTATCCGAAAATTTCAATTTTCCGAAAGAGGGTCGGTCCCAATTACTTCGGATAATCGAGGTTTACTTTCATAAAATAATAGAGAGTTTTTTCTTTTCTAAAAGGCAGAAATTTTATAAAATGTTACCTCTTTCATTACGCTTAAGTTGTCTGTAATATTGTTTTAATTTCTCTTTATTGAACATTAATAAATATAAAATCCCGTCTCCAGTAAAAATCAATCCAAAAGAAAAAACTAGTTGGATGTGCCAATCCCAAAACTTTCTTCTATCTTATACATCTCAATATTTTAAATCCTAGTTACACATGTTAATATTTCAATATTATTAGTTCAATACTATACCAACTTTGATTTTCATCTTAAATTTCTGCTCCAGTCAATTAAACGGACCAAAAACGAGTTAATCTATATCAGGATATTTGTTAAAATTATTAATTTTTCCTTATTCTGTTGTTATCAGCTGTTTGCGAATAGACGGCTTAGCAGGAAGCGAATTCCCGCCACTGCACGAGCAGCCGATGCACAATAGAACTACGAAAAATCAAAAAGAGTATACAAAAATCGCTATCACAGAGCCCCTTTACCGCGCAATATTTCCAAATTCAAGGAGGACCTGTTGTCCAAAGCCAAAAACATGCACAAAAATTTTGGTTCAATTGCATGCATAATTTTATATACTGTTCGATGGTATAATAATGAAAATGGCACAGAGATCGCACTTATAGCGCTCCCTTCTGGCGGGATTTTTTCAAGTTCAGGGAGGACTTGCTTGCCATAGCCAGAAACATACACAAAAATTTAGTTCAATTATATGCATAATTTCGTACACTTTTCGATGGTGCAATAATGAAAATGACAGACATCGCAATTACAGCGCCCCCTACCGCCAGAAAACCGCCAGAACCAAAAAAAAAACACAAAAAATTTGGTTCAATTCTATGCATAACTTCATACACTTTTCGATGGTACAATATGAAAATGGCACAAAAAAGCGGCATCACAGCGCCCCCTACCGGCGAGTTTGTTTACACATTAAGGGAGGACCTCCTTGCCATAGCCAAGAACTTAAAAAAATTTCTGGTTCAATTCTATGCACAACTTCATGCACTTTTCGATGGTACAATATTCAAAATCGCACAAAAATCGCTGTCACAGTGCCCCCTACCGGTGTATTTTTGCAAAATTCAGGGAGGACCTACTTGCCATAGCCAAAAATTTAAAATAAAAATTTGGTTCAATTCTATGCATAACTTCATACACTTTTGGATGGTACAATATTCAAAATCGCACAAAAATCGCTGTTACAGCGCCCCCTACCGGCGAATTTTTTTCAAATTCAGAGAGGATCTGCTTACTATAGACAAAAACTTAAAATAAAAATTTGGTTCAATTCTATGCATAACTTCATACACTTTTGGATGGTATAATATTCAAAATCGCACAAAAATCGCTGTTACAGCGCCCCCTACCGGCGAATTCTTTTCAAATTCAGAGAGGATCTGCTTTCTATAGACAAAAACTTAAAATAAAAATTTGGTTCAATTCTATGCATAACTTCATACACTTTTGGATGGTACAATATTCAAAATCGCACAAAAATCGCTGTTACAGCGCCCCCTACCGGGGAATTTTTTTCAAATTCAGAGAGGACCTACTTGCCATATCCAAAATCTTAAAATAAAAATTTGGTTCAATTCTTTGCATAACTTCATACACTTTTGGATGGTACAATATTCAAAATCGCACAAAAATCGCTATTACAGCGCCCCCTACCGGCGAATTTTTTCCAAATTCAGGGAGGATCTGCTTGCCATAGCCAAAAACTTAAGATAAAAATTTGGTTCAATTCTATGCATAACTTCATACACTTTTTGAGGGTACAATGGCGACAGACAAACGGACACACGGACAGACAGACATTTTCTATAAACATGTTTTTTGGAATCTCTGACCCCTAAAACGTGTAAATCCGTTGAAAACCGGAAGTCGAAAAAAATTTCGATTACAATACTTTCTTCTATTGCAGATAGAAGAAAGTAATAAACTGATTTTTTATTCAGATTTAAAAAATAATAATAATAAAAATAAATGGTGATATCAAGCAATTTAAATCCGGTTTTAAATAAAGCTCATTTAACTTGTACATGAATGATATTCGTTAGCTGTTTTATTACTATTATTATATTTCTAAAAACTATGAAGACAGGATATGCAACGCTCCGCTTTTAAGCTGAAAGTAAACAAAGCATCCTGTGAGCCAGCGCGCCGTTCTAGGGAATTTCGCGGGTGCATTTGTGATATGAGCCGTTGTGAGGGGCGCGATTTAGACGCTAGTTTGGTTAAATCGTAGGTTAAGGGGTTAAGGACCTCAAAACTGATTTAGATATTTCTGGATATTCTGCTCCTATGTTCAACCAGAAGGAAAGTGAGGGTTGTCATAACGATTGTGCGACTACTGACATATCTCACTACCAGGTTATAACATAATACTGACTGACTGCTTAAGAAAACAGTGTCTTCTCACGAAGTTTTAGTTTAAACTTTCATGATTATTGCAATTGTAAAATATTGTATTTGTTATGTATTTTTTAAACAGATGAAATGAAAGACATACTTTTTGTGGCAAACCTCGGTTGTTCCACGACCCCACCAAAACATCGGCCGCGACAGACCAGTGGGTCGCGATCCATATTTTAGGAACCGCTGTATTAGTATTTCTCTGTAATAGCACGTACGAAATTGATCATAATAAAAGTAGGGATAATTAAAAGTATAAACTTTTTTTACCAAACGATCTGTAGAACATAAAACATGTTTTATCCAATCGGAACCATAATTTTTCTAAACATCATAACATAAAGTCAGTTGTTTTAATTCTACTTCGATTGGAAGAAAAGAACTTCTACATATTGATTTTAAAAATAGTAGAATAATTTATCCATCAAGACCAGTGTTGCCAGTGGGATGCTTTTTTAAATTCAGATTTCTTGATTGGCACAACTTTTTTTAACTAATAAAATTCGCCTCATTTAATGACATATTAAGGGGAATTTTACCATTTCATAAAAGTGGTGCCAATCAAGAAATCTGAATTTAAAAAAAAGTAGTCCACTGGTAACACTGATCAAGATTTTATTTGCAATCTATTATCCGGAAATCAGCAAAGATCTTTTTACACAATTAGAATATTTGAAATGATTCAGCCTCCATTGGATTACCTAAAATTTGGAAAGAGATGCTCTGCAGAATACGATACAATAGTAGAAATTAATTCACGTTCACAAAATTCCATTTTTATTTTACTTCATTTTATTTTTGCACTGGTTTTTCATTATACATATGGTCTCCTGATTTCATTTACCAATTTCTTATTTTTAAAAATTTTCGCGAAAATATTTGTATCAACAATGATCTTGAGAATATCGCCGTCTGAGTGATGAAACAAATGTCGATCTGAATAAAGTGATAGTTGCCAACCTCCCGATTTTTTTCATACAATATTTTTATGCAGAAACACTTGCTTTATGCAATCGCACAATTTAAGCAATTAAAGAAAGAGAACATTTTTATAAGATTTTACTGGTATCCAAAAAATCGGGAGGTTGGCAACTATGAAAAGGTATCTATATTATAAAGGACAAACATATCTGTGCGTAACGCATACGTCATTCTGCGAATGGCAACACTTTGAAATTTCTATATTATAAAGGACAAACATATCTGTGCGTAACGCATACGTCATTCTGCGAATGGCAACACTTTGAAATTTGAAATAAAATTTCGGTTTTGCATTTTTCGCTACTGCAAACTTTTAAACTTCTAAACATCGCACAGTTTCAATTTTTACATCGTCGTATAGGGAAAAAAATGTACTTTTAAATGCAATTTGTTTGAAAGCTCTATCACAATTTTTTTTTTTGAGATATTAATTTTTTTTTATAGTTTTTCGTTGCAATTTTGTAATTGTGGCAACTGAAGTACTCCATTTCTATTAAAAGTAAAGGGAAAATAGTCATGGTTTATTTATTTTTATTGATTATATCCTTATCGATGCCATTTTCACATTACAAATAAAAGTAACTTTTGTCTAATTTTTGAACAGAAAATGACGTCAGCCATTAAAAAAAAAAAAAAAAAAAAAAAAAAAAAAAAAAACACGCATTCTTCTTCACAAATCAAAAGATTGAAGAAGATATTTCAATATTTTTACATTACGCTGATACTGAGTTTGAGACGCTGGGCAAAATGATTCAGTGAGTAATAATGATGTCATATTTAAAACAAAACGATCATCCTCTTTGAAAAAACTAAATATTTGATCAATACTAAATGGCCAATTACTATGGCAACTAAAGGGAAATTTCTGAATGGCAAATTTTCGCGGGTACTGAGATTAGAACTTAAAGTTTGTGCAAATGTTCGCATGAAAAGTTGTATCGGACAAACATGACGTTAAGTTTGGAAATACATTCATTTTAATAATCTATTGCGCGTTAAAATACTTTTAAATTGTGAATTTGAGTGGCGCATATGTAAATTTTGAGAATGTGAAAATAACGTACAGTTTAGATGTTATGGGGGGGGGGGGGGGGGGGATTTTATGATCTGACAAAGCGAAATCCTTTTTACTGATTTTTCATCCCGTAAAAACAAACATAAGAACCTCAAAATAATTACTCATCTTGAATACGTATTCTAATACAGTTTAATTTTTCAATAATTTAAGCAGTTGAAATTTGTGGAAATAATATTTTTGTAATTTTAGATTAAAAACATTATTGTTTTTTAAGAGTTAGACAACCAATGCAAGATGTATTTTTTATTGTAATTATTTTTGTAGGTCTATTATAAATTCGATATAGCAGTTCCATTCTAAACATCTTAATTCGTCGAATTTCGACGGGTTCCAACTCGTTTATATAATGGAGTTACGAATAAAGAGGTGGAGGCATATAGTGTATTCTCTGCCAGTAGCGAGTGGAGTAACTGAGGGTTTTGTCACAAGATGTCAGCTGTTATTTTAAATCGGATTAACAGTTACTGTTTATTGCCGGGGAAAACTTCCACCAGTAAGTATGAATAGAAAATTTCGTCTTATTTAAACGCCTTATTTACGGAAAATTTCTATCATAATTTTACTAAAATTTCTATCTGTTTTTGCTGGTAGCAGTTTACCCTTTTAATACAATATTTTTCACTCACACGCACAAGAGGTTGCCTAGGTTTTCACAATATGGCGGAAACGCAGAACCTGACTGCCGACGAAGTAAACTTCCACCAGTAAAAATTAATATCTGTTTTTGTCATTATTTATGACAGAAATTTGGTGCTATTAAGATGTTTAAATATGGATAAAATTTCTATTTAAATTTACTGGTCGAAGATTACCCAGGCGGTAATCAACTCCTGCGAAAGCGGTTACAGTTGTAGCTGCACTATTTGAAAGATATGTCCAGGGCTCGCACCGTTCCTAAAATTTTCGCACTTTGCTACCAGTATTTTTAATAAGAATTCTTCGTGGTAGATTCCTTTAACATCTATTATAGAACTATAGAACAAAGATTATCGTTTTAATTTAGTGGTAGCAAAGTGCGAAAATTTTAGGAACGCTGCGAGCCCTGGATATGTCAGTTTCTCCTTATTAATAGTTCCATGATTTATATGCCTTTGAAATGTATTTTTTATCAGTTTTAGCAATTATTAGCTTGGCTGTTTTTAAGTGATTTTCATTCATAATTTTATTAAAATATAATGTCATGTGAATTCACTGGTGTACGCTGTCGAAAGCAGTGTGATCCCCAACACTAAATCCCTCCCGAAGGAAAATATTCGAAATCAACACTGATTTTAGAGTTGATTAAGGTTATTATCCGCAGGCCGTTCGGGTCAGTTAGTGACATCCATTTTGACACTTCATTTGAGATCGTTATAGCAAAGTAGCCCGGTAAAAGTATTGTTTATGTTCTTTTTCTGCAATCATCATAGATTTATTTAAAAAGTGTGCTAGGGATATATATCAACTTTTTTCCTTTAACCCCTTAATTCTTGCTCCTGTCATATTCACGGGCTGTGTCTTTTATTCATTTTATTCTTTTTTGTTTGATTCCCACCTGTTTTATAAAGTAGTGTAATTGGCTTTATAATGGTGTCATTTTACCTGCCGTTAAATAAGGCGAATATTTCTTTTTCAAAAAAGTGGTGCCAATAGGCAATTTGAATTTGTAAACCGTAATTTAATGTGACCGTTAATGGGTTAAAGCTTTAATTTTAATTATAAAAAAAGATTTTAAAATAAAATCAGAGAGTATAAAAAAAAAATTCTTAAGTTAAAGTAATCCTTTCGCCTCTTAGGAGGCTTTTAATTAAAGAAATTACTCAACACTAGCATATTTACAATTTTCAAAAATGCAAGGAGTCCCAGGACTCTTAAAGCTTCAAAATTTTGGAAATTTAAACTACTATCTTTTCTGAACGTTTTGATATAATTGTTTCTTTGAAATTCCCATTAGAACAGAAGTTATTGCTTTTAGAATTACCCTCTCAGTAGCTGAAACAGCGTTTCCGAAACTTTGAAGTCTTTTTTCTCCAAATGATCTTTTTGCGTACGATATCTCAAAAATTTCCGAATATTTTTTCATGAAATTTTCAAAACGTAGGTTTCATGTTAGTCTTACTGAACCTAAAATTTCTTTTTATTGTTGAAAAAAATATTTTTGTAAGTGATTATACTGTTGAAATTTTCGAAGTTTTGCATTAGCTAAATACAACTTTGCATTAAAAATTTAAAAATGCTTTCAATAGAAATTTATTTAGGTTCAGGTTAATTATTGTAATATGAAGTATAGGCATAGATGCCAACATCTCTTAATTATTCCGGAGTCTAATCGAAGACGAACAAGTTTAAAACCGGAAAGTGTTTATAAGAAAATGTGCCTTCTTTCAACATGGGACTTATTAGATTTCTTCATAAAATCGTTCATTAAATAAAATTTTCGGTCGAAAACATGTTTGTCTTGGATCAGACTCCGGAATAATTAAGAAATGTTGGCATCTATGAGTATAAGTAGGCACAAAAATTTTCGTCGTAGTTGCAAAATTTATTTTGTAATCCTGCGCATAAGCTGTTATGCCAATTTTTTGCTTGTAACATGGCTGATAATTTGGAGCGCTTTATAAATGCTAATGCTGAATCTTGCAATTTTTAAAATACATAAAATGAAAGAAAATACTTTTATCTTTCATCCCAGTAAAAATTGTGTTTTAAAATCATATATATTTTAAGATATTAAATTTGAAAATAGTCTTTTTTTTTTCGTTATTTCTAATTTTAAGAGTCCTGTGTGTGTGTGTGTGTGTAAGACCCCTTAATCAAGTAACTTTTTTTTACCCTATTTGACTATGAATGCAATTTGTTATATATTTTCAACATATAAAGGAAATAAGTTTTTACAGCGATAAAATGTAAGAACAACATTTGACACACGAAAAATTTGTTCACCAATGGGTTTTTCCTTCGAAACTTCTAATAGTTAATGCACTTAAAAGGATAAAATGTAAAGTACTTATTCATAAGTTGGTTCTAATTCAAATCGAAAGTTTTTGTTGTAGTATTTGGTTGGCTTTTGTATAAGATGATATACATCTAGAAGATACATATGTATTTGGTTTATCTTTTATTGTTTTGTATTTCATATATGGATGAATACAGGTTAGCTTCTTTATAAATTATTTTGGTATTCTTACATTCTGTAAAATTTATGTGCTTTAACCCCTTCGGGACGAGCGCATTTTACAGAATTTTTAATCTTTTATCACCTTTTTTTAAAAACAGACAAATTTCTCTAATTGAATCCCGAAAATGGTTGGATTAAATAAGGTAAAATTTACAATAAAAATTTACTTATGAGAATAATCACTGATTCTGAACACTTTATACGGCACGTATACCGGTCGCTAGTCCAGTGTTGCCAGTGGGCTATTTTATTTAATTCAGATTTCTTGATTGGTACCACCTTTTTGAAATAATAAAATTCGCCTTATTTAATTGCCTATTTATTAATGCGAAAACAATAGGAATTTTACCATTTTAAAAAAGTGGCGCCAAACAAGAAAACTGAATTTTTGAAAGGTAGTCCACTGGCAACACTGCGCTCGACCCCAAGGGGTTAAAAGTAAAATTCAAACACTTGTTTTTTTTAAGGATGTATAATCTTTTCTCTTTTTTTATTTATTTGTAGAATCGCTAGAATGTACAAAGGCATACGTCTTGAAGTGAGTACACATAACCTAACCACTTAAGAATGAATTGACCATCTCTCATTTTTACATGTTTTTGTTTTTGTTTTTATTCTTATTTCTATCCTTGGATCAGTGCTGCCAGTGGGCTACTTTTTTTAAATTCAGATTTCTTGATTGACACCACTTTTTTAAAATGGTAAAGTTCCTATTGTTTTCGCATTAATAAATAGGCCATTAAGTAAGGCGAACTTTATTATTTCAAAAAAGTGGTGCCAATCAAGAAATCTGAATTTTAAAAAAGTAGCCCACTGGCAATACTGCCTTGGATAAATGTCTATAAATTTCTGAATATATGTACACTCTCGAAATGAAATTGCGATATGAAAAGATGTAAAATTGCGGAAATTTGCTGATTTCTACATGTAGCTCTAATGATCCAATTATTTATGATTCTATCGCCAATCAACGTTTTTTTTTCTCCACAACCTACTTCTGTAATAAGTGTTATAAGAAAACAAATGGGCTTGGTAATGTAAATTATTCAATTTTTTTTTTCCATTTCAGATTACGAAAATCGACAATTCATGAATGAAAGCCAGCGTTTCAACAACCTGACTCTAAGTATATCACAAAACTAACTAACTCTCTATACAAATAAAAGTTCATTATTTCCGATGTTTTCCAGTAAGTCGTATCTTTTTGTTCTTCTAGCTCATTTAAAAATTTTATAGATTTATATAAAAAATAATGATTAAAAAAAGGTCCATTTGTTTGTCTACTGTACACGTTCGATTGGCGACACTTTATCGAATATCTAGACACATAATTGGCAAATTCTTCTGGAATACCAGGAATGAACATTTTTCCCCCATATTGTTTAGTGAAAGTTTAATCCCCGAAGATAGTTTAAAAGGTGGAATAAACAAGTGGAATTAAATATATATATATACGTATATATTTTCGATCACTCTGTAAAATAAAATGTTCGAAAAGATGTGGAGCTGTAGAACCTGCCCATATAGCTATCTACTACATTTATGTGAGAATAATTCATTTGCGTAAAACTAGCATGCACAGAGATTGATCACACACTTTTGTAACAATTTTGAAAAAGAAAGATATAAAGTTAAGAATTTTATTTTGTAAGATGTTCAATCTGATAGCTCTTTTGTTGAATATCATATGAGGGGCTCACAACCATAGTAGACCAAGTCCATTTTGAAAAAGTCCATTTAGAACGTGCATTAAATCTGTTTTATCCGCTCCCACAGTTATAAACCAAGTCTGTAAACAGATGACATACACTGGCCTCCAAAAGTTAAGGTACAGGGACTGGATGCTTATGATTGTACACGGTTTGTCAAATATCTACCAACATTATTGGCGAATTGTTCTTGAACTTCGGGGATGTAAAGAACATGTTTGATTTCATATTTCTTGGTGAAGATTTATCGGGGGTACAATTAGAGGGCTAATAATAAATTTAATAATAAAATAATATTTGCGATCACCTATGTAAAAGAAAAGGCTGGAAATGGTCTGTCACTGTGGTAAATGACTATTTGGGTCCTGTTCAACGTTTGTATGCGTTTGTATAAGCATAGCACTCATATTCGTGAAGATGTTAACGTTTTTGTGAAAAATTCAAACGTTTTTTGTTTATAGCATACAGAGTTTTCAACCAAATTTAACACAACTTTCCAAAAACCTGACAGAGAAAAGTAGCAACAGTATACTGCAATTAAAACATGAATATATTTATATCTGATGAGATATGGGCACTTGTATGAAATAATTTTTAACTGCGCATGCGTGTAAAATTTCAAAATTTTTATTTCATAATTTGGTAGCCAGCTAATTTTGGTAACTTCTGTAAAAAGTCCAGTTAAATATTGTGAAAACTCAGAAAGATATAGTGAGTTGATTGAAAAGTTGTGGAAAAACCCTTATAATAAAGCTATTTTTAGAGAGCAACCCACTATATCGCCCCTATCATTGTGAAATTTCTCGATAATTGACTGGACATTTTAGATAAGTTGCCCTAAATAGCTGACTACCAAATTATGAAATAAAAATTTTGAAATCTTCCACGCATGCGCAGTTAAAAGTTATTTCATACAAGTGCCCATATATCATCAAATATTCAATATATTCATGTTTTAATTGGAAGTGCTACTGTTCTTTGTCAGGTTTTCGGAAAGTTGTGTTAAATTTGGTTGAAAACTCTGTATGCTATAAACAAAAAACTTTTCAATTTTTCACAAAAACGTTAACATCTTTACGAATATGAGTGATATGCTTACACAAATGCACTCAAACATTGAACAGGGCCCAAATAGTCATTTAACGCAGTGACAAACCATTTCCAGCATTTTCTGTTGCATAGGTGATCGCAAATATTATTTTATTATTAAATTTAATATTAGCCCCCTAATTGTCGGTCCGACAAAATCTTCATCGATAAATATGAAATGAAGCATGTTCTTTACATCCCAGATGTTCAAGAACAATTCGCCAATAATTTTTGTAGATATTCGACAAACCGTGTGTAATCGAAAGCATCCAGTCCCTGTACCTTAACTTTTGGAGGCCAGTGTATATGAGAAAGTATCTGAAAACAGACTTGGTTCACTGTAGCAGTGCATAAAATGGATTTTATGTACCTTCTAAATGGACTGTCTCATTTTTTTTTTCAAAAAGGACTTGGTCTACTATGGTTGTGAGCCTCTCATATTGCATCTTGATTTCCAAGATAAAAGAGAGTTTTCTTTAAATTTCAAAATTGATTTTCTTTAACTCCTCGACCACAATCCTTTAGAGTTCATCTAATGTTTTAGGATGAACCTACAAAGAACTTGTTTTTAACGTGCAAATGTATAGTACCTTTAAATCGATTTAAGGGGGTATTGTTTGTCAATAGTCCCAGAATATTTTCGCACCATTATTTATAAAATTTTTATAGGAAGATGTCGCTTTTCTGAAAATTGGTCAGTGAGACATTGTTGGTCTGTAAGGCATGTTTTAGCATGGAATAAATTGAGATGCGAGTTTTGAGCTTCCATCGAATTCCTGTAGTTTTGGTAAGATTGTATTCCATTTGTTTATTCTGTTCGTATTTAAGAAGATAACATTAGAGTGTAACGTAATAGAGCATAGCACTGAGTAAAATTTCTAAAGATAACTTATAGATCCAGCGACCATGTATAAATTTAAATTTCGCATCCCTCACCTCCCCCACCCCACATCCAAAAAGTCTATTTGAAGCAAATGGCATTTAGCATTATGAAGAAAAATATTGGAGGCACTTTTGTAATTCGAACTATAAGCTAAAACTGGCGATTTAGGAATTACAACAGAACCTCTTTTATCCGAAACTCTTTTAACCGAAATCTCGAATAACCGAAATTCACTTTTAAAGCTTTAAAATTTTTATCTATCACATTCCTTCTGTAAAAAATTCATTTTTAAAGCTTTTTTTTCTATCAAATTCCTTGTATGCAAGCAGCTCTTTCCGAACCACGAGTATAGGTAAATATTTTGATACCCTTTCTTATAATTCCTTTGAATTTAACTTGAGCTCCCGTAAGCTGCACAGTGGACTAAAACACAGTAGGAAAAGGGTGAACCGGAATGTGTGAATGTGATCTAGCAGGTGTTTCTTCTGTTCGTTATGTAAAAGTTACTTAACTTCAAAATTAAAATTCAGGTAATTTATTCTTGTTGCTATTTTGCTATTGCTTTATTTTTATTAAGCACTTGTTATCATAATAAGAAATAGCGCATATATTTGTCCTTAATCTTAAACTTGAAGCATTTTCGATTACACGAAAATTTCGATTTCCCGAAAGATGGTCGGTCCCAATTCGGATAATCGAGGTTCTACTGTACTTATTAGTCCGCGATAAGAGAAGACATGGTAAACATCAAACTAGGATAGTATAAACCTCGATATTGTAAATTTTCAAATTTTGCATTGTTTATTTTTCTACATAAAATGAAGAAATTTTCTCAGAGGATTTTATTTCAGTGCTTAAAAAATAAGTCAAGAGCAAGACGTTTATTTTCTTATTATCATGGAAACAAACGTCCGTTACTCTTTTTGGAAATTTGCCACGCTAAGCGCATCCAAATAATACATATTTAAACTGAGAAAACGAGTTATTTAGGTCATTACCTGTAAATAGAAGCATAATTTTAAACAGACGAAAAGCAATTTATATCCATCTTCTAAACACAGGTGTTTTCGAAGAAGTATTCAAAACATTTTAAAACTGTTCCCTTGGAGAAAATATTAAAGTGTTTCTCTAAAGCTTTTTCACTGCGTATAAATACGGCTTTTATTTTTAAAAAACCAGTTTAGAAATTGCAAAACTACCACAGGCGACTATTTTTATATTCTGTTTGCACCAATATTTTTCTGATATAAATTTTGAAGTATATTTCTCTTACAAATGTTGTCAAAGATTCTGTTGTGGATTTCTGTTTTGAGAAGCTGGTGTCAGTTAAAATTGAAAAATAGTCACCTGCTTTCCATTACTAAAAAGAACATCAAGATCACAGAAAAGAATACATACTTTTTTAGTAACTGACACAGTACCAATTATTTTCGTTTACTGAAAATACATTGATACCATATTAAATAATACACTGTAATTACATAGGCCAAACCTTTTTCCCCCAAGAGCAAAACCAGGGATTTAAGAATTTTTATGATGCTAAATTCATATTTCATTATTAAAAGTTTCTAGTACGCCTAGAAACGAGCTAAATTAGCTACGTATATATCGTAAACGATTAAAAAATTTTTATAAAGAACAGAAATGATTCTGGTGTCGCGTTTAATTCGAGAAATCTTTTACATATATGTAAAATTATCAATGCTACAAATGTTTTATACAGTAGCGCTCAAAAGTATTTTGACAACCTTATATTCTCTCTTATTTTATTTAATATAAAAAAGTAAATAAAACCGGAATTTGAAAACAAATTTATTTTTAAATAAGAAAAAGCTATATTTCACACACATAATAAACCGAATTTTTTTTAACCGAAATTCTGGTGTCAGTCATTAATTCAGCAATAGCATTGATTTGCCCCTGAAAGGGTTATGCCGTTTTACAAATGCAACTCCAGCCTTCATATTCTTAGTAGATTAGAAACGTGTTTTTGCTGGTCTTCTGCCATGTAAACCATAGAGGTTTAGGCGTCGTTTGACAGATGAAACGTGTATGTCTGTGCCGTAATTTTCTTTCAATTCATTTTTTATTATTACAGTGGACTTACGACAATCACTTGTAGATATCATTTTGATAATACAGTCAACATTGTAAGTTGTTTTTTTTTCGGATGGCAACTTTGAGGCTTATTTTCGATGTATTTCTGTTTATTAAAAACTATATTCCATGTAATAACAAGTTGCCGAGACACGTTAAAAGAACGAGCTAATTCTGCTTGCAGTCTACCTTTCTTAAGTGCATTTACAGCGGCTTTTCTATAATCACTTCAATATTTTTTACATTTCGGCATTCCTGATCCTTAAAATTAATCACAATAAGTCAATAAAAACACTAATCGAAGCTATAGCGCCACTGACACCTTCAACAATTAAATGCAAACTAATTGTCAAAATACTTTTGAGCAAAGGAGGAATCAAATTTCTTCGGTGGCGCCGAATGTAAACAAACAAGTTGAAACTTGATACATTTGAATAAGTGCAGTCATAGTGTTCTCAATTATAGGGAATATATTTTCTTTTACATTTTTATATTAAATAAAATAAGAGATAATATAAGGTTGTCAAAATACTTTTGAGCCCTACTGTATTTTATTCAACAGTTTTCTTTCTTTTTTATGTAAATTTCATAAAAAAACACTACCTATTACATTCTCCTCCATGTTGAAATTTCTGAAACATTTTTGCAGATCTACGCCGATCATGAATCCTAGAACCCAAAACGACACTCCAGTTTAAATCTTTATATATATATATATATATATATATATATATATATAACCATTATATAATTACAATTCATGATTTATTTCATATGTCACTTTTTTATGGACAGGATAACTTCCATAATTCTGCGCAAATCTCTTCGAAACTGTTACATAAAATCAAAGTGTAGAAAATCTCGGTCAAGTTCATTAATGAGCAAAATCGGACGAAAGGGTTTGAAATGGGGTCGGGTTCTGTGAAAACAGAAAAAATCCTATAACATCTTAGATATGATACATATCGAATCAGTTTAAAGTCTTTATTACGTCTAGAAAAAGGGCATAATATTCATGTATGATAGATTTTTATATCATTCAAAATGGCCTCACGAGGCGCAAAAAATAGATATTGAAGAAGAAAAAATTCATAACTTCAACAATTCACAAGATATCAAATCCGCTTAAATTTATTATAAATCTCCTTAATATTATTGCAACTTTTATATTGACAAGATTTTCGTAGTACCAATTCTTACAGCGAAAAATAAATAAATATATAATGGGAGGGGGGGGGGGGGGTTAAAGAAGAAAAAAATCGTAACTTCGCCAATTCACAAGATATCAAATCCGTTTAAATTTATTATAAACATTCTTAGTATTATCTACAACTTTTATATTGGCAAGTTTTTGATAGGAACAAACCTTACAGAAAAAAAAACTTAAAAAAAGGTGAGGGGTGTTGTAGAAGAAAGAAAAACATATCTTCTTTAATCTGCTACTAAAGCGATAAAAAGTACAACTGATATGATGAAAATTTTTGACAATCGTCTGAGATGCTAAATATAGGGTTGCCATAGCTGCCAACTTTTACGCTTTTTTGCTACCACTAAAATTTAGAAGAGAATTTCGCCTTCTTTAATCGTTAGATTTCTACCATTAAATAAGGCAATATTTACAAGAAAATTTTAGTGGTAGGAAAAAAGCGTAAAGGTTGGTAGCTATGGGTTGCATTTAGTTTTTGATTTTAGTTTTTGATTTTAGTTTTTGTTGGTGAAATTAGAACTTAACTTCGAAATATACCTGTGCCTGTAAGACAATTCGGCAAGGAGATTTTTCTACTGCATTAATTTTCAGTCAATGAATCAATCTACATCATAATAAAATTGTTTCACATTTGATAAATATTAATTACAAAAATTTATGTAAATACCCACAAGATACAGTGAATGTAAATAAGTCATTTATCATCCTAAGACGACCAAATTTGCAGTTTCTTAGATGAATATTGCATTTTGTCTTTAGAGTTTTAATTTATTCAGGAATAAATTTATTAAGGCAAAAAATTTTTAAAATCCTCAATTATTTTGATTTTTATTTTAGAGACTTCCCACCGGCATTCATTTTTACAAAAATTGCTCAGGCACCAGTATACCTCGGGCGCCTGTTTGCGTAGAACACTTCGTTCGCACTAACATCGATCCTCAGTATAATGTCATAAAAATTCGCTTCAAAAAATTTCAGCTGACAAGTGTAATTTATCCAGGGTTCGTACGAGTATTTTCAAGGCCGAACATCAGAATTTTTTTATAGAAAAATAAATCCAGTTTAAACGGACAAAATTTAGCTTTATATAAGGAGAGATTTTCCATAAGAAAATACTGGTACGGAAAAACTATTAGTCTGGAAATTCAAGCACACGTACGAACCCTGTTATCCGAATTTTCTTGTTTGCGTTTGTGAATAAAATATCGCTATTGCGCCTACTTTTCATGAGAGAGTATGACCCTAGAAAACATTAATATCATATTTAAATTTCTTCTCAATTTCGGCATATTTACAATGACGTAAGGAAATAGGAGCAGGCACATAAGTTATAAATAGAGTTCAATATAGCTAAATTTTAATTTAACTATTTTAGAATGCTAATCTTCGCTCTTGTTAATCATTGAATTGGACTACGATTGAATAAGGCGAGCATTAGTATTTGGAAATAGTAATATTAAAAAGTTGGAAAAATTAGTTATAAACCCATTCTACTTGCATTGGAAAGCATCGAAAAGTAAATAAATAAACGCAGCTCTTTCGAATTCATTTTTGATTAAACTTTTGATACGAAAAAAAAAATTACTATACAACAAATATATCCTTAACCCCTTTGGGACGGGAGCCTTTTACGAAATTTTTAATCTTTTGTCACCGCTTTTTCAAAACAGAAATTTGTGTCTTCTTGAATCGAGAAAATGCGCTGATTAAACAAGGCAAATTTTACAGTAAAATTTTACTGGTGAGGAAAAAAAAGGATTCTAAGCAGTTCATGCGGCATGTATACGTGTCGCTCGTCCCCAAGGGGTTAAGAAAAATCCCAGTTTTATTTGTTTTAAAATATTATAGAGTAATTTTAAATATACAAATTCTAAAACCAAATATTAGTTACTTCTCGAGTTTGTCGGTGATTTGCAAACGTAGCATAACATATCAACAACTAAAAGTTCATTGAACAATGAATTAGTCGAGTCTCAGCTGAATTCAGCGTAGTATAGAATTTCACACCTTGATATATAATTGGGATTCAATTTGATAATTAGATAAAATTTGGAGTAGGTTTATTTATGTGGGATAATATCAACACATATTGATTTCGTTATCAAAACTCATGCACACATTTCACTAGAGATTATGCTGTAATAAACCTTTACAATATATTTCAATTTCGTAACCATCCAAGCACATTTACGAGAGGTAGAGAGATATAAAAAATATAGCCTAACCATAGTCATAAACACTTTTCAAGCTAAATTAAAAATCGTCACAATCTGAAATTTAAAAATGGAATACCGGAAACAATTTGCAGAAAGTTTTGTTTTGATTAAAATTTAGTTTTTTTGTTATGTTACAAAAACGGTGAGTGCAGTCAGTCAAGAAACAATCTTGTCTCTTAGACAGATTGAATGTAAATAGAAGCAAGAACGAAAAATCATGCATACAGTATATATTATGAGACACTTTTCAACAGATTCGGAATACTTATAAGAAAATTTCACAATTTACTGGAGTGAAAGATTATGTCTAAATGAACAATTTGAAAACCTGATTTCTCGTATTAGCATGAATAGTTGTGAAAATATACATTTTTGTGCTGCTTTGTATATAATCTATAGGTATGTATGCATACGCCATAGTATGCTAAAATTAGTGCAGTTGAAAATTTCCACTCAACAATTTCAGCCAATAAACGGATGTTGTTTAGAACTTTTGTGTGACCATGTACATGATCAATAGAATTTATACACACCAAGCAATATTTAAAAAATAGTTAAACTTAAAAAAGCATACCACAACTGAAAACGCACTTCCAGCAATTATTGTGCGTAGGCTCCAATAGTTCAATTGTTGTTCATTTTCTTCTATAGCCAAATTCTTTTGTGTGTCCCTGTAAATGAACGATAAGTTCTAAGCACACCATATTCTATAGTAAGAACCTTGTAGTACACCTCAATGATGTATATCAAATCCAATATATTTAGAATACTGTAATATCATTAAAATACACGACAAACGATTTTTCCCCATAGACCGTAATGTAACGGAATTCTTTTGAGTGGCCCTGTAAAAGAATCGAAAATGCTACACACTTCATTTTCAATACCGAATATGCCATAGTAAACCCCAATAACATTAATCAATTTCATAGCAATCGGACTATATTTACGCGAGTTAAAGCACGGACAGATAAACTGGATTCATAAACACTTTTGAAGTATGTTAGAAAGTTATAAAAAAGCTTCTTGGAATAAGATACTAAACTCACTGCCTTAAAATTTAAAGAGAATTTCGCTGGTATCTGAAACCGCTTAACACTTCTACACCAGTCAACAGCACATGATATTGCGCTAAAATGAAATGTGAACTCAATAACACCATGCAACACAATTTTTGTTTCTGTGTAATCAATATCATTTTCTAATAGATTCTATCATAAAAACACGAAACAAACTTTACCTCCCTCAAAAAACTTTGCTTTTGTGATCAGGACAACGAAAAGCTGAAATTTGCGTATTGTCATTAAGGAAACGTAGCGAAACAGTTATGGGAAAAACATCACTGGCTGTGAGTCCTTGAAAATTAAAAAGAAATCTTTATTACTTAGTACCAGACTTATGAAACAGACAATAATTAGTCGTCGTGCAAGACATTAACCTCTTCACGGTCGCTTAATATTTGGGAAAACCATCAAAAAAGTACCCATTTATTTTATTACAGAAATTGAATAATTTCTAAGGTTTCTAAATAAAATATGCAATTAGTTTTTTGAATGGCGAAGAAATAAAGATGATATAGAACAAATTCATATTTGTAGAAAAGCCATCATGCGAGAATTCTGTGTCTTAATGTTTGTTTTACACCGCACAAATTAATGCTAATAAAACCTTTATTTTTCACATCTTAGATCTTTATTTATCATCATCACACACATTTTTACAAATAATATTTGAAATAATATGTATTCATTAAATTTTGATTATTAATAATTTTTTGAGTTTTACATATATCGAAACATGCAATACAAAGCCCAACATTACAGTCAGCGCAAAAGCCGTTCCCCAGCAGAAATATTCAAAGACTTCACACCGACATGCCAGTTAAATTTTTCTGGTTTCAGAAGTTCTTTTCCAGCAATAAATCTCCAGCCCGGAAATATGACGAGAGCGAGAAATAACGAACGACACCTCAGCCCGTAATATTGACGAGAGCGAGAATTAACTTGGAACTTGGAATGAAATAGTTATGAAAGCTTGTTAAGACGATTATATTGTATTAATAAAAAATTCTATTAAAAAAGTGGTACCAAACAAATAAAAAATTTTAAAGTTGGCAGCTATGTTAATACCACTGTGACAACCACAAAAATAAAGTTTCGGAGGTATAACTACTCTTTTCTACATGCTTGCTGTTCAATTAAACAGAAACTAATACTGTCAAACCAAACAGAACTTTTTTGGAAATTTCTTACATAGTGTGATTATCGTACGCTGTTTTACATTCAAAATTGAAATATCAGTCTTTTCTTTAAACCGTTACTTTTTATATCTTTTCTTTTATGAGAAAAGTGATAGATATAAAAAAATAACACAATGAAAAACAAGGATGGATCATTTGGGGTAATGCACTTTGGCAACAGAAAACTCAGAAACATACTAAATATTAAAAGAGTTTAATTTAATTTAATCCGCCATTTCAAAAACTACATAAGTTATAGATTAAAAAATTGTCAGGAATCCATAAAATCTTTGCTTTATAGTAACGTTTTCCAACCTTTTTTCTTTCACGTACCCCTTTCATAGGCCTTTTATTTCGGAGTACCCTCATTTCTCATAAATACGCCATCCTTTTCCCTCCACTCAACATGCGTTTTTTCATTAGTAATCTTATCAAAAACATAAACCGATTCGATACAAATTACGTTAATTTTTCCCTGCATTTTAAAGTTAACCCTCTCGCTGCGCAACCAGAGATTTCTCGGGAATGCATTTTTCCGTCTAATTAATACTATTTGGTTATTCCCACCAGTTATTTTTTAGCGAAAACTTTGTCTGATTTAATCATAACATTTCCCCGATCACCATAGTCAAAAATTTCTGCTTTAAAGAACCGGTGATAAAAGATTAAAAATTCTGTAAAAGACACATCGCGAAGAATTACTTACGCAGCGAGAGGATTAATATCGCTTTTTTAAATATTAGCCAAACATTAAGAAAAATCACTGTAGAGTTAAACGAAATTTTAACTCGTTGAGTGCCACGTCAGTCACCGGTGACTGACACGGAATTTTCCGTTTAGGCCGCGTTAGTCCAGGGTTGCTAGTTTGGCCTTCATTTTATTCCGAAATTTCAAATTCACACCGGATTAACAAAAGAAGAATATTTTCCTTATGCAATGAAGAATTTTCTGTTATTAAATAAAGAAAAAATGTCATTCCTAATTTCTGGCATGAACGCGAAAAATCTTATGAAAAATGGAGGCCAAACTGGCAACCCTGCGTCAGTCATCATCGTCTGACACTTATAGATTGTGTAACGTTAATCTTATTTTGTGGCCCAAACGGAAAGTTAGAGAAAATAGACTTGACATTCAACGTGTTAACAATCATACGATGATTATTAATCAACACGTTTTAAGAAAAAACATTAAAATCTGAAGGTTTGACGTAATTTAGGATCTGGCCTAGGCTAAAGAAAAAAACAGGCTACCGCGGCGCATTTTTACAGACCGCTAGAGTGACGTGATGCTCTTTTCGCACACCTTCATTGGTGCATTCGAGCTTCTCGTGACTCCAGCGATCTGTAAAGAAAAAAAGTGGAATGCACCGCGATAGGCTGCCTTTTTCGTTAACCTCGAGATCTGGCGTAATTTAGCCTTCCGCATGCATTACGCGAAAAAAAAAAGTGATGGAAAAAGAATATTCCAGAATGGCTAATTGAAGTTTTCGTGATACATACTCAGGCATGCTTATCAGTGGGCGGAGCTACTGACATTGCTTTATCAATGAATTTTTAGGCATAGTGCGCCTTCTCCCTCATTGAGTGTAATATATTCGATTTACACATGAGACTAACTTTGTCATCTAAAACAATCAATATTCTGTGTCTTTTCAGTTAAGACAAAGGAGAGAACAAAATTCATAACTTCGTCAATTCACAAGAATCAATTCCGCTTAAATTTATGATAAATCGCCTTAATATTATCGACAACTTTTATATTAACAAGAATTTCATAGTATTCTTACCGCAAATAATAATAATAATAATAATAATAATAATAATAATAATAATAATAAAGGGGATGGCTAAAGAAGAAAAAATTCATAACTTCGTCCATTCACAAGATATCAAATCCGCTTAAATTTTTTATAAATATTCTTAATATTATCTATAACTTTTATATTGACAAGTTTTTTATAGGAACAAGTCTTACAGCAAAAAAAAAAAAAAAAAAAAAAAAAAAAAAAGAAGGGTGGGGTTGTAGAAGAAAAAAAATCACATCTCCGTTAATCCACTACTAAAGCAACAAAAAAGTACAATTGGCGTGATGAATATTTTTGACAACCGTCAGAGACGCGATATATAGGGTTGCATTTAGTTTTTGTTGGTAAAATTAGTACCGTAGAACACCGATTATCCGAATCCCAGTTATAAGAAAATCGGCTTAACCGAAAGACCTTAACATTCCTCAAAGTCCTTTTTAAATGTGAAAATTTTTATTGTCAACGCTATTTTTACCGATGTCAAATGACACCTTTTAACATATTTTGATTTATGATTCCTGTTTTATTTGTAAGTTTTAGATCAAAACAATTCCGAATCATTTTCAATACATTGAAGAGTTGTTTTAATACTTATTATCTTTTAAAAATTAAAAGGAAAATAAGTAAAAATTAAAACTTTGAAAGGTATTATTGGACACTGGTACAGTGTTGCCAGTGGGCTACTTTTTTTAAATTCAGATTTGTTGATTGCCACCACTTTTTTGAAACGTTAAAATTACCTTTGTTTTCGCCTTACTTAATATGTCATTAAATAAGGCGCATTTTATCCTTTCAAAAAAGTGGTGCCAATCAAGAGTCTGAATTTAAAAAAAGCAGTCCATCTGGCAACACTGCACTGGTAGAAATAGTGTTAAAAAAGCATTTTCTTTATGAAATAAATAAACAGGGTCAACTTACTTATTTTATCCATTGCGTAATTTCGAGCACTTTATTAGATAGACACATACGACACTTCATTTTTTACAAAATATGTTGTGATTTTTCTTTTGTTTTTCAACTTTGCATCGTTTCAATGTTGCTTTGTCACGCCACCTTTTAAATAACAACACAATTGTTGAAGTGCATCTTCTTGTACTTCAGCACATCGATCATAGATTTTCATCAAACAAGTTTTCACCATAAGTCCACCGGTTATTCGAAAATTCCCATGGAATCCCAGTTATCTGAAAATTCCTATGGAACCCCGGTTTACCGAAAATGCTTTGGTACCATGCTTTTCGGATAACGGGAGTTTTACTGTACTTAACTTCGAAATCTACCTGTGCCTGTAGGACAAGCCGGCAGGCATATTCATAACACCTACTCGGTTCAGTTCGACACTGGTATCTCTCAGTATATTTTTCTAGTATGAAATTTTGAATATTTTAAAACACATAGTCTTTTTTTAATTATATTCTTGCAGTAATAAAAGTATGCTTATTTCTAATCCTAATAATACAATAAATGTGAAAGTGTAAATATGTTTGGTTGAAATCAGAATCAAAACTGATTACTAAATTTTTTTGTATTAATTATCCATTATATTATTTTTCCCAAAGTTTAAATATTCCCTTAAGTTCATATAATTTACATATTTTATTTGTTTGTAATACATTAAATAAAAGTTATAAAAATGAAACCTACTTCCAATCAAATGTAGCAGTAGAATATTCTCTTGGGTTTGTAATATTGTGGCATTTCAAAGAAATAAAATATGAAAACTGATTTGACATTAAATTAATAATAGGTACAGCTATGTTAACCTTAGTAAAGATGCACCTGTTGCGAAAATTCACTAGTGATTGCGTTTAAGAATTTTTTATAACCGTTATTTCTTTTAATAGTGATATTCGCCTCATGAATTACGAGATTAAAAAAATGCGACGATTACTATTTGGAAATAGCGATTAAAAAAATTCAAAAACATAATTACTCTGAAAACCAGTGTTATTTATGTTGGTTATATTGTGCTAATATTTACATTGATCGCCAGTGTTGCCAGTATTACTGTGTTGCCACTTTACTGGAATTCTAAATTCAAAATCTCGTCCAGTCTTTTTAAACATTATTGTAACTTTATTTAAGCCACGAAAGTCTGCCATAAATAAAGCGAAAGTTAGTATTAAGAATTTCTTATATATACTTTTAATACAAAAATACGTCTTCTTTTAAGCACTGATCACTGATACATAAACTCTAAAACCAGTATTGGTAAAATATTGGATTTACATTAAAAATATTTGTAATGAAATGTCAAGACTTTAAATTGTAACTATCTCCAACAAAATGTCAATATTGCGAAAGTATTTACTACTTGATGTTGGAAATTTAAATAATGAAATTACAAAATATTTTTTTTGCAAATTTACATTTTGCATATACTTGCGCAATATTGCAAAAAAAAATTTGCTATTTCACTATTAATATTTCCATTATAAAGTAAATAATATTGCAATTTGCTTGTAACTTTTATTTTTATGTATTACAAACAAATAAAACATTTAAATTTTATTAACTTGTGAAAATTTTAAATGTTGGAAAAAATTATTATAATGCATAATGAATACAAAGGCATTCCAGTTATCTGTTTTGAAGCTAACTCCAAATATTTTCACACTTTCACTTTCATAATATTATTAGAATTGGGATACTATCATTATTACATAGAAATAATAAGAAAATTAAGTGTTCCAAAATTTTCAAAATTTCACACCAGAAAAATATACTGAAAAATACCAGTGTCGAATCTGAACCGAGTAGGTATTGTGAGTATTTTCTGGTGCATTAATTCAAAGAATCAACATCTCATTAATTTTTTTTCATATTTGATATGTATTAATTACAAAAATTTATGTAAATAGCCGCAAGAGACAGTGCAGGTAAATAAATCATTTACAATCCTAAGACGACCAAATTTGCAGTTTCATAGATCAGTATTGCATTTTGTCTTTAGAGTTTTGATTTATTCAGGAATAAACTCATTAACCCCTTGGGGAAGAGCGTCTTTTACAGAATTTTTAATCTTTAATCACCGTTTTTTTAAAACAGAAATTTTTGCCTAATTGAATCGGGAAAATGCTCGGATTAAATAAGGCAAAATTTACAATAAAAATTTACTGGTGAGAATGATACCCGATTCTGAACACCTTACGCTGCACGAATACCGGTCGCTCGTCCCCAAGGGGTTAAGGCAAAAAATTAAAAAAATCCTCAATTATTTTGATTTTTTTAGAGACAACCCATCGGCTTCCATTTAAAAAAAAAATTGCTCAGCCACCAGTATACCTCAGGCGCCTGTATGCGTAGCACACTTCGTTCACACTAACATCGATCAATTATCATGTCATGAAAATTCGCTTCAAAAAATTTCAGCTTACAAATGTAATTTATCCAAATTTTCTCGTTTGTGTTTGTGAAAAAAATATGGCTGTTACGCCCACTTTTCATGAGAGAGTACGGGCCTAGAAGACATTAATATGATATTTAAATTTCTTCTCAATTTCTGCATATTTACGATGACGTAAGGAAATAGGAGAACGCACATAAGTTATAAATAGAGTTCAATACAGCAGACTTTTTAATTTAATTATTTTCGGATGTTAATCTTCGCTTGATTTAATCATACGATTAAATAAAGCGAATATTAATATTTGGAAATGGCAATATTAAAAAAAATGGAAAAATTAGTTATAAACTCATTCTACTTACATTAGAAAGCGTCAAAAAGTAAATAAATCAACGCAGCTCTTCCGAATTTTCCGAATTCACTTTTAACCCTTTAGTGCGCAGCTTTGCATATAGGCAAAGAACAGTGTTTTCAATTTAATATATTTTTAATTCGTATGTACCTAATTCACACCAGAAAATTAAAATAGCAATATCCGGTTTAATTAATAACAGACATTCCGTATTTAAGTAAAGCTAAATTAACCATTAAAGCTTTCTGGTGTAAAGTCAGATTCTGCGAACTACGTAATTTCTAGAACACATTTTATCATGGGAATTAAATGGTTAAATATTAAGTTTTATAAAAAAATAAATAATTATGTAAAGTAAGGTATTTGGAGACATACTTATTAAAATATTTACTAATTTGCAATATTTTAGAGTAAAATAGCCACACGACAGCAGTTTTTGCTTATATTGCAGATATGCAACAGAAGAAAAGATTGACGTATTATATGAAAAATGTATCTCTCATTTTTTTCATTATTTTTCCTGTGTAATAAACCCTTCAGAGAGAATCATATATATATTTTTTTAAACGAAATAAAAAAGCGCGCATTTAAGGGTTAACACCTTGAGAGTCGGTGGGATATATTATATCCCACCTGCGATTAATGAAGATTTGCACCAGAAAAACTTTAGTAAATTTAATAAAGAAAACTCATAAATTTGTTTTTCCTTATTTGCAATATTATGTTTTGAAGATTCCTGTGTGAATTCGACATTACAGAAACACAATTACTTGCTGCTGAAACGGTTAATTAAACTTTCGATACGAAAAAAATATTTACTATACAATAAATATGTCCTTAAGAAAACTCCCAGTTTTATTTGTTGTAAAATGTTATAGATTAATTTTAAATATACAAATACAAATTCTAACACTAAATATTAGTTACTTCGCGAGTTCCTCGGTGATTTGCAAACTTAGCGTAACATATCAACAACTTTAGGTTCATTAAACACTAAGAATTAGTCAAGTCTCAGCTGAATTCTAGTGTAGTACAGAATTTCACACCTTGACATATAATTTTGATTCAATTTGATAATTAAATAAAATTTCGAGTAGAATTATTTATGTGGGATAATATCAACAAATATTCATTTCGTTATCAAAACTCATGCACACTTTTCACAAGAGATAATGCTGTAATAAACTTTTACAATGTATTTCTATTTCGCAACCATCCAAGCACATTTATGCGAGGTAGAAAGAGATAGAAAAGATAGCCTAATAACAGTTATAAACACTTTTAAGGCTAAATTAAAAATCGTCACAATCTGAAATTTAAAAATAAATTAAATATAGATACCGGAAAAAAAATTAACTTTTTTTTATTTAAATCTAATTTAAGTGAGTAATGTAGCAAAATATTGTACTGAACCATATGAAGAAACAAACTTGTCTCTTAGACAGATTGAATGTAAACAGTAACAAGAACGAAAAATCATCCGTACAGCATATATTATGAAACACTTTCCAACACATTGAGAATACTTATAAGAAAACTTCACAGTTTACTAGGGTGAAAGATTATGTCTAAATGAAGAAGTTGAAAAACGCATAACGATTTCTCGTATTATCATGAATAGGCGTTAAAATACAGTAAAGTCTCTGTATGGCGGCCTCTGTGTGAGACGGAAATCTGTCTAACTCGGAAAGATTTTCAAGTCCCTGCGAATCCATAGACAGTAAAATTTATCTAAAGCGGAATATTGTCTTCTACGGAAAATTTTCTCGGTCCCCGAACGAATCCGCCTTAGACAGAATTTACTGTATACAATTTTTTGTGCAGCCCTATATAAAATCTACAGGTATATATGCATACTACATAGCATGCCAAAAGTTAGTTCAGTTGAAAATTTCCACTTTGCAATTTCCGCCAATAAGCGGATGTTGTTGAGAACTTTTGTGTAACCATGTACATGATCAATAGAATTTATACGCACCAAGTAATATTTAAAAAATAGCTAAACTTAAAAACGCATACCACAACTCTAAACGTACTTCAAGCAATTATTTTTCGTAGGCTTCAATAGTTCAATTATTGCTCATTTTCTTCTATAGCCAAATTCTTTTGTATGTCCCTGTAAATGAACGATAAGTTCTAAGAAGACCGTATTATATAGTAAGAACCTTGTAGTACATCTCAATGATGTATATAAATTCCAATATGTTTAAAATACTGTAATATCATTAAAATACACGGCAAACGATTTTTCCCCATAGACCGTAATGAAACGGAATTCTTTTGAGTGGCCCTATAAATGAATCGAAAATGCTACACCATTTTCAATAGCGAACATGCTATAGTAAACCCCAATAACAATCAATTTCATGGCAATCAACCTATATTTACTCGAGTTAGAGCACGGACAGACAAGCCGAATTCATAAACATTTTTCAACTATGTTGGAAAGAGTTAAAAAGTTTTCGTGGATTAAGATATTAAACTCACTACCTTAAAATTTAAAGAGAATTTCCCTGATATATGAAACCGCTTTACACGTCTACACCAGTCAACAAACAACCACTCAACATGTTTTCTTTCAGTAGTAATCTTATCAAAAATATACAATAAATCGATACAAATTACATTGACATTTCCCTGCTTTTTATAGTTAATATCGCTTTTTTAAATATTAGCCAAACATTACGAAAAATCAATGTTGCATTAACAGGGCTGTTTTTTAATTCTATTTCGCATCACTTTTCCAAAACAGAAAACTTGTATATCGACTTTTACAACATTAGCAAGAGAAATATTCTACAAAATATATTTTGTAAATATAGTGGTGCGAGCAGAATATTAAAAAAGTGGCATGTGACAGCCCTGCATTAAGCAAATTTTAACAAGCATACGATGACCAATACGTTTTAAGAAAAAACGTTAAAATGTGAAGGTCTTGCGTAATTTAGCCTTCCGCATGTTAAACATAGGATTCGAACCCGGGTTCGAATCCTGGTGCGGACATTTTTCGCCCAGTTGGAAATTTACATCTAACTTTACTTAGTGCTCAATATATTTCTTAACACTAGAACGCCCGAAAATTTTACCCAAGTTTCATAAAAATATCTGACACCAGAATTTTTATTTAAAATTATTTAATTGATTTATTTAACGTAATCTTACGCGGTTTAACCCTTTCCGGCATAGAGAAATTTTGTTGTAAACTGATGAAATGATCAACTGACACTGGAATTTACATGCTACTTTTTTAAAAATTAAATACTTGTTATTTTATACTTTCGTTGTAAAAGCAAAATTTTATTAAAATATTCTTGGTGCCGTTTGTAAGTTTGGAATTAAAATTAGGTATCCTGACCCGGGACCACTGCGTCGGAAAGGGTTACATTTAACTTATTTTATGAAACAATTTCTGGTTCCAGTTGACATTTAATCATACGGTCGAAGTCGGGTCGACACCTTCCGGGCGTTCTAGTGTTAAATCTTTAAATTTGTTTGTCCATTATTTATTTTATAAGAATTAAAATTAAAAAAACAGAGGTGAGGCAAAATTATGAACAAAAGTTGAAAACTATATGATATCAAAATCGAAATGATGTAGTGTAATTTTCACCAGGCCTATTAGATGTGCACTTCGGAATGCGGCAATATCGGGACATTTTTTCAATATATCCAAGTACGCATTCTCTCACAATTTAACGAAAATTTTACACAGGATCTTTTTCGTTTTTAATCTTTTAAAGAATTTAAATCATCTCGTTTTAAACCACATTAATCCAATTTTTGCATCTAACGAAATAGCGTTACACACATACAAACTATCAAAGCGAAGCACATGATAACACACCATACAGGGCTATCTTAACCCTTAAATGCCTGATTTTTCAAAAGTCATTGTAATAATGTTTTTCAGCTTTCATTTTTTAAATAAATCATGGGAAAAATACTTCAAAAAATCATATTTTGTTTTAAGTATGGTTTACGGCTAAAAACAGTTTGTTACTAATCGGCAATACTGGTCTTTAATTGAAAAAATAATTTTCCTTGATAAAATTCTATAATATTAAACACACACGAATTTTAGGAACTATAATAAGAAATAAATTTTACTTCCTCACTGCAGAACAAAATAGGGTATTTCGCAAGCTTCCAAACAAAACAAAAAGAACAAGTAGCAACAATTGAAAAAATAAATCTATCTTTATTCTTAAACAGCACAAGTGTTGCCATCTACATGTTGAAAATCGATTTATTTTAGAATGTATTTTATTGGCAACATTAGGCATTATAGCTTCAATATTATTCTAATAGTATTTTAGAGCCTAAATTGGGTATGTTACAGAAAAGCAACACCCAGCATTTAACCCCTTGGGGACGAGCGACACGTATACGTGCCGCATGAAGCACTCAGAATCCTTGTTTTTCCTCACCAGTAAAATTTTACTGTAAAATTTGCCTTATTTAATCAGCGCATTTTCTCGATTTAAGAAGACACAAATTTCTATTTCTAAAAAACGGTGACAAAATATTAAAAATTTCGTAAAAGGCTCCCGTCCCGAAGGGGTTAACACTAGAACGCCCGGAAATTTTACCCAAGTTTCATAAAAATATTTAACACCAGAATTTTTATTTAAAATTATTTGACTGATTTATTTAACGCAAATCTGCGTAGTTTAAATTTAACTTATTTCATGAAAGAATAGCTGGTTCCAGTTGACATTTAATCATATGGTCGGAGTCGAATCGACTCCATCCGGGCGTTCTAGTGTTAAGGGTTAATAATACCGGGCTTGAACAGAAGTCATTCAGGGGAGAGTCACGTGATCAAAGGAGGGAAGGAGATTTGAAATATTAGCCTCGCTCTGATTCCTCTTCTGTTTATCCTGGGTATTGCTATGGTGTGAGCAGTGAACATCAAGATGGCCTTGCTGCATCACGGCGCGGGGTCGTAATTTCGAACACCATCTTTGATGACGATCGTTGTCTCCCCTTTTGTTTTTATTTCTTAATTTTTTGCGGTACTGAGAATAATACATATGTTTTCTCACCCTGTTCGTGGCCTTCCTTTCTTGTGTTTTGTGTCGTCACTACCGCGCCAGGAATGCGTTTCTGACCATGCATTGCTTTTCCCATCGTCTAGTTGTACTCTATCTCTCCTGAAACTTTGTAACCGCTGTACTGAAACACACTGTATATCTATCATATGTATGACGAATTTTAATAGTTGAAATATTCTTCAAATTCTTTTACTGTTATTTCATTTTCAATTTTTCCGCATTTTCTATTTATTACACCTGGCCGCTGTCTTGTTAGCAAAATAAAGG
Organism: Maratus speciosus; assembly: GCA_963932465.1. Classification (NCBI taxonomy): domain Eukaryota; kingdom Metazoa; phylum Arthropoda; class Arachnida; order Araneae; family Salticidae; genus Maratus; species Maratus speciosus. The sequence continues at coordinate 139,455,479 of OZ010793.1, forward strand.
AGGAGGGAATCACCCATTTTGTGCTTTGTGAAATCGTCTCGACACTTATTGGGGGTTGATTTGAAACAAACATACCGTACTAATTGAGTATCTCACTAACTGAAAACTTACTAAGCGAAGGAAACATGTATACAAAAGTTCAAACCAAATTTTAATAACTTGGCAATGTTTTTCGGTAATAGCCAATTATAGCATAAACATATTGATACCTTAATGTTCATTAAATTGTGTATTAATAAACTCTCACACTGAATTCAGTATTGTTCCGAATTTCAGACCTCAATACCGGGTGAGCAAAAAGTTCGTTAAAACTTTCAAAACTTATAAAAAAGGAAGAAATTATGATAAAGGGGAGCGGTTAGCAAGAAAAGTCTCACAAGGTAGTCTGATATTTTTAGCAGCGAAAAAAACATTTAGTTAAAAAATCACATGTAGAGAACTCTGAAGACCCGAAACACAATGAACAGGACAACAATACCCTCCATTCATTTGTTCTTCCAATAACAAATATTCAACATGACTGCCAGAACATTCTTCGACTCAAACAGGCTGTGTCGTAGTACCTGTTCATTGTGTTTCTGGCCTTCAGCGCCTTCTACATATGCTTTTAAAACTTTTTTTTTTTTTTTTTTTTTTTTTTTTTTTTTTTTTTTTTTTTTTTTGCTGCTGCTAAAAAAATACGACTACCTTGTGCGCCCTTTCTTGCAAACCGCACTCCTTTATCATAATTTCTTCCTTTTTTATGAGTTTTGAAAGTTTTAACGAACTGTTTGGCTCACCCGGTGTAAAATATCCACAGGGTTGCCACTTTGACCCGCTTTTTTTATTCAAAGATTCCGAATGCATACCGGAAATTCCTAAAAAAGAATTTTTACTTTTATTTAACCACGCATATTCCGCCTTTAAGTACTGAAAAATACGTTTATATAGGAAATATATTTATATAATATATTTATATTTTATATATTTATATAGGAAAAAGGAAAAAAAAACTTGCTATTTGAGAAAAAAGTATGCATAAGTTTATGAAAGGGTTTTCTAATCATTTAAAAATCTGTTTGATGGGGAATCGACCTGTTATTAATGGGATATAAGGTGAAATATTCTATATGATTTTCAAGCCTTTACACGGTCATTGTTAATAACATAAATAAGACGCGGAATATCCCTTGTCTGCTCTCTTTTTCCGTTTGAATTCCAATTCCAGAATTACTGGAAATTAGAACTCGTGACTCACTGTCGTATTTTTACAGTGACATTTAAAAAAAAATAAGAATTGTGACTTTTGAAAAATTTTACCAGCAGCCCAGCATACAAAAAAAATTTGCTATTTTAAACACATTTCAGGAACAAAAAAATAATATAACATTGTCATGAGAGAGTACTGTATTTAGGATAAATATTTATTTCTATGTAAGAAGCAATTTTTAAATGAAAAAATTTATCCGGAAACAATTTTAAAAAGTTATTAAGAAATTTCTGCTGTATGATTTCGGTATCGGGCCGGAGTTCTGATGCCACAAAATTTATCCAGCTTGTATTTCAAATCGTTGGGTTCGGGAGTCTCAGGCTCCGAAAAATAAGCCCAAACTCATACATTATCTGTATATCGGAAATTATGCACATCGAAGCCAGTTTTTGGATTTTTTTAATTAAAGTTTTTCTTCATTTTATGTTTTGTGCAATCTTTAGCGTGTTTGGCCACTTCACGGCATTTTTTCGAAATAATAAGAAGATTCCGGTTACAATCTTTTAGCTCCATATAGTAAGCTTTGTCCACTTTTTAATAAAGTTTATCCGATATTCGTCAGCGATGTTTGAACTTTTCGTGAATATTTTAAGGCATTTTTAGATTTTTTCGCATTTTGCAGCGACTTTTGATAGTTGTAAAAGGAATTTGTTTTCGATCTTTTAGCCGAAAAAAGCAAATTTTGTCCTGTGCGGTTTTTCAATTTTTAACGATTTTTAATGCGATTTTTTAGCGGGTTTTTTTTCGCGCTACATGGCATTTGTTTTGACATTCGTCCGAGAAATACGGTTTCAATATTTCCGCCCACTATAGAACACTTTCTTCTGTGATTTTTGAATGTTTAGCGAATTTTTATGATTTTTAGTGTTTTTTCGTGTTTTGTGATGATTTTTCATATTAGTAGAAAAAAAAATTACGTTTCAATCGCTTAACCCTATACAGTAAATTATGTCCTCCTTTCAAAAAAAGGTATTCGGAATTCTTACGGCGATTTTTGATTATTCACTATGTCATTTTTAAAATATTTTTTTTTTCGCTTCGCAGCGATTTCTTCTGATTCAAAAAAAAAAAAATCTGCTTTCAATTTTTTAACCCAGTATAAAAACAAAAACTTACCCTCTGTGATTTTGTAATTTTTCGCTTTTCGAGGGAAATTTTGGCCATTTCTTTAGGCAGATAGTATGACAAAACTAAGGTCAGAAATTTTTAAGAGATAGTTGTAATTGACTTTTTTTAAATAAAAATTTAATAGCAGAACAGAAACTTTTTAATTCTGGAATTTTTTTTTATTTAAATCAGTCAAACATTGAACCCGCAGCAGTTTTAAATAAAATGCGAGTTGGTGAAGGCAATATGACCATCTGCAGCTGATAAGTTTGCAGTGATATACAGATATTATTATACATTTATTATTTGTATGCTTTACTGATTCAAATAAAGAAAAGAAGTTAATAAAGTATTACTAATATACATTAAATTTCCTCCAACAGAGGATTATGTGCGCTTATAGCAGAACAAAAGTATTGCCGAACGTTGGGGAATTCCATATTTTGGAATGACATGATTCTACAACCATTTATTGGTTGTAATAATAGCTTTGTAGTTTCATAATCATAAAAAAAATATTTTGATGTAAAGAAAATGTTACAAAAAGGAGAAAAGAAAAGTTTGATTGGATAAAAAAAGATAACTATATCAAAAGACACAACCCCTACCTCTACCCCTGGGATATCAAGTGCCAGACACCCCCCCCCACACACACACACAGCTCCCCGCGTTATATATGCTGATTATCTCAGTTATATATGCTGATTCCTAATCTCATATCTACAGCTTTTCCCCTCCGCCTGGCCATAATACCAACAAAAACCATTTTTATAAAAGTGTTCTCAATTTTCTTTGAACATTCCAATATGGAAATTTTTTTACAGTCAAAAGAGAACATTAATCCCTTGAGGGGCGGTGATGCCGTCACGGCATCACATAATTTTAATTCCTAGTTGCCACATCAGCACCAGATTTTTTGAATGAAAACTTCACTTTTATTAAATAAGCGAAAATATGCCTTTGCTTCTTTACAAAATAAATTTTCTTGTAAATACTGGTGTTACTAAATTATTTCAACAGTATACAAATACCATTCCTTTGCCCCTAAAAGGGTTAAACAAACTAAAATATCACATATAAATAATTTGTTTCAATAAGATAAATAAGAAACTTACAATAGATAAATTTATAACTTCCCAACGCAACTAACAGCAAAACAACAATATCTGTACTCTCTTGTTCGTGATACGGAAATGTGGCCAAAACGGGACTAAACCAGCTCTTCTGATTCATTGCGACTTCATTCAAGTACCATTTATTAGACTTCACTCATAACATTACTACGGATTGACCATATAAACATCAGATACCTTAGTTAATAAATTATGGTGTTTTAAATGTTGGATGTTCTATTTAATATATCCAAATATTTTAATATATCTTAATATATAATGAATTTCTTCATGTGGGCCCTATAAAAACTTTAAATGTTACATATACCATTTTCATTAATATAATTCGTAAATGTTACATATACTGTGGTGGTAAATTCCAATGACAGATATTAATTTGTAAGGAACATATTGAAATAAAAATCACAAGCAGATATCGCTTACGCACTACAATAATGTGTTGGAATAGGTTTGAGTTTTGATGTGAAAGGAATATTCATTTTAATTTTAACCAATCATTTTCAATTTCAAACATGATTTAAATCACTTCAAAAACACATGTCAATTATTGATTCTTTGAAATTGTATAATCAGAACCAATGTGTGCACAAAACTGTACAAATTCCTTTTGAATTAGACATAAGAAAGGATTTTTTTTCACGTTACGCATAAGTCATCGAGCAAATTCTAATCTTACATGTATACATTATGCAATGTTACTTTTAGCATACTGTGATCATTTTCAGTCTTGAAATCCATCAAAATCACACTTAAAATTGTCACATATATGATAAATAGGAATTACATAAACTTATGAAAAGGCCCGCAAGAGGGAGTCACGGTTAATAAGTCATTTATCGCCCTAATATGACCAAATTTACAGCTTAGCCTGTCTGCCAGGCTACAACAGTTCGACTTCCGGCAGGGCAAAGTTGAGTCAACCTTTCATCCCTTCAGTGTCGTAAAATGAGTACCAAGCTAGATTGGGAACTAAACACTCGGTGTCCCGCGTTAAGCTGACCACCTGACTGGGACGTATGCTGTGTAGCACATCGGGGCCTAGGGTCCAGAAAACAGGATTGAGCAGTGATCCTTATTGCATCGTAAAACCACAGATTTAGTTTTTTTTTTTTTTTTTTTTTTTTTTTCATTTTGTCTTCAGAATTTAAATATAAACAGAGTTATTATTCTTTAAGGCATAAAATTTTAAAATTCCCAAATATATATATATATTTCAGAGACTATTCATGTGCATTCACATTTTAATCGACTGCGAACAAGAGAAGGCTCTCAATTCGGCGCGTATGTAATTTTTTTGTGTATGTTCACCGATTAATTCGAAACTGCTCGACCAATTTATGTAAATTATTTCAGAGGATACTCTCGAATTGTTCCCATTTAAATTTCTTCAAAATTTGTTAAGTACATTTTTAAACTTCAACGACAACCAGAAAAAGTCTATAAATATTTCATTTTTAGCGATTTTCTACTACTATTTCCTTTTACAAACGACTACACTTTTATTCTTTCCCAATGGCTCTTCTATTATGTAAGACATCACAATAATCAGACTGGGTGTAAAGTTGACTTCAACTAGGCAACCCCTTAACCGCTGCTCACTGTTCAGCACTGTCCTGAATACTAAACTTGAGTGCTTACGAAAAAATGGCAACTGTCGTAAGCCGATCTTTTTCAGCGTTTGTAAGGCGCAGTCGTGCGAAAAAAAAGTAAACATCCCTAATAACTCTGCAACAAATTATAGTAGCAGAAAGTTACTAGTACCAAACGATTGGAAATAAAGTATAACTTTAAATGACGTATATAAATTTTGCTTAGGGGGCCATCTACATATCAAAACGGACCCCAGCTTTGTTTTTTTCAATGGCGATACCCGAGTTTGACACCATAAATAGATTCTAAACCTTTCAATTAGCCTAAATCCAAATTTTCATGAAATTCGGATGATTGGTTTCCAAGAAATTAATTATTTTAAACTGAACCTTTTTTAGGGACTGTATCCAAATTGAAGTTCGGTACTCGGTTGTTGCAATGCTACAGAATGACTATGTCACTTCTATTGATGTATTATTTCTTGCCAACATAAACATCTCACTCGTTTAATGAGTTTCGACACTTGACAGTCTTCGAATTTCGAAGTTTCATTAAAATGAGTAAAATATATTTTTTCAAATTATACTTTTCTGGACATCAAGACTTTTAAGACGACCCCTTAAACCGTCACTTTCACGTTTTTTAATCATAATGGAAAAACTACTTGAAAGAAAAATTTAAATTGAGAATTCGCATAAAGCAGGAGATAATAAATAGAATCTATCAAAAAGATTGAAAGTTGCAATGCATATTTTTATTGAATATTAATTTCATAATTCAAAATATATTTTTTTTAATTACAAATTCAGTGTATTTATGTTTGAGTTTTTTTAGAATTATAACAATCTTGTCTCTTAGACAGATTGAATGAAAATAACAACAAGAACGAAAAATCATCCCAGCATAGATTATGAAACACATTCCATAACAAAGCTTCAAAGTTTACTTAGATGAAATGCATGAAAATGTATCACATTATTGAGAAAATTTCACATTATGATAATGATTTCAAAAGATATTAATAAAAGTATGAAAATGTAATTTAACATTAGAAGCTCTAAATTTTGAATGTTTATAACTCCAAAATTTATCATACAAATTTCTTGAAATTTCGTTTCTAAGAATAATTTAAACAGAAGATTTAAAATATATATCAAAATTGGGTATTGCCTTCGAAATAAACAAAGTTTAGTCTGACTTGTGTTTGTAGATGGCCCTCTGAGCAAATTTTATACACTTAATTTGAAAGTAGAATTTATTTCCAATCCTTTGGTACCAGTAACTTTCTTCTATTACAATTACTTGTAGCGTTAGTAGAGATATTTTTTTCCACCACTGTGCCTAAGTCATAAATAATGTTCAGTTTAGCCGACACTTTTCTATTTAACTATTTTCAGAAAATAATCTTTGCTTATTTAATCATAGAATTCTACGTTTAAGTAAGACGAATTTTACTATTTAGAAATTCGCAAAATTGCCAAAACTATTTATAAAGACGTTCTATTTACATTGGAAATTGTGAAAAACATAATTTATAAATAAACGCAACTCTTCCGAATTTTCAAAATTTATTTTTAATTAAACTTTTTATAAGAAAAAGTATTTTTACTATACCATAAATGGGCATTTCCACGAGCACTTGTCGTGTAAGTCACATACTTTGATTTTTGACTACCAGTTTTTCAGAACGGAAAAATGTGACTTATTTTATGGGAGATATCTCATTAATTGAACAAGACCAAGCAAACATTTATAAAATAACGATGGCCAACAAGCATAGTATGTGACTTACACGACAAGTGATCATGGAAATACCCAAATATGTCCTAAAGAAAATTCTCAGTTTTACTTGTTGTAAAATATTTTAGATTAATTTTATATATACAAAATGTGAAACCAAATATTCATTACCTCACAAGTTTCTCGGTATTGAATAATGCATTAATTAAGTCTCAGCTGAGTTCTAAATTGGCAAAACCATTTATAAAGACGTTCTATTTACATTGGAAATTGTGAAAAACTTAATTTATAAATAAACGCAACTCTTCCGAATTTTCAAAATTTATTTTTAATTAAACTTTTAATAAGAAAAAGTATTTTTACTATACAATAAATATGTCCTTAAGAAAATTCTCAGTTTTATTTGTTGTAAAATATTTTAGATTAATTTTATATATACAAAATGTGAAACCAAATATTAGTTACCTCGCGAGTTTCTCGGTATTGAATAATGCATTAATTAAGTCTCAGCTGAGTTCTAGTGTTGTATAGAATTTACTACCTTGACATACAATTGAAATTTAATTTGATAATTAGGTAAAATTTGGTATTATTATTTTTATGGAATTATTTATTTATATGGAATTATATCAACAAATATTGATTTCGTTATCAAAACTCATGCACACTTTTCAACGAGGATTATGCTGTAATAAACCTTTACAGTGCATTTCAATTTCGTAACCATCCAATCACATTTGCGAGAGGCAGAGAAAGATAAAAAAAGACCGTAGTCATAAACACTTTTCTGGCTAAATTAAAAAATCGTAAAAAAAATTAAAAATAGATACCGGAAAAACTTTGCAAAATCTTTTTTATAAAGTTTAAATTTTCATCTTTGCTAGAAGGGGTAATAAAAACGTTAAATCAAGTAACATTCATGTCTCTTAGACAGATTAAATGAAAATAACACGCAAAATTACGTGCACAACGTAGATTAGGAAACACATTCTATTACAAAACTTCACAGTATACTAAGGTGAAAGGATATGTTTAAATAAGCAATTAGGTAAACGCATTTAAAAACCCGATTTCTGATATTGCCATGAACAGTCATTAAAATATATTTTGTTTTGCAGCCCTGTATATGGTCTACAGATATGTCTGCATACTACATAGATACGCATACTAAAAGATAGTTCAGGTAAACGCATAGCACAGTTGAAAATTTCCACTCAGATTTTTCTGCCAATAAACGAATATTGTTGCGAACTTTTGTGCTTTCCTTTACAGCATTTAAGTTTCGTAACCATCCAATCACATTTACGAGAGGCAGAGAGGGATAAAAAAGATAGTCTAATCGTAGTCATAAACACTTTTCAGGTCAAATTAAAAAATCGTCGGAATCTAAAATTAAAAAAACATTAAATGTGGATACCGGAAAAATCTTATAAAATCCTTTTGAATAAAATTTAATTTTTTTCTTTGCTTAATACAGCATTAGAAAGTTTCTAATCAAGTAACAGTCTTGTCTCTTAGAGAGATTGAATCATCACAGCATAGAATATGAAACACATTTCTGTAACAAAACTTCACAGTTAATTAAGGTGACAGATTATGTTTAAATAAGCAAATTAGATAAACGAATAACGCATTTAACCCCTTAATTCTCGCTCCCGAGATATTCTCGGGCTGTGTCTTTTACTCAAATTGTTTGATTCCCACCAGTTTTATAAAATAGTGAAATTGGCTATATTTTAGTATCGTTTTTACTGTCATTAAATAAGGTGAATATTTCTTTTTCATAAAAGTGGTGCCAATAAGCAATTTGAATTATTCAACCGTAATTTAATTCGAACCTTAAGGGGTTGAAAACCCGATTTCTGCTATTATCATGAACAGTCATTAAAATATATGATTTTGCTTTGCAGCCCCGTATATGATCTGCAGATATGTCTGCATACTACATAGTATGCTAAAAGATAGTTCAGTTAAACGCATAACACAGGTGAAAATTTCCACTCAGCAATTTCTGCCAATAAACGAATGCTGTTGCGAACTTTTGTGCTTTCCTTTACAGTGCATTTAAATTTCGTATCCATCCAATCACATTTACGAGAGGCAGAGAGGGATAAAAAAGATAGTCTAATCGTAGTTATAAACACTTTTCAGGTTAAATTAAAAAATCGTCAGAATCTAAAATAAAAAAACATTAAATGTGGATACCGGAAAAATCTTATAAAATCCTTTTGAATAAAATTTAATTTTTTTCTTTGCTTAATACAGCATTAGAAAGTTTCTAATCAAGTAACAGTCCTGTCTCTTAGAGAGATTGAATCATCACAGCATAGAATATGAAACACATTTCTGTAACAAAACTTCACAGTTAATTAAGGTGACAGATTATGTTTAAATAAGCAAATTAGATAAACGAATAACGCATTTAACCCCTTAATTCTCGCTCCCGAGATATTCTCGGGCTGTGTCTTTTACTCAAATTGTTTGATTCCCACCAGTTTTATAAAATAGTGAAATTGGCTATATTTTAGTATCGTTTTTACTGTCATTAAATAAGGTGAATATTTCTTTTTCATAAAAGTGGTGCCAATAAGCAATTTGAATTATTCAACCGTAATTTAATTCGAACCTTAAGGGGTTGAAAACCCGATTTCTGCTATTATCATGAACAGTCATTAAAATATATGATTTTCCTTTGCAGCCCCGTATATGATCTGCAGATATGTCTGCATACTACATAGTATGCTAAAAGATAGTTCAGTTAAACGCATAACACAGGTGAAAATTTCCACTCAGCAATTTCTGCCAATAAACGAATGCTGTTGCGAACTTTTGTGCTTTCCTTTACAGTGCATTTAAATTTCGTATCCATCCAATCACATTTACGAGAGGCAGAGAGGGATAAAAAAGATAGTCTAATCGTAGTTATAAACACTTTTCAGGTTAAATTAAAAAATCGTCAGAATCTAAAATTAAAAAAACATTAAATGTGGATACCGGAAAAATCTTATAAAATCCTTTTGAATAAAATTTAATTTTTTTCTTTGCTTAACACAGTATTAGAAGGTTTCTAATCAAGTAACAGTCTTGTCTCTTAGAGAGATTGAATCATCACAGCATAGATTATGAAACACATTTCTATAACAAAACTTTACAGTTAATCAAGGTGAAAGATTATGTTTAAATAAGCAATTAGATAAACGAATAACGCATTTATAAACCCGATTTCTGCTATTACCATGAACAGTCATTAACATATATGATTTTGTTTTGCAGCCCTGTATATGATCTACAGATATGTCTGCATACTACATAGTTGCATCTTCTCTACATCTTCTCTAATCAATTAACAATCTTGTCTCTTAGACAGATCGAATGAAAATAACAACAAGAACGAAAAATCATCACAGCATAGATTATGAAACACATTCCATAACAAAACTTCAAAGTTTACTTAGATGAAATATTACGTTTAAATCATGCGCGTAACGCATCATAGGTAAACGCATAACGCATTTAAAAACCCGATTTCTGCTATTGCCATGAACAGTCGTTGAAATATATGATTTCGTTTTGCAGCCCTGTATATTATCTACAGATATCTCTGCATACTACATAGTACGCTGAAAGATAGTTTAGTTAAACACATAGCACAATCGAAATTTTCCGCTCAGCAAATTTCAGCCAATAAACGAATGTTGTTGAGAACTTTGTGCTTTCCTGCATATGATCTATAGAATTTATACACACCAAGTAGTATTTAAAAAATAGTTAAATTAAAAAATGCATACCACAATTGAAAACGCCCACCCACGAATTAATGTTCGTATACTTCAATAGTTCAATTATTGCTCATTTTCTTCTATAGCCGAATTCTTTTGTGTGTCCTGTAAATAATCGGTAAATTCTATACACACCATATTCTATAGTAAAAAACTTGCTGTACACTTTAGTGATGTATGGCAATTTCAATATATTTAAATAATGTAATATCATTAAAATACACGGTAAACAATTTTTCTCATAGACTGTAATGTAACGTAATTCTTTTTAGTGGCCCTGTAAATGATTCGAAAATGTTACACACTTCATTTTCAGTATCGAACATGCCACAGTAAATCCCAATAACATTAATGAATTTCATGGCAATCGACTATACTTACGCGAGTTAGAGCACGGACAGAGAGACGGACGGATAGACGAACAGATAAACCGAATTCAAAAACATTTTTCAACTATGTTGGAAGGTGTTTAAAAGGCTTCGTGGAATAAGATTCTACACTCAAACAGTGTTGCAAGTGGGCGACTTTATTTAATTCCGATTTATTGATTGGCACTACTTATTTGTAATGGTAAAATTCCCCTAGTTTTGAACTTCATTAACATGCAATTAAACAAGAGAATTTTATCATTTCAAAATAGTGGTGCCAATCAAGAAATAGGAATTAACCCCTTGAGGGGCAAGCAATTACGTTTGTGAAATGCTGAATTCCCACCGGAATCTTTGAAAAAATTTATTTCAAAATAAGTAAAAGCAATTTTACGGCTTTTTTCCACTAAAGTTAGAAAAGTAAAATTTAACAATTTTTTTCTGGTGTAAAACTTCATTAATCGTAGGTGGTATATAATATATACCGGTGCCCCTCAAGGGGTTAAAAAAGGTATCCCGCTGGCATCTCTGCACTCTCTGCCTTAAAATTTAACCCTTTAGTGCGCAGCTTTGGATATATGCAAAGAACAGTGTTTTGAATTTAACAGATTTTTTTTATTCGTATATACCTAATTCACACCAAAAAATTAAAAGAGCAATATTTGCTTCAATTAATAACAGACATTCAGTAATTAAATAAATCGAAATTAACCATTGAAACTTTCTGGTGTAACGTCAAATTCTCTGAATTACGTAATTTCCAGAACGTATCATGGGAATTATAGGGTTAACGGTTAAGTTTTATAAAATAAATCATTATATAAATTAAGGTATTTGGAGACATACTTATTAAAATATTTACTAATTTGCAATATTTTAGCGTAAAGCAGCCGCACGAATGTAGTTTTTACTTGTATTGTAGATGTGCCACAGAAGAAAAGACTAACGTATTATTTAAAAAATGTATCACCGATTTTTTTCAAATCAGAGATACATTTTTCGTATAATACGTGAACCTTTTCTTATATTGCACATCTGCAACACAAGTAAAAACTAAAATATTTCAAATTAGTAAATATTTTAATAAGTATAAATATAAATACCTTATTTTATATATTTTTTTCATTTTGTAAAACTTAACCCTTAACCACTTAGCGGTCGCTTAATATTTGGAAAAACCATAAAAAAGTGCTTTTTTTTTTTTTTTTTTTTTTTTTTTTTTTTTTTTTTTACAGAAATTGAATAATTATAAGGTTTCTATATAAAATATGCAATTAGTTTTTTTTAAGACGAAAAAAAAAAAAGATGTTACAGATCAAGTTTACATTTGTGGAAAAGCCATCATACGAGGATTCTGTGTTTTAATGTTTGTTTTACACCATACAAATTAATGCGAATAACACCTTTAATTTTCACATCTTAGATCTTTATTTATCATCATCAAACAAATTTTTACAATAATATTTGAAGCATTATAATATACATTAAATGTTGATTATTAATAATTTTTTGAATGCGATACATTTCGAAACATTCAATATAAAGTCCAACATCAGAATCAGCGCCAAAAACCAAACCCAAACGAGAATATTCAAAGAATTCACACCGAAATGCCAGTTAAATTTTTCTGGTTTCAGAAGTTTTTTTCCAGCAATAAATCTCCAGCCCGGAAATATGACGGGCACGAGAAATAACGAACGACACCTCAGCCCGAGATATTGACGGGAGCGAGAATTAAGAGGTTAAATGCACGGATTATTCTTTTAGAATTGGGTTTTTTTATTCGTAGATTAAAGATTAGACACCAGAAATTTTAACACAGATTATTAACTTTATTCAGTAGCGTATTTTATATCTTTTTACAGAATTAATAGTGGTTGCTAAGAGTTAAGTAAAAAGTGATGCAGATATGCAGCTTTGATGCATGACGATGCAGATATAAAAGAAGAAAAAAATTAAAATAAAAACTGCAGAAAAATTGACATTCAACAAAGAAAAAACTATCAAGGGCTTTTTCAAATAAACAATTTCATTCCCCGTTTTCCTTAAAAGTAACGGAAATGAAAATTTATATTTCATCTCCTTATTTGGTGACGATCTGTGTAAATCCGGTTTATACGAGATTTTGCTTATACGAGGTGCCTTTGGTCCATATTAACTCGAATAATCGAGACTCTACTGTATATAAAAATGCAACATTTATACAGTCGTCTTGTCTGTCCGTCTGCTAGCATATAATAGCGCAAAAACTACCCAACCGAATGATTTGAATTTTAATATATATAATCGTTAAAGAATTTTGCCAAGCCATTTGAAATTTAATGAAAATCGAATCAAAAAGATATTAATAAAAGTTTTCTTCATTCTATTAAATCCTATCATACGTCATTAATTCAATGATATTCCATGATAGGTAATGATTCTAAGTTGCCATGGTGATGACGTTCTATTTAAGATGGAGTCATAATATTTCCGTATTATTTCATTTAATATGTATAATCGTAATAAATTTTGTATTCATGCATTTTTGCATAAGAATGCAACAGCTATTGCACCAAGATCTGAATGTTTATAAAACTAGTTATAGTACGAACGCCCGTCATTTGCCACGTTTGACCTACAATTTCAGACTTTTTAACACTTTCCAACGAAGTTGAAAAGTGTTTATGACTTCGGTTTGTCTGGCCGTCTTGCCATCTGTACTCGCTCTAACTCACGTAAATATACTCGGATCGTTCTGGAATTTTTGGATGTTAGTGACCTCTATCATAGTACGATCCCTATTTCAAATGAAGTTTGTAGCGTGTTTAGTTCATCTACAGGGACAGTCAAAAGTATTCCGTTACATTACGGCCAATGGGAAAAATCGTTCCAAAGGATTTTTAATAATGTTACACGCATACAAACATAACAAAATTTATATGCATTTATGAAGTGCAGTAAAATATGCATTCTGTATAATATGCGGTGCAAAGTATAGTTATTATTCATTTACAGGGCCACACAAAAGAATTCCGTTTCATAATGATATGGGGAGGGGATTATTTGCGGCATATTTTAAATATGTTAAACTATTTCATATATAATGAAATTGATATATGTCGCAGAGGTTTACTATAAGTTATTTCATGTATAATACGAAGGGAAACATTTACAGGGACACACAAAATATTTCAGATACTATATTGTATCAGAAGTACTGTACATTAGCGGTGATTGCTGGAAATGAATTTTGAATTATGATATGCGCTTTTATGTTTCTCTATATTATTTATGCATACTATATGGTGTGTATAAATGCTATAATTTATATACAGGGCTATACAAAAGAATTCGTAAGAGTTACTGTGTATGAGCGCAAATTGCTTAAAGGTGGTTTTTAAATGAGTTATACATTTTTACACTGAACTGCATTTAGTTTATCAAGAAATGTTTGTAGAAACTAATAAAATGATATACAGGGTCACGCAAAGAATTGGATACATGCCGTTTATGTATGATAACTTCTGGAAATGTGATTTCAGTAGTTTTAAGAGAGATTTAGTTTGAATTAAATTTTAGCTAAATAGTGGCGTGATAAAGGTACTAGATAAACTACAGGGCTTTACAAAAGCATTTAAATATATTTCCATCTATTTGTATAAATAGCTGAAAGAGAAATTTCAACCTGTTATGCGTTTTCTTGCTAAACTAAATTTTCCCATTATATAGTATATATATATCAACATACAGATCAAATAAAAAGTTGTTCAAAAGAATTGAAATACACATTTGGCTATGGACGGTAACTGCAGAAATCAATTTTTTAAATGTTGAATTAGTAATCTTATTTACCTTATTTCTCTAAATAGCGAAGTTTGTTAAAGCTTTCAGCGAGTATTGGAAAGCGTTTCATAATCTATGCCGTACGCATAATCTATGCCGTTTCTTTCTTGTTTATTTTCCTCTGGGCAATCAACTGCCGATTTTGTCCATTCATCTGAGATGTAGGACTTTGTCGCTAATAAATAACTGTTACAGTTCTGAGGTTTCAGAAATTGTTTTAAATTAATTTTTTGACAAGAGAATATATTTCTATGATACTACACATACATTCATGACAGTCTGAATTTTTAACAGTCGCAAAATACATTTTAAATTGAAGAAAGCTTAAACCAAATATTAATGACTTCGGGGAAGTTTCTCCGTTATTTGAAAACGCAGCGTTTATAATTAACTTAACGTTCATTGATCAATGCATAAATCATATTTCCGCTGAGTTCTGGATTTGTTTAGAATTTCACATTTTGATATTTAATTCGAATTTAATTTGATAATTAGATAAAATAAGAAATTCAATCATTTATGTGGAATAAAATATGTAAATGTTGATTTTTGATTAAAACTCTTTATGCTTTTTTATAGTAAATGTATAGTTTCGCATATATTTGTTAGATAGGTAATATAACATAGTGTGCACGGTTTCTAAATGTATAAGAGAAATAACATGCTTTATCGAACAGTATTTTTAAAGGGTTTTCTTTTTTTATTGCTTTTGGAATTTTATTCCATAATGACATAAAATCGAAACTCTCAAAATTTATTTTTTTCTAATCAACTTTTTTATATAATTGATATATATTTATGTATAATTTTTGCATGGAAAATAAATGTAGTTGCCGAGCAAACTTTCCAGTAGGGATTATGCTATAGTAAACCGTAATAGTATATTTGCATTTTTTAGCAAATCAAAAACATTTACGAAAGTTAGAGTGCCGATAAAATGATAACCTCACTGGTGTCATAAACACTTTTCAGCTAAATTAAACAACGACACTTCTAAGTGTTCAGAATATATTTTTAATTAAATTTTCGAGAAGGCAAAATATTTTTACGACTTATTGGAATGAGCATGTATTTTTTTTTCCTTTTATTCTGATTGTTGCAAAATACTGTAGATTAATTTTAAATACAGCTTTCCCCGATAAGTACGGTTAATTAAACTTGTGATATTTTCACTCGAAGCGAAACATTATACATTGAAACTGCAATAGATCCACAAGTAACTTCCTATAACGTAAAGACCCAATGTAATAATGTACATACTATGGTATTTTTTTTTGTGTTAATTTTTGGTGTTTTATTCATGGAAATCAGCCTAGAAAGTACAAAATATAGCTGGATTTGAATTTATTCTAGTATTTTGTTTCTTCAAAAAAGAGTTATCTAAATTACATGAACTTCCATTAAAATTAAGATGTGCGCTAATTTAGTCAGGGACAATATAGAAACATTTAAAAGTTAATTTTAACTCTAAATTTGCATTACTATATTTTTAGGTTAATTATGTTAGCTTGATTACCATTAAGTTGATTACTAAAAACTTGCAATATTTCATTTTAAACTTATTTTGAAACAATTTGATTACTTCAAACTTACATACGGTTTAATTTATTAAGGGGACAAGGGACCTTAAAAACCTTTAAAATATTTTTTTTATTTTTTGCAAATTTCACTTTAAATATTATTCAAGGGTACATTACATGCATTATGGCATGGATTTATCACAAAAAATATATAAAATAAAATTTATTTTTGAGAAATAAATGGCATTTTACGCGTTGTCTTAGAAATCTTCGAGATGACCCCTGCGCGTTCCATATCAATTAAAATTCCCAATATCTTTTATAAAAGTTTGGTTTATATATATAAATAATACTGCGCATCGAATTTTATATATTTGAATATAAAAGTTTTAAAAAAAAATTCAAAAATTTTTGAAATTTTTTCATTTTTTTTTTTTAACTTTTATATTCAAATATATAAAATTCAATGCACAGTTTTATTTACATATATTAATCAAACTTTCATAAAAAAAATATTGGGGATTTTCATTGATATGGAACGCGCAGGGGGCATTTCGAAGATTTCTAAGGCGACGCGTAAAATTCCATTTTTTTTTTCTCAAAAAAAACATTTGTTTTTTAAATATTTTTTGTGATAAATGCATGCCATAATGCATATAATGAGCCCTTGAGTAATATGTAAAATAAAACTTACCAAAAAAATTGAAAAATTTTGAAATTTTCCAATAAATTCCATTTTTGTATTTCCATAAATTCCATATAAATTCCATTTTTTTTTCTCAAAAATATTTTTATTTATTTTTTGTGTATGTGTGTGTGATAAATGCATGCTATAATGCAAAAAGAAAAAAAAATTACATTTATCAATAAAATCCATTTCCATATTTCCCATAGGTGGTTGACCCTTAGGTTTAATATTGTGTTTGTCCTACAAACAACGGTATGAAAACTTGGAAGATAGTTGTAGGACAAACACAATGATAAACCTACGAGTCAACCACTGGTGATATTAACTTTTGGATTATACACCACTTCACTTCCGGCAGACATGGATCATTAGATTCCCCTATTTCTACTCTCCCATAAAATAAAGGTTTTTTTCTTGTGCTTGATAACATAGGTTTTTGTGCTGTCAGCTCTTGGACTATTAGTTTCTTGGACTACTATTTGCTATACTAAGAATAATACAAATGTTTTCTCACCCTGTTCCTGTCCTTCCTTTCTTGTGTTTTGTGTCGTCACTACTGCGTCCGGAAAGCGTTTCAAACCATGCATTGCTTTGTGATTTCCCATCGTGTAAGTGTACTCTATCTCGCCTAAAACTTTGTAACAGCTGTGCTGTAACACGCTGTCTGTCAACGTATGATGAATTTTAATTTTTGAAATGCTCTTCGAATTATTTTATTGTTATTTCATTTTTAATATTTTCCGTATTTTCTGTTTGTTTTAGAACTGAACGCTGTCTGTTTAACAAAATAAAGGAGGAGGGAATCACCCATTTTGTGTTTTGTGCAATCGTCTTGGCACTAACCCAGATAGCATGTACATTAGCAGCAAGTTTGATTTTTTTCTGATATAATCTTGCCGTAACAAATTTGACTTGACAAATTCGCAGCGAATCTTCCGTAAGATAGATCATCACCCACTTCCATGAGTATTTTGTTGTGAAACTGATGCAAGACTTTCTTTAATTCACGAAATTCACGAAAGAAATAAATCCCTCTGATGAGAGAATAGACAATCAGCAGATCCTCAGAAACTGCAGAAATTGGGTGCTACTCAAAGGCAAGACACACACATCATTGTTACCGTTATGAAATCTCATTTTTATTGATTGATTAAGGAACCCAGAAAAAGGTATTTATTATTTTAACTGTTCAAATGTAGTTATTTTTGTAAAGTAACATTTTATCTATAATTTACAACTTATTTCATATAAAAGTTCTTACAAATTAAAAAGTTATATTACTTTACTAAGTTATGTTTAAGTCTTCGGCCATTTTAAATTTATATTGAAAAATTTATTTTTTAAATGGATTTTTCTCAATATTATTAGATTTTTCTAAAATATCGTTTTAATTGATATTGATTTATTTATTTATTTTTGCCTTTAACCCCCATTTGAGTCTACGGTTTTTAACCCTTTCGGGACTGCCTGCTTTACATAAATTTTATTCGGTTGGCACTAGTCTTTTAAACGCTTTACTAATCAAATAACAAAAAGACACTAATTTAAAAGTACAACTGTTTCCTTTATTTGTTAATGGTGATAAAATCGATGCATGCACCTTCTGATGGCCTGATAGACGGTCAATAGACCTGAAGGAGTTAACAGACAGCGTGGCATGACAAGATTAAATTAGACTTTGCAATAAGTTTGCAGTATTTTTGACAAGACAAAGCTAAATTTTCTACTAGCTTGCAAAGAATTTGCAGTACTTTAGTCTTGACAAAACTGAATGTTCTACTTGTTTGCCATTAATTTGCAATAAATTTGATACAGTAAGAATTTAACTTGCACGACAAGTTAGTTGCAAGTTCAAAGTGTGGTGACTTCGGCGTTTGCGTTATCTTTCTGCAGTCTTGTTATAAACTTTCAGTCTTGTCATGCTGAACTTTCTGCAACGCTGCAGGTTTGCAAACCAAGACTGCTGCAAATTTTCTGCAAACTAAAATTGTTATGTGGGAATTGGGGGGTGATCTGAAACAAGCTTACCGCACTAATTAACCCTCCGTCTACCAGACGGGTCCATTGGACCCGACAGGTACATACAAAATATTCATTCAAACCAGAAATTTCTTTAAAATAAACTAAGTATATAAACCAGACAAAAATAAGGTAAATAAATAAGTTAAATAGTTTTAAATAAAAATTCTGGTGTAGAACGTTTTATTAAAACTTGAATAAAATTCCCGGTAGATCTAGGGTTAAATATCTCATTAACTGAAAACTTACTAAGCGAAGAAAACCTGTATGCAAAAGCTCAAACCAAATTTAAATAACTTCGCGTATTTTTTCGGGAATAGCCAATCATAACTTAAATATATTGATACCTTACAAAGAATTTTAGGTAATCCCGCTTGTCAGAAAATGGCCGCTTTTTATACCTTTGTAAATCGTGCGTTACATTTTAGCTCTGATTCCAATCAGGGTTGCCAGTGAGCTACTTTTTTTTAATTCAGATTTCTTGATTGCCACCACTTTTTTGAAACGGTAAATCTAGCTTCGTTTTCGTCTTAATTAATGTGTCATTAAATAAGGCGTATATTACCATTTCAAAAAAGTGGTGCCAATCAAGAATCTGAATTTAAAAAAAGTAGCCCATCTGGCAACACTCATTCCAATCCACAAAATTCAGAAATTCAATATTTCAAAGCCATTGCTATTGACAGAAGTACAATCCTTCCATTATGGATACTACTCTTTTTAAATTACAACATCCTCGTTCCTCAAGTTCACGTAAATCTCCTACGCCAAATAACAGCATCGTTTTACCTTTCTTTCCCCAAGTACAACTTTTACGTCGTCAAAATCCTTAGGCAATTTGACTTCACAATAATTTTCATCCCTTCTAATAAACTTACTCTCTCCAAACTGAAAGATTCTATTGAGATATCCAATTCCTTGGGTATCTATATTATAAGTTGTCAATGTGGTCTTTCTTATATTGGACATACCAAGAGCAGTTTAAAGTTTCGAATTAAAAAGCACAAACAATATGTTCAGAAAGAAGAAATTAAGAAATCTGCCATTGCTAAACATTGAATTTGAAACATTGAAAATGAATCACATTTTTGACAATGGAGTTATGAATAATGAGAAGTAGACATATAATGTATCGTCTACTAGTTGCGAGTGAAGTGACTGAGGAAGTTGTCACGAGATGGCGGATGTTTTCTTTTTAGTTGGATCAACTGTTTCTGATTACCGCCGGTCAAACTTCCGTCAGTAAATTTGAATAGAAAATTTATTTTTATTTCAGAAATTTTTTCACGGGAGATTTCACTCGAAAATGTGGTAAAAATTTTCTTTTTGTTTTTCTGGTGACAGTTTGCCCAGGTAATATAATCTTTTTTACTGACACTGAAAGGAGGTTGTCTAGGTTGTCACAATATGGCGGAAATGCAGGGCCTGACTACCACCGAAGTAAACTTTCACCATTAAAAAAGAATATCTCTTTTTGCCATTATTTATAACTGAAATTTTGCATTAATAATGTGTTCAAATAAGGAGGAATTTTCTATTTAAATTTACTGGTGGAAGTTTTTCCCGGCGGTAATCAACCCCAGAGAAAGCGATTACAGTTGAAGCTTCACTATTTTAAGGATATGTCAATTCCTCTTCATTAGTATTTCCATGATTTTGACTTTAGCGACGCAAAAATTATCTCAAAACCCACTTACATTCATGAAGACTTTCTTGAAGCATTCCATATTTATAAAAATCTTACAAATATTGTTAATTGTGATTTTGCTATTCCTCCATTGTCAGATTGTTGGAAAAATTATATAAAAACCTCTTGTTCATAAATTCCACTTCCATGTTTTCATATTACATTTATTATACCTTATTGGCTACTCTCTAAACTTTCCTGAAATTCTATTGGCAAATAAACTTGATCTTTGAATCCGCTTACATAGCCCGTTTTCTAAAATTTCCTATCGTAATTATATTGGATAATAAACTTTATCTTTGTATCCGCTGCCCTTACATTGGCTGTTTCTAATAATTTCCTATAATTTTATGGGCTAAAAAATTTTTATCATTGAATCCGCTTCTCCTACATAAAGGTGACCGCGCCAGTAGTTGATACCCCTCCAGTAGTTGATTAAATCTTTGAAATACTGCGCCATTTATGGCGAAAACAAGTTTTACATATGGCACTAGACATAATGTTTTTGTTTGAATGTTGGAGCACCTGTTGTCACATTGTTGTCATCTGCCTGCAGTAAGCGAAACTATGTTATGATTTTTTTTTTTTAATTAGAAAATGCAAAAAAATAGTTTTTGATTAGTTGTTGACAATTACGGTTAGTTTAAATAATCCACTTCCATGTTTCCTGTTTCAAATAATAGTTTTATATGAATTATTGTTGATCATAGCCCAAGCATGATATTTTAAAGATTAATTTTTGAATTTTCGACTGATTTCTTCGATTGATCAACTACTGGGAAAATGGCAATTAAAGAATTTACTTATAATTTTGTTGCTATTTAATTTCAGCAAATTTCATTTTTGCCCATTATAGGACATTCATTAAGGGTTGTAGTAATTATGTTAGCTTACTTGTAAAACTTAAAAAAAAGGAAATAAAAAAAGACCCCGTAGTAACAACCTTATTTGATCAACTACTGAATCGGTCACCCTATATTTCAGCAATTTTCTTTTCTGAGCAATCATTTTTGCACTGATGAACGTACACTATGGCTAGCGAAACTAGTTTGCAACAAGAAATAAAGTGTTTTGGTGCTTTAAAAGTTGCCTTTTTTTGTTTATATTGATACCTTAATCTTCATTAAATTGCGTATTAACCCCTTAATTCTCGCTCCCGTCATGTTCTCGGGCTGTGTCTTTTACTCAAATTTGATTCTCACCAGTTTTATTAAATAGTGAAATTGGCTATATTTTAGTACCGTTTTTCCTGTCATTAAATAAGGGGAATATTTCTTTTTCATAAAAGTGGTGCCAATAAGCAATTTGAATTTTTCAACCGTAATTTAATTCGAGCGTTAAGGGGTTAATAAACTCTCAGCTGAATTCAATATTGTTTAGAATTTCAGACCTTAATATATAATAAATAATAAGACATGGGTATAATAAGACACATATAATAAGACAGGGTTGCTAATTTGACCCGCTTTTTTAATTCAAAGTTTCCGAATTCATACGGGAAAATCCTAAAGAAGAATTTTTGATTTTGATAATCATTCACAGTCCATCAAAAAGTACAGTACCCCTTAACATTCGCGAGGGTTCGGATCGCGGAAATCGAGGGTTAGGATTGCGAATGTTGAGACTATATTCTAGTGCATAAAAGGGGATTAGGTTTTAAGATTTTGTTTTAATGGAAAAAGCAACTGAAACGTAAAAAGTATATTTATTAAGCATTAAAAGGTACAGTCGTGGAAAAAAAAAAGTAAACATCCCCTACTAACTCCTTAACAAATCATCATAGAAGAAAGTTACTGGTACCGAACGATTGGGAATAAAGTCTACTTTTAAATGATGTATATAAAATTTTCTTAGGGTTCATCTACATGTTAAAACGAATCCTAACTTCATTTTTTTCAATGGCAATAACCAATTTTAACGAGATATTTCAAATCTTCGGTTCAAACTATGCCTAGACACCAAATTTCAAGTCATTTGAATGATAAGTTTTTGAATTATAAACATTCAAAATTTAGTGCTTCTAATGTTAAATTATATTTTCATTTTTTTATTTATATCTCCCGAAATTATGCTCCTAATGTGCTAATTTTTTTTGTGGTAATAATACTAATATACTTAAACATAAATAAGCTGAATTTGTAATTTTTATAATTTTATGATATGAATTATGAAATTAATATTCGAAAAAATTATGAATTGCAACCTACAATTTTTTTGATGGATTTAGATTTATTAAGTCCTGCTTTATCCAAATTCAAAAATTTCACATTTTTTTTTCCAAGTAGTTTTCAAATTATGCTTAAAAAGCGGCAAAATGATGGTTTAAGGGGCCGTCTATGATGGAAGTGAGTTGATATTTTGAAATTTATTCTGCCGTACTGTAATCTAACACGCTTCATTGGCTCCTTGAGTGGCGCTTAAGGTGCCTTGATCAAGGAAGCGGCTCTCTCGGTTAACAATCCAGTACGGAACTTCAATTTGGATACAGCCCTTAAAATACGCTCGTTTTAAAATAATTAATTTCTCGGAAACTTATGGTACGAATTGCATAAAAATTCGTTTTTAGGCTAATTGAAGGGTGTAGAGTTCATTTATGCTGTCAGAATTGGGTACTGCTATTGAAAAAAACAAAGTTATGGTTCGTTTTAATATGTAGGTGGCCCCCTAAGCAAATTTTATATACATCATTTAAAAGTAGGCTTTATTGCCAATTGTTCGGTACCAGTAACTTTCTTCTACGATAATTTGTTGAGGCGTTAGTAGGGGGTGTTTACTTTTTTTCCACGACTGTACATTTATTAAGCATTAAGGAGTACAAGTAAAAGTACAAGTAAAGTACAAGCAGTGCTGTAAATAAATTTGAATAATTATAAACATATTGTATTGAGTTTAGTTGCTAGATGACGGCTGAAAAAAATGTATTGATATACGATTGTTTGGAAGAACAGATCTTTTGTTTATGAATTTCCATATAAAGAAAAGTGGCGATCTCGATTTCTCTTTTGACCCCTTGAGGGGCGGTAAGTTTTTTGCACCAGAAACAATTAATTAAATTTTACTTTCGTAACTTTGCTGGAAAATTTTTTGAAAAATTGCTTCTCCTTATATTGAAACAAAATTTTTGGAAAATTCCTGTGGAAGTTCAACATTACAGAAACACAATTACTTGCCCCTGGAAGGCTTAAAATAATGGAGTTATGAATAAAGGGGAGGAGACATATAATGTATTGTCTACTAGTTGCGAGTGAAGTAACTGAGGAATTTGTCACAAGAGGGCGGATGTTTTCTTTTTAGTTGCATCAACTGATTCTGATTACCATCGATGAAACTCCCACCAGTAAATTTGAATAGAAAATTTATTTTTATTTCAGCGATTTACTCATGGAAGATTTCTCTTGTAAATGTGGTAAAACTTTTCTTTTTGTTATAAAAACATGTACAATAATCACTTATAAACAGATTAAGATAATAATGCTATAAAAAGTGATAGAATATCTTTATTAAGATTGACGATCGTTTCGTCGCACAAACGGCGACATTTTCAAAATCATTTCGGATAGAGAATATTTTCACATAATTTAAAAACAATAAACATAGTAAACAATGTCACGAGATATGATGCATAATGAAAAACATTGCAAACATAAAATTAAATTAAAAATTGAATGAGCTATTGGTGAGCGTGGATTAATTTTCTTAATTTGACAAAACAATAACATAGTAAACAATGTCACGAGACAACATGCATAATGAAAAATATTGTAAAACATAAAATGAAAATAAAATTATCTTGGCTATTTGCGAGTCTTAATCTTTTCTATTTGTTTTTACTGGTGACAGTTTGCCCAGGTAATATAATCTCTTTTGCTGACACTGACAGGAGGTTGTCACAATTTGGCGGAAACGCAGTTCCTGACTACCGCCGAAGTAAATTTTCACCAGTAAAAAAGAATATCTCTTTTTGCCACTATTTATGGCTGGAGTTTTTCACAAAGCGTTATAAGTAAGCGAACAAACTTAATGCTGGAATCAGGCGTAAATTAACACAGTTGCGCCACCTTGTGGACGGAGTGATAATTCACATACGCAGGCTTTTAGTGTGGCGCGTATTCTCTAAGTCTTTAGTCACTCATGGAAATGAATTTTGTTCGCCACACTTATTGCAAAATAACGGCGTAGCGAGAGGGACATCCAGAGGCACTTGACACCACGAAGCTTTCTTCGCCTTGTTAGAGCTGCTTCAGTTATTAATCAAAATGAAAAAAACTTTACAATTTTAGTGGTGTGAGTAAGAAAACAGTTAGGTATCTACCTGTAGTTCACACTCCATCCGCTACGTGGCGCATGACCTTGATTGATGTGACCTCGCTTTTAAACTTGCGGTTATTTCTCCCATTTAAGATAGGACGCTTACTTATATCGCTTTCGTTTTTCATTAATAATGTGTTTAAATAAGGAGAAATGTTCTATACAAATTTACTGGTGAAAAGTTTTCCCGGCGGTAATCAACGTAAGAGAAAGCTGTTACAAATGAAGCTTCACTATTTTAAGGATATGTCAGTTCCTCTTTATTAGTAGTTCTTATTACTAGTTCCGTGGTTAAAATTAAGTCGGTTAACCCCTTAATTCTCGCTCCCGTCATATTCTTGGGCTGCGTCTTTTACTCAGATTGATTGATTCCCACCAGTTTTATAAAATAGTGAAATTGGCTATATTTTAATATCGTTTTTCCTGTCATTAAATAAGGTGATTATTTCTTTTTCATAAAAGTGGTGCCAATAAGCAATTTGAATTTTTTAACCGTAATTTAATTCGAGCGTGAAGGGGTTAAGGATCGCATTCTATTGCTTTCTCAACTGGTTGTTCTTGAAGTTTTAAAATTTCTCATACAAGTTTTTCAGAAATTTTTTTTACTTGCAATAAAAATTTTGGATTTTTTTTTTTATTTTATTTTTTTTTTTTTAGCATCAAGTGATGTTTCGGGTTTCTCGGAATTAGTTATCTGTATTTTGCCTCAATATAAGCGTTGAATTTCTCGGAACCAGTGTTTCCTGATTGGGGACTTTTTAAATTCAGATTATTTGACTGTCACCACTTTTTTTAAAATAGTATCATTCCCCTTATTTTTCAGCATTTTAATCTATTTTAGCCCCTTAATCGTCGCGTAATTTTGGGAAAATCCCAAAGCGTTGTAAGTAAGCGAACAAACTTAATGCTGGAATCAGGCGTAAACTAACATAGTTGCGCCACCTTGTGCACGGAGTGATAATTCACATACGCGGGCTGTTAGTGTGGCGCGTATTTTCTAAATCTTTAGCCAATCATGGAAATGAATTTTGCTTGTCACATTTATTGCAAAATAACGGCGTAGCGAGAGGGGCATCCAGGTGCACTTGTCATTACCAAGCTTTCTTCGCCTTATCAGAAGCACTTCAGTTATTAATCAAGGTGAAAAAATCTTTACAATTTTAGTGGTGTGAGTAAGAAAACAGTTAGGTATCTACCTGTAGTTCATACTCCATCCGCTACGTGGCGCATGACCTCGATTGATGTGACCTCGCTTTTAATCTTGCGGTTACTTCTCCCATTTTAGATAGGACGCTTACTTATATCGCTTTGGGAAAATCCCTTCAAAAATCGTCGATTTTTTTATTGCCCGATGTTATTATTCATAAAATTCTGAAGTAATTAGTAAATGAAACAGGGTATTTTCTTAATATTTAACCCTTTTAATGGTGGTTTAAAGTGCATGAAATCCCTTAATTTTAATACCCAAAAGTCCATTAATCCCAGAAATTTAATACAGAAATTTTTCTTTAGTAAAATTGCGAAATTTTGATCTTTCTTATTTCCAAATAAATCTGTTCATAAATTCCGATGTCAATCATTTATTTCGACATTTAAGCAATGAAGGGGATTCGTTCCCGAAAGTGTTCAGGATGGATAAAATTTTTAAAACTTACAATTTTATTTATCTTTTATTTGATTGTATTGTACACACATGACGTGCAGAGAAGCTTCGATGCAATGCTGCAACCTGTGGTTTCATTTTAAGTAAAGGTAAAGACATATATAAATCAAATGATTTTTTATATTACTACAAGTACGATAATTTCATTCAAATTTAATTTGAAAATCGGCTTTCAAAATGTTTTTCAAAATTTAGTAAATTTTCAATGTAAGGAAAACTTTGAAATAGTTCTACATTACAGTCCTTGCATTCATATTTGGTTTATTTTATAATTTTGTTTCCATATTTATTCTCTTTGGAAGAACAAATTTTTCATTCTGTGTAAGGTTTTGTCCGTAGGGGTCATAACATCCAGAAAATGGTGTTCACATAAACGACTTGATGTTGATAACTGTTCTTTTCAAATCATTCAGATGCGCACAAACACTCGAAGATTTGAACAGTTTTGGATTAGGTGGATTTTGAGGATCGTGAGCTTCATTATTCCAAAAATGTAATTTTTTTTTTTATTCGCTGAACCTGTTGTACGTCATAATATCGTGAAAAAATGGGGTTTTAAAAAATAAAGTGCAAAATATATTTTCTTTAACTTTTACTTTTAACTATTTTTTTAACGATTTTTTCGACAGTAGTAAGAGCAAGAAACAACAGCATTTTATTTTAAGAAATAGGTTGCCATTCCAATCTGCCTTTCTCTCTTTTTTCTCAAACAACATTTCTCCACTTCTCATCACAGAGATTAGTTTCGATTACTATATTATCCGCCAATTCATCGTTTATAAAATTGTCATAATACTGCCGAATACCCGAAATAGCTTCAAACGAAACGTTAATCTTAGGCTCCAATTTGAATTCCAAGCATGGAGGTGCCTAATATTGGGTCATCATCACTATCTTCTGTTTCTGATTTTTCAGAGTCAAAAACATCTGAAAAAATTGTATCTTCTGATTCCTTTCCAAATTTCTCAACATTAAAATTTTTCTCTTCACTTGAGCTACTCAGTATAGAAATTTATAAAACGGTAACCCAGATGTATTCAGCTTTTAAACAAGTAAAACATGTATTTGAACTCGTACAATTCCTTAAATCAATTCAATTCCTTCCATTACGATCTTATAAACAAACTTGTCATTTCAGAGTTTCCCATCTTTAAGCGTTTAAGACTTCCTTAACGGACTGATGCTGCAATATTGGCATAAGGCAACTTATTTCCTGGGCACCACTATTTGTTTAAGGAACAATTGTACTTGATTTCAGACAGGATATGCAAGAGAAATTTACTAAAAACTGTACTTGGAAAATATAGTGGTGCGAACAGAATATTAAAATAGAATCACGTATTTAAGGCTTAAAAATATTTTCGGGAATGAAAAATGCGAAGTAGATACCAGAAATAATTAGCTAAAGTCATGAGACGTCCAGCCCGTGAGTGTCACGGGCGCGACGAAATTTGTTCATACAGGTTTGCCCGTGAATGTATCGGGCGCGACGATTAACCCCTTAATTCTCACTCCCGAGATGTTCCCGGGGCGTGTCTGTTACTCAAATTGTTTGATTCCCACCAGTTTTATAAAATAGTGAAATTGGCTATATTTTAGTATCGTTTTTACTGTCATTCAATAAGGTGAATATTTCTTTTTCATAAAAGTGGTGCCAATAAGCAATTTGAATTATTCAACCGTAATTTAATTCGAGCGTTAAGGGGTTAAATAGGTCGAATATTTCTATTTCACAAAAGCGGGGACAATCAACAATCTGGGGACAAAAAGGTGTCCCATCTGGCAACACTGCTCGGAACCTAGACTATACAATACAGTGCAGTGGCCCAGTGTCAAAGAGTTTATGGAATCAGTAAAACAAAGCGAGTTTACTTTGTAAAAAAAATATTCTTTATAAAACTATACTCGCGAATAACCCAGTTAATTATTCGCGAATGTTGAACTATTCTTCATTTTTTTTATTTCGCGAATAACCAAGTTAAGTATACGTGAATATTGAAATTTTCCTCATTTTTATTTCGCGAATAAAGAAAATACGCGAATTTTAAATCCGCGAATGTTAAGGGATTACTGTACTTATAATTATGTTTATTCAAAAATTGAAAAAAGGGAGAAAAACTTGCTATTTGAGAAACAAGTATGCATAAGTTTCAAAAAGTGTTTTGTAATCCTTTAAAAATCAGTTTGAAAGGGAGTTGTTGTTGATGGGATATATGGTGAACTATTTTATCTGATTTTGAAGGCTTTGCACGGTCATTGTTAATAGCATAAATAAGACGTGGGATATCCCTTATCTGTCCTCTTTTACTGTTTGAATTCCATTTCCAGAATTAATGGAAAACAGAACTCACTCCTCACTGTCATGTTTGCAGAGTGATATTAAAAAAAACTAAGAAAAAGAATTGTGACTTTTGAAAATTTTTGTCAGTGATTCAGTGTAAATGACAAATTTGCTGTTTTAAACACATTTCAGGAACAAAAAACAAAAAAAATTAATAATGACATAACATTGTCACGACAGAGTTTTCAGGATTAATACTTATTTGTATGTAAGAAGTAATTTTTAAATGAGGAAATTTATAGTGAAACATTTTTAAAAAGTTATTTAAAAAATTCTTCTGTTTGCTTTCAGTATCATCCTAATGCTCTGATGACACAAAATATTTTCGGCTCGTATTTCAAGTCGTCGGTCTCAATAAGGCTTAGCTTAGTAAATGAGTCCGAACTCATCTCGTACCTGTGTATCGGAAATTATGCACATCGAAGCCAGTTTTTGGATTTTTTACACTTTCCAACAAAGTTGAAAAGTGTATATGCATTCGGTTTGTCTGGCCGTCTGTCCATACTCTAACTCCCGTAAATATACTCGGATTTTCATGCAATTGATAAAGATTATTTAGGGTCACCAAAGCATGTTTGGTATTGTATATGAAGTATGTAGGATTAATAGTTCATTTACAGGGGCACTCAAAAGTATTCCATTCCATTATGGTATATGGAGAAAAATCGTTTGCAGAATATTTTAATGACATTACGCTATTTCAAATGTATTGAAACTGATATAAATCACTGAACTTCACTACGATCACGTTAGAACAGGGCATTCACAGCATTTTTTATTCATTTACAGGGACACAAAAAAGAAATCGGCTGCTGCACTGTCTTTGAGTAATAATTGCTGGGGTGTACGATTAAAAATTCGGCATGCGCTTTTAAACTTAATTAATTTCTTGCATATTACTTGTTATATATAAATTCTATACCTCATATACAGCTCTGCACAAAAGTATTCACGCAACATTCTCCTTATTAGAGGAAATTGCTAAAGGGAAATTTTCAACTGAAGTATACGTATTTCTTAGGTGAACTAAATTTAGTTCACATGTATTCATTATGTACATATAGTTACATGTAGATAATAGATACAAATTTACATATCATATACAGAGCTGCTCAAAGAATTCGGATAATTTTTCAATTGTAGATGGGAACAGCTGAAATTGGGTTTTGAAATGTGTTATGCGTTCCCGTATGGCTGAATTAGACGTAAAATTTAAGTTTTTTAAATGGTGCGTTTCTGTTACATTATTCTGAATGTGTTGGAAAGTGTTTCATAATCTATGCTTGATGCATGATTTTTTCTTTCTTGTTTAATTCGAATTTTTCTCATTTAATTTTTTGTGTAATCTATAGCGTGTTTAGACATTTCACGGCAGTTATCCATATTAGTAAATGGATTTCGGTTTCAATCTTTTAGCCCGATATAGTAAATTTTGTCCTCTTTTCAAAAAAGTTTATCCTATATTCGTCAGCGATTTTTGATGTTTTCGTAGATATTTTATGCAATTTTTGATTTTTTCATGAATATTTTATGTGATTTTTTTTTTTTTCGCGCTTCGCAGCGTTTTTAGACAATCGTAAAATAAATTGGGTTTCGATCTCTTAGCCAAATAAGGTAAATTTTGTCCTCTACGATTGTTGAATTTTTAGCGATTTTTAATGCGATTTTGAGCGTTTTTTCGCGCTACATGGCATTTATTTTGACATTCGTTCAAGAAATACGGTATCAGTATTTTAGCCCACTATAGGAAATTTTCTCCTGCGATTTTTAACTTTTTTTCAAGTTTTGTGGTGATTTTTCACATTAGTAAAAAGAAAATTGGTTACAATCTTTTAACCCTATAATGTGAATTTTGTTCGCCTTTCAAAAAAGTTTATTCGGAATTCGTAAAGCGATTTTTGATTCCTTGCTATGCGATTTTAGGGGGTTTTTTTTCTCTTTGTGGAGATTTTTTTACATTCAGAAGCGGAATCTGCTTTTAGTTTTTTAAACCCGTATAAAAAATAAATAATTTCCTCTGTGTTTTTCTTTTTTTTTTTTTTTTTTTTTTTTTTTTTTTGTTTTGTTTTTGTTTTGTTTTGTTTTCGGGGGAAATTTTGATAATTTTTTAGGCAGAAATCTAAGGTCAGAAATTTTTAAGAGTAACTGATTTTTTTTTTTTTTAAATAAATATTGAATAACAGAACAGACCGTTTAGTTCTGGAATTTTTTTTTTTCAATTTAAATTAGTCAAACGTTGTACCTGAAGCAGTTTTTTTTTTTTAATAAAATGCGAGTTGATGAAGGTAATATGGTAATCTGCAGCTGGTACGTATGCAGTGATATACAGGTATTTCTAATTATTTATTATTTGCATACTTTACTGATTCAAATAAAGAAAAGAAGTTAATAAAATATCACTGTTATACATTAAATTTCCTTCAACAGAGGATTATGTGCGCTTATAGCAAAACAAAACAAAAGGATTGCCGAACTTTGGGGAATTCCATATTTTGGAATTACATGATTTTACAACCATTCATTGGTTGTAATAATAGCTTTGTAGTTTCATAATCATAAAAGAAAAATACTAGGTTGAGCAAAAAGTTCTGGAAAAATTGTGAAAGTTGCGTTGTTATGCGCAAATGAACAACAAAAGCGACAAGGACTATTCTTCAAAGTAGAGACCATCATAGTGCGCGACTTTCTGCCAGATTCCGGATTAGCTGGAAGTACCATGGCGGCTCCTTGGGTTCGGAAACCTCTCGACAGGCTTCTTCAACTTCATTAAAGGATTCAATTCGATGGCCCTTGAAAAGGTACTGCACTGATCGAAAGAGGCCATCAAAGCGATATAAGTAAGCGTCCTATCTTAAATGGGGGAAGTAACCGCAAGATTAAAAGGGAGGTCACATCAATCAAGGTCATGCGCCACGCAGCGGATGGAGTGTGAACTACAGGTAGATACCTAACTGTTTTCTTACTGACACCACTAAAATTGTAAAGTTTTTTTCACCTTGATTAATAACTGAAGTGCCTCTGACAAGGCGAAGAAAACTTCGTGGTGTCAAGTGCGTCTGGATGCCCCTCTCGCTACGCCATTATTTTGCAATAAATGTGGCAAACAAAATTCATTTCCATGAGCGACTGAAGATTTAGAAAGTACGCGCCACGCTAATAGCCCGCGTATGTGAATTATCACTCCGTCCACAAGGTGGCGCTACTGTGTTAATTTACGCCTGATTCCAGCATTAAGTTTGTTCGCTTACTTATAACGCTTTGGAGGCCATAATCGGCTGGTGCCACGTATGGCCTGTACCACTAATACTCCTATATACGTTACAAATTCTGGTAAATATATATTTTTTTAATTTCCCAGAACTTTTTGCTCAAACTAATATTTTGATGTAAAGAAGAAGTTACAAAAAGAAGAAAAGAAAAGTTTGATTGGATAAAAAAAAAAAGATAACGATATCAAAAGACACAACCCCCCTCCCTCTAGGATATCAAGTGCCAGTACCCTCAAAAGTGATAACGTTATATATGCTGACCCCTAATCTCATATCTACAGCTTTTTTCCCTCCGCCTAGTCATAATTCCAACAAAAACCATTTTTAAAACTATTCGAGGGAAATTTTGGACATTTCTTTGGGCAGATAATGTGTCAAACTAAGGTCAGGAATTTTTAAGAGATAGTAGTAACTGATTTTTTTAATAAAAATTTAATAGCGGAACAGACACTTTTTAATTCTGGATTTTTTTTTCAATTTGAATCAGTCAAAAATTGAACCCGTAGCAGTTTTTTAACCCCTTGAGGGGCGGTGGGATAAAATATATTCCGCCTAATTTAAACAAGATTCTCAACAGAATTTTTTTACTAAATTTTATATTTTTAACTTTGCAGGAAAATCGTTGAAAAAGTTGCTTTTCCTTATTTAAAAATAAAATTTTTCGATTATTCTGGTGAGAATTCTATATTTAGAGTCATTTTTACTTGCCCCTTAAGGGGTTAAATAAAATGTGAGTTGATGACGGTAATATGTATCATCTGCAGCTGATGCGTTTGCAGTGATATACACATATTTTTATACATTTATTATTTGCATACTTTACTGATTCAAATGAAGAGAATAAGTTAATAAACTATCTCTATTATACATGAAAATACCTCCCTCAGAGGACTATATGCGCTTATGGCAAAACAAAGGATTGCCGAACACTGTCAGAAAAACTCGTCAATATACGAGTCATTCTCATAAAATTTTATCTTTCAGGAATAAAAATCTGCTGAAATTAAACTCAATAAATTAACATTTTAAACTTATAGACGAATGCCTTAATGATTCAAAATAAAGAAAAAATGGTCAGCTGCGACGATTTTTTTTATTTTTATTTAACTGAGGTTTAAGTTAAACTTGCGTGTTTAATTTTCTTTACCGTCGCTTGATATTTTACCTCTCTAACTTTTCATTTTCTTCTAATTTTTTACTTATAAGGAATTTGCATAGTACCCATAGAACATTTAAATAAGAAATTGTAACAATGTAGTAATTTTAGTTCAAAATTTTGGTATAACATTGTTTTACAGAGATGCTAAAAAGGGGGATGGTAAGGAAAAAAGGGACGGCAAGGTGAAAAAAGGGGACAGTAAGGAAAATTACCACCTATTTTTAGACAAATCATGTTAAGATTAAGTGATAGACACAATGTTCATTAATTTTTAGCAACAGTTATTTACATTAGATTAAATTTTAAAAAATTGATTTACCTCGAAAAGTGCAAGAATAAACCTTGGGGACCAGGGCCTGATTACCAACGGGGCACACTTACACCAATAAATTTTAAAAGAAAAGCTCGACTTATCTAAACGCATAGGTGCCAAGTTGCCACTAATCCTCCGTAATATGTGGGTTAATTTAACCCTGGTTTAATACATTTCGCACCAGAATTTTTTTTCAGGGAAGAAATTAAATAAGTTCCACGTAGAAAACTGGAATTAAATAAATAAATATTCATCAAATAATTTTCCTGGTTCGAAACGTTGTTAAACTGGGTTAAATTAATCTACGCATTACGGAAGATTAGTGCGAACTTGGCACCTTTGTAAACGCCGTATTCACGTAAAATTTCTGCCATGAATGAGGCAAAATTTTCTGTTTATTTTTAGTGGTAGGAATTTGCTCCGTGGGTAATCAGGCTCTGTTGGGGACGATAAAATTACTAATAATGTCACGATGCTTGAAATTGATATTTAAATGCTGATTTAAGGGGGTAAAATACCTTTAAACCACCAAAATTTTCGAAAAATTTTTAATATATATTTTGATTCCGTAATAATTTCTGAACAATATGCAAAAAACCGCATTAAAAAATTCCCATTAGTTTACTATCTATGGCAGTTTTATTATGAGAATTTATTATTTATTAAGACTCCATAGGATAATTAAACTTTGCGTTGCGTTTATTCAAAATGATGAATTTTGATACTGCGCGCAGTGTTACTAAAAAACTATGCATGACAATCAAAAGAAATTTTTACCACATGTTCATTTCTGTATTATCTACAACTTAAAACCAGAAAAATGTAAAATTTTATTTTTTTGTGTGTTTTCGTACTTTGAAAATATTTTGCAAAGAGCGAAAATTTTTAATTTTTTTATTTACTCAATATTTTTTACAAATATTTTGGTTTTAGTATAAATGTAACTCTATTATGTATTTATTTTTACCAAAATTACCTCTTTATATGCATATTTTCAGGTTTTATCATGCGCGCAAGATTTTTTTTTCTTATTATCATATATTTTTTAACTTATCATTTCAATATTTATTTATGAATTTACAAGTATATATATATATATATTTACATATAAATTTAAATAGGAGCTTTATATTTAAATGACGTTTGATTGTTATTTTTGACTTATTACACAAGTTTTGAAGCTTGGAACATAGTGATATTTTTTACGTTTTCGACGCGGTCAAAGGTATCCTACCCCTTAAATTCTGCAGGATATTTCCTGTCAAATAATTTTGGCCATTCTTTCTCCAATGTACTTCTTCATGAGAAAACAGTTGAAAAAAAATCCTGCAACTACATCTGAAGTGATTTTGTGAATCATTTTAGCAAAAGGGACGGTAAGGAATCTGAAATCCAGGGACAGGGTTAAAAAAATAATAACAACCGTAAAAAGGTGTGCAGGTTTTTGCTACATATTTATACAAAACAATAGTCCCGGTTTCGGAAACAAATTACATTGAAGTACTTTTATTGAAACAAATTTATGCAGACAGTTCTAAACTTTAAAATCAGCATCAAGGCCCAGTGTTGCCAGACGGCTACTTTTTTTAAATTGAGATTTCTTGATTGGTACCACTTTTTTGAAATGGGAAATTCCCCAAGGTTTCGGCCTACTTAATATTCCATTAAATAAGGCGAATTTTACAGTTTCAAAAAAGTGGTGCCAATCAGGAAATCTGAATTTTTAAAAAAGTAGCCCACTGGCAACACTGTCAGGGACACGGGACCGTAAGGAACTTCGTGGTATATTTGGACCCCCAACATCGTCCAAAACTTATTTATCTCGTTAATATTGTTATTCAGTGCTGCAATGGAATGCTTTCCAATATAAGAAATAAAAAAGAAAAACAAGGATATGTACTAAAATAAAAATTATTATCATTCAGGGACTTAAAAATCAAAATTTTGTGAGAATGCCTCATATACTAAATTATTCCTTATTTTTTAATAAATAATTTCCGTACTCCTAGAAAACATGTTTTATCCGTGAATTCTTTCCGAAAGTCTAAAAAAGAGTGAGAAATTCCGTTCATTCAAAGCACGCATGCGTATTGGTTCTATAAATATTAAACCCGAATTTATTTTTAAAATGAAAAAGCAAAAATTCTATAAATTAAGATTTCTAATTTAATTAAAATAGAAATAAAACGTTTCTAATTTAAAAATCTATATATTTAAAACGCTAAGCGTTTTCTTTCGACAGTCCGTGAGAAGAAACTACTGCATCAAATTACACCAATCTTTTTTTAAATGAAAAATATTTGGCCACAGATTTGTTATAGCTCATTTGTTTGTTCAAATGCTTTATTAATTAGCCGTAATTTTAAATTAAAATTCTACAGTTGCGCATGCTCAGTATATAAGTACAAGTCTGCCTTTGGAGTGACGCGCTGCACATGCGTAAAGATGCTCGCTCTGTTGAACTATCACATCACAGGTCGAAGTTGTTTTAAGTTCGTCTGCTATTTGGATCTTACTGTAAACGAGCTTTTCTTTCTTTCACAAAGTTAATATTATTTGGCTCTTTCAGCATTATTAACAATTAAAAAATGTATTGTGTCTATAATAAGAGTTAGATACAGTTTATTTCGGGGGGTGTTATATTGTTTTGGTCATATTACACACGGAAGATAAACACAGTGATTTGAGACTAAAAGTCATCGACTGTGATCCGTCTTATGAAATGGCAATAGTTAGACACGAAGGAATCTAGCATATTAAGTTGTACCTACTTCTTTGCAAAAATAAGATATAAATATTAAAACGCAAAACTATTTCTGTGAGATCAGAACTCAAATTCCAGGCATTCGTATGCGTCAACTGTTTTTCGAACCTCTTCAATTTAGAAGGAAGTTAAACGAGTTCCCGCTAGCGTAGCGGGTTAACGCAGCACTTTATAACTCTGAATTTTTGTACAGGCCGTAGGTTCGAACCCAAACATGGCAAAATGTGTAATATTTTTGTCGGTAATTCATTTCAATAATGACATATTTTATTAGGAAGAGAAGTTATAGGATTTTTATTTTATTATTATTATTATTTGAATGCTTTATAATTAACTAAAATTTAACACTCAATAATATTTTGAAAAAATTATGATTTTATATTTAAAATATTCAAGCTAAAATGTTTTGCATGTAATTATCAATTAAATAAATTGAGCTGAACTAAAATTTTTGTTATATTTTCTGACCATTATCAAGAATATATATGTGTGTGTGTCAGAAAGAAACGTTTGTCATTCATTTGCTTAAAAATATATATATTCGTATAAGAGCTATAAAAGAAATTACCTTGATATACAGGTTTAATATTTTAAAAATGTATAAAAATGTAAAATAAAATTCAAGTAATAAAAAATATATATCATAAATCATTAGCTGTATCAAGTTTCAAATTTAGGTTTTTAGAGAATGAGACAGACAAAAATAAAATTCATGGCAGTTTTTAATGCCCGTGTAGTTTTAATAAATAAAGAAATCAATGAAAATAGATATTGTTATTAAAAAAACATGAGGTCGTAATAAGTAAGAAAAAATTCTCTATCCGATGATTTTAGGTAAATTTCTGATAAAAAAGCAAGCATAATTAGTTGTAAATTATAAACTTAAAATTCTTTCACTTCATTGAATAGGTTAGACTTGCAGCATCCTCTATCGCCTTAAAGAAATAAGAATCACTTATGCAATATAGAAATTCGTCACGTAATTCGTCATTCAAGAATTAATTTCAAAGCAAATAATTAGAAATTCAAGAATTTTTCTAATGAAACATTCAAGTTATTTACCGTCAAATCTTGACGGGCACTAACTAGAAAATAATAATTACTTTTCTCATTCATTCAAAAGTATTCACAATTTATTTTTTAAAGGTGAATAGAGTTAAATAAAGTTCAATTTATAGTGTTGTTTAGAAATAAATATTCGCATTTCAAATATATATTAATAGAACACATTTAAAAGATATTTTAATTAAAATATTAATCTTATCGAATCTTAATTAAATCTTATCGAATAACAATTAATATTCATATTTCACATCTAGCAATCTACATAGAAATATTTAAAAATCATATTTTTATCTTATATTAATATTAAGATATTAGAATCCCA
The DNA here is from genome assembly GCA_963932465.1 of Maratus speciosus. Lineage (NCBI taxonomy): Eukaryota > Metazoa > Arthropoda > Arachnida > Araneae > Salticidae > Maratus > Maratus speciosus. The sequence goes on from OZ010793.1 coordinate 139,493,388, forward strand.
TCCAGAATCTCATTAACCCTCTCACTGCATAATTGTTTAATCAAAATTGCTTTAAAAATTACGTATATATATATTTTTTATTTCCGGTCTAATTTAATCGGGGGGGGGGGGGGGAAGCTACGATTAAATAAGGCAAAATTTACAATCACAAACTACTGGTGGGAATAATCCAGGAGGGTTAATTAGACGGAAAAAATGCATACCCGAGAAAATCTCGAGTTGCACAGCGAGAGGGTTAATCTCTCGCTGTGCAACCGGTGAGAGCGGAGAGGCGGTGAGATATATTATATCCCACCTACACTGAACCCCTTAATTCTCGCTCCCGTCATATTCACGGGCTGTGTCTTTTACTCAGATTATTTGATTCCCACCAGCTTTATAAAGTAGTGAAATTGGCTATATTTTAGTATCGTTTTACCTGTCATTAAATACGTTGAATATTTCTTTTTCATAAAAGTGGTGCCAATAAGCAATTTGAATTTTTAAACCGTAATTTAATTTGAGCGTTAAGGGGTTAATGAAGATTTGCAACAGAAAAATTTTATTAAGTTTTACTTTTCTGACTTTGGTGGGGAAAATTCTTAAAATTGCTTTTTACTAATTTTGCAATAAAACTTTTGAAAGATTCCGGTGTGAAGTCGACATTACAGAAACACAATTACTTGCCCCTGAACAGTGTTGCCAGACGGCTACTTTTTTAAAATTGATATTTCTTGATTGGTACCACTTTTTTGAAATGGTAAAATTCCCCTAGTTTTCTGCCTACTTAATATGCCATTAAATAAGGCGAGTTTTACAGTTTGAAAAAAGTGGTGCCAATCAGAAAATCTGAATTTTAAAAAAGTAGCCCACTGGCAACACTGCCCCTGAAGGGGTTAAAGACGAAATATTCTCGAAATAAACTTCAAAATTAAAAGCTTTTTACAGAAATTGATCAATCAAGCCGTACACATCTGAAGTAAACATATTTACTTCAAAACGTTTCACTACAGTACAACTGTAGCCTAGTGGCCAGCGTGCTCACCTCGTAACGCTAATATTGCTGGTTCTAATACAAGCGCAGCAACTTTTTTTCCAATTTTCTTCAAATGACGGATATTTTACATCCTGTAACGCAGGAAAAAAACAGATATCCGTCAATTAACGGAAAAACCCTGGCAACATTGCTGCCATGAAATTTTCGTGAATGGAATAAAATATTTCTGAGAGTGAACGATAAGGGATTCTATATTTTGGATTGACATGATTTAAAATTCATTTATTGCCTCTAATAATAGGTTTGTAGTTTCATAAACATAGATAACAAGCTAAAAAATAAAGATTATTTTGATGTAAAGAAAAATTTAAATAGGAAACAGTAGACAGACTTTAATACAATTACTAAAAACAAAAAGTAATTGTATTAAAGTCTGTCTACTGTTTCCTATTTAAATACTTTGAATTCAGACGTTAAAATGTATATATATCTTAGATGTAAAGAAAAGTGACAAAAATAAGAAAAGAAATGTTTGATTGGATCAAAAATATCGATATCAAAGGACACAGTCCCTCCCCCTATAGATATCTTATGATATCAAATGCGAGACCCCACTACCCCCCCTAATGTGATAACGTTATATATGCTCACCCCTAATCTCATATCTACAACTTTTTTCCTCCGTCTGGCCATTAGCCCTTTCGGGACGGGTGATGCATATATGCATCGTCAAAAGGTGCGTGTGGAGTTTGTTTTTGGCACCATTAATAAATAAATATAATATTTGTCTTTTTTAATTAGAGTATTGTTTGTTATTTTGCAAATAAAATGTTTTAAAAAAGTGGTGCCATCCAAATAAAATTTGTGTAAGGGATGCCGTCTCGAAAGGGTTAATGCCAACCAAAACCATTTTTATAAAAGTGTTCGCAATCTTGTTTAAGCACTCCGACAGTGAAATTCTTTTTACAGTCTAAAGAGAATTATTAACAGTTTTTTTAAACAAGATAAAAAAGAAACTTACCATAGATAAATTTATAACTTGCCGGAGCAACTAACAACAATACAACAAAATCTACTCTCCCGTGCACGTGGTACGGAAATGCGACGAAAGAGCTGTGTTGCCAGATTGGGGACTTTTTTGTCCTCAGATTGTTGATTGTCACCGCTTTTTTAAAATAGAAATATTCGGCCTATTTAAAAATTCTGAAAAATAAGCGAATTATACTATTTTTAAAAAGTGGTGACAGTCAAATAATCTGAATTAACCCTAGAACTACCGGAAATTTTACTCAAGTTTTATAAAAACATTCTACACCAGAATTTTTACTTAAAACTATTTAATTTGTTTATTTAACTTATTATTGTCTGATTTATACATTTAGTTTGTTTTGAAGAAATTTCTGGTTTGAATAAATATTTTGAATGTACATGTCGGGTCCAATGGACCCGTCTGGTAGACGGAGGGTTAAAAAAGTTCCCAATCTGGCAGCACTGCCAAACAGGGACTAGACCAACTGTTCTGATTCTTCGCGGCTAAATTCAAGTGCCATTTATGGGACTTCACTCCAGTGTTGCCATTGGGCTACTTTTTTAAAATTCAGATTTTCTGATTGGCACCAGTTTTCTGAAACTGTAAAATTCGCCTTATTTAATGGCATATTAAGTAGACCGAAAACTAGGGGAATTTTACCATTTCAAAAAAGTGGTACCAATCAAGAAATATCAATTTTTAAAAAGTAGCCGTCTGGCAACACTGCTTCACTCATAATACTACTACACTGCTCAGCAAAAGTTTAGACAATGATCGATTATGCTTCTGTACTGAGAAGTATGCAACGAATTGTTGTAACTCAACTGTCATATATTACTGGGGACTTATCTTTCAAATACAAAGAATAAATTTTAATCTATACCCTTTACATAATATATAATGACAAAAAAACAAATTTAACATTGTGGCAAAAGTATAGACAATCTGTCTGTTAACAGAAAAATATCCATAAATTAAAATCGAACTTGACCTACACTGTCTGCTATGAATGCAAAAATGTGAGTTCCCATCGAAGAAACTAAATCCTGCATCACTTGGGGTTCTATTTCGTACCAAATACGTTCAAAAGCAGATCGAAGTTCATTTACAGAGGAGTATTGTCAAAAAATTGCATAAACCGTATGAGATATGATGTCACAAAAGTTTTCGTTTGGTTTCAGATCAGGACTACACGCGGGCCAGTCAAGAACAGTAATATTTTGAGAGTTAAGCTAATTGTTTGATTTGTATTCAACATGGATAGACGCATTATCTTGCACAAATACATACTTTGGAAGAGCTAAAAGTTCACCAAATTTCTGTAAATTGTTTTCGAATGTATATATGTAGCCTTACGTTGCTTGACGACCATTGAGAAACTCCAGAGATACTCGAGAATTAAAACAAAGTGTGGCTCAAATCATTAACTCTTTCGAGGGCGGTGTCCTTTAAAAGGACACCTAATTTTAATTCCAAAACTGACAAACCGCACCAAGAAGATTTAATTAAAACTTTCCTTTTATAATGTACGTGAAAATAAGCAAGTTCGGTTTTCCTAATAAATTCATTTATGAATTCTGGGTTCAGTCCATTATTTCATCTGTTTTATAAACTGAATTACTCCGCGACGGAAAGGGGTCAATTTGTTGTAAGATTTCAAGGCTGGTTGTTTTATCATTTACATTTAAACTAATGTACATCTCTCTATAATTCATCTTCGAAAGTATCCGTTAACACAGAAAGCTCTGACTCACTTTTAATGCGATAAGCAGTCATCATTTGTCTAGTTACCAATTTATGGATCCTTCTATAATCTCGTTTTCTGGCCACATGAGGCGTTCCAGATTTATGTTTTGCTTTGAAAGAGTCACCCATTGACAGTACTTAATAGAAAGACTTCTTTGGACGATTTAAAGTAGCTGAAATTTCTGCAACAGTCTTCCCTTTCGATTTCAGCTTCCATGCTTTAATTACTTCATCTGACTGAAAATTTCTAGCTCGTGGCTTCTTCACTAACCAATACTATCGCGAGGTGCACTTAAATACTTCATGCATATGACGTTATAAGTTTGAAATTTGCGTTTTCCGTGAACAGTTGCCTAAAAATCACAAAATGTCTAAACTTTTTCAATATGCAAATTTCACTTTTTTCAGTTAAATTAAGTAATATCTTACATTAAAACCGTTATTTTTGTCCTAAAATGTTTAAAATATATTAAAAAATAAATGCAGCCATTTGTATAACCCAAGTGTTCGTATTTTTTATTTAAAGGTTAAAAATCACCAGTGTCTAAACTTTTGCTGAGCAGTGTACGTATTGACCATATAACAATCAAATACCTTAGTTAATAAATTATGATATTTTAAATGTTGGATGTTCTATTTAATATATCTCCATAATATATCCGAATATCTTCATACGGGCCTCATAAAAAACTATAAATGTTACATATACCATTTTTGTTAAGATACATGTGGTAGTAGATTTCAATAACAAATATTAATGTGGTTGTAAAAATCTTGAAACAAATATTACAAGTAAACATCGCTTACTTACAACAATAATGTGTTGGAATATAATTGTGTTTTGCTGTAAAAGAAATATTCATTGTATCCATTTATTTTTAGTATGGAAAATCATTAAAAGGACATGTCAATTAATGATTGTTTGAAATTGTATAACCAGGACCAGCGCTTGAATTTTTTTCCAATGTGTGCGCAAAACTGAACAAATTCCATTTGAATTAGACATTAAAAGGGAACTTTTTCACGCTGTACATGAGTCACTGAGCAAATTCTAATCTTACATGAATACATTATGCAATGTTACTTTTTAGCATACTGTGTTCATTTTCAGTTCTAAAATCCATCAAAATCACATTTAAAATTGTCACATATCTATTAAATATGAATTACATAAACTTATGAAAATGATCGCAAGAGAGAGGTCTGAGCTGTTTCAACTGCATATCTCCCCTGGACTGAGGGTATTTGGTACTTTTCATGATTTAAAAAAAATACTTTGATCATGTGTATTTTAATAATTTTTTATTATAAACTTCAAATTGCTCTTATTCATAATCAAGGAACTATTTAAATCTACTAAAAATTAATGTTTAACACGTTCACGCCGGCGCCGATATTCATGTTTTTCGCTGCGAGATGATGTTCGAATTCATATTTCGTTTCATCTGGCGGCGCGGTACTTTCGCTTTTTCAGATGCTGTATGTAATGACACGCCCCTTTCATATTTATTGAATTGAGCTCGAATATAACAAGCAGAGTTGATTGTGAATGTCTGAAAGTTCGTAAGGAGTTAGAAAATTACTTAGAAACATAGTTTTATTGACTACACATGTACAAATTTAATATAAAATGTCTTACAATCTAAAGAAATATGAACAACATGATATAAATACACTTTTGTAAGGTAGAAGCCACGCCCTTAGTCAATGATATTTTTTGAATGAAAACGAGAATTCTCGTTTCCCGTCGTTAATGAATTGAGTTTATAATAATGAATTGTTTTAATACTGAATTTTCGAAGATTCAAGTGTGACCCACCTGTAATGCACTCTGTCAATAGCGTAGTCGAGTGTAACCCACCTGTAGTACACGCCTTCTATGGAACAGGCGAGTGTGAACCACCGGTGATGCAGGCCGCCTGATGGGACAGTCGAGCATGACTCAGCGGTGACGCACGCTGGCGTGAACGTGTTAACGAAAAATTATTAAAAATAGCATTGTATATTTTTTTAAAGTTCTGCATTAAAAAAAAAAACATAATTTTTTAACGTAAAATTTCACCTAGACTTGAATAAAAACTTACCCAAATGTTGTACAAATATCTGAAAATAGGTTTTATTTGTAGTAAAATTTTATTTAGTAAAATTTTCTTTTTTGTGGTACATTTCAAACCTCAAAGAGCAACACCACAAGATTCACAGTAAGTTCGATTTCTAGATTTTTCATATACTTACTTCTGTTGAGCGCTGCTACGCATTTATTTTTAAATAAATGGTTCATAGATAATATTTGAAAAGACTGCGAACGTATATAGTAGGCATAGCTGCCAACTTGTATGGATTTTCCATACCACTAAAATTTAATAGTTAATTTTAGCTAATTGAATCACCGAAATTCAAGCACTTGTAACGTTTAAATAAGTCAAAAGTTTCTATTAAATTTTAGTGGTAGGAAAAATCCGTACAAGTTGGCAGCTATGAGTAGGTATTTTTATAGCTCAGAGAGTTAAAAGTAGACCCGGAGAGACTCTCGAACTAAATTCACTTCATCGAAAACGGCAACACGGGTGACACTTGGGCTTAAATTACAAAGTGTTAATAAGTCATTTATCACCCTAATACAAGTCAGTGTTGCCAGTGGGCTACTTTTTTTAAATTCAGATTTCCTGATTGGCACCACATTTTTGAAATTGTAGAATTCGCCTTATTTAATGGCATATTAAGTAGGCTGAAAACTACGGGAATTTTAACATTTCAAAAAAGTGTAACCAATCAAAAATCTCAATTTTAAAAAAAGTAGCCGTCTGGCAACACTGATACAGTGCTGCCACTGGTGACTATTTTTTAATTCTATGTCGCACCACTTCTCCGAAACAAAAATCTTTTACATCAGGTTTGACAATTTTTGAAAGAGAAGTGTGTTACAAAATATATTTTTAAAAAATAATGGTGCGAACAAAATATAAAAATAGTCGCCGGTGGCACCCCTGCTAATATAACCAAATTTACAGCTGCGTAAATGAATAGTGTATCAAGCTCAGCAGCGAGCGTAGTGATCAGGGCGCCTGCCCGCCACGCTACAAGTCGAGAGTTCAACTCAGTGTTGCCAGTGGGCTACTTTTTTTAAATTCAGATTTCCTGATTAGCACCACTTTTTTGAAATTGTAAAATTCGCCTTATTTAATAGCATATTAAGTAGGCCGAAAAGTAGGGGAATTTTATCATTTAAAAGAAATGGTACCAATCAAGAAATCTCAATTTTAAAAAAGTAGCCGTCTGGCAACACTGATTTCACTCTCAGCAGGGCAAGATGCAGTAAACCTTTCATCCCTTCGGGGTCTATATAAAATGAGTGCTAAGCTAGATTGGGAACAAAACACTGAGTGTCCCGCGTTAAGCTGACCACCTGACCGGGACGGACGCTGTATAGCACCTCTGGTCACAGGGTCAAGAAAACAGGATTGGGCCGTGATCCTTAATGCATCCCCAAAACCACAAGTTTAGTTTTTTAAGATGGATATTGCATTTTGTCTTTAGAATTTTAATATAATCAGAGATATTATTTATTAACCACTTTGCGGCGAGAGCCTTTTGCTTAATTCTTAATTTTTTTCCACCGGTTTCTCAAAACAGAAAATTTTTGGTAATTGAATCGCGAGAATTCGCTGATTAAGTGCAGTATGGAGTCAAATTCGTGAAAAAAGTTGTTTTTTTTAATAAGAAAATGATATGCAAGATAATAATAAGAACGGAATATGCAATGACAATATTTCATTTCAGATTTCTAATGTTTGGTTGAATATTTTAAGAGAAGTACATTCTTAATGTTTATTTCGGATTTTCCTAGTTTCTTATTGTAGTGTGTTAGCCTACCAACAGCCATATCCAATGCAGTACTGATTTTGGTTGTTTTAATGATTAGTTACCGAAATGTTTTCAGTTGTGATGTCGTGGATGTGACTGTGCTGTTTGAAACTTCGCTTCGAGGAGGTCAAGGACTCTCTCCCCTGATGATGGCTCGTTAGAAAGAGCACGAAACGTTGGGAATAATTTGTAATATGTTTTTAATATAGTTTTATTTACATGTACGCTGATGAGTATCGTAAGATTTTTAATTATTATTGTTTTTTTTACTTTTTGAATTCTTTATTTTCTCCCTTTCTAATGGTATATTACTTTTGTTTCTACGACAACAAGAAGTTAAAAAAATTTAAGTATTTCAGTTTGTTTACATCATACATAAACATTACATACGTAAACTTTAAACTCAATTTTCTCAAAATGTTCTTTTTGAAGTTGGGTGTACATTTTTATAGAAACTACTGCATATTATTGTTTTTAATCTTGCTTGAATATTTCACACATAGCCCTAATCAATCTGAAGTAAACTTTTGTTGCAAACATTCGTTCAAAATTTTTTTTAAAAAGTTTCTCTTTGGAAAACTGCAAGTTTTTTGTTATTTAAAAGTGGTTTTTATTCCAGATTTTTTATAAAAATAACTAAAGAATATCTGTTTATAAAGTTGACTTCACTTTATTAGGAATGATTCATATAATGTATATATAAAAAATTTCAATTGTATATCTTTGATAGTTTCTGAGAAAAGGTGCATTAATTTAGCATGGTAGGTATAGGGAGTTCAAACTGCCCTTAAATAAGGTAAACTTTACAATAAAAAAATAACTGGTGAGAATAATGAAGGATTCTTAGCATCTTAAGTGGCACTTATACCGGTCGCTCACCCCCAAGGGTTTAAGGCATAAAAGTTAAAAATTCCGAAATACATATATTTTTTTTTCAGAGACTACCCATGTGCATTCACTTTTTAACCGACTTCAAACAAAAGAGAAGGTTCTCTATTCGGCGGGTATGTATTTTTTTTATGTATGTTCACCTATTAATTCAAAGCTACCTGACCGATTCATGTGATTTTTTTAGGAGAATACTCTCGAAATGGTACCATTTAAATTTCATCAAAATTGGTTAAGTACTTTTTTAGGAATTCAACAAAAACCAAAGCAAAATCTATAAAATATTTCATTTTTATCAATTTTCTACCGCTCGCCGAATACTAAGCTTGAGTGCTTTCATAAAAATGTCAGCTGTCGTAGGCCTATCTTTTTCAGCGTTTGTAAGGTACCTTGAGTTTTAATACCAGCAATTTCTAAAACATTTTCTCACCTTATTTTAAAAAATGAAATAAAGGTGAAGAAATCTTTAAAAAAAATTATAATGTTCAAATTCTAGGAACCATACAAACAAAAAAAAAACTGCCTACAACAGCCGCCATTCTTGTCTCAGTGTATATGCCTTGTATTCAGAGGGCGGTGGATTTTTATCGAGGCTAACGAGAAAGACAGGCTACCGCAGTGGGTCCGATTCTTCTTTTTTTACAGACAGCTGAAGTCACGTGATGCTCTTTTCGCGCACCTTCATTGGTGCATTCGAGCATCACGTGACTAGCGTCCAGCGGTCTGTAAAAAAAGAAGAATCGGACCCACCGCGGTAGCCTGTCTTTTTCGTTAGCCTCGATTTTTATCAAGTGACGTAGCGCTATATTTTTGTCGAGAAAGCCGCTTCCTGGCGATTTTGCTTCCCCTTTATACGGTTTTGTTTCTAGAATTGTTGATTCAAAGAGGTTGGGCTAACAATTCCTGACATTTTTTAAATTTAATATAAAATCAAGTGATTAGCCTGCGGTTAACAAAACTGCCAATTTAATATGTAAAATTTCTAACTGTTCTTGTAGTTGGATCAGTTTTCGGAAAAGGCCATGCACGCAACTGCTGCTATAGCAGTGCATTGCTTGCCAACAGAGTTAATTACGAATCGCTCACTGTCCTTTTTTTACTTTGTAGTAGATTTTGAAATTTCTTTTCGTTCAAAAGTTTCAAATAATGTATAAAACTGCTTAGGCAGTATTCTACCTCTAGAGCCTTTGTGAAGCTACGCGTGGGGATGCAGTATAGTAACATGAAAATGCTTTTCAAAACATTTCAGCGGACAAGCTTAATTTATCCTAATTTCTTTGTGTTCTTTTCTAAATGAAATATCGATATTATGTCCCCTTTTCGTTAAAGAGTACGCTGTAGATTACATTAATACCATATTTAAATTCCGTAGTAAATGCAGCATATTTAACAACGGCTGAAGGAAGTAGGAGGACGTATATAAGTCATCAATAATGTTACCAATTTAGCAGACATTTTAATTTAACTATTTCGAATAATAATCTTTGCTTTATTTAATCTTAGAATTCTGAGATTTAATAAGGTAAATATTATAATTTGGAAACAGTAATATTTAAAAATTAGTAAAATTGGCAAAACATTTTATAAACTTATTCTACTTACATTGAAAAGTGTAAAACACTAAATTAATAAACAAACACAACTCTTAGAATTTTAAGAAATCTTTGTTAGTTAAATTTCCGACACGAAAAAATATTTTTACAATCTTTTAAATTTGTTCTAAATCAAATTCCTTGTTTTAATTGTTAAAAATGTTTAAGATTTTTTTCAAATATACTAAAGCTAAAACCAAATATTTCTTACTTCGCAAGTTTCTCTATGATTTGCAAGAGTATTGTAACATATGTTTAACTTAACTTTCATTAGACAATGCATTAATCAAATCTCAGATGATTTCTAGTGCTGTACACACTTGGATTAGAATTCAATTTGATAATTAGATAAAGTAAGGAGTACAGTTATTTATGTAGAATAAAATCTGCAAATACTGCCTTTTTAAAAAAGAAACTCCTCCCCTTCTTTTAGATATTATGTGTAGTAATAATCACAAGTATTAGTTCGATCGACAATGAAGGAAAACCAATTTTTATAATTTTCTAAATACATAAAAACGAATAATATTATTTACATAACAGTAAATTTTATAGTTATTATTGAGTCATCATTATTTGTCATCGTGAAACTTTGTTTGATGATGGCAAAAGACAAAATTCTTAAAATTTAATTGTTCTTAGTCGAATTTTTAAAAATAATTCATATCTATATAAAATATGTCCATATATAATAATGTTGATATCACGTAAACTTTTCAATGGGGATTATGCTGTAATAAACCATAACAACGTATTTAACACTTGAAAGACGGCGTGCGGTCATTTTGACCACTACCAAATGAATATATTTCGGTTTGAACCAGAAATTTCTTTATAAAACCGGTTCCAAAGACACAAAGAATAAAAAACTGTTTAAAGAAATAAGTTAATAATTTTAAATAAAAATTCTGGTGTCAAATATTTTTATAAAATTTGAGTAAAATTCCCCGTCTTTCTAGTGTTAAATTTTGTAACAATTCAAGCACATTTACGAGAGATAGATAGCAAATAAAAAGACTGTAGCGCCATAGTCATACACATTTTTTAACTAAATTAAGATGCCTCACAAATAAAATAAAAAATATTTTCTGAAACTTTATTACCGGAAAAAAATTGAAAAACATATTTTAAATAAAATTTAATTCTTCAGTTATATGCTCTTCTGTACTTAGGTTTATGCAATCAGGTAGCGATCTTGTCTAATAGACAGATTGATTGTGAATTAACAAGAAACTAAAGTCATACGTACAACATAGATTATGAAACACTTTCCAATACAGAGTACTGCGAGAAAACTTTACAGTTTATTAAGATGAAAGATGTCTAAATAAACAATTTAGAAAATGCATAACGCATTTAAATAAATACTGTGGGAGTTCACGCATTTTCGTAACAATTTTGGAAAAATAAATATATTAACAAAGATTTAAGAAAAATATTTTCTAATATATTCATTCGCCTTTTCTATAGCCATTTTGTTGAACTATCATATTACATCTTGATAAAGATAACATGTTGTCCGAGATAAAAGAGCTTTTCTTAAAATATCAAGGTTGATTGTCTCAAATAAATATATCCAAGCCTTATCCATTGTAACTACATATTTTCATTTTTCACCTGCCAAATAATTTTCTATGTTTAGAAGTCATATCAGAACAATAAAAGAGAAAGACATAGTGCCGGTCATTGCCACTAATGCCATACATTTCTAAAAAGTGCTATGGCTTTTCCAAGTCGCCCAAAAGTAAATTTCCATTGTTTGGAAACCACAGAAAAATCCGTAGCGTAAAATGTAGATCTTTGTCGCTAACAAATAAGCGCAACAATTCTGAAGTTTCAGAAAGCGTTTTAAATTAAATTTTAAATTTTCGACAAGGGAAAATACTTTTACGATGCTATAAACATGCATTCGGGAAAATTTTAATTTCTAATAGTTGCAAAATACATTTTTAATGAACGAAATCTTAAACCAAATATTAGTAATTTCGCAAACGTTTCTAGGGATTTGAAAACGCAGCGTTGCATATTAATAACTTAATGTTAATTTATCAATTAATTAACCATATCTCTGCTGAATTCTATTGTTGTTTATGATATCAGACTTCGGCATACAATAGGAATTGAATTTGATAATTAGATAAAGTAAAGAATATCGTCATTTATATGGAATAAAATGTGTAAATATCGATTTTTGATCGATTTTGATTTCGGTCTTGTTCTCGCTCTTAAATAAGCGCAACAATTCTGAAAACTCAGAAATTGTTTTTAATTAAACTTCCGACAAGTGAAAATACTTTTACGATACTATAAACATTCGTTCAAGGAAGTTTTGATTTTTAATGGTTCTAAAATACATTCTAAATTTATAAAAGCTTAAACCAAATGTTAATCACTTCGCAAAAATTTTGGGGGATTTGAAAACACAGCGTAGCATATTAATAACTTAATGTTAATTTATCAATTAATTAATCATATCTCTGCTGAATTCTAGTGTTGTTTATAATATCAGACTTCGACATACAATTGGAATTGAATTTGATTATCAGATAAAGTAAAGAATATCGTCATTTATATGAAATAAAATGTGTAAATATCGATTTTTGATCGATTTTGATTTCAGTCTTGTTCTCGCTCATAAATAAGCGCAACAATTCTGAAAATTCAAAAATTGTTTTTAATTAAACTTTCGACAAGCGAAAATACTTTTATGATACTATAAACATGCGTTCAAGAAAATTTTGATTTCTAATAGTTCCAAAATACATTCTAAATTTACAGAAGCTTAAACCAAATGTTAATCACTTCGCAAAATTTTTGGGGGATTTGAAAACACAGCGTAGTTATATTAATAACTTAATGTTAATTTATCAATTAATTAATCATATCTCTGCTGAATTCTAGTGTTGTTTATAATATCAGACTTCGACATACAATTGGAATTGAATATTCCAATGAATATCGGAATAAAATATTTTTCAATTTCTAATTTTTTTGTACTTCTTTTTAAATTTTAAATACTTTTCTCATTTAAATGACTGCCATTTTAAAACAAGATAGCGGATGAAGCTGGTCAACGAACTCGGTCGAAACATTGGTATTTACTATGCACACGCTTAGTCACATTATACAGTCACATCCACATCAGTTCATAAATACGAAATGTACAACATGACAAAAAAAAATCAGATATATATATATATATATATATATCAAAATTTCAACGGAGGATGATTTTAGGATCTGGAGGTCATGATCTGTGAAAATACGTCAAAACTTTTCCGGAATTGCTTTTCTCCGAACGGCTGCAATAGGTAGTTCTTTACTTTTTGAAATGAAAGCTACCTAAAAAATTCGAAAGCTCGTCTAAGTTGCATGAACTTCCATTAACATTAACGTGTGAGTTAATTTAATAACGATGAAAAAACATTAAAAAGTCATCTGATTTTCTAAACATCTATATACTTTCATACTTCTACTGATGTCTGGATCTACGTCTGTCAAAAGATTGACAAATTCTAATTTTTGAAAGTGTTCAACGAATTATTTTATTGTTATTTCATTTTTTGCATTTTAATCACTTTCTGTTTTTGACAATTCGATGCTGTCTGATTAGCAAAATAAAAAAACAGGAAGGGATAATCCATTTTGTGGTTTTGCGCTCTAATCGAAATTCTCTCCGCACTAATTGAAGGAGCATCTAAAAAGAGTTTACTACACTAACCAGGGCTTAATTTCCAACACAAAAAGTACCGGAGATCTAGTTTTCTTCCGTAATAACAACCACAGTGTATCCTCCATCGTTCTCTCCACCTGCATATTTATATTTCATACATTATTTACAAAATTTAAAGCAATTTCGTCTTCTGCAAAAGAAAAAAAAATAACTAGAAAACAGGAATTCTGCTTTTTCAGAATTTAGTGTCGCCCCGATGAAAAAATATATATATATCTACCCTATCTATATTATAAAGGACAAACATATCTGTGCGTAACGCATACGTCATTCTGCGAATGGCAACACTTTCAAATTTGAAATGAATTTTCGGTTTGTAATTTTCGCTACTGAAATTTTTTTAACTTCTACACATCGCACATTTTCAGTTTTTATATCATCGTATGAGGAAAAAAATGTACTTTTACATGCAATTTCTTTGAAATCTGTATCTCAATTTATTTTTGAGATATTATTTTTTTTATAGTTTTTTGTACCAATTTTGTAATTGTGGCAACAGAAGTACCCCATTTATATTACAAAGGACAATAATCTGTGCGTAACGCTGATGTCATTTTGCAAATAGCAACGCTTCACGATGAAATTTCGGTTTTCCAATTTTCCCTTCTGCAATTTTTTAATCTTCTGAACATCGCACATTATAATTTTTTACACTGTCGTATAGGGAAAAAAGTCTACTTTTAAATGCAATTTGTATCAAAACGGTATCTTAATGGACTGATTTATTACGGTTTATAAAATAATTTTCAAGCATGATTTTTTAAACTTATCTCGATCGCGCTCCGGCTCCATTACGAAATATTAATAAACAATTTGCACGTAAAAAAGAAAATTTATCTGTGGCTAATTTTCTACAATGAAATTAAAGCTTCGTCAAACAATATGTAAAAGTATAATTATAAAAAAGCACGAATATAACATATATGTAATCGAACAATTTAAATTTTTAGAGCCGAATTGTGAAAAATGTGGGCTTTTAAATGTAAATTGTATGAAATAGATAAGTTTTGAAATAGAGTTGCTAGGCAACTGTTAAAGTAAAAGGGAAAAAATAATCTATATATTCAAAACAAATGACAGCTTTTTTAGACATCTTCCCTGAACTTTCTACTGAACCAATTTTGGTAATTATTCTTTTTTAAATGAAAGCTGTTCATTTGTATATGAACTCGCTCTAGCTATTTTTCTAAATATTCCCACTTTTATATTTTAAATTTAATTTAAAATGTTTTTTGAAATTTCATCAAAATAGTAGCAATTGTATTATTTCCACTGTTGCAGAAAAAAAGAAATGTTGCGGTTTATTTATCTTTATTGATGCCATTTCATCATTACAATTAAAAATAACTTTAAGTCTCAACAGAAAATGACGTCGCGCTTTTAAAAACATGAAAGAGATTAAAGCTATGTTACATTGTTACATTTCAATATATTTTCTTTCGGCTGATATCGAATTTGCGACACTTGGCATAATGCTTCAGTAAGCGCCCTATTTAAAAGAAAACAATCCTTTTCTTAGATAAAACTATATATTTTTAGTACGAATTCATCTAAAAGACATCAGTTTCTGGAATTTGTAGTCGGCGGTACTGAAATTAGAATCTCAAGCCAAAAGAATAAATTTACACATGCAAAATTGTAGCTGACAAAGGGGACTTCAAGTTTGAAAATCTATCTATTTTATAAAAGAAAATATGTCCGTACGTAACTCTGACGCCATTTTGAGAATGGTGACGCTTGACATTTAAATTTCGGTTTTGCAATTTTTTCTACTGCGATTTTTTTAACTTCTAAACATCACACATTTTTAATTTTTACACCGTTATATGGGGAAAAAAGTCTACTTTAAAATGCAATTTGCTTGAAAACTTTATTTTAATTGATTTATTTATCATGTTTTTTTTAAATAATTTTCAAGCATAACGTTTTTTAATCTATCTCCATTGCGTGCAGGCTCCATTACGAAATAAACCAGTTGCACGTAAATCAATATAAATTGTTCAGCATTTGTCCCTGACTAATATTTCATAGTGAAATTAAAACTTCATCAATCTATTATATTAAAAAGTGAATGCCCGTTGCATTTCACAGCTGTCTCTCCTAGAATATGGAATGTTGCGTGATCAAATTGACGCCAGTTATCCACATGGGTCCAAGGATGTCAAAATTCGTCGTATAATTTAAAAATTTGATTAGTTTTCGATATATATATATATTTAGGGACATTTATGTAATGATGGAAATTAAATTCCTCCATTTTTTATGAAAGAGAGAAAACAGAAAATGACAAGGTTTATTAGATACCATTGTTTGACATTATTTTTAAATTGAAATTAACGTTTATTTGAATAAATAGGGAAAATAATAATGTGACTGAATAGTATTTTTCAAAAAAACTTCACGAAATACAAACTTATGTTCACATATATAAATATTAAACAGACATACAACAATAAATATAATAAACCCAACTGGAGTGAAAAATTAGCCAGAGCTTGGAATCGAATCCGGAACCACAGCATTCCAGGCTGTCATTCTAACCACTGAGCGACTCCGGCCGATACCTGAGTCTGCAATTTTTCACTAAAAAACCATGTTGGGGAAGTCACCAGCCATCTATGCGACATTCTTGGATGATCGACCAACGATGATGGGACATACGACCCTATACGACCGGACAACGACTCAGGTATAGGCCAGAGTAGCTCAGTGATTAGAGCGACCGCTGGATTGCTGTGGTCCCGGGTTCGACTCCTTCCTCTGGCTATTTTTTCACTCCAGTTGGGTTCATTGTATTTATTGTTGTACGTCTGCTTAATATTCATATATACCGCTAACAGTTGAATGCAGGCGTTATTTATCTGTGTTTTATTATATATTGTAGTGTGTGTGTGTTTTAATTTCTGTTCACATATTCAAGCTTCAGGAATCCGTTTGGGTTAGAAACAAAAATTTGACTATCGACTGGAGCATTGAGATAAATTCTGTTGACGTCAAAAGAAAAAAAAAACATCGTAATCACACATAATTATTTTGATTTAATTTTAAGTCGAAAAGTAGATTTTCAGCTATTGCCTGAAGATGGCTATTAAAACATATCAAAAGTGGGCATTAAAAACGAAATGTTTTAGCGAGAATTATTTTTTTCTCTAAATATTTATGTTAATTCATAAATATAAAATGCTTCTGAATAAATTCGTCAAAACAAAATAATTTTTGTATAAGTTGAACCAAATGACAAAATTTGTACCAACTCCGAAATTCGAAGTAAAATCTTGGTAGAGCGAAAATCTTTCGGCAAATAAAGTTATGGCATATGTGAATTTTTTTCGGAAAACTTTTGACTTAAATTGTAAATATAACTTATTATTTGAAATATTGTATTTAATAAAAATTAATTCTTTAATTGCTTTCTAAATTTACAATAAACACAAATTTCATTTCTCGCAAAAGGATCGAATGATCTCATGCAATTCAAAAGCAACACAACGGGTTGCTACTCAACTAGTATATATAAAATCCTAATTAATCGAATTGAAACGAATTTATGTAACGATTCTATGAAACGACTGATTAAACAACTGATTACGTTTCACGGCGATTTCTCCTAAAATTTGGAATACTTTGCGATGAAATTAACACCAAAAATCCGTATTGATCCACAGATCTCAAAACTGGTATTAGAATTTAAAAATTGTAATTAGTTTTCGAAATATTAATTTTTTTCTAATTTTAAATACTTTTTTCCTAATGATGGCAACTCAAATTTTAATCATAACAGATATTTTTTTTTTCATATTTTAGAAAAGGTTATATTAAATTAATTTGGCGATGAGTTTGGCCTCCCTTAAATGTATGCTAAGAAATGCATCATGTTACTTTTATTCAGAATTCAATTTGTATTTCATTATCATTTTATTTAATACAAAACTTTCATGTAAAATTGAAACCTTTAAAATAAATGGCTTTTACTTCATTCTTTTTTTTTTTTTAAACGAAACAAAGAGAAAGATATTAGACATATATGTCATATACGGAACGAGGTACCTAATTAGCGCCAAAATGGCATTATTTTGCCTGACATGGTAACCCGGCTATTGTTGCTTATTTATTAATAAATGTTTATTTGAATTTATTTTCTTTTTATTTACAAAAAATGTTATAAATTGTTTTGTTCTATAGTTATTAATTATTTTTTTTATTTATTGTTATTTCATTTTAAAAATAATAGAAAATAATTTAAAAATACATATGTAACAGGTATTTGAAAACGAGGTTTTCGCCAAATTGTCGTAAAAAAAAATCACGCCAAACCCGGTGCGTATGTGACAATGCAACAAATCATGAGGTTTAATTTCCACTTCAAAGCAACGTTTTAATGTTATTACTTCTCCCGTCGACCAATTTCGCCAAATTATATAAATAGTCAAATTATACAAATTGACATTTTTTTTTTAAATAACAAAAGAACAAATAAATTAGTATAACATTAATAAAAATACAAATAAAACGTCGAAATGAAAATCACTTGATGGCGTGAACATGAGTAACTTCCTTAAAGTCAAGTGAATGTGACATTTACGATCAACCATTATTGGCATTTAATCTTATAGTTTCGCGACAGATTTTTGGTCGATCGGATAACCAAGTAGCACCGTTTTAATTTACCACTCGAAAAATAAAAAAATGCTAACTGGCGAGTTAAAAAAAAAAGTTATTGGCGAGATTTTCACCCGGCTAACATAAAAGTACCAGGAATTCTTTGTGATCATGGCAACTTTTATGTAGTTTTATTCGAAAAAATAATTTTGATTATTTAATCAAAATGGAAACCTTTCTTATCAAAAAGCGAAAGAATCAGCCCGTTGTTTATGGCAGTTACACGACTTGGACTATTATAATATAAACGAAATAATGGGGATAGAATAATATTCGGCGACTTATCACACCTGTGGCTGGCTAACATTAAAGTACCAAAATGGCCGCCTGGAATATAAAAAGCGAAGGGATCCGCCTGGAGCTTTTGATGATAGTCACATGACTTAGGGTATTATAGAGATTGTTTTCAATTTAAAAAAACAGCGCAAAGAATAATATCTCCTAACGATTAAAAATTTATTTTCACGTCACTATTAAATACAGAAAAAAAAAACTTTAAAATTACTATTAAATGAGTACGTGTTAAAGGCAGGAAAATATTGAAAATTACGTCCTGAAAATTGTATTTATACGTGAATATTAAAAGGGAAAGGATACTTTAAAATAATAAATACATTAATATGCGTTTAACCCTTTCACGGACAAGGCACTTCTATACGTAAAATCTTGAAATCAGTGAATGGCACCAGAAATTACAAACAAATTTCGAAATACAAAAATTCTTTTGTTCACTTACTTAATAAAAGGGAAATTTTCATCCCAATATTCCTATGCCATGTGTGGCATTTAAGAATTAAAATTAAGTGGTCCAAAAATGAACCACCGCCCTTGAAGGGGTTAAAGCAGCAAATTTTAGTAATTGTATTATATCAATCGTTTTATAACGCTGTTAAAAAATACCGAGAGACAAAGACTCTGTTTACTTAATTCATTTTATTTTAGCTTCTTTTCAAATGTTTAACCTAACTTCTTTAACCAAACACGAAAACAACCATTGGATGTCTTAACAGCAACTGATTCTACCTTAATTTTTTGCAATCAAAGGGAATTGAATGGAAACCCGTTTACCGGGAGATCGCTACAGGTTTTTTCAGTATAATTCAATCTTCTCTAATCTTTTTAAAACCGATCAGATTAGCGTGCTTTTACATTCTACAGTGTCTGAACGGGGGTTGGCGAGCGTAGCTTGCAGGGGGCAGAGCCCCCTAGTATATATATATATAAATATAGATAGTACAAAACATATTTCAGTTTTAACACTCAAAACACAGGCTTTTATTTTATATAAAATGACGTCATTCGTATCCGGAGGAAGAATTCCTCATTTACGATCTAATCATCGCCCCTTAAATACTAGGCCTGAGCGCTGACACAAAAATGGCGGCTGCCGAAGGCGGATTTTTTTTAACGTATGTACGGTCCCTTAAATTTAGACACCAGTATTTTATTAAATATTTATTTGACTTGTTTAATCTCAGAAAAGTAAAGCGGAAAAATCTTTTAAAAATTATTGGCGCGAATATTCAAGGGACTGTACACACGATGAAGAAAATCCGCCTTCGGCAGTCGCCATTTTTGTGTCAGCACTCAGGTCTAATATTCAGGGGGCGGTGATCTAGTCTTAAACAACATCTACAGTAAAGTATGCATATGACGTCACTATCTCTAAATATTACACAAATTCAAAAAAGTGATGTCGTCATTTAAGCAACTCGACAAAAAAATTGACTATCTAATGATTCAAATGCCTTCATTTGTTTGTAATATTAATATAGATGCATAAAATTAAATATAATTTATAATAGCTCCATCAGAAATCATTCATTTATATGTTTTTCAAAAACAACACGTATTTTAATTACGATTTTTTTCAGTTGTAATGGGAAAATGGACACAAACAGATATAATTACTATTTTCGAAATAATTTTCCTTTACTTTCTACAGAAATGGAGTAGTTGAGTAGCCAACATTCAACAAAAAGTGCTGAAAATCACAAAAAAGGTAAAATCTGAAAATTAAACTGAGATGCACTATTCAAACAAATTGCATTTAAAAGTACTTTTTTCTCAATACGACGGTATAAATATTGAAAATGTGCGATCCTTTGAGGTTTAAAAAATTACAGTAGAGTATTTAACAGTACAATGATACATCTGTTTTGTTTTACGGCTGGCTTATACAACGAAACGTTATTTGCTGGTCGAAAGAAATAGCATATCGGAGATTAATATATTTTGACTGTATCAATAAAGTCTAATAAAAGAAGAGAGATAAATTACTAAAATCGGGATCGAGAAATTTTCAAAAAATCCTACTCGCGAAGGATTTCTTTATACCAACTAGTAAAACTGAACACACAGCACAGTATTTATAAGCTCCTTTGGGTTCCGACCAGGGGCGTAAAAATCTGACAGTCTCTCACCACTAAATTTTACACGTTATTTTTTGTCTAATATTTCGACTAAATTTTTTGTAAAAATGGTAATAAAATTTAAGCGAAGAAAACTAATAAAATTTAGTGGTGAGAGACTGCCCGCTGGCGCCTAGATTTTTACACCACTGGTTCCGAGGTTCCGACTAATATTTAAATATTCACTAAAAATAAAGAAGTGTTGCAGTTGCGCTCCTGCGAGCTTCACCTCAAATTAAACACAACATAGAGCTAAAAAGTTAATCAGTAAGAAGGTTTTACAAACACCAACAAACACCAGAGCGAGTTAACATAACACGATCACGAGTAAAAATGGCAGATACGGTTGCGGGTAATTCTGGTGTTCCTCGTCGAAACTATTGAGACAGAAAACAGTTGAGTCTACTCTTGTAAGCACTAAATAGGACTATGCTTCAACGTGAGCGAGATGCTACGTCACATATGCAGGGTGTATCTGAAATGTTTCAACAAACTTAGGGGGATGATAGTACTCGTCAAGACGAATAAAAAATGCAGTCGCAAATGACGTTTAAAGGGCAAAACTAATAAAAATATCGAAATCTCGCATGCTGCTTTTCTGCAGAACTGGCTAGTAGCACGAAGTTGGTTTTCCTTTCACTTTGCGCATATCCGGTCAGAAAGAGATAACAAAAACTTGGAAAAAAGTCAAACAAATCTGTGAGAAGGAATCCACGTATGCAGGACTCCCGAAGTCTTCGAGCGTGTACGCCAGTCATTTCTCCGTAGATGTACTCTGTGTAATAATGTCCGTGGTCGACATTTTGAACAATTGTTGTAAAATATTTGTTTTCTCTGGACATCGCAGGCTGTGTTGTACCTATTCTATGCAATAAATAATTTTCTGGGGTATTTCTTTCTTGTCTCAGTTTGTCCATTTCCAGACGCATTTTCTCGATTTTCATCCTTTAAACGTCATTTGCGACCCCATGTTCCATTGCATTTTTTGTTCGTCTTCATGAGTACTATCATCCTTCTAAGTTTGTTGAAGCATTTCAGATAAACCCTATATCACACAGCCGATCTTCAAGTGAAGATCGGCTATATATAAGAGTTCTGTTTAGAAAGGACGCAAAGTATAGGAATTGAGATAAAAGGGAAAAGGTGATTTAAGCGTCGGTTTTTCGGAAGAGCTGTTCCGCTGGGCTCCGGAACGCAGTATTTATGAGCTCTGGTAAATTCTGACCAATATGTAAATATTGACTAAAAACAAAGAAATACCGGAGCTGAGCTTCGGTAAGCTCCGGCGCAAATTAAGCACTTACATTAATATAAAATCTCATTAACTGAAACAGCACTAAGCGAGGGAAACCTATGTACAAACGCTCAAACCAAATATTATTCGCGAAAGTTTTTCGGGTATTTTTAACACTAGAAAGACGGGGAATTTCACTCAAATTTTATAAAAATATTTGACACCAGAATTTTTATTTAAAATTATTAACTTATTTCTTTAAACAGTTTTTTATTCTTTGTATCTTTGGAACCGGTTTTAAAAAGAAATTTCTGGTTCGAACCGAAATATATTCATTTGGTAGTGGTCAAAATGACCGCACGCCGTCTTTCTAGTGTAAAACGAAATGTAACACATTAATAAATTAAAGCTCATTGAATAATGCATTATAGTCTCAGCCTGAATAGAATTTCTCACCTAGACATTTTGCAGGCGTGAAACTGCGATCACAATTCTGGGTGGAACAAACATTGAATGTGGGAAACAATAATATCAGTTGATTGATCAAGAACAGTAAAATGTTACATGTTGTGCCCTTACAGGAAGCTGTATTTTATTTTATCGTATATTTCTTTTTTTAATATTACGCATTTTGAAAATGGATTTACGTGATTCTGATATGGATGAAAGTGAAACAATTGCTCACCGCCACCTGAATAGTAGGTCTGATCTCTGACACAAAAATGGCCGCTGCCAAAGGCGGATTTTTTTCAGTGTATGTAAGGTAACTTGAAATTCGGTTCCAATAATTTTTTTAAGCTTTTACCGATTTTATTTTCTGAGATTAAAAAAAGACGAAGACTTTTTTTTAAATACTTAAAAATTAAAGGACCTTACATGTGTTTAAAAAAATCCGCGTGTGAGCGCTCAGGCCTAGTTTTTAGGGGGGCAGTGCAATTATTAGTAAGTGATAAGTTATTAGATTATTCTTGTAGTAATCGGGAACTTTCAGATATTGACAGACATTACTCAGTGGTTAGTGGCATTTTTCTAATTCATGAACGCCCTCGTACTTACCATACGCCTAGTAGGTATTCCGAAACAGGTTATTAAGTTTATTCACATGCGCAATAACTATCATTTATCTAATATTATAATGCGAGCAAAAATTGCGTGTGTGTGTGTGTGTGTAAATTTTACTTTTAAAAAAGTTCAAAGGATTTTGAATAAATTTTGTATTTTACCATTTTCGGGCACGAGAAGACCATTGGGCTAGGTCACATATTAGAAATAAAATCGATTAGTGGGTCATTTTAGGTCATAATGGGTCAGAGTCAAGCTATCTAAAAAACGGCGCAATCGATTTTAATTAAATTTTATATCCAACCATCCAAGCAGGTTTCACGGACAATCCTATTTCAATTATACAGGGTGGTTCAAAAGATTATGTCGAAACAACGCGTGTGGGTGTGTCAGGTCTTAAGGAGCAAGAATTACATAGGAACTAGAGGTTCGAATGAGATCCTAACGGTGCAATTGCATCGTGACCGTGACGAAAAGGAAAGATAGCAAAGGGTGTAAAAAGACCTTTATTTTGCAAAAAGCGTAATCGGAGTACATAATACAAATGAAAAATGTCACACCTCATAACAAGTGTACAAAATGTTCCCCATTAGCTGTGATGCATGCTCCACATTGGCGCCACATGGAATCGCGAACACGCTCCAATTGGCCAAGAGTCTCCCGGACACGTGCCGCCGCTTCAGCGATCTGTGCCAATGGCCGATGGAACGGGTGTCTCAAAGCGGTATAAGTAAGCGTGCAAACTTAATGCTGGAATCGGGCGTAAATTAATACAGTTGCGCCATCTTGTGGGCGGAGTGATAATTCACATACGCGGGCACGTATTTTCTAAATTTTTAGTCACTCATGGAAATGAGTTTTGTTTGCCACATTTCTTGCAAATAATGGCGTAACGAGAGGAGCATTCAAATGCACTTGACACCACGAAATTTCTTCGCCTTGTCAGGTACACTTCAGTTATTAATCAAGGTGGAAATAAACTTTACAATTTTAGTGGTGTGAGTAAGAAAACAGTTAGGTATCTACGTGTAGTTCACACTCCATCCGCTACGAGGCGCATGACCTTGATTGATGTGACCTCGCTTTTAATCTTGCGGTTACTTCTCCCATTTAAGATAGGACGCTTACTTATATCGCTTTGGGTGTCTTGTACACCAGAGACTTAAGATATCCCCAGACGTAGAAATCCACGGGGTTTCATCGCGGTGGCCACGATACCGGGAAATTCTTCGTATGTAATTCTTGCCTTTCATGACCTGACACACCCACACGTGTCGTTTGGGCATGACCTTTTGAACCACCCTGTATAATTCAAATAGGATTGTCCATGTACCCTGCTTTTTTATTCAGATATTCCAAATTTTCAGCCAAAATTTAGAAGATTTTTTTTCTTTTTACTTTATTTAATCAAGCAATGGTTAGTGCTTTTTTTGTTAACTCATTAATGACGAGCCTCTTTTACACTTCTTTTAATTCTTCGACACCAGATTTTTCCACATTATAATTTTGAATTATTTAATCGCTCAAAATTTGTGATTAGGTAATGTGAAAATTTCCAAACTAAAATACTGGTATTCAAATTTGTTCGCCTTGCATGCCAAGTTTTCTCGCCAACCGGCTTTAACCCCTTGAGGGGCGGTGGGATATATTATATCCCACTTATTTTTAAACAAGATTTGCACCAGAAATTTTTAATAAAATTTTACTTTTATAACTTTGGTGGAAAAAATGTGAAAAATTGCTTTTCCTTATTTTGAAAGAATTTTTTTTCAAAAATCCCGGTGAGAATTCGGCATTACAGAAACACAATTGCCTGCCTCTGAAAGGGTTAATGAGTTAGCCATTAAATGCATATCTGCATCACTATATTTATATAGAAATATTAAGGCTGTAAAAAGTACAAAAAAAAATATATGCTATTGAATAAACTTAAAATATATCATAAAATTTCTGATGTCTAATCTTTAATATAAGATTAAAAAACGTAATTATAAAAACATAGTTGATGCGTTTAACCCTTTGAAGGGCGGTGATGCCGCCACGGCATCACATAATTTTAATCCCTATTTGCCACATTGGCACCCGAATTTTTTAATGAAAATTTCACTTTTATTAAATACGCAAAAGTAGACTTTTACTTGTTTACAAATAAATTTTCTTGCAAATACTGGTGTAACTGAATTATTTCAACAGTTTACGAATACAAGTACCTTGCCCCTGAAAGGATTAAGTTTTACAAAATAAAAAATTATATAAAAAAAGAGTTATTTAGATTCATGCTTATGAAAATATTTACTAATTTGCAATATTTTAGTTTTTACTTGTATTGCAGATGTGCAACATAAGAAAAGGTTCACGTATTATACGAAAAATATATCTCTGATTTTTTTCATTATTTTTCCTGTGCAACAAACATTTCTGAGAAACCTATATAATTCTTTCGAAACAAAATAAAAAATCATGCATTTAAGGGTTAAAGTGGCTTTTCACACTTTTTATAGCTTTACCTGCTCTGCTCTGGTAGCTGTTATCTCTGAAGATAAGCTAACTTTAATTATCAATTTTTAAACTGTAATTTTATTAATTTTCGTAACTACAGCTATACTCTGTTTTCAACCCTAAAATATTTTAATATTCAACATTTTACTCTTACCTTGACTTAATTATTTTTAACTTTTACATATCAATCTTATTCTTTTAAAATTAATTAAAATTTTAGATGTTTCAAATTTTTCATTTTTATCGTCAATTACTTCTTAAGCAGTTTAAAATTACGTTAATTCTATTCCCAGTGGCTCACAATATAACAACACGATCCACTTATAGACTGGCTGTTAAGTTTTCATCAAATAGGAAGCCCCTCAATGCTGTTCCACTGTTTTATCGTTAAATAAAAACAAAAATTACAGTTTGGAATATGTGTGATGTGAGTTCAAAATTTCTGGATTCACACGTTCACCCCGGCAGCGATATTCATGTTTTTCGCTGTAAGACGGCGCTCGAATTCATGTTTTGCTTCATCTGGCGGCGCGGTATTGTCGCTTAACCCTTTGAAAGGCGGTGATGCCGTCACGGCATCCCATAATTTTAATCCCTATTTGCCACATTGGCACCCAAATTTTTTAATGAAAATTTCACTTTTATTAAACACGCAGAAATAGACTTTTACTTGTTTACAAATAAATTTTCTTGCAAATACTGGTGTAATTAAATTATTTCAACAGTTTACGAATACAAGTACCTTGCCCCTGAAAGGGTTAATCAGACATTGTATGTAATGCTCCGCCCCTCTCATATTTATTGAATTGAACTCGAATATAACAAGCAGAGGTGATTGTGAATGTCTGAAAGTACTTAAGGAGTAAGCAAATTACTTAGACATGATTTTATTAACTACATATGTACAAATTTAACCCTAGATCTACCGGGAATTTTATTCAAGTTTTAATAAAACGTTCTACACCAGAATTTTTATTTAAAACTATTTAACTTATTTATTTACCTTATTTTTGTCTGGTTTATATACTTAGTTTATTTTAAAGAAATTTCTGGTTTGAATGAATATTTTGTATGTACCTGTCGGGTCCAATGGACCCGTCTGGTAGACGGAGGGTTAATACTATAAAATGTCTTACAATCTAAAGAAATGTGGACAACATGATATAAATTCATCTCTGTACGCCACACCCTTAATCAATGATATGTTTTGAATAAAAACGAGAAATTCTCGTTTCCCGTCGTAAATGTATTAAGTTTATAATAATGAATTGTTTTTACTACTGAATTTTCGAATAGTCAAGTGTGACCCAGCTGCAGTGCACGCCGTCTCTAGCATAGCAGAGTGTGACGCACCTGTAGTACACGCCTTCTATGGAACAGCCGAGTGTGACCCACCGGTGATGCACGCCGCCTGATGCGACAGTCAAGCGTGACCCACCGATGATGCATGCCACCTGATGATACAGTCGAACGTGGCCCACCGGTGATCAACGCCGGCGTGAACGTGTTAAAAAAACAGGTCAGACAGGAAATCCTGAATTGAGCTTAAATTTGAAAATTAAATAAAGAACTAAGGGTTATCGATATTCATGTAAAATACAGGGGGTTTCTAAATGAATATAGGGGTTTTAACGCTTTGTAGTATATATTATATAAAACTTAAAATTATACTTAATGCATAAAATGAAGGATTAACTTAAACAGTTTGTTAGTACCTGTGCATATGCATGCGCACGCAATGTTTCTTCCGTCATCTGTTAGATAGCCCTAGTATAAAAAATGGCGACTAGTGAACAGAAAGCATTTTGTGTTCTAAGTTTGCAAAGACCGAATTTGTAGTTACTGTGCAACGTGAGTTCCGAATTAAGTTCTGATGTGATCCCCCAAAGGATAATAACATCCGTAGATGGTATCATCAGTTTGAAAATACCGGCTGTCTTTGCAAACCCCACAACTAACCAACGTTAGGGAAGAACTGACAATGGAACCACTTTTGGTGTTGCTCGCACCTAGCATCGAGACCTGGTGCGTTTTGTAGCCCTATACATAAAAGTTAGAGAACCGAAAAAATTTCTCTGTTAAAATAATATTTTATATACTTTTTTATACTTTTCATTTTTTATTATTACATATTTACTTGTTTATTTCACGCCAAAAGTGAGTTAAGTCGCCAAATATGGCGCTACAATTTTTCCGCCCGCTTTATCCAAAGAGAAAATACACAGAACATATTACTAGAATTATATTAGATTGCGATTTTTTTTTTTTTTATATATAATTGATAGCATAAGAAACAAATATTAGGTTTTTATATTTTTTTTTTCTATGCAGACGATAAATATATAAGTAATAAATATAATTCTATAAAAGCTTCGAAGATCATTGAAACTAGTTTTTAGTGAAATACAAAATAAGCAAAATATTTTCTTTTGAAATCGAATGAAATATAGTTTCGAATGTTTAAAATGAAATGCTGCTGTATTAAATGGTCCTTCGGCAAAAGTAATCGTAAAGTAAATTAATGTTTTTACACAATTTAGAAAAATTACTGTGGCGAAATAGGTCGGACATTGCAAATTCTACCTATTACAAATTCAGCTACGACATTTGGCTAGGGTTGCCGGAAAGCTCTACTTCTGAAAATAAACGCCAACTGTTTCCCCGCCAAAAATATGAATATAAAGTTGCAATTTTTGAAACTCAAATTCGTGGGTTTTTAAAGGAATTTTCAAACTTTTTTCAATATTTTATACTTATTATTAACTAATTTTTATTTTTAAATGCTTTTCTTTAAAAAAATTCAATGTTAATAGCTCGAAAAGTGGTCTCGAAAATATCATTTTCAGAAAGTTATGCTGCTGTATAATCAAGAAATATTATTTTAACAGAAAAATTTTATCGATTCTCAAACTTCATAATATAGGGCTTTAAAATGCACCAGGTCTCAATGCTAGGTGCGAGCAACACCAAAAGTGATTCCCTTGTGAGCTATCGACTTGATGTGTGACGAAAGGTGCTCACACTGAACACTTGTAAGCTTGTAGGTAAAACTGTTTGAGTTGCTCTTTCATTTTATGTATTAATTATAATTTTAAGTTTTATGTAATAAATACTACCAAGCTTTAAAACCCCGATATTCATTTAGAAAGACCTTGTATAATCTACTAATATTATTTTGGTTATGGAAACTTATCTTGCTATATTAAACATAATGTGTAATACTTCACATTTTTTAATAAATAAATAATATTGAATTAACCTATTTTCCAATCGTTTAAACTTTTAATTATTCGTTTATTTATGCTGTATTAAAAATGTAGATGCAGTTAATAAAATTTTCAGTTTATTTCTGCAAAATATTATGCTAGATAGTTTAAATTTAAATATACGAAATTCCAAACCAAATATTGATAACTTTGCGAAGGTTTCTCAGGGATTTGGGAAAGCAGCCTAGCTTATCAATAATTTAATGTTTATTGAACAATACATTAATCAACTCTCAGACGAATTTTAGATTAGCTTAAAATTTCAGACCTTGACTTATAATTGGAATTCAATTTGATAATTAGATAAAGTAAGTATTACCATTATTTATGTGGAATAAAATCGGAAAATATTGATTTCCTAGTTGAAGGTCATCTCGCATTTTAAATTACATGTGTATATACTGCTCGTATATACAGTATTGTGCGAATTAACCCTTTAGTGCGCAGCTTTGCATATATGCAAACAGCAGTGTTTTGTATTTAATAATTTTTTTTATTCGTATATACCGAAATCCCATCAGATAATTAAAAGAGCAATACTTGATTTAATTAATAACATACATTCCGTTTTTAAATAAAGCGGAGTTAACCATTTAAACTTGCTGGTGTAAAGTCAGATTCTCTGAACTACGTAATTTCTAAAACGTATTTTATCATGGGAATTAAAGAGTTAAAGGTTAAGTATTATAAAATAAAAAAATTTTAAAAATAAGATATTTGGAGGCATACTTATTAAAATATTTACTAATTTGCATTATTTCACCGTAAAACAGCTACACGATAGTAGTTTTTACTTGTATTGCAGATGTGCAACAGAAGAAAAGATTGACGTATTATATGAAAAATGTATATCTGATTTTTTTTCATTATTTTTCCTGTGTAATAAACCTTTCAGAGAATCATATATATTTTTTTCGAAACAAAATAAAAAATCTTGCATTTAAGGGTTTGTGTGAACACAAGCAGTGTTGCCAGTGGGCGATTTTTTTAAAATTCAGATATCTTGATTGGCACCACTTTTTTGAAATAGTACAATTCGCCTTATTTAATGACGTATTAATTAAGGAGAAAACAAGGGGGATTTTACCATTTCAGAAAAGTGGTGCCAATCAAGAACTCTGAATTTTAAAAAAGTAGCCCACTGGCAACACTGAACACAAGTGGTTATTTAAAGAAATAATTTATTGCATACAAACAATAAATAAAGGAGAAAAGAATTACATTTACATGTTTTTTAATGGGAAATATGTCCTCCCTTGGATTTTATAACGTTTACAACACGTTTTGACATTGAGTCAGTTTTCTAATATTTGTTGGTCTCGATACCACATCTGGATTGCAGCATGAATTAGGTTTTTTTTTTTTTTTTTTTTTCGATACATTTTACGAAGTATAGCTTTTACAACAGCCCCAAATTTTCTATAGAATTTAAATTGAGCGAGTTCCCTGGAGAATCAAAGCATGAAATCTTTACGTCCTTCAAATATTTCTTCATGACTTTTGACAAGTCACAGTGAGACGAATCTTGTCGGAAAACTGCTCGACGATTGACATAAACTTTTCAACTTTCAGCTTCCAGTTATTATTCTTTCAAGTCTCTGTATCTTTGAGAGTTCGTCATACCAGCACAAGTACTGGTTGGTATCTTTATGCGAAAAGCAGCCCCAAAACATCAACTTTAACGGGTGTTTAACTGTTTGATCAATATGAGCTGCCGTAAGTTTTTCGTTGTCACTTTTCCTAACAAAACGAGATCTATGTCCTTGTACCGAAAAATGGCTTTCATCAGAGAACAACACGTTTCTCCAATCTTCAACAGTCCATCTTACATGTTTTTTTCCCGAAATATATCTTTTTTTCTTCATGGTAGCGGTCAATAATTGTTTTTCTGAGGTCTAGTTGTTTTCTTTTATTTCGATAAGTCTTTTTTGAATGGTGGAGTCTTGAGTAATAAATCCAAGGTGAGCTAATTCTTGTTGCAGTTCTTGGCTTGTTTTTTTGGATCTAACATACTTTCCGTATTTAAAAAAACTTCATTCCCAGTTGTCTTCTTCTCCTTTTACATTTCCCTTTTCAATTCACCTAAATCATCCTACTGTCCTTCTTTTGTTTCAAATTCTTTTTAACGCTCCTAAACTCACCATGGCATTATTAATAAAGAGAAACTGACATAACTTGGCCGTATGTAACCGCTTTCTCTTGGG
This sequence comes from Maratus speciosus, assembly GCA_963932465.1. Taxonomy (NCBI): domain Eukaryota; kingdom Metazoa; phylum Arthropoda; class Arachnida; order Araneae; family Salticidae; genus Maratus; species Maratus speciosus. The sequence goes on from OZ010793.1 coordinate 139,524,552, forward strand.
TTGATTAACGCCGGGAAAAACTTCCACCAGTAAATTTAAATAAAAAATTTCTCCTTATTTAAACACATTATTAATGCAAAATTTCAGTCATAAAGCAATTTAACAAATTACAACAACCATTTGGAAAATGATTTTTTTAAAGACTAAAATTTAAGACATAAAAAAACGCACGGAGTTCATCATACATTACGTACGCCATGGATTAAACATTAACATTACTGGACCAATAATGAACAAATTTTAAAAGAAATTTCAGTTTTACAATTTTCGGTACTGTAAATTTTTAAACTTCTACGGAGCTGGTCATACATTACGTATGCCATGGATTAAACATTAATATTCCTGGACCAATTTTAAATGAAATTTCATTTTTAAACTTCTAAACATCCCACAATATTACTTTTTATATCGTCGTATAGAGAAAAAAAATGCATTTTTAATTGCAATTTGTTTGAAAGCTGTATCTCAATTTGTTTCTGAGTTATTAAATTTTTTTTTGTAGTTTTTATTACTTTTTTGTCATAGTGGCAACAGAAGTATTCATCTTTGTTGAAAGTAAAGGGAAAATACAGATTACTGTATAGACCAATCAGAAAACGAATAAAATGCGGGATTCGACTAATAAAACGCTTCAGATATGTTTTTGATTTCCTACCCTGACGGAGGACAATAACCATTTTTCCAAAATGGTTAATAATGGCAAAAAGAGATGTTCTTTTTTACTGGTGAAAGTTTACTTCGGTGGTAGTCAGGCCCTGCGTTTCCACCATTTTTGTGACAACCTAGATAACCTCCTGTCAGTGTCAGTAAAAAAGATTATATTACCTGGGCAAACTGTCACCAGTAAAAACAAAAAGAAAACTTTTACCACATTTGCGAAAAAAATTCTTCCATGAATAAATCGATGAAATAAAATAAATTTTCTATTCAAATTTACTGATGGAAGTTCGACCGGCGGTAATCAGAAACAGTTGTTTCAACTAAAAAGAAAATATCCGCTATCTTCTGACAACTTCCTCAGTTACTTCACTCGCAACTAGTAGACAATATATTATATGTCTGCTCCTCTTTATCATAACTCCATTAAACTCACACTACACTCTTTGGCAATATCTGTTTGTTCACTTAAAATAGCAATCTTTGTGCGCTTCTTGGCAGAAATATCCATCTTCTAAAATAAGAAAGAAACAAAGATTAGAACAGGCTGGATATAGCATTATAGTAAAACATTTTTTAAAAATCACGATAATCCGTACTAATCTAAAAAACAACACGTCTGTATCTTCACTGTAAAACAAATATGTAACATTACTCCATAAAATTGATGGCAACCTTGCTGCCTCCATTTTACTAAGTAATTTAACCGATATAACTTACGTTACGTTACACTAAAATTGCGGTCAGCATGTTTCCACCAATTTTATGGAGTAATGTTACATATTTTTTTGCAAGGTTGCAATATGTTGTTATGCACTGAAAGTGACACCAGTATAGCAAAATGACCTCTACTTTTGACATAAACGTGTTGCCAACAGCAAAAACATATAAAAATGTAAAACTTATTTCGTATTCACATTAATTCGCGCAGCACTGTATTTCTTAAATAGATGTTCTACGTAACTCAGTTTACATTTTTTTTTCACTCAGATAATTTGTTTATTGGATTGTATAATGAATCCGATGTATCGATATTAGTCACAGAGGACGGAAATCTCCAGCAGATTAGAATATAATGTTCACAATAAACCCAATTTATCGAAATATATCAAACAGGAGAGAAATTATCCAGCATATCAGAATATAATCGCCACAGCACGGAACGTTCTTTCCTATCACGTGTGCATGTCAGTGCCACCTACCGGGCAGCCTTGGGTCCCCACTTCGTATATTGGACAAGGCTTCCTGGCCAGTTCGCGAATTGACTGGCCCAAACCCGAAATACGCTGTTCATTTCATATATTTCGGGTTTTGGCCAGGAATCTTGGCCAGTTCCCGAATTGGCCGGCCAATTCGCGAACTGGCCAAGCACCGGGTTTTGGCCGTAACATATATATATAAATCTTCAAATAAAATTACAGAAATTTGAGAAGCTGAATAATTTATTTAATGTCTTAAAAAAGAAACAGTTTTTTTCATAAAAAAGATTGATGTAACTTTACTTTTTCTAATTTCTTTTTACCTTAAATATGACCTCTCCATAAGGAAAATATTAGCACATTTGAAATAAATTTGGATATGGGGTAGGTTCATGAATTTCAGAACAAGGTCTAAATAGTACAAAAGTTTATGAAAAATTAAATAAATAAATTGCCTGATTTGCGTCAAAGGATAAAATTAAATAGTGGATCAATGGTACTAAACTTAGTATCCTTTGTGAGCGCAATAGTGGAAGAAAACGCTGAAGAACAGTTAAAAACGTTGGGCGTACATCAAATTCCTTGTAATTATTATCCTTTGCTCAGTACATAATATTTTCTTCAGGAGATCCTTCAGCCCGTTCAAAATGTGCACCTGGTACCACTTTATTACAATTTGTAAGACGTTGACGCATTTTAAAAGCAACATAGTCCTGGAAATACGTCCTATGAGTAGTCGGACACATCTTACAGCCGTATACTAGTTAATCCATTGACGTTAATCCACAAGTTAATCCATTGATAGTTTTAAAAAATGGCTCATTTTCAATATTATAAGTAGTAAAATACTACGCTTTAACTCTCGGATCTATTCCGCCAGCTCTAAAAGGAAATAATGGGCTAGTTGACACATCCGGAAGATAAAACATTCAGGAAGTCGGAAAATGTACGTCAAACGTGGCAAATGAGGTGCGTTCGTGTTATAACTAGTTTTATAAAGATTCGGATCTTGGTGCAATAGCTCTGTTGCACTCTTACGCAAAAATGTATGAATACAAAATTTATTACGATTATATATATTGAAGTCAATTCACTAATACGGAAATAATATGGCTCCATCTTAAATACTACATAATCTCCATAGCAACCTAGAATCATTACCTATCATGTTACAGCTTTGATTTAATTACGTGTGCAATGATTTAATAGAATGAAGAAAACTTTTATTAATATATTTTAAGTTTTGATTCGATTTTCAGAAAATTTGAAACGACAAATTTTGCCACGAATATATATATTAAATTTTAAACCATTCGGTTAAGTAGTGTTTGCGCTGTTATATGCGGGTAGACGGACAGACAGGCAGATGTTATGTACTTATATAATTACGAACGCACCTAAAAATATTGAAAAATATTGTTCCACATTATTAAATTACTTAAATATTATTTAATATTATTAATTTGTTTCTTTGACTAAAATTTTATTTTTGTAGCATTCTTTTTCTTGGCAGTGAAATATAGTAGAACCTCGATTATCCGAAGTAATTGGGACCGACCATCTTTCGGAAAATCGAAATTTTCGGATAACCGAGAATGCTTCAATTTTAACATTAAGGGCAAATATGTGCGCTATTTCTTATTATGGTAACAAGTTATCAATAAAAATAAAGCATTAGCAAAATAAAAACAAGAATAAAAATACCTGAATTTTAATTTTGAAATTAAGTACCTTTTACATATAGCATAAGTATTTGAAAAAATGTTTGTGTTCGTCGCAGTTTCGATTGCCTTTGTTTTGAAGCTCTATCACGGAGTTTTTAAATGTGATTAGTTCACTAGTATCAGTCTTTCTGCTGCTCCAGCCATGCCAAACTTTTTGCAAAACATTCAAAAGTTTCAGAATTGCTAATTTGTTCGTTTGGTTCGTTCCACTCCGCAACTTACGGGTGCTCAAGTTAAATTCAAAGGAACTCTAAGAAAGGGGATCGAAAATATTTATATATACTCGTAGTTCGGAAAGAACCGCTTGAACACAAGGATTATGATAGTAAAAAAAAAAAAGTTTTGAAAATGGATTTTGCACACAAGGAATGTGATAGTTTTAAAAAAAGTGTTTTAAAAATGAATTTCGGTTAATCGAGAGTTTCGGTTAAAAGAGGTTCTACTGTATAAGTTCTTTGTACCATTATGTCTATTCCAATTATCAGCAATTCAATTAAAAAGAAAAAAACTTGAAATTACGTGTTTTTAAAACTTGTCTACTACTTGACCAGACAGGCAGACCAGATGACGACTATAGGTGCTACGTATTTATATAATTACGAACACGCTTAAAAACTGATATGCGGTAGCCGCGCGATGACATATTAGGGGAACTAGTTAATGATAATGTATGTGAAATAAAAACATACAATATACACCAAGCAATGAAAATTTAATTAGAAGTTATACCTGTAAATTTTCAATTTACACATGCAGTACAAGTTACAATAATTTTAAACGGATATTTAAATAGTAGGATTTAAATGGATATTTAAATAGGAATATTATCATTCTATATTCCCTTCTTTGTCAGGAAATCTAACATTGTCAAAAACATTACCAATTGTTCCATTAAACCATCTAGGAAAACGTAAATGCACTTTTTCAGGTAAAGAACTTTCAGTAAACAGTTTTTTAAATTGTCAGAGTCTCAAGACAAATTTTTAAAAGTAGATGAATGACAATAATGACGAAGCACAACAAGAAAATGATATTTAAAAACAACAGGTTTTTTTCGATCCAATTTTCAATACTCTTGATTATCTACCGGGTGAGCAAAAAGTCCGAATAAACTTTAAAAAATTATAAAAATCGAAAAAGTAACCGAAATGAAAAATTATTTGCAGGATTAGCATCTATAGGTCACGGGATTTTTTTAAAGACAGAAATAAAAAATAACTCAAAAAACAGCCGACAGATAGCGCTGGTTCGTGCGATTTTGGTGGAAATATGCAAATGAAACGGTTTTAAGAATTTGCGCACCTAATCCAGAACTAGTTCACCATTGTGAGCCGTGTACTTGATCAAGGATGCTAAGTATGAAGGATAAAGCTTTGTTGGTGCAGTTATTTTATGTGAACTAGTTCTGAATTAGGAGCACAAGTTCTTATAACCGTTTCATTTGCATATTTCCACCAAAATCGCACGAACCAGCGCCATCTGTCGGCTGTTTTTTTGAGGTTTTTTTATTTCTGTCTTAAAAAAATTTCCCGTGACCTATAGATGCTAATTCTGTAAACAGTTTTTCATTTCGGTTATTTTTTCGGTTTTTATGATTTTTTAAAGTTTATACGGACTTTTTGCTCACCCGGTATTATCTTCATTTCTCCCAGTTTATACTTTTTGCTGATAAATACCGTCTATATAAATTTAGAAACAATGTTAAAAACTCCAGAATATGTAAAATTTCATCAGACTAGCTTCGGTAGCATTTCGCGTATCTCCTCGGTGCAAAGAATAACGAAAACAGGCTCGTTTATATAGGAGAGAAACGAATTCAAGGGAGAAGTTCATTGACCAATAGGAAAACTGGAAAATACGGGTACCAGTCAATTAGGGTATTTGATATTCTCAGATCTTCCTTAGGGAACCAATTTTCGATCTAATTTTCTCCAGACGCTATCACAGTTACAACCTGAATAAAAAAGCGAGGGAATTTCTATTGATAAGAAAGGTTATTAAAAATCCTTTAAAACGTACTTATGTTTATGTTAAGCAATTCTAGTTTTAAGATTCGTTTGCTTATCAGGGATATTGTTTTCTTTCTTTCAAAATAATAATGTGCTTTGGTATGATTGTTACTTTTTTTAAGGTGTTATACCTAGTCAGGCGGTGTCATTTTAGGTTTGCTTTTATCTCATGAAACTACTCTAGATTTCATATTAGATAGAAACCTATATGACATATCTCTTCATTTAACGCTTCAAACATTCAATCAACATTACGGATTAAAGTGAAATTCCAAAACATTCAATGGAAATACAAATAGTTAAAAATAAAATTGTTTCTTTTAGCAAAATTTTAGTAAACAAAAGAGCAATAGTGATCATTTCGAGGAAGCTCTGGCGTGTGTGATATTCTCAAATCTACTTTAGGGCACTAATTTTCGATCTAATTTTCTCCGGACGCAATCGCAGTTATACCCTTAATAAATAAGCTAAGGAATTTCAACAGATAAGAAAGACTATTAAAATTCCTTTTAAAAGGTATTTACGCTTATGCTAAATAATTCAGGTTTTAAAATTTGTTTGCTTATTAATAATATTGTTTACTTTCTTTCCCTAATAATAAAGTGCTTTGGCCTTTTTGTTGTTGTTGTTGTTTTAATGTGTTACACCTAGTCATGCGGAATCATTATATGTTGTCTTTATCTCATGAAACTGCTCTAGATTTCAAATTAGATAGAAACCTATATAATACATTTGTTCATTTAAGGTTAACGCTTTAAACTCTCAATCAGCATAACCTATTTAAGTGAAATTTCAAAACATTTAATGGAAATACAAATAGTTAAATTTACAATAGTTCCTTTTAATGGAATTCTAATAAAGAAAGAGCAATAGAGATAATTTCGAGCACGCTTCTAGGGTATTTGATACTTTCAGATCTGCTTTAGGGAATTAATTTCCGATCCAATTTTCTACGGACGCAATCACAGTTACAGCCTGAATAAATAAGCGAGGGAATTTCTACAGATAAGGAAGACTATTAAAATTCCCTCAAAAGGTACTTATGTTTGTGCTAAATAATTCAGGTTTTAAGATTTGTTTGAGTATTAATAATATTTTTTTTCTTCAAAATAACAAAGCACTTTGGGATGATTTTTGCTTTATTTTTTTTTTCTTTTTTTAAAGGTGTTACACTTAGTCATGAGGTGTCATTCTATGTTCGCCTTCATTTAATGCTTCAAACATCAAATCAACAAAACGGATTAAGTTGAAATTCCAAAACATTCAATGGAAATACGAATAGTTAAAAATACAATTGTTCCTTTTAAAGGAATTCTAATAAACAAAAGAGCAATAGAGATCATTTCGAGCAAGCTCTAGGATATTTGATATTCTCTGATCTTCTTTAGGGAACTAATTTCCGATCCAGTTTTCTCCGGACGCAATCACAGTTACAGCCTGAATAATTAAGCGAGAGAATTTCTACAGATAAGAAAGAATATTAAAATTCCCTCAAAAGGTACTTATGTTTGTGTTAAATAATTCAGGTTTTAAGATTTGTTTGAGTATTAACATAGCTGCCAACTTGTACGGATTTTTCATACCACTTAAATTTCATAGAAAATTTTAGCTAATTGAATCGCCGAAATCGAAGCAATGTTAACGTTTAAATAAGTCAAAAATTCTTGTAAAATTTTAGTGGTAAGAAAAATCCGTAAAAGTTGGCACCAATGGTATTAATGATATTTTTTTTCTTTCAAAATAACAAAGCGCTTTGGGATGATTTTTCCTTTTTTTTTTTTTCTTTTTTTTTTTAATGTGTTACATCTAGTCATCAGGTGTCATTCTATGTTCGCCTTCATTTAATGCTTCAAACATCAAATCAACGAAACGGATTAAGTTGAAATTCCAAAACATTCAATGGAAATACAAATAGTTAAAAATACAATTGTTCCTTTTAAAGGAATTCTAATAAACAAAAGAGCAATAGAGATCATTTCGAGCAAGCTCTAGGATATTTGATATTCTCTGATCTTCTTTAGGGAACTAATTTCCGATCCAGTTTTCTCCGGACGCAATCACAGTTACAGCCTGAATAATTAAGCGAGAGAATTTCTACAAATAAGAAAGACTATTAAAATTCCCTCAAAAGGTACTTATGTTTGTGTTAAATAATTCAGGTTTTAAGATTTGTTTGAGTATTAATAATATTTTTTTTCTTTCAAAATAACAAAGCACTTTGGGATGATTTTTGCTTTTTTTTTTTTTTTTTTTTTTTTTTTTTTTTTTTTTTTTTTTAAGGTGTTACACCTAGTCATGAGGTGTCATTCTATGTTCGCCTTCATTTAATGCTTCAAACATCAAATCAACAAAACGGATTAAGTTGAAATTCCAAAACATTCAATGGAAATACAAATAGTTAAAAATACAATTGTTCCTTTTAAAGGAATTCTAATAAACAAAAGAGCAATAGAGATCATTTCGAGCAAGCTCTAGGATATTTGATATTGTCTGATCTTCTTTAGGGAACTAATTTCCGATCTAGTTTTCTCCGGACGCAATCACAGTTACAGCCTGAATAATTAAGCGAGAGAATTTCTACAGATAAGAAAGAATATTAAAATTCCCTCAAAAGGTACTTATGTTTGTGTAAAATAATTCAGGTTTTAAGATTTGTTTGAGTATTAACATAGCTGCCACCTTGTACGGATTTTTCATACCACTAAAATTTCATAGAAAATTTTAGCTAATTGAAACGCCGAAATTGAAGCAAGTTTAACGTTTAAATAAGTCAAAAATTTCTGTAAAATTTTAGTGATAAGAAAAATCCGTACAAGTTGGCACCAATGGTATTAATGATATTTTTTTTTCTTTCAAAATAACAAAGCGCTATAGGATGATTTTTCCTTTTTTTTTTTTTTTTTTTTTTTTTTAAGGTGTTACACCTAGTCATCAGGTGTCATTCTATGTTCGCCTTCATTTAATGCTTCAAACATCAAATCAACAAAACGGATTCAGTTGAAATTCCAAAACATTGACTGAAAATACAAATAGTTAATACAATTGTTCCTTTTAAATTAATTCTAATAAACAAAAGAGCAATAGAGATCATTTCGAGCAAGCTCTAGGATATTTGATATTCTCAAATCTTCTTTAGGGAAGTAATTTCTGATCTAATTTTCTCCGGACGCAATCACAGTTAAAGCCTGAATAAATAAGCAAGGGAATTCCCTCAAAAGGTACTTATGTTTGTGTAAAATAATTCAGGTTTTAAGATTTGTTTGAGTATTAATAATATTTTTTTTCTTTCAAAATAACAAAGCGCTTTGGGATGATTTTTGCTTTTTTTTTTTTTTTTTTTTTTTTTTTTTTTTAAGGTGTTACACCTAGTCATGAGGTGTCATTCTATGTTCGCCTTCATTTAATGCTTCAAACATCAAATCAACAAAACGGATTAAGTTGAAATTCCAAAACATTCAATGAAAATACAAATAGTTAAAAATACAACTGTTCCTTTTAAAGGAATTCTAATAAACAAAAGAGCAATAGAGATCATTTCGAGCAAGCTCTAGGATATTTGATATTCTCAGATCTTCTTTAGGGAACTAATTTCCGATCTAATTTTCTCCGGACGCAATCACAGTTAAAGCCTGAATAAATAAGCGAGGGAATTTCTATTGATAAGAAAGACTATTAAAATTCCTTTAAAACGTACTTATGCTTTCGTTAAATATTTCCGTTTTTAAGATTTGTTTGCTTATTAATAATATTGTTTTCTTTCTTTCGAAGTAATAAAGTGCTTTGGGATGATTTTTGCTTTTTTTAGGGTGCTACACCTAGTCATACGGTGTCATTATATGTTTGCTTTACCTCATGAAACTGCACTAGATTTCATATTAGATAGAAACCTATATAATTGATATCTTCATTTAATGCTTCAAACATTCAGTCAATATAACGGATTTAAATGAAATTCCAAAAACATTCAATGAAAATATAAATAGTTAAAAATACGATTTTTCCTTTTAATAAAGAAAAGAAGAATACACTGTGCAAAAAAAATCTATAAAACTACTAAGAATTTTCTAGGATAATGAGAAACCTAGAACTTTTTATGTAACGGCAGCAACAAAAATTCATGTAACAGATACGCATTTGCACTGTAAGTCGAAAAATATGTAATTGTAAGGTTACTAAGAATTTTTTTAGGAAACTGGGATGCCTATAACTTTTTATGTAACTTCAACCCAGGTTACAAATAAAATTTTAGTAAGATTACTGTAATTTTGGTAGTTTCTTTGTAAAGATACAAATTTCTGTACCTTTACGAAAACTAGTTTTTAAGATTTACATCTTTTTTTGTACAGTGTACAGATAAAACTTTAGTAAGCATACCGATATCTGCAACTTTACAACTATAGATTTACATCCCTTTTCTCACAGTGTAGAGTAAGTTTCGAGCGAGCTCTAGGGCATTTGATATTCTCAGATCTTCTTTATGGAACTAATTTCCAATCTAATTTTCTCCGGACACAAGCACAGTTACAGCCTGAATAAATAAGCGAAGGAATTTCTGCTGATAAGAAAGATTATTAAAATTCCTTTAAAACGTACTTATGTTTATGTTAAATACACCCATTGCCATAAAAATTGGCGCACCAAGAAATAAAAGTCGGATCGTAACGAAACTTGGCAAGTGGGCACGTTTCTGGCAATTATGCAAATAATTAACAATACAATGTGACTGCACATTACGTAATGCCATCAGAGGGAGTTAGACATTGATCTCTCTGGTGTTTAAAAAGAGTACTTAGAAGCATTTTGCCTGTACTTACTCTGTTTCAAAGGGGTCGTTTTTCATCAAGAATGAAGCTACACCGCCATCGGAGATCATACGATCAGCTGTCAGAGTTAGAAAGGGAAAGGATCATCGAGATGGTGGAACCTGGGTTGTCAGCTCGGTATGTAGCCAGCCACCTAGGCCGCTCTGACACGACTCTGATGAGATATTGGGATCCGTGGATAAGAGAGAGGTCACATACAAGTCGTCCAGGCTCAGGACCCCCTCAACCGGCCCATTAGCTGTGAAGATCGTCATCCGTCGTCCAGGCTCAGGACCCCCTCAACCGGCCCATTAGCTGTGAAGATCGTCATCCGTCACACACGTGTAGCGCCAACTTCATCGCTATCCACTATCCAAATACAGATAGAACCTTCACAACAGGCTCCTGTGTCTGTCCGCACCGTTGCAAGGCGCCTTGCAGAAGGACATTTGGTATCAGGGCGTCCATTACGTATGCTACCAATGACATCCGCCCACCGTCGCCTCCATTTGGAGTGCTGTCGCCCTCGACGGGATTTGACCGCCGAGGACTGGCGGTCAAATTTGACCGCAACCAGGCTGTCTTCAGCGACGAGTCAAGATTCAATTTGGATTATGATGACAACCGTGTACCTGTTTAGAAGCTCCATGCTGAACGCCTTAATCCTGACTTTGGGGCACACCGCTCCCACAACTGGTGTGATGTGCCACCACATACGACACTCTGTCGCCTGTAATATTGATCGGCAGTATCTTGAAAGCCCAGCGGTACGCTCGGAACATCCTTGTCGCCAGTCATGGTTTGACTTCCAGCAGGCATTTTTCTACAGGTTAATGATCGGCCACACACAGCAAGGGTGTCACAGAAATGCCTCCACCATAAAACAACCTTACCCTGGCCAGCCAGATCCCCAGAATTTTCACCAGTCGAGCACATCTGGGATGACTTTGGACTGCAGGTTGGGCAACCTACGAATTTGGCTGAACTTGAGTCGAGATTAGAGGAGTTGTGGAAATAGATGACGCAGGATACCGTGCGGAACCTGTATGCATCAATGTATCGCATCCTGTATTCAAACTAAAGGTGACCCAGCAGGATACTGAATCACTATTCATTTGTAAATCGAAATCTCGCGTGCTGCTTTTCTGCAGAACTGGCTAGCAGCACGAAGCTGGTTTTCCTTTCACTTTGTGCATATCCGGTCAGAAAGAAATAACAAAAACTTGAAGAAAGCCAAACAAATCTGTGAGCAGGAATCCACGTATGCAGGACTCTCGAAGTCTTCCAGCGTGTCTGCCAGTCATACCTTCGTAGATGTACTCGGTGTAATAATGTCGGCGGTAGGCACTTTGAACAATTGTTGTAAAATATTTGTTTTCTCTGGACATTACGAGCTGTGTTGTACCTATTCTGTGCAATAAATAAGTTTCTAGAGTGTTTCTCTTTTGTCTCAGCTTGTCCATTTCCAGACGCATTTTCTCGATTTTCATCCTTTAAACGTCATTTGTGACCCTATGTTCCATTGCATTTTTTGTTCGTCTTCATGAGTACTATCATCCCTTTAAGTTTGTTGAAGCATTTCAGATATACCCTACATAAAATTCAATTCCATTCGGACAACTCTTTCTTGGTGCTTTACTTTTTATAGCAGTGAGTGTAATTCAAGTTTCAAGATTTATTTGCTTATTAACATGTTAAGCGCCACGTCAGTCACCGTCAGTCCACGTCAGGGGACTGAAACTGAACTTTCCGTTCAGAACGCATAATTCTCCGAAGACTGACGGTCTAAAACATGATATAAAACTAAATATATATATGTATTGTTTTAAGTAATTACTGAAAATTTATTTAAAATTTACTTAACTTTTATTTATTACAGGATTTTACTTTAATAAAAATTACTTAAAACATGGTAAATTTTTCTGCTTCAGTGTCAGTCACAGTGGCATTCAACGTGTTAATAATATTGTTTTGTTTCTTTCAAAACAATAAAGTGCTTTTGGATAATTTTTGATTTTTTTTTTAAGGAGTTACACCTAGTCATGCGGTATCATTATATGTTCCCTTTTATCTCATGAAACTGCACTGGATTTTATATTAGATAGAAACCTATATAATAAATTTCTTTATTTGATTTTTCAAACATTCAATCAACATAGCGGATTTTAGTGAGATTCCAAAACTTTTAATGAAAATACAAATAGTTAAAAATACAATTGTTCCTTTTAACGGAATTATAATAAATAACAGAACAATACAGATCATTTCGAGCAAGCTCTAGGGTATTTGATATTCTCAGATCTTGTTTAGGGAACTAATTTCCAATCTAATTTTCTCCGGACGCAATCACAGTTACAGCCTGAATAAATAAGCAAGGGAATTTCTATTGATAAGAAATATTATTAAAATTCTTTTAAAACGTGCTTATAAATGTGTTCGATAATTCAGGTTTCAAGATTTGTTTGCTTATTATTATTTTTTTTTTTTTTTCAAAATAATACAATGCTTTGGGATAATTTTTTATTACTTTCTTCTATCTTTACAAGAAGAAAGTACTGGATTCGTGAAAAATTTCGACTTCCGGTTTTCGACGGATTTATACGTTTTAGAATGCCCAGAACACGACTTGATAATTTTTAGAAAATGTCTGTTTGTGAGTCTGCCTGTCACTCTGTCACTCTGTCACTCTGTGAGTCTGTATGTGACAAAAATTTTGTGGGCGCTCTATCTCAAGAACTAATGCACGGAATTTCACAAAACTTCATATTTAGTTAGACTTTGATATATACTGGACCTGATTAGTTTTTGGTGAAAATCGCCCAGCAGGTGGTGCTGCTATATGGCATTTTTCACGATTTCCGCAATAGCTATATCTCAAGAACTACTGCACGAATTTTTATAAAACTTCAGATTCAGTTAGTCCAGGATATAGTTTGGTGCTGATAACTTTTTTGTGAAAATCGCCCAACAGGTGGCGCTGCTATGCTGCATTATTCATGATTATCGCAATAGCTCTAACTCAAGAAAAAATGAAAGAATTTTCATAAACTTCAGATTTAGTTAGTCCCTGATATAAATTAGTGCTGTTTAATTTTTGGTGTAAATCTACCAACAGGTGGCGCTGCGGTGCTGCATTTTCACGATTTCCGCAAGAACTGTATCTCAAGAACTATTGCACGGATTTTCATCAAATTTCAGATTTAGTTAGTCCTTGACATGAATTGACGTATAAATTAGTGCTGTTTAATTTTTGGTGTAAATCGCTCAACAGGTGGCGCTGCTATGGTGTATTTTTTGCGATTTCCGCAATAGCTTTAACTCAAGAACTAACGCTTAGATTTTCAACAAACTTCAGATTCAGGTATACCTTGATATCATTTAGTGCTGTTTATTTTTGGTGCAAATCGCTCAACAGGTGGCGCTGCTATGCTACATTTTCAGAATTTCCGCTATAGCTCTATTTCAAGAACTAATGCACGAATTTTCATCCAACTTCAAATTCAGATATACTTTGATATGAATTGGTGCTAAATTCTTGTACTATTTAAATGATTTAATTGGTGTGATTTATATAGAAGAAAGTTTTGTGATGGCCACAACATACTAGTTTTTATTACGTGCGTTCCTGATTATACGTAGTACCTATAGTCGTCGTCCGGTTTGTCCGTCTGTCCGCATATAACAGCGCAAAAACTACCCCAACCGAATAAATTGAAATTCAATATAGATAATAGTTGCAGAATTTTGGCGAGTCATTTCAAATTTTATAAAAATTGAATCAGAAGTTTAAAACATACTATGAAAGTTTTCTTCATTCTATTAAATCCTATCATACGTAATTAATTCAATGATATCCCATGATAGGTCATGATACTAGGTTGTCTTGGTGATTACTTCCTATTTAAGATGAAGTCCTATTATTTCCGTATTACTAAATTTTACTAATTCAATCTTCTGTTATATTTTAAAAACCCATCAGATTAGCCTGTTTTTAGATTCTGCGGTGTCTGAACGGGGGGTTGGCGAGCGTAGCTTGCAGGGGGCAGAGCGCCCTAGTAGTAAATATATTTCTATAAAAGCTTTGAAGATCACTGAAAACTATTTTTTAGTGAAATGCAAAATATGTGCATACATATTTTAGTGAAATACTATTTTCTTATGAAATCGAATGAGATAAATTTTCGAATGATTAAATTGAAATGCTGCTGTATTAAATGGTCCTTTGGTAAAAGTAATCATGAAGTAAATTAATATTTTTACACAATTTAGAAAAATTATTGTGGCTAATTAGGTCGGACACTATAATTTCTACTGAAGTCCAAACCACCCCTCACACAAGACAAACAGCTATGACATTTAGCTAGGGTTGCCGGATGCTCTACTTAAAAAAAAAAAATAAATAAAAATAAAAAAAAAACCCGCCAACTTTTCACCCACGAAAAATGTGAATATAATTTTGCAATTTTTCACAATCAAATTCGTGGGTTCTTAAAGGAATTTTTAAACTTTTTTTAATATTTTATGCTTATTATTAACTAATTTTTATTTTTAAATGCTTTTCTTTAAAAAACTTCAATGTTAATAGTCCAACAAGTGGTCTAGAAAATTGCATTTTCAGAAAGTTATGCTGTTGTAAAATCAAGAAATATTATTTTAACAGAAATTGTCCTTTTTTGCTAAATTCTACCTTAGAATACCAAACGAAAAGTCATTCGGCCATCTATTACTTTAAGATTATGAAGAATTAAAG
The DNA here is from genome assembly GCA_963932465.1 of Maratus speciosus. Taxonomy (NCBI): domain Eukaryota; kingdom Metazoa; phylum Arthropoda; class Arachnida; order Araneae; family Salticidae; genus Maratus; species Maratus speciosus. The sequence continues at coordinate 139,539,693 of OZ010793.1, forward strand.
TTTGGAACTTTTTGTTAAGGATAACTGAAACCTACTTGATGGAATGTGTCGTAATTTAAAACTCACATGTTTCAAGCTTCTGAAAGTCGAAATCTGTTTAAAAAATGTATACGTTGCAAGTCATTTTTTAAAAATAATTTCAAAATATTCAAACTTAAATTTCGATAAAAATATGGATCGTAATTTATGAACTTTTTAAGATATATAAATTTCTTGTAGCTCCGAAAATAAAAATTCAAAATTATAACACATTTTGCCAAGTACTTTTAAGTTATGCTTAAAAACTACCTTCACTGTGTTTTGCAACGATTAAAAATAAATTTAACATTTGGATTTACATACTTCAACATTGTAAATTCATAAACCATTAACATTAAACATTTGGTAACACTAAACATTTGGTATTGATATCCCGTTTGGCGTTCTGAAGTACAATATACAAGAAACGTCAAATATGGTGTCAAATTTAAATCTTCGTATTGAAAATTTCAGATTGGTACAATTTCAGTTGAAGACGAATACCTAAGATTATTCTTTTAAACATAAATTGAAAATCATAATTTCCTAACGAATGGTTTCTGCCTTTTTTCAGTGATGATTTAGAGGAACCTTATAAGAATGTCAGAGAAAATCTATAAGATGGGTTTTTTTTTTATTGTATAACTGTAAACGCGATATTTTTTATTTATGCTTTTTTACACCGTATGAGTATTTTTTTAACCCATATTTCTGTAAGCGCTTCTGCATATTAATGGGGAGAAATAAACATGTAATAGATCACCCATATTATACAGTATTTATATTCTTGTCCTCATGTATAACTATTTCGCAAAATAGTAAAGAAAAAGAAAAAGTGCCCAGCTAAACTGGTGAAATTGAGCTCACAGCTCACAGGCTATCCACACTAGTTGCATATTATGATCTTATTCTCCATGAAATACCCATTCAGCTAAGTTAAGGGGGGAATTAGCCCCTCTTTCCCCTCTTTATACTTAACCAATGAGCTTCCAAATATAATCAGGGAAGCACCTTATCAGAATGAATCTGTATACCAAATTTGAAGCAAATCGGAAAATTCTGCATGAAAATCCCATTTATATAAATTAAGGGGGTGATTAACACCCTCCCACCCTTTTATGCTTAAGCAATGAACCTCAAAATCTAATCAGGGAAGCGCCTTATCAAAATAAACCGGTATACTAAATTTCAAGCAAATCGATAATTCTACATGAAAAACCCATTTATCAAAATTAAAGGGGGAGGGGGGAAGCCTCTGTTCCCGCCTTCATACTTAACCAATGAACCCCAAAGCTAATCAGGGAAACGCCTTATCAGACTGAACCTATTTACAAAATTTGAAGCAAATAGGATATTTCTATCAAGAGTTATCGCGTTACGTACGTACATACATACATATGTACATATAGAACCTGCGGGCGCATTATGTCTCAGGCTTTGATAACCTATAAGCTAATAAAAAAGAAAAGTGCCCAGCTAAACTGATGGCATTGAGCTCACAGGCTCTTCGCACTAATTGTATATTATACTCTTATTTTAAAGAATAATGCCCCTCAAAAGATAAGTGAAGGGGGATTAGCCCCTTTATACTTAACCAATGAATCCCCAAAACTAATCAGGGAAGCTCCTTAACATAATAAACCTGTATACCAAATTTGGAGCAAATCGAATAATCCTGCATGAAAAACCCATTTATCTAAATTAAGGGGGGGAGGTGGACTAGCCCCCCTTTATCCTTAACCAATGAACCCCCAAAACTAACCAGGGAAATTTCTTAACATAATAAACCGGTTTACCAAAATCGGTAATCGAATAATTCTGCATGAAAAACCCATTTATCTGAATTAAAGGAGGTGGACTAACCCCCCTTTATCCTTAAGCAATGAACCCTCAAAACTAATCAGGGAAGTTCATTAATATAATAAGCCGGTATACCAACTTCGGAGCAAATCGAATAATTCTGCATGAAAAACCCATTTATCTGAATTAAGGGGGGTGGACTAACCCCCTTTTCCCCCTTTATCCTTAACCAATGAACCCCCAAAACTAATCAGGGAAGTTCCTTAACATAATAAGCCGGTATACCAAATTCGGAGCAAATCGAATAATTCTGCATGAAAAACCCATTTATCTGAATTAAGGGGGGGGGGTGGACTACCCCCCTTTTCCCCCTTTATTCTTAACATATGAATCCCAAAACTTATCAGGGAAGCGCCTTATCAGAACGAAACTAGAAAAAAAATTTGAAGCAAATAGGATATTTCTATCAAGAGTTATCGCGTTACGTACGTACATACGTACGTACATACATACATACGTACGTACATACAGAACCGGCGGGCACATAATCTCTCAGTCTTTGATAGCCTGAGAGCTAAAAATGTACTAAAAAAGAAAAAATCTTTTTTAGCTTTAGGAAATCTCCGAAATATCATAAAATTCAAAGTTTCTTAACTCGGTAAGTTTTGATCAAAGAAAATTATAATTATCACTGTTTTACTTCTGAAAGGATCAAGGAGAATTTTCTAAATACAGTAGAGCGCCGATTATCTGAACAAGTTGGAACCGACCCTAGTTCCGATAAGCAAATGTTCGGATAAATGGACAGATAATTTAAGGGATACTCCTGACTACACTAAAACCTTCACACTTTATCCAGGCTTAGGACAGGGAGCACCAGTTAGTGCCTGCATGTTTAAAAACTGTTTTTTTTTTTATCATTTTCTGAACTCCAGATATTATAATTTAAGCAAAAAAGCATTCGATTGTTGCTTGCTTCAAAGAAGATGTTGTTTCCAATTCTGCCCTATCTCGAATTCTTCTTAAATACCAAAGCGATATAAGTAAGCGTGCAAAGTTAATGCTGGAATCGGGCGTAAATTAACACAGTTGCGTCATTTTGTGGGCGGAGTGATAATTTACATATGCGGGCTTTTAGTGTGGCGCGTATTTTCTAAATCTTTAGTCACTCATGGAACTAGATTTTGTTTGTCACATTTACTGCAAATCAATGGCGTAGCGATAGGTGCATCCAGATGCACTTGACACCACGAACTTTTCATCGCCTTATAACATACACTTCAGTTATTAATCAAGGTGAAAATAACTTTACAATTTTAGTGGTGTGAGTAAGAAAACAGTTAGGTATCTACCTGTAGTTCACACTCCATCCGCTACGTGGCGGATGACCTTGATTGCTGTGACCTCGCTTTTAATCTTGCGGTTACTTCCCCCATTTAAGATAGGACGCTTACTTATATCGCTTTGCTTAAATACGTTAGTTGAATAGGATCAGAGTTCTTTCTGCCGTTCGAGCCATTTCATAGCTGTTTCAAAACATTCAAAGGCTTCGTTATGTGATGGACCAGTGTCATTTTCAGAGTATTCGTTTCCATTTCTTCAATTTCTTTTTCATCTTATATCTCATTCACAATCTCATCATCATTTAAAAAAAATTGTGAGAGAAATAGGCTGTTCGAATAAATGGAAGTTCGGTTAATTTATTTATTTATTTATCGAGAGAAATAGACTGTTCGGATAATTGGAAGTTCAGTTAATTGGAGTTCCGGAAATCGGCGCTCTATTGTATAACTTTTAAGACCCAGAGACCGTATAAAATTTTAAATTTCGTAACCTTTTTTAAAAAAATAACTATTTTGACGAAATAAATTTCCTAGCATGAAGAATAACATTTAAAAGATTTTTGTAATTTAGAACGATACATAAAAAATTAAAAGCATGCTCGCTATTATCTCATAAACCTGCTCTCGATTTCATATCAAACAAAGGCTCACATAATTCATTTCTCCATTTAATGCTTCAAAGATTCAATCAACGCAACGTAAGGCATTTAAAATGAAATAACTCAAACATTTGATAAAATATAAATATTTCAGATATGCAATTTTTCCTTTTTAGTAGAATTTCAATAACGAAAAGAGCTATCGTTTTAATCTGGCTTTAGGGTATTTACCATTTTCAGTTCTTCTTTCACGAAGTAATTTCCAATCTAATTTTTTGTGAAAGCAATCACAGTTATATTATGAATAAATAAACGAAGTCTGTGATAAAAAAAAAAACTATTAAAATTCCTTTTATCTATTTAATATCATTCATTAAATTTTATTGCCTTCCAGCAATGTTATATTTGTTATTGTGAAAGGATTCTATTACCTTATGGAGGATTATTTTAATATGTTTATATTTTAAATAGTTCAGGTTTTCCAAATAATTCTTTTTTGATATTTTTTAGCTCAGGGGCTATCAAAGCCTGAGAGCTAATATGCCCGCAGGTTCTATATGTATGTATGTATGTACGCACGTAACGCGATAACTCTTGATAGAAATATCCGATTTGCTTCAAATTTTGATAATAGGTTCATTCTGATAAGGCGCTTCCCTGATTAGTTTTGGGTGTTCATTGGTTAAGTATAAAGGGGGGGGGGGGACGGCGGGCTAATCCTCCCTTAATTTAGATAAATGGGTTTTTCATACAGAATTACCCGATTTGCTTCAAATTTGGTACGGTTTATTCTGATAAGGAGCTTCACTGATTAGATTTGAAGGTTCTCTGGTTAAGTATAAAGGGGGGGGGGGGCTAACCCCTCCCCTTAATTTAGAAAAATGGGTTTTTCATGCAGAATTATCCGATTTGCTTCAAATTTGGTATACGGTTTGTTCTGATAAAGCGCTGCCCTGATTAGATTTAGAGGTTCATTGGCTAAGTATAAAGAGGGGAAATGGGGGATCTAACCTCCCCCCCCCGCTTAATTTAGCTAAATGAGTATTTCATGCAGATTTATCAGATTTACTTCCAATTTGGTATACAAGTTTATTCTGATAACAGGGTTCGTAACGGATACCGTTATTTTCAAAGACAATATTAGTATTTTTTATAGAAAAATAAATCTAGTTTAATCTAGCGCGAAACTTCGCCTTATTTAAGGTAAGATTTTCTATAAGAAAATACTGGTACCGAAGAACTTCTTAGTCTGGAAATTCGAATCCCGTACGAACCCTGTGATAAGGCGCTTCCCTGATTAGTTTTGGAGGTTCTTTTATCTCATTTGAACTATACTGGTTTGTATTATAACAAAAATTAAGAAATAAATAAAAAATGCTGTTTTTTGTGATTTTGATTTTTTACCATTTTACACAAAAAGAGGGAGTTCTATTTTATGAATAATAGACATAAATAAGAGTATCATTTACAATTAGTATGAATAGCCTGTGAACTCAATGCCATCAGTTTATCCCCTTGAGGGATGGTGGGATAAAATATATCCCACCTAATATAAACAAGATTCTCACCAGAAAATTTTAACTAAATTTTGTATTTTTAACTTTGGGTGAAAGTCATTGAAAAATTGCTTTTCCTTATTTAAAAATAAAGTTTTTCGATTTTTTTCGGTGAGAATTCAATAATTAGATACATTTTTGCTTGCCCCTCAAGGGGTTAACTGGACACTTTTCTTTGTATTATGTTTATTGATGTTTTTTCTTCTTCCTTTTGGAAATAATATAGTGTTCCGTCGTGAGTTCTCAACCTCCCCTCTCGCAATTTGTCTTTTTTTACGGTGGCAAATGGACATATAGTATAATCTAGTGGTTTTCCGGATATTTTTACTATGATATTTTTCTATAGCAATATGTATCTATGTCAGATTTATTAGTGCTCTAATACTGAAAATATTTTTTTTGTAATTGTGTCACTTTTCATGCGGTGTGTGGCATAATAGATTACTCATTATACAGGATATACTTTCTTATAGTTGACCAATATCTAATTCCTAAACTAGCAAATCGGAAATTGTACTTCAAGTGTGGCAAATGAGGCGCGTTCGTACTATAGCAAGTTTTATAACTATTCAGATCTTGATGCAAAAATGCATGAATACAAAATTTATTACGATTATATATATTAAATTCAGTAATAGCAATTAATATGACTCCACTTTAAGTAGGACGTAATCACCATGGCAATCTAGAATCATTACCTATCATGGGATATCATTGAATTAATTATGTATGATAGTATTTAATAGAATGAAGAAAACTTTTATTGTTATCTTTTTAAGTTTTGATTCGATTTTCATAATACTTTAAATGACTCGAAAAAATTCTGTAAAGATTATATATATTAAATTTCAAACCATTCGGTTGGGTAGTTTTTGCGCTGTTATATGCGGAATGACGGACAGACAGACAAACGGACCAACCAGACCAAAGTGATATAAGTAAGCGTCCTATCTTAAATGGGAGAAGTAACCGCAAGATTAAAAGCGAGGTCACATCAATCAAGGTCATGCGCCACGAAGCGGATGGAGTGTGAACTACAGGAAGATACTTAACTGTTCTTTACTCACACCACTAAAATTGTAAAGTTTTTTTCACCTTGATTATTAACTGAAGTGTTTTTGGTAAGGCGAAGAAAACTTCGTGGTGTGAAGTGCACCTGGATTCCCCTACGCCATATTTTGCATTAAACGTTGCAAACAAAATTCATTTCTATCAGTGACTAAAGATTCGGAAAATACGCGCCACACTAAAAGCCCGCGTATGGGAATTATCACTCCGTCCACAAGATGGCGCAAGTGTATTAATTTATGCCCGATTCCAGCATTAAGTTGGTACGCTTACTTATATCGCTTTGAACCAGGCTGTCACTATAGGTACTACGCATTTATATAATTAGGGACGCACCAAAATAGTAAAAAAAAAAAACGTACTAAAAATAGAAAGACACTTTTTTAGTTGCCAAAAGACTCTGAAATTGAATAAAATTCAAAATATCATAACCAAGTGAGTACTGATCATATAAGAATGTAATTTTCATTGATTTACTTTTCAGAACATGGAGCAAAATTTTCTAAATACATGGGGAGTACAAAAACTTCACCTGGTTATAAATATGTATCGTGCGAAAACTATTATAATAGTGTTGTTTTGACTTATTTTAACCCTTTCAGGGGCAAAGGACTTCTAGTCGAAAAATTCTGAAATGGTTGAATGACACCACAATTTATTTTTTAAAAAAATAACAGCCCTTTTTTTTCCACTTATTTAATAACAAGAAAATTTTCCTTCTAAAATTCCGGTGCCAATGTGGCATTTAGGATTAAAATTAAGTGGTCCAAAAATGAACCACCGCCCTTCAAGGGGTTAAGTAGTGTTATAAAGTTTTTAATAGGAGCACAAACTTCATGAAATTTTAATATGTGCTCCATTGGTAAGCTCGGGGAATATCAAAGTGGTATTCTGCCACTTCTGGGAAAATCACAAACGTTACCTGTTTTTTAAAACTTTTCAAACCACCTTTTTATTGTCTTTATATCTGGAGGATTGTGTCTATAACAACTTCGAAACACACGTTGAACACAAACTGGCGATTTCGTTTCATGAAACCAAAGCACACATTGTGCTTTCTGCTGCAGCAACGTCATTTAGCACTGACGTAGAATTGTGTGTGGATCACCCTCTATTACACAGCAAAACAGTTAAAAGTGATACAAAAATTACTTTATTACATTCAACGGTTGTTTTGTGATAAAAATTTTACATTCAGGGCAAAACTTCTATTCAACCTGTATAACTTATAAGAACTAGGGACAGTATAAAATTTCAAATTTCATAACTTTGTTTAAAAATAACTCTTTTGACGCGCCCCGTAGTAGAAACGGTGAGACACGGCGACATTGTCGCACGAAGGGACGTCCCCTTGCAGAAAGCTTTTATTCTCGAGTCGCTAAACGCAGCATATAGAAATGTTATTTTGTTTTTATTATTATTCTCATTTAATGTAAAAAGTATTAAAGTTAGTAAAGTTCTATTATGAATTTCCAGAAGACTAAATATTTTATGCAACTACATAACTCCTTAGTTAGTTATGTTTAAAAAACTTAATAATATATGTGTTTTGAAAAATTGGCTTTAAATTAACTTGATGAAAATAGATTATACCATTTTATTTATATTATTAATAAGAATAATCTCATGCTGAACATCTAGCAGGAAGAAAAATCAGATATGTGTGTATACATATTAATTTACATTTTAACTAGAGGGCTCTGGCTCCCTGCTCGCTACGCTCACCAACTCCCCGCGTATGGAAGCAATCCCTATTTTCTAGCCAATCCCAGGCGTAATTGTTTCGCATTTCCATTCTGGATCGCTTCGCAATCACTTATTTTCTATACATTCAATTTTTTAATTCCAAACGCAGATGACCCCCCCCCCCTCCTCCCTTTCTCATTTGTTAATGGAAATTATCTTCTTTCTGTAAAAATCACTTTTGCCATAGACCTCTAAAAAAAAAACAAAAGTCTATCGAAATGCAGAAAATTCTTCTCTTTCCCCGCCCATCCTATCTAAATTCTCTACTTTCACGGTTTTCGCCAAGCACAATTACCGCTAAGAAAAGACAAAAAGCTCTGACCAATCAAATGCGATTCGTGGTATCTACTCAGATTTTCATTGGTCCATTTCCAAATATTTTGGCCCATTTCCAAATCGTTACTTCTTTTTATATATAGAAAGATTATTTGAAATAATTAAGCATATTTGTACAATCCCTCTCCCGCATTAATAAATTGATCTAATTATAGTTTTCAAATGTGCAGTGCGTTTATAAATTGCAGCAAATTAACTTCGTATTCAATCAACAAATCTTCACAAAAGTAATGGAATAGTTTATTTATTATAAATATTCTGTAACTATGCTAAATAAATTCCCACTGAGTTGATTCATTAAATTTAGGTTTTGGGCGTTTTTTTACATGTAGTTTAAAAACTGATAAGACCATTACACATAAAAAACATATAATACTTGGTTTATGATATATTAGTTCTTCAGTGTATTTCTTCTAATTGTGTTATGTGTAAACTTATCTTGCATTTCTACTGTTAAAAAGATCACATTGCAGAAAAAGTTTGCTTTTAATGAGGGTTGTCACAGAAAGCTTTAAAAAATGTTGTCGTAGGGTGGACGCAAAAGGATTTTCATATCATGAAGAACAACATTTGGAAGATTTCAACTTCCAGGTTGTGTAATATTTAAACGGAGCTTCTGACTGTAAAATACTCAATGAAACATCGTCTTCATTTTGAAAGACCTATCCAATGATATGCCACTCAATAGGGTGCGTAATTTTTTTTTTTCGTCTCTACCGCCATTTTGAATTTATAAAACCAAAACCTAGTCTATAACCATCGGACCGTTAAGTCGAATCGATAGAGATCTCATTCATTAAAATCCATCCAGCCGTTGGGATGTTTCGAGGGTATAAAGAAATCCACATACCCAGGTACGCGTGAAACACATAACCCTTCTTGAGAGTCGGGTAAAAATTAACGGCATGCTCGTTTCTATCTCATAAACCTGCGCTTGATTTCATATCAGACAAAAGGCCCCACCATACATTTCTCCATTTAATACTTCAGAGATTCCATTAACATAACTCATTTGAAATGAAATACCTAAAAAAATCAACAAAAATACAAACAGTTAAGAAATACAATTTCCCTTTTTAGCAGAATTTTGATAAAGAAAAGAGCAATAGTTATCATTCTAATCCGGCTTTAGGGTATTTGCAATTCCCAGATTTTCTTTCAAGGAGTAATTTCCAACCTAATTTTCTGCGAAAGCAATCATAGTTATAGCATGAATAAATAAGGGAATGGATGTTTGTGATAAGAAAGACTGTTAAAATGTCTTTTATCTATTAAATATCATTCGTTAAATTTCTTTCTCTTCCAGCAATGCTATATTTGTTATTGTGAAAGGATTCTATTATCTTATGCATGATTGTTTAAATATGTTTATATTTTACATAATTCAGGTTTTCCAAGTAATTCACTTTTGATATCTTTAAGTTTATTAATTTATTAGTCTATGAATTTCTTCTTCCTTTTTGAAATAATAAAGTTTTCGTCGAGAATTTGTTTGTGTTCATCAGTTTTTTCAATCATCAGTACTCAATCAACAAATCTTAACAAAAGTAATGGGGTAGTTTATTTATTATAAATTACTGTAAAAATGCTAAATAATTCCTGTAAAGTTGATTCATTAAATTTAGGTTTTTGGCTTTTTCTGCATGTAGTTTAAAAACAGATAAGATCATTACACACAAACACATATAATACCTGGTTTATGATATATTAGTTCTTCAGTGTGTATTTTCTAATAGTGTTATGTATAAATTTATCTTTAATTTCTACTGTTAAAAATATCACTTTGCAGAAAAAGTTTGCTGTTAATGAGGGTTGTCACAGAAAACTTAAAATTTCTGCCGTAGGGTTGACCGCAAACGGATTTTCATATCATCAAGAACAATATTATAAACATTTCAACAATTGGAACTGTACATCAACAAGTAATATAAAAAAAAAAAGTAAATCCCTACTTAGGTCAACAAAGAAAAATTTTACTTTAGCCTTGAATGGATGAATAATAAGTAATTTATTAACGATAGAAAATTTGAATAAGAGAATTTTTTTTTCTCCCATGTAAAACTAAAATTAATTAATTCAATTTAATTGATGAATTAATATCTAAAAAAACTGTATTAACATCAAGTGTCATTCACTACAAGTTTAAAGAAATGTATTTGAACTTGAGTGGATGAATAATAAGTATTTTATTAACGATTAAAAATTTGACCAAGATGTATAAATATATATAGGGAGAGTGTGAACTAATAGTTGGAATCGAAAAAATTAACAGCATGTTCGTTTTTATCTCATAAACCTGCGCTTGATTTCATATCAGACAAAAGGCCCCACAATACATTTCTCCATTTAATGCTTCAGAGATTCCATTAACATAACTCATTTACAATGAAATACCTAAAACAATCAACAAAAATACAAACAGTTAAGAAATACAATTTCCCTTTTTAGCAGAATTTCGATAAAGAAAAGAGCAATAGTTATCATTCTAATCTGGCTTTTAGGGTATTTGGAATTCCCAGATTTTCTTTCACGAAGTAATTTCCAACCTAATTTTCTGCGAAAGCAATCACAGTTATAGCACGAATAAATAAGGGAATGAATGTTTGTGATAAGAGAAGCCGTTAAAATGTCTTTTATCTATTAAATATCATTCGTTAAATTTCTTTCTCTTCTAGCAATGCTATATTTGTTATTGTGAAGGGATTCTATTATCTTATGCATGATTGTTTAAATATGTTTTTATTTTAAATAATTCCGGTTTTCCAAATAATTCATTTTTGATATCTTTAAGTTTATTAATGATATTTCGTCTTGCTTTTGGAAATACAGTAGAACCTCGATTATCCGAAGTAATTGGGACCAACCTTCTTTCGGAAAATCGAAATTTTCGGATAATCGAGAATGCTTCCATTTTAAGATTAGGGAGAAACATATGCAATATTTCTTATTATGGTAACAAGTGCTTAATAAAAATAAAGCAATAGCAAAATAGAAACAAGAATAAATTACCTGAATTTTAATTTTGATATTAAGTACCTTTTACATGTATCGCAAGGGTTTGAAAAAATGTTTTGTTTGTTGCAGTTTCGATTGCCTTTGCTTCGAAGCTCTATCACGGAGTTTTTTAATATTATTAGTTCCCCAGTATCACTGTCTTTCTGCTGCTCCAGCCATGCCAAACCTTTTGCCAAACTTTCAAGAGCTTCAGAATTGCTAATTTGTTCGTTTTCTTTGTTCCAAACATCAGCTTACGGGAGCTGAAATTAAATTCAAAGGAACTCTAAGAAAGGGGATCGAAAATATTTATATGTACTCGTAGTTTGGACACAAAGAATATGATAGTTTAAAAAAATAGAAAGAAAAAGAAAAAAGCTTTCAAAATGGATTTTGCACACATCGAATGTTATAGTTAAAAAAAAAAAAAGAAAGAAAGAAAGAAAGAAAGAAAGCTTTAAAATTGATTTCGGTTAAAAGAGTTTCGGATAAAAGAGGTTCTACTGTAATGAAGTTTTCGTCGAGAATTGTTTTATGTTTATCAGTTTTTTTTTTTTCTATTTGAGAGATACGTGTGCTAGTTTCTGTGCTAAATGATCATGCGTTATTGATGCAGTCGGACATCTATACAACAAAATCTTAAAATTTAGAAACTGAAATGTTATATGGAAAATTCGTTAAATAGGTACAGTAATACCACGACTTACGTCAGCAATTCGTTCCAAGACTAGCGACGTAAGTCGAGGTACATTTAGATAAGCAAAAAGGGATAAGAAATAAAAATTCTCCAAAATCTAATGAACATATTCTATTGTATTTGGGGATTATATTGCATACATTTAACATTAGTAAAAAATGCGTTTGCAACACAAGAATTTGGAATAAATGAATAAGTTGTTATAAAAATAGCATATAAAGCCTTTCTGCAAGAATATTAAAAGTCTGAAAACCAACGTTTACAAATGCACAAATAATATACAAAAAGCAGCAAACAGCCGTTACGAATCTACAAACGAGATTCTTCTTCAGTGCAAGATAAAAACACAGCGTGCTAGAAAAAGCCAAGCCCCAGCGTTGCTTTTGCTAGTACGCTCTATCTTGCACTGAAGAAGAATCTTGTTTGTAGATTCGTAACAGCTGTTTGCTGCTTTTAGAGTATTATTTGTGCATTTTTAAACGTTGGTTTACTGCCGTTTAATAAGTTGTTAATTTGCAATTTATTGTTCTTCTAGTTTCCGCGTTCGAGTCATTGAGAATGCGCAAAAATCTTGCAATGAAATTGACCAACAAAATTTCCTTTCCTACTGTTAGAAGCTCTTTGATGCAGCAGAATGAGTTTTCTAAGCTTTTTCTAGTGACTTTTTTTTATTTTTTTGTGTGACTATGACTAGACTGCCGCGGGAAAGGGTCCCTTTATAAAACCAAAAATCTTCAAAAATGTTCAAAGTGCATCTTAATTAAGGATTTTTTTTCCCAGGCCAGACGACGCAAATGCGGCGGAACGTAAGTCGGGGTACTACAGTATTCAACTTTTAAAATACTTTTAATTACTTACAGACGAATTTTAAATTCATAAACTCTAAATATCATATAAAAATAATTATTTACATTTGTTTTATAAATTATATGAATTTCTTATAGTTATTTTATTCAAAGAAAAAACTGTCGTAGGAAAACAAAAATAAAACGACATTCCTTTCCAGGAATACATCGTTCTTTTTTTTTTAGAAAATAATTTTAAGCATAATTTATATTATGCTCAAGCAATTTGTTCCAAGACTAGCGACGTAAGTCGAGGTACATTTATACAGTTATAGCATGAATAAATAAGTGAATGAATGTTTGTTATAAGAAAGTCAGTTAAAATGTCTTTTGTCTTTTAAATATCATTCGTTAAATTTCTTTCTTTTCGAGCAATGCTATATTTGTTATTGAGAAAGGACTCTATTAACTTATGCATGATTGTTTAAATATGTTTATATTTTAAATAATTCAGCTTTTCGAAGTAATTCACTTTTGATATTTTTATGTTTAGTAATGATATTTCCTGTTCCTTTTGGAAATAATAATGTTTTCTTTGACAATTTGTTTGTGTTCATCAGGTTTTTTTTTTCTATTTGAGAGATACGTGTGCTAGTTTCTGTGTTAAATGATCATGAGTTATTTATACAGTCGGACATCTGTACAACAAAATCTTTAAATTTAGCAACTGAAATGTTATATGGGAAGTTCGTTAAATAGGTAAATATTGAACTTTTAAAATACTTTTAATTAGCTAAAGACGAATTTTAAATTCATAAACTCTAAATACCATATAAAAAAACAATTATTTACATTTGTTTTATAAATTATATGAATTTTTTATGGTTTATTTTATTCAAAGAAAAAACAATCGTAGGAAAACAAAAATAAAACGACATTATTTTCCAGGAATACATCGTTCTTTTTTTTTTCTTTTAGAAAATAACATATATATTATACCCAAGCAATTTATTTCAAGACGAAAAGCCGAGGTACATTTATACAGTTATAGCATGGATAAATAAACGAATGAATGTTTGTGATAAGAAATACCATTAAAATGTTTTTTTATTTTTTAAATAGCGTTCGTTAAATTTCTTTCTCTTCGAGAAGTGTTATACTATTTATTATCTTAAAAAAGTGTTGTGCATGATTATTTAAATATGTTTCAGTTATATTCAGTTTTCAAACGCCAGTCATTCAGTCGCGTCAAACCCAGAAAGAACAGCTTAAAACTCGTATACTTAAGATTAGAAATCGACCGAAAATTCGGTTTCTTTTTCGTTTCCGGCCCACAATCTGACCGTACCGAAACTTAATCATACTACCTGTATCCCAAAAATCTCGTTTCGTCCTTTGGAAATTTTCAACATTACTCATTGTTCTGTGCTGCATTGATTCAAATGAGACACTATTTATTTATTGCTATGAACTTCACTGTTTATAATTATCAGTCATCACTGACTCAAGATCTGAGTGCAAATTATAAAGCAAGCAATGCATATATGACAAAGCTTTGACGGCGTTTTCCATGTGCTCATTAAAAGCTGTAGACTTCACAGTAATAGAAAATTTTGATTTCGAAGCAGCAGAAGTGTTTCGAATACTCTTTGAGAAAGTTCTAGTATAACAGATGATCATTTACAAAAATCATTATAAAAGATAATTCGAGATATATGTACCTAAAACATTTTTAATTAGATGAAATTCGTATAATTAGAAAAGCAGTCTTTCTCGTTAATGAATTAATAACATTTATTTTATATGAAAAGAAAAGGTTTTGGTCAGAGGAACAGAGAGTCAACTTGGACCACATGTATAATTAATTAAAAAAAATACGTATATTTAATAAACACGTATAATTAATTAATAATTATAAATATTTAAAAATCACGTATAATCTATATAATGAAAGCCTAAGTCATGTGACTGTCATCAACAGTTCCGGGTTGACCGCTTCACTTTTTGTATGCCAAGCAGCCAATATGGTAATTTAATGTTAGCCGGGAGCAGGTGATAAAGCGCCAAATATTGTAAATATCATGTCATCAGTATTATAATATTCCATTTCATGCGACTGTCATAAATAATTTTTTACGTGGTAAATTAAAACAAAGCTTTGATGTTGAAATTAAATGTCATGGTTTATGGTATTATTTATTACTTTTTTTAAGCAATAAATGAGAGTCATAAATTTTAAATATTTCAGTTTTAAATTAAAGGTATGCATTTTAAATAAAATGAGTGAAAGTACTATATTTTAAATAAAATTCGAAAAAATACGACGGGAACAATGTGTGGCGATTTATCACACGCGCCCGGCTAACATAAATGATTTTCAGGATGTTCAGGATTTATGTGTCAGAATCTTTGGATTTGGCAAAGGATTGAGCAAGTAAATTAAATTATGTATAAATGTAACGTGATACAATGCATAGCATATGTTTATGGGAGACCAAACTGGTCGCCAAGGGTGGCTAGTTAATTAATAATCGTGTATATTTAACAAAACATGTATAATTAATAGTTATCTATATTTTTATATGCATTAATTACTCAAAAAATTCTTTTGGAGATTTTCGTTTTCGGCTGAAAAATAGGGACATTACCGAAATTCGTTTTCGGTCTTAAAAACCTGTTTCGGTCGATCGTTATTTAAGGTATAAGGTTCATTTAATTACTTATTTACTGAAAATTCGACTGCATATTACTTTAGAAAGATATAAAGAATCGTCCATTATACATTCATTTTTATCCCGTAAACCTATAATCGATTTCATTTCAGATGTAAGCCTACATAATACATTTCTTCATTTAACACTTCAAAGATTTCATCAACGTAACGCATTTAAATGGAATTCATAAAACATTCAATAAAAGAAGTTACGAAAAACATTTCTACCTCTTAACACAATTCCAATAAAGAAAAGGAAAATAGCGATCGTTCCGAATTTCTTCTGAGGTATTTGATATTCTCAGCTCTTTTTTTTTTCTTTCGTAAACTAATTTATAATCTAATTTTCTGCACAGGCAATCACAGTTGTAACCTGAATAAATAAGCGAATGAATTTTAGTGATAAGAAACGTTATTAAAATTATTTTAAGTTATTAGAAAAAATTCTAAAAAATTTTGATGTTAGCATAGTTGTTTTAATTTCAGGATACAGTAGCATTGTTAAAACAACAGTAATATGTAGAAAAGCTATCCATACGAAAGACATGCTTAAAAATCCTGTTTTGAAATAAGAAAACATAACAGGCAGCACCGTAATTTGACGGAATTTCAGCTTTTGATGGATGCTTTAATGCAATTTTTATGTTAGATTGGGAAATAGCTATATTTTGAGGAAAAGTGGGCAAATCAAATTTTTGTGTTTTAACAAGAAATAAACGGTCAGGTGCGAGTATTACTCTTACAATAAATATACGAATTATTAACGGTGTTATATTATTTAAAAAATCGCTGTAAAAGAATAATAAGACTTTGTAAAAAACTATACAGCGTAGGCTTGCGTATAACTGTATATACTAGAAAAGTATAAATGTCTATACAATAAAATTTCAAAGAGATATGAAGTCTAAATAATATCAATTATTGCTATTCTGTATAACTCTTTTTTTAATCTTATCCTAATTAGTTTTTTGTTTATATATCATTCTGTACTGACGGTAAAAGTAGTGCATTTTTAAACTTAGCTTGGCATTTCATAAAACTAAAATTAGTAGGTAGCAATAACCTTTTCTTTTTACAGTGTTGCTAAAACAAAACCCTTGTTTAAAGTTTAAACTTGGCATTATGCTAAGCGCGCTTCGAAAGGAAGTCGCAAAGTTGCAACGCCGCCTTTTCCAGATAGGTTTTAATTAACTTTTAAAGACACTAGAGGCGTATTGAAAGATCCACTTAATGCAAACTAGTCGCGAATCTCATTGTTTTTATGTGATTAATTCTAATAAAATTAGTCTGTTTTTAACAATTTGACGTTTATTGCTTTTGTGCTACTACTAGGCATTGCATTACACAAATATATCATAAGTTGATATCTAGGCTTTAAAAGCCGATGGTACATGAGTACGCCGCTCGTGTCATTATGCATGTCCCAACCGTCCGTGTCTTTGAGGGTTAATATCTCGGTTAATTACCGACGATTATTTTTCGAAAATCATTATCAACAATGCTTTTATACTTCTGTTACGATAGGTACCTCCAGAGCTCCTGAACACCTTTACTGAATGCCTGTAAATCGAAATTTCTGTGTAACGCGAAAAATGCGCTTTTCGACCTAGGGTAATCGCTATAATTTTCCTGCAAGGTTTAAATTAACCTCTATTACCTGTAATTTTCTCATAATTTTAGTTTTAGTGGATTCAGAAATAGATGGGGGGGGGGACATACTTTTGACCTACATTTTCGACGATATCTGCGAAATTATAATACCTAAAATTAAAAGAAATGTATTTTTGAGTTCAGCGTTACAATAGCTTTCGCACGATACCCCACACGATATACAAAGAAAAGATTTGTTTTTCAAGTAACTTAATTAGACTCTCTACTTTTTTTCCCAAATATATTTGTGAATGTTTACAAATCTGTAAATATATGGGTCAATTGTCTTTATTACTTCCTCCAATTTGAACTTTCCACGTTCCATAGTTTACGAGTAAAATGGCTGTGACAGACAGACAGACACAGGAGTGATTTAATAATGGTTCCATTTTCACTTTTTAAGTACGGAACCCTAAAAGCACGAAAAATAATTCAATTCAGAGATTCTTTCAGAGAATGCGTTTAATTTTATAACAAAACACTAGTTGGAACTTGTCAGAATTTAGTAAATATATGTTCTCGGTAAATAAATGTACAAGAGGGCTTCTTGCATGGCACATAGGTTGAGAACCAATGCTTTAATTGAATACATACTCTTTCAGTCTGGGGTTGGGCGGGGGAAGGTGCGAGCATGACATATTACACGCATATGCGAGCAATTTTTGGAAAAGATTAATCCATAGATTATTCTTAAATGCGAAAATTCATAATATTGTTAATAAAGACAGACACACAATAAAAAGTTACTATCGTATAGATTAAAAGTAAAATGACAATTTATCATACCTAAACACTTGTGAATGAATTTTTGCACCGTAAACTAGAGACGCACTGAATATTCGGTATACAGTTTTGCATTGGATCTCGAGCAGAATTTGTTCCAAAGAATTATTCGAGAACAGATTCAAATTTTAGCTTAAGAAATAGTGAAAACACAATTTGTTTGGCCCATCTTCTGAGTTTCTTCTTGTAGTTACATGTTTCAAATAATAATACTGTATATTACAATACAAAAAAAATATAAGAATGCAATTGCGGTAGAGGGGGGGGGGTTGCTAGGGAGGGTTGACCATAGGAAAGGCTTAACCCACTCATCAGTTTTCATATTTAAAATAATTTCAGAGTTTTATCAATAGGTGTCAACCAAAGCTACTGGAATGTTCAAACAACATTCTTTGTTTCATACAGATAATAGAAATAGGTGTAGAAAAAGTCAATTGTGAGGCGTTTTCAACGTAAAAGTTGTGTTTTTTAGAAATGTTTTGTAAGCTTTTTTCATATAATATAGTATGTATCATAGAAATTTAAGTAAGTAGGTTTTCAGTAATGCAGCATTATCGAGCTTTCATTCTAGGTATAAAGATTGCACAGTAAGTTAGGCTTAATATAACAATGTGATATTCTTTAGAAAAGGGCTATGTGGAGAGGCTTGACCCAGACAATATGAGGAAGAGTTGACCAGATGCTCAAGGGCTTCCTTAATTAAGTAGTTTTGGAAATATTTTTATTATACACTGTGCATAATGAAAGGTTAATAGTTATACATAAAACAGAAAGTAAATTTAACCTGTAAAGCTAGAGTAAACTGGGGTGATGGAAAAGAAAATGTTTAAAAATGATTAAAGAAAGATGTGAAAAATTGCTATAGTATCCACTGCAAGAAAAAATTTTATGAAATATAAATCGAAGAGTTGATAGAAACTATTTTCTGTTTAAATATTACTTACAACAGGTAACTAGAAACAGTGGAAAAGACTAGAAAGTATGACAGCAGAAGTCTTAACTCTCTCATGGGCAGTGGTACGTTTATGAAACCACTTAATTTTTTTTCCAAACTCCACAATGACAAAATTTTACTAAAATCTTTTCTATTTAATATGTATGTGAAATATAGCCCTTATCTTTTTTCCAAATAAATTTGTTCGTAAATTCCGATGTAGTAATTTATTTCGGCCTTTTAGTATTGAAAGGACTTTGCCCCTGAAAGGGTTAAAAGATGTTAATTATAAGTTAAGTGCTCATGCAGCTGCAAAAGAACATAGCATTGATCGAAAAACTTTAGGAAGGTATGTAGACAAATTTCACCAGGATGAATACAGTGAGATGAAGCCAAACTATGTGACAAGAAGAGTTGTCTAATCGAGTGTCACAAAAAGTAGGGCAAGGAGACAAAAAAAAAGCGGGACAGTGGCTCCTAAATCTGAAATATACATGAAACCCTGTGAAAACGAAACTGTCTCTAACGGAATACTATCTTAAATGTTAAAATTTCATTTTCCTTGCTGTACAATTATATCTGCTCAGACAAAATTTTTAATATGACTCTTTTTTTACTTTTTTGATTTTGGTTGCAGATTTTTTTTAAAAGGTACTTTCAGTTTCGTAACCGGTTTCGAAACTGAAAGTGCCTTTTTTAAAAAAAATCTGCCACCATAATCGAAAAAGTAAATTAGAGTCATATTAAAAATTGAGCTCAACTATCCTATGCAAAAAAAATCGTTTCAAACTATGCAAATTGAAATGAGAAATTCGAAAATAACCTGTCCATAAGATTAACATTACGGAACTTGTGTTTTCAAGTACGTGAAGAATCTCCTTAATGGCAATGGGCCGTCACTTCGAGACTCCAGATGGTAGTTGTGATATTTTACACTCATTCAAAAAATAACTCGATATTTACTCCTTTAAAATTCCACTTAAACAAACCACTTAAAACGATTCAATGTGTCAAGGATTCAAGTGTGACCTTGCCCACAAGTGATCCCTCTCTACAGAAGGTATGAACTTTTTAATATTTTTGTTTCCCATTGTGTGAATAATTTATGTTATATTAGGGACGTACAATTTATGGTACTCAAGCAATTAGGTATTAATTGTAATGTTAATTTTAAAAGTAAATTTTAAGGTAATTACTAATTCATTTTCGTTCTTTGGAACGCTGGTGTCTTATGACACAATTCTATTTTGTTTATTTTATTATTTTGTAAATATGTACAGTAACTGTAAATAAACCTTTTGTTTATTGTTAACTTTTGGCTATGTTTTCAATACAACATGAGCCCATTGTTTTACTTTAATGTAAATTTTATTTCAGATGACAGTTTGCTTTATGAGGCTATTTATGCGTAGTTTAGATAGGTTTTATTTAGATTCAACTGCGCGGTCTGTACGCTATTCCTTCACTAAAATTACACAACGCAGCTTGGGGCGTTTTGGAGATGTGTTTCCTCCCGCCTCAATTTAAGATAATTAAGGATAGTTTAATTATCAGGAACAGCCAGGACCAGTATTATATAATTACGATCACAAATGTTTATCTATAAATTGTAATGTTTAAATACCCACTATAATAATTTGGTTTTCAGGTTCTGTAATTGAGGAGTAGTTAACCTCTCTTACTCTCTTGGGTAATTACCCCCATTACCCAATTATTATTTCCCCCATTCTTCAAGGTATGTTTGGGTAGTTAAGTTGGTTCCGGTAAATGGACCTGGATCTCCCCAGCACTTACATATTCATCACTTAATAATTAATTGAATTAATGTTAAAGGCACCATTAACCCCTTCGGGAAGAGCGTCTTTTACAAAATTTTTAATCATTTATCGCCTGTTTTTCAAAACAGGAATTTTTGCCTTATTGAATCGGGAAACTGCTCGGATTAAATACGACAAAATTTACAATAAAAATTTACTGGTGAGAATAATCCTGGATTCTGAGCACCTTACGCGGCACGTATACCGGTCGCTCGTCCCCAAGGGGTTAAGAATATAGTACTACTTTTGATACGCCTTCAAAAATAAAGAATTTTCAAAAATCCGGCATAGTCTAGGTCCCTATGATGCCGGATTTTTGAAGTTATACTGTATATATAAGTGTGTGTATACAGGTGTTGCCGAATTCGAACGACAAATTCAGAGGAGTAATAGTAAGCATCAAGAGGATGAAAAATTGCCCTAGAACACGGGTTCGCAAACCACTTATTTAGTCGCAAATGGTTATTCATGCTAACTGAACTTGTGTTAACGGTAATAATTTTGAGAAAAGTAAAAACATTGCAATGAAAATGCAACGACATGTCCCTTGTTTTGTGTGATAACATCACGAAAAGTTCTGGAAATACGGGACTCTTAAGCAATCGATGACATCGTATAAACTGGTAATGGCAGTCTAAAATATGGAGCGCCAAGTGCATACTGCTGGTGTGTACAATGGGAATTTCCACAACTTTTGTTTGATATTATCACATTTGAAACAAATGTGAAAATTATATTATATGTAAATTTTCAACTGGGCGAAAAATGTCCGGACCAGGATTCGAACCAGGGATCTCTTGGCTGAAGCCACCAATGCTCTACCATCTGAGCTATCCCGGACGAATCTGGTGGAACTTTTTCACCTAGCCAACCTTATTGATTATAGCATCTGTTCTTAACTCTGGTTCAGCTGAACAGAATAAATCACAGGTTATGGAACTCCAATAAATGGAACTCCAATCAATAAGGTTAGCTGGGTGAAAAACATCTACCAGATTCGTCCGAGATAGCTCAGATGGTAGAGCATTGGCGGCTTCATCCAAACGATCCCTGGTTCGAATCCTGGTCCGGACATTTTTCGCTCAGTTGGAAATTTACATCTAATATGATTTATTTACCAATTAGAATAATTGTGTTAAAATTAATCTAGTGTAAATGTGAAAATGTCTATTAAAAGTTTTATTGTAATATACTTCAGTTTTCTGAAAGTTATTACCGTCAACACAAACGGAATCTGGGTGGAACACACTATATGTTTGCTTAAATAGGTGGTCTGCGATCTCATATTCTATGGTAATTTTTCATCGTCTTGACACCTTGGTCGGTAGAATTCGACAACACTCTGTATATATCTATCACTTTTCCGGCTTTTTCTAGTTTGGTCGATTTGGCGACAACATACTTGGACCAAATAAAATTTTTCTCGAATTTCGTATTTGAGAACCGAATTTTTAGGGAACTCAGGTGCTCATGAGCTGCGATTGTACTGTATAGTACTTAGCCATACTACTGTATATTCAATTGGCTCGAATATATATATTTTTTCATTTACAGTGTGACTTCAAAAATCCGGCATTCAGAAATCCGGCAACTTCAAAAATCCGGTACCAAAACCATGTTTTCCCTTCCTTTGTCTTTTGCACTTTTAGGTTATGATAAGAAAAATAGCCATTGTTTATGAATTAAAAACTTCAAGTTCGATAGTAAAAATGCAAGAAAATAATATTTAACATTTTTTTCATTTGTCAGAAACGATTATTTTCTGAAGAGATTTTCAGGGAGCTGCACCGTTTCTCAGCAACGGCGTGGTGGTTAGTACACAAGCTCGTTGTAATCTCTCTTGTGGCGCTGTACTAAATAGAACTGCCGATAACGCTAAGTAACAGATCCGAAGACGGATGAGCAACAGGCAGAAGAAAAGCTGTGACTAGAAAAATGCATAAATTTGGCTGGAGAATTAATATTTGCTTTAGAGAACAAGACTGTATTTCCGAAATAGAGATTCTTTATTTGTATAAAATACAAGAAAAACTTGTTAAAGAACGGCCAAAAACATTGAAGTAAACAAAATTCATATCGATGTTTCCAAAATTACACGAGACGAAATAATTCCACTCTTTATTAGATTTTCTTTCTGTAACATGGAAAATATTAATTAATGTAAGTTTTTTTTACATTTAATTTTCTCCATTTCTTACATAATTATCCCTTAATATTGAATTAAATTATAGCTAAAGGCACCATTAAGGATACAGTATTACTTTCGATATTCGTAGTTACTACTTTTGACATTCCTTCAAAAATCCGGCATCATCGGGACCTGTGACGGATTTTTGAAAATTCCTGATTTTTGAAGGAATGTCAAAAGTAGTAACTACGAATATCAAAAGTAGTATTGTATCTTTAATGGTGCCTTTAGCCATAATTTAATTCAATATTAAGGGATAATTATGTAAGAAATGGAGAAAATTAAATATAAAAAAATAAGAAAATATTAATTAATATTTAATTAATATTTTCCATATTACAGAAAAAAATCTAATAAAGAGTGGAATTATTTCGTCTCGTGTAATTTCGGAAACATCGATGTCAATTTTGTTTTCTTCAATGTTGCTAAGTTATACTGTACTGTACCCGAATATGTAAATCATAAAAAAATTTTAAACTTTTACATAAATGTTAATTTCATTGTACTAATTTGACCTATTAATTCAGAATAATTTTAAAATCGAATCATTTCTCAGTATCATATAAAATTGTTTAAACATATTATTTTGTTGTATGAAATATAAAAAAAAAAAAAAAAAAAAAAAAAAAAAAATTAACTCCTTAACGCTCGAATTAAATTACGGTTGAAAAATTAAAATTGCTTATTGGCACCACTTTTATGAAAAAGAAATATTCACCTTATTTAATGACAGGAAAAACGATACTAAAATATAGCCAATTTCACTATTTTATAAAACTGGTGGGAATCAAACAATTTGAGTAAAAGACACAGCCCGAGAATATGACGGGAGCGAGAATTAAGGGGTTAAAACAACAATATTCGTGAGAATTAACAATGAATTGAAAAGGTATATAAGTGTACAACTGAGCTCCTTTTATAGCACATCATTTGAGAACCACTGCCTTAATTTAATACATATTCCTTCGAGGCGGGGGGGGGGGGGGGGGGAGAATTCAAACTTGCCATAAATCCAGTCAATTTGGAAAAAATGAATCAACACATTACTCTCAAATGTGAAAAAATTCATAATTATGATAACAGACAGAGACACATTAATCCTTAACGGTCAAATAATTCCTTCCAATCACAAGCATCCCTAACATGAATTTATTTGCTTGGCACCACTTTTTTCAAGAAATATTTTTATTTGCACTTTGACAATATGCGCAAGAATAATGAATTAAAACATGTCTACAGTCATTCAGGGAAACTTTGATCCACATTTTCTCTATTTTTAGATGCCCCACTCTTATTTTAACAATATTGTTGCAACTAGTGGCGTAAAAGAAAAGAAATGATCCTAAATTATTGTATGATTATCAGAAATTAAGGAATAATAATGATACAAAGCGATATAAGTAAGCGTCCTATCTTAAATGGGAGAAGTAACCGCAAGATTAAAAGCGAGGTCACATCAATCAAGGTCATGCACCACGTAGCGGATGGAGTGTGAACTACAGGTAGATACCTAACTATTTTCATCGTCACACCACTAAAATTATAAAGTTTTTTTCACCTTGATTAATAACTGAAGTACCTTTAACAAGGCGAAAAAAGCTTTATGGTGTCAAGTGCATCTGGATGCCCCTCTCGCCACGCCATTATTTTGCAATAAATGTGGCAAACAAAATTTATTTCTATGAGTGGCTAAAGATTTAGGAAATACGCGCCACACTAAAAGCCCGCGTATGTAAATTATCACTCCGTCCACAAGGTGGCGCAACTATGTTAATTTACGCCTGATTCCAGCATTAAGTTTGTTCGCTTACTATAACGCTTTGATAATGATATAAACAATAAAAAATGTATTTTTATCCCGGTTCAAAGTTATCCAGCCATGTAGGGTAACTTTGCGCCATATTATAAATATCATATAAAATAAGACATTATATTTATAAAAAAAAGTATTATCGTTAGGACAACTTTGAAGCGAAAAAAGATTTTTTTCAGATATTTAAAGACTCCTAATTTACATTTCCCAGCATTACAAGATTTGTATAATTCATGATATTACAACGAAAATTATGCATAAGAAGAGTGGAAGAAGAAAACCATGAATATTTAGCAAAAAAGAACTGTTTATTGTTCAAATAAAACATAAAAATGCAGTAAAAAATAATTTTCAATGTTTTAACTCAATAATATAGCCATAGTTACAGTAGTACATACTAGTACTAATATTAATCAAACAAGAATAAGAAATGTCGAATGCAGAGTTGCTAGTTTGGCATCCATTCTTATTCAGAAATTTAGTGTCCATACCAGAAATAAAGAATAGTATTTTATGCTTTATTTAATAATAGAGATTTAACGGTCACAGAAAGTAAAAATTCTTCTTTGGAAATTTCCTGTATGAATTTAAAATGTCAGATTAAAATTAGAGACCAAACTGTGGATTGCAAATGTGGAATTCTTAAGCGGAAGCGAATGACGTCATTTTATATAAAATAAAAGCACAATGGCGGATCTAAGGGGGGGGGCGAGGGGGCGATCGCCCCCCCCCCCTTGGGCAAAAAAAGGGTTTCAAAACGGCATTATGCATCCTCACTTGAAATGACTTGGGGTGAAGCTCGAGCCCGGCGCGACCCGACCCGGGTCGCGCCACCAGTTTAAATCCACGAGACTCGGCTTGGGTCAGGTCTTCTCTCATTTAGAGCCGGGCCGTACCTTGATCTTAAAATTTTCTGCAAATTCAGGTCTCTTCCTAGAGGTCAGCATTGGCCAAAATTTCCAGCTCGAGTCTCGTCCCGGAATAAAAGCTAAACGTTCGGTCCGTGTCAGCCCGTATGATGAACAGCATTGGCCCGATCGCGACCCGTGTACTTCTCTAAATTTGTTTCCCCGAGACCAAGTTGTTCTGGCATCTTACTTATTTGTTGTCCGTAAAATTTATGTTGTACATTTGTTTAGCGAAATCTTTAAAAATTTAATTTGATTTGATAAATTACAGAGATGCATATTTAAAAATCTACTTTTTTACTTTCTTCTATCTTTACAAGAAGAAAGTATTGGATTCGTGAAAATTTTCGACTTCTGGTTTTCGAAGGATTTATACGTTTTAGAATGTCCTGAACACGATTGGATCGTTTTTAGAAAATGTTTGTCTGTCACTCTGTGAGTCTGTATGTGACAAAAATTTTGTGGGCGCTCTATCTCAAGAACTAATGCACGGAATTTCACAAAACTTTAGTTTCAGTTAGACCTTGAGATAATCTGGTCCTGATTAGTTTTTGGTGAAAATCTCCCGACAGGTGGCGCTGTTATGTGGCATGGCTCATGATTTCTGCAATAGCAATATCTCAGGAATTACTCAACGGATTTTCATAAAACTTCAAATTCAGTTAGTCCAGGATATAGTTAGGTGCTGATTACAATTTGGTAAAAATCGCCCAACAGGTGGCGCTGCTATGCTGCATTATTCGAGATTATCGCAATAGTTCTATCTCAAGAAAAAATGCACGAATTTTCATTAAACTTCAGATTCAGGGAGTCCCTGACATAAATTATTGCTATTAATACATGGAAATTATTCCAGAGAGAAAACATTCGCCTCGCATAATTTCAAATGAAAATCAAATTTCAAATTTCAAAGTAATTGCTTAAAAGGCGCACAGGCCAACATAGTGAAAAAGATTCCAAGCCGGGACTCGAACCCGGGCCATCAGTATAGCGCACTGACGTTCTACCGACTAAACCACTTGGAACGATACCTAACTCGGAAAATTTCTCACTGTTATATGTTGGCAAGGCTACAAACGCAGCACAAGATGGAATATTTATCGTGGGTCACCGAACTGGGACAAACACGAAACATAATTAAATCCAGCATCGATAGAAATTATATTAATACATGGAAATTATTCCAGAGAGAAAACATTCGCCTTGCATACAATATTTCAAATGAAAATCAAATTTCAAAGTAATTGCTTAAAAGGCGCAAAGGCCAACATAATGAAAAAGATTTAATAGTGAGAAATTTTCCGAGCTAGGTATCGTTCCAAGTGGTTTAGTCGGTAAAACGTCAGTGAGCTATACTGATGGCCCGGGTTCGAGTCCCGGCTTGGAATCTTTTTCACTATGTTGGCCTTTGCGCCTTTTAAGCAATTACTTTGAAATTTGAAATTTGATTTTCATTTGAAATATTGTATGCAAGGCGAATGTTTTCTCTCTGGAATAATTTCCATGTATTAATATAATTTCTATCGATGCTGGATTTAATTATGTTTCGTGTTTGTCCCAGTTCGGTGACCCACAATAAATATTCCATCTTGTGCTGCGTTTGTAGCCTTGCCAACATATAATAGTGAGAAATTTTCCGAGCTAGGTATCGTTCCAAGTGGTTTAGTCGGTAGAACGTCAGTGCGCTATACTGATGGCCCGGGTTCGAGTCCCGGCTTGGAATCTTTTTCACTATGTTGGCCTTTGTCCCTTTTAAGCAATTACTTTGGAATTTGAAATTTGATTTTCATTTGAAATATTGTATGCAAGGCGAATATTTTCTCTCTGGAATAATTTCCATGTATTAATATAATTTCTATGGATGCTGGATTTAATTATGTTTCGTGTTTGTCCCAGGTCAGTGACTCACGATAAATATTCCATCTTGTGCTGCGTTTGTAGCCTTGCCAACATATAATAGTGAGAAATTTTCCGAGCTAGGTATCGTTCCAAGTGGTTTAGTCGGTAGAACGTCAGTGCGCTATACTGATGGCCCGGGTTCGAGTCCCGGCTTGGAATCTTTTTCACTATGTTGGCCTTTGCGCCTTTTAAGCAATTACTTTGAAATTTGATTTTCATTTGAAATAAATTATTGCTGTTTAATTTTTGGTGTAAATCGCCCAATAGGTGGCGCTGCTGTGCTGCATTTTTCACGATTTTCGCAATAGCTATATCTCAAGAACTAATGCATGAATTGTCATCAAGTTTTAGATTAAGTTACTTCCTGGTATAAATTGGTCCATATTAGTGTTTGGTGTAAATCGCCCAACAGGTGGCGCTGCTATGCAGAATTTTTTTTCTTTGTAGAGCTTTAAAATTCGGATTTTCTTTTATCATCCGTTTCTTTCATTCTAAACTGATTTTCTTACTGGATTTCCATTTGAATGTATTTGTCTAAGTAATGATTTTTACGTAGTTTTTCTGTACATAATTGCCTAAATAGTCATTAATATTAATGTTTTTCTGTATTCATGATTTTCGAACATAATGTAAAATAAAATATGAGCATAAGTAAGTGTGCTTTAATGAATAATTGTAATTGCAAAATGCAGGCTGGGCTGGAGTTGATTTTTTTAGCTTTTATACCGGGCTAATAATTTTTTTTTGTGGGTTGGACCTGGAAATTTCAGCCCTGGTAAACCTCTAACTGACATATCGAAGCCAGCTTTAATTTTTTTTAAATATGCTTCTTTCAGCCATCATCCCATATAGCTACTGAATATACGGGGTGTCCTAAAATGGACTGACTGATTTTAAATACAATTCAATAACTTGCAAATGGCGACAGCTATATAAAAAAAAAATACTTGAAGGAGGGTTATGTAAGATCTCAGGAGCAGGGGTGATTGTGTTCCAAATTTTCCGAAAATTTAATCCTCTCACTGCGCATCCCGCTATTTCCACGGCCAACGTAAAAGTGGCAAAATTTGCGCAACCCGCAATTTCCGCAGCAAACCATTTTTTTTATGATCTAATTCTATTTAAAAAAGAAACTCTTTCACAAAGATTTTGGACATATTTGAACTTTAAAATATATACAGATTTGAAATATGTAATAAAATAAAGGTGCAATTTTTGTCCGAAAATTCGGACATAAAAATAATTGCGAATTTTGACAAATGGTCGCCGCAAAAAATCCATTTCATCAATCGTTCACAGAAAATAACTTCAATTTCGCCAAAGAATCGCGGAAAAAACGTGAATTTGGTCAAAGAGGCGCGGAAAAAGCGCGAATTTGGTCAAAAGGCCACGGAAAAACGTGATGTACTTCAAATGATCACGGAAATCCCGAATTTTGTCAAAGGATCGCGCAAAAAACGCGAATTTTGTCAAACAACCGCGAGAAAAGCGAATTTCGTCAAAGGATCGCGAAAAATGCTAATTTTATCAAAGAATCGCGAAGGAACGCGAATTTCCTCATAGGGTCGCAAAAAAACTCAAATTTCGTCAAAGGATCGCGGAGAAAAGCAAATTTTGTTAAAGAATTGCTTAAAAAGCGCGAATTTCGTCAAAGGATCGCTGAAAAAATGCAATTTTCGTCAAATGATCGCGAAAAAAACACAAATTTTGTCAAAGGGTGGAGGGAAAAAAACGCGAATTTTATCGAAGGGCTGCAAAATTACACTTATTTCATGAAAGAGTTGCGGAAGAAACGTAAATTTTGTCAAAGAATAATGGAAGAAATGTGAAATTCATCAAACAGCTACGGAAAAACGCGAATTTTATCGAAGGGCTGGGAGAATAGGCGAATTTCGTCAAAAAGTTGCGAAAAAAAAACGCGAATTTCGTCAAAGAGTCGTGGAAAAAATACAGTGCTCTCTTTGGGAAACAGCACACATACATACACCTATGTTTATTATTATAGGTATAATTTTGAATCTGAAATAATATACTGAACTAACTTTTGAACAAAATGGTTTAACCCAAACCGAGCTTGCATGAATCTACACTCAGCCTCAAATCGACCCAGATCGAAAACGGCTAACTCGACCTGCAACAAGAATAATTAGTGCCAGAAGGGGATCCCCACCCCTCTGCTGTAACATTTCAGAATTTTTTTTTTTTTTTTTTCTTTTTAACTGAGAATCACCCCTGATCAGGAGTTTTTTCAGTTTAGAATAGAAACCAGATGGCGCTGCAATCCATAGGCGCTAAATCGGTGCCCGATTTAACAACTATTGTTTGCAGTGCCATCTACCGCTGCTATTGTAAAGTAAAATCAAGAATCGCAGCAAAAAATCTCATGCCATCTTACATAACTCTCCTGCAAGATTTTTAGGTAGATTTCCTAAGAAATACTACCTATTGCAGTCGTTACCATGGTACGACTTTTGAAAAATTCCTTCATAACTTTTCATTGTATGACCCAGGAACCCAAAACCACCCCCACCTAAAAAGTTTATATATATATATATATATATATATGTATGTATGTATGTATGTACTAAATTTTGTCCGCACGATAAAAGTCGCAATTATGCACGGATCGTCTTCAAACTCGCCAACAACTTTGAGATGGTTAATATCTCGGCGGGGATTGAAAATGGGCAAAATCGGCCCAAGGTAATGGAAATGGGGAGGGCTCAAAATTTTGAATACCGTCTTAACATGATTCTGCTAAAACCATCTCTTATACAACAATGACAGGAAAAAATAAATATTTTTCGTTATAGTAGTTGCCAACAATTAAAAAAAAAAGCAGTAAAATACTCACCACAACAATTGCTTTTTTATTGCAAGATTTCAGGTGAAAAAATAAATTAAATAAACAGTTTCACGAATTGAAAACAAATTGAATATTACGTGATAAGTTTTATAGAGCAAGATTTCCGCATGAAAACGCAAAATGAAATAAATAGTTTGACGAATTAAAAAAAAAAATAATAACTATTGCGTCATATTGGAAATATAATGGACTTCAGCAGGTGAATATGTAACGTCATGTGAGTTTGAAGAAACTTTTTAAAACATGATAAAAACCCGAGTATAGAAATATTAACATATTTTAACACTTTGAGGTTCTCTGAATTTGTTTTAGCCCTTTTTTAAACCTATTCCATATACATGCGTGTGTGTATTCGTGTATATTAGAATTTTTACAAAATGTTTAGCTCCCTTAAAGCTCATCCTTAGTGAAGGAACTGGGTTTATCTCTAATCTTGATTTAAGTTTTGTTGGTGAATTTAGTACTTAACTTCGAAATCTACCTCCGCCTGCAGGCCCGAGCCGGCAGAGATTTTTTTAAATTGCTGTCACCATTTGCAAGTCACTGAATTTTAAAATCAGTCAGTCCATTTTAGGACACTCGGTATGTTTTTTAATAAGTTTCAAAGCATTTTTTTACTTTCTTCTATCTTTACAAGAAGAAAGTATTGGATTCGTGAGAAATTTCGACTTCCGGTTTTCGACGGATTTATACGTTTTAGAATGCCCAGAACACGATTTGATGGTTTTTAGAAAATGTCTGTCTGTCACTCTGTGAGTCTGTATGTGACAAAAATTTTGTGGGCGCTCTATCTCAAGAACTAATGCACGGAATTTCACAAAACTTTATATTTAGTTAGACCTTAATATAAACTGGACCTGATTAGTTTTTGGTGAAAATCGCTCAACAGGTGGCGTGGTAATTTTCACGATTTCTGCAATAGCTATATCTCAAGAACTACTGCACGGATTTTCATAAAACTTCAGATTCAGTTTGTTCAGGATATAATTTGGTGCTGATTACTTTTTTGTGAAAATCGCCCAACAGGTGGCGCTGCTATGCTGCATTATTCATGATTATCGCAATAGCTCTAACTAAAGAAAAAATGCACGAATTTTCATCAAACTTCAGATTCAGTTAGTCACTGATATAAATTAGTGTTGTTTAATTTTTGGTGTAAATCACCCGACAGGTAGCGCTGCTGTACTGCATTTTTCACAATTCCCGCAAGAGCTGTATCTCAAGAACTATTGCACGGATTTTCATCAAGCTTCAGATTTAGTTAATCCTTGACATGAATTGCCGTATAAATTAGAGCTGTTTAATATTTGGTGTAAATCGCTCAACAGGTGGCGCTGCTATGCTGTATTTTTGGCGATTTCCGCAATAGCTTTATCTCAAGAACTAATGCTTGGATTTTCAACAAACTTCAGATTCAGGTACACCTTGATATCATTTAGTGCTGCTTATTTTTGGTGTAAATCGCTCAACAGGTGGCGCTGCTATGCTACATTTTTCAGAATTTCCGCTATAGCTCTATCTCAAGAACTAATGCACGAATTTTCATCCAACTTCAAATTCAGATATACTTTGATATGAATTGGTGCTAAATCGTTGTTATTTCGTGTACTATTTAAATGATTTAATTGATGTGATTTATATAGAAGAAAGTTTTGTGGTGGCCACAACATACTAGTTTTTTTTTAATTACAACTCATCTTAGATATAAAGAGATAAGCGGTCTTATAACAAACTAGTATTTTTTACATAATCCTGAAGATTAAAAAGTATTATTAAATAATTGTTTGGGCGTGTCAGTTATGAATCTTTTACTTTACCTTTTATCTTCAAAAATATTTAGACTTTCTTTTCAAATTCGGGTCGGCCCGAACCCTCGCAAGAGTGAAAACCAAATCAGAAACTGGCCCAAACCGGAAGTAATGTATGCAAATCTGCCCCAAACCCAATGCGCTAGAGCGCAGCTAAAAATTAGAAGTCAACCCGACCCGCAGCAGAAAAGTATAAGTATACCGAACCCAAACCCGACGCGCAGCAAAAAGTAGAAGTCAACCGGACCCAAATGCGATCCACAGCAAAAAATTATAGTCAATCGGACCCAAGACCGACCCACAGCAAAAAGTAGAAGTAACACGACCCGCAGTGAAAAAAATTAGCCCCGACCCGCGCATCAGATTGGAGTCTCCAAATTTCTAAAATCGCCCCCCCCCCCCTTGAGGACTCTCCAGATCCGCCCTTGTAAAAGCATGTGTTTTAAATCTTAAAACTGAAATATGTTTTGTAATACAGTAGGCGCTCGATTTTACGAACCCGATGGGACTCATATAATGTGTTCGTAAAATCGAAAGTTCGTAAATGGGAGTAACGTTATTTCAATGGGATGCTGGTCGGGGCTTGTACTTCAGTTCGTAAAAAAAGAATAGTTCGTAAAAAAGAGGTTCGTAAAATCGAGCATCTACTGTATCTATATTTATATACATATTTTTTTTCATCGGGTGGGCGACACTAAATTCTGAAAAAGCAGAATTCCTGTCTTCTAGTGTTTAAACTAATTTTAGCACTAAATAATTTTTACCAAAATATTGTTTACTTTAAAATGATATATTGGGTCGATCGGAAAGTCGTGTCGTGTTGCGAAAATCAATTCTTAGCGGAAAATTCTGCCCGGTAATTATTAGAGATTAGATATCGGAATCAATGTCTAATAATTACATCATAGAATTTTCCGGTACGAATTGATTTTCCCAACACGACACGACTTTCCGATCGACCCAATATGTGTTGCCAAACTACTTCCACCAACCACCGAAAAAAATAAACACGTTCAATACGTTATCTTCATTATGACAACTTTATTTTAAATAATATATTTTTTAAGTACACATAAGTTTAACTAGAATGGATTAAATATACAAAAAAACTGTTTTAGAAAATTCCACTCTCGGTCGCTATTTTAAGTTAGGAAAATTAGTCATTAAAACCCATAAATTATAAAAAATCTCATTTTAGTAACAAAAATCCGATTATTATGATTTTTTTTTAAATGACGATTTTCACACACCCTGAATTAAACATTCAATGCATAAAATTCGCTATTAACCCTTTGCGGTCGAGTGCCGGCAAATAGTCGCCCAAGCTTTATAAACATGATTCTACTTTTATATTCCATTCGCACCACTATATTTTAAAAGTGCATTTTTTTACTAAATTTCTCTTGTAAGTGTTGTAAAAGTGCGAGTAAAAATGCTTCCTTAAAAAGAAGTTGTGCCAACCGAATAAATTCGTGCAAGAAATGCTTGTGCCTAGAAGGAGCACTTCGGCCATTAAGGGTTAAAAATTTATTCTTTCACTCTCAGAGTTTCCAGAGAAGTTTTTCTTGCTTTATTTAACACCAATTATTCTAATTTGTGATTTAATTGTTAAATTAATCATTTCATTTGCGTTTGCTAGTTTAAAATGTAATTAAAGCTAATTTTAAAATTTAACCCCTTAACGCTCGAATTAAATTACGGTTGAAAAATTCAAATTGCTTATTGGCACCACTTTTATGAAAAAGAAATATTCACCTTATTTAATGACAGGAAAAACGATACTAAAATATAGCCAATTTTACTATTTTATAAAACTGGTGGGAATCAAGCAATTTGAGTAAAAGACATAGCCCGAGAATATGACGAGAGCGAGAATTAAGGGGTTAAAAGGGAGAAGAAACCTTACAAACTTTTATCTTTTATCACTATACAGTTTGAAAGAAAACTTGAACTGTATTGTATATCCGATTTACACATTTTTGTAAAACCTCCATAACGGATACTTCAGAATAGTAAACAGCTCGATTCAGCTAATATTTTTTTCAATACACAACACCTGCATACTTGCATGTTTTTATATCTCATTAGCGGACATCTCCGAATAATAGACATGTTTTATAGTCCCAAAATTCCTTATACAAGGCAACCTCGATTATCCGAGCTAATTGGGACCGTTAGTACCTCGGATATCGGAAATCTCGATTTAATAGAAACTGTATGTAAAAACTCGCTGTGCTTGCGAATTTAACATCTCTTAAAATAAAAAAAAATATATAACGTTTTTTAAATAATAAAAATAAATATATGTAAAGTTCTATTTCACAGCTTAACAAATTTAAAAAGGAAATCAACTACTAGCAGTAAATTTTAAAAAGGAAATTGAAAATTTACGAAAGTTCACACGGCCACTGGAAACAAAGCATTGTTCACTATTGACTTCTCGGGGTCCAATGTTTCTTGGGAGTTGGGTGCTTTTGAGGGCAGAAAAGCCGGTATAGCACGGGCAAGGAACTAAAAAGTGTGGTCATTTTCAAGGCTTATTCAAAAGAAAAAAAAATCAGACTTCTTTATCGGCTCGATTAACAGAAACCTCGATTGAAGCTCAGTTAATCAAGGTTCTACTGTACTTAGAGATTTTACTGTATTTTCTTATCATTTGTATACCAAGCAACCTCTATCAAATAAACTCTTCTTGATACTGATTTATTTATGCGCATTTGTATTAAAAACGATGCCATAGGCTTTATTAACCCCTTATCGGTCACATTAGCTTACAGTTTAAAAATTCAAATTGCTTATTAGCACCACTTTCTTGAAAAAGAAATATTCGCCTTATTTAACAATAGATAAAAGGATACCATAATAAAGCCAATTATACTATTTTATAATACTGGTGGGAATCAAACAATCTGAATACAAGATAATGCCCGTGAATATCATGGGAGCGAGAATTAATAGGTTAAGGTAAAAGTAGACAAAAGAATAAGTAATTCTAGCTGCATTTTATTAAAAAAAATGGAAATTTCTTTCCTTTTTTAACACTTTTTAGGTTATAATTTTTAAATATTTCTGATAATTACTATCTAATTATTTCTTTAACCCCTTAATTCTCGCTGCCGTCATATTCGCGGGCTGTGGCTTTTACTCAGTTTGTTTGACTCCCACCAGTTTTATAAAATAGTGTAATTGGCTTTCTTTTAGTATCGTTTTACCTGTCATTAAATAAGGTGAATATTTCTTTTTCAAAAAAGTGGTGCCAATAAGCAATTTGAATTTTTAAACCGTAATTTAATTCGAGCGTTAAGGGGTTAAAGCCTGGCAATGTTTTCGGTTAATCATATATGTAGCCGAATTTTCAGTTTAGCGAACTTATATTCTTATAGTGCATCATGCTCTATACAGCCGAAATCGCTCTTACTTTATTTGCTTTGTCTTTTAAATATATATCCTGCATCCTCTTTTTCTGTTATTCTAGTTTTTTACTCATGTCCAATCTGCCTCAGAGACAAAATTGCTACCTGATAAAAAGGTAGTCATTCTACACCGACCTTAAATGCTTATAGTCAGTGTTATCTATACAGTCAGTCTATACAGCCGAAATCATTCTTACTGAATTTGCTTTAACCCCTTGAGGGGCGGTGGGATAAAATATATCCCACCTAATTTAAACAAGATTCTCACCAGAAAATTTTTACTAAATTTTATATTTATAACTTTGGAGGAAAAACATTGAAAAATTGCTTTTCTTTATTTAAAAATAAAATTTTTCGATTGTTCCGGTGAGAATTCAATATTCAGTGTCATTTTTGTTTGCCCCTCAAGGGGTTAATATATTATCATGTACCCTCTTTTTCTGCGATTCTAGTTTTTTAGTCATGTCCAATCTGCCTCAGGGGCAAGATTGCTACCTGATTAGACTTTTAGGACTTATCGTTACGGGCATAAAAGAAAAACTTAATTTATTTTAAACTTTGTACTATAGTTTTTCCGGTAACTGCCGTTTTTGAAAATAATTTTATTTAGTTTGTGGAGTTTTTATTTATTTATTCAGCTAAAAAATGTTTATGATTACCGGTAGGGAATCGTCCCCTTCAAGCTAGACATGCTCTTTCGCACCAGCAATTTCTAGTAATTTTTTCTTATGAAATTTTTTTTCTTTTTTCAACTATCAAATAACACTATGAAAACTTTTTTGTAAAATTAGCGTAAAAATGTATTCCTGTTTGAAAAAACTTTTTCAAACAGGAGTATTGTTTTTTTCCGATGCTATCCATTCTCAAGTAAATATTTTTTAATTCAACAAACATGTCTTACAAACAAACAAGATAAATTAGCAGCATTAACATTGATATTAAAATTTATATTATTTTGTTGCTCTTGCAGTTATACACCTGAAAATGTTTACTTTAGAAGTGATAGAATACTAAAAGCCGAAATTACGTTTTGAGAACACTGATTAAAACATTATAAAATCTACTCGGAAATGTTTCCGAAAATCAGTGATCACAAAAGAAGCGTTGTTTTTAGAAATGCTTCTTTAAATCTAGCAAAAATAGGGGTTGCTATTATTTTTAAAGGTAAAGAGAGCTTTTCAGAATCATGGGTAACCGGGAGGAGGTTATTGTATACAGTGAAACTTCCCTGTGTGACTACCTCTATTAACGCATTTCCCGCTGGTGTTGCGTTGACGCAATGGCCAAAATAAATGCACATTTTGAAATTATTTACATACCCACCAGTATTTTTCAATTAAAAAATTGGCCTTACTTAAACTCACAAAATTTTAATATCAAATAAAGCGAAAATTACCTTTCAGATAATGTGGAGCCAAACGACGTTCGGCTAATAAGTCGAAAAACTCAACCTTATAGTTTTGATGGTTAATGGGTTAAGCAACCACCTCCCAGAACCACCATTTTTCATGGTACGAAATTTATTCCCGTAGGCTCAGTACTAATTTCACCTTCATTCAGAGACCATCCCAGTTAAACTCCTTCCATGAGCGACCCATTTCTTTGAAGAAAATGAAACAGATTCTGCGTTTTCCTGGTCGTTTGAAGAAGGCCTTATTAGGAAAATAATTCCGGAGGGTGCATTATTCATCAAACTTCTAAACTAAGTTTAGATTTTTTCTTCTTATTATTATTCAGCTAACTTTTAAGTGTTTAAACCCCTTTGTGCCTTTTTAGGCAATGAATTTAACGCTGATGACGAATAAAGAATGAAAGTCAATAAACTCCCCTGTGCTATTCTGTCAGGAAACTCTCAAAGAAATAGAAAAATTAATAAAATCGTCGTTATTTGTTCCCGTCCAAAAAACATTGCATTTATTTACTGAACTTCGAAAGGAATTAAAAATAAAAGTCATGAAAGATAAAACAGTAAATCCAAAGTAAACGTCATTATATTCATTTTTAAACTCTTCAGTAATTAGCTTATGTAATTAACTTTTGTTTTGATACTTAAATTTTTATATTTTTTTCCTAGTGTAATAATTAAATTTTAGTATCATTAATTGTTACCTTTTTTCAACATTTAAAATCTAGATTTAAGCATGACTTCCGTTAAGAGACCACCTCTCGAAGCGACCAATTTTTATTGGAACGGAACGTGGTGGCTTTAACCCCTTAGTTCTCGCTCTCGTCATATTCACGGCTGTGTTTTTTACTCAAATTGTTCGATTCCCACCAGTTTTATAAAATAGTGAAATTGGGTATATTTTGGTATCGTTTTTACTGTCATTAAATAATGTGAATATTTCTTTTTCATAAAAGTGGCGCCAATAAGCAATTTGAATTATTCAACCGTAATTTAATTCGAGCGTTAAGGGGTTAAGGAGTTTTTACTGTACTTGAGTTAGTGGTTATATGTTACTTTCCTACATTGAAAAAGTTTTTACAGAGAGATTTGAATTTTTTTA
Organism: Maratus speciosus; assembly: GCA_963932465.1. Lineage (NCBI taxonomy): Eukaryota > Metazoa > Arthropoda > Arachnida > Araneae > Salticidae > Maratus > Maratus speciosus. The sequence goes on from OZ010793.1 coordinate 139,577,934, forward strand.
TAGTGTAAGACGTAGAAAAGTTGAAAGATATTATGAAAATTTACGCTTAAATCAGCTGTGAAACAGGACGCCCCTCACCTGGTCATAAACAATGGAGGGAAACATTATTGACATGAATTAAATAATATCACAATATATATTGCAAACGGAAAAGTCGAAAAATATATTAAAACATTTATTTGTTTAAAAGACGTTACTAAAAACACATTAAAAGTATATTAAAAACCTAAATTGACATGTTTCAACTCCTTCACTGAGTCGTCATCAGAATATATAGCAGAAATTTCAAATTCAATGCATATGAAAACTGGAAAAATATCATCGAATGGAAACAAGTAAACATAAAACGTCCCCTACATTTTCGCTTTCACACGAGTTCCCTCTATGTCGCGACTCCGCAAGTTGTCCAACCATTCAATCCGTATATTCGGGATGCGAAAAGATAACGTATCGCTACAAACCCCTGAACCTCTTAAATAAATTTAAATGGACGCTCTTATAAATAATTGTAAATAAAAAGTAGACCTGTAGATTAATCTACTCTCGTTAAAAAGTATGTTAATGCTCTCTATTTAATTCAGCCCGGATAAAGCAGTATTACCTTTGTTATATTTTTATTTACAATTATTTTTAAGAGAGTCCATTGAAATTTATTTAAGAGGTTCAGGGGTTTGTAACGATACGTTATCTTTTCGCATCCCGAATATACAGATTGAATGGTTCGACAACTCGCGGAGTCGTGACATAGAAGGAACACGTGCGATAGCGAAAATGTAGGGGGCGTTTTATGTTGACTTGTTTGTATTCGATGATATTTTTCTAGTTTTCATATGCATTGAATTTGAAATTTCTGTTATACATTCTGATGACGACTCAGTAAAGGAGATGAAATATGTCAATTTAGGCTTTTAATATACTTTTAATGTGTTTTTAGTAACGTCTTTTAAGCAAATAAATGTTTTAATGTATGTTTTGACTTTTCCGTTTGGAATATATATTGTGATATAATTATTAGTGGACGTAATTAACACTTATTACTCTTACGTATACTTACGTTTGTATGAATTAAATAAAGCAACAATATTATCTCACTGTTGTAGTGGCAGAGGCGAACTTTCACCAGCATTTTTGTAGGATAATTGTTGTCTTATTTAAATGCAGAATTTCTGTCATAAATAGAGCGAAAGTTACTATTCGGAAATGCTAGCGGACGTTTGCCCCTGCGGTAATCTAGCCCTGATTAGTGGTATTCTTAGACAGGTCGCACACTGAAACAGGTCGAAACAAAGGAGAAAGCCGTTTCCAACCTATTTTAAACCTGTTTTTTTTTTCGAAATCGTGCAACATGTTGCATGAGTCGCCTCAGTGTGCGACCTCCCTTATATAATGCATACATCTCATAGTTGTAGTTATAAGGTCTGTACGATTCAGGAGTTCTATGCAAAAACAATTTGAAGAGATAATATAAATTTTAATAAATTTAGAATAACATTTTTTTAAGAGTGAGGGGGGAGAGCGGTGCACTATGTAAAAGGTTTTGCAGGGAAAAGAGCAAGAACCCTTAATTGCTTTAATAACAATTTAAAAATTATATGCAAATATTATTGATTTTAAAAAAAACATTCTTTTAAAATGGATTTTTATGTCTACTACGAAAGGGTGCTAAGAAAAACCTCCATAGAGTGTCATGGCGCCCGAGGGCACCGCGTTGGACAGCCCTCGTATAGGATATCATAATGTATCATGGAGATGGTCCAATATTAACTCTGGGAAGATAATTAACCCCTTAACGCTCGAATTAAATTACAGTTTAAAAATTCAAATTGCTTGTTGGCACCACTTTTTTGAAAAAGAAAAATTCACCTTATTTAATGACAGGTAAAACGATACTAAAACAAAGCTAATTACACTATTTTATAACAGTGGTGGGAATCAAACAATCTGAGTAAAAGACACAGGCCGTGAATATGACGGGAGCGAGAATTAAGGGGCTAAACAATAAAAAATATTTAAACGTTATGCAAAAGCATGGGTAGCAGGATTCGCCACTGATGACTACGGCTCGGCTGTCTTTTTATCTACCCTCTAAAAATCCCGGTAAATGTGCTTGAATTATTAAAAATGTATATACGTCGTTGAAGTTTACTTCCCTCTTATCAACGAAATTCTCTTTAAATTATATGGCGATGTTCTTAGATTCCACTTTTTTAAGCCACATGCAATCTGTCTAGGAGACAAGATTGTTACCCGATTACAAATTGTTTAATTTAAGGTGCATGATTTAACAGAAAACATAAATTATATTTAAAAGATTTTACATAACTTTTTTCCGGTAACCGAGTTTTAAAAAAAATTATTTAATTTGTGTGACGTTTTTTAATTTATCTGAAAAATGTTCATGAGTATTGATTCGATTATTTCTTTTCTCTGCCTCCTAGCCAAAGCGATATAAGTAAGCGTCCTATCTTAAATGGGAGAAATAACCGCGAGATTAAAAGCGAGGTCACATCAATCAAGGTCATGCGCTACGTAGCGGACGGAGTGTGAACTACAGGTAGATACCTAACTGTTTTCTTACTATCACCACTAAAATTGTAAAGTTTATTTCACCCTCATTAATAACTGAAGTGCCTGTGATAAGGCAGAGAAACTTCGTGGTGTCAAGTGCATCTGGATGCCCCTCTCCAAAGCGTTATAAGTAAGCGATCAAACTTAATGCTGGAATCAGGCGTAAATTAACACAGTTGCGCCACCTTGTGGGCGGAGTGATAATTCACATACGCGGGTTTTTAGTGTGGCGCGTATTTTCTAAGTCTTCAGTTACTCATTGAAATGAATTTTGTTTGCTACATTTATTGCAAAATAATGGCGTAGCGAGAGGGGTATCCAGGCGCACTTGACACCACGACGTTTTCTTTGCCTCATCAGAGGTACTTCAGTTATTAATGAAGAGGGAAAAAACTTTACAATTTTAGTGGTGTCAGTAAGAAAATAGTTAGGTATCTACCTGTAGTTCACACTCCATCCGCTACGTGGCGCATGACCTTGATTGATGTGACCTCGCTTTTAATCTTGCGGTTACTTCTCCCATTTAAGATAGGACGCTTACTTATATCGCTTTGCCCCTCTCGCTACGTCATTACTTTGCAAAAAATGTGGCAAACAGAATTCCTTTCCATGAGTGACTAAAGATTTAGAAAATACGCGCCACACTAAAAGCCCGCGTATGTGAATTATCACTCTGTCCACAAGATGGCGCAACTGTGTTAATTTACGGCTGATTCCAGCATTAAGTTTGTTCGCTTACTTATAACGCTTTGCTCCTAGCTCTCGTAAATGTGCTTGAATTGTTATAAAATTTAAATAATTCGTTAAGGTTTATTACATCATAGCACCTATTGAAAAATGTGCGTTGTATTCACATATGTTTTTCAGAAAAACATTTTACATATACATATCAATTATTTTTTTTAAAAATTAGACTGAGAAAAATCACATTTTGAGAATTTCGATCTTTTGCTCAAAGTTCCAACAACGATAGAAAAAAAAATAAAAAATACTGTTCGATAAGGCATATTATTTCTTTACTATACATTTAGAAATTATATAAAATGTATAAAGTACTTTATCTATCTAAGCAATAATTTCAAATAGTATTACACATTTAATCCGAAAAAGCGGGATGAGTTTTGATACAGAAATTAATATTTGCAGATATTACTCCACAGAAACAACTATACTCCTTTCTTTATCTAATTATCAAATTCAATTCCAATTATATGTCAAGGTCTGAAATTCTAAACAACTCTAGAATTCAGCTGAGACTTTATTAATGCATTGTTCAAAGAACGTTAAGTTATTGATATGTTACGCTACGTTTGCAAATTATTGAGAAATTTCCGAGAAGATACTAGTGTTTGGTTTTAGATTGCGCATATTTAAAACTATTTTAAGATTATTTTCCAACAATTAAAACTGTAAGTTTTTTAAGTGAATTTTATCTAATCGTAATATAAAATATTAATATTTTCTTTTGGCGAAAATTTAATGAAAATAGTTGAAAAGTGACCTGTGTTGTCAATTTTGAGAATATTGGATACCATTATTTCCCAACAATATTTAAGGAAATTTTCCTTATTTAAATGCATAATTCTAAAGTTAAATAAAACGAGGACTATTATTCGAAAATAGCAGAATTCAAAAATCTGCTAAATTGGACCCTCCAAACCTCTCCCATTTAACCCTTTCCGGCACAGTGTGCCCAGTTCGGGATACCTAATTTTAATTCCAAACTCACGAACGGCACCAAGAATATTTTAGTAAAACTTTGCTTTTACAATGAACTTGTAAAGTAACATGTTTTAAATATCTAAAAAATTCGTTTCTAAATTCCGGTATCAGTAAATCATTTCATCATTTTACAGTAAAAATTGTCTGTGTCAGAAAGGGTTAACCCTTTCGAGGGCGGTGTCCTTAAAAAGGGACACCTAATTTTAATTCCAAAACGGACAAACGGCACCAGGAATATTTAATTAAAATTTTCCTATTATAATGTACGTGAAAATAAGCAAATTCGTACTTTCTAATAAATTCGTTTATAAATTCCGGTGTCAGTTCATTATTTCATCAGTTTATAAATAGAATAACTCCGCGCCAGTAAGGGTTAACCCTCTGTCTACCAGAAGGGTCCAATGGACCCGGCATGTACATTCAAAATATTTATTCAAAACAGAAATTTCTTCAAAACAAACTAAATGTATAAATCAGACAATAATAAGTTAAATAAACAAATTAAATAGTTTTAAGTAAAAATTTTGGTGTAGAATGTTTTTATAAAACTTGAGTAAAATTTCCGGTAGTTCTAGGGTTAAGATAGGACGCTTACTTTATATTCTGCTTCCATATAAAGTCTCAGCTGAATTCTAGAGTTGTTTAAAATTTCAGACATTGACCATATAATTGGAATTGAATTTGATAATTAGATAAAGTAAGGATCTACAAGAAAATTCGGATAAATAACACTTGTCGGCTGAAATTGTTTGACGCGGGTTTTCATACTGTTTCAGGCAATCAGAAATTGACATGTGTTATCAGTGATCGATTAAGCCTAAAAGAAACTCCGGAAATGACAATCATTAGCCCTCTGCCCCCTTCTTCGTAAACTGTTACAAGAAACTGAAACATTTTCGATGTCCTTCTACATTTCATCATTTACCGAATATAACGTTTCAATTTACACATACTTGTAATTCTACACATTTGCAACAGACTACACATTTCTATATGCAATTTTTTTAAACAACAATTTTAGAATCTTATTTTAAGAGAAATGTTAAAACCGGTAAGTTTAACACTAGAAAGACCGATAATTTTACTCAAATTTTAGAAAAATATTTCGAATTTTTATAGTTTTTTCTTTGTATCTTTTAAACTAGTATTGTAAAAAAATTTCTGGTTCGAACCGAGATATATCATTTGGTAGCAGTCAAAATGACTTCTCGCGAGCTTTCTAGTGTTAAAATCAAAACTTTTTTAAGCATACATTTCCGTAAAATGCTTCTGCGTATTAACCCCTTAACTATTCCCTTTTTTGACGCAATAAATTAAAATAAGAACACGGCACAACTTTTTTTTTACTAAAATATTTGGTTTTGTACAATCGAAAAAGGTATGCCATTTAACAAACGAAAGATTACAGTTAAAATTAAGTGGTATCCTAAAGCTTTTAGTATCGAAAGATAGCAAACTCGTTTTGCCCGAGTTTAAGGGGTAAATGGAGAGAAATAAACATATAATGGATCACTCATTATATGTTCGTTTTTATATCACAAAGCTAAACTCAATTTCCATATTAGATGAAAGCTTTATAATAAATATCTTAATTTAACACTTTAAATATTCCAGCATCATAACGCATTTAAAATGAAATACCTAAAACATTCAAATAGTTTTTTTTTTCATTTTTACAGAATTCCACTATACAGTAAAAAGCAACAGCGATCATTACTAACTAGCTTTAGGGTATTCATTATTTTCGGTTTTTTATTATTTTTTTTTTCATGAACTAAAATCAAATCTAATAATGTACTAAGAATTCACAGTTATAGCCTGATTAAATAAGTGAATCAATTTTTAGTGATACGAAAAGATATAAAAATTTCATTAATTTTTTTTATTTGTCTTTGAACATTGTGTTGTTTAATATGTTAAAGAAGCAGTATGCATGATTATTTAAAAGTGTTTATATATTAATTTAGCTTTAATATTTTGATATTTATTAGTAGTATTTCTACCAGAAGAAAAATCATGTTTTTGGAAAGTTTTTCTTTGTGCTTATCAGTATTTTGACACAATGAAATTATGTTTTTTTTTTTTTTTTTTTTTTTTTTTTTTTACTCACCATTTGGAGATAAAAGCAGATTTACTGCTGTTTATTTTCCATCTCCTCCGTTCATGTTATTAATAGGCATTATGGAATATTCACAATCGAAAATGTTAAATTTAGCATTTACAATTAATTTACAAAGACGCACGAAATATTTCAGATGTGCATTACAATCTGAGACGGTAGTTACTGAGCGTTTTAACCCTTTGAGGGGCGGTAGTATTTCTATAAAAACACGTAATTTTAATTCCCAAATGCTACATTGGCACCAGAATTTTGGTTTAAAAAAATTTCACTTTATTATATAAGCGAAATATAGCTTTTTTCTTATTTACAAATAAATTTGTTTTCATACTCCAGTGTCAATCATTACTTTCAACACTTTAGTAATAAAATTGCTTTGCCCCTGAAAGGGTGAAAGGGTTAATATACTGCAAATAGAATTAAACTGGTGTATGTCTGTTTACTACAGCATGTTCTCTATTTAAAATGCTCTGTATAATAGTACAAGAAATAATTCAAATGTATTCAGGTTTCTGGGCGCTGCGTGTTTGAAGTGAATTTCAATGCTGTTAAAATATTTCAAACAGGGCGGAAGAAAAAAGATAAATGGTTCTTGATTCAGAAGTATGACATATACTAACCACAAACAAAATTATAAAAAAAACTCTTCCGAGTTACTATCGTTTCCTTTATAATACTCAGAAGCCAATATATGTTTTTAGATTTATAGAAACATCCATCAATATTTGAAAAAAAAAAGTAACTAACGCTGTCACAGCCACAGTAAATTAATTTTTTTGTGACCAAGGGTCTTTCTTTGTTAATACAAAGAAAACTACTGCATACAAAAATATGAAAATTGGTAGTATTATCAGGGATGAGAGCGCTCCGACCCAAATGGCCGATTACTACTACTAAATTTTAATCAAGCATTATTTAATGACAGAATTGCTGAGATTTAATAAAACAAAGAATGCTATTAAAATTTAGTGGTAATAATCGGTCATTTGAGTCGGAACGCTCTCATGCCTGTATTATAGAGAAATGTTTCATAAACACGCTCATGCAGACAGTTTTTAAATAGAATAATTATTTTCAAAAATCCCAATAGTTCCAATATAAATGTTTTATAAGAGCAAAAACTATACATAGGAATTTAATCATTTTTCCTAATTTTTTGAGGGTTTATTTCCATTTTAAATTCAAATTTTCAGCATTCCGAGAGATATTTTTTACATATTTTAGGAAATGTCATTATTTTGAATTGTTGTCAATTGTAAAAAAAAAAAAGCGCAAAGAATAATACAGTGGAACCCGGTTAAGACGCTCACGGTTAATACGCGACCCCGCTTAATACGCGGATTTTTTCCGATCCCTTGAACATCGCCCATAAGGCTAATGTAAAAAGATCACGTTTAATACGCGAACGGTTATGACGCGATCCCGCTTAATACGCGATAAATTTTTGGTTCTTTGAGGAAAAAAGTCACGCTTAAGACGCGAATTCATTCATCAAGATGCGAATTCCTTCTTTTTTCTCTAGTGTTAAAGATTTAGAGGATTTTTATTATTCAGATAAAAAACACTGTTTCCGAATATTATTTAATTTATTTAGCAACAGATTAATTAAGGCAAAAATTACTAATCGGAAATAGTGATAGTTTGTATGTTTGAATAACCAAAAAAACCAAAAAAAAACCAAAAAAAACCCCGCTAAATTAGCAAAACTGCAATTCTTCTTTGATCCCACGCTCCTAACATTCTTTGTCTCTCGCTTCGTGTATGTTTTTACCGTAGTAGAGAGAGATAGACGCATTCGGGTTATTTAGATACGTCACAAAAATTATTATGATTAGAGTTGTTCATACGTATTGTTAGAGATGTTTTAAATATACTTTATATCGCTATTATGTTTTATAATGCATATTATAGGCAACAAAAAATGAAACTCTCAAAGATTAAATACGACTGCGATTGGATAATTCTATTATGTTTACTTTACTTTTTGCTATATCAATATTTTATAAGGATAATTTTTCTTATATTGATAATGAAGAACAGATTATAATGGTATTCATTATTACAAGTACTAAATATGATTTTAAAAACTGGGTTGTGCTTCAAAGATTTAATATTATTTTTCTTTCTGTTTAAAAAAATGAGTCTAGTAGGAAAATTATTTTTGGTTACAACGGATTAATCGACAATAAATATATGTTGAAATCTATATTTATTTTCCGTTGTTATTCCAGTTTGTCCTATAAAAAGAAACAATGCGTTAAAGCGAAATACAATTAAATTTCAATCTGAATATATGTAAAAGACACAACTTTCGACCGTAAACGTATAAATGAAGCCCAATTCCTAAACATTATATAAATCACGTTTAATACGCGATCCCGCTTAATACGCGACTTTTGACCACTCCCTTGAAACGCGTCTTAACCGGGTTCCACTGTATTTTCTTCAAATTAAAAATTTATTTATACACTATTATAAACAGGAAAAAACTTTCAAACTAGAATTAAATGTTACGTATTAAAAGCAGGAATATATTGAAAATTACGTCATAAAAACTATATTTACACGTAAATTTTAAAAGTGAAAGAAAATTTCAAAATAATAAATTTATTAATATGCGTTGAAAGTCGTAAACAGAGGAAATTACTTCATACTTAAAATGTCCAAATAATAATATTACGAAACGGTTTAAATTTAAAAATATATTTACACGAGACATTTATTTCACATTTCTAGATGATCTTTTAACGTATTGATGCCAATTCTCAGGAAGCGCAAATAAAAATATTTCCGTTCTCGCAACAAACGTATTTTCACGTGAATATTAGAAAGAGGAAGAAAACTTTAAACTAATAAATTCATTAACATGCGTTAAAAGCAGTAAATAGGAAAAATTACGTCACATTTAAAATGCTCAAATAATAACATTGCAAAACAGTTTAAATTTAAAAATGTATTTACACGAGACATTTATTTCATATTTTGAGATGATTTTTTTAACTATTGTTGTGAATTATAAGACAGCGCAAATATTATTTCCTTTCTAACAACAAATGTATTTTCCCGTGAATATTAAAAAGAGAAAGAAAAGTTTGGGGAAAATTATGTCAGATTTAAAACGTTAAATTTAAAATCTCTTGTTTAAAATCATTTTCTTATAGCGTTGTTAACTCTTTCGAGATGGCATCCCTTACACAAATTTTATTTGGGTGGCACTGTTTTTTTAAAACAGTTCATTTTACTTGTAAAGTACCAAACAATACTCTACTTTTAAATATATCTACCCTATATATATAAAATCCTAATGAAACGAATTTATGAAACGGAAGTATGAATCGACTGATTAAACAACTGATTATGTTTCACGGCGATTTCTCCTAAAATATGGCATACTTTGCAATGAAATTAACACCAAAAATCAATATTGATCCGCAGATTTCAAAACTGGTATTAGAATTTTTAAATTCGAATTAGTTTTCGGAATATTAATTTTTTTCTAATTTTATATACATTTTTCTAATGATGGCAACTCAAATTTTAATCATAACAGTTATTTTTTTGCATATTTTAGAAAAGGTTATTTTAAATTAATTTGGCGACGAGTTTGCCTACCTTAAATGTATATTAAGAAACGCATCATGTTACTTTTATTCATAATTCAATTTGTATTTCATTATCATTTTACTTAATACAAAACTTTCATTTAAAATTGAAACCTTTAAAATAAATGGCTTTTACTTCATTCTTTTTTTTTAAACGAAACGAAAAGAAAAATATTAGACACAGATGTCATATACGCAACGGGGTACCTAATAGGCGCCAAAATGGCGTTATTTTGCCTGACATGGTAACCCGGTTATTGTTGCTTATTAATTAATAAATGTTTATTTGAATTTATTTTCTTTTTATTTACACAAAATGTTATAAATTGTTTTGTTCTATAGTTATTAATTAATTTTTTTTTTTATTTATTGTTATTTCATTTACAGAAAATAATTTAAAAATACATATGTAACAGGTATTTGAAAACGAGGTTTTCGCCAAATTGTCGTAAAAAAAAAATCACGCCAAACCCGGTGCGTATGTGGCACTGCAACAAATCATGAGATTTAATTTCCACTTCAAAGCAACGTTTTAATGTTATTACTTCTCCCGTCGACCAATTTCGCCAAATTATATAAATAGCCAAATTATACAAATTGACATTTTTTTTTTTTTTTAAATAACAAAAGAACAAATAAATTAGTATAACAATAATAAAAATACAAATAAACGTTGAAATAAAAATCACTTGATGGCGTGAACACGATGTGTAACTTCCTTAAAGTCAAGTGAATGCGACATTTACGATCAACCATTATTGGCATTTAATCTTATAGTTTGGCGACAGATTTTTGGTCGATGGGATAACAAAGTAGCACCGTTTTTATTTACCACTCGAAAAATAAAAAAATGCTAACTGGCGAGTTAAAAAAAGCTATTGGCGAGATTTTCACCCGGCTAACATAAAAGTACCAGGAATTCTTTGCGATCATGGTAACTTTTATGTAGTTTTATTCGAAAAAATAATTTTGATTCTTTAATCAAAATGGAAACCTTTCTTCTGAAAAGCAAAGGAATCATCCCGTTGTTTGTGGCAGTTACATGACTTGGAGTATTATAATATAAACGAAATAATGGCGATAGAATAATATTCGGCGACTTATCACACCTGTGGCTGGCTAACATTAAAGTACCAAAATGGCCGCCTGGAATATAAAAAGCAAAGGGATCCTCCTGGAGCTGTTGATGATAGTCACGTGGCTTAAGCTATTATTATAGAGATTGTTTTCAATTCTAAAAACAGCGCAAAGTATAAGATTTCCTAACGATTAAAAATTTATTTTCACGTGACTATTAAAAACAGAAAAAAAAACTTTAAAATTACTATAAAATGAGTACGTGTTAAAGGCAGGAAAATATTGAATATTATGTCCTGAAAATTGTATTTAGACGTGAATATTAAAAGGGAAAGGAAACTTTAAAATAATAAATACATTAATATGCGTTTAACCCTTTCACGGACAAGGCACTTCTGTTCGTAAAATCTTGAAATCAGTGAATGGGACCAGAATTTACAAAAAAATTTCGAAATACAAAAATGCTTTTGTTCACTTACTTAATAAAAGGGAAATTTTCATTCCAATATTCTGGCGCTAATGTGGCATTTAAGAATTAAAATTAAGTGGTCCAAAAATGAACCACCGCCCTTGAAGGGGTTAAATCAGCAAATTTTAGTAATTGTAGTAAATTGTATTATGTCAATCGTTTTATAACGCTGTTAAAAAATACTGAGAGACAAAGACTCTGTTTACTTAATTCATTTTACTTTAGCTTCTTTTCAAATGTTTAACTGATCTTCTTCAACCGAATACGAAAACAACCACTGGATGTCTTAACAGCAACTGATTCTACCTTAAATTTTTACAATCAAAGGGAATTGAATGGAAACCCGTTTACAGAGAGATCGCTACAGGTTTTTTCAGTATAATTCCATCTTCTCTAATCTTTTTAAAACCGATCAGATTAGTGTGCTTTTAGATTCTGCAGTGTCTGAACGGGGGTTGGCGAGCGTAGCTTGCAGGGGGTTAGCCCCTAGTATATATATATATATATATATATATATATATATATATGGGGGCGCCAAATTTATACTACAAATCTCGTTTTTTCTTCTTTTTTGTAAAATAAAATTATATATTTAGCTATTGTGACTTTTTTTACCGAATAAAAGTACGTTCATTTTTCGTTTTAATGTTATTGCATGGTCCCTTACCCTACACCCGAATACAAATTTATTAATAAGGACTTCTTTCTTTTAAAAACTTGTTTTAGGTCTTTGTCTTAGTATCTTTCATTAATCTTCTCTTTTCTGAGTCTGTAATTTTCTTTCTGTGCTTGTGACAAAAACATATACTCTCAAAACAGCATGGGGTTTACTTCTGGGAATACAAAAAGGTTGTAAACTTCTACTATAGTGTTAGGTACATTTTTTCTATATCCATTTCAGATTCACTTTGAAAAATATAAGTGCAATTTTTTTTTTTTTATGTCATCTAGTTGTTTGGAATTTCTGAATTAAAATTAAGCATAAAGCTAAAAAATAAACGCGAAATATGTATTCAATAGAATTTATCTCTGTTTCTGTACTTTTCAAAAAAGTCTGTTTTTTTTTGTTTTTGTTTTTGTTTTTGTTTTTTTTTTTTTTTTTGGGGGGGGGGGGGTGCGCCAAATTGAAACTTCGCCCCGGGCGCAGTTTTCTCTCCCCACGGTGCTGTATGCATCACCCGTCCCGAAAGGGTTAAAAAATACAGGGAGACAAAGACTCTGTTTACTTAATTCATTGTATACTAACTTATTTTCAAATGTTTAACTGATCTTATTTAATCAAATAAGAAAACAGACATTAGATCTCTTAACAGCGGCTGATTCGGCCTTAAAATTCCCTAATCAAAGAGAAATGAATGGAAACCCGTTTACAGGAAGGTCGCCACTAGTTTCTTAATTATAATTCAATCTTCCTTAATCTTTTTAAAGTCGATCAAATTAGCGTGTGTTTTTAGTGTCTGCGGTGTTTGACCGGGGATTGGCGAGGATAGAGGGGAGAGGTGTAGGGGGCAGAGTCCCCTACTTTATTTTTAAAAGGTTTATTTTCTGCCACTGATTTTTGAAAACTTTTCAAGTAGTTTTTATGGTGTATTATTTAGTTTTCCCAACCCGGAATGTAAGTTGTCCATTCTCAGGTAAACATATTCACTTTCAACTAACATACTTTACAAAAAAATATGATAAATTAAAAGCATTAAATTAATATCAAAATTAATAATATTTTGTTACTCTTGCAGGTATGAATTCAGTACGCAGCTGAAAATATGTAATAATGAATAGATAGCATCCAAAAATCCCCAAAAATTATCAGGTTTGAGAAAACAGATTAATACACTACAAAAACTACTCAGAAACATTTCCAAAATATCAGTGACAGCAAAAGAAATTTTGTTTTTTTAAATATTTCTTTAATGGTATCCGAGACACATTTAAAAAAAAAAGTCATTTATTGAGTTAGAAATATGAATTTTTTTTAAATAGCTAACCAAATAATATGTAAACAAAATCATATACCAAACTTCTTAAAAGATTTTTTTTTAATTTATTTAAATTTAATTTCTTTTAGTGGGGTAATAACTCGAAATATTATTAGCAAATTTCAAAACTTCTTTCATTTAATTAAACAGAAAAATGTAAGTTTTAATTTTGATGCAGCATTTTTGTAAAATATTAATTTAAAAAGAAATTAAAAAACAAAATGATGTAACTAATTCTTAAAAAAAATCACATTTTCAAAAGTATTTTTTTTTAATTTCTGAATCAGAATGAAAGTAAACCAATTGAAAAAGACATGTTCCAAGTTTGAACAATTTATCTTTAACGGTTCTTGACTTATAACAATTTAATTACGAGAAATAGTGAAAAAACATCATGCAGAAAAACGCTTTTTCGCAAGAAGTCGTTTCCATTACAACCATTGCTTAAAAGCTAGATTTTGAAAACAAACCAAAACTAAAAAAAAAAAATAATATCTCCTGTTCTAATTAAGATAGAAACACGATTTAACCGTCATTTTTAGTGTAAAAAAAACGATCTTTTTAATGGAATAAAATATTTCTCGAAAATATGACGATTTTTGTGTCCCGAACCCCCTTAAATATGGGAAATTTATCATTTTCTGAGCTGCCTAAAGATAAAGAACGCTTTTTTCAGATTCATTGGTATCTCGGAAGAAGTACTGTATCTTTTCATTCCTCGTTATACTATATTATTGGAGATTATGAAACATTTGTCTACATGGTGTTCCGTCTTATAGCTGTACAATAGCTGTCTCTTAACCCCTTAATTCTCGCTCCCGTCATATTCTCGGGCTGCGTCTTTCACTCAGATTGTTTGGTTCTCACCAGTTTTATAAAATAGTGAAATTGGCTATATCTTAGTATCGTTTTTCCTGAAATTAAATAAGGTGAATATTTCTTTTTCATAAAAGTGGTGCCAATAAGCAATTTCAATTTTTTAACCGTAATTTAATTCGAGCGTGAAGGGGTTAAACCGTTAGTTTTATAGGTATCGTTCCACTTGCAAGACTCCCAATTAGTCCGCCAGCAGAAAACCAATATTTTTTTCACAGAAAATTTCATCGTTATTACAACATTTGCGCTAAAATTAACCTCCGAAGGCTCTTTCTGCAAAATTTGCATAAAAGGCGTTAAAAAAAGTTTCTAAGTACTGGTATTCAAAAAGCGGACCATTTGGGAACCTTTCAATTGTAAACATGTTTCATGTATTTTTATCATATCTAAAGGCTTGATGTATGTCTAATTGGGTTTTTTTTTTCAATTACGCACCTTTCCTCGGTCTCTGGATACTATAAATTATGTTTAAAGAAACTTTTCGTACTCTGACTAATAAAACAATGAAAGATTCTATTTTGTATGATTAATACTTACGGATTTTTGATGACTGCTTTTACTGCAATTTTTACAGTTTTATTCGTTAGAGCATAGACAAAGATACTCTATAACTTACAGTCAGTGATGGAACACTGTAGCAGCAGATAATCAATTGGCACTGCGAAATTTTATTAGTATTCTTCTGCTAATTTTAGCACAGAATTTTTGATATTTTTCAAGACGAAGACTATTAAAATTTAGTGGTGACAATTGCCCAATTGCTGGGCTACTGCTTCATCACTGCTTACAGTACCTACGGACAGTATAAGAATTTAAATCTCGTAACTTAAAAAATATATTTACTGGCGTAAATAAATTTTCGTATAATCTTTAGTAACATTTGAATCATTTGTTCACAATATTAATTATATCTCTCTAACAGTTTCTTTTATCGGTAAAATCAAAAGATTTTTTTACAGTGTATTCTGCTCGGTTCTTAACCCCTTTGCCTGTGGAATATATTTGATAAAAACGTGCCAAGAATGGAAAAAAATCTCTCTTTAATTTTGTTCGTTGTTATCATCAAAATGTTGGAAATAGATCATTAAAAAAAATTAAACGAAATTACTACTATATTCAATATTTTCACATATATGGAAAATGTTAATGGATTACAGTAATTCTTGCTTAAATTATAGCAAAATAAATCAAATGATATAATTTTCAAGATAAATATTAAAAACAAATATTATTATTTATATCAACTGTCATGAATTCCATGTCCCTCAGATTCCTTTGTATTTCACAAATCCTTTGCAGTATGGTATATGGGGAATTCTCACAACCTTTTGACTTTCATGTCCCTGAATAATAATTTTTTATTTAATACACTTTTTTGTATTTTTTTTATTTCAGATACTGGGGAACATCCTATTGCATGATTGCATAACAATATTAACGAGATAAATAAGTTTTGGACGATGTTGGGGGTCCAAATACCAGGAAAACCCATCTACCGTCCCGTGTCCCTGATGCTGATTTTTAAGTTTGGAGCTGTCTGGATAAAATTGTCTTAATAAAAATAATTCAATGTAATTTTTTTTCTGAAACTGGAACTATTGTTTTATATAAATATGTAGCTAAACATGAACCTTCACACATTTTTAGGGTTGTTATTATTTTTTAAACTCTGTCCCTGGGTTATAGATTCCTTACCATCCCTCTTCTAAAATTATACATTAAATCATTTCAGATGCAGCCACCGAATTTTGTTCAAGTTTTTTCTCATGCAGAGGTATGCTAGAGAAAGAATGTCTAAAATTCTTTGGCAGGAAATTTACTGTAGAATTTAAATCAGCATTTAAATATCAATTTCAAGCCTCGTGGCTTTATTGGTAGTCTCACCGTCCACAAGGTTTATTCCTGCACTTTTCTATGTAAATTTTAAAAAAAATTAATTTAATCTAATGTTAACAATTGTTTCTAAAACTCAATGAACATTGTGGCTATCACTTAGTCTTAACATGATTTTCCTAAAAATAGGTGGTAATTTTCCTTACCGTTCCATCCTTACCGTCCCTTTTTTCCAATACCATCCCCTTTTTTTACCTTACCGTCCCTTCTTTAACACCCCTTTAAGACAATGTTATACAAAAATTCTGTATTAAAAGTACTACATTGTTACTATTTCTTATTTGAATGTCCTGTGGGTACTATGCAAATTCATTATAAGTAAAAATTTAGAAGAAAATAAAAAGTTATAGGGGTAAAATGGTAAGGAAAATTAAACTCGCAAGTTTAACTTAAACCTCAGTTAAATAAAAAAAAAATTCGCTGCTGACCATTTTTTCTTTATTTTGAATCATTAAGGCATTCGTCTATCAGATTAAAATGTTATTTTAGCAAGCTTAATTTCGCCAGATTTTTTTCCCCAAAAGTCAAAAGATTGTGAGAATGCCCCATATACGAAAACATGGTACGGCACACGAGTCTACATCACAGCCTTTACAATAAACTCGAGTCTCGCGTCGTATCCTCTTTCCCTTTTCATCAGTTTTACGACAACAAACGAAACATTGTAAATTACATATTAATAAATTACATATTATGCATTGGACGAACTGAGTTCGGGCTTCACGGAATTGAAACACAGATTTTTCTCTTGCCCAAACTCATGTCGGGCATTCCAAAATTGGCGCATTTGCGTTGCCAGACCTGAGTTCGGGCTTCACAGGCAAAGGGCTAAAATATATTCTTTTATTTTACAAAAACAATTATTTTTTACTAAGTCAGGGTTTATACGCCTCAAGGGATTCTAGGGATTTAAATACGAGAAATTTCGTAAATTATTCGTCGTTATATTTAAATCCGGAATTGTTGGCATCAAAAAAGGCAAATTTTACTTTACGAAAAATTTAGTGTTCGTCCTCTGAGGCGTAAATACCTTGTAAAATAACCTAATAAATCAGTTTTAAACTCTCAAAATACAGATGTTGAAAACCTGCCAATGCAGATTTAGTTAGAGCTTAACATTATGTAAAAACATGTTAATTGGCAAAAATATACCTCAAAGGGCTTGTTGCAAGGAACTCGAAATATATCAAAAAATTGTATTTTGCGACAAATGACTTTAAAGATTGAAACGTAGATTACGTCGCTTAGAAAAGCTTATAAATAAATCGTCTCTTTTAAGATGAAAAAAAGTTTTGTTCTGTAAAAGGGGGCATTTAATATAAAAAGAGGAAGTTTTAAAGGTCTACTAAAATCTCAATCTTGGTCAAAAACTCCCTTTTTTCACCTTCCTTTATCCTTAAACAAAATGTATAAAATATCTATTAAAAATGCCAGTATCTAAGAGGTAAATTGATTTAACCCGGGAGAACTCGCTAGTGAAAATGCCCAATTGCTTTTCTTTTACTTTACATTCATATAATATCGACTTTTTTTGGTATTCTTAGTACTTTTATTCACAAAATAGGTAAAATAATTGAAAAACATTTTGAAATTTTAATTAAAATGAAAAAGGATTAAATAAGAGTCTTAAAAAAGTACGACTGTGAGAGAAAATCTCATGCAGCGAGTTCTCCCGGGTTAAAAGATTTCGATAAATGTAATAGAGATCGTTCCGAACTTGCTCCAGGCTATTTTAAACTTATCTATGTAAGTCTAATATCTGATACATTTTTCTATTAACACTATTGACGTTATATAAACATCCTCATTTAAATAGGTAACGAACTTTTAGAACTAAAAGGCAGAGCGGGATTAAATAAGCAGTACAAGCAATTATCCGGGTGCTTCTTCGGTAGAAAATTTAACCAAACAGATTTGATCTCCAAAACAAATACTAGATTATCTCATCAATATATTATTCTTATCAGAATCAATATATATTGAACAAAGCTTTACGCTAACTAGTTGCGAACAGGCGTATCATTTAAATCGATAACTTTGAGTAATTTTTATCGCATTTTATATGATTTTTTTTTTTTTTTTTTTTTTTACATAATAGTTATAAACCTTACTGAAATACATTCTTCAAATATTTATCTATTAATATGATTTATTTACGAAGTTGATACGCAAAAATGAAATTAAAATCATTGTAAGATAAAATCTAATTTTGAAAACCGGAGATGAAGTAGAAGATTCACGAGATTGAATTGTCTAGGGTCCCCTAGGTGATTTAATTCAACTTTGTTAAATGGAAAAAATAAATATTGTTTCTTTTAAAAAATTTCTTTCATGAAATCTATTTTTCTTCGAGCGCTTTCATTTTAATGTGTTTAAAAGAGCATTAGTATGGAGAATGTTTTTCCGAGATTATTGATCGACTTTTAAAGCTTTTATGTATTTTTTTTTTTCAAAAAATAAAATGGCATTGAGTTCATTTTTATCTTCTATTTTTCTCGTTTCTTTAATGGGGAATATAAATATAAATTTCTGGCCACGTATTTCTTCATAGATAACATTGTAATGTATAAAATCGCTTTTGATATTTTATTTTAGGAAACTATTATTACATTATTTGTTTTAAGGGATTTATCTGTTTTCTAAAGAAATGATTTTATGATTTTGAAACGCTCCTGATTTTACTGTTTTTGTTCTGTGCATTGATTTAATTTTAATATACAGGGTGTTTACAAATTAGTTGGGCAATTTCGTAAGTTAAGAACTTCCGAAATATTAAATGAAATTAACAAGTTGAAAGTCAGACTAGTAGTAATATTGATGAAGTTTATTCATAGATGGCGTTAGGTGTCATAACTGAAGCTATCTCTCAGCGAGCGGGGGGTGTCATTCAGTGGCCACCACGATCACAAGATCTTTCTCCGCTTGATTTCTGTGTATGGGGTTTTGTAAAGGATCAAGTGTACAAAACGCCACTTCCTGCATCTATTCCTGAACTAAAATCAAGAATCTGCACTGCAGTTAATTTGATCGACGGAAACATGCTGACAAATCTATGGCGAGAAATGATTTACCGATGGGACATTTGCAGAGCCACGAAAGGAAGTCACATCGAACATTTGTGATAATGGTAAACTTGAACTATTTTTCTATCTTACAACAATATGTACTTTAATTTTTTTCCTGCCAATTCCATTCAATAAATCCTTCTTTTTTCCCAACTAATTTTTAGGCACCCTGTATATAACAGCGAAACAGCACCGAAAACTGGCGATATGAAGCAATTAAAATAATTTTGAACTTGTTCGTTTACGGACACGTGTATGCTTAGCTGATGACGAGCTGTTATGTTTTTAGCTCGAAACGCGTCCTATGTTTTGTTTTAATTTTATGGTGATTTTTTACAAAGTTTTATTATTTTAATTACCCTGTATATAAATTCATATAGATATAAGAACGTGAGTTTCAAAACTTATCTTATCCAGAAAATCAAATTTTGGAAAACCGCGAAAAACCTCTGACTCCGCCCATTGATTTTAATTGTAAACCAAGATTTTACAATGCCAGAAATACCGGGTGTCCCAAAAATGACTGATGGATTTTAAAATTCAATAGCTTGCAAACGGTGACAGATATTTAAAAAATTCTTGCAGGAGTGTTATGTAAGATGTCAGGAATTTTTATGCTGCGATTCTCAGTTTTCGTTACAAACAGCATCGATAGATGGCTTTGCAAGCTATAACAGCTAAATCCAGGCTCGATTTTTCGGCCTCTCTCTTCTTCCATGCGAAAAGAGGAGATTAAATTGCATTGAATGGATCACGAAGTACCAAAATTCGGGTCTGGACTGAGGACCTATTGCTCTCAGCGCCATCTATTGTTTGAAATTCGAACTAAAATCAAGCATCACCTTAAAAAAACTCATGAAGTCACACATAACCCTCCCGCAAGAATTTTTTAAATATCTGTCACCGTTTGCAAGTTATTGAATTTTAAAATCCATCAGACATTTTTGGGACACCCGGTACATGATAAAACTAGTATTTTTGCACATCGTAATTTTATTTCAATGCAGGTTCGCCAGTACAATAGATTGATAGAAAATACTCGATTTTTTTAAAATTCTGTATAAGGCGAGTTTTGAAACTCATGTCCTCATATCTATACTAATAAAAGAAAGTTTCGCTCTGTGTGTTTGTCTGTGTGTGTGTGTGGGGGGGGGGGGGGCATGCGCGATAGCTAGCAAAATTTACGGTACGTACGAGGCTGAAAAATTTTGTAACGGTAACGTGATTTGTGTGTTTATTTTGCTAGTTAATGGCGAGTAGGGTTTTCTGAAAATTCCCCACTCCAGATTTTAACCCATTTATGCTTGAATTTTTGTTTTCTCAAATTTGTTGCTAAAATCACTTTTAAATGTTGCAAAATAAACTGGAAAAATACTAAAAAAATTACGCTAAATTTTTTTTCTATTTATTTGATAAAATGTAAGCGTACTAAATATAGGAATATTCATATGTGGAAAAATGCATAATTATATTTTTTGTCTAAATTTATATAAATTAAGCTTTTAAATTGTATATTATATACTATAATTAGCATTTTTATCAACTATTAAAAATATATATTTATTTATTTCCAGAGACTAATAACATTATAAATATCATTAATAATAAATTAAGAATAAGCGTATTTGAGGCTAAAAAACATTTTATTTCAAAATCATCTTGAAAAGGACTTTATATCAATGACTGTCATCTAAATGGCTAATAGAAATATGTACCCATTTGCGCCTAGCGCCCTATATTTTGTACATTACAAAAAGGCATAAAAAAATAGGCTTGAACATATAATTTTGCAATTTAAAAAATACGTATTTCGAAGAAGTCTACAAGCTAAGATTATGACTTATTTATTTGGATCCTTGATACAAAAAATACAAATAAACTTACTTTTTATATTTCGCTATCTTGAAAAATGAAAAATCTATAAACATCGAAAAAAGACCTTCATTTAAGCAAATAAATATCCATCTTATGCTGTCATCTCTCAGGACATTTATGGGCAATTACTCGTACAATTTTCATCTTGTAAAAAAGAAGAAAATTATAAAAATGTGTTAACATTCGAAATATCCCAAAAATGGGACGCTAGGCATAAATGGTTCATAGCTGCCAACCTTTACGCTTTTTTCATACCACTAAAATTTTATAGAAAATATTATCTCATGCAATCGTCGAAATCACATGATTGAAGAAGGCGAAAGTCTCCTTAAAATTTTAGTGGTAGCCAAAAAGCATAAAAGTTGGCAGCTATGATGGTTTAATGTTTTTCTTCTATTCATTTGTTAAATTTTATTATTATACACAACTTTATATACATATAATCGAAATATATAAAAAAAATTATTTTGCTAAAGACGAAATTGCTTTAAATTTTGCAAAAAATGTATGAAATATAAATATGCGAGTGGAAGAGACGGAGATACACTACGGCTGTTATTATGGCAGAATGCATGAAATTGATAGAGATAATGGGTATCACTATGGCATGTTTGATACAGAAAATGAAGTGTATGGCATTTACGGTTCATTTACAGAGACACTCAAAATAATTCCGTTACGTTACGGCCTATGGAGGGAAAATCGTTTTCAATGTGTTTTAATGATATTACACTATTTTAAACACATTGAAATTGGTCTATATCACTGAGGTGTACTGCACTGCGCTTACTGTAGAATAAATAGGGTGTGCGTAGAATTTATCGTTCATTTACAGGGACACACAAAAGATTTTGGCTGCAGAAGAAATTGGACTATTGAGGTCAATGAATAATAATTTCTGAAAGTGCGTTTTCAACTGTGCTGCGCGTTTTTAAATTTAACTATTTTTTAACTATTACTTGGTGCGCATAAATTCTGTAGATTCCATACACGGCTGTACAAAAAGTACTCAAGTACTTTTTCGTTTATTCACGGAAATTACTGAATGGACATTTTCAACTATGTTATTCGTTTAATTGAACTAACTTTTAGCATACTATGTAGTATACATACAAACTAGAAAACATTTACTACTAAACGTATCACTCGTGGGCTGCAATAGTGGCACAACTCAAAAAATCAGGTTCTGAGATTAATGGGTTTGAAGTTTCGCCTTGTAATGAAATGCAAAATTTACACGATTCATTGTTATCATAAGTGTTAAGTCGTACTAAATGACTCCATAAGGATTCAATTAATAATAATGCAAAAAAAAGTACCCTCACACCCGGTGTTATATTGATGATAAATATGATTATATGATGATACATTCAGATTATATCATATATAAGGCAACAGCGGCACTTCTACCATCTGTTGGTGAAATACTGAACTACAAGATATACCGCTGTTGAAGCTGGAAAGAATACCAATCTGCAATGCTGGAGAGCGCATTAACTCAAAATTCGTATTTTTAGAGTTGTGTCACTATTGCAGATCACGAGCGATATGACATACAACCTACTATACTAATACGTAACTAATAACTATACATTAACAATACATAATTAACTGTATATAAATAATACATATACATAATTAACTATACATAACCTACTATACTAATACGTAACTTATAACTACAGTAGAACCCCGCTAATCTGAAATTCCGGTTAATCCGAACCGATTTTATTTTCGAAAATTAAACTTGAACAGGTTAACTGAAAAGATTAACTTAAGAAAATTTCCGGTTTAAAAGATGAATGTAAGAGAAAAACTTGTAGAAGTTAGAATGAAACAAAAAATGGCTATAAAGTATGTTTTTTATTTTTTAAACAGCTTGAATAGAATAAAAAAAAATACTCAATAATGTAAAAGTACAACATATGTATACGAATGAAAAATGAAAACGTGCACTGTAAGCCTACTCGTAGAAGGCATCTTCAAAAAATCTCGAATATCAGTTTGTTTTCCAGTCACTATAAAATTCTTTTTTTTTTTAATGCAAAAAGTGTTTAATTCAGATGGTAAAAACTAATTTTTCCTTTCACTAGTTTTATTTCACAAATTATCCACAGAAATGTTTTTTTCT
Organism: Maratus speciosus; assembly: GCA_963932465.1. Classification (NCBI taxonomy): domain Eukaryota; kingdom Metazoa; phylum Arthropoda; class Arachnida; order Araneae; family Salticidae; genus Maratus; species Maratus speciosus. The sequence goes on from OZ010793.1 coordinate 139,601,307, forward strand.
TCCCTCCTCGTCGCCATGGTGACTGAGCTATTTATAGATTCGAGATTTTGAACCGTTTGTAATGGGTTGTTACGTAATTCCTCATTCTGAAGCTCCATTGGATTATTATAAACATCAGGAGTGATTAAACAAGGAATACTATTTTTGTATTTTTGTATATTTTGTATACTATTTTGTAGGTGCCGGAAATGCCCAGCATGCCGGACCTTAGGATGGCGGATTAGAGGATGTTTATTGACTACAGAGTACTTGCATTTTTTTTAAATACTTATTTTTTTCTTTTCTATTTTCATCGCAATTTCGGATTCCGAATTTTTTGTAATCCGAACAGGCACCGGTCCCAATTAGTTCGGATTAGCGGGGATCTGCTGTATACATTAACTATACATAATTAACTGTACATAAATAGTACATATACATAATTAACTATACATAAACTACTAAACATATGATTCATACGGTTTTTTTCAAGCTATACATTTTAATAGTTCTTAAAAATAATCTCAGAATCCAAATCCATAGACCATATACAGGGGTGCACTCACACACACACAAAAAAAAAGGGATGCTTTTCCTATTATTGATTGTAATAGTAGAAATTGGGTTTTCAAATGCATTATAAGACTTTCAAATTGTTTATTTAGACATCATATTACACCCTATTAAACTGTTAACCCTTTCCAGCGCGGTTTCCTTAAAAAAGGACACCTAATTTTAATTCCAAATCTGACAAACGGCACCAAGAATATTTTACTAAAATTTACCTATTATAATGTACATGAAAATAAGCAAGTTCGATTTTACTTCAAGTAGTTCATTTTTCCCACCTGTTCAGGTCTGTTTTACCCCTTTTTTAATTTTTTACTCCCCCCGTCTTTTTTAATTGCTACCATCCAGGTGTTAGTTTCCTCTCTTAACATTTCTCACCAGTTCTGATCCCGGGATGCGTGGAGTTCAATAAGGGCCTCAGTTAAAAATGTATTCGAAGTCGAAGTCGAAGCAAGTTCGTATTTTCTAATAAATTCGTTTATAAATTGCGGTGTGAGTCCATTATTTCATCAGTTTATAAATAGAATCACTCCGCGCCGGTAAGGGTTAAATAATGTTACATTATTCTGAATAGGTTGGTAAATGTTACGTAATCTATGCTGGACGCATGATTTTTTCTTCTTGTTTTGTTAGAAATTAAGTCCTGGATGAGATGTAAAGAGAGGAAATCTATACGATTCTGAAGCCTTTGCACGGTCAGTGTTAGTAACTTAACCCCTTGAAGGGCGGTGGGATACATTATGTCCCACCTAAGATTTGCACCAGAAAATTCTAATTAAGTTCTACTTTTATAATTTTGGGGGGAAAGAGTTGAAAAATTGCTTTTCCTTATTTTGAAGTAAAAATTTTCTAAATTTCCGGTGCGAGCTCAGCATTACACAAACGTAATTGCTTTCCCCTCAAAGGGATAAAGAATCCGTGGAATATCCCCTGTATATGGGCAATTCCACAGAAAATTGTCATTTTGGGATAGGGGGGAAATAAAGTTTATAATGTGTTTAATGTAAGGGTATGATTGGAAAACTTGATATTTTTACATTATATAATAAAATCCTAATAAAAAGCCATTGTAAATTACTGTTTACAAACTGGGTTAAGTACCATTATTTACTTTGTAAAGTCATAATGTTACGTCAGTTACACAGTAAAAGTTACGTCAGTTACACGTGTAAATGGCATTAAAATCTTTTTTATTATTAGGAAGCTAATTAAACAAGTTACTGTTATAATTTGGCTTTACTTAGTGTTGTTGAGAACATTAAATCACTCACTTTTTTAACTGAATAGTTTTGATAAAATTTGATAATAAATAATTTTGATAAGTTTTGATAATTGATAATAGTTTTGAACATCAAAACTATTCAGGTCAAAACTGAATAGTTTTGACTTGTAATTTGATAATTACAAGTCAATGATGGCAGAAAAAATGTTTGTATATTTCATGTTACGTCAGTTACAGAATTTTGAATTGCAATTTTGGGGACTAAAACAGAGATTGAAATAATCTGCAGGTGTTTGGGTATTAAGTCCTTAGTAAGAAATATTTTAAATTGTGAAGAAATTTTCTAGCTTTATTAGTAAATTTTCTACATACTTTTGAAAACAAAATTCGATGATAAAATGTTACGTCAGTTGCGATGGAAGTGCCCATATCCTCGATTTTCGTTTGATGTCCTTCTCATATCTTTCTACCCAAAATAACCAGTCAAGTGCGAATATTACTCGCGTACAAAAGGTTCCGTACAATAAATACATGAATTAGTAACTGCGCATCGCATTACACAAATATATCATTAAAATTTGTTATCTAAGCTTTAAAAGCCGATGGCGTATAGATTACACCGCCCATGTCTTTATGTATGTCCAAACCGTCCGTGTCTTTAAGAGTTGATATCCCGGCTAATTATCGACTTTTTTTTTCGAAAATCATTATCAACAATCCTTTTATACTTCTCCGACGATAGGTACCTCCAGTGCTCCTCAACTACTTTGCTGAACTCGCGCAAATCGAAATTTGTGTATAACGGAAAAATGAGATTTTCTCAAAAACTATGTGACCTACGGTAACCGCTATAGTTTTTCCCGCAAGGTTTAAATTAACTTCTACTACCCGTTTTTCATAATTTTAGTTTCAGTAAATTCGGAAATAGACAGGGGGGGGGGGACATATTTTTGCATTATATTTTCGACGATATCTCTGAAAATATAAGACCTAAAATTAAAAGAAATGTATTTTTGAGTTCGGCGTTACGAAAGCTTTCACGCGATACCCCACACGGCATACAGAAAAAAGATTTTTAAGTAACTTAATTAGCCCTCCTACGTTTTCCCAAATTATGTTAGTAAATTGTTAATAACCTATAAATATGTGTGTCAATAGCCTTTATTACTTCAGCCAATCTGAACTTTCCATGTGCATAGTTTAGGAGTAAAATGGTTGTGACAGACAGACACAGGAGTGATCTTATAATGGTTCTGTTTTTACTTTTTAAATACGGAATCCTAAAAAGAGCCCAAATTTACTTCTAGTATAAGCTCCACTTACCATAAATGATATATATGATCAATTTGAATAACACCATATTTAAATGCACGATGCATCATTTCTCATTTCTCTTATTAAAAATACAAACTAATTGCCTACTTTCTCACCTCTTAATTTTAATTCATTCCAAAGAAAATGAATGTAAAAATCGATTTGGCATTGCAGTAATAATAGGTTCAGTAATATTAAACTTACTAAAAATATACATGATGCGAAAACCCATTAGTGGTTTTATTTCAGGGGAAATTTATAACCACTATTTCTTCCTTACAGTATTATTCGCCTTATAAATGCTGAGATTAAATAAGACGAATTACTATTTGGAAATAGAGGTTATAAAAATCCAGGAACACGATTACCCTGAAGACCAGTAACAGTTATGTTGGTTACATTGCGCCCATATTTGCTTTCATCGCTAAATATTGTCAATTAAGTGTAATTGTAAATACCTACAAGACTTTTGAAATAGTAATTTTTTTTAATCTACTGAATAGTGCTGCAGCAATGAGGGGTTCCCCAGTTGAAGACAACTTAACACCCGGTCTATGGGTTGGTCGTCTTCCATTAAATAAAGTGAAAATTATTGTTAAAACATTCCTGTGTTTATTTTGAATATAAAAATACGCTTAATTTTCAATGCTGATTGTCATCGCTGATACTTGAACACAAAGTCTATGAAAGTGCATGAGTGTATGAGTGTACAGGGTTCGTATGGGTCCTTGAATTTCCAGAAGAAAAAATTCTTCGGTACCAGTATTTTCTTATGTAAAATCTCTCCTTAAATAAGGCGAAATTTTACCTTTTGAATTAAATTTATTTTACTATAAAAAAAATTCTTATATTTGGCCTTGAAAATAATAGTACCCGTACGAACCCTGGTGTATGAAGAATTTTTATAATATCTGTGTTTAGATTTCAATTGAACGCATAGTTGACAAAATACAAAAAAGCTATTTAAAGTAACTTACTTTTATTTTTCTGTCAAGAATCTCTCTAAACTTTTTCAGGGTGTTATCAAACAAATGTGTTGTATATCTTGTAAAACTCCAACAAAACGCTTTACGACTCTAAACGAACTTAAATTATACGTAGTTGGCAGGAAACAGCTAAAGATATTTAGATTGATCATTATAAACAAAACTAGAGCTTTAAACAGGAGAAAATGTATTAGTGTTTTCCTCTGAACACAGGTGTTTTCGGTAAGTTACTCAAAACACTTAAAGTGAAAGCTTTTAGGGAGTCTAAAATAGGTTTTTAAGAACTTTTCAAGAGAGAACTTCTCCAAAATCTAATATTAGAGTAATATTTCCTTCCATTTTTATAAATTAGTTGATGCTGTATATTTAAACTATTTTATGTTACACAGTGTTGCCGCATTAGCAGATATTTCACTTAAAAATATTGAATTCAAACCAGAAAGTTTTTACTTTGATTTTATCTCCTTGCATCTTATTATAACTTAATTTTATTTTATTCTACTCTCTTTTAAATTTTTAACACTTTGAATTCTCAGCCCGAGTGTCTCTGGGGTTGGCGTTTTCGGTGATGCGAACTAAGCCCGAGAATCTCTGGGAGTCAACTTTTAAATCTTTGAGCTATAAAAATACTTACTGTATACGTTTACTGTCTTTTCATCTATTATCTACAAACCTTTTATTTCGATTTTTTTTAAAAACGTGGCAGCACTAAGCAGAAATAAGAATATGAGAATATCTAGAATCAGAACTTAATTCGAACTTATTGTGAATCTTGTGGTGTTGCTGTTTGTGCTTTCAAATGTATCAGATAAAAACAAATTTAACTAAATAATGTTAATATACAAAAAAAAACCTATTTTCAGATATTTGTACAACACTTGGATAAGTTTTCATTCAAGTCTATGTTTAAAATTCTATGTTAAAAAAATATTTTTTCTTTTGCGGAACTGTTTTTTTAAATATAAAACATCCTTTTTTCAATAATTTCTCATTAAATATTAATATTTAGTAAACTCGCTACGCTCACCAACCCCCGCGTAATCACCACGTGATTCCGTTCGGCATCGCGAAGCAATCCCTATTTTCTAACCAACCCCATACGTAATTGTTTCGCGTTTCCATTCTGGATCGCTTCACGATCCCTTATTTTCTATGTATTCAATTTTTAGATTCCAAACGCAGATGACCCTCCCCCCTTTCTCATTAGTTAATAGAAATTATCTTCTTTCTGTAAAAATCCCTTTTGCCATCGACCTCGAAAAAAAACCCAAAAAACAGAAGTCTATCGAAATGCAAAAGATTCTTCCCTTTGCCCATCCATCCTGTCTAATTTCTCTACTTTTATGGCTTTCACCAAGCACATTTTCTGCTAAGAAAAGACAGAATGCTCTGACCAATCAGATGCGTTTCGCGGTATCTACGCAGATTTTCATTGGTCCATTTCCAAATCTTTTAGTCCGTTACCAAATCGTTACTTTTTTGTATACAGTGAAACTTCCCTAAAGAGACCACGTTCCGTTCCAATAAAAATTTGTCTCTCCGATAGGTGGTCTCTTAATAGAGGTCATGTTTAAATCCAGATTTTAATTGTTGCAAAAAGGTAACAATTAATGTTAATAAAACTTATTTTTCACATTAGGAAAATATATGAAAATTTAAGTATCAAAACAAAAGTTAATTACATAAGTTAATTACTGCAGAGTTTAAAACATGAATCGTAGCATTATGGTTGTAGGCTACTTATACAATCCTCCACAACTGGAGATTATTGCAAGTAGATAATAGGCAATAAAAGAATCACTCGTATAGATCACGAACCAGAAGTATTAAAAATGCAGTCGTGACGTCATGGTCGGCAGTAAGGCAATGATGTTATGAAATCTTAGGAATTTTACATAAATAACAAAAGAAACGTGATATCAATCAATAGTTTATTGACGACAAGTAAATTTCTCCAACTTTACTAGTCTAGGAGTATTCATTTCGAGTAAGGTCACATAGCTTAACCCTAGATCTACCGGGAATTTTATTCAAGTTTTAATAAAACGTTCCACACCAGAATTTTTATTTAAAACTATTTAACTTATTTATTTACCTTATTTTTGTCTGGTTTATATACTTAGTTTATTTTAAAGAAATTTCTGGTTTGAATGAATATTTTGTATGTACCTGTCGGGTCCAATGGACCCGTCTGGTAGACGGAGGGTTAAGATGATAAAAGGATCAGTAGCGTCATTACAACCAAAAGACAAAGTACTCTCCAAGTGACGTGTACTTTTTAAGCAAAGCAAAATCGTACAAATATCTGCTCTCCAAGAGAATGTAACGGTATAAATAGTAGCAAAACAGACGTAAGCATACAAACGCTCAAAGCAAGGCCAATCCAGATAAGTGAAAGGGGAAGGAGAGGGGAGGCTGCGCCAGCGATTGGATTAACTTCGGGGCGGGGAACGCCTGACGCGCTGACAGGACTTGTTACTATCGGCGGTAGTTTTATAACGTAAAACGCCCTAGACTACGAAGTTCTCGCAAGGTACTCTGGGATATGGAATAATTTAATAAAATAAAATGGTATTGCTAACCTTCGAACGAGAAAGGAAAAGAATTTAATTAATGTCTCAGAATAAAATGAAAGAAATAAAGTCATTTAGTGGGTTTTATAAAGGAGTATAGTTATGAACAGATTAATGTTTTTAGAATAATAAATAAAAGAATAAGCTCGATTAAAGGTGTGGAATAAAAAGATAAAAGATATTTAAGATATTATTAAAGACAGGTAAAAAAAGGTAGATATTATAAGAAATTGGAATAGTTTAACTAAGATAAAAGGGGGGAAATTTTTATTATTACATATATATTAAATTTCAAACCATTCGGTTTATAAATTTTTGTACTGTTATATGCGAACAGACGACGGACCTTACGATGATTATAGGTACTGTGTATTTATATAATTACAAACGCACCTAAACAAGAGTAAATTACAATCGAGAAATTTCAGAACATAGACTCAGAAAATGAGCTACTGCTTATCTCAGAATGGAACCGAGCGGTGTACACTGTAAAAAAAGACAAATGTTTCTTAACTCCTTTCTTAAAAGTTTACGAAAATATACAATAATCCCTTCCGAGTTACCCACGATTCCGAAAAGTTTATCGTTAGAAACCTCAGAAGCCAGTATATTTTCGAAACTTACAGAGGCATTTATAAAAACATTGTTTCTTTTGCTGCCACTGATTTTCAGAAATGTTTCGAGTAGTTTTTATAGTACACACTGTAAAAACAGCTTGTAATTTTTACAGAATTTTTTTTTTCTTTTTTTACAGAAAAAAAATATTTTTTGAACTGAAACAATCATAATACAAAAGTTGCTTTAAATATTCATATTTTTCGAAATATTTCTGGATGGACTCATTTCTAATAAGAAAATATCAAGAAGTAAAACTTAAATTTAAAAAATTAAAAAACTCGACTGCGTAAAAAGCGAACTAATTAATTATTTCTCATCAATGTAAAACTATTTTTATATTACCTATTTTTTTTATTTACTTGTACTGAGGATTTTTTAACTGTGTTTAATTGTTAGTTCCTATCTATAAACACTGTTTTCATGAGGCCCATAGATGTTTATGAAAATTAGAGTTGTAGTAAAGCTAGAGATCCTACATACACAACTTCCAGGTTGTGCAATATTTAAACGGTGCTTCTGACTGTAAAATAGTCAATGAAACATTGTCTTCATTTTGAAAGACCTATCCAACGATATGCCACTCAATAGGGTGCGTAAAAAAAATTCCGTCTCTACCGCCATTTTGAATTTATAAAAACAAAACCTAGCCTATAACCATCGGAAGTTTAAGAAGAATTTATAGAGGCCTCATTCATTAAAATCCATCCACCCGTTGGGTTGTTTCGAGGGTATAAAGAAATCCACATACCCAGATACGCGTCAAACACATAACCCTTCTTTGAAGATGGATAAAAAGACTTTTGGTATAGTTGTAGAGTAATCTAAGAAAATATGGTAAGTGTAAAAGTTGCATTTGTGTCTTAAATTAAAAACGATTTTCATCTATGTTCCAGTTCTATACACCGGGCGGTACATCGGATACCTTTAGCGCAGATAGCGCCAGTTGGATTACTTAAATTTATAATTAAAATAATTATTTCAGTTAGTTGTAATAAATTTCATATTCAGCGTTCCTTTATTATTTTATTATCGAAATTAAAATATTTTGTATCATATTTACATAAATATTTAAATTAAAAATCATGGAATTCATTCAAAATTTTCATAATCAATTTAATGAAACTTGCACCTACGTAATAGTTTGTTACAAAAATGCAAAGATACGGAAGTAGAAGAAATATTCATTTATTGATGATAGGAAATATTTAAAGTCATCTAAATTTCCAAATTTATATCATTAAATAGGAAAATTTCTCGGGAAATTGTTAAAACATTGTAGCGCACTATTTTCTGAACCTTAATTAAATGCACCTAGAAAGTCTCTGCTGTATCAAATGACATTTAAATTTTCAATTCTTGTCATTAATTGGAATTTAGTTTCATAATTAGATGCTACATCGATTTCCGTTAGTTACTTATAAAGTTCGTAATTATAGGTGCTCTCTATCATTCTGCTGCTATAAATTAAGTACGTAATAGAAATTATGAATTTCGATAGAGTAATTTCAGTAAAAAAATAAAATAATATTTTCAAAAGAAAAAAGAACGAAAAATCATGCGTACAGCAGAGTTTATGAAACACTTTCCAACACATTCAGAATACTATAACAAAACTTCACATAAAATATGTAATGTGAACTTTAAAAAGTTCACTGTCTTACTTAAAAGACGATTAAAATAATGAAAAAGATGTTACAAGTTAAAAATATAGATTTTATTTCTTAGCACTTCCAAGCTTTGCAAGCTTATCATCAGAGAGTATTTTAATGACTAAATGTTGTTTAGTTATACAAATACGTCACATTGTTTTGAAAATGAGAGAGCGAATAATTATTAGAGCTGAAAGTAGAAGTGGCAGTTTCTTGGATTAAATTTAATTAGAGAAATTATGTACTATTCTTAACTGCAGTTCCATTTATTTTATGACATCACTTTGTTCTCATACGTAACGTTCGTTATTTTTACTAAATACTTAAAAATATTAATATAATAAAAGTTGCAGAGAGTTAAGCAGATAAAATTAATTAATTTAAGCTCATTATATAGCAATATAATATTTAAAAACCCTAAATGTGTACATATGGCACACACCATAAAATATAAAATTTTAGCTGAAATTTAGAACTTTAATTTTTTTTACTATTTTTCCCATTATTAGACCGATATATAAATTTTAAAAAAAACATAAAAATAGAAAAATTCGCGCAGTGAAGAGTTAAAGTTTGGGAAACACCGCCTCAGTTATTGAGCAGATATAATTGTAAAAGCCATAACTTCTTTCTAATGCAAATTTTAAGGAAACAATTACAGTAAACTCCCGACTATCCGGCCTAATGTGGCGGAAGGGTAGGCCGGATAACAAAAATGCCGGATAGGCCGGAGTTCTATAAATGTTTACTCCTTTCCTCCCTCCGCCTTGATATTAGAAACACAAGTTACACATTTTAAGATAAATTTTATATTATAGAGTACATACAGATTCAGAAGAAGCAAAATATTAACATAAAACTTTAGCCTAATTTATAAGAAATAAGTAAATCTTATTTTACTGTTTATTAATAAATGATTGCACAAATATGAAAAGTTATGTATAAGATAAAAGAGTCGTAATTTACATTTTTTAGTTTTTGAAAAAGTGTCTAGTTTTTTCTGCTTCTCTCTGCTAGTCCTCTTCCGCGAAGCAATGCCCCTCCATTTACGCAAACAGATGATATCGGCTGGCGTTGCTTCCTCCAGCTGACTAATATACTGCAGTGCTGCCTCAATCGTCTTGAACTCTTCGGAATGTGGGATGAGATTTTTTCCTGCAATCCTCCTCCTGCTTTTCTTCTGTTACTTCTCCCTCTGTCACCATTTATACAATATCGTTGTCAGTTAATTCATTAACTTCGTCGTTTGCTATCCATTCTGTAATGTCCTCTGCATTGACGTCTTCACAGCCCGGTATATTTTTCAGCAACGAAAGAAGCTTATCATTCTCACCTTCCACTTCAGTTTTCCACACGGGTTTATGTCCACCTTTATGATCCAAAAGAATGTTTCAAGACCTTGCAATTACTATGTTTCGAATTCTCTGCTATTGCATTTTGCAATCCCTTCTTGCTCCATCCTGTTGTGAGTTAGCACTTTTCCACGGACGGGAACCTGCCTGTCTCGGCCACTTGAAACTGCTAGTATTACTTTCAACTTTTTACTAGGCCGGATAGTACGGAGGGCCGGATAGTCGGGAGTTTACTATATATTAAAATGTTCAAAAAAGATAAGAGTTTCATGTATAAAAAAAAATAAAATTTCGAATATTTTGAAACTTTAAGAGTCCTGAGACCCCTTAAGATTTATTTAATATTGTTAGCAAAACATTTTATGACATATTTACATTGATATTTAAATTAAAAATTTATTAATTCCTCCAACATTTTCATAATCAAATTTAATGGGACTTTCACCTTCTTAATATTTTGTCACAAAAATTTAAACATACAGAACTAGAACAAATATACAACTATCATTGACAAGAAATATTTGAAGCCTTCTAAATTTTAGAACTAATATCGTTAAATGCCAAAATTTCTCGGGAAATTGTTAAAACAATGTAGCGTACTATTCGCTGAACCTTGGCCCATTAAGCACGAGCCTCTTTTACATTTCTTTTAATTCTTCGACACCGGTTTTTCTCACATTGTAATTTTGATTTATTTAATCGCTCAAAATTTGAGATTAAGCGTCGTTTACACGGAGCGAGTTTACTAGCTACAAGCCGGCGAATTCACTAGCTGCTAGTAAACTCGCCCCGTGTAAACACGTTCGCTAGCGAACTATCTGGCAGCTCAGCGAGTGGGAAAAAAGTTGAAAGCTCGGCTACTTTTCTCGCTACTCGCTGGCGTGTTAGCTACCTGGCTAGTAAACTAGCTGTGTGTAAACGGTGTTGCTAGTGAAATCGCTGCGAGTATTCAGTGGTTTCGTGGTTCTGCATATGTAAACAATGTCGACTGGAGTAGTTCGTGCCGGCATGAATGAAACAAAATAGATTTTTTCGAACAAAATTAACAAATAGGATACCAATAAATAAAATATTTTTGAGAATTATTCACTGTTTGAAATAACTACCATAATTATCACAAGGTGAATGTTATAATTATTTTAGGTAGATATTTTAAAATACTAATGTCGGGGAATTGCAGTTATCAAATTATTGAGACTGTACAGGGTATTTAAAGGGCAATAATTGGAAGAAAAAAAAAATCTGAAAAAAAAGTTTTGTATCAGTGCATAGATTCGTATATTTTCCACTATTTTTCACAGTTAATATTCCAATAAGTGCAATTTAAAAATTAAATGTGATTAATTAGATTTTCAGTTAAAAGATTTTATGCCCTATTAAACATCATTGAAATTGCATTTTTACTTTCTTCTATCTTTACAAGAAGAAAGTATTGGATTCGTAAAAATTTTCGACTTTCGGTTTTCGACGGATTTACACGTTTTAGAGGTCAGGGATTCCGAAAAACATGTTTTTACAAAATGTCTGTCTGTGTGTCTGTATGTGACACAAATTTTGTGGGCGCTCTATCTCAAGAACTAATGCACGGAATTTAATAGAAATTTATATTCAAGTAGTCCCTAATATAAATTGGTGCTGATTTGTTTTTGGTGTAAATCGCCCAACAGGTGGCGCTGCTATGCTGCATTTTTCAGAATTTCCCCTACAGCTCTATCTCAAGAAGTAATGCACGAATTTTCATCAAACTTCAAATTCAGATATGAAATGGTGCTAAATTGATGTAATTTCTTGTACTATTTAAATGATTTAATTGACATGATTTATATAGAAGAAAGTTTTGTGATGGCCACAACAAACTAGTTAACAGTGATTTCATGGGGTGTCCATTACTGAAAATAGACAAATGAAGCGTTACAATAATGGACACGGGTCTTAAAACCTTAAAAAATAATGAAATTTTATAAATGAGCATTAGAATATAAAATTCAAATTTCATCTTTTAATTTCGTATTGCAGTAACCTGTGTGTTTTATGTTCCATAACACAGTGTACTCTTGGTATACATTTAAAAAATCAGCAATATCATTTGCGTTCCACTTCATTTTTCCACGAACACACACACAAAAGAAAAAAAAAAGCAGGAAAACTCTGCACTTAATATAAAAACAAACACTGTTTACAGAAAAAAACATAAAAGAAAGCTTTAGTACGCAGCAAGTGATGCAATAGCGAGTTGGCTACTGAGCGAGTAAACAAGTTCGTGTGTAAACGACCACTATCTCGCTAGCTGACTCGCTCGCTTCTTTTCTCGCCGGGTTGTAGCTAGTAAACTAGCTCCGTGTAAACGAGCCTTTAGTTAATGCGAAAATTTCCAAATTAAAATACTGGTATTAAAATTTAAAAGTTTTGTTCGCTTTACATCGCAAGTTTTCTTGCCAGCCGGCTTTAATGGGTTAATTAAATGCACTTAGTCTCTGCTGGATCAAATGACATTTAAATTTTCAATTCTGGTCATTAATTGGAATTTAGTTTCATAATTAGATACTACATCGATTTCCGTTAGTTACTTATAAACTCCGCAATAATAGACACTCTGTATAATTCGGCTGCTATAAATTAAGTATGCAATAGAAATTATGAATTTCAATAGGGTAATTTCAGTGAATTTCTGTAAAAAAGTGAAATAATATATTTAAAAGGAAAAGCCTAGTTAAATGATATTTTAAAGTTAAGGTAAATGCACCTATAGTGGGTCACGTATCATTAGTGGGCCACAAATTTTTAAAGTTTAAAAACAAGCCCAAAATGCATTTTTGAAAAGACTGAAAGAAATCTGATTAATTAACATCGTTAAATGTTAACTTTCCATAAACTGTTTCGAATTTTTTTTTTTTTTCTGCTGGTAGATTTTTTTTTCTAGAAGGTCTTCAAAAACAGATTTTTTTGGCAAATTCTTAGAGATTTCATTAAGAGATAAACTTTTATTTAAAACATTGTTTCTTTAATATTATGTTTTACTTTAAATTAAGCTGCTGTTGATTTATTCTATTACATTGCGAATAGTTTGTTAGATAAGCCGAAAACTTAAAGATTTATGCATCAGAAATTTACTAGTCCCACTACTAGAACATAGAGGACGGTAATATATTTTATTTTTAGGTGCGTTCGTAATTATATAAATACGAAGCACCTATAGTCGTCGTTCAGTCCGTCTGTCCGTCCGTCCGCATATAACAGAGCAAAAACTACCCAACCGAATGGTCTGAAATTTTAAATATATAATTGCAGCAAAATTTTGTCGAGCCATTTTAAATTTTATGAAAATCGGATGTATAGTTTAATTACAGGGACAGTCAAAAGTTTTCCGTTACATTACGGCCAATGGAGAAAAATTATTGCAAGTGCATTTTAATGATGTTACAGCCTTCCGAATGATCTGAAATTTTAAATATATAATTGTTGCAACATTTTGTCGACTCATTTCCAATTTTATAAAAATCGGATGTATAGTTTAATTGCAGGGACAGTCAAAAGTTTTCTGTTACATTACGGCCAATGGGAAAAAATTATTGCATGTGCATTTTAATGATGTTACAGCCTTCCGAATGATCTGAAATTTTAAATGTATAATTGTTGCAACATTTTGTCGACTCATTTCTAATTTTATAAAAATCAGATATATAGTTTAATTACAGGGACAGCCAAAAATTTTCTACTACATTACGGCCAATTGGAAAAATTATTTCAAGAGCATTTTAATGATGTTAGAGCCGTTTGAACAGAATGAAATTGATAGGCACTTACGAAGTGCACTAAAATATACATTCAGTACAATATGAGGTGCAAAAAGTATTTATAAAACTAGTTATAGTACGAACGCACCTCATTTGCCACGTTTGACGAGCAATTTCCAACTTGTTTTATTTTTTCGAAGAATATATTATGAAACTTTGAATATTTATTCTGATTCACGAAGGTCAAGATTAAGCTTATGTATATATGTGCATTTTGGAATTCACTAACACTTTAATAATAATTAGACAAATATCTTTAAATGGCCCACTATTGGTGCGTTTACCTTAAATGTGGATTAATATGTTATCTCAGATGAAAAAAGGTATGTACAGATTGTATATTTAATATTCATTTAATATTTTTAGCAAAACATTTTATCGCACATTCACATTGATATTTAAATTAAAAATTCATGATATCACTCAACATTTTCGTAATCAAATTTAATGGAACTTTCACCTACTTAATATTTTGTTACAAAAATTCAAACATACAGAACTAGAGCAAATATACAATTATCATTGGCAGGAAATATTTCAAGCCTTCTAAATTTTGGAACTAATATCCTTAAATGCCAAAATTCCTCGGCAAATTGTTAAAACAATGTAACGTACTATTCGCTGAACCTTTATTAAATGCACTTAGCAAGTCTCTGCTGGATCAAATGACATTTAAAATTTCAAGTTTTGTCATTAAATGTAATTCAGTTTCATAATTATATGATGTATTGATTACCGTTATTCACTTATAAAATCTGTGATTAATATTATAGACACTCTCCCTCATTCTGAATCTTTTAATTAAGTATGTAATAGAAATTGTGAATTTCAGTAAAGTAAAAAATATGATACATTTGTTTCAGACGAAAAAAAAAGAAAATGTTCTAGTTGAATGATGTTTTTAAGTTAGATGTTCAGTTCATATGTTATCTCGCATAAGAGACATACACTTACAGATTGTATATTGAAGATTCATTTAATATTTTTAGTAAAATATTTTTAACATACTTATATATACACTTAAATAAAAATCTGTATTTAATAAAGTCTGTAAATATTGATGTTATAGTGCTACCTCCATTAAATTACGGAGCAATCTTTGAAATTCTATGGAAAACAGTTCATATTGAAATACTTTTTCCCTGGGAACTATTGAAATGAATTCAGTGAGATATTTAAAATTGTTTTTGGCAGTAGTTCGCTATAAATTGATCGTCCGGAAAGAAAAATAAAGGTACAAAAAAATGGAGAGACAATTTTTTATTTGCCGGAAAGCTCTGAAATTGAATGAAATTCAAAATATCATAACCAGGTGAGTATTGGTCGTAGAACAATGTAATTTTCATTGATTTACTTGTCTGAACATTGTGCAAAATTTTCTAAACACAGGATGAGCACAAATTCTTCCCCTGGTTGTAAATACTTATTGTGCGAAAACTCTTATAATAGGCTTGTTTGGTTATGTTTTAAATACTGTTATAAAGTTTTTAATGGGAGCACATATTTCATGAAATTTTATCGTATGACTCCTTCCTAATCTCGGGGAATGTCAAAGCGATATTCTGCCACTTCTGGGAAAATCAACAAGTCGGAAATTGTACGTCAAACGTGGCAAATGAGATGCGTTCGTACTATAACTAGTTTTATAATTATTCAGATCTTGGTGCAATAGCTGTTGCACTCTTATGCAAAAATGCATGAATACAAAATTTATTACAATTATATACATTAAATTCAGTAATACGGAAATAATTTAACTTCATCTTAAATAGGACGTAATCACCATGGTAACCTAGAATCATCACCTATCGTGGGATATCATACAATTAATTTCGTATGAGGGCATTTAATGGAATGAAGAAAACTTTTATTAATATCTTTTTAAGTTCTGATTCGATTTTCATAAAATTTGGAACGACTCGACAAAATTCTGCAACGATTATATAAGGGGCATTCTCACAATCTTTTGACTTTTGGGGGAAAAAAAAATCTGGCGAAATTAAACTTGCTAAAATAACATTTTAATCTGATAGACGAATGCCTTAATGATTCAAAATAAAGAAAAAATGATCTGCAGCGAAAACTTTTTTATTTTACTAAGGTTTAAGTTAAACTTGCGAGTTTAATTTTCCTTACCGTTTTACCCCTATAACTTTTTATTTTCTTTTAAATTTTTACTTATAATGAATTTGCATAGTACCCGCAGTACATTAAAATAAGAAATGATAACAATGTAGTACTTTTAATACAGAATTTTTGTATAACATTGTCTTAAAGGGGTGTTAAAGAAGGGACGGTAAGGTTAAAAAGGGGATGGTATTGGAAAAAAGGGACGAAATGGTAAAAAAAAAAGGGACGGTAAGCATGGAATGGTAAGGAAAATTACCACCTATTTTTAGGAAAATCATGTTAAGACTAAGTGATAGCCACAATGTTCATTGATTTTTAGAAACAGTTGTTAACATTGGATTAAATTAATTTTTTTTTTTAATTTACCTCGAAAAGTGCAAGAATAAACCTTGGGGACGGTGAGACTACCAATAAAGCCACGATGCTTGAAATTGATATTTAAAAGCTGATTTAAATTCTACAGTAAATTTCCTGCCAATGAATTTTAGACATTATTTCTCTAGCATACTTCTGCATGAGAAAAAACTTTAAAAAAATTCTGTGGCTGCATCTGAAATGATTTTCAGTATAATTTTAGAAGAGGGATGGTAAGGAATCTAAAACCCAGGGACAGAGTTTAAAAAATAATAACAACCCAAAAAAATGTGTGCAGGTTAATTTTTAGCAACATATTTATATAAAACAATAGTTCCAGTTTCAGAAAAAAATTACATCGAATTATTATTATTTTTTTTTTTTTTTTTTTTTTTTTTTTTTTTTAAACAATTTTATACAGACAACTCCAAACTTAAAAATCAGCATCAGGGATACGGGACGGTAGATGAGTTTTCCTGGTATTTGGACCCCCAACATCGTCCAAAACTTATTTATCTCGTTAATATTGTTATGCAATCACGCAATGGGATGTTCCCCAGTATAGGAAATAAAAAAAACACAAAAAAGTGTATTAAATAAAAAATTATTATTCAGGGACATTTCAAATGATTGTAAGAATGCCCCATATATATTAAATTTCAAACCATTCTGTTGGTTAGTTTTTGTGCTGCTATATGCAGACAAACGGGCAGATAGACAGACGGACGGACCAGGCGACGACTATAGATGCTACGTATCTGCATAATTACGAACGCACCTAAAAATGCAATAGAAATGCAATGTCAGAAAAATAAATGAAAACTGTTGTTGTTTTGTTCTTATTGGTGTTTTAATTAGAATTAATGGAAAGTCGTTGAATTTCCAAAACACAAAAATGAAGCTGATCAAAGTATAGCTAATAATGATAATAATAATAATAATAATAATAATAATAATAATAATAATAGTAAAATGAAAAAGTATTTAAATCGATTCAGTTATTCAATATCAGCCGTTTTCCGTAGAATTTCGAATTGTTGTTTTCCCTTCAATATATTATTGGAGAAATTCAAAGATGCAGAACTAGATCAAGCATTTAATTATTGTTAATGGAAAATGCATCAAACTTTCTAAATTTCAAAAGTAATATCCTTAAATGTGAAAATTACTCGGGAAATTGTAGTGTGTCTAGAAGAATGTAATGTAAGATTCGCTGAATTTTCATTAACACTTTATTATGCCCCAAATTATGAATCAAGAAATTGTTCTACGTTCAATAATTATTTTCCTTGGTGTATGAAAATATATTAGAAAAATTGGATAATAATGACAATATGAAACTTAAATAATTGTTTTCATTAAAAATGGTTTAATAAATCGGTATTTTTGTAAAATATTTTCAGGAATAAATATATTGTAAGTTGTAATTTTCCAAATGGACAAAAAATGTCCGGATTCGAACCAGGGATGTCTTGACTGAAGCTGCCAATGCTCTGCCAACTGAGCTAACCCGGACGAATTTGGAGGACCTAATTCACTCAGCTAACCTTAAGGGGTCTCAGGACTCTTAAAGTTTTAAACTTTTCGCAACTTTTTTTTTTTAGATGCTGAACTCCTATCTTTTCTGAACCTTTTGATATAATTGTTTTCTTGAAATTCCCATTAGAACAGAAGTTATCCCAGATAGTATTTTTAATTTGCAGAAGTCTTGCTTTGAAAACCTGCAAAGTTGAAGCAAGCTTAGCATGACAAGACTGAAAGTTCATAACAAGACTGCAGCAAGATAACGCAAACGCCGAAGTCACCACAATTTGAACTTGCAGCTAACTTGTCATGCAAGTTAAATTCATGCTGTATCAAATTTATTGCAAATTAACGGCAAACAAGTAATCAAAAATACTGCAAAGCAGTCATCTTTCCACGCCCCACTATCGGCTTACAACTGTTTAACTACAACACTATCCCAGGTGTTACACGCTGGTACTACACATATATACTACTAATCCGCAAACCGGATAATCCGCGCACAGATAATCGAGAGTACACTTTATAACTAGAAGTTATACTGTCCATAAATAATATTTTTTTACTCTATGTCAATTGAAAAAAATAAAGATAAAGCATTAACATTTAGACTAGCGTCTAAATCGCGCCCCTCGCAACGGCTCATATCACAAATGCACCCGCGAAATTCCCTAGCACGGTGCGCTGGCTCATAGGATGCTTTGTTTACTTTCAGCTTAAAAGCGGAGCGTTGCATATCCTGTCTTCACAGTTTTTACAAAAAAAAATAATAAAACAGCTAACGAATATCATTCATGGTCAAGTTAAATGAGCTTTATTTAAAACCGAATTAAAATTGCTTGATATCATCATTTATTTGTATTATTATTATGTTTTTTTTAAATCTGAATAAAATCAGTTTAGTTTTTCTTTTGGATTGATTTTTACTGGAGACGGGATTTTATATTTATTAATGTTCAATAAAGAGAAATTAAAACAATATTACAGACAATCTTAACATACTGACAGAGGTAACATTTTATAAAATTTCTCTCTTTTAGTAAAGAAAAAAAACTCGCCATTATGTTATGAAAGTTGCTAGAATACTATTTTATTACTATTATAGTTATAAGATTACTATTTTATTACTAGAACACATTTTTAAAAAATATGCCTTTTAAGTATTGATGTGAGATACAGTATCCTAAAAATAAAAGTATGGCTAAATATTCTTTTTTAAAAACTGCTTCATTTCCTAGTTAGATGACCACTTTATTTTTGTAAGAATATAACCAGACTGATGTGCCAATTCCAAAACTTTATTCTATCTCATACATGTTAATAATTCAAAATTCGCTATCACAGTGTTAAAATTAAATGGCAATCTATGACTCTATGTCCATCATGAGGAATGTAAAGGCATATAGGTTTGTAGAATTGGATGTATTTAATAAGAGGATATAAGTATTGCATTGTTTAAAGCAAATCATTGAATTTTGGAACCCGACCTCTGAGATGTCCGCAACGAAAATTCTAACCCAACGTATCAAAATAAACACCTGTTGTTCAATATACACCCAAGTCTAATAAGGATCTATTTACGTGAAAATGTAACAGAATACTAACTTTGATAAAATTCCGTGCATTAGTTTTTGAGATATAGCTTTTGCGAAAATTGTGAAAAATTCAGCATAGCAGCGCCACCTGTTGTGCGATTTACACCAAAAGCTAATCAGTAACAGCTTACATCAACGTCTAACTGAATATGAAATTTGATGAAAATCCGTGCATTAGTTCTTGGTATATAGCAATTAATTACTCAGAAATCGTACAGAAAGCAGCACAGCAGCGCCGCCCGTTGGGCGATATACACCAAAAGCTAATCAAGCTGGTTTATATCAAGGTCTAACTGATTCTAAAGTTTTATTAAATGCCGTACATCAATTCTTGATAGAGTTATTGTTGAAATCGTGAAAAAATCAGCATAGCAACGCTACCTGTTGGGCGATATACACCAAACACTAATTAGCACCAGTTTATATCAAGGTCTAACTGAATCAATAGGTTTGTGAAATTTCGTGTATTAGTTATTGAGATAGAGCGGACACAAAATTTTCCTCAGATACAGACTCACAGACAGAGAGACAGACAGACATTTTCTAAAAACCATTGAATCGTATTCAGGATTTGCTATAACGTATAAATCAATCGAAAACCGGAAGTCGAAAATTTCCCAAATCCAACTAATTTCCTCTTGTAGAAGAACTATTAGAAGAACTCAAAAATGGGAAACATGGATTTTTCATTTACATTTTTTATTAATAATTAAAATCAGTACAAAAACCCTCAACGGGTTAAACATTTGTGACACAGCACTTTACCTTATAGCTCTAAAAATTTTAAATATAGGTATTAAAAATAATGATATAAAAATTTGGGTGACGCTATGCTATTAATTAAAAGAAAAATATATCATCATTTTCTTTTATCTATTTATATTCAAAAGTGAGTATTTTCAGCATCAATATAGTACATATATACAATTTATTCACTAATGCTTTTTTAAACAGGTCTCTGATAAATTCAGAATATGGGTTTTAAATGAGATGATATGAAAATTTGAGTGGCGAATTTATGGGGCTTTAAAAGGTTTGTTTTAAAATTCGATGAAAATTATTTTTGGTGTGTCTTTTTAAATATATTTTCACATCCAAACGATATTTTTAAATTTTCCAATACACTGGTAGATATATCAAATTTTCACTGAGTCTATATCATACACTGAAATGTTTTATTTCAATCAATTGAGTTATCTTTTGTGTCAAGCTATCCAAAAATCATAAGTAAAATCTATGTAATGTTTTGTTTGCGTCATAGTAGCCAAATTAAATGAAATATATGCAAATCGATAACATGACAGAAAGAAAACTCGATAGTTTTTTTTTTAATTCTTTATTTAAAGAAAATAATCTGTAACATGTGTTGTTCAATAAAAAGAATAAATAAATAATTACTGTTAAGTTTGTAGCTTTTAATGAGCAAGTGGAAAGCATGTTCAAAGTTTAGTCATATATGCTTTTCTTGAGTTATACTTTGCGCTCACATCTGGAGTCCCTGATGACTGATAATTATAAACAGTGAAGTTCTTAGCAATAAATGAAGATTGAAGAGAGTCTCATTTAAGCCGATACGGCTCAAATCAATGAGTAATGCAGAAAAATTCCGAAGAAACAAACGAAATTTTTGAAATAGATAGTTTCGGCCGAATTTTCAACAGCATTCTCCCCGAAAATGTAACGAATATTTCGGTCGATCCACACTCAAAGTTACTAAAACTTTTAAATCTATTATACTTCACTCGTTAGTCGCTTATTCTCTGTTCTCTAATGCCAGATATTTAAGATCTGACTGCTTACCTTTACCTAAGAAAGCCATTTTAAAAACTGATATTCATATGCTATTTATTCTTTCCTTTAAATACTGAAACAACCAGAGATCACACACACACACGCAAAAAAAGTATCTGAATTTAACTTGTTTCCGCAGATAAAAAAGAAAAACCATATTTTCCCTTTAAATAGGGACTTTCTCAGTAGCATAGGGAATTTCGCGGGTGCATTTGTGATATGAGCCGTTGTGAGGGGCGCGGTTTAGACGCTAGTAACATTTAGCAGAGTTAATGTTTATTTGAATTAGCACAAAAAAAATTTTATTTATTTTTAACTGCTCCCAGTAAAATAATAAAAATTCAAAATGTTTATGCTTTACTTACGCTAATTAAAATCTTAGGAGTTTTTAATGTGTATTTTATTGCATTAGAATTTCTTATTTTACTGTTTAGTACATACATAAATGGATTTAGATCATTCCTTCATATATTAAAATTATGAGGGAATGACGAAATGCTTCTGAAAAACATTTTATACAAAAATGCTTAGTCTAATGTACTATATTTTCAGTTACTTATTTTCAGTTTTTAGTCTTTTGAAACACATTTCTAATAATATAACAACATAAAAAATGCATTTCATTAGTTTTTATTAAATTTATAATAGATGAGGGAATGATGGATAATGAAAATACTTACTTTGATCTAGTACTTGAAAGCCATGTGCTAGCTAGTCATGAATGTTTTTGAGCAGACAACAAGATAACTGCTTCACTTTACTCATGTACAAACTCTCCTAGACACATATAAAGTATGTGCTGCTTTCTATTAAGTAAATAGGGGCAAATTTATAGTTACGTGAGGGAATGATGGCAAATACTAGGGACATCATTAAAAAGTTCCCTAATTCTTTCTTTCATTATATAAAATGAAAATATAATTAAATGGCTAAATATTTATTTAAATATGTTTAATGGATTGGGAAAAAAATAACTATAAACATTCATGCTGCAATGGCAGAGAAAATCTTTTCTTTCCTACATATGTGAATGGGGACATAGTGAGGGAATGATATTTGCATTAAAAAACACATTTAATTTATCCTATTTCAATTTCAATAAGCAAATAATTACAGTTTATATGTAAAACTGATTAATATTGATAGTTTAAATAACTTTTTCTTTTTGTAATTTTAAAAATATGTCTTCAAGACCACTGGGACATAAAATTGCCACTTTTCAGAGAATGACATAAAATTTTCATTTACACTTTAACAATATCTGCAAAGAGAAATATACTACAAAATTTGTTTTCTTAAAACAGTGGTGCAATTAGAATTTAAAAATAATAGCCCGTTTTTTTACTGAGTTATTACTGAAGTTTTTTTTTTTTTTTTTTTTTTTTTTTATTATTATTATTATTATAGAATCAATACTTTCATGCGAAATTCACTAAAACTACAATTAGACAAATTTCAGATTGTGGATATTTCTGTATCCTTAAAACCAGTTGCTTTTATGCAAATTAATTAACTCTTAACTGAGACATGGGAATAGTATATAAAAATTTATTGAGCGTGAACTCAGAAGTGGTTTCACGCTTTGTAAGTTATCCTCCCCAAGCTGCTATTCATATATGACTCAAACAGTTTTACTTTAAGCGTGAGCTTTTCGCTAACATTCAAAATGCATTCTTTTGTATTTTTTATGTCTTTTATTAACAATGCTTTATGTAAATTTCGCTGCTTTATTTTAAGTAGAATAAATAATATGTTAGATTATTATTCATTATTATTATACATTTACGTTTTAATACAGGGTGTCTAAAAATTAGTTAGGCAAAAAGAATGATTTATTAAATGGAATTGACAGAGGAAAAATTGAAGTACATATTATTGTAAGTTAGAAAAATAGTTCAAGTTCACCATTACCAAAAATGTTCGATATGACTTCCACAGCAGAATGAGTTTCAGGAAACCAAAGACAGCATTTCGCTTTTTCAGCACCGTTGAATATCTCCATTATCGTAATGCCGAACAGGAATGATTACTGCTCGCTAAACTATCGCTTAGCGTCAGTTATGACACCTAACGCCATCTATAAATAAACTTCTGCAATATTACTACTACTAGTCTAACTTTCAACTAGTTAATTTCATTTAAGGGGTCTCGGGACTCTTAAAACTTCAAAATTTTGGAAATTTTTTTAGATGTTAAACTCCTATCTTTTCTGAATATTTTGATATAATTGTTTCCTTGAAATTCATATTAGAACAGAAGTTGTGGCTTTTAGTATTATACCCACTTAATAGCTCAAGCGGCGTTTCCAAAATTTTGAAGTCATTGTTCTCCAAATGACGTTTTTGGGCATAACGCGCGCGATATCTCAGAAACTTCTGAATATTTTTTCTTGAAACTTTCAAAACATATGTTTCATGTTAGTGTGTAGAAACTAAACCTAAAATTTCATTTTTATTGTTCAAAAAAATATTTTTTAAGTGATTATACAGTTGAAATTTTCATAATTTTGTATTAGCTAAATACAACTTTGTATTAAAAATGTAAAAATGATTTAAATACAAATTTATTTAGGTTCAGAGTAATTATTACAATCTGAAGTATAATTAGGCACAAAAAATTTCATTCTATTCTAGTTCCAAAATTTATTTTGTAATGAAGTTTATTTTGTAAATGATATGTTAGATTATTATTCATTGCTATTATACATTTACGTTTCAATATATTGTTTGGTTTTTAAAAGAAATAATTAAGGAGACAGTTAGGCGTCGCCCGGTGGCGTGGTCAGTAAGCGGAGGCTGCTGTCAGCCCTAGGGCCCGGGTTCGAGTCCCTGGGTAAGGCATGGATGTAACTGTGAATGTCCCATTGTAGTTATATAATATATGTAATGGAAAATAAAAACTGTTGTGACTTGTTGTTGTTTCTATGTATAATAAGGATCATTCGAGGCGACAGCCATTGTAGCTATAGGCCCCAAAGCATTCTCCACTTCGGTGGACTTCAAATGTCAAATGACAGTTAGGCCTAATACCTGATATTTTTTATACAGGGGGTAGCCGAATTCGACCGACAAATTCAGAAGGGTAATAAGTAAGCATATATTGGATGAAAAATTGTCATAGAGCACTTATTTAGTCACAAATACACAGAGTGTTTCATCCTAACTGAACTCTCGTTGACAGTAATAATTTTGATAAAAATAAACACATTGCTTGAAAAATGTAACTATATGTACCCTGTTTTGTATGAAATGTGGTAACATCACGAAAAGTTCTGGAAAAACAGGGTGCTCACGCAATTGGTAATCGCAGTAGAAAATGTGGAGCGTCGAGTGCGTACTACTGACGCGTATAACGGAAAATTCTACCACTTTTCTTTTTTATTAGCGGATTTACAGCAAAGGTGATAATATCTATTAAAAGTTTTATTGTAATATACTTCTGTTACCTGAAAGTTATTACCGTCAACCTAAATTGAATTATGGTAGAACATCCTGTATTTTTGATTAAATAGTGGTTTGCGACCCCATGTTCCATGGTAATTTTTCAATCCTCTTATTTCCTACTATCACCCCTCTGAATTTGTCGATCGAATTCGGCAACACTCTGCATATATATATATTAATAACTTTCAGGTAACAGAAGTATATTACAATAAAACTTTTAATAGATATTATCACCTTTGCTAACTATTGGTTACAATACATATAATAATAAAGCCAATAAACTTCTCTTAAAAATTCTTAATCAATTATATGTTCTTACTACAAACGATGATAATACACATTGTATAAAAAATAGCTATCAACTTGTCAATATTTTAAAAAATCTTCATTGTGTATATAATATAACGACATATGACTTCAAAGATCTTTTTAATAATATAGACCTATTAGATTTACATAAAATTATAAATGCATTATTTAAAAAGTATTATAAAAAACTGGAATTACCATCTAATATTGATATTGCATATTTTAAATCTTTAACAAACTTCATTATCTATAATAATTATATATTGCAAGATAACACTTTATATTTACAGCATGTCGGTATACCACAAGGCGGTTGTACATCCAGTTTACTCTCAGACTTATACTTATATCATTATGAACGTAATTTTACTAATAATAATCTACATTTATATCGTTATATTGATCACATAATTTTAATTGATACTGATCATTCTGCAATTACTCAATTTCCAGTAGATTATCCCACTAATTTGGAATTAAAGGAAAACCTTTTATCGCACAATACAATTAACTTCTTAGATCTTAAAATTACAATAAAAGACAACAAAACAATCACAGATTTATATGACAAACGTAAAGAATTTAAATTCAAAGTTAATACATTTACAAATTTTAAATCTTGTCTACATCATTCTGTATTTCGAAATATAATACTTAATCATTTATATAGAATAAAATGTTTATGTTCTTCTCCTCTAATTAACAATAATATTAAAAAACTAATTTATGATGCATTAAATCATGGTTTTCCAAAAAAATTCATATATTCATTAATATACAATTAGTATTTTTCTTACATGATCTTTTAAAACAAATTAACACATGCGTAAACAAAATTACAAAAAAAAATTATAAAATAAAAAATATCTATAAAAAATTAAAAATTGTAAAATAATATAAAAAAAAATTATTATAGGTTGGATGGGTGGGTAGATGTTAGAGTACGGAGGAGGGTGGTGTTGTCTGGATAATACGCAATGGTTAATTTATATTAAAAAAAATTGGGGCTTTTGTATTACTACTATATTTTTGATACGTATTTTATAAGGATGTTGATTTGATATTTTATATGTAATTGGTGATTTTCATTAATAATTAGCTTAATTATTGTTTAATCTTATTTACAATCATTTGTTATAAATTTTAATTTAATAAGGACAATATCATATTAATTACTAATAGTATGCCATTTTTATAGTGATTAATATACATATAAGTATATTTAATATAAATAAAGTTATACTGTATGTATTAAAATTGGGTAATTATTTTTATTATTATTCCTCTATTCTTATTAATATTTTAATATTTATCTATTTTCACTTTGTGTTATAAAATTTATTATCGGTTTAATGTTTTTGAATGTCCCACATTCATACTTTTAGGATTTTTATGGATGTATGAAAATAATCCACACACTATATTTGTGCTTTTTAGGTAATCGGAATTTAAGTATCTGTTTACCTTCTATATACTCCCATATGTTTTTTATTTCCTGTTCATTTTATAATTATCTTATATATAATAGTTTTTATTAAAGATTTTTATATTTTTAATAATTATTTATATTAATTATTAATGAATTTATTTTGTTTTATAGCATATAGCTATATGCTATATATTATCGATGTTCTAGAATTATTTAAATTCTTAGTGTAGTTTAAATAAGTTAGCTAATATAATATTTTGTATGCTTTTTAAATTTTATTAACAATAGTTTTTTTTTTAAATACATTGTGTGTTTATATTCGGTTTATAATTATCTATATATAAGGATATGTTTGGTTTTGCTGTTAATAAAACAATTGTTACATTCAAATGCTTACAACTGTTTATCTTGTGACAATTGAATAACAAAAGTAATACTAGATGGCAGCACCAAAATCTGTATTTCGACGATAAGTTCTAAATTTTACTTTTTCTAGCTACATTTCAGTTATAATTTACTACACCAGGGGGAATTTTTAGCTAAATTTTGACGATATTGTTAAACAGTTTTTAATTAATTTAATAGTGCATTTTAAATATGTAATTACTTTCTATTTATTTTATTTTATATTATATTAAAAGTTATTTAACATTTATTTCAAAATGTATTAACTGCATCCTATGGTATCAATTACTGTGATTTCTTAACTGTTTTATTCACCTTAATCTTTACGATATTTTGGGTGCCATGTGCGCGTGGATTTATTCTAAAATACTGAAATATTAATCGGTATGGTGTTTATTATTTATATTTTATATCCTATAAATATTTAAATAGGTTTTATTGATTTTTCCATTTCATATTATTTGTTTCTATTCTGTTTTCATTTTTAATCAATTCACTTGATTTTAATGGTTGTTTGGACACAGGGGAAAATAATTTTTAGCTTTAGCTTATTTTTCTCACAGAAAACAACCATTTTGCTTATATCATTGAATTCTGTGCCCTTGACAACGTAATTCAATATACAAGCTTTTCCATTATTTGTCGGTGTCCACTTTCTTATTTTTCTTCCATAATAATTCTTATAAAAAAAATTTTTATACTTACAGCTTTAATTCATAATATTACGGTTTTTGATGGTGGTAGGTTATGTTTAATTAATGGTTATATATATATATATATATATATGTAATGATATATGTAATAATAATATATATATATGTCGGTAATGTTTAATTGATGGTTATATATATATATATATATATATATATATATATATATATTATTCTTATTATCATTATTATACTAATTTTTTTGACAGTTTTTAAAATGTAGGCATAAAATTTTCAGTTAATAACTGTTAATTTATATCCACAATTGTGTTTTTAATTTAACATTAAAGCTTAAATTTAACCCTTAAATGCCTGATTTTTCAAAAATCATTATAATAATATTTTTCGGCTTTCATTTTTTAAATAAATCATGGGAAAAATACTTTAAAAAATCATATTTTGTTTTAAGTATGGTTTACGGCTAAAAAACAGTTTGTTACTAATCGGCAATACTGGTCTTTAACTGAAAAAATAATTTTCCTTGATAAAATTCTATAATATTAAACACACAAGAATTTTAGGAACTATAATGAGAAATAAATAAATTTTACTTGCTCATTGCAGAACAAAATAGAGTATTTCGCAAGCTTCCAAGCAAAACAAAAAGAACAAGTGCAACAATTGAAAAAATAAATCTATCTTTATTCTTAAACAGTACAAGTGTTGCCATCTACATGTTGAAAATCGATTTAATAATATTTTCAGAATGTATTTTATTAGCAACATTAGGCATTATAGCTTCAATATCATTCTAATTCATTGTAGAAGCCTAAATTGGGTATGTTGCCGAAAAGCAACACCCGGCATTTAAGGGTTAAATTTGCTTCATTCATGTATTTTAATTTGTCTGCATAATGAATTTCGATCTGCTGAAAGTTACAAAATATATTGGTTGATTTTTAAAAGAAATAATAAAGGCAACATTTAGGCGTTAATGCCTTATACATATTTTTTTTTTTTTCCTAAAACTATTTTTTATTGGGCAGCTTTTAAAATGTCGGCATAATTGATATTTAAGAAAAAAAAGAAAGAAAGAATTAAGGAGACGTTTTGGGCTACTACCTTATATTTTTTATATTATTATTTTTTTCTAAAATTATTTTACATTGCACAGTTTTCAAAATGTCGGCATAAAGTTTTCAGTTAATAATTGTTTATTTATATCTGCAATTCTGATTTTAATTAAACATTAGAATTGAAATTTAAATTTCCTCTATTCATATATTTTAATTTGTCTGCATGATGAATTTCGATCTACTGAAAGTTACAAAATATATCCATTGATTTTAAAAAGAAATAATTAAGGAGACCTTTGGCCTAATACCTTATATTTTTTACCTTTTACTTCTAAAATTATTTATTACTAGTATATAACACCCGCCAAAAATGACGGAATGTTGATCTGCCTTTCATTTTCACAAGATTTCATACAAAAAAAAAACAGCATGGTGATTATTGAAAGGTTTGTATTACAGAAAAGACGTGTTAAAAAGGACAAATGATGAGGATTTTTTTTTTTTTTTTTTTTTTTTTTTTACTCGGTGTTCAATTTTTTAAATAGTCATCTATCAATAAGAGCTCCAAGTCTAATCTTTAGAATTAAGAAATAGAAAATCACTGAAAATTGCATCATGTTGACATAATCATATAAATATTTCTCCTTAGTTTTTTTAACACTAGAAAGGCCGGAAATTTTAGTCAAGTTTTATAAAAACATTTTACACCAGAAATTTGATATAAAATAGTTTAACTTTTTATATAAACAAAAAATTGAAACTGTGGATGAGTTAAAGAAGCGTATCATTCAAGTAATTCGTCTAATAACTCCTGATATACTACGAAACATTTGGAGAGAACTGGATTACCTTTTAGATGTTCATCGCGCTACAAAAGATGGACACAATGAAATCTGTTAATATTAAAATTTGGTGAGATGTTCTTTCTACTTAAATATTTAACCCCTTAAGGGGGAAGTAATTGTGTTTCTGTAATGTCAAATTCACACCGGAATCTGCAAAAAGTTTTATTGCAAAATAAGGAAAAGCAATTTTACGACTTTTTTTCCACCAAAGTTATAAAAGTAAAATTTAATAAAAATTTTCTGGTGCAAATCGTCATTAATCATAGGTGGGATAAAAGATATACCACCGCCTCTCAAGGGGTTAAAAAAAATTCTAATGGGTAGTTCCGTAAAAAACAGCCATAACTTTTGGATACTTTTAGCCCGGACACCCTGTGCTATAGATGACATGGTTCGCCCAGGAATGATTACCCACACTTTCTTGCACTTGGATTTTATATAAGTAGATTAGACAGTTTTCAAAATGTCGGCATAAAATTTTCCGTTAATAATTGTAGATTTATATCTACAATTATGTTTTTAATTGAACATTAAAGCTTAATTCTAAATACTCTTCATTCATACATTTTAATTTGCCTACATGATAAATTTCGATTTGCCGAAAGTACAAAATATATTGTTTAATTTTTAAAAGAAATAAT
Source organism: Maratus speciosus (assembly GCA_963932465.1). Taxonomy (NCBI): domain Eukaryota; kingdom Metazoa; phylum Arthropoda; class Arachnida; order Araneae; family Salticidae; genus Maratus; species Maratus speciosus. Next base: position 139,631,556 of record OZ010793.1, read on the forward strand.
TAAGGAGACATTCGGGGCTAATACCTCATATTATATATATATATATATATATATATATATATAATTATATATATATAGATAGATTTTATTATTCTAAAATTATTTTTATTACGTAGTTTTCAAAATGTCGGCATAAAGTTTACAGTTAATTTATATCTACAATTCTGTTTTAAATTGAACATTAAAGCTTAAATTTAAATTTCCAATTTATCTGCATGATAAATTTGGATCTAATGAAAGCTACAAAAAGAATATAAAAGACGAACTGGCATTAAAACTTTTGCATTTTAAATCAAGATTTGTCAGATTTTAAATCAACTGATGTTTAATTAAAAATATTCATTAAAAAAATTATGAAAAAAAGATTGTATTAGTATTTAGTTCTTAAAGGAATAAGAGTTCTCATAATTAAACATCATTAATCGAAATATTTTAATTTTACGATGCTTTTATTATTTGAAATTTATTAAGTGTAAGGAATTTAAACGATAAGTAAATTCATGTCTCAGTTTCTTAAATTTAATATGTGTATAAAATATATATGCCTACGACATATACACTAATGAGTCAAAATATTAAAACAACTTGTTGAAGATGAAGATATGTGCAGCGCCAATTAAAGAAAAGCTGTGGATTTTGAGTTGATAAAGTGAGGTCGTGCTCTGTTCTGCAGTAGTTTGTATTGCTGCAACAAGGGTAAGGCTTTATCTGAGTTTTACAGTTTGGACAGTTTGCGATGACAAGAGGGCTGCATACAAGCATTTCGGTAACTGCACGTTTTAACAGCTGTTCATAGCAACAGCTGTACATAGTTGATATGCATCAGAAATGGTTTCAAGATACAGGGTGTCCATAAAAAATGTCCCAGTTATAAATTTTAATAGGATCAACTCTAAGCGGCGTAGAATGTCGGTTCCAGGTCACAAATAAAGAGTTACTTAAACAGTTTAAGGTAAGTCGATGCGCGAGAACTGCTTTGTTATTGGCTCGCTTACAGGGCCACATGCGCAAAATCGCGACTCATGATCATAAACCGTTATTGATGGACTAAAGATTTAAATGTCATTAGAGCCATGCGATTTTTTCCTTTGGGGGCTTTACAAAAGATCGTGTCTACTTTCCGCCGCTACCTAATGATTTGCCAGAATTGGGACAACAGAATTGAAGAGGCTATTGCTTCCATGGCTCTGGACTTGTTAACTGCAGTGTGGGAAGAATTGGATTTTAGGTTGGATGTGTGCCATTTAACTAAAGGTGCACCTGTTGAACATTTGTAAGAAAACGTAGGTTAGTTTACCTTCCATTTGATGTAAAATTTGCTGCAAATAGTCTAAATTAACTTTTTGTCATATACCACTGAAATTGGGACATTCGTTATGGATACCCTGTATATGAAACCATTGAGCCTAATTACCGGCGAAACAGTAATTTTAAATAGGATTTTTTTTTTTTTTTTTTTTTGTCTTTATAATTATTTTGTCTTTTATTTTGTCTTTTTTTGTCTTTTTTTTTGTCTTTAAATAATCTTTAAATAGATTATATTTCTGTCAAAAATGACGCAAAAATTTCTATTCGTTCTTACTGATGGAAGTTTGCACGCCTATTATCAGGCCCCGGTGAAATATCTAGCCAAAGACAAGTGGTTGGCTGTCCAAGGTCAATTAACAGTAGAACGCCCGGAAGGAGTCGATCCGACTCCGACCATATGATTAAATGTCAAATGGCACCAGAAATTCTTTCATAAAATAAGTTAAATTTAAACAACGAAGATTTACGTTAAATAAATCAGTCAAATAATTTTAAATAAAAATTCTGGTGTCAAATATTTTTATGAAACTTGAGTAAAATTTCCGGGCGTTCTAGTGTTAATGGCAAAGGGGCGACTTCGTAGACAACAATCTACATAAATAGTGTGCTGCAACACATCCCATGCATCCCCATGGTTAAATTCAGTGGAAATTTCAACCACGATAGCACTTATATCCGCGTGTACAACAAGCCGATGCAGTTGCCATCAGTGACCTTTGGTCTGCTGACAACTTTTCTTTGGCTAGAAGTTTCATCTGTTTCCACCATGTCTGATACGTACTAACTACTGCTTATTGTAAACAACTGACTTGACGCGTAGTTTCCGAAATGATTTTGTGCAACTGCCTTATCATCACAATCTCTCCTTTGTGAAAGTCCGATAAATCCTTACATTCAGCCATGTTGCAGTGATACGAATTATTGCACGACAAAGCAATGTCCCACTCTTTTCTATATGAATTCAAAGCTTGTCAATAAATCTCTTTATCATGGTTACAGTTATATACGATTTACAACCACAATGGATTTAATTATGAGCCAAACCAGGCTCGCCAAAATATTCCAAGTAGCTATAAAACTGCAACGACAAAATATTTTATACACTAAAAAGAAAATGTTATAAATAAAAAATAATGGGTGCAATATACCGGGTGTCCCATAAAGGACTGACTGATTTTAAAATTCAATAACTTCCAAACGGTGACAGATATTAAAAAAATTCTTGCAGGAGGGTTATGCATAAAGTCAAAAGTTTTATTACAGTGATTTTCGATTTTAGTTTGAATTACAAACAATAGATGGCGCTGAAATCAATAGTCGCTAAATACAGGGTCGATGTTTGGTCCTTTCTGTTGCTCCATGCAGAAAAAGGAGATAGAAATGTATTATCCGGGCCACGAAGTACCAAAAATCGAGCCTGAATTTAGCCTCTATTGATCGCAGCGCCATCTATTGTTTGTAATTCGAACTAAAATCGAAAATCACTGTAAAAAAACTTTTGACTTTATGCATAACCCTCCTGCAAGAATTTTTTTAATATCTGTCACCGTTTGGAAGTTATTGAATTTTAAAATCAGTCAGTCCTTTTTGGGACACCCGGTATATATATTACAAAATTACGCTTTAAACAATTAATAGTTTCATTTTAATTAAAATAATAGTTTCATAATGGGTCCTTTTTTACTTTTTTTATTCATGTTGCCTTATCTTAAAAAGAAACAGAGCAAAATTATATATTTTTTAATAAATTGACTTGCTCGCGCTTTCTATCAAGCATTTTAAGAAATAGCGAATTTTACATAGTCGAGTTAGGTGCCCTCGCCAAATTAATAAATTGAAACGGATTTTTTGAAGTTGGGGAGAGGGGGGTGGCGGCAAACAAAATTTGCAGTCATGAAATCAGATGCGATCCGTAGGAGGAGTTACACATATCCAAATGTTTCTTTTAGTATTAATGATTTGTACCAGAAATTTTGGGGGAAAACAAGAATTGTAGTCATGCTATTAGGCGTAATTTTCCAGATAAACATTGGATGTTTATAAAAGAGTGTTTAGAAAAAAAAAAATCTTAACCCTAGAACTACCGAAAATTTTACTCAAGTTTTATAAAAATATTGCACATCAGAATTCTTATTTAAAACTATGGAACTTATTTACTTAACTCATTATTGTCTGGTTTACACATTTAGTTTATTTTAAAGAAATTTCTGGTTAGAATAAATATTTCGAATGTACCCATCGGGCCCATTGGACCTGTCTGGTAGACGGAGGGTTAATTTAGTTGCTATATAATCCAAGATATAAAAGACAAAAACGCTTTCCGTAGGAGGAGTTACACATATGCAAAAGACTCTTTTAGTATTAATGAATTGTACCGGAAATTTTGGGGGAAAACAAGAATTACAGCCATGCTATTAGGCGTAATTTTCAGATAAACATTGGATATTTATAAAAGTGTGTTTTTAAAAAAATCTTAATTTAGTTGCTATATAATCCAAGATATAAAAGACAAAAACGCCTTCCGTAGGAGGAATTACACATATGCAAAAGACATCTTTAGGATTAATGAATTGTACTGGGAATTTAAAGGAAAAAACATGAATTGCAGTCATGAAATTAGGAGTAATTTTCAAGATAAACGTTGAATATGCGTCTAAAAGAGTGTTTAAAAAAACAATTTCTTAATTTTGTTGCTTATCCAACATATAAAAGAGAAAAACGCCTTCAGGAGTTAATATATTCAAAAGACGTTTTTAGGATTAATGAATTGTAAAGGGAATTTTTTTTTTTTTTTGGGGGGGGGGGGGAAACAAGAATTTCAGTCATGAAATTAGGCGTAATTTTCAGAATAAACATTGAATGTTTATAAAAGAGTGTTTTTTTTTTAAATCTTAATTTTGTTCCTAAATAACCTAACATATAAAAGACATAAACGCCCTCCGGAGGAGGAGTTACACATATCCAAAAGACTTTCAATGATTAACGAATTATACCGGGAATTATGGGGGAAAAACAAGAATCGCTGCCATGAAATTAGGCTTAATTTTCAAGATAAACATTGAATGTTTATGAAAGCGTTTTTTTTTTTTTTTTTTTTTTTTTTTTTTTTTTACATTTTCTTAATTTTTTTGCTACATAACCTATTATAAAAAATACAAAAACGCTTTCTATAGGCGGAGCTACACACATCCGAAATATTCTTTGACAACTTGTGGAATCCACACACACACAGGGCCGGCGCAGCAATCGAACAAACGGAGCCCCACGCCAATTCAGATCTAGAGCCTCTTGAGAAAACGTTTTCTGTATATAAAATAATAATACTTTTTCTCTAGATTTGTTTATAAATGTTTCTTCGTGAGAAAAAAAAAAATCAACTTCATTTATTACAGGCAAAGTTAAAATAATTGCAAGAAAATGTGTAGATTTCGCGAGCCTGAAAGTGAACTGTATGCAAAATAAAAATATTTAAAATATTGTAAAGGATAGAAGTTTTTGTGAAATTAAAAATAATTATGCGCTTTAAATATGAACGTAGTGACATTTTTCATACATTTTATTACTTATGTTATATAATATTTTCTAATATATACAATTAAAAAATAAATATCTTTAGCTCAGTATTGTGGTATACATTGGGTCTGATTAACTGTTTTGCCAGGGCACCGCGCGGCGTTGTGCCCATCCAACAAACACACACACTAGATTTCGAAGGAAAACGTTTGGTTAACCCTGCAATGGAAAAAACCCTATCATCTCTTATCGTCTTCAATGTAATAAGATAATCTTCCTTTCAGGGTTAAGGAATTTTTTATTGGCTAAATTTTTTTAGAGAGTTTTATTAAGTTGTAAGTGAAATCCTATTCTCGCAGAAATCCAGTGACATTTTTACATTTATTTGGTTTTAAAAAAATTTCTCTTAACGAGAAAAATTTGAAATTTCAAATTGCACGTTTTATAATACTCCCTCCGTCCCAAATTAGTTGCTACATTTCAAGTGGGTGGAGTCATAAATAACTCCCGATGCAGTTCAGTAGAACGATACCATTTTGTAAGGACTCTACCACCAGTATACTATAAAGATCATTTTCTTCTTAAAGAATTCACGATTCGTTAGCTAGAACGTAGTTTTATTTGATTACTGGTACAAGAATCGTTACAAAAATGGGGCGTGGCTTAAGAGATTTTTAAAACTAATTTAGTACTTATTTAAGGAGAGGTGGAGGAAATTTTTGGTAAGTAAATGTTGTTGTCTGATAGCATAGCTTCCTGAAATCTCTGAAAAATGTTCAAACAAAATCATAAAATCATCAGTATCAATAATCAGTACAAAAGTAATCAAATGTAGCAACTAATTTGGGACAGGGGGAGAAACAAACAGTCTTCTACAGATGCAAAATTACTTATGCTATGTAAAAGAACATTTCGAAAGCCGATGCATCTGTATTTAGCTGTATGTAGCAGGTTCGGCGAACCTTTTCACGTGCGCGTGCCGAAAACTCATAAACAATACCTATCAACAATAAAACGTGCCAAACTTATGCAAAAATAACTTTGAAGTGTACGATGTTTAAACGAAACACTGGTTATAAAATCAGTTGCTTTCATGCATTAATAATTTAAAAATATTAAAAGTCAAAATACGATTTTTCTGTATTCCGGAATCAGCCATTAAATGGATGAATTTTGAATTCGTAAATAAGATTAATTTATGCGGTATGTATTATAATAAGGGAAAAAATAAGAGTTTTCATTTCATTCATTTTTAATGCAACATCCCAGTTATTATTATAAATTGCATTAAACAATGCACTAATTGTGTATTATTGATGAGATTTTTGCTGTTGTACGTACAATGGAAAATGCTTTATATCTGGTTCATATTTTGTTATTTTTACAAATATATGTATCTAAATTAGATCAATTTGCCATTTTATTGCAGTGACGGTCAAACGTAATTCATTTGAAAATTACACCTTTTTAAATTCATATAGAAAGGCGAAATACATGTCGAAAACGACGCATAGCATGAGAGGAAAAAAAATATTCTGTTGTGTTAATTCATTCATAATAGTACTGCATTATTTGTTATTTGCCTATAAGGAACAAAATTTTATTGGTTATAATAGAAATAAAAAATGGATTTTATTTGTATAACGATTACCAAATTTAAATTTGCCGCGTGCCGGAAAAATTAGCTTACGTGCCAACTCTGGCACGCGTGCCATAGGTTCGCCAACCCTGCTATATGGTTTATTTACTATGTAGGTAGCAGCATTAACATTAATATAGGGGGCACGACTAATTTTGGGAGAATTGCGGTAAAACTGTGCAAACCCTCTATACATATCATTTTTTATAGCGATTAGAAATTCTAGCGCTGCTTGCAAATGAGTGATATTTTGAAGTTGTTACTGTTGTTTTATATGACGTTAGTTTTATTCTATTAAATGACAAAAAAGAAAATCTTTTTAGATTTTATGTAAATATTGCATTTAAAAATACAAGACATGTTTTCGTGTTTTTTGTTCAAGGAAAAATATAATGCAAATTTATTAAATATTGAAAGTTATAAGTAAAATAAATGTATATATGTATATATACATAATATCACTAGCTGACCCACAAGGCGTTGCCTGAGTACGTGATAATAACCTTAAAAATACCGAAAATCAATGTTCAAAGTTTAAATATATATGCATATATATATATATATATATGAGTACAACGTGGTGTGTATAAATTCTATAGATCATATACAAGACTACAAAAAAGAAATCGTAAGCATTACTGTACATGAGCGTGAATTGTTTAAGCGTATTTTTTAATTGAGTTATGTAATTTCTAGCTGAACTATATTTTTTATATAAGAGACTTTTGTAGACAGTAAATAAATTCAAGTAGAGGACTAAACAAGAAATTGGATAATTAGCCGTCTGTGGATGGTTATTTCTGAAAGTAAGCGTTCGTTGCTATGCGTTTTCCAAATTGTTTATTCAATACCTTATTTCATCTTATAATGCTGAAATTCCGATACAATATTCTGAAGGCGTTGGAAACTGTTTCATAATCTACGCTTGACGCATGATTTTTCTTTCTTGTCTTAAATTATCATAGGGATTATAAGAATAATAATAATTAAGGTCTTTACGTTGTACTATGTAATACTAAACAAAATAAGTGTTGCTATCCAACGCACACTTTATTCACAAATTAAAAGATTATATAAAATGAACACATGAATAAAATAAATCTCAACAATCGGTTTAATCTTTAAAACCATCATCAGGAGTAAAATTTTCTAAAATACAAATCGGCAGGAAACAATCTAAATGCTACATCTTAAAAACTGAATTAAAAAGTGGTAAAAGTTCAACGGAAACTTTCAAAATCCTTAAAAACAACTCAGTGGCGCCATCTGTTATTCAAAGTAAAAAAGAAGAATGAAGGGCTAAGACAAACATGTAAATTTCATAGTTCTTTCACAATAGAAATCCAGATTTCAGGAATGCGAAAGAAAACATTATCGTTACAAATTTATTGGTTCCTTAATCGAATTTCCAAAGATTTACGAATAACGGCTTTAAACTGAACAACTTGTTTCGAAATAATCCTAGTATGGTCAAAGTCAATAAATGAAATAAGCCCTTTAAGGAAATTCCTTGAGATAGCTGTAGAAAATATATTACATTTCAAATCATTTTTGTGTTCTTTTAACCTATTTTAACCTTATAAGATTTAAATATTTATTACACGGTTATGGTTAGAGCTTTTTTTTTTTTCTTGTTATATAAGTTACTGAAAAACTGATCTCAGATATAACATTGAGCGAACGTGTCGGAAACATAGATATAGTAAAATAGTTATTTTACTAGATCGAAAACATCGAAAACAAAATCAATCTTTTCTTTCAAATTTTTACTGGGGCGGAGGTAGCCATAGATTAATATATAAGATGTGACGTTTGCGGCAAAATCTGTAATGGCAACAGTACTAGCGTAACTACCGACAAGGGGAAAGAATTAACAAGCCTCCGAAATTTACCTATGTTGAAGAAATATGTTTGCGCTCTATGTTTTGAGTATCTATTCTTTCCTAAAACGAAGAAGAGGCAGACGATATTTTATTTATGCTTTATTTATTAAACTGCTTTTTTTTTTTTTTTTTTTTTTTTTTGTACTTGTACTGTTTAATTTTGACTTGCAATATAATATTAGAGTAATAATATAAAAGAAAAACCCTAGAAAATGCTGTTAAGAACGTAAATATGTAAGTTTATGTGATTGTAAAAAATCAAATTCAGGTATTGTGTTAATTTATTCATATCGAATAAAATTTTATTGAGTGCGCGATTGAATGTCAGTACCTCTAATTATTTTTAACTTTTAGATTTGTATAATTCTAAAACTTTGCCAAAAGAAATTTTTCCCCATATGTAATTTTATTATTATTTCATATATGCTAATATTATAAATACTATTGAACTGATTGTACGTTATTTACATTAAAAACAATATTTTTATTTTATCTGTAAGAAAGTGAAAATACGTAAATTTTAAAAAGGTTATTGTAACGATTGTTTAATACTTTAAACTTCATAAATTAATAAAACATAGGCTATAAAAATTTTCCTACCAAATGGGAATATTTATGAAATTTTCTGGGACTTTTAGAGTGCAATATTTCGTATATTTTTATATTACACCATTTCTTTTGATATATAGCATTCAGAACGAAATTTTTACCTTGTTTTTCATGACACTTCACTCATCATGTAACGACAACAACAACAACAAAAAAAAGCATATACCCGTGCATGAACATAGAATAGATATTAGATATATAAAATAAAATATCTATTCTATATTCACGTATCTGTCTAAAATTCTATTCAAAACGTAAACATGCAACATTAAAAAAAAAAGATCGCATTAAGGGTAGATACTCAATAATAAAACTATTACACTGAAGGGGAGTTTCTTTCCCATTGTCGCTAAAGGCGCTATGATCGCAATCACATTACCATTACGCTCTATGGAGATGTCCGATCTTGTATGTTAATCTATGGGGATAGCATCCTCTCAAAATGTCCTGTGTACAGATTTCTCTTTCCGATGCTTCCAAAACTGCCTTAACCCCTTGGGGACGAGCGACACGTATAAGCAAAGCGATATAAGTAAGCGTCCTATCTTAAATGGCAGAAGAAACCGCAAGATTAAAAGCGAGGTCACATCAATCAAGGTCAGGCGCCACGTAGCGGATGGAGTGTGAATTACAGGTAGATACCTGTCTGTTTTTTTACTCACACCACTAAAATTGTAAAGTTTGTTTCATCTTGATTAATAACTGAAATGTTTCTAACAAGGCGAAGAAAACTTTGGGGCGTCAAATGCATCTGAATGCTCCTCTCGCTACGCCATTAATTTGCAATAAATGTGGCAAATTGAATTCGTTTACATGAGTGACTTAAGATTTTGAAAATCTGCGCCACACTGAAAGCCCACGTATGTGGTTTATCACTCCGTCCACAAGATGGCGTAACTGTGTTAATTTACGCCCGATTCCAGCATTAAGTTTGCACGCTTACTTATATCGCTTTGCGTATAAATGCCGCATGAAGCGCTCAGAATCGTTGTTTTTCCTCACCAGTGTAATGTTACTCTAAAATTTGCCTTATTTCATTCATTTTCTCGTTTCAAGAAGACACAAATTTATGTTTTTAAAAAACGGTGACAAAAGATTAAAAATTTCGTAAAAGGCTCCCGTCACGAAGGGGCTAAGTTACATCCAGGTTAAACTTAAAAAGATTTATTTCAGTTTATTTCCGGAATATACTTTTCATTACAACTTATCTGATACATTTTGAATAGCTTACTTTTTAGATTCTTTATTTCAATTAAATAAAAAAAAATACAACAAATAGGCATAAATATTATTTATAAATAGTGTTAGTTTTATTTTATTAAATGGGTGGTGGTGGGGGGGGGGGGTGTAAGTACCGTTAATAAAAGTTCCAAACACTGTTTCCAGGGAAAATATTAAAAAAATTTAGCAATTTATGCTTAAAATTATAATTAAAATAATTTTTTTTAGTTGCATTCCACATTTTCATTTGGAAAGTTAAACTTCCGTTGTTTTTGAAGAGAGGATTCTGTTTAATATAAATAATAATCTCACTACGATTGTGAATTTAAGTAAGAAAAACTCTATAGCTATATTTAAATGCGTTGGAAGATATGCACATATGTACGTTTGATATAAATACGAAGAAGTTTTATCATATACATATTGTATAGTATGTCACATAAATATACTTTTCAATTTATCAATCAATAAAATGGTAGAACAGAAATATACTAAAATGTAAAAAGAATACATGTTAAAAAAGTATGTTATGCCATATGGATATTTAAATTGTTTTTATTCCAGAAGACGTATCAAAGTTTAACAGCCGTAGGAAGTTCATAAATGGTTAATGAATAACTTTGAAATCTTATTAAGCAAGCTTTGTCAAAATCAGTTTTATTCAGTATTGGTTTCACTAAAGTAGGGAAATTTAAATAAATTTAATATATTGAATAAATTATATTTCTACAACATTATCTCTAATTTTAAGTAGCATAATATTTATATACGCATTTCAGAAAGAAAGGTAAGTTAAATAATAATTCATACCGCTTATTTTATACAATAAACGTTTATATAAAAAATTTGCAAAGTTTGGAACTTCAGGAAGATAAAAGTGCGTGAATTTCAAAAAATCGGCGGCGGGAGTATTTCGGTCGCCGATTACTTTTGAGTGTATATAGTAATAGTACACTACGCGAGCGTTTGGGGAGAGAACGACTTCTAATAGTAACACGTAGAAGAAATTCGGTTCCCGTTTCAACAGGGTAGAAAGAAAGAAACAGCCTGCGTTCTTCTCTTTTAACCTTGTGTAACTTTCCCTTTTCGCTTGCATTTATTATCGGGTTATCGGAACATTAAAATTATAAATAAAAAAAGTTGAATTTTATAATTTGATTCTCAGAAAAAAATGATTTTTTTCAGAAATAAATAACATAATTTTAAAAGGAAATAAATAAAAAAGAAGAATGTCTGTTATTTATATAAAAACCTTTTATATATAAATCTGTAAAAATTATTTTTATAATTAAAGCTAATATATTTTTAAAAAATAAGTAGATTTGTCAATTCTGCAACATATTTATATATAATATAGTTATTTGGCAATTAATATTAAATATAACTATATTCAAAAATCTGTGTCCACAAAATACGGTTTTTTTTTCTTTTTCACCTCCGAAAATTCATTTTTACAGTATTCATTTTTTATTAAGTTTTATATATTAATGATTCACCTTTCTGTGTGTTTACCTGTTCTTTTTTTTTCCAATAAGACCAATTGTCGTAAATGTTTAATATTTTGTTAAGATTAGCACACACCTCATCGTATCCTACTTTTTTTTTTTTTTTTTTTTTTTTTTTGCAAGCTTATGTCAAAGTTTCCAGTTTGGGGAATTCGATTTGAATATTTTACAATGACTTTTTTAATTTATTATTAAATGATTTTATGAAGGAGGTATGAGATAATATATTTTTTAACTATTACGTTTAGCAGATTAAGGAGGAAGGGGGGGGGGGATTGGCTTAAATTTTTTAATTTACATAAGCACGAAAATATCCATTTTCCCGCTTAATTTACTGCATCTATTTGACATTAAATAAAATTTCCCTTCCAGAGTTGTAATCTTCATAAGTTCTTTTTTCTTTTCTTATGTATATATATTTCAGTGTGATTAAAATGCTAAAACTTCGACATGTTTTTCAATTAACTCGATTTTTAAATGGACAATCCTCATGGTTCATAATATAAATTGACTGGTGATGAGTATTTGCTTAGTATTTTTTTTAAATAAAAATATTAAGCAAAGAGTCATTTGTACATTATTTTTACAAACATGTCATGACATTTCATTTATTTTTTTTTTAACCCTTTATGTCCCAAATTATGAATTGATGAAAATTTCATCTTCTAAAACATTTTTTGTGAATTTTTGAAACTACATTAGAAGATTTACACAATCATTTAATAAGTTTTAGAAGGATTTTGCCATTTAAAATCAATTAATTAAATTTGTATTTATAGGAATTTTGTGCAATATTTATAACTTCATTCAAATCTTTTATTTTAAATATTTTTTTTTACTATTTTATAGAATTAGGAAATGTACAAGTATAATGCTCTTATAAGAGAAACATAGGAATAATTCCGAACTGAAACTTTTCCCCCACAATCTTTCAACGCCAAGAAAGCTGAAGAGATGCAAATGAAAAAAAAAATCATCCTTTTAAAAATAGTTTTGTTTTGTTCAACAAATAATGCTTTTGGAATAAGATAACGTAAAGTACCTATAACTCATTCTAAAATGTACTACTACTAATTGATGCATATTTTATATCAAGTTATTTTAATGGTACGTTAAAGTAGCGTCGGGGCATAAAGGGTTAAATAATTAATTAATCGGACATCTGGTCCTTACAGCTATAGAGCACACATAGAATTAAAAATATGAAAGAGAATGTTGTAAAAAATTAAAAAAGTTTTGTTTTAAAATCTTCTTAATAATTTTTAAATTAACTTTTCAAATCTTATTACAATAATTAAACTTTTCCTTTATTAAGTCATTTTTCTTCATAAAACCATTTAATAATGTGCCAGTAAGATATTATAAAATATCTTTTAAAAAAAGTACAAAAGTTATAAAAATCCTTTAACTGTAAAATTTTACATAAGCTTACCCCCTCCCCCTCACACACATACTCACACTCACACACAAAAGAAAAATAATATCATAGGATATGATGAGTATTTTCGAATGAATATATTATCTATAAAAATACTGCAGAATTCATAAAACAACTTATTTTTTAAGTCTGTTACAAAAATATATTAAAATATAATAATAATAAAATATGAAGCTATAAAAATATTTTTTTCAGATTCATCTAACAAAAGATTTTCAGATAAATAACAGCCATTACTATAATTCTATTTTTATTATTATTATTATTATTATTATTATTATTATTTCCTTTTGAAAGCATTTTATATTCGCAAATTCGATGCTAGGTATTTTTTTTTTTTTTGGGGGGGGGGGGGGTGTTCAAATTATAAGATTCAGCATTCTTCGCTGTTTATAATTTTAACAATTTCCATAATCGAATAACAAATGCAAGCGAAAGGGGAAAGCTACATAAGGCTGAGGGAAGAACGCAGTAGTTTTTCCCTTTCTCCACAGCTGAAAAGGAAGGAGAATTTTTTCCAAGTTCTACTGTTAGCAGTCGTTCTCTCCCCAGGCGCTCGTACAGAACCCCCAGCCGCATATACCAACACTTTATGGAGGTAGACACTGCGCCCTCTATAAAGAGTGCTAAAAGAGTTAAATACCTTACTTCCGATACACTTTTTCTTGTGGCAACATGAGCTTTCTGTTGTTTTGTAAACATGCCAGACGCGACGCCATTATGTTATGCAGGTATTTATGCATTTTTTGGCTGGTTTAATTTAGACTATCAAAATTACACTTGGTTTTAATTTTATAAATTTTTAGTTGTACCAAGAGGCAGATTCAAATTTGTTTATTCAAAACAGTTAGCATTTACAACAACCACTGAATCTAATAATAGAAGTGATGTTTACTCTACTTTAGGTTGTGCATGATGCTGTTTGAGATTTGGATTAAATATCGAGCAGGATTATATGTAAGTAAGTCCTTTGATTTTTTCAGGTTTTTATTTTCATTTCATTTTTCATCAGGTTTTCATTTTTTCCTTTTTTTCAGGTTTTTATTTGCTATTCTATTTTGGTGCTTTTTGTAGCATTTACGATTTTTAACCTTATCTTTAAAAAACTGCGAACAAATTTTTAGTCATATAAATTTTTGATTAACTCCTCAAATTTTATAATCTTCTGTATCCCTATCATATAATTGACTGATCATAGTAATCTCTATACTTGACTTACATGGTTACTCTTCGGGTTTACATTTTAAATTTTTTGATTTTTCAGTGAATCTTAATTTTGTATATAAAACTTTACAAAGTTTGGATTATATTTAATTTCTTATACTCCTTCACCCATAACCCTCAAACTTTATTACAATTTTGTATTTTATAGTATTCGCATTAGATCTAATGTGAACACTATAAAATATAAAATTGTATAATTATAGTGCAAACACTTTTTGGGGTCAACAGTCTGTTTTGGCAAAAAAAAAAAAAAAAAAAAAAAGAGAATGTTTATTATCAATAAAAAACTTTCAAATGGTGAATTTGCCTTGAATAAAAGAAAATAATGCTGACAAATTAGATCCAAGGAAAACAGGGATAAGTTAACAGTTTGCCTAATAATAATAAATAATTTTTTAACAATTAAAGTAACTTATCAGTTTATTATGTTATTAAATTACGTTATTAAAAATTAATTGTTTCATAAAAAAGGTTTCTTAATCTCAAAAGTTTATTTTCATATATTTAATTTTATCTATTCAATGCATTTTAAGTTAAATCTGCATGTCTTGTTAGCGATGGAATGATTATTTACATTTATTGAAAAAGCATTGATACCGAAATACAGTGGTGGAAAATTGGCGCAGGCGTGGAGCCTATTGACACCACTAAATTTTTATGGTATTATTCAGTTTAATAAAAACTCAGAAATTTGATCATTAGGTAAGAGGCAAAAAACTAGTATAATTTAGTGGTATCAATAGGCTCCACCTCTGCGCCAATTTTCCACCACTGCGAAATAATAGGGGTTTCTCCATTTGAAATACATATTTACAAAATTTTATTTAAATTGTTATTTAGGTGCATTTCTTTTACAAGTATAGCTACTATAGATTTTTCTTACAGCATCAGGTCCTCAGTTTAAATGTAATTATCTATTAAATTAAAAATGTAACTTTTTTTTTTCTTCCAAAAAGCATTTACTTATTATTCTTACTATTTTTGAAAATGGGATTCATTATCAAAACATGAAGTGCTTTCTATGGAAGATTCTTTGATTTGAGTCTATATGTTTGAGTGTATAATAAAGTTTTTGACGAATCAATGAATTCAGTAAATTCAGTGGTCAAAATAGTATATTAGAAGTAATGAGAAACTGTAGTAGGTCTTAGTTTTGACATTGTTTGTTGTGTAATATGCTATTTTTGGGAACATATAATTTAGCGAGGAATGTAATCTAAAAAAATAAACTAGTTTGTAGGGAGCATCAATGTTATTTTTGATGTTACGTCCAGAAACAGTATCTCAATCAATACAAAGTATACCAGTGGAGATGAGCGTCTGGTGGATCAGCTGGTGCCGGGATAGATCTTCAAATTTGAGTGCTCTCAGAAAATCACAGGTGTGTAGTTTTATTATATAATAAGTAACTACCATTAGTGATCTTCTACAAGCAACTGGAATTTGTCTGGTGCCCTTGGACGGTTTGCAACTTTTGCAAGGATTATGGATTCAGCATCGAAGATTTCAAAAAAAATCTGTGAGTATGGTAGGACTCCCATTGTTATGTCAAAAGAGGAGATAATAAAGTAAGTTTATTAAAGTAACCTCAATAATAATACTGGCGCTCCCTGTAAACTAGTTTTTTAAAACATTACTCGCTAAATTATATTTTCCAAAATTAGTATGTTACACTACAAACTATGAGAACACAATATTACACAATAAGAAAAGTAAGTACAAAAATTATTTAGCTGAAAATATTTTTAAGTGCTCATGTAATAATAAAGTAAAATTGTAAATATAATGTGAAATAAACATTTATATATTTCAGTCTGGTGCATAAATAAAATCTACCGCGAAGTAAAAAAAAATAGTGTGAGCCAACCTTACGTATACGCCCACCTTGTTTGTTACCAGAACAATTACACTATTTGGTTTGATTTTAAAAGATTAAAAAAAAAGGGGGGGGGGAGGAGATATAATGCTTTTATATAATAAAAGTGTTTAGCGTTTTGTTTAAGATGTAAAAGGGTTTGTTGTTTATATTCATGTGATCCTAAGTGTTTTTGAAAGTAAAATAATAATAAAAAAACATTTTTTTAAAAATAAAGCGTTTATGTTGTTTTAAGATAATAAAGAGTATTTTTTTCCCTTATATTTTCTTATGTTAATTATATTTATTGTCATCAGAGCAGTTACACGATACAGTTGGTATGATTTAAAATACAATTATTACAGTTTAGCTAATATTGCTAATAATTTGTGCCTTTTACCAATAATTTTGATATTTTAAAATCGTAAACATTTTATGTATAATATTTTTTTGTAATTAAAAAAAACAAGATGGCACAAGAGTCTGGGTATACGCATACTGTTCCATATTACATATATATATATGTATGCATTACATAGATATGATGTATATAAATGTACATATTACATAGATATGATGTATATATATGTACACATTACACAGATATGTGTAGTATATATATATGTACATATTACATAGATATGATGTATATCTACATACATATTATGTCTAGGACATGATCTATACGGACATAGACATCCGTTTTACATAGATATATGTCGCATCTGGATGTCCAACAAACGCTATGGATGTATTCGGAGAGACATCTGATGGTAATATCTACGTAAGTACTATGTAATATGGAATTCCTTGGATGAATTATGGACATGGTATATGAATGTACTTTGCATTATATGGATGTCATATTTACCAATTTGTGCTGTGTGGTAGAAGACGTATGAAAGTTTAACAGCCGTAGGAAGTTCATGGTTAATGAATAACTTTGAAATCTTATTAAGCAAGATAATCTCACTAGGATTGTGAATTTAAGTAAGAAAAACTTTATGGCTATATTTAAATGCGCTGGAAGATATGCACACATGTACGTTTGATATTAATACGAAGAAGTTTCGTCATATACATATTGTATAGTATGTCACATAAATATACTTTTCAATTATCAATCAATAAAATGGTAAAACAGAAATATACTAAAATGTAAAAAGAATACATGTTAAAAAAGTATGTTATGCCATATGGATATTTAAATTGTTTTTATTCCAGAAGACGTATCAAAGTTTAACAGCCGTAGGAAGTTCATAAATGGTTAATGAATAACTTTGAAATCTTATTAAGCAAGCTTTGTCAAAATCAGTTTCATACAGTATTGGTTTCACTAAAGTAGGGAAATTTAAATAAATTTAATATATTGAATAAATTATATTTCTACAACATTCAGGGCCGAAACTAGCCTTTTTTGCGCCCGGGGCAAAAATGAATTTTGGCGCCCTCCCCCCCTCCCCCTTTCTCCCTCAAAGTATATTTACAAAAAGAATTTTACTAATTTTCTAATGGCCGACTTATTTTAAAATTTAAAATATGTAATCATAAAATATGTGATATTGAACTACAAGAATTGAATGTGACGTTTGTTGCAATTATAGTTCGTTCACATAAAAGTATTCGCATGTATTACCGGCTATTTACAGTGTTTGCTTATACAGTAGAGTTCCGATTATCCGAGTCCCGCTTAACCGAGTTATTTTCATCTGATAGACTGATGGCTTTCTTATTATGAAACAGCCATTATAAATGGAGTGTTATGTGAAGATGAAAGAGCAGTCGTAAAAAGTTAAAGCTCTGATTTTCTGGTCAGAATGGAGAAAAAAATCGCCATATTTTTTTTTTTTTTTTTTTTTTTTTTTTTTTTTTGCAAAAAAAAATTATGGCCATTTTTTTTCCCCCATTCTGAACAGAAATCAGAGTTCAAACTTTTTACGGCTGCTCTTTTATCTTCACATAACACTCCATTTATAATGGCTGTTTCATCATAATGAAAGCCATCAGTCCATCAGAAGAAAATGATCTATTCCAAAGGTATAAGCTTTCATTTGGCGCCCGGGGCACATGCCCCCTCTGCCCCACCTTAGTTTCGGCCCTGACAACATTATCTGTAATTTTAAGTAGCATAAGATTTAAATACGCATTTCAGAAAGTAAGGTAAGTTAAATTATACTCATACCGCTTATTTTATATAATAAACTTTTTTATATAAAGTTTGTACAGTTAGTACTGTGAACAGAAATAGAATTAATGCAGATTCAAAAGAATCGACGGCTGGAGTATTTCGGTCGCCGATTTCTTTAAACCATACCATATATAAATATACATTACACGATCGTCCGGGGAGAGGACGTTCTCTAACAGTAAAACTTTGAAAAGGATCGGCTTCCCCTTCAACAGTGGAGAAAGGGAGAGAAACAGTACTGCGTTCTTCCCCTTAACCTTGGAGAACATTAAAATTTTAAATAAACAGTGTTGTAACAAATATTTAAATACCTATACGCTAGATGGCAGCACTAAACGACAGACTAATTTTAGCGGGCTGCCAAAATAGGTTTTTCGCATGATTCCATGCGAATTAGCTGTCCTGCAGAGAATTCTGTAGAGGTATTAGATATGCAAGCTGCTTGCTTGATTTTTCCCCCGGAGATTGTTTTTGAGAGGCGGGAAAAAGATAAAATGCAATCACCGGATTTCTTCTGAGTTTTGGTGCTGTAAATATGTACAATATTCCTGTAAATAATATTATGTCTTGTAGTACAGTGATTCATTAAACCTTACTTCGTACTAAAGCATAGAATGGCGTTTGTTTTCTGAAGTGATGAGTCGATTGATAAAAGATTGTAGCCTCTACTTATGGAAAGTAGAACGGTTATAAATGGCTACCCAACTTTGGGGCATGAATCCACGACCGACCGAGTGAATAAAATGGTGATGCTTTACGAGTTTTTAAAAATGCTTGTGCTCTTCATATATATATATATATATAAAAAAAAAATCCTGTGCTTTCATATTTAAAAGAGGTGCTGGTGCTCAACGTAAACGTAGAATTATGGTGTTCTTTAAAATGTGATGTTTAATACAATGTCGTATTCTACAAATGGTGTACTACAATGGGTGGTGCTTTGAGAATGGAAAGTAGTGTTATAGTATCTGCTGTTCAGACGTCGTTTCTGATTTCAGCCAAGGCAAATTAAAATATGCCGTGTGTTCTCATTAGTCTTGAAGGAATTTAATGATCGTTGTTCTACCCCAGATAGCATGAACATTGGCAGCAAATTTGATTTTTTCTGACATTATGATGCCGTGACAAATTTGAATTGGGAAATTCGCAGCAAATTTACATCAAGTTATACCATCCCCTACTTGCATGAGTAGTTTGTTGTGAAACTGATGGCAAGATTGTCTTTAATTCCCGAAAGTGACGAAAGCAAAACATCCCTCTGTTGAGAGATTAGACAATCAGCACATACGCAGAAATTGCAGAAATTTTATTCGGTTGGTACCGCTTTTTGTAAACGCTATGCTTATCAAATACCAAAAAAGGCTCGTATTGAATAGTACAAATATTACCTTAACATGTTTATGGTGATGAAAACGATGCTTGCACCATCTGAAGACGTGTTCGCATCAATAGACCTGACTAGGTCTATGGACCCCTCCAAAGGGGTTAAACTTATAATGTAACAGTCGTCAACAGATAGTTGGGTGTGGAAAGATTACTACTTTGCAGTAAGTTTGCAGCATCTTTGATTACTCCTTTGCCGCTAATTTGCAATAAATTTGATACACTATGAATTTAACTTGCACGACAAGTTAGCTGCAAGTTCAAAGTGTGGTGACTTCGGCGGTTGCATAATCTTGCTTCAGTCTTGTTATGAACTTTCAGTCTTGTCATGCTGAGCTTGCTGTAAATTTGCAGGTTTTCAAAGCAAGATTGCTGCAAATTTTCGGAAAATTAAAAATGCTATCTGGGACATGAGCTTCATGTATGCGTCAAATAGTGGTGTAAAAGTGTGCTAATACTCTGCTAACCGAACGTCGACTTCGGGGCAGAAAGTGTGTTCCCAGATAGCATTTTTAATTTTCCGAAAATTTGCAGCAATCTTGCTTTGAAAACCTGCAAATTTACAGCAAGCTCAGCATGACAAGACTGAAAGTTCATAACAAGACTGAAGCAAGATTATGCAACCGTCGAAGTCACCACACTTTGAACTTGCAGCTAACTTGTCGTGCAAGTTAAATTCATAGTGTATCAAATTTATTGCAAATTAGCGGCAAAGGAGTAATCAAAGATGCTGCAAACTTACTGCAAAGTAGTAATCTTTCCACACCCAACTATCTGTTGACGACTGTTACATTATAAGTTTAACCCCTTTGGAGGGGTCCATAGACCTAGTCGGGTCTATTGATGCGAACACGTCTTCAGATAGTGCAAGCATCGTTTTCATCACCATAAACATGTTAAGGTAATATTTGTACTATTCAATATGAGCCTTTTTTTGGTATTTGATAAGCATAGCGTTTACAAAAAGCGGTACCAACCGAATAAAATTTCTGCAATTTCTGCGTATGTGCTGATTGTCTAATCTCTCAACAGAGGGATATTTTGCTTTCGTCACTTTCGGGAATTAAAGACAATCTTGCCATCAGTTTCACAACAAACTACTCATGCAAGTAGGGGATGGTATAACTTGATGTAAATTTGCTGCGAATTTCCCAATTCAAATTTGTCACGGCATGATAATGTCAGAAAAAATCAAATTTGCTGCCAATGTTCATGCTATCTGGGTTATAGTTCAAGATAAAATATGGATGCGTACAGCAGTAATAAGAAGATAAAGTTTGTATTATTTTAGTAAACTTTTCTTTATTGCATTCTCATATTGTTTATTTTATGTTATTAAACTTTTGATATTAAAATTGTTTAAGATAGTATTTGAAAGTATATAACTTTCTCTTAAAGAAAATAATTTGTGCTTGTTTCGTCATGGCATACAGACGAGGTAAAAATGTTCTGAAGTTAGAAATCTTAACATAACGTAAAAGTTTTCTGTAAGAATTAAATTTTGAAAGCAAAAATCTTTGATCAGTTTAGATTAAGGGTAGTTTAAGAACAAAGTTTGTTCTGTTAAGATATATTTTGCTTACTGATGTGAAAATTATATTTTGTGTTCTAATTTGAGACACAAATTCGTTGAATAGAATCGTTTTGACTTTAATAAACTGTATTTTATTAAAATGGTATCATTTGACAGATATTTACGATAGAATAAATATTTTTTTTTCTTTTCTTTCTTACTAAGTTGAGTTTCATTTTGAAAAACGTTGATTTATTAAGTTATGAAATTAAGTTCTGAACAGAGCTTTTATAAGAATAAGTTTTCTTATACGTTAATTTGAATTGGTTTTAAAAGGAAAAAAAAAAGAGAGGAATTTTGTTTCCCGGAACAGAAGTAAATTGTGTTCTTTTGAGAACAATTTTGAATTATTTTGCTAGCAAAGTAATTTTGAATAATTGTGTTCTTAGAACAAAAATAGAAAGGGTGCTTTTCAGAAGAAAGTTTTTAAAAATTCTTGCTTAACGTAATATTATTTTTTTTCTTTTCTTTTCTTAAAAGAAATTGAAAGTTAAGAACTGTGTAATAATAATTTAGTTTTTTTTTATTTTGAGAGTTAATATTGAAGCTATAGAATTTTTTTGTGTTTTCTTAAAAATATAGTAATATCGTATTACGTAACGATAATTTGAAATAGTTCAATTTGGTTTACTTTCCTAAGGAAAGAGATTAAGTAAATAAAGTTTTATATTTTGTGATATTATATTAATTTGCAGTTATATTTATATTGTATTTTGCATATATACATATTTTTTTAGTGTGTTATGATTTCTGTAAAGAAGAAATCCCTGAGTGTAAAGATAGGTTTGCGTAGAAAAAATCTAAAATTTTGTTCTTGAAATTGAAAATTTTTAATTGAAATTTTTAATTTGAAGTTCTTGTTCTTGAAAATTTTGCTTGAAATTTTAAGTTCAAATTCTAGTTCTTGAAGTGAATTTTTTTAATCAAAATTTTATTTTAGTTGTTAGTTTTGTTAAATTTAAACAAAATGGCATTTTTTAGGAAGGGCAAAAAAGAGGATCTACGCGTCCTTTGCGATGAGTTAGGCTTAACTGCCACCGAAGAAATGAAAATGGTCGATTTACGTAATTTAATTACGACGCACGCTGATTACGAGGAAGATTATACTAAAAATTTACTTATAACTATAGTCGAGAATAGGAAAACTGAACAAGAGCGCTTAGATTTAGAAAATCAACATGTTTTCGAACAAGAACAACGTAAAATCGAATAAGAAAATTTACAGCGCGAACGGGCTTTCGAACTCGAAAAATTACGCCTTGCCCATCCGACTTCGGCATCTAACTCGGAGTTAGAAAATAATAGGTGCACTTGCGAAAAACCGCGAATCGACTTACAAAAATTGATTCCCCGTTTTCGCCCAAACGAAGATGTTCATCTTTTTAGTGCTGTGTGAGCGACAGTTAAAGGTCCTAGGGGTTCCGGAAGAAAATTTAATTACGTACCTCATAAGTGCTTTACCTAGTGATATTGCTAGACTCACTGCTAGGGAGCCGGAAGAAAAGGCCCAGGACTTACCAACACATCAAGGCGATGTTGTTGAAACGATTCAAATTGACCGCTGAAAAGTTTAGAATCTTGTTCTTTCAGCACAAGAAAATTCCAGAAAGTACCTGGAAAGACTATTTTTTCGAGCTTAGAACATATTTTGAAGGTTGGCTATCTGAGCTCAACATAGCTTCGTTCGAAGATTTGAAAAATTTTATTTTATCTGACAAATTAAAGAGACGATGCTCCCCACAGCATAGAGGACGTTTGGACTGATTTAAATGATCCAAATGCATTAATAGAAAAGCTAGATACTTACGATGTTCTAAGAGTAAATCTCGTAAAATCCAAAGAAGTGGAAACCCACCAGAAAAATAAAAACTGATCAAAACCGAAAGAGAGTGTACCCTCGAGCTCTTTTAATATAGCGGTTCCGAATGAATCTTTCTACTCAAAGAAGACAACCCCGTCAGAAAACGGAAAGGTGAATCCCTCACCACTGGTTGAAGATCGCCCAAACTTGAAATGTTATGGTTGTGGTGCTCCGGGATTTATTCGTGCTAAGTGCCTTACTTGCAACCCTCTGATAAAAACTGAATCTTCTCAGTTTGAGCAAATCCAGATTTACACGTGCTCAACCACAACTACACCTTTAACCACAGTAAACCTGAAAATTAATGGAGTCTATGGCACAGCCTGCGTAGATACCGGATCTAATGACAGCCTGCCTAGTGAATCGTTGTTTTCTGTGTTAAAAGAAAAAGGTGCAAAGTTTCAGAGGACCCCTCTGAACATCTCCTTAGCAAATGGCCAAAGGTCAAAAAAAGACAGTTTGACCACGACTGTTACTGTAGAAATTGAAGGAAGAAAATTTCGTACAGATTTTATTGTGTTACCTAAAGCTAAAGGAAACAGAACCCTTTTAGGAAGAGACTTTCTTGATAAATCAGGGTTTGTACCAGACGTTAAGCGCAAACGTTGGTACTTCGGCGAAATGCCACATATAAAGTATGGTTTTGCAGATCCTGTTACAAAACATCTAGAATGTTCTGGCCAGAAGTCAGAATTAAATTACTTGCTGAAAGGGTATGACCCCATCTTTCAGCCAGGGGGAGGAGCCACCCCGCTCTCCTGTGAAATCAGTACAGTCTCCATTGAGATAAACCCGAAACCAAACAAATTTGCTAAATTCACTAAGCAAGTGAAAGATTTAGTCGAACAACGCAAACGAAAACAGTATGTGGACAGAAGACGGATAGAAGGATTTCATTATTCTCCTGGTGATCATGTATGGGTAGAACCCCATCCCGTTAGCAAGGCTGGTCAGAAAAGAACCGCCAAGTTCACTCCTCGATGTGACAGACCCTGTGTAGTGCTCACACAGCGCTCACCTACTTCCTATGAAGTTGCCAGTTTACAAGCTCCTGAAGTTCCCTTAGGAACTTATCATACATCTGCCCTAAAACGTTGTAACAATGTTACCGATCAACCAGTTAGTCCACTTAGGAAACGTGGTAGGCCAAAGAAAAATGTTCCTGGTCCCTTACCGAGACGTCTAAGGAACCAGAGGGACAGGACGTAACAAATATTTAAATACCTATACACTAGATGGCAGCACTAAACGACAGACTCTAATTTTAGCGGGCTGCCAAAATAGGTTTTTCCCATGATTCCATGCGAATTAGCTGTCCGGCAGAGAATTCTGAGAGACGCAATGTAGAGGTGTTAGATATGCAAGCTGCTTGCTTGATTTTTCCCCCATGGATTGTTTTTGAGAGGCGGGAAAAAAATAAAATGCAATCACCGGATTTCTTCTGAGTTTTGGTGCTGTAAATATGTACAATATTCCTGTAAATAATATTATGTCTTGTAGTACAGTGATTCATTAAACCTTACTTTGTACTAAAGCATAGAATGGCGTTTGTTTTCTGAAGTGATGAGTCGATTGATAAAAGATTGTAGCCTCTACTTATGGAAAGTAGAACGGTTATAATGTTGAATTTTATAATTTTATTCTCAGTAAAAATTGAATTAAAAAAAAATAATATTGTAATTTTAAAAGGAAATAAATATAAAAACTAAATATTAAAATATGAAGCTATAAATAATTTTTATAGATTCATATTTTACTATATATGTATTTTATCATATTTAAAATAAAAAATAAGTAGATTTGTCAATTCTGCATTATATTCATGTATAATATAGCTATTTGGCAATTAATACCCCCTCTGTCCCAAATTTTAGGTGCACCTCGACATTTAGGTCGAAAATTTTGTCCCAAATTAGTTGCAACATTTCAAGTGGGTGGAGTCATAAGTAACTTCCAATGCAGTTTAATAGATCGACACTATTTTGTAAGGACTTTACCACCAGTATACCACAAAGATCGTTTTCGTCCTAAAAAATTAACCATTCATTAGCTAAAAGGTAGTTTTATGCGATTACTGGTGGAAGATTTCCTTACAAAATGGGGCGTGGCTTAAGAGCGAGCGAACCCTGGATTTTTTAAACTAATTTGGTACTTATTTAAGGAAAGACAGAGGGAATGCTTGGTAAGTAAATGTTGTTGATTGATAGCATAGCATCATGAAACCTCGGAAAAATGTTCAAACGAAATCATAAAATCATCAGTCTCAATAATCAGTACAAAAGTAATCAAATGTAGCAACTAATTTGGGACAGAGGGAGTATTATATATAACTATGTATATTCGAAAATCTGTGTCCAAGGGATATTGTCTTACTTTCTTTTTCCCCTCAGAAATTTCATTTTTATAGTATTAATTTTTTATTAAGTTTTACATATTAATGATTTACCTTTCTGTGTGTTTACCTATCCTTTTTTTAAATAGGCCAATTGCCGTAAATGATTAATATTTTTTGAAGATTAACACAAACCTTAAAATAATCATCGCATCCTCTTTATTTATTTATTTATTTGTTATTTTTCTTCTATTTTGTAAGCTTGTCAAAATTTCTAGTTTTGGGAATTCGATTTGAATATTTAAAAATATCGTTTTAATATATTATTAAATGTTTTTCTTAAGGAGATATGAGATAATATATATTTTTTTTTACGGATTACGTTTAGCAGATTAAGTAGAAAGGAGCGAGTGGAGAAGAGTTCGGGCTAATTTTAATTTCCATAAAGTGGCATAAAGGACGAAAATATCAATTTTCCCGTTTAATTTACTGCTTCTATTTGACATTAAAGGAAATTTCCCTTCCAGAGTTGCAATCTTCATAAGTTTTTCTTCTTATATACAGTCGAACTCGCTTATAGCGAGCGCGAAGGGACCGTGATATTTGTTCGTTATAAACGAGTGCTCGTAAAAAACGGGTTCGTAAAAAATTACAAAAATTCATGCATACTTACTTTATTGTACATATTTTAATTATTTTTTTATTTCTGTACAGTACAAAAGAAGTTGGTTAATTTGCTTTGAATTGTCTCATTGCCTCTTAATTATGTTATTTCCTTCGGCGAAGACTCGTGGCCCAAAAAATATCGTCATTTGCACCCATAACTTCGAAAAAAGTTTGCAGTTTTTCTGCGCACTCAATTTTGGTTGACTTCGGAATGTTAAAAGAATTTTTCCAAGAAACGATTACCTGAGCTGGAAAGGTGGAAGTCAAGAGAAATATTATGAATCACAAAAATATTGCTCGCTATAACCGGGGTTTGCTCGTTAAAAGCGAGTTATGTTCCCATAGATTTAACATCGTACCAACCAAGTGTTTATGATTTTCTCGTTAAATCCGGTTTCTCGTTAAATCAGGGTTCGTTATAAGCGAGTTCGACTGTATATATATATATATATATATACATAACCATTATATAATTACAATTCATCATCTATTTCCATTTAATAAAATAAAATTAATAAATTTAGCTTCAATACATAACACTGACATTATACAAAATAAAAATGGAACTTATGACGTGTAACACAAAATCAAGTACAATACCACTAATTCACTAGCATATTGCGGACGATTAATCCATTTAAAACATATGAAAAACCATCAAATTTGATGCAATAGCCAATTAAAGACAAAAGATACAAATAACCAGCGAAATAATGTTAAACCATTAAAAGACGTATAATAAACAAATAAAAGATAAATTGGTTGGATGTATCAGGAAGCTCATATTGCATTTCACTTCATCAGGGGTACATGAAATACAAATAAAAGCAATACATAGTCGATTTCTGTAAAAGAATCCAGCTAAAAGCTAAAAATTGAATTCCTTTATCTACCCAATCGACTATAATCCAAAAAGTATAAATTTACCATGCCACATAAATTGAATGAAATAAATAATTAATCAATGCAAGATCCGTTTATATATATATATATATATACCGGGTGTCCTAAAAAGGACTGACTGATTTTAAAATTCAATAACTTGCAAACGGTGACAGATATTTATAAAATTCTTGCAGGAGGGTTATGCATAAGGTCAAAAGTTTTTTTACAGTGATTTTCGATTTTAGTTCGAATTACAAACAATAGATGGCGCTGCGATCAATAGACGCTAAATTCAGGCTCGATTTTTGGTCCTTCGGGACCCACTTAATACTTTTCCATCTCCTTTTTCAGCCTGAAAGAAGAGATCGACCGAAAAATCGAGCCTGTTTTTAACGCCTATTGCTTACAGCGCCATCTATTGTTTGTAGTTCGAACTAAAATCGAAAATCACTGTAAAAAAACTTTTGACTTTATGCATAACGCTCCTGCAAGAATTTTTTAAATATCTGTCACCGTTTGCAAGTTATTGAATTTTAAAATCAGTTAGTCCTTTTTAGGACACCCGGTATATATATCAGTGTGATTAAAATGCTAAAACTTCAACATGTTTTTCAATTAACTCGATTTTTAAATGGACAATCCACATCGTTCATAAAATTAAGGATCGGATTTCCCTTAATATAAACTAACTATCGATGACTATTTGCTTAGTATGCTTTTTAATTAAAAATATTAAGAAAAAAGCCATTCGTACATTATTTTTACACGCCATGACATTTTATTTATTTTTGTTAACAAAGTAATTATTCAGAAATCTGGTCCTTACAGTTATAGAGCACACATGGAATTGAAAATACGAAAGAAACAGAATGTTGAAAGAAATTCAAAAGAAGTGTGGTTTTAAAATCTTCTTAATAATTTTTAAATTACCTTTTCAAATCTTATTACAATAATTAAATTTTTCCTTTATTAAGTCATTTTCCTTCATAAAACCATTCCATAATATGTCAATAAGGTATTGTAAAATATAAAAAAAAAAGTACAAAAGTTACAGAATTCCGTTAACTGGAAAATTTTACATAAGCTTACCATCTACCCACGCATACCAGTGCTGGAAAATTGGCGCAGAGGTGGAGCCTATTGACACCACTAAATTTTAGTGGTATTTTTCAACTTCTCTAATGACAGAATTTGTGAGTTTTTATTAAGGTGAAGAAAACTATAACAATTTAGTGGTGTCAATAGGTTCCTCCTCTGCGCCAATTTTCCAACACTGCACATACACACACGCACGCGAGTACGCACGCACATACACATAAAACAGTAGGATACGATGAGTATTTTTCAAAGACTGATGATAATCGTAACAAAAAATTATACATTTACGACAAACAATTCGACTGTTGTAGTAAAAGTTATGCAAAAGAAGGTGGGACACAAGAAAAGGAAACACAAAGGTATATCATTTACTTATCTTAATTAAAGATGAAATTGCAAAGATGAGACCTTTTGTGGAAAAAAAAAATCAGTATTCCATGAACAGATACAGATAGCTTCCTAATATAATTGTACATAATTATAATTTTATGTCGAATAAATATATTATTTATAAAAATATTGCAGAATTGACAAAACTACTTTTTCTAAGTCTGTTACAAAAATATATTAAAATATAATAATTAATAATAAAATATAAAGCTATAAAAATAATTTTTTTTTCAGATTTATTTAACAAAAAATTTACAGATAAATAACAGCCATTACTATAATTCTTTTAATTTTTTAAAAATTTTTGCAAATTCGATGTTTTTTTTTTTTTTTTTTTTTTTTTCAAATTATAAAATTTGATATTATTTGCTGCTTATTTATAATTTTACTAATTTCCATAACCAAATAACAAATACAAGCGAAAAGGGAAAGCTACATATGACTGAGAGAAGAACGCAGTAGTTTTTCCCTTTTCTCCACAACTGAGAGGGAATTTTTTTTTTTTAAGTTCTACTGTTATAATTTTTATTAGTTTAATTTAGTCTATTTTTTATAGAAGTCGTTCTCTCCCCAGACGCTCGTTAAATATACACAGATTTTCAGAATAGTCAAGGTTATCAAAGAGCGGCGAGCAGGGGAGGGGCGGGGGTATTCGCTCAGTTTGCGCACGCCCATCGTGTTCATTTCGAACATGACAGTCGCACAAAACGGACGCAGATATTGTTAAGTGCTGCCGTAGCCGTAGCACGTGGTTAGGACATTTTTAATATTGGATCAGATTTTAATCAGTTTAAACATGCTTACTTTATCCTATATTTATTGACAATCTTTATTCTGCATCATTTATTATAATTATATATTAATACGAAGAAAGTTTTATCATATAAATATTGCATAGTATGCCACCATAAGATCTGGTTTTTATCAGAATCATGTTAATACGATAATTTTTTCTTCAACCTCTATTTTTTTTTCTTTTTTGCTATAAGACTTGATCCTATCAACTTGTTAATATAAAAGTTGTATATAATATTAAGAAGATTTATAATAAATTTAAGTTGATTTGATGTCTTGAGAATTGACGAAGTTATGAATTTTCGGCGTAGATCTGCAAAAATTTTTCAGAAATTCTAACATAGGGAGAATGTAATAGGTAGTCTTTCTTACGAAATCTACCTAACCGAGTCAGCACAACCCAAAAGTTTTCGCAAAACTGAGAACATTATGGAAATTTAAGTCCCCCCCCCCTTCCCCTGAATTAAATCCTGAGTACGAAACTGTTGTTTCGATAAATTGTGTATGGAAGAAGTGCTCATTTACGGAATCTTGAAACAAATAAGCTAAACTGCCACTCATGCTAGCAGCAATGGTTTGTATTTACTTTTAACTTCCCTTCACACTTTACCCAGGGTTAGGACTGGCAGTGTACTCACAGCACTAGCGTGTTTCTTTTTTTAGCAAGTTTTTTTTTTTTTTTTTTTTTTTTTTTTTTTTTTTTTTTTAACATGGAATTTATTAATAAGTCACTAAATTTTCATGTTTAAAAAAAAAAAAGAACTTTGATTTAGAATAAAAAATTATTATTAATAACAACTTTTTATTCTGAATCTGAGTTACTCTCACTGTAACTCCATTCATCGTCGGTATCTGAATCAGAGTCACTGGATGTAATTTCAATGACGCAATCATCCACCAATTCTTCTATGAGTCCATCTTTTTTCCAATAATCATCTTCAATCTCCTCTACATGTTCACAGTGCTCTGCCCACTCATCCTTATCTACTTTCGAGAGAGCATCTTTTAAGAGCGATTGCAGATTTTGAAGACTGAGGTCTCCTGTCACGTTTCTCTCTTTTATATACAACTTTACCGATGCCCATACATATTCAATGACATTTAAGTCACAGTGATAAGGAGGCAGTCTCACAACATCGTGGCCTTCATTTTTTAATAGCGAATCAATTTTGTAGGTGGTTGTTTTAGGCATATTATTTGATATTAGATCAAATAATTTTGCTTTTCTCGTACTTATGTTGTGTTGTACGTTGTTTTCGTCCAACCATTTTATCATATCATTTTTTCGAGCATATTTTGTAGGCACAGGATTGAGCTTTTTTGAATGATATGGAGCGTTATCCATGACAATGACGCTATTGGGTTTCAAATTTGGCAATAATTTCTCCTTGATGAATTTTTCAAAATTCACAGAGTTCATTTGCCCGTGATAATCTCCAGTTGTGGTGGAAACTTTATATATCAATTCTGCTCTTGGTATAAAACCATCTGAAGAACCGGCATGGACAACAATTAAACGATTTTTTGAATTGTTATCCACATGGATTCCTGTCGTTGAATCGTCTTGCCAACATTTTTTAAATGTTATGTTGCTGTCCACCCAAGTTTCATCAGTGAAAACAATGGAACGGTTATTCGATCTGTGTTGCTTCATTGTTCGCAAATATCTATTTCTCCAGCAAACAATATTCGGTCTCTCAACTAAAATTTTTCGTTTACTGATACATTTTCTCCAACGGAAATTCATCGAATGTAGAATTCGCCGTAAAGTTTCTTTTTTCCACGGAAATTTGATTCTTTCTCTCAATAAGGGAAGAAGTTTCGAAATAGAAGGCACTTTTTTCTGCTTGGTATAAAAGTCTTGGACAGTCTGCCTCATAACACATTTGTCAAAATCATCAATCTCACATTTTAAATGAGATGGTTTCTTACGGTGCTTACCAGGAGAAGGAAAACTCCTATCTCCATTTGCATCCAAAGATTCTCGTTTTATTTTCTTGACAGTTGACTCAGAAACGCCAGTCACTCCAGCAGTTCTTTTGGATGCCTGTGCAATGGGCAAAGACAATGATTTTGCAGCAACTTCAGCGGTGAAAAATTGGGAAACATGAATAATTTCCCGCGCTTGAGAATGAAGTACCTTTCACTTCTTAAAGCTTGACATAATCTTAATCAGAATTTCAGTGTAATAAAAAATTCTGAAGTATATATAAAATTAAATATATACTATGAAAAAAGAGAAAAACAAAAACAAATAACAATAGTAGGAAAATCCAAAAGCGCTGAATGAATATAGAACCGGTCTCTCTGGAAGGACAAGGGAGACTGCGATAATTCTCAGAATGACTGATTCTAAGGGAAGGAATTGGCGAAAAAAGAAAACTCCGGACTCCCCTAAAATAAAGTTGACTGACCAGTTACCCTAGCAACGGAACCAAGCCGAGATGGATTCCAGAGTCTTTCTTATCTCGGTCAGACAGTACACGAGCGTCTGGGTAGAGAACGATTAGTAACAGTAGCACTTCTAAAAGAATCGGCTTCCGTTTCAACAATGGACAAAGGGTGAAAACAGTACTGCGTTCTTCCCTCCACCTTGGGTAACATTCTTTTTTCGCTTGCATTTATTATTCGGTTTGGAGATCTACACGACCCGGGCCTGGTTTCATTCCTAATCTTCACAGTCCAAAATGTTCAGTCCTAGTTTTGAGCCAGCCCGTATGAAAATTTTTGTTTGAAAAAAAAGATTATCATAAATTTTATATTATCAAAAAAATCATTATAAAAAAAAAAAAAAAAAGATTATCATAAATTTTATAAATAAGCAACATTTTAAGCTGATAAGTCTTCCCTATAAGTGAAAAACTCCGCAAAAAGAAAGAAGAAAAAGAGACAAAATATATTTTTAATTATAGATTACATATTACATTATTTTTTATATTAGATAAAGTAACGTTAAAAGATTAAACAAAATATAATGCTAAATCATTTAAAACTGATTGTTTTTGTAATATTAACTCATTTTACTTTATCCCTCTAAGTGTTTGGGGCGTAATATTCCGTTCACTAAGCTCCAGGTTTCACAGCAATACAAGCAATATTTAACATAATATAATTCTATAGATTTAATTAATTTTAAATACATTGAAGAATGATTAATACTCTCAAGGATTACATTCATATTTGTAATTGAGTTTTTTTTTTATAATGTTGAAATAATCATATTTTCTTAACATTTAAAACAAAATGCAAAGAAAACAACATTACAATTTTACCCTTTTGCAAGACGCTCAGAGGGTACATTGCAAATCAAGATTTTAATTTATGCGGGAGGGGGTTGTATAATTATATCTAATTCAACTTAACAAAACAGGCTCATCTATTCACTTTTGTTTTTAAAAATAATTTAATCAAATCCTTATAAACACCTTTTCGTTTTTAGTTTATTTTTATTGCCAATAAAGCGATAAATTGCCAAATATGGAGAACTGAAGCAGATGACGCCGCAGGTTACCGCCAGACAACTGGAGCGCTAGTATCCATGCGAAAAGCTATTGCAAACCGCATGTATTCGTTAGTCAGTACCGAGTATTCTCTCTGATACGAAGTACCGCATCGTTACATGAAAGAAGGGATTGTACTTTGTGCCAATACAGTAATTCTCTTAACATTCGCAAAATAAAAAATGAGGAACATTTCAACTTTTGCTAATACTTAACTTGGTTATTCGCGAAAGTTTTTTATATATATAAAGAATATTTCTTTACAAAGTGAACTCGCTTTGTTCACCAATTCCATAAAACAATTGACGCTGGACAACTGCATTGTATTGTATGGCCTAAGTTCCAAGAATTTCAACCCTTGTATTGAGGCAAAATATAGATCAGGAATTCCGAGAAACGCTAAAAGTGACTTAATGCTAAAAAAAAAAAAAAAATCTAAAATTCTAAATTTTTATTTCAAGTGAAGATTTTTCTGCAAAAAATTATAAGGAAATTTTTAAAGCTTCAAGAATAACTTTTTGAAAAAGCAATAGAAGGCGATCCTTAAATTGTGAGGAGTCTTAAATTTAAAAAAGAAGTCGAGACCGCAACTTTTCCTTATACGGAAATTCCTAAACAAAAGATCTGTTGTTCCAAACAATCGTATATCAAAAAAATTTCAGACATCAACTAGCAACCAAACTTCGTACAATATGTTTATAATTATTTAAATTTATTTACAGCATGCACTTTTTAATGCTTAATAAATATATTTTTCCGTTTCAACTGCTTTTTCTCCATGTAAAATAATCATAAAACCTAACCCCCTGTTATGCACTGGAAGACAGTCTCAACATTCGCGATTTTGACATTCGCGGAAGTTTCCGAGAATCTAACACTCGCGAATGTTAAGGGATTAATTACTGTATATCAAATAGAGAGAACCAACGTTATAAAACACAAATATAAGTAAGTTAAAACGCATATAGCTATATCGAAGCCTGTAAGACACCGCATAACCTATCACGTATAGGAAGCCTATCACATATGGAAAAATTCAAACAGCATAGTAAACAATTTGTCCAGCACGCCAAATTTTTCAAAGATATGGTTTGAATTTCTTTAATTCGTCTTCTTCCCTCCCAACCCCTTTTTTTCTCCTCTTTGTTTCAACATTCCCGGAGCATCTAGGCAATTTTGATTGGTCTCCCTGAGTGCGCGTGAGATTGACTCCGCAGTTGGTTGTCGGCGGTGAACTTCATTTCACTGTTGACGGTCGAGATGTGGGGTACGACTCTCTGGCTCTCTGTCTCCCACCCCTTTTAATCCACATTTGTAATTTTATTTTATTTTTAAGCACTGATCTTGGGGCCTTAGAGGCTTCGAAATAGCTATATGCGTTTTAACTTACTTATATTTGTGTTTTATAACGTTGGTTTTCTCTTTTTGATACCGCATCGTTATTTTGTAATACGACTTGTTACTGTATCAAACTTCAATCACTATCATCACTTACGTGATTGATGAATGGATCCGAGTAGTCTGATGGAAAAAGACGGGAGTTTTTGTTTGGACTGCGGACTTGAAGAATTCGGTGTCAGTTGTTTTCGTATCAGTATCACATACGGGTGTTCATTTAGTCCAGGACTCGCAGCGTTCCTAAAATTTTTATACTTTGCTACCACTATTTTAAAACGATAATCTTTATCGTAGACTTCTATTGTAGATGTTAAAGGAATCTACCATGAACATTTTTTATTCGAAATAGTGGTAGGAAATGTAGAAAAATTAGGAACGCTGCAAGCCCTGTTTAGTCAATTCGTTACTTTAGTACTGGTTTAGTAATGACCCGTTCGTTCGTCGAAAATGCGCGAATAAGTTTTGGAAGGAAGTTTTTGAAGTCACGTGGTCAATATTGCTTTGAGTAAACGATTACAATGAGATCATTTATTCCTTTACGGATTACACTTTAATAATAAAATTTCTATGCATGTACATTTAAAAAAACACGAAATATTAAGAAAGTATGGATCCAAGAAATAGGTCAACAAGATGTATTTGTTTTTCTCGTAAGATTTTAATTAGGTTAATTGAGTATCAATTATCCATTTAATCTATTTAAAATGCTCATAATTTTACTGTAAAAAGAACAGAAGCTTTTAGTAAAACAAAAATTCAAAAATCGGATCAACCCGAACCCTTCTCGCAAGAGCGAAAACCCAATCCGAAACTGACCTAAACCCGAAATAATGTACGTCAATTTGCCCGAAACCTAACGCGCTAGGCACAGCTAAAAAGTAGAAGTCAACCCGACCCGCAGCAGAAAAGTAGAAGTCAAACCCGACCCGCAGCAAAAAAGTAGAAGTTAATTTGATCCGCAGCAAAAAGTGGAAGTCAACCGGACCCAAACGCGACTCACCGAAAAAAAGTATAGATTAACCCGACCAGCAGTAAAAAATAGAAGTCAACCAGACCCAAGCCCGATCCCCAGCAAAAAGTAGAAGTAACACGACTCGCAGTGAAAAAAATTAACCCCGACCCGCGCTTTAGATTGAAGTGTCCAAATTTCTGAAATCGCCGCCCCCTTGAACACTCTTTAGATCCGCCCTTGCTTCAATGTAATAAGATAATCTTCCTTTCCAGGGTTAAGAAAATTTTTATGGGCTAATTTTTTTTAGAGTTTTATTAAGTTGTAAATGAAATCCTATTCTCGCAAAAATCCAGCGACATTTTCACATATATTTATTTGGTTTTATAAAATTTTCTTTTAACGAGAAAATTCGCAATTTAAAATTGAACGTTTTATATTAGCAAACAGTCTTCTAGAGATGCTAAGTCACTTATGCTATGTAAAAGAATATTTCGAATGTCCAGGCTTCTTTAT
Organism: Maratus speciosus; assembly: GCA_963932465.1. NCBI lineage: Eukaryota > Metazoa > Arthropoda > Arachnida > Araneae > Salticidae > Maratus > Maratus speciosus. The sequence goes on from OZ010793.1 coordinate 139,667,285, forward strand.
TTACTGTATAGTTTATTTACTACGTAGGTAGCACCTTTAATAGTAATATATATCAATAATATAGGGGGCACAACTAATTTTGGGAGAGTTGTGGTAAAACTGTGCAAACCGTCTATACATATCATTTTTTATAACGATTAGAAATTCTAGCGCTGCTTGCGAATGAGTGATATTTTAAAGCTGTTATTGCTGTTTTATATCACGTTAGTTTTATTCTATTAAATGAGAAAAAAAGAAAATGTTTTTAGATTTTACGTAAATATTCCATTTAAAATTGCAAGACAGATTTTCTCATTTTTTGTTTAAGGAAAAATATAATGCAAATTTATTAAATATTGAAAGGCATGAGTAAAATAAATAAACCAGGTGAGCCAAAAGTTCGTTAAAACTTTAAAAACTCATAAAAAGGGAAGAAATTATAATAAAGGGGCGCCGTTGGAAAGAAAGAGCTCACAAGATAGTCGGATTTTTTTTAAGCAGCGAAAAAAATGTAGTTAAAAAAATCACATGTAGAGGGCGCTGACAACCCGAAACACAATGAACATGACAACAATACGCTCCATTCATTTGTTTTTCCAATAATAAATGATCAACATGACCTCCAGAATATTCTACAACACAATTGTTCATTGTGTTGCGGGTCGTCAGCACCCTCTACATGTAATTTTTAACAATTTTTTTTTCTTCTAAAAAAAATCCGACTGCCTTGTGATCCTTTTTTTACAAACCGCACACCTTTGACCTTTATCATAATTTCGTCCCTTTTTATGTGCTTTTACATGGTTCGTACGGATACCGTTATTTCTCCAGGAAAACTACCAGTATCTTTTTATACAAAAACAGATCTACGTTAAACTCGTAAAATTTCGCCTTCTTTTAAGAAGAGATTTTCTATAAGAAAATACTGGGGCCGAAAAATTTTCTAGTCTGTAAAATTCAAGGAGGCGTACGAACCATGTTTTAAAGTTTTAACTAACTTTTGGCTCACCCCATATATATGTATATATACATAATATCACTAGCTGACCCACGAGGGGTCACCTGGGTCCGTGATAATAACTTTAAATATACCTAAAATCAATCTTCAAAGTTTTTTTTTTTTTTTTTTTTTTTTTTTTGCGTACCACGTTATGTGTATAAATACTATAGATCATATACAAGACTACAGAAAAGAAATCGTAAGCATTACAGCGTCTGAGCGTGAATTGTTTAACACTAGAACGCCCGGAAAGAGTCGCGCCGACTCCGATTAGATGCTTAAATGTCAACTGGAACCAGAAATTCTTTCATAAAATAAATTAAATTTAAACCACGCAGATTTACGTTAAATAAACTAGTCAAAAAGTTGTAAATAAAAATTCTGGTGTCAAATATTTTTATGAAACTTGAGTAAAATTTCCGGGCGTTCTAGTGTTAAGGGTATTTTTTAATTCAGTTAGGTAATTTCCAGCTGAACTATATTTATTATATAAGAGACTTTTGTAGACGATAAATAAATTCAAGTAGAGGGCTAAACAAAGAACTGGATAATTTGCCGTCTATGGATGGTTATTTTTTAAAGTAAGCGTTCGTTGTTATGCGTTTTCCAAATTGTTTATGCAATATCTTATTTCATCTTATAACGCTGAAATTGCAATACAATATTCTGAAAGTGTTGGAAACTGTTTCATAATCTACGCTTGACGCATGATTTTTCTTTCTTGTCTTAAATAATGATAGGGATCATAAGAATAATAATAATTAAAGTCTTTAAGTTGTACTATCTAATACTAAACAATATAAGTGTTGCTATCGAACGTACACTTTATTCACAAATTAAAAGATTATATAAAATGAACGCATGAATAAAATGAGTCTCAACGTTTCGGTTTAATCTTTAAAACCATCATCAGGAGGAGTAAAATTTTCTAAAATACAAATCGGCAGGAAACAATCTAAATGCTTAAAAATCTTTAAAATTGAATTCAAACTGGGAAAAGTTTAACGGAAATATTCAAAATCCTTAAAAACACCTCAGTGGCGCCACCTTTTACTCAAAGTTCTTTCAAAATAGAAATCCAAAATTTCAGGAATGCGAAAGGAAACATTATCGTTACAAAATTCTTGGTTCCTTAAACGAATTTCGAATGACGGCTTTAAAAGGAACAACTTGTTTCGAAATAATCCTAGTATGGTCGAAGTCAATAAATGAAATAAGTCCTTTAAGGAAATTCCTTGAGAGAGCTGTAGAAAATATATTAAATTTCAAATCATTTTTGGTATTATAAGTTTCAAATATTTAGTACACGTTTATGTATAACCAATATTAAACTCATACCACAAATTTTATGAAGAAAATTATTTATAGAATATCTGTAACAGTCATTATAATATTTGTGTTATATAATTCAATGAAAAAACAATCTCAGACATAGCGTTGAGCGAGCGTGTCGGAAACAGATATAGTACAATAATTATTTAGTAAAATAGTTATTTTACTAGATCTATGATCGGAAAATGAAATCAATCTTTTCTTTCAAATTTTTACTGGGGCGGAGGTAGCATCCTCTCAAAATGCCCTGTGTACAGATTTCTCTTTCGATGCTTCCAAAACTGCCTTAAGTTACATCCAGGTTAAACTTAAAAAAGATTTATTTCAGTTCACTTCCGGAATTCACTTTTCATTACAACTTATCTGATATACTTTTAATAGATTATTTTTTAGATTTTTTATTTCAATTAAATTGAAAAAATAATAATACATTAAATAGACGTAAATATTATTTATAAATAGTGTTAGTTTTATTTTATTAAAGAGGGGGGGGGGGGATGTGTAAGTACCGTAAATAAAAGTTCCAGACACTGTTTTGAGGGAAAATATAACAAAAATTTAGCAATTTATGTTTAAAATTATAATTAAAATAATTTTTATTTAGTTGAATTCCACATTTTCATTTGGAAAGTTAAATTTCCGTTGTTTGGGGGAACAGGATTCCGTTTTAATATAAATAAGTAAGGGAAGATAATCTCACTACGATTGTGTTTCCGGAAGAAATTAAGTAAGAAAAACTTTATAGTTATATTTAAATGCGCTGGAAGGTTTGCACACATGTACGTTTGATATTAGTACGAAGAAGTTTTATCATATAAATATTGTATAGTGAGTCACATAAATATACTTTTCAATTTATCAATCAATCAAATGGTAGAACATAAATATACTAAAATGTAAAAATAATACGTGTTAAAAAAGTTCGTCATATGTCATGTGTTTAGTTTATTTGTCTCTATTCTAGAAGGCGCATCAAAGTTTAACAGCCGTAGGAAGTTTTTAAAAGGTTAATGAATAACTCTCAAATCTTATTAAGCAAAGCTTTGTCAAAATTAGTTTTATACAGAATTGGTTTCATTAAAGTAGGCAAATTTAAATAAATTTAATATATTGAATTGAATAAATTATATTTTTACAACATTATTTAAAATTTTAAGTAGCATAACATATTTCAGAAAGTAAGGTAAGTTAAGTTATACGCACACCGCTTATTTTATATAACAAACATTTTTATATACAATTTGTAAGATCAACTACTCATAACAGGACAAAAGTTCGATTATTTAAAAAAATCGGCGATTCGAAAACCTCGGTCGCCTATGCCATATAACCATGTATAAATATACACGATCGTCTGGGAAGAGAACGATTTTTAATAGTAGCACCTTGACAAAAATCTGCTCTTCCGTTACTGGGGAAAGGGATAAAGCAGTACTGCAGTCTTCCCCCAACCTTGGGTAACTTTCCTTTTAGCTTGCATTTATTATTCAGTTATGGGAACATTAAAATTATAAATAAACAATGTTGAATTTTATAATGGGATTCTCAGTAAAAATTGAATTAATATATATATATATATATATATATATATATATAATATGATTTTAAAAGGAAATAAATATAAAAACTAAATGTAAAATATTAAAATATGAAGCTATAAATTATTTTTATAGCTTAATATTATAATATTTTACTGTTTATATATTTTAACATTTTTAAAATAAAAAATAAGTACATTTGTCAATTCTGCATTATATTTATATATAATATAGTTATTTGACAATTAATGTTATATATAATTATATTCGAAAATCTGTGTCCGCGAAATATTGATTTTCTTTCTTTTTCCCCCTCAGAAATTTCATTTTTACGGCATTAAATTTTTATTAAGTTTTATATATTAATGATTTACCTTTCTGTGTGTTTACCTATCCTTTTTTGAAATAGGCCAATTGTCGTAAATATTTAATATTTTTTGAAGATTAACACAAACCTTAAAATAATCATCGTATCCTACTCCCCCCCCCCCCTTTCTTGTAAGCTTATGTCAAAATTTCCAGTTTTGGGAATTCGATTTGAATATTTTACAATCCTTTTTAATATATCATTAAATGTTTTTCTCAAGGAAATATGAGATAATATATATTTTTTTAAGGATTATGTTTAGCAGATTAAATACGAAGGAAGGCGTGGGGGAGTTCGGCCTAAATTTTTTAGTAACCTTAACCCCTTGAGGAGCAAGCAAAAATGTCTCTAAACATTGTATTCTCACCGGAATAATCGAAAAATTTTATTTCGAAATAAGGGAAAGCAAATATATGCGATTTTTCTCCTAAGTTAAAAATAAAAAATTTAGTTAAAATTTTCTGGTGAGAATCTTGTTTAAATTCGGTGGGATATATTTTATCCCACCACCCTTCAAGGGGATAAAGGACGAATATATCAATTTTCCCGTTTAATTTACTGCATCTATTTGACATTAAAGGAAATTTCCCTTCCAGAGTTGCAATCCTTATAAGTTTTTCTTCTTATATATATATGTATATAGGTGATGTTCAATTCATTTGCATCAAAAAAGAAAATTGTCTACAACAACACTGAAATTAAAGAAGTGCAAAGTTATGTGTACCTTGGGCAGGAAATATCATCAGATAATAGTATCATGAATGAAATCAATAGAAGAATAAGAAATGGATGGAGTGCTTTTGGGAAGAACAATATTATTCTGAAGAGTAGCATGCCCCTTTGTTTGAAAAGAAAGGTATTTAACCAATGTGTTTTGCCTGTGCTAACTTATGGAGCAGAAACTTGGACGCTAACAAAACGGATGGTACAAAGATTACAAACAACACAGAGAAGTATGGAAAGATGTATGCTAGGTATAACTAGAAGAGACAGAAAGAGAATAACCTGGATAAGAAGTCAGACGAAAGTTTTTGACATCATTGAAAGAATTAAACGGCTAAAATGGAAATGGGCTGGGCACATTGCAAGAAGACAAGACAATAGATGGAGCACAAACACCCTACAGTGGTATCCCAGAGATGTAAAACGGCCAAGAAGACGACCTCAAGTAAGATGGAGTGATGAAATCAGAAAAGTAGCCGGTGTAAATTGGATGACTAAAGCACTAGACAGAAAACATTGGAAAAATCTGGGAGAGACCTACATCCAGCAGTGGATTGAAAACGGTTGATGATGATGATGATGATATATATATATATATATCAGCGTGGTTAAAATGCTAAAACTTCAACATGTTATTCAATTAACTCGATTTTTAAATGGACAATCCTCATCGTTCATAAAATTAAGGATCGTCTGATCTGTCCGCATGTAACAGCGCAAAAACTACCCAACTCAATGGCTTGAAATGTAATACATATAATCGTTGCAGAATTGTTTCGAGTCGTTTCAAATTTTATGAAAATCGAATCAAAACTTAAAAAGATATTAATAAAAGTTTTCTTCATTCTTTTAAATCCTATCATACGAAATTATTTCAATGACATCCCACATTATTTCAATCACATCATACATTATCATCCGCCGACCCCCCCTCCCATTCCACCAATTATATCGTTACCAATGTCTACTTTTTTCTTCGTTCTTTTATACGTGTTTGCAATGATATACATACATGGTTGGTTATACATTTATTAATCGTATACTTCACGGATTCAAATGGAGAGATCAATGTTGATTTCAGGGGGTGGCCCGGGGGGGACATCCCCCCGTAAGATTTGATAATTTGTATTTTCAATGGTCAAAAAAACCAACCCCCCCCCCCCCCCTCGAACTCTATAATGTCGCCCCCGGAGCTACAGAAATCCTTCCCGGAGAAAAGTGTCTGAATTCAACACTGGGAGAGATGAAGCAAATAAAATATTAATATTACACATGAAAAAATTTTATATCAAATAACATCTAAAAGAGATTGTTACTATTTAAAAGCATTTAATAATAGCTTATTATTACATAATGCATTCAACAGTAATATGTTCTTCTTTCACTTTCCCCCTGTCCGAGAAAAATAAAAGCAAACAGTGGACGGCGTCCTTCTCTTTCTTTACCGGTAAACACAACTACCATTTCTTATGTGCTAATCAACTACCATTATATGCGCTTATGGCAGATGGCCAGGAATGATGAATATCGGGATATTCCATATTTTGGAATGAAATAATTTTATAAACATTTAACCCCTTGGGGACGAGCGACACGTATACGTGCCGCATGAAGCGCTCAGAATCCTTGTTTTTCCTCACCAGTAAAATTTTACTGTAAAATTTGCCTTATTTAACAGCGCATTTTCTCGATCCAAGAAGACACAAATTTCTGCTTTTAAAAAACGGTGACAAAAGATTAAAAATTACGTAAAAGGCTCCCGTCCTGAAGGGGTTAATGCTTTAATAATAGCTTTGTGTTTTCAAAAAAACATATATAACAATTTAAAAAAAAATGTAACAGAATATTTTAAAGTAAAGAAAAAGTTTCAGAAGACCTTTTATTATTTTTTGGATGAGCAATTGATAACAATATTAAAAGGCAAGCCCCGCCCCCTCCCACTCCCCCTAGAGATATCTTACGAAAACAAATGCCAGACTCCCACCCTCCCCCTTAAAGCGATAACGTTATATATGCACAGCCCCTAACAGCAATACGCGTATCACCATAGCTCCGCCCCATCTGTTCTTTTCTGCAATCATTTTGTAGAGCGATCAGTTTGGACTTCAGAAGATGCCAATGAAATAATTTGAGAGGTTAAATATAGTCAATCTCAAATCTGAAAAGGATATTAAAGAAGTGAATTATCACAATGCTAACTAGAAGGAACTAGAATCACCCAACCCAGGCACCCACCAAAATCTGGCATAGGTGTTTAACCCTGGGTGGAAAATCCCCTCTACCAATCAACTCAGCCCAGCCAGGGCAACACAGCTCAGAAAATCAACGGACTATTAATAAACTTTTAAATGAAATGAACAAAAAATATAAAATAAGTGCCCTGACACTTATAACCAAATACAAAAAATATACAGAAATTAAAGCCATTTACAACTTGTAACATATGTCTGTACTTAAATAAATGGACAGACAAGATTTATAGACAATTTTTGACAAGCTTTACAATTGTCTGCTTAAAGAACCTAAAAAATACAAACTTAAAGTAATTAAACAATCAAAAAACCTTAATCTGCTAAATGAACATTGTCAGATTTGACAGAAGACATAATGGATATTCATGAAAGTTCTTTGTAAGTTCAGAAGTGTTCCAAAAATATACTTAATGAAAGAATAGTTCTTATTGAGATCATTATAAATAACTTTCAATTTTTTGCAGTTCGACCAATTCATGAGCACATTTCGCATATTCCATTCCTCGGTCTATTCTGGATATACCAAATGAGTCCCTCGAGATTCGGCAACTTTCAAAAATATAATGGACAGGATCCCCACGTTTTCCACAGTCATATATGTCATTTGCACGCTTCCCAATTTGTGTAGATACGACGGGAATGCACCATGTCCTCTTATAAAATAGATCACAACCTGAGAATCACAGAGGAAATCTAAGTTTACTTCTGGAATAACTCTGTAAATATCTCTGCCTTTACTAGAGTATGATCAGCGTCTTTGCCAGTCATTAACATTCTTGACACGGTAATGGTATTTAATCATACTTATTGGTATGGGAAGTTTCACCTCTTCATCAAAAAGATTATCAACTATAGCGGACTTGGCAAGTTGGTCGGCCCGCTCAGGACCTGATTACCAACGGGGCACCAATAAATTTCAAAAGAAAAGTTCGACTTATCTAAACGCCGTATTCATGTAAAATTTCTGCCATGAATGAGGCAAAATTTTCTGTTTATTTTTAGTGGTAGGAATTTGCCCCGTGGGTAATCAGGCTCTGGGCCCGCTCGTTCCCGGCGGTACCCACATGAGCCTTGATCCAGCCCAAATGGACCGTTTTGTTTCTCATGGTGCGTAAGGTCTTAAAGATTTCATATAGCAGGTCATTCGTCGGAAAAAGACGAATCAGAGCAAAAACTGATGACATACTGTCTGTGTATAAAAACAGTTGACCATATCCTGATCTACTAAACCAACGAATGGCTTCTAATATCGCTAAAAGTTCAGCTTGATACACTGTGTTATAACTCATAAGTCTTATTCTTTTATTATGGACCTCTTCTTCTTTCATATAAATTACAAGGGCTGAAGCTACTTCATTCTGAACTCTAGAACCATCAGTAAATGCTATTGGACTATTACGTCTTGGCACGAACCTTCTTACTAAAGTAATAAAATTGATATTGTGAGCCTCATAGAAATTAGGATAATCAAATGTGTGTATTCTTCTCGTGACATCACAATGCTAACTAAGCGTAAACCAACAGAGTGAAAAATGTCCAAGCCGGGAATCGAACCCGGGCCCCTGGAATTGCGCTCCAGTGCTCTACCACTAAGCCACGAGGACGGTGCCCAGCTTGGCATCTCTCACTCACATAAGTTGGTAAGACTGCTACCGCAGCTACAAGATGGAAAAGTCTTCATGAGCACGCAAACATGAGACGCAAATGAACCCAGCATCGGTGAATATAGGAACGCGATTCCAGGGGCCCGGGTTCGATTCCTGGCTTGGACATTTTTCACTCTGTTGGTTTACGCTTAGTTAGCATTGTGATAATTCACTTCTTTAATATTCAACAATTTCAAGCGTAATTTCACTGCTGAAAAGTAGTTGAAAAATTAATTAATAATTCTGAAAAGGATTTTGTCTGGAACTTGTTCGCGATTTTTATTTCCAAGGTACTTTACAGCTCATGGGAGGGATCATAGCATTTTTTATGTCCTTTATTTCACTTAAGGTTTTAAAAAATTATATTAAATAAGCATAAATACTATTTAATAAATAGCGTTAGTTTATTTTATTAAATAGAATTGTGTTTAGAATTTGCGTAAATACACTAAATAAAAGTTCGAGACACATTTTTAGAAAAAAAAAAATAATATAGCAATTTATGTTTAAAATTATAAACAAAATAACTTGTGAGTATTTATTTATTTTTATTTATTTATTTAATTATTTTCGTAATATGCCGTATTTATCATTTGCAAATTTAAAGTTCCATACTCATTGTTACCAATGAGCGAATTCTATTTCAGTATAAATAAATGAAGGCGGAGGAATCTCGCTAAGACAATACGCAAAAAAAGCCATATGGATTATTATCGTGTTATAGATTGTTATTATCGCAACCAAGACCCCTTATCATAATGTTATATAATAACATAATATCATAATAACATAATAACATAATATTATAATAACATAATATCATAGTTATATGATATCATAGTTATATGTTATCACAATAACTTGATATCATAGTTATATGATAAGGGAGTCTTGATCGAAACAGGCGTATAAGAACTTAAGATGCATATGAAATTCATACAGAAATAATAAATAAATTTAAAATTTTATTAACCAAGCTTTATTAAAATAGGTTTTATGCAGTAGTAGTTTAATTACAGTGGGAAATTGTCAATAAATTTAAAATATTGAATATATTATATTTTTACGATACTCTCTCTAATAATAAGTAGAATTGTTTATATCGCAAATTTATATTAATCAAATATTATTAGTAAAAAGTCTTCTAGTTTTCTTTTTCTCTCATTCTCTATGTCTAGCTTTAACACGTTCACGACGGCGCGGTGGGTCACACTCGACTGTCTCAGAGCTGCCAAGTCTCCAGCTTTTAGGAAACCAGTATTTTAATACAGAAAATGTTGTTTTATTTAATTAGAGCAATTGGGCGATTTGAAGGAACAACATTTTCTCTAAAATAATAGTGGTGCGCGAAAAGCCGGAGACTTGCCAACTCTGAGACAGTCAAGTGTGACCCACCGCGCCGGCGTGTTCGTGTTAAAGTTTAGACTCTCTTTTAACCCCTTAATTCTAGCTCCCGTCATATTCTCGGGCTGTGTCTTTTACTCAAATTGTTTGATTCCCACCAGTTTTATAAAATAGTGAAATTGGCTATATTTTAGTATCGTTTTTCCTGTCATTAAATAAGGTGAATATTTCTTTTTCATAAAAGTGGTGCCAATAAGCAATTTGAATTTTTCAACTGTAATTTAATTCGAGCGTTAAGGGGTTAAATATTAGAATATGTTTTGCTATATATTTCAGAAAGTAGCGTAACTTATGTAGATTAAATTATACTGATACCGCCTTTTTAACAGTAAAATACTTTATGTAAAATGTTCAACTTACCTTAGTTTTAACCTTTGTTATTGCACTTGCAACACGCATCGCCTCTACAACTGACTATAAACAGCTCTATGTATATAAGGATCTCAAAGCAGTATAAGGCTACCTTTATATCTGTAAAGCTGTATATGTAACAAGTAATATAAAAATTTTGTTTTTAAAATCAATTCTTACTTAGGTCATCAAAGAAAAATTTAATATAATCCCTTAAGCTAATATTAGTTTTTGTTGCATTAAAATATCTCAATTTGTTGATTTTCTATAAGCAAGTAGGTTTACAATGGAACTCTATGGGAATTTGGTGAAATATTAGAGATATCGCCAAGTTGGCGTCACTTTTGGCGACTCATTTTGGCCGCCAAATTTGACGATATATAGCCAAGTTGGCGACAAACTTGGCGGTATTTGGCGACAGAACAGGGTCCCCCCCCTATGGTAACCCCTTATTGAAAATACTTTAATTGATCTTCAATAACCAATGGCCGCCATTTTATTTCCCATGCACAACTAAAATTAATTAATTAAAATTTAATTAATGAATTAATATTTGAAAAACTGTATTAACATCAATTGTCATCCAGTACAAGTTTAAAAAAATTTATTTCAACTTGATAGGATGAATAATGAGTATTTTATTAACAATTGAAAATTTGAACAAGATAAATATATAAATAAATAAATAAATATAGGGAGAGTGTGAGCTGATAGTAAGAATTGAATAAAGGGAAGACAGTCGCGTGTTAACAATACAATATTAAAATTGTCTGCAATATTAACAAATGTTGTGGAAAAGTAGCGCCTCTTTAGTTGAAGTGGGCGTTATAAGAACTAAATTGTTCAGTAACGCCCGGCGGAGCGTTCCACGATTAACTTTTGGTTCTGCTTTCAGAGTCTGAAATGTAGGGGCCTCGGTGGCCGAGCGGTTAGGACACCGCACTGCCGGCCGCCAAGCATTGAGAGCGGCAGAGGTGTGCGAGTTCGACTCTCGCTGGCTTCATTGCACACTCTTTGTGGAGCTCCCGGATGTAATTCCTCTGTGTTGTAAATTTCATTGTGCTATCTCGTCCCTGTATATTGACGATGACTTATAAGCGGACCTAGATGTCAAGCACACAAGTCCGATGTATGTGTTAATAACAATAACAATAACTGAAATGTAACCATTGGAATTTTTACATTACTAGGGGGCTCGGCCCCCTACGAGCTACGCTCGCCAACCCCCGTCCAGACACCGCAGACTCTAAATGCACGCTAATTTGATCTGTTTTAAAGATATTTCGAAAGATTGAATTATAATTTAAAAAACAGTGGCGATCTCCCTATAAACGAATTTCTATTCATTTCTCTTTGATTGGGGAATTTTAACGCCAAATCCGCTGCGGTACTACTTGATTATCCTGTCGACCCATTTCGCCAAATTTATAAATCGCCAAACCACTCGCCAAATTATACAAATTGATATAATTTTTATTTTAAATAACGAAAGAACAAATAAATTCGTACAACATTAATAAAAACACAAATAAAACGTCGAAATAAAAATAACTTGATGACGTATACACCTGTAACAACATTTCAAAATAAGCTAATATAAAAGGAATTAAGTAAAGAGAGTCTTTGTCTCCTGGTATTTTTTAACAAAGCGAAAAGAAAGATCTTTTAAATGAGACATTTTAAATTAATTTTCAAAATATCAAATAAATGTCTAGCGCAATTTCTAAATTTAAACTTTTTTTGCAATATTATTTTGTGTTCATTTTATGTAATAACTATAATGTGACGTAAATATGACGTAATTTCTCCTAAGACTTCTAATGCATGTTAATGAATTTATTATTTTACAATATCCTTTCTCCTATAAAATTCACGTGTATACTTTTTATGACGTAATTTTTAATAAGTTCCTGCTTTTTATACGTAATTATTTAATACTAATTTGAAAGTTTTTTTTCTGTTTATAATAGTCACGTGTAAATAAATTTTTAATTTGAAGCAAACATTATTGCTTGCGCTTTTTATACAGATGGCAACATTTTAAATTAGTACAATTTTCTGAAATCTGTAAAAAATATCTCTAGAAATGCTGAAAATTTGAATTTAAAATAGAAATAAAACCTGAAAAAATGAGTCAAAATAAAAAAAATAATGCAATCTGCACTCCGGCAAATTCTAACGCATAAAATGATCTAAAAATGATTACACTGCCCTGCATAGTTTTTGCTGCTATAAAACTTTTTTAGTGGAACGATTTTGTCCAACTTTAGCATTAAATAACTCTTAAAATAATTCTTCGATTTGAAAACTGTCTGCATCAGCGTGTTTATCAAACATTTCTGTATAAAACTACCGATTTTCATGTTTTTGTATGCATTATTTTTGTTAATATTAACGAAGAAAGGCCTCCGGTCACAAAAAAATCAAAACCGGCGGCGGCGGCGGCGGCGGCGGCGGCGGTGACAGCGGGAGTTACTTTTTTTTAGAATAGAGAGATTTCGCGACAGTATAACATAACAGTAATAGCAATCGGATATTTTCAATCTTGTCATTAATGGAACTCATAGAGCTTTTTATTAAACTAACTGGATTATGTATTTCTTCTCATTTTTCATTTTATTGGCGTTTATTTTTTATAATTTATAAGTGTGAAGAATGCAAATATTTTAAAAGTTATTCATTTCTGAAACAATGGATATTTCTTTTAATATAGAATTTAATGTGTTGAGCTATTTGTTTTAATAGAATATTTATTATATGGTCTATATTTACAACCGTATTCGTAATCTTCACGCTATTATAAATTACTAAGAGAATCACCTGGCTTCGCCCATGTTAACTAAGATGATTTTAAAGGGTAAAATAAATAAAAATTCTATAATATAACAATCACAATAACGGAGCTCTGTACATTTCCCACACATAAATCTTAAAAAGATAAGCAAGGAAAAACGAAGTTACTTTGACTCAGTCATAAAAAAAAAAAAAAAACACTGCATTACAAATGATTATTTGCATTTTCTTCGGTGCATGTAACAGAAAAATATAAGAAAAAAAATCAATCAAATGGCGTAGCATTTAGTGAAATTCTATTTCGTATGGTAAGGGTACGAAAGCGTCTAGCCGGGTAAGGATAGCGAAATGGGCCCCATAGCCGATGTTTGAAATAGCATACCCGCAACTCACCCGCAAGGAAAGTGACACATCTCAACAAAATTAAATTTCACAGGAGAGGTAAAAGAAAATTTGCATGATTTTACTGTAACATGAAATTATAGCAGTTAGCTCTGCATGCAGGAGTAAAAATGTGCGTGAAAGCTTAAAACCCTTAAGAATGAAGACGTAGATGTGGTTTGAAGGGTTGAGTAATTTTACCTCCCCATACAATCCACCTCCCTTCTTTGGTGAAGAATGGACATATAGCGTAATAAATCTATTTTCCGTATAACTACACTTATGAAACATCTCCTGTAGCAAGACGCATCTATGACAGAGTTTTTAGTGGAATAAAACGCTAAATGAATTTTTGCGAGATGTGTCACTTTTCTTGCGGATGAGCGATATGTGGTAATAAGGCTTAACATGTGAATACAATATAGAGTGTTTTTAGTCCATGACCTTGATCTGTCCTTGAGACAATCGGGAAAGTATGCGCCGGCGCCACTATTTTTCAAATACATTTTTCTCAAAAAGTACAGACGTTAAAAAAATAAAACCAACGCCAATTATTACTTGTCGTGCTGACAACTGACATATTTTTAAAAAATGTGTTTTTTTTCATTTTTTTTTTTTGTTCAGTTAGTTTAAAATTTTATAATTATATAAATAAATATTATTTTATGAATAGCGTATGATTTATTCTGTTAGATTAAAATAAAAATATCTCTAGAATTCTGTAAAGATTGTCAGTAAAATTTTCATTTTTTTTTTTTTTTTTTTTTAAGAAATAATAAAAGAAAAATATAACAAAATTTTGGCAATTTGTGTTTAAAATTATACATAAAATAATCTTTTATGCATTTACTTGTTATTTTATTTATTTATTTGTGTGCTTAACATTTCGCATTTTTCTTTTGCAAATTTAAACTTTCGTAGTTTTGTGAGAACAGTTTACATTTCATTGTAAATAAATAAGGGAGGAAGTATTGTTTACCTTTCACGAGAAGCGACCTGTTAATCATAAGAGGGGTAGCAAAAGACGATTCCTTTACCTTCAAATCCTCATAGAGCAGAATAAAAAAAGCTTGCTATATTTCCCAGCTTTGCGACATTTTCGCCCTATTTATTTATTTCTTATTCACTTTATATGGGACTTCCATATTTAGATGCTTAAGGTGTTATATGAGTTATATTACATTGTTTAAATTATTACGATAATTAAATATCTTTGCTTTAAGTATGTTTTATTAAAAATGTTTTTTAGAAATACATTTTTTTTTTTTTTTTTTAATAATAAATAAACAACTATAAAGAGCAATACAAAATAAAATTTTGCTCTTTGCTTTTCTGAACTTGCGATTGACAAAATAATAAAAGAAAGTATTATATTTTACATCAAAATCCATAATTATCGAAAAACAACACGAATGTTATTTAAAAAAATAACATGTAAGAGAATCTGAATGCGGAATCTACAAATTGAAGAAAAATATGCGTACAGTTTAATTAATTTTAAGGCGATTCTCAAAATAGTATCCCCCCCCCCCCTATTTTTCCACGCTCAACAACGCGAAAGTTTCTTACTCATTTTAAAACATAAAAGCTTGATACTTGCAGCATGATAGTTGAAGTGATGCGTGATCAAATAGTTATTATTTTCTTTTTCATTTTCCGATAAGTTAATTACACCTTGAGTTATAAACGATTGTTGCCTCAAGACGACAATTGACAATTTTTTTTCTTTTCTGCGCAACGAGAAATTCGGCTGAAAACCCCAACATTGGCAGCTTTTGCCGAAAAAACTTCTGCCTGTACCGAAAAAAAAGAGTTCTGTTAGATAATTTCTGAATGAAAGTATCTGCCAATTTGATACGTTTGGGAATAAAAATTAATTAGGAAATTCAACAAAAAATAGCCAGTTTGGAATTTGAGAAGATTATTAATGTAAAATTCGTCCCTAATTTATTTATTGTTATTTATTCTTGCAGGCTAATCTAATTCCATGGTATATGGTAGTGTAAGTCACATAGCTGATAAATACGATGCTTGTTGGCCACCGTTCTTTTCGAAAAGTTTGCTTTGCCTTATTCAAGTAATGAGATTCTCCGATAAAATAAGTCACATTTTTCTAATCTAAAATATTGATAGCCAAAAATCAAAGCATGTGACTTACACTACAAGTACTCATGGAACTAGCCTGGAATAACCTTTTTCTAAATTGATTTTTAGCTCTATGGACATAGGCACCGACCAAAAAAAAAATCTAGGGAGGGGCAAGATTATAATAGTACATATACGTCTGTAGTCCCCAATCCAAACCGCGTTTTTAAAAAGGAAGAATATAAACATAAAATAAATAAAATTAAGAATTGCACTTGACAAACGGGTGGGAGGAGAAGCCTCTGGCAAAAAATTCTTTTTTGTCTTTGTGTTTTATATGTCACTTATAAAAAAGTTACTATTAAAGTTAGTATTTTACGAAATTTTTTCAACCATTCGTGCATAAAATTTTCAGATAGTGCAAATCAAATTCCATAAAACTTAATCTTCCTTCATATTTTAACAAGGCTTAGGATGACAGATCCAAAAGCTAGCACATTTAAAAATTGTTGCAACCTTTCTTCTTATATTGACAAGTAAGCAATATATATTAAGATGTTCCTTTTGAACAATATAGATTTACTATATCTATAGCAAATTATTTCATACTTTTAATATTGCTAGAATTTCGAATTAATAAATATTAGATGGAAATCAGATCTGAATCTCATGAATCATAATTTTCAAAAATATATGTTCGTCAGAACTGCTGGTACTTTCAGAATCGAAGCTGCATTGGCGCACCCACGGGGGGAGCTAAGGGGGCTGAAGCCCCTTCCAGACTGGACTAAATATAAAATTTTTTTTTAATTATGAAAGAATATTACTATTTTTAATAGATCCTTAAAAATAGGAATTCTGGAAAATATATTAATTTTGTCATCCAATTGTTTCTCTTTTATAAATTTTATTATGAAATTCGAAATATTAGCATGTTTAAAATTTACTTAATTAAAAATTTAAGACCTCGTGCAACCTCTTTCTCTCTTTAACCTTCATAATATTTTGATAATTTAATAATAAAACTTTAAATCGTTTGATTGCAAACACAATTTTAAATTATCCAAATACAGAAACACACCAAAAAATTGCAAAAACTAAGATATATTTTTGTACAGTATTTCATTATTTAACATTTTAAAAACATTCAGAATTAGACCCACCAAAACTTTCCAGAGCTTCCTCTGGCTAGTTACGACTCTGCTCAAATCAGCAGAAAAAAATGTAAGTTATGACCTGATCAGGCACGTCCCATCAAATCAAATGAAAGAAAGACAGAGCTCGGCAGCGGGCCAGGCCAGATCTGTCCACATATAGGCCTCTAAAATATGATAGCCCCCTCCAAAACGTAATCCTGGATGCACCACTGCTAAGCTGATTATCTTCTTATTATTATCTTTTTTTCCCCAATATTTATTTTCAATTTTTCTACCTTTTGTCAGTTCTCACACAAATTATTGGCGCGAAACGTATTTCATTGTAACCTCTTTTTCTTTATAGTGAATGTTCGAACTGAAAGGGCGGGGTTATTTTCCCCCGCAAGTTTCAACTAGTATACCTTCAATAAAATAGACTCTTCTAAAAGAAGGTGTTTCCCAAGTCTAGAATTTTTCTTCGGACAGGAATTTCGAAAAACAAGTGTATAGCTATATTTAAATGTGCTAGGAGATATGCACATTTGATATAAATGTGAAGACGGTTTATCATATAAATATTGTATGGAATGACTGAAAAATAATGAATATTGAAAATTTCTTGGCCAAAACTTATTTCCGTTATCAGAAATATACTTTTCAATTTATAAATCAATAAAATGACAGAATAAAAATCTACTAACATGTTGAAATTATACGAGTCAAAAGAATATGTTATGTCATATGGATAAATCATTTGTTAATATTGCAGAAGGGATATCACAGCTTAACTGCGATAGAAAGTTCATAAATAGTTAATGAATAACTCTAAAATCTTATCAAACAAGCCTTGTCGAAATTGGTTTCATATAGTATTCGTATCATTAACCCGGGAGAACGCGCAGATACCCAGGGTATGAATGGTTTTTACTTTGTCACCAATAAATACAAATAACAATCGTCATCTTATTTGATCGGAGACAATTTTGCGATAAAATAAGTTGAAGATTACTTTTAAAAAGATAGTCGTGACAATTGTAAAATCCGTACGCACTCCGGGTCCATCAGGCCCGGCGCACGTCCTCCCGGGTTAAAGTAGCAAAATTTAAATTGATTTAACGTATTAAATAAATTACATTTTTACATTATTTAGAATTGCTTGTATCGCAAATATAGATTTAATCAAATATTAGTTAAAAATATGTTAGTATTTTCTTCTCCCTTTCTCATCCACTCTTTTCATACCTTTTACATTTTAGAATATACTCTTCTAGATTTAAATATGTTTTTCAGAAAGTAATATAACGTTAAATTATACTCACACCGCTTCCATTGTAAAGAAAAATATTTAAATTAAAATTTGTAACAGTACTAGTTACTTTAATTTTTAGTGAAAGCTCAATTCCAGCAGATCGGTAGTTCAAATATTTGCGCTACCGATTTCCAATTTTCAATGAATTACCAACTTTCTAAGGATCTCGAAGCAGGTAGAGGTAGTAAAGGATAAGGTAGAGATGGTCTCCCTACCTGATACTGATACGAGCGTCTGGGGAGAGGAGAAAGACTGCTAACAGTAGCACTTAGAAAAAATTCTCCTTCCCTTTCAGCTGTGGAGAAAAGGGAAAAACAACTGCGTTCTTGCCCCAGCTTTATGTAGCTTTCCCTTTTCGCTTGCATTTGAAATTCGGTTATGGAAATTGTTAAAATTATAAACAGCAAACAATGCTAAATCTTATAATTTGAAAAAAAAAATTGCACTTTTAAATGCAATTTGTTTGAAAGCTGTATCTCAATTTGTTTCTGAGTTATTATTATTTTTTTTTTTTGTAGTTTTTTTTTTTTACTTTTTTGTCGTAGTGGCAACAGCAGTATCCATCTCTGTTGAAAGTAAAGGAAAATACATGTTAGTTTCTAGGCCAATCAGAAAGTGAATAAAATGCGGATTAAACCAATAAAAAGCTTCAGATATGCTTTTGATTTCCTACCCTAGGCTTGGCGAACCTTTTTATAGTCGCGTGCCAATTTTTTTTTCAAAAACTATTTTACTTGACCTTGACGTGCCAACTAAAAAACAAAGTTAGTGGATTGAAATATAATGAATCAAAACTACTTGAAAATTACTTATTAAGTTATTTTCTAAAATGAGTAACATTACATGTAAGTATTACATTGCAATAATTAGAGAAACAATTATATTTTAGAAATTAATTAAAAACGTAATATGATTAAATGTTGTATATTGGATAAAAATAATTAATATGTTTATGTTCAGTTAATTTCAACAGAATGCAAACTAAATGAATTTATATGGCAACCACTCTCTATTTGATTTTTTATATTATAAATTTGCGAAAAGGATGAAAAAATTATTAAAATCGAAAAAAAGGCAATTTATTTAAATAGTTCTGAAATTAATTTCCAAGTTGCCATAATTTACCATCGGTAATAATCCTTCCTTTTTCATAGTTTTCAAATATTTTCTTTGTTTGATAAATTTTCGAAACCATATTGAATAAGATTAAAATTCCTCACTTTGCAATTAATCGAATTTAGAGTCGAATCAGGTCATCTAAGTTCGTGTATTTTGTGCAATATCGCTGTATCCTATCCTCATTTAGAGACATAATCAACGCCGCGCCGTGCCAAAATTATTCTTTTGCGTGCCGAAAGTGGCACGCGTGCCATAGGTTCGCCGACCCTGTCCTACCCTGACGAGGACAATAGCCATTTTTCCAAATGGTTAAAAAAAAAAAAAAAAAAAAAAAAACAAGCATCGAATTTGCAAAAAATGAAATGTTTTCAAAAAGAAATAATTCAAAAAAAAAAAAAAAAAAAAAAAAAAAAATAGAATGGCTGAATTTATCTGAAAATCTTTTGTTAGATAAATCTGAAAAAAAAAAATATTTTTATAGCTTCATATTTTATTATTATTATATTTTAATATATTTTTGTAACAGACTTAAAAAAATAAGTAGTTTTGTCGATTCCGCAGTATTTTTATAGATAATATATTTCTTCGAAAATAATCATCATATCCTATTATTTTTCTTGTGTGTGTGTGGGGGGGGGAGGGGGGGGTAAGCTTATGTAAAATTTTACAGTTAAAGGATTTTTGTAACTTTTGTACTTTTTTTAAAAGATATTTTATATCTTACTGACACATTATTAAATGGTTTTATGAAGAAAAATTACTTAATAAAGGAAAAGTTTAATAATTGTAATAAGATTTGAAAAGTTAATTTAAAAATTATTAAGAAGATTTTAAAACAACACTTCTTTTTAATTTCTTACAACATTCTCTGTCATATTTTTAATTCTATGTGTGCTCTATAGCTGTAAGGACCAGATATCCGAATAATTAATTATTTAACCCTTTATGCCCCGACGCTACTTTAACGTACCATTAAAATAACTTGGTATAAAATATGCATCAATTAGCAGTAGTACATTTTAGAATGAGTTATAGGTACTTTACGTTATCTTATTCTAAAAGCATTATTGGTTGAACAAAACAAAAGTATTTTTAAAATAATGATTTTTTTTTTTTTTTTCACTTGCATCGCTTCAGCTTTCTTGATGTTGAAAGCTCGAGGGTGAAAAGTTTCAGTTCGGAATTATTCCTATATTTCTCTTGTAAGAACATTATACTTGTACATTTCCTAATTCTATAAAATACTAAAAAAATATTTAACATAAAAGATTTGAATGAAGTTATAAATATTGCACAAAATTCCTATAAATACAAATTTAATTAATTGACAAAATCCTTCTAAAATTTATTAAACAATTGTGTAAATCTTATTTGTAGTTTCAAAATGTAGTTTCAAAAATTCACAAAAAATGTTTTAGAAGATGAAATTTTCATGCATTCATAATTTGGTACATAAAGGGTTAAAAAAATAAATGAAATGTCATGACTGTTGTAAAAATAATGTACAAATGACTATTTGCTTCATATTTTTATTTTAAAAAAGTACTAAGCAAATGCTCATCAACAGTCAATTTAAATTAAGGAAAATCCTGTCTTTAATTTTATGAACCATGAGGATTGTCTATTTAAAAATCGAGTTAATTGAAAAATATGTCGAAGTTTTAGCATTTTAATCACACTGATATATATATATGTAAGAAAAGAAAAAATAACTTATAAGGATTGCAATTCTGGAAGGGAAATTTCATTTAAGGTCAAATAGATGCAGTAAATTAAACGGGAAAATTGATATTTTCGTCCTTTTGTAAGTTAAAAAATTTACCCCCCCCCCACCTCCTCCTTCCTACTTAATCGGCTAAACGTAATCGTTAAAAAATATAGTATCTCATACCTCCTTCATAAAATCATTTATTAATAAATTAAAAAAGTCATTGTAAAATATTCAAATCGAATTCCCCAAACTGGAAATTTTGACATAAGATTACAAAAAAGAAAAAAAAAGTAGCATACGATGAGGTTTGTGCTAATCTTAACAAAATATTAAACATTTACAACAATTGGCCTTATTTAAAACAAGTTGGAAATTGCTCGTCAAACGTGGCAAATGAGGTGCGTTCGTACTATAACTAGTTTTATAATTATTTTTTGCACCCCATATTGTACTGAATGTATATTTTTTGCGCTTCATAAGTGCATAGTCTGTAACATCATTAAAATGCACTTACAATAATTTTTTCCCCATTCCCCGTAATGTAACGGAAAACTTTTGACTGTCCCTGTAATTAAACTATACATTCGATTTTCATAAAATTTGAAATGGCTCGACAAAATTTTGCAGCAATTATATATTTAAAATTTCAGACCATTCGGAAGGCTGTAAAATCATTAAAATGCATTTGCAATAATTTTTTCCCATTGGCCATAATGTAACGGAAAACTTTTGGGTGTCCCTGTAATTAAACTATACATCCGATTTTCATAAAATTGGAAATGGCTCGACAAAATTTTGCAGCAATTATATATTAAAAATTTCAGACCATTCGGAAGGCTGTAAAATCATTAAAATGCATTTGCTATAATTTTTTCCCATTGGCCGTAATGTAACGGAAAACTTTTGGGTGTCCCTGTAATTAAACTATACATCCGATTTTCATAAAATTGGAAATGGCTCGACAAAATTTTGCAGCAATTATATATTAAAAATTTCAGACCATTCGGAAGTCTGTAACATCATTAAAATTCACTTGCAATAATTTTTCCCATTGGCCGTAATGTAAAGAAAAACTTTTGACTGTCCCTGTAATTAAACTGTACATCCGATTTTCATAAAATTGGAAATGGCTCGACAAAATTTTGCAGCAATTATATATTAAAAATTTCAGATCATTCGGTCGGGTAGTTTTTGCTCTGTTATATGCGGACGGGCAGACAGACGGACGGACAGACGGACGGACAGACGGACGGACAGACAGACGGACTGAACGACGACTATAGGTGCTACGTATTTATATAATTACGAACGCACCTAAAAAGAATAGGTAAACACACAGAAAGGTAAATCATTAATATATAAAACTTAATAAAAAACGAATATTGTAAAAATGAATTTTCCGAGGTGAAAAAAAAAACAAAAAAAAACAGTATTTCTTGGACACAGATTTTTGAATAGGGTAACTCCGGGAGAGTCGCCGCATACGGGATAGATGCCCCTTGTATTTCTTGTAATTATCGATAGATGGTCGTCAAATGTACAGTATAGGTGCGCAATGAGATTATTTTAACCAGTATATAGCGTGAATCCCATTTCGATGTTTATTTGTAGAAGTACGATCCTTAATTTGACGTAAGCGCATGATTTCACTGTCCAAACTTTTCAACACGTTATGTTTAAATACTTTTCATACACTAATTACTAAATGCATGCATGATTTTGGAGTCAAAACTAAGTGTAGCGTTTGTATAGAGTACTGTGTATGGTCATTTCCATTAGCGATGGCAGGTAACTGTGATGGCCGACGTCTGCACCATGCAAAATGGGATACATGTCGCACTGCTATTCCATTATACATGCCGCAGTTTCTTTTGGACGGGATGATTAAGCGTTATTAACTACTATTCCTTTTCTTTTTGCACAGACTAACCATGTTAGGAATGTTATCAAGTTTACCAAAGGAGAAAAAGAGGGAAATAAAAAGTAAGAAGTGCAAGAAAGATGCAAATCAAGATGATAATAATGAAAAATTGGATTATGCGTAAAGCAGACGTTCTTTGCAAACTACTCCAAAAAAGAGGAAGTGTAATTGGCTTTGTTGCATCATGTGTTTAAATGTAATTACATAAAGACTGTGCTTTATCGACATTTTTTTCTGTAGATTGTAGTCGAAAAAACAGGTCTCTTAACCCATTCGGAACAATAGGTGCATATAAGCACATTCATAAAGAGTGCTTACAAAATTTATTTCTGGCACCAGTAAAAAAGTAATATTTGCTTTGTTTAATTAGAGAATTTGCATGTTTATTTAAGTAAAGGTAACTTCTTTTAAAAAAGTGGTGCCAATTGAATAAAATTTGTATAAAAGCCACCGGTCCCGAAAGGGTTAACAAAATAATTATGTAAACACAATTTTACTTTTATTTCTTTTCCTTTTCTAATACATTAATGTTACGTTGTTGCTGAAATAACAATTAAAATTTAATGTAAAAGAAATAAGTCGATAGTTTTAATAATGAAAGTAGGCAACAATTATTAATTTGAATCTACTAATACGTTTAATTGTACTCTTTTAGTTTCATTTTGTTATTACATCGCTAATTATAGTCCAGATATGAATATTTTTTTTAAATATTTTTATTTATAATTCCATTATCTCTTTATTGCAAGCGCGGCATAATTACCGCACAAGTGCTCAGCCTAGTCTCAGCCTGAATGTACGGGTGACGCGCCGCAGTGTAATGTTTTAGAACAAAATTGTTAAAAAATATCAATAATTTGTTTTGAATTTTTTTTGTCGCAGTACACGCGTTGTATATTTAACATTAAATAGCATAGCATGATTTTTTAAATTTTATTCCACCATGGGACTTTATATACAAATTCAAAAAAATGTGCGGTATAAATCCCGGAATTACCCTATAGTTATATATAATATTTATTGCCAAATAACTATATTATATATAAATATAATGCAGAATTAACAAATCTACTTCTTTTTTTTTTTAATATGGTAATATATATATATATGTGTGTGTGTGTGTGTGTGTGTGTGTGTGCATAATAAAATATTATAATATTAAAATATGCAGTCATAATTATTAAAATAATTTTTACAGATTTATATATAAAAGGTTTTTATATAAATAACAGGCATTCTTCTTTTTTATTTATTTCCTTTTAAAATTATGTTATTTATTTTTGAAAAAAATAATTTTTTTCCGAGAATCAAATTGTAAAATTCAACATTCGACATTTTTTATTTATAATTTTAATGTTCCGATAACCCGATAATAAATGCAAGCGAAAAGGGAAAGTTACACAAGGTTGAGGGAAGAACGCAGACTGTTTTATCCCTTTCTTCCCTGTTGAAATGGGAGCCGAATTTTTTCTAAGTGCTACTATTATAGAGAAATTTGATTGGTCTACGTTTAACAGATCTCTGACATGATTGACCTAATGCCACCAAGACTATCCCTGCAGTGATCGTTATGACAAAAATGTAGTCGGTAGATTGGTTAACGGAAGTGTTTGTTTGTAAACATGCCCTTTCTTTATTACGAGATAGCATCATGCGATCTCCACTAACCACTCAGGGACGAGGGCGGTGATATCATGTCCTCGTGTGGATGAGAAGCAAGTGGCTGCTTTGATGGAGATGAGAAGCAGATGGCTGCTTTGGTGGTGGATGAGAAGCAGGTGGCTTCCTTAGTGGTGGATAAACGAACTGGGTACAGGCGGCGGGACCAAACCTTTTTGCTATGATTCCCTATTCCGTAGCCCTGTCGCCCTCCACTTAGTCATCCGGTAATGCGCAGGATGCAGGGGGCTAAGTTCCTAATTTTTTTTTCTATATGTTCATTTATTTTACTAGTATTTTATGTTTTTGTGTTGTTTTTTCCCCGTCGGTTTGGATCGCATAGATAGCCTGTTATCAGGGATGTAGTGGAGGGGCTACGGGGGTATACGCCGTATACCCTCTGGATTTTTTTAAGGAACACCGTATACCCTCTCTTTCTCAAGAAAGCTATAGTATGTTCACTCTAGGGTATACGCTCTGCCTTGAGCGTATACCCTCTGCTTAGAGCGTATACCCTCTTCTTTTTTTACGACTACACCACTGCCTGTTATATAGAAAATCCTCATTCCCGACCGGCAGTAGAGATATTTCATGGTGGGGATCCCTCACTGGTTTCCAAGTGTAGATCGCTCCTGTGGACTGCCACATACTATTTTCGGGCGGTGATGTGACCGCGTAGTTATCGGACCTGTTCCAGCCGCCCCTCTTATGGTATTGAGTTGGGCTCTATTGCAGCATCCAGTATCGGTTTAACACACCGTGTGCAGGGCCCGACTTAGATTATCTAGGGCCACGGCGCAAGCATCATTCTCGGGGGGGGGGGGGGGGGAACTTTTATCTATCCATAGAAATACAGTAAAACCTTTCAATAACGGACACCTCGGGAAAGCGGAAGCTGTCCGCTATTGAGAAAACCTAAGAGATACAGAAATTGATAAGAAAAGCTTAATGCTCCATTAATTGACTTTTATATGTCCTAAAACTTCTATTATATGATTATTCAGAAATAAAAATTATTTTATAAGCAATAAAACTGAAATAAAATTATGCATGCCTTTATTCGCTGTAATCTATCTTCGAATCTGTATTCTTATCTGTAATCTATCTGTATATCTTCGAAAATATGAGAATTTTGGTCATTTTTGGCCAATTTTAAACATTTGGCATCATCTTAACGAAACTCTTATAACTCCCATGGAGGCCACCTCAATTGGGGGACCCGGGGCAGCTGCTCCAAGTGCCTCTGCATTAGTCAGGCCCTGACTGGGTGATGTTCAGTATCGGATGTAAATAAATCTCACTTGCATTAACTATTGTGCTTGGATAAAACGCTTCATGCAATAATATACAATACAATATATTTACAATATACATATAGTATATAATATAATATATACAATATATAGCTATATATATATATATAATATAATATATAATACAATAATATAAAGGAATAATATGCTTACATCTTTTAATCAAAACGTTCATCAATTTATCAATACTATTTGAAATCCCAATAAATACACGCTAGTCTTGGATGTCATTCTGTTGTTATTTAATTTGCTTTTGTAAGGTAACAATAAACAATTAGATTTATGTTTCCTCGTTTATTGCTTTCTAAGTCATTCACATTTATTATGCAATCGCTTTGGTTTGTCAATTTTGACTAACGTTATAGGACAAAGTCTTTTTACATGAATAAAATATAATTAAAAAAGAAATAAGGGGCTTAGTGTAAGATTTTATTTACGTGCCTCAGTAGCTAAGATTATTTAATATATATCAAAGGACCAGGCTTGTATTCTTTATACTTATTTAATATAACTTGATTAAATGTACAGTATATACAAGAGTGGTTGGGATTTTACAGACGCTGGTCGAGGCATCGCACGACCGTAACCATGAGTAGGCTGAAGTCGTCTGTCCACACAAAGCATTTGGGACAGTATTTAAGTGAAATACTTGCTGAGCAAGCTACATTTTAACAAGGGAATTTTGCAATGTGACTAATTTTATGGTGTGACGCAAAACGCTGACAC
The DNA here is from genome assembly GCA_963932465.1 of Maratus speciosus. Taxonomy (NCBI): domain Eukaryota; kingdom Metazoa; phylum Arthropoda; class Arachnida; order Araneae; family Salticidae; genus Maratus; species Maratus speciosus. Next base: position 139,694,030 of record OZ010793.1, read on the forward strand.
AACACTTTCTCCTTGTTACAGAACTATCGTCTAGTCTGCGCCATTAAGTGCTGAGCTTGCTTGTTACCATGCGTTCGCTGTTTTCTAGATGTTTCTATGCTTCACTGATCTCGGCCAATGCCTAACCCGTCACTGAAATATATATAAATATTTTTCATAATTACTTTAAAAGATATATTTCGTCTTACATATTTGGTAGATAAGAACTATAGATGATGCAGATTGTGAACACTTTCAAATTACAATCTTTTTGTAAGTTCCCTTAGTTCCCTTTTCATGACAGGGTGCATGTCTTTCTTCCATGATAGGAATTCCTTTCTGTCCCGTGGAGTGACATTCTAAATGTCTATATTATAAAAGTAGTAACGATGCAGGCCAGAATGTGGTTGAAAATGTATGAAAGTTATAACAACGGGGTAAATAATGCACCAAACCACGCACTCTAAAATAATGACAGCTGGCTGCTGATCCGATTCTTGAAATTTGCACGTACTTGCGTGAATGCACAGTCATACTTACGAATTCTTTTGTATGGCCCTGTAAATGGTCTATTAGTATTTATGCATTACACATAATATGCAAAAATTTATCTAAATTTAAAAATTCATACTAGGACTGAAGACGCATTTTCAGGAATCATACAAAATAAACAACACTTCGGATACGGAATTGTATCCGAATTTTTTTTGTGCCGCTGTACATCAGTGTTTCTCAACCTTTTTTGGTTGACGGCACACTAAAAATATCAGGAATTATTTGCGGCACACCTGAATATAAAAAAATGTAAAAGATGTATGATGCAAAAAAATTATACATTTATTTACAAAATTTATTCAATGGGAGAACTCGACGTGTTTTCATGAACAAATTAAATCAGTACGAGTTTCTAAAGTGGCCACACAAGTTCGCATTTCATCGTCAACTTTTAAAAGTCTTACTCGCTTTTTGGACTTGATTTTTGTCAATGCTGAAAATCCAAATTCACAGAATCATGAAGATGCAACAGGCAGAAGAATGTTAATAGCTTTTAAGCTGATTGTGGGGTACATATTTCTGACAAAAAGCCAAAACTCATCCAAATTTTTCTCGAAGATTGTTGAAAGTTAAACTAATCGTTTTTCAAAACAATGAGCTGTTCTTTTTCTGTTGTCAAATTTGGTGTCTTGCAAATTACAAATGGGAACGTTAATCATTCATATTCGTCAACTGAAAGCGAAGAAAAATAGTTTTTAAGTGTTAACCACTTAACTGTTTTGCACGAACACAGTTCGGGCAAGAAGACTTTGCTTGCTTCGTTACTATAAGCTTTTTGATGCCACTAATTTGTAACTTTAAATTCCTCTTTATTAATAATCAGATATTTTTTGATTGTATAAGGCAAATATTTTAGCACGGAAAAAGTGGTGTTTTGCCCCTATTTTTAATTTATCGTGTCAAAACAATTAAACAGTTAAGGGGTTAAGCCCATGATAAATAAAAAATATCCTATCCTTGATGCGACACCATATATTTTTAATTATTTGTCAAACCTCGCGGCACATTTGACAATCTCTTGAGGCACACTGGTGTGCCGCGGCACACAGATTGAGATAAATCCAATGCACATCATATTCTACTGCAAGCATCTTGTAGTAAACTTCAGTAATGCATATAAGTTTCATCGTGTTTGAAATAGTGCAACATAATTGAAATACTTTGGGAACAGTCTTTCCTCGTAGACCATTATAAAACCGAACTTTTGTGTGACCCTGTAAATAAATGGTAAGTGCTTTGCACCCAACATTCTATAGTAAACATGTATTAGTGCTCCTCAGAAATTCATAAGAATTTCGTTATGTTTGTGACAGAGTAACATCATTAACCCCCCTCGCTGCTCATCCCGCGATTTCCCTGGACAACGTAAAAGTAACAAAATTTGCGCAATTCACGATTTCCGCCTTCTTTTTTTTTTAAATAATCTAATTGTATATTAAAAAAAAAAAAAGAAAACTTTTACAAAAAAAAAATTTACACATTTTAATATATGTAGATTTGAAATATGTAATAAAATAAATGCGCAATATTTGAACATATTTTGATTTATAAAAAATTGCGCAACGACAGGATTAAATACGCCGCGAACGGTTTTTCTTCCTAGATCATAACATGACGGAATACTTTTGAGTTCCTCTGTATGCGTACTGTAAGTGTTACACATAACATATTTTATAGTAACCATCTAGTGCACCTGAAGAATGTATATAAATTTCATCATGTTTAAAATATTGTAACACTATTAAAATACACCACAAATGATTTTCCTCCATAGACCATAATATAAAAACTTTACATAATACTTTTGAGTGCCCCTGTAAATGAACCATGAATGGTACACATTTCATTTTGAATACCGAACATGCAATGATGATTCTCAATATCGTTTATCAATTACATGGCAACCCAACTCTATTTACGCGAGTTAGAGCACGGACAGACAGACATACAAAATTAATTCATAAACACTTTTCAACTTTGTTCGAAAGTGTTAATAAAACAAGCTAGAAAAAATCATGAGTCAAGCATAGATTATGAAACACTTTCCAACACATTCAGAATACCGTAAGAAAACCGCACCGTTTAAAAAATTAAAATATTACGTCTAATTCAACCATATGGAAACGCATAACACATCTCAAAACCCAATTTCAGATGTTCCTATCTACAATCAGAAATTATGCGAATTTTTCCAGAAGCCTTGTATATGATATAGTATAGATTTGAATCTATTAACTACATGCATGCCAAAATTTAGTTCACTTAAGGGATACATATACTTCAGTTGAAAATTCACCTTCATCAATTTCCTCTAATAAGGAGAACGGTACGTGAATACTTTTGCGCAGCCCTGTATTTGAGGTATAGTATTTATATATAACGAGTAAGATGCAAAAAATTAATTAAATTTAAAATCGCATACCAAATTTTAAACTGTACACTCCAGCAATTATTACTCAAAGACAGTATTGTACTGTAACCGATTTCTTTTGTGCGTCCCTGTAAATGAATAAAAAATGCTATGAATGCCCTATTCTAACGTGATCGTAGTGAAATTCAGCGATTTATATTAGTTTGAATACATTTGAAATAGTATAATGCCATCAAAATACTCTGCAAACGATTTTAACCCATATACCATAATGTAATGGAATACTTTTGAGTGCCCCTGTAAAGGAACGATTAATCCTACATACTTCATATACGATACCAAACATGCTTTGGTGACCCTAAATAATTTTTATCAATTTCATGAAAATCCGAGTATATTTACGGGAGTTAGAGCGTGGACAGACGGACAGCGGCCAGACAAATCGAATGCATAAACACTTTTCAACTTTGTTGGAAAGTGTTAAATAGAGTTAATCTAAACCTGTATAATATATCAATATTTACATTCGTTTGAAAGAGTATTTTTCATGCATTGCGCATAAATTTTACTATAAATAACAAGTTGGAAATTGCACGTCAAACGTGACAAATGAGGTGCGTTCGCACTGTAACAAGTTTTATAAATATTTTTTGCACTGGATATTGACTAAATGTATATTTTAGTGCAGTTTATAAGTGCATGTCAATTTCATTCTGTTCGAAAGGCTGTAACATCATTAAAATGCGCTTGAAATTATTTTTTCCCATTGGCCGTAATATAACGGAAAACTTTTGACTGTCTCTGTAATTAAAGTATAGATCCGATTTTCAAAAAATTTGAAATGACGCGACAAAATTTTGCAACAGTTATATATTTAAAATTTTAGACCGTTCGGTTGGGTAGTTTTTGCTCTGTTGGACGGACGGACAGACAGACGGACGGACCGAACGACGACTATAGATGCTACGCATTAATATAATTACGAATGCACCTAAAAATTGAAAATACTTGATTATTTAAAATAAGAAACAAAGCAATTGTTCTCAAAATAACAACTTCTTTAAATTAAGATAAATTACATTGGTCGTTCAATGCTGGACATGTTTATCACCATTTCTGTAGAGTAAATAAAAATCTAATTTTTATGCCATAAAACTATTTACTGTAATTCTACCACTTTAGAACGTTTTCGTGCAAAAATAGAAACAAAAATTATGATTAGGGTCTCATTATAGATGTAAATATTGAAAGAGAAATAAAAAAAAAATTCTTAGAAAATTTAACTTATGTTATGAAATACTTGATTTTCTGTAAGTATGTACTTATATGTAATTTTACTGAAAATTTAACTATTTTATTTTTAGACGCATGAAATATTTTCCGTTCCTGACTTTTACGGTTAAAGGGAAAATGTTTCATATCGATTTTTTGAATGCAGTAAGTTGAATTCCGTGTTTTAAACCATTTTTTTTTCCTTTTTCGTAGAAGTTATGCACGGCTTTTGAATTTCAGTTTAGAAATTTATTCAATGTATAAAGTAAATCATTTCAAATATATTTTTTAAAAAAATTTAAAATAAATAAAAACTAGAAAACAGGAATTCTGCTTTTTCAGAATTTAGTGTTGCCCCCAGCATTTCCATTACTTCATTTTCTTCTGATGGACTGATGGCTTCTATTATTATGAAACATTCATTATACATGAAATGTTAGGTGAAGATGAAAGAGCAGTCGTAAAAAGTTAGAACTCTGATTTTCTGGTCAGAATAGAAAAAAAAAATGGCCATAAATTTTTTTGAAAAAAATAAAATTATAAAATTATTCTGCATAATTCGACTGAACAGCTGATTTTTATTCTCCATGTAGTTAAATATTAGAATAATAAAGATGGCAGAAATAAAATACATTTTTTATTTGATATATAACTAAAATTATTTAATGATGTAATTCTTGTTATTAACAACATAATTATACCTATTGATATTTATAGTCGTCATCATCTTCAGCATGGGTTAGGTTAAATCAGCCTGTTCCGGCTCCATTGATCAATCCATCGGAGCTTAGGTCTACCTCGGTCACGGTAACCCCTGGGTCTGTAATTCAGAAGCTTTTTTGGCAATCGGTCATTTCTCATACGCTCTACGTGATTCTTCCATTTATTCTGATAATCTACTATTTTGTGTTTGATGTTGTATATTTTTAAGTCTGAGCGTATGGAATCATTAGTAAGCCTGCCCCATTCTTGTGCATCCCTTTGCAGATCTTAAAAACTTCATCTCTGAAGCCTGTATTCTGGATTGTTCTTTGGCATTAATAATCCATGTCTCCGAACCATACAGAAATGCTGGCGTTGCCATTACTTTATAAATTTTTAGCTTAGTTTCTGTACGTGTTTTATTTTTTATTATTCTGATCAATGATCCGCAAATATGTTGGAATTTATGCAATTTACTTTCCAAGTCTTTATTTTTGTTACAGTCATTCAGGGTAACTTTGATCCGCATTTTCTCTATTTTCATATGCCACATTCTTATTTTAAGACTATTACTGCATCTAGGGGCATAAAAGAGAAGAAATGATCCTAAATTATTGTATGACTATCAAACATTAAGGAATAATAATGATAAAAGCTATAAAAAAGGAATTTTATCCTGGTTCAAAGTTACCCAGCCATTTAGAGTAACTTTGCACCATTTGATAAATATTATCTAAAATAATTCATTATAAAAAAGTATTATAGTTAGGACGACTTTGAACCCCAAAAAATGTTTTCAAATATGTAAAGACTCCGAATTTACATTTCCCAACATCACAAGATTTGTATGTATAATTTATGATATTACAACAAATATCAGGCATAAGAAAAGTGGAAGAAGAGAACCATGAACATTTAGAAATAAAAAAAAACCTGTTTATTGTTCATATAAAACATAAAAATGCAGTGGAAAACAATTTTTAATGTTTTATCTCAATAATAAATCTATAGTTACAGTAAAACATACTAGTACTAGTATTATTCAAACAAGAATAAAAAATGCCGAATGTATGAAATGTCAAATTTGAGTAGCTCCGCCCCGAAAAACGCCTTTAAATGAATTGTATGTATTTTACATATATTTGTGAAAATATTTACATGTTATATCTAATGTTCATTTTCGGCATTTATATAAAATATACGTCCAGATATGGGAAATTTTTGACAGTAACACCTATAATTAGTAAATTATAAACATCAGTATAACTTTGAGCCGGCTCAAAGTTACCCTGAAAATGTGGTAAAATGTTAGTGCCTTCTTATTTTACATTTTATTAACCCTAGATCTACCGGGAATTTTATTCAAGTTTTAATAAAACGTTCTACACCAGAATTTTTATTTAAAACTATTTAACTTATTTATTTACCTTATTTTTGTCTGGTTTATATACTTAGTTTATTTTAAAGAAATTTCTGGTTTGAATGAATATTTTGTATGTACCTGTCGGGTCCAATGGACCCGTCTGGTAGACGGAGGGTTAACTATTAATAAATAAATAAATAATCACAAAATATTATCACATTTACAGCATTTAGACAATAATATGTCTGATAAATGAGTATATTGTTACTTACTATGAAAATTTAATTGGATTACAACAACTTCAAAACAGCATTCAAAATTACCTTGAAAACAGTACTTCACATAAATAGTTAGATGATGCATTTAACCCTCCGTCTACCAGACGGGTCCATTGGACCCGACAGGTACATACAAAATATTCATTCAAACCAGAAATTTCTTTAAAATAAACTAAGTATATGAACCAGACAAAAATAAGGTAAATAAATAAGTTAAATAGTTTTAAATAAAAATTCTGGTGTAGAACGTTTTATTAAAACTTGAATAAAATTCCCGGTAGATCTAGGGTTAATTGCGTATAATGTTGCTAATTTATTTTCTAAAATAAAGATCTAAAAATATAATCTAAAATCCCAGTTTAGAACTTTGCCAACAGAGCACAGTTCGGTAGCTTATTTAGTCTTTTGGAGTGAAAAATAGTGAAAATTCGGAGGTGGTGCAAAGTTACACCCCATGGTTCAAAGTTACCCTGAATGACTGTATACGTAGTATCACATCCCAAGTACTTGAAGTCTGAGACTTGTTCTATTATCTTATTATCCAAGACAATTTTAGTTCTTATGGTCTCTTTTCCTCTGAAAGCCATCGTCTTGGTTTTCTTTATGGATATCTTCATGTTATAAGTTTCACATAGTTTATGTAGTTCATAAATTGCTCTTTGGAGGTCATCCTCATTGTCCTGAAAAATTGCTTGATCATCCACAAATAGAATTGTATTGATAGATGTTTTAGAGTCAAATCTGATACCCTTGGGCATCAAATGTTTCTATGATTTTGTTAGGTAGTCTATATAGATGTTGAAGAGTGTGGGTGATAAACTACAACCTTGCTTCACTCCTTGGTTTATAATTATCTCTTCAGTAAGTGATTTATCGACCTCAATAAAGATTCTTGTTCCTTTATATAAGCTCTTCACAGCTTGTATCAAATGTGATGGATATCCATTCTCTGTCAAAATACTCCTTATAGTAAAAGTGGAATTTCTGTAAAATCATATAACTTTTTCTATTTAAAAAAATTAAAGTAACATTTATTTGATGTGAATCAACCATCCCAATTCAACTATATCATGTCTCTCACGGTATAAGGTTTTAATAAAGTTAGGGAGTTAGGCATGTTTTCAGCGCCATCGCTAAGACTTTTTATTGGTGGGGGAGAGAACCTTAAATTGCCAAGTCAAATTTCAGCATTTGCCAACTCGTTTTATAATTTTGCCAACTTACCACAGTTAGAAAATGTAATATAGTTCTTATTTGTTAAAAGTTTAATAATTTTGCCAATTAGTTTTGTAATTTTTGCCAAATCAATCAGAAATAGAAAATATATTATAGTTTTTACTAAAGTTTTAAACAAATGTGCCAACTAAGTTTGTAAATTTGCCAAGTGTAATAACATTCGCGAATGTTTTGGGGGGGGGAGGTTCCCCCCGTCCCCCCCCCCTTAGCGAGGCCCGTGGTTTTATATGTATATATAGTATATGTAAACTTTTATGAATAAAATATTCCAGCAAACTGAAAACTCAGTATGTAAATAATGAGAGGTTTCTGTGTCATAGAAAATATTCTATCTCTCAAAAAATTAACTTCACAACTCGTATCAAGATTTTTAAAACATGAACAATTACAGAAAACATGAACAATTACATTGTTCCATTTTCATAAAATAAGGCAAATATTACTTTACGAAAATTCTGGTGAAAGGTCCTTCAAAGTCTTGAGTCCATGTTTTATCAACATAACAAATGAAAGCGACGTTTTCCAACGTTTTAATCTCTCTGCTAACACAAAATATGCAGTAAAAAAAATTTCCCTGCAATTTTACACAGTAAATTATTGAAATCATTATTTGAAAAAGTTTACTGCTCAGAAAACAATAAAAACTGTACGTAAATTAAAAAAAAAAAAAAAAAAAAAAAAAAAAAAAAAACCTAACACAGCTGATGCGTTAGGTTTTCTTTTTCTTTTTTATTTTTATTTAATTGAAAATGAACCATTATTTTGAAGTGAAACTATTGTTGACATACAACAAAGAAAATACAATAAGATCTGGAAACTTGTTGTCATAAAGGCCTATCAGAAATCACCGACCTCCCGACTGGACATTTTCTTACATTTCTTTGAGAATGTGGACTTTTGTTTTGCCTTTTAGCAACATAGCTTGTTAGAACGAACAATGTTTTTGGTTCCCCCATCAAAAATAAATATCACATTCGACACGATTCTACTAATTATGTATATATGTAAATAATGTTTTATGTAAGTTAAATACGATATAAATAATATAAAACTCAAGAAATGTCCTTTTCATTTTGGAATATCGTCGCGTGAAATTTAACACTGAAAAAACCAAAAATTTTATTCAAGTTTTATAAAAATATTTTACACCGGAATTTTTATTTAAATCTGTTTAAGATATTTATTTAACATTTTTCTTCTTTTAAATTGATTTTACAAAGAAAGCACTGGTTCCAACCGAAATGCATTCATATAGTAGGGGCAAAATGACCCCTCACGGTCTTTTTATTGTTAATAGATGTTCACTTCTGTTCTTATGGAATACAGTTGTTTTTCCCCCAAGGCTACCTACCTTGGATTGGGAAGTGTTCCTTACTTACCTTTATAGATTTGCATGATATAATTCAGTGTGTGGATAGGCCCATTACCAGACAGCATTCGTGTTCCTGCTCACTGTCTAAACCTACATAAACAGAAAATGTCTTCTTTGTAATGTAGTAACAGGAACTCAAAATCAAATCATAAAAGATTGCAGTTAAACTCAATGAATATCAGATGTCTGGTATTGATAAAATTTCTTTTATTACATAAAATCCATGGGGAAAAAACCCCGCTCATAATTTAATATAGAATTTATTACAATTTTTGCTCTAATTATCTCAAAACTGAAACGAACTTTGTATCATTTCTTTAATAAAAAAAAGATATATATCAGTGTTTGTTTCTCCAGTAACAATAAACACAATAGATAAATAAATTATCCTTGATATAAATTCGCCCTCCACCACCCCAACTTCTCGTAATAAGAGATATGAAAGTTATAAACATCGTGCAAGAAACTTTATTTATTTACTAAATTTTAATTCAATAATATGAGTTTAATAAACACAATCTTCAAGCAAATCAACTGATAAAACACATAAAGCGGGTACGAAGAGATACGAACGGTGAGGAAAGGGTCTGTTTGGATTATCCGGATATTTGGTGAAAACCGTCACGGAATCGCAATAAGCAAAGAAAAGGAAGCTTACGAGCGTCTGGAGGGAGAACGACTTCTAAGCTGATGTGTACAGGTAGGAGTCATAAAGAACGGACAGGTTTTTCTTGCTAATCCACAGTAATTCGATCAACAGTGACGTCAGCTGCCCTTTCCTTATGCGGAATTCCCAGATACAGGTGCTCTCGAAGCGTAGTCTCGAGACCGGACGTAGGGATCCATCAGCATTAGCACCCATCGGGGAGCCTGTTTAAGCAACCCTCCGAAGTTGATTGGTGCCGCTACTGTGTCCTCGGCAGAGCTCGCGGTCTTTTTCCAGCGACAGATAAGGCCAGTTGATACCGAGACTAACGGAAAAGGCAGACTACCGCGGTGCATCACGCGTATCTTTTTTTTACAGACCGCTAGAGTGACGTGATGCTCTTTTCGCACACCTTCATTGGTGCATTGTAGAATCATGTGACTCCAGCGGCCTGTAAAAAAAAGATACGTGGAATGTACCGCGGTAGCCTGCCGTTCTCGTTAGCCTCGTTCATGACTTTTATGACGTCAAACGGACTGGATCATGTTTACTCAGCTTCTTCGTAGAGAAGCATTAAGAAAATGGATACTCTCTTTAATAAAAAAGAAAAGTGCCCAGTTAAACTGATGGCACTGAGCTCACAGGCTATTCACACTAATTCTATATTATACTCTTATTTCAAAGAATAATGCCCTTCAAAAAATAAATTAAGGTGGGGAATGTTAGCCCCCCCCCCCGTTTCTCCCTTTATACTTAACCAATAAACCTCCAAATCTAATCAGGAAAGCTCCATTACATAATAAACCGGTATACCAAATTTGAAGCAAATAAGATAATCCTGCGTGAAAACACCATTTCGATAAATTAAGGGTAGGGGGAGTTAGCTCCCCCATTTCCCCCTTTATGTTTAACAAATGAACCTTCAAATCTAATCAGGAGAGCTTCTTATCAGAATGAACCTAGAAAAAAAAATTAAATTGGATAATTCTGCATGAAAACCCATTTATATAAATTAAGGGGGGGACTTACCTTCTTACCCCTTTTATACCTAACCAATGAGCCTCAAAATCTAATGAAGGAAGCGCCATATCGGAAAAAAACGGCATATCAAATTTGAAACAAATCCAATAATTCTGCATGAAAAATCCATTTATCTAGGTTAAGAAGGTGCTAGCCCCAAACCTCCATTTATACTTACCCAATAAACCTCCAAATTTAATCAACGCAGCTCTTTAACATAATAAACCGGTATGCCAAATTTGGAGCAAATCGAATAACTCTGCATGAAAAGCCCATTTATCTAAATTAAGAGGAGGATCTAGCTCCTTTCCCCCCTTTATACTTAACTAATGAACCTCCAAATCTAATCAAGGAAGCTCCTTAACATAATAAACCGGTATACCAAATTTGGAGCAAATCGACTAATTCTGTATGAAAAACACATTTATCTAAATTAAGGGGGGGGGTTGCCCCCCTTTTCCCCTTTATACTTAACTAATGAACCTCCAAATCTAATCAGAGAAGCTCCTTAACATAATAAACCCGGATATCAAATTTGGAGCAAATCGAATAATTTTGCATGAAAAACTCATTTATCTAAATTAAGGGGTGAGGACTAGCCCTCTTTCCCCCCTTTATACTTAACTAATGAACCTCCAAATCTAATCAAAGCTGCTCCTTAACATAATAAACCTCTATACCAAATTTGGAGCAAATCGAATAATTCTGCATGTAAATCCCATTTATCTAAATTAAGGGCGGGGGTTGCCTCCCTTTCCCCCTTTTATACTTAACTAATGAACCTCCAAATCTAATCAGGGAAGCTCTTTAACATAATAAACCAGTATACCAAATTTGGAGCAAATCGAATAATTCTGCATGAAAAACTCATTTATCTAAATTAAGGGCGGAGGGAATAGTCCCTCTTTTCCCCCTTTATACTTAATCAACGAACCTCCAAATCTAAGCAAGGCAGCTCCTTAACATAATAAACCGGTGTACCAAATTTGGTGCAAATCGAATAATTCTGCATGAAAGACTCATTTATCTAAATTAAGGGGGGAGGACTAGCCCTCTTTTCCCCCCTTTCTACTTAACTAATGACCCTCAAATCTAATCAAGGCAGCTCCTTAACATAATAAACCGGTGTACCAAATTTGGAGCAAATCGAATAATTCTGCATGTAAATCCCATTTATATAAATTAAGGACGGGGGTTGCCTCCCTTTCCCCCTTTTATACTTAGCTATTGAACTTCCAAATCTCATCAGGGAAACTCTTCAACATAATAAACCTGTGTACCAAGTTTGGAGCAAATCGAATAATTCTACATGAAAAACTCATTTATCTAAATTAAGGGCTGGGGGAATAGCCCCTCTTTCCCCCCTTTATACTTAACCAATGAACCTCCAAATCTAATTAAGGCAGCTCCTTAACATAATAAACCTGTATACCAAATTTGGAGCAAATCGAATAATTCCGCATGAAAAACTCATTTTTGTAAATTAAGGGCGGGGAATAACCCCTCCTTCCCCCTTTAACCCCTTGAGGAGCAAGCAATTTCCTTTGTGTAATCCTGAATTCACACCAGAAATTTAGAAAAATTTTATTTCAGAATAAGGAAAAGCAATTTTACGACTTTTTTCCACCAAAGTTAGAAAAGTAAAATTTCACAAAATTTTTCTGGTGCAAATCTTCATTACTCGTAGGTGGGATAAAATATATCCCACCGCCCCTCAAGGGGTTATACTTAACCAATGAACCCTTAAAACTAATCATGGAAGCGCTTTATCAGAATAAAGCTAGAGAAACAATTTGAAGCAAATCGGATGTTTCTATCAAGAGTTATCGCGTTACGTACGTACATACATACATACATACAGAACCTGCGGGCACATGAGCTCTCAGGCTTTGATAGCCTGTGAGCTAAAAAATGATATTTAAGAAACATTTCCGGACTTTAATCCGTATAGATTGCTTTTATTTATAATCTGTAGAGTTTCATGATGATTTAAAGATATTGTTTCATGGATTTGATGAGTTTTTTGTTAGTTAAAATTATTATTTTTTTTATCTGTTAGCTTTATGCTTGATATGGGTTTTTAAGCCTAACGATATACTGATATATGTTTTCATATTTTCAAAACTAAATTTGTTTCATTGCTTGTCTTATGCTATAATCTATTTATTTTATCATTCGAATATACTGTTTACAGGGGGGGGGGGGGGGTTCTTTCGTCAAAGAATTAAATGTTTTAAATTGTGCATGCTATTAAATTTTACTTATGTTTAGCATGTAGCTTATGTTTACTTTTAATTTTCTCCCTAAAAATTTTTACACTGTAATCTAACGAAGTAAAATTTATTTCTAAACATATTTTTAATTTCTCATTTTGATAAGATTTAGTGGTTTCTGTAATTTCTATAATTCAGAATGTTACTGTATCTTGGCTTTCTATCATTTTTTTAATTGCATTTTAAAACTTAAGATAACTAAATTAGTGTTCTTCAGATGACTGTTTTAGTAGTACTGAAATATATATTCTATATTTTATAAAGTATGTCTGAAATACATGCATATTTTATTTATTTATTAATATACAAATCCTATTTCATTTAAGTTGCTGTGAAATAGATTTTCCCAATATTTCACAAAAAATACATGTTAAACAAAAAGTTTTTTTTTTTTTAATCTTCCATAAACATCCAATATTGCATTTTACTAAAATATTAATATGCAAACACAAGACACAGCTGCATACCTCCCCATTTCATTCCTGACAAATAAATATATTATAAACTAGAAGTTTTACTTAACCCCTTAATTCTCGCTCCCGTGATATTCAGGGGCTGTATCTTTTATTCAGATTATTCATATTTTCTTAATTCCCACCAGTTTTATAGAATAGTGTATTTGGTTTTATTATAGTATTATTTTATATGACATTAAATAGTATGAACATTACTTTTTCAGAAAAGAGGTGCCAATAAGCAATTTGAATTTTTAAACAGTAATTTAATGCGACCGTTAAGGGGTTTAAATGAAATTAAATAAAAACAAAATACATTTTTTCTGTGTTTAAGATTATAAACTATATGCAAAATAAAATCTAGTTTGTGTGCATTTATAAACAATTCCTTAGAATGTAGTAAAACTTTTTCATCTTAAACCTAGATCTATAAACTTTGCCTGAGTTTTAAGCATGTATGTTTTCTTTTCAGAATCTTAACTATAAGGAAAGGGCATGTTTACAAACAAACACTTCCGTCAACCAATCTATCACCTACATTTTTGCCATAAGGATCATTGTAGGAATAGTCTTGGCGACGTAGGCCAATCATATCGGAGACGTGTTAAATGTAGACCAATCAAATTCCCCTAGCTCATGCGTACAGGTAGGAGTCATAAAGAACGGACATGTTTTCTTGCTGAACCAACAGTAATACAACCAACAGTGACGTCAGCTGCCCTTTCCTTATATGAACTTTATTATTTCGTATTAACTATATATAACGTATTAACTATATGATTTCGTTGGCTACGCTCCGACAGAGTACTCTCATGGTCGTGATGTCATTACCTTGACTTCACACTGAGAATAGGCCTTGTATTTCGATGGTCACGCCTGAAGACAGGTTGATTCCACACCAGTGAAAGGTACACGTGGCCAATAGTTATGTAAGCCAATTTAGCTTAACGGAATCTCAGTTGTTTTGTTCTAATTTTGAGTTATTGAAGTACTGAATAGTGTTATAAGCAGGGCCTGATTACCAACGGGGCACACTTACACCAATAAATTTTAAAAGAAAAGTTCGACTTATCTAAACGCCGTATTCATGTAAAATTTCTGCCAGGAATGAGGCAAAATTTTCTGTTTATTTTTAGTGGTAGGAATTTGCCCCGTGGGTAATCAGGCTCTGGTTATAAGTACAAAACATCTTTTTTTGTAATTTCTTATAATTTTAGTTATTTATTTATTGATTGATTAACTGATATCAGAAATTTAAACTACGTTTATAAACACAATTTTAGAGATGCGTAACATTTTCTCATAACAACCATTGAACTTTATCTTAAACATTATAGCCCCTGTTGCTGATAAAATCGTATATTAAATCATCGCATTAAAAAAAGGATTTAATTTTTTATGAATTCGTTTTTTTTATGTATAAAAAACCCTGTACACTTCTGTTATAATGTAGCAAATAATGATAGTAAATAGACAAAAGTGCTAGCATGATAAATATGAATGACTTAGAAAACAAAGGGAATGAGAAAAAATAAGATCGAATCATTTATTGTTACCTAAAAGAAGCAAAATGACAGTAGAATGACATTCAAAACTAATGTGTATGTATTGGGGTTTCGATTATTGATAAATTGCTAAAGGAAAGAGCGTTCAGATTAAATGACCCGAGGCCGTATTATTCGTTTATATTTATCGCAATAAGTGTATAGATTAATCTTATAGCATAATAGGTCTAGTTGTTTCTTACGTTAGACAATTTGCCTTGAAACAATTTCAGTTAAGTTCTAATTTAGAATTACTGAAGAAATGATGTAATACATATGAAGTACATTTTTTTGTAACAACATGGAAGTTTTCAGTTGATCTGTTAATTGATTTTGTAAATTAAAATAATTTTTATACACTTATTTTTTTCCCAAATACGTTGTCCATGTTTTTCATAACAATGCTTTAAACTTATTATTTTAAGCTATAGATCTCTATCTAATATACTATATCTTTCTATATGTAAAAAAAGTGTAACACTTTGGAAATCGACCAATGAAAATCTGCGTAGATACCGTGAAACGCATCTGATTGGTCAGAGCTTTCTGACGCTATAAGTGGGGGTTACCGAGGGAGGAGTCCCGACTCTGTCGCCAAACGTCGCTAAGTTTTTCGCCAACTTGGCAATATATCGGCAAATGTGGCGATAAAAATTAGTCACCAAAAGTACGCGAACTTATCGCTATTTCCATTATTTCGCCGAATTTCCATAGACTCCAAACGAAATCCAATAGGGTTTACTTGCTTGCAGAACATCAACAAATTGAGATATTTCAATGCAACAAAAACTAATATTAGCTTATGAATAGAGCTTAATTGAACTATTTACATTATTTTTAAGCACAAACACTAACTATTTACAATATTCGTAGCACTATATATATGATTTTTATTTAATTTGTAATTATTCAAATAAATTATAAATTTTACCTTTTTTTAATGATTTTATATTTAATAATTCTTTTAACACTAGAACGCCCGGAAATTTTGCTCAAGTTTCATAAAAATATTTGACTCCAGAACTTTTTTTTTAAATTATCTAATTGATTTATTTTATGCAGATCTTCGTGTTTTAAATTTAACTTATTTTATGAAAAAAATTCTGGTTCCAATTGACATTTAATTACATGGTCGGAGTCGAATCGACTCCTTCCGAGCGTTCTAGTGTTAATTATGTAAACTCTGTAACCTCTAATGATTACCTGCTTGGAGATAAGGAAATAAAATCGTCAGGAGTTGGCGCGTTTATGCCAAGTGGGATCTAAAAATTAAATGCATAGAAAATAAGGAATCGCGAAACAATTTCTTCTGGGATTATGGCGATATCTACGCAATCTCGGGAAGTATCAAACCGATTTCAAAAGTAATGGTTGGAACAGGGGTGTAAAAATCTAGGCGCCAACGGGCAGTCTCTCACCACTAAATTTTAGTAGTTTTCTTCGCTTAAATTTTATTAGCATTAATACAAAACATTTAGTCGAAATATTAGACGGAAAATAACGAGTAAAATTTCGTCGTGAGAGACTGCCCGCTGGCGCCTAGATTTTTACACCCCCGGGTGGGAAATTGATGGTGACAGCCCTTGACAAAGCGTTATAAGTAAGCGAACAAACTTAATGCTGGAATCAGGCGTAAATTAACACAGTTGCGCCACCTTGTGGACGGAGTGATAATTCACATACGCGGGCTTTTAGTGTGGCGCGTATTTTCTAAATCTTCAGTCACTCATGGAAATGGGTTTTGTTTGCCACATTTATTGCAAAATAATGGCGTAGCGAGTAGGGCATCCAGACGCACTTGATACCACGAAGCTTTCTTCGCCTTATCAGGAGCACTTCAGATATTAATCAAGGTGAAAAAACTTTACAATTTTAGTGGTGTCAGTAAGAAAACAGTTGGGTATCTACCTGTAGTTCACACTCCATCCGCTACGTGGCGCATGACCTTCATTGATGTGACCTCGCTTTTAATCTTGCGGTTACTTCTACCATTTAAGATAGGACGCTTACTTATATCACTTTGGCCCTTGATCTAACATAGGCTGTATTTTATGTCGGTGTTACTATCATCTTGGGGATGCACGAGCAAAAAACGTTCTAAATTTCGCTTTTTATGATACTGAAGGACCAAGAAACACGAAATTTGGCAGGATAGTAACTTATAACATATAAATGATCTCTAAAAATGTTTTTTAAAAAAAATCGAAATTTAAAAGGGGTGAGAATGCGCGAAAAGCGCTTTAAAAAACGTTCTAAATTGAGATTTCTACGCAATCTCAGAAAGTATCAAACCGATTTCAAAAATAATGTTGGAAATTGATGATGACTCCAAGATATGCTACATTTTATGTCGGGGTTACTTATCCCAAACGGGTGCAGGAGCAAAAACGTTCTAAAATACGAATTTGTGTGTTATTGAAGGACCTAGACACATTAAATTTGCCATGGCAGTTACTTATTAGATATAAATTATATCTAAGAACATTTCCTAAAAAATTCGAAATTTAAAAGATGTAAAAATGCGCTTTCTAAAAAGGTTCTCAATTGCGATTTCTACACAATCTCAGGAAATATCAAACCAGTTTCAAAAGTAATGTTTCAAACTTACGG
This sequence comes from Maratus speciosus, assembly GCA_963932465.1. Lineage (NCBI taxonomy): Eukaryota > Metazoa > Arthropoda > Arachnida > Araneae > Salticidae > Maratus > Maratus speciosus. The sequence goes on from OZ010793.1 coordinate 139,711,706, forward strand.
GGAGAGTACCTGCTACAACATTGGCTATATTTTATGTTGTTTTCACTACCACCTGGGGGTTGCGGGAGCAAAAGCTGTTCTAAATTGCATTTTTGTGATACTGAGGGATCTAACATTTTGAAATTTGGCATGGTAATTTCTTAAATTATGCAAATGCTTCCTAAGAATCGTCGGAAGAAAATTCTAAATTTAACAGGATGAAGTGAGCGAAAAGCATTCTAAAAAAGTTCTAAATTACGATTTTTATGCAATCTTACAAAACACCAAACTGATGTAAAAAATAATGGTTGCAAATTGTTGGTGATAGAACTTGCTGAAACATAAACTATATTTTATGTCAGTGCCACTACCGCCAAAGGGTTGTAGGAGCAAAAAACGTTCTAAATTGCGAATTCTGTGATACTGAAGAGGCTAGAAACTTTAACTATGGCGTGACGGTTACTTATAAAATATACTTGCCCTTTACAAACATTCGAAAATAAATTCGAAATGTAAAAGGGGTGAAGCGAAGGGAAGAAGCGAAATATATTTTATGCCAGTGACACTACCACCTGGGGTAGGCAGGAACAGCAAACGTTCGAAAAAGGCCCTTCAAAACTTTCTAAATTACGTTTTCTATGGAGTATTAGAAAATACCAAACCGATTTCAAAATTAATTTTGGGAAATTAATGGTGATAGGCCCTGTTTCGACATGGGCATTTTATGTTAGTGCCACTACAACCCGAGAAGTGGCACACCGTTAGACAAGAAGCTTGGAATTTGACATGGTGGTTAATTTTAAGATATAAATGCGTACTAAGAACGGTTTCTAAAAATTCGAAACTTCGAATGAATACTGAAACGAGCGAATGAAATAAGCATAAAAGCTTCAAAATACTTTGTAAATTATCTTTTATTCAGAATTAGTTTTAGTTCTTTTTATTAATTTAAGTATGGTTTCTGCCTAATGCAGTGGAATAATGAAGCTTAGTCAAACTGTGGCTTAATTAGTAATTTTTGAATTATTCCTCAAAGTATAATATCTTCTAATAAAAATTAGACATACAGATATGACTTAGCATATTTCAACTATTACGCGAGCAAAGCCGCGGGATTTGCTAGTATCTGTAAAATAGTATATTATTCTTTAACTGATGTCACAGAAAATGTCACATAACTAGTGTGAAGCGGTCTGTTAGACCGCTCCATTGAAAAATGAATAAAAGCCGCGATTAACTCATAGGATGTTGTTTTGTACTAAATTTTTTGTACAGGAGTGTTATAATTAAAATTCACCTATTCAAATGTCTCTGGTGATAGTACTAAAGTCCCAAACGAAACAAAATTTCGGTAATGTTTGAAGATAAACTGAAATTTGCAAGTTAACCTTTAACTGATGTTACCGGTCTCTCAGACCGCAGCTTTTATAGTTTAACTTGCAATTTTCAGTTTAACTACAAACACTAACGATATTTTGTTCCATTTGGAACTTTAGTACTATCACCAGATACTTTTGAATAGGTGAATTTTATTTATAACAGTCCTGTACAAAAAGTTTAAAACAAAAACACCATCCGATGAGTTAATCGTGCCTTTTATTCATCTTTTGAAAAAGCGGTCTCACAGACCGCTTCACACTAGTTATGTGACAATTTCTGTGACATCTGTTAAAGGTTAAACTGTGAAAATTTAAAAAAGTACCGGTCTGTGAGACCGGTAACATCAGTTACAGGTTAAGGGTTTAGGGGTAGCCAGAGGCGTGAAAACATAGGCATTTAAAAAAAGAATTAAGTGTTGTTTAATGCTTTTTTGCGTGCAATACCAAGTTTTTACACTATATTTTGAATAAATTTCAAGAAAATTTCAAATCAAAATATTTATTCTGGATTAAGTTATCTGCTTGATTGTTGAGCGCTTTTTACTTTCTTCTATCTTTAATAGAAGAAAGTATTGTAATCGAAATTTTTTTCGACTTCCGGTTTTCGACGGATTTACACGTTTTAGGGGTCAGAGATCCCAAAAAACATGTTTATAGAAAATGTCTGTCTGTCTGTGTGTCCGTCTGTCTGTCGCCATTGTACCATCAAAAATTGTATGAAGTTATGCATAGAATTGAACCAAATTTTTTTTAAGTTTTTGGCTATGGCAAGCAGGTCCTCCCTGAATTTGGAAAAAATCCGCCGGTAGGGAGCGCTGTAATAGCGATTTTTGAGCGATTTTTGTGCATTTTGAATATTGTACCATCGAAAAGTGTATGAAGTTATGCATAGAATTGAACCAAATTTTTTGTGTATGTTTGGGGCCATGGCAAGAAGGTCCTCTCTGAATTTGGAAAAATTCCGCCGGTAGGGGGCGCTGTAATAGCGATTTTTGTGGATTTTGAATATTGTACCATCAAAAAGTGTATGAAGTTATGCATAGAATTTAACCACATTTTTTGTGTATGTTTGTGGCCATGGCAAGAAGGTCCTCTCTGAATTTGGAAAAATTCCGCTGTTAGGGGCAGCTGTAATAGCGATTTTTGTGCATTTTGAATATTGTACCATCGAAAAGTGTATGAAGTTATGCATAGAATTTAACCACATTTTTTGTGTATGTTTGTGCCATGGCAAGAAGGTCCTCTCTGAATTTGTAAAACTTCCGCCGGTAGGGGGCGCTGTAATAGCGATTTTTGTGCATTTTGAATAATGTACCATCGGCAAGTGTATGAAGTTATGCATAGAATTTAACCACATTTTTTGTGTATGTTTTTAGCAATGGCAAGAAGGTCCTCCCTGAATTTGGAAAGCTTCCACCGGAATGGGGAGCTATAATAGCAATTTTTGTGCAATTTTCAATATTGTTCCATCGAAAAGTGTATGAAGTTATGCCTAATTCTAATAAAAATACTAATAAAACTAATTAAAATGAAATATTGACATGAGATAGAAGAAAGTTTTGGGATTGGCACATCCAACTAGTTTATAAATAGTACCGTGCGATAACCACCATTTCGTGGTTTATCTAACATCAATATAACAAAAAAAAGTATTAGTTTAATACTTTATCAGGTGCTTAATCAAAGTTTTTTCTTTTAGCTTAAGCAAAATGGCGGGCGGCCTTTGAAAGTTTATTTATGAATTTTAATGGAAAGTAGTCGGATGTGCCAATCAAAACTTTCTTCTTTCTCATACACGTTAATATTTCAAAAAGTCGTTACACATGTTAATACTTCAAACAGTGTTTACACATGTTAATCCGTCAGTGTTATTGCTTCAGTACTATACCAACTATGATTTTTAACTTAAGTTTCTGCTTCACTTTACTAATCGAAGTAAAAACGAGTTAATATCGATCATAACATTTATTAAAATCAGTATTGTTTGTTATTCTGTTGTACATCAACTGCTTGAGCATCGCCGGTTAGCTGGATGCGAATTCCCCGTCGTTGCATGAACAACAGCACTGTGAAAAATCGAGAAAAATCGTATTACTCCGCCTCCTTCCGGCGGAATGTTTCCAAGTTCAAGCAGGACCTGTTTGCCATAGCCAAAAACATATACGTGACATTTCATTCAATTCTATGCGTAACTTCATACAATTTTCAATGGTACAATAATGAATATGGCACACAAATCGCCATTACAGCGCCCCCCTTCTATCGTAATATTGCCAACTTCAAAGAAGACCTGCTGGGCATAGCCAAAAACATACACCAAAATTTTGGTTCAATTCTATGCATAACTTCATACCCTTTTCGATGATACAAAAGGAAATACACACATACGGACTTACGAACTTACAGACAGACATTTTCTATAAACATGTTTTTCGGTGTCTCTGGCCCCTAAAACGTGCAAGTCCGTCAAAAACCGGAAGTCGAAAAAAAATCTCCATTGCGATACTTTAGAAAGAAGAAAGTAAAATGAAAAAAAAAATTTTTTTAATTGTACTATCCTTAACCCCTTAAATCATTGTATTAAAAAGAGTTTAATTTTATTCACCTGAAAAATATTGTATAAATTGCTAAAGGAAAGAGTGTTTAGATTAAATGTGCTGACGCGTACTATTCAATAATATTGCATAAGTGTACAAATGCATTTTACCCCAGCACAATTGTTCCTTCTCTTTGTTATATCAGACAATTTGTCTTGGAGCATTCTTAGTTTAGTTCTAATCTTAAATTACTGAAAAAACGCTGTAATAAATAGAAATAAACATTTTATGTACATTTATGTTGTCTTCTAATTTAAACAGTCAAACATTAAACAAAGCGAAATTATGATAAATATGAATGACTCTGAAAACAGATAATGAGACAAATAGATTGAAACATTTATAGTTACGTAACAAAAGCAAAATTGATCACTACAGGATGACATCCAAAACTAATGTATATTTATTAAGGTCTCGAAATTGAAGGAAATGAAAGTCTCTAAAAAAGGTCTCTATTATTCAATAATATTTATTGTATGAAGTGTATAAATGCATTTTACCCTAGCACAATTGTTCCTGCTCTTTGTTATATCAGACAATTTGTCTTGAAGTATTCCCAGTTTAGTTCTAATCTTAAATTACTGAAAAAAACGCTGTAATAAATAGAAAATAACATTTTATGTACTTTTACGTTGTCATGTAACTTAAATATTAAAACTTATTAAACAAAAAGAAGTCTGAAAAATATGAATGACTTTGAAAACAGAGAATGATAAAAATAGATTGAAACATTTATAGTCACCTAACAAAAGCAAAATAGATCACTATAGGATGTCATCCAAAACTAATGTGTATTTATTGAGTTCTCGAAATTGATAAATTGCTGAAGGAAAGAGCGTTTAGATTAAATGGGCTGAGGCGTATTATTCAATAATATTTATTGTATAAAGTGTATAAATGCATTTTACCCTAACACAATTGTTCCTGTTCTTTGTTACATCAGACAATTTGTATTGTAGAATTCTCAGTTTAATTCTAATCTTGAATTACACAAAAAAGCTACAAAGAGTAGGAAAGGATATTATATGTACATTTATGTTATCATGTAATTTAAACACTCAAACTTATTAAACAAAGCGAAGAAATGATAAATATGAATGACTTTGAAAACAGAGAATGAGAAAAATAGATTGGAACATTTATTACCTAACTAGATCACTATAGAATAACATGCAAAACTAATGTGTATTTATTGAGGTCTCGATATTGATAAAGGAAAGAATGTTTAAATTAAATGGGCTGAGGAGCATTATTCAATAATATTTATTGTATGAAGTGTATAAATGCATTTTAGCCTAACACAATTGTTCCTGTTCTTTGTTACATCAGACAATTTGTATTGGAGCATTCTCAGTTTAATTCTAATTTTGAAATATAGAAAAAAGCTAGAAAGAGTAGGAAAGGATACTATATGTACATTTATGTTGTCATGTAATTTAAACACTCAAACTTATTAAACAAAGCGAAGAAATGATAAATATGAATGACTTTGAAAACAGAGAATGAGAAAAATAGATTAGAACATTTATTACCTAACTAAATCACTATAGAATAACATGCAAAACTAATGTGTATTTATTGAGGTCTCGAAATTGATGAATTGCTAAAGGAAAGAATGTTTAGATTAAATGGGCTGAGGTGTATTATTCAATAATATTTATTGTATAAATGCATTTTACCGTAGCACAATTGTTCCTGTTTTTTGTTATATCAGACAATTTGTCTTGGAGCATTCTCAGTTTAGTTCTAATCTTGAATTACTGAAAAAAAAGATAGAATTAATAGAAGAGGATATTTTATACACATTTATGTTGTCATGTAACTTAAATACTCAAACTTATTAAACAAATCAAAATCATGATAAGTATGAATCACTTCGAAAAATAGATTGAAACATTTATAGTTACCTAACAAAAGCAAAATCGGTCACTATAGGATTACATCTAAAATTAATGTGTTTACTGAGGTCTCGAAATTGATAAATTGCTAAAGGAAAGAGTGTTTAAATTAAACGGGTTGAGGGCTATTATTCAATAATATTTGTTGTGTAAGCGTGTGAATGCATTTTACCCTAGCACAATTGTTCCTGCTCTTTGTTATATCAAGACAATTTGCCTTGGAGCTTCTCAGTCTAATTCTAATCTTGAATTACTGAAAAAAAGATAAATGAGTAGAAAGGGGCATTTTATGGGCATATGCATTTGACAGAAACGAAATGTATGTGGTATTCAAAATAAATTTGGAAAAAGACTAATGTGGTAATCAATTCATTTGCATCAAAAAAGAAAATATTCTACAACAACACTGAAATTAAAGAAGTGCAAAGTTAAGTGTACCTTGGACAGAAAATATCATCGGATAACAGTATCCTAAATGAAATAAATAAAAGAATAAGAAATGGATGGAGTGCTTTTGGGAAGAACAATATTATTCTGAAGAATAACATGCCACTTTGTTTGAAAAGAAAATTGTTTAACCAATGTGTTTTGCCTGCACTAACTTATGGAGCAGAAATATGGACGCTAACAAATCGGATGATACAAAGATTACAAAAAACACATCGAAGTATGGAAAGATGTATGCTAGTGCTAGGCATAACTAGAACAGACAGAATGAGAATAACATGGATAAGAAGTTAGACGAAAGTTTTTTACATCATTGAAAGAATAAACGGCTAAAATGAAAATGGGCTGGGCACAGTGCAAGAAGGCAACACAACAGATGGAGCACAAATGTCCTAAAGTTGAATCTCAGAGATATAAAACGACCAAGAAGACGACTTCAAGTAAGATGGAGTGACGAAATCAGAAAAGAGTCCGGTGTTAATTGGATGACTAAAGCACTAGACAGGAAACATTGGGAAAATCTGGGGAAGACGCACATCCAGCAGTGGATTGAAAACGGTTGTTGTTGTTGATGATGATTATGATGAAAATATACAAAAAAGTTAAAAAAAAAGAAAATTGAATAAGCTATAAGCTGGTACAGTTAGGGGTAAAAAAAGGGGGGGGGGGGTAGTGGTTGATGTGATCGCAACCCTTCTGGTCATCTGAAACAAAATTTTAAAAAAAGATTCTTAATTAGTAAGAATGTCGTTATAGCCCTCACCTAAAAGAAAACGGGAAAAAAATCGCAAAATGGAGGCTGTCTGAAAAAAGGCATTTTTGGACTCTTTTTTTTTCATAATTTTTAATTTTTTTAAAAAGTAAAAAAATTAATTTTTATACAAAAAATGGTAGGGGCGATAGAAAGTTATACATTGAAGGTTGGTACAAAATTTGAAGTAAATTAGTTAAATAGAACTTGTGATATCATGTCAACGATGTTGAAAAAAGTAGTTTTGAGAAAAACACAGTAATATAGCTTCGTGAGAAAAATATATGTTTGATGTACAGATGTCAAGTATAGCGCTGATTTAAATTATTTACACGTGGTTCCATTGGTGACAAGTCAAGTCGTTAGATACCAAAAAATAGTCAAGCAGTCGAGCATCGTCCACCGTCTATTGATCGATTTGCTCCGGCGTGACGGGCTTAGTTTCTGCGTCACTAAAATAGCTATAACTATGTAAATTACAGTCATCCCTCGACTTACGTATTACTCGACTTACGTAAATTCGTAGTTACGTAATAAATTTCGAAAATTACATGTGTAAACATACTAGAGCGTTTGATACGCAGTTGCATACTTTTTAGTTGTTTGTCTTATAAATAAAATATATAGATATAAACCACAACTGTAACATAGTTTATATATTAGATAGAGTTATATTTTTATTGGTATATACAATCAAATCTATAGCAAAACGCTTAATCTTTATTGTTAGATATTCGTAGTAGTCATCTAATTCATAATAAGCGGGGCACGTTTACGCATAGGGTACGTTTACGCAGTGCATTTTTTCCGCAACGAGTTATAACTGGAGCGCCGCCAGTCATGACAGATTGATGCTGTTCCCTAGCGGGTATTCTCACACGTTTTTGAGCATCAGTCGAGCTTTGGTCTAGCAAGCGGAAAGGATAACCTGTTTTCTGTCAAGGTGAGTAAATTTTGTGTTGAACTTATTAAAACTTATTGTGAACTAATAATACTTAGTTAAGGAACTTATGAACATTAGCAGAATTTTGTCCTTTTTTGAGAACTGTATTTGTATGAACAGAAATGTTATTAATTTTCATTGCACGTTAAAAATAAATTCAAACATAGCGATGGGGCACGTTTACGCATTGACATCGGGGCACCTTTACGCACGTCCTTACTGAGTAAACGTGAACAACTGAGACCATTGGAAAAGGCAGGACCAAGGCGTAGCACCAAGAAAGGGAAGAAAAAGAGGAAGTCCGCAATCCTAACTGATAACTCTGGTTAAAAAAGCCCTCAGACAAGAGCGGGCAGAAGCGAAAAAGAAAAAAATGATGACACAACAAAACAAAAAGAAGAAATTGCGTAAAAATTTACTAGTTTCTATGGAAGCAGAACAAGAAGACAGCAAAGGAAAAAGCATGAAACTAAAAACTGCAAAACGGAAAAAGTTGTTACACTCTGGAAAAAAGAAAATAGTGAATGAATCTGATGACGAAGATGAAAACTGTGTGTGCATTTATTGTTTGAAATCATACAACCAATCCAAAAAAGGACCAGACAGGGTTCAATGTCTTAGATGCAAAAGGTGGTCCCATGACAAATGTGCAAAAGGAAATACTTTATTTTTTGTTTGTAAAAACTGTAACAATGATGATGAAGATGGCTAAATAGTTTCTGTTTTTAATTAGCAATAAGTTGTTTTCAGTTTAGCCTATAAAATGTTCTTTAATTAATTCTCTTTAATTTATTTTATTTTTAAACAGTGTTTTAAGGTATAAATAAAACATTTCAATTTGATGAAATATTTATTTCATTTACTCCTCGGTATCACTTATAATATGCGTAAACGTGCCCCACTTATGCGATGCAAAAGACTTGGACCTAAAAAAAAAAAATTTAAGGTTAAAAGCACAAATAGGGCAACAACTGAATACACAAATTTTGACTTTATTAAATGCTTTATAAAACCACAATGTCTAAAATTTCCTACGATAAAACATAAAAATTAGAAAAATCATTGAAAAAAAAACCGCGTAAATGTGCCCCGGTCTACTCTACAATTTGTGGTTATCAAGGATTATTTTATTTTGTGAGGGCTATTCATTTGTCTTGCCCTCAGAAATTCCTTGAGAATAGGTTTAATTAGTCTTCTTTAATTATTTCTTATTCTTATAGTCGGTTGATATAGATTAAAAATTGTTATAAATCAATTAATCAATGTTGCATTTATAAATCCCATATTTCACAAGATATTTGAAAAGTGTTCTTTAAGTTTGTTGTTATATTTTTTCATACTGAAATAGTTTATATACGAGTAAATACTGTCGCATGATGCTATATTTATAAAATAATACGGTGCAGATAATATATATATATACATAAACATATATATATATATATATATAATAAATATTGCAGTTTCTTTCAAAATTTTACCTAAGCAACTTACAAATTTGACTTACGTAAAATTCAAGTTGCATAAAACTTTACGGAACGCATTACATACGTAAGTCGGAGAATGCCTGTATTGGAATTTAAAAATTTTCTACAATATCTTAACACCATTCAAGGTGTTAAGAGTAATCGTCATAACCTCTACTGTGAATCTCCCGGTATATTAGTGCAGTTAAAATATTTATTTCATATGAGGAAAAGATACAATTGGCTACTTTTGTAAAACAAAGACATTAATATTTACGGAAAATTTAAACCTACATATGTATCGCAATTCCTATAACCCCTTGGGGACGAGCGACACGTATACGTGCCGCTTGAAGCGCTCAGAATCCTTGTTTTTAATCACCAGTAAAATTTTACTGTAAAATGTGACTTATTTAATCAGCGCATTTTCTCGATTCAAGAAGACACAAATTTCTGTTTTTAAAAAACGGTGACAAAAGATTAAAAATTTCGTAAAAGGCTCCCGTCCCGAAGGGGATAAAATGTATAAATAAAAGCTTTTTAGCTTTATCTGAATTAAACTAACGCAATCCAGATTGCATATGCTTACTCCAAAAGCTACTGCTTATAGTAAGACTGTCTCATTTTAAATAACATTTTTTAGTGACTTATGGAGGTCCGGGACACATTTTCAAATAATTTTTATTTATTGAGTTAAAATTCTAAATTTTTTTGTGCTGGTTATTCATATCATTTGTAAACTAAATCACGTGATAAAACTTCTCATATATATTTTTTTTAATTTAAATTTAAAATTTATTAAAAAAGTGGGGTAATTTAAAATCGTTATAACTCGAAATATTATTAATAGAATTTATTTTTTTTTCATTTAAATAAACAGAAATATATAAGTTTTAATTTAGATTCAGCATTTTTAAAATATTAATTTAAAAAAAGAAATAAAAATATTTAACGAAAATAACTAAAAAAAAAATGGTGCAACTTTTGTTTAAAAAATCGTATTTTCAAAAGTAAAGATATTTTTCAAATTTGCTGAATCAAAATTAAAGTAAAACAATTGAAAAAAAACATGTTCCACGTTTGAAGCGTTTATCTTTAACGGAGTTTGAGTTACAACGATTTAAATACGAGAAATTGTGAGAAAATGGAGAAAAACGCATTTTCACAAAAAGTTGTTTCCACGACAACCATTGCTTGAAAGCTAGATTTTGAAAACAAACCAAAACGAAAAATTTAATATTTCCTATTCAAATTAAGATAGAAACATGATTTAAACATCATTTTAAGCAGAAGCATACAGTGAACTTTTTAATGCAATAAAAGTTTTTTAGAAAATTTGAAGATTTTTGTCTCCCGGACTCCCTTAATGCAGATTTTTAAAAGACTTCATAATCACATATCAGAAATGTTTCTTTTCACCAAAATATGCAAGATAATAGAGGGGGTTTTTCTTAGTTATCGTTGTTGCTACATTCTGTAATTTAACTTTTAAAATATTCCTGTATATGCACGAAAAATGCCGTGTCATAATTAACTCGAAAATGGTGTTTTCCAACCACCATTTCAAGGTAATAAAAATAACTGTCTTCGTTTAACAAAGAATGAAATTAGACTCTGGCAGAAAGAAGTGTGTCTTAAAGTGAGTAAACCACACTTTACTCAAAAGTTTAATGCAGTTGTGAAAATGAGATCATTAAAATTTAGTAGGTTACGCATATTTTTACAAAGCAGGATTATGTTTATAGCTTAAAATTGCTGGAAAACAACATGTTTAAATGTCAGTCTAGAAACTTTAAATTTGGCATATGAATAACTCAGACGCAGAATTGTTCCCTTATCTGTTATTACAGTTATATAAAAAAAACATGACATAATTACTTTTTCATTAAAAAAATTCTTTATTTTGTTTGTACACTTTTTACATTAAAATCAATTTCTAAAAGACATATTTCGTTATTTTTCATAAAAACTCTAGGACGTATTTCGTTATTTTTAAAAATATATATGTTCTAATGCGTTTAAAGTATGCTATATAAGAAGCATATTATGCAATGCAACGTCTATACTTTCCAGCTCCTTTCCAAATAAAGCGCTTTGACCCCTCTAGAGAGGCTTCCTCAGTTTGATATGATGTTTTGCAGTTCGCATGAGATCTTATAGCTTCCCCTCTTTTTCCCTCTTCTCTGTTTCGTTTTTACCCTTTTCCAACATTCCCCGTCAACGAGTGTCGATAGTTGAATGTGTAATGTCGTTGCACATATTATATTTTTTATATATTATCTTTTTTTGTTTTAGTATTTTGCATATTGTTCTACTTTGCTTAGTCATAGAGTAATCGTGAAAAGTTCCATAATCATGTGAAACCGATTATGAAAGATTAGAGTTTTCAAAAAGTTCTAGATGGTGCACAATAATGATAGTTGCATTATTCATTAGATAATGTTTAGGGATGGTTTTAGTATGTTGCATATCATTCTTAGTTGCTTGGTTATAGAAATGTAGGGGCAAGTTTTGTAATCAGATAAACCCTAATGTGAAAGATTAGCCTTTTTAAATGTTTTACTGGATGAATTTTGTTAGTTTGTTTACATTGTTAGTTAAATAATTTTTTAGGGATGGTTTTAGTGCATTGTATATTGCAGTATCATTCATTGCCAAATCCTACATAATTGATCGACCGAGAGAAATAATGGGCTCGAGGCAGCAGGAGTCGTTTGGTAGCTTTATCGTCCCGATTTCCCCCCTCTCCTTCTTTTCGGTGTCTTTAATTTGTAAAATTTCCCTTTTAAATTTGTCCGGTTTCAATTTTTTTATTTTTTTTTTCCAACCTGGCTTTCGCTAGAGTGTCTTTTCCTCGGGAAGTGGCTGGGGACTTGTGAATCTTGCTTCCGCAAAAGAGTCGGAATAAGTGGATGAATAAAGAACTGCGGACGAAAAGAGGCCGCTCGCCGCGGTGGTTGACCCAACCGCCGACGGAGACAAATAATAAGCTCGACGTAACAGTGGTTGGTCGGTAGCTTCAGGGACCTTAACAGTTAAAAGTTTCTTTGCACATTATGTAGAAAATAGAATAGCATAATGGCGTTCATATAGTTTCAGCAATGCCGAAGGTCATTCCAGGTAAAGGTCCATATTGCTTTAAATCGCAAGGTCAAATTCACTGATACATTTCATTTGATTCAAGGTTCGATTTGATAAACCGACCAGCGTAGCGGGCGAAGCCTGCTAGTTATTATTTATTTAATTATCATTGTTCTCGTATTATGTAATTTAACTTTTAAAATATCTCTATATGCACACGAAAAATATATCACAATTAACTCGAAAATTGTGTTTTCCAACTAACATTTCAAGATAATAAAAATAACTGTTTTCGTTTAAACAAGGAGTAAAATTAGACTCTTTAAATTTTAATTATTTACTATAATTTTCAATTAATACAAAGAAAACTTGCTTAAGTAGAGTAAATAAGAGTCACTTTACACGAAATTGTAATGCAAATGTAAAATGGAGAAAAAGATATTATCAAAATATAGTACGTACGTATATTTTCTTTATTTTTAAAATTTTGAGAATAATGATGTAAAATAATGGGGGAGGGGTATTTCTCTGCACTGTGATTTAACCTCTGTGAGTTTTTTCGGAGATTGGGTCCAGGGAAAATGTGTTTCAAAACGCCTAGCTCGGCAAAAACCTAAATTAAATAGGTCACGACACGATTTAAAGAGTTTGTAAGCGACATTAATTGTTTTAAGCGACAAAATTGCCTTTACTTTCAGTCGTTGAATCTCTCTATTCTAAAAAAAAAAGTAACTAACGCTGTCACCGCCGCTGTTTTTAGTTTTTTTTGTGTCCGGGGCCTTTCTTCGTTAATATTAAGAAAACTATTCCATACAAAAATATGAAAATCGGTGATATTATAGATAAATGTTTGATAAAGATGCTGATGCAGACAGTTTTCAAATCGAATGATTATTTTAAGAGCTATTTAGTGTTAAAGTTGGTCAAAATCGTTCCATTAAAAATGTTTTATAGGAGCAAAACCATTCATAGAAATTTAATCAGTTTTAGATCATTTTATACATTAGAAGTTCTCGGTGTACAGACTGCATTTTTTTTTATTATTCCTTTTTTGATGTTTATTTCAATTTTATGTTCAAAATTTCAGCATTTCTAGAAATATTTTTTACACCTTTTAGAAAAGGGTATTATTTTAAATTGTTGCCAGTTTTTAAAACAACACAAAAAATAATATTTCCTTCAAATTAAAAATTTATTTACACATGACTATTATAAACAGAAAAAACTTTCAAATTAGAGTTAAATGATTACGTTTTAAAAGTAGGAAAATATAGAAAATTAAGTCATAAAAACTATTACACGTGAATAATATACAGTAAATTCTGTCTAAGGCGGACTCTGTGCAAGCCGGAAATCTGTCTACCGCGGAAAATTTTTCAAGTCCCGGCGAACCCATAGAAAATAACATTAATTCTTGCTGCATAAGGCGGAATCTGTCTAACGCGGAAACGGAAAGGATTTTAAGGTCCCACCGAAACCAAAATTTTGCATAAGGCGGAAAAAAGGATAATTTAAAAATGAGAGGCATTTTGTTTATTAAACTTTAAAAACGGATAAGTCAAATACTCAATGTCGAGCATGTTAGTTTAATTTCCTAACACTTTGAAAAAGTTAGTTCAAAGGGACAGGAACTGTTTAAATTTTAAGGAATTTATGCTTGTGCCATTTTTTTATATGCAAAATTATATTTAAAACTTAATATTTCTAGTAGAATGAGCATTTATCAAAATATATATTTTCGAAAGTGCAATATATTATACTTTAAGGATGTACTCAAATTCAAAGTTATAGCGTTCTGTCTCATTCTGGAAGTTTATTGGGGGGGGGGGGGGTTAGTTTCTTGTGTGTGTGTGTGTAAACTTCCAATTCGTATGTATTACAGCAGTTACTAAGAAATTGAATAGCGTTTCTCATTTATCCATAAAGACAAAAGATCTTCGAGTCAGGGAAATCAATAAAAAATCATGAAATTCGAGGACATTTTTTTTTTTGGGGGGGGGGGTAGCTTTTTTGCATAAGCCGGAATATTGTCTACCACGGAAAATTTTCTGAGTCCCGATCGATTCCGCTTTAGACAGAGTTTACTGTAATTAATTACACGTGGATTTTAAAAGAGAAAGAAAATTGTAAAATAATAAATCCACTAGTATGCGTTAAAGGCGCAAATGGAAGAAATTACGTCATATTTAAAATGGCCAAGAAATAATATTGCCAAACAGTTTAAATTTAAAAATATATTTGCGCGAGACATTTATTTCTTATTTTGAGATAATCTTTTTTTCTAAGACAGCGCGAGTAATATTTCCTTTCTAATAATCCTTTCAAAAGTATTTTCGCGTGAATATTAAAAAGAAAACGAAAACTTTGGTGAAAATTACGTCAGATTTAGAACGATTCATTTAAAATGTCTTATTTAAAAGAACTTTCTTATAGCGTTGTTAAAAAACACCTGGAGACAAAGACTCTGCTTACTTAATCAATTTTATATTAGCTTATTTTCAAAATTTCACTGATCTGATTTAATCAAAGACGAAAACAGCCCATTAACGCCCAGATCGCCAATGATTTTTTAATTATAATTCAGCCTCCCGAAATTTTTTGAAAGCCGATCAAATTAGCGTTCTTTTAGAGTTTGCGGTGTCTGAGCGTAAACGAGCGTTGGCGAGCGTAGCTCATAGGGAGCAGAGCCCCCTAGTAATGGAAAATTTCTTATTGTTTACTATTCTTTCATTTGCTGAAGAAATCATTGTAATTTCCATTGCATACATTAAACCTCGGGAAAACATAACACATGACTTAAATGCTATAGAATGGATTTCAAATTTACTTTCATTAATGGTTATTTTGTTGATTTATTTATTTTATGGGGGAGGGGGGTCATTCACGTGCTCGTTTATAGTGACCGCTAAAAAAAGATTCGGGTCCGCATTTGAATTTTGTCATTGGGAGATTTACGTACAGAGAGTTAAACTGATTCATTCATTTAGGATGTACGAAGCAAAAAATGTCCCGATTATAGTAATCATTGTTATAACGAACTACACCCAATATTCGAATTTCGTGTTTTTAAGATTCATGTACATTAAATTAGCTCTACTCACTAATATATGGTGGTTTTCAAATGCTTGAAGGCAGCATATCTCATTGCTAAAATAATATTGCTAATTGCATTCATTGCTAAAGTAATAAATACCACACATCTCGGCGTTTGTTTGATTTGTTTTTTTTGTTTTTTGTTTTTTTTGGGGGGAAGGAGGGAGATTCATATAAAGCGAGCTAGCAAAACATTCGAATTTAGCATTTTTTAAGTGATGTTTTCTGTAATAAAGTGCCTCACGCTGTGTTTCGGGCGTATGAAATAGTACCAAAATAAATTAAATTGAAATAAAATGCAATACATTAGCAGGGCTGCTATAGACGACTATTTTTCTATTCTATTCGCACCACTATTTAAAAAAAATAAAATATGTGGTAGTATATTTCTCTTGCAAATGCTGTCAATTTGAGAAAGTGGTGCGTGGTAGAATTAAAAAACAGTTGCCTGCGGCAGCCGTGCATTAGCGTCACCATAGAACTTAGCAATTTCTAATACCAATATTCTTTATAAATTGCGAAGCCATGTCTAAAGCGTTTTCTATCCAGACCCTGACCATTTTCCATGATCGAGATTCAACATATGGAGTAGATTTAACAACCTTTTTCCAACAAGTGAGAAATATAAGTGATAAATGGGGAATCTTATTATAATCCCAACCATATCTCAATCCGTAACATAACAATGTCTTTTTTCCATGATCGAAGTATTTTAATAATAAGTGGCACGGCCTTTTTTTTTTAAGAATTGAAAGCAATAAGCAACTTTATCGCTTAGAAAGCACGAGCGCACAGAACAATATGAAGACTTACAAAAGAATTCCCTAATTTGCTGTAATTATTTGCTCCTTGTTACACGCTGTTTATTACTCACATTCACTCTAAAGGTCAACGACATCTAAAATGCCACTTCCTAATGTTAAAATTTATGGATGTGTAATGCATTTGTATTTTTAAAGCATCTCTTCGGTAAATTAATACATTCATGTTCAAAATTAAGAAAACTTGCATATTTTGACGAATTTCATTAAAAATGCTGAACGAAAGGTAACACTAATGCTTCGAAACAAATATGCAACTCTTTAGTGTCGAATAATTCGAAAGCGTACACGTGTATATGGGCAAAGTGGGTAGAGGAACAGGCTTTATAAGCGAGTAGGGCAATTTTTGCGTTTTGTTCGCTCGACATTCGATGAAATTCAAAAGAAAACAGTAACTAGAGAACAAGAATTCTGCTTTTTCAGAATTTAGTGTCGCCCCCGATGAAAAAAAAATATATGTATATAAATATAGATGAGTAGAGTCCCTATTATCCGTGTTAATCGAACGTATACCTTTCGAATGGATCATTTTCTTCTGATGGACTGATGGCTTCCATTATGATGAAACAGCTATTATAAATGAAGTGTTAGGTGAAGATGACAGAGCAGTCGTAAACAGTTAGAACTCTGATTTTCTGGTCAGAATGGGAAAAAAAATGGCCATAATTTTTTATTTTCGACTGCTCTTTTATCTTCACCTTACACTTCATTTATAATAGCTGTTTCATAATAATGGAAGCCATCCGTCCATCAGAAGAAAATAACTCGGTTAAGCGGGACTCGGATAATCGGGACTCTACTGTAGTACAAAACATATTTCAGTTTTAAGACTTAAAACACACGCTTTTATTTTATATAAAATGACGTCATCCGCCTCCGCTGAAGAATTCTTCATTTGCGATTCAGTCTTAAACAACATCTACAGTAAAGTACGCATAGGACGTCACTATCGCTGAATAATACACAAGTCCAAAAAAAGAAATTTCGTCATTTAAGAAACTGAACAAAAAAAATGGGCTATCTCATGATTCATAGGCCTTCATTTGTTTGTAAAATTAATATAAATGCTTAAAATTAAATTTAGTTTATCATAGCTCCGTGTTTTATCAGAAATCATTCATTTATATTTTTTCAAAATAGCACATAGTTTAGTTACCTTTTTTTTCATTTTTTATGAGAAAATGGCAGCAAAAAGATATAATTGCTATTTTCCAACTATTTTTTATTTACTTCTACAGAAATTGAGTACTTGAGTTGCCAAAATTAAACAAATGTATCTAAAAATTACAAAAAAAATAATATTTCAAAAATAAATGGAGATGCAGTTTTCAAACAAATTGCATTTAAAAGTATTTTTTTTCCCAATACGACGGTATAAAAATCGAAAATGTGCGATGCTTAGAAGTTTAAAAAATTGCTATAGAGTATTTAATCGTACTGCTTTGTTTTACGGCTACCTTCTGTAAGGTAACGTTATTTTTTGGATACGACACAAAATAAGTTGGGAGAAAGAAATAGCATACCGGGGGCTAAAAATGATTAACCGCCAAAGTTTCGATTGTGGAATGTGTTGGTAAATCGCAGAAAAACTGAAAATAGGGCAGTCTCAAGTACAGATTCCTAGAGACTTTAATGTAACGCCCAGTGTCATGTCCAGCTTATGTTCTTATAATAAAAATTGTGCGTGTTTTACAGTAAAATAGTGTGCATGTTTTGTAATAAATTTGTGCGCTATATAATAAAATTGTGTGCGTTTATAATAAAATTTTGTGTGTTTTATAATAAAATAAAGGTACTACTTGGTTATCCCGACGACCAAAATTCTATCGCCAAACTATAAGGTTAAATGCCAAGAATGGTTGATCGTAAATGTCACATTAACTTGACTTTAAGCAAGTTACACGTGTTTACGTCATCAAATGATTTTTATTTCGACGTTTGATTTGTATTTTTATTAATGTTATAGTAATGTATTTGTTCCTTCGTTATTTAAAATAAAAATTATGTTAATTTGTATAATTTGGCGAGTGGTTTGGTAAATTATACTCCTTCTGTCCCAAATTAGTTGCTACATTTGATTACTTTCGTACTGATTACTCTTTCGTACTGATACTGATGATTTTATGATTTTGTTTGAACCTTTTTCAGAGATTTCAGGGTGATATGCTATCAATCAACAGCATTTACTTACCAAGCATTCCCTCCGTCTCTCCTTAACCCCTTGGGGACGAGCGACACGTATACGTGCCGCATGAAGCGCTCAGAATCCTTGTTTTTTCTCACCGGTAAAATTTTATTGTAAAATTTGCCTTATTTAATCAGCGCATTTTCTTGATTCAAGAAGATAGAAATTTCTGTTTTTAAAAAACGGTGACAAAAGATTAAAAATTACGTAAAAGGCTGCCGTCCTGAAGGGGTTAAATAAGAACCAAATTAAAAAATCCAGGGTTCTCACGCTCTTAAGCCACGCCCCATTTTGTAAGGCTTCTTCCACCAGTAATCGCATAAAACTACCGTCTAGATAATGAATCGTTAATTCTTTAGGAAGAAAATGATCTTTATGGTATACTGGTGGTAGAGTCCTTACAAAATGGTGTCGCTCTACTAAACTGCATCGGAAATTATTTATGACTCCACCCACTTGAAATGTAGCAACTAATTTGGGACAAAATTTTCGACCTAAATGTCGCAACTAATTTGGGACGGAGGGAGTATATTTTTTGGTGAAATTGGTCGACTGGATAACTAAGTAGTACCAAAATAAATTGCTTCAAAATAAAATGAAACTAACATTCATACTACGGCTAAAAGGTATTCGCAAACTGGGTTTTCTCGCCAAAATGGCGCAAAGAAAAAAGCCTCGCCAACCCCGATGTGTCTGCGACATCTGTTCTAAACCGCCAAGTACTGTTCTCATCGCTATCAATGGTATTGCATTCATTTTTTTTAAAACTAGAAGACTTTTCCCGCTGCGCTGGTTCGGTTTCTCCACACGAACCATCTTGAATCAAATGAAATATATCGGTGAATTATATCTTGTGCTTTGAAAAATATAGATCTTTATATGGAATGTCCTTCCACATTGCTGAAAACAATACGAACGCTATTGCACTATTATATTTTCTAATGCGCCAGACAAAATTTGGCTGTTAAAAAACACATCTTTTAGTTGATAATTTATAGTAAAATTTGGTAAAGAACTATTGAACATATGCAATATACTAAAACTATCTTGAAAAATTATCTAACTAACAATGCAAGTCTCATCAAAATCCGCCAAATGAACTTCTAAAAAAGTTTAATCACTACTTTTCCAATATCTTTCATAATTGGATTCACCTGATCATAGAACTTTGTCCCATAATTCTATAACTAAGCAACGTAGAAGAATATGTAATTAAAATCATCCCCGAAAAATTGTCTAACAGTGAAATGTCCCATCAAAATCCGTCTTGTAGAAGTTTTTTTTTTTTTTTTTTTTTTTTTTTTTACAGGCGAATCTTCCCTAATCGGATCCACCTGATTTTTTCTTCCATTCCCCCCATAATTCTATAACTAAACAAGGTAGAACAAACAATATGTTACATACTATAACTTTTCCTTAAAAATAGTCTAACTAACAGTGTAAGTCCCATCAAAATCCATTCGGCAGAACTCGAGTTATAAGTAGCCGGAACGAAATTCCCATTTGCATTTTATATATAGTAGATACAAACATTTCATTTAAAATACATAACTTTAATTCAAAACACATACATTAAAGGGGGTAGAATACCTTTGAACACGTCGAAAAAATAAAAAAATATCACTATGTTCCAAGATTCAAAACTTGTGTAATAAGCCAAAAATAAAAATAAAACTTCATTTAAATATAAAGCTAATGTTTAAATTTATATTTTAAAATATATATATACTTGTAAATTCATAAATAAATATTGAAATGATAAGTTTAAAAAATACATGATAATAAGAGAAAAAAAAATCTTGCGCGCATGATAAAATCTGAAAATATGCATATAAAGAGGAACTTTTGGTGAAAATAAATACTTAATAGTGTTACCTTTATACTAAAACAAACAAAAAAAAATGCCATGCAACGTTTTTTTAGTAACACTGCGCGCAATATCAAAATTCATCGTTTTGAATAAATGCAACGCAAAGTTTAAGTATCCTATGTAGTCTTAATATGTAGCCTTAAAAAACTGCCATAATTACTAAACTAATGATTTTTTTTTATAATGCTGTTTTTTTCATATTGTTCAGAAATGATGGTACTACTTAGTTATCCTGTCGACCAAAAATCTATCGCCAAACTATAAGATTAAATGCCAATAATGGCTGATCGTAAATGTCACATTCACAAAACTTTGAGCAAGTTACGCGTTTTTACGTCATCAAGTGATTTTTATTTCGACGTTTTATTTGTATATTTATTAATGATATACTAATTTATTTGTTCTTTGGTTATTTAAAATGAAAATTACGTCAATTTGTATAACTTGGCGAGTGGTTTGGCGATTTATATAATTTGGCGAAATTGGTCGACGGAATAACTAAGTAGTACTGAAATGATTACGGAATCAAAGTATGTATAAAAGAAATATCGAACATTTTGAAAGTTTAAAAGTATCCTACCCCCTTAAAATACATACATTTAAAATACTCGCCTTTCATTCACTTCGTGTTAAATACTAAAAAATGAAAGAAATAAAATAAAACAATAAGAAATAATACCATGAACCAAGTCATTTTTTTTTTCATAATTACAAATGTGAAATTTAAATCTTGAGTAAATGATATATTTATTATATTTATTGCAAATTATTTCAGTAATGTTTTATTTCACTTGCTCTTTTGCTTTACAGGTTACCATATATATACATTTGTTTACTTTTGTCAGTAAGATGTAAAAATTTGTTTGAATGAAAAGCAGTTTGTCTGAATAAATATTTTGCTTTCCTACATTTTAAAACTGCCAATATTTTCCAATAACAAAAACATGTGTACACATACAAAACAAAGTCATTTAAATATTTTTTAAGCAACATCCAATCTGAATTTTTATTTAATCTGGCTTTCATAGAAAAACTCATGTTACAGAGAAAAAAAAAAAAAAAAAAAAAGACTGTGAAGTTTGCATAATCGAGTCACTTGATAAATTAAAGATTTTCTTCTTTAATATCTAACAGAATAACTTCGGAATTCCTTTTTACTTGCTTTAAGTTTATCTATTTTAGGAACTTTTGAAGCGTCTTACGGTTTGATGATATTAATAATAAAAATCCGCTAATAATATTAGTAATCAGTATACTCATCGTCGGTCGATGATGCTTTACTACTACGGCGTGTAATTACGCGGGAAATTCTTCTCCACATGCTTGGTTTCCTAGCCGTAGTAGTTTCTTCTGACGATGTAGGTTCTTCTTCTACATACATAGGAGCACTTTCTTTCACTTCTGGTTTATCATTCTCTTCTGAAGTATCTGAACTTCTATTTTTTTTAATAAGGGACAAGGTCTCAAGTATGGTATTCATAGAAAATTTCTTCTTCCGGTGAGCTGTTGTTTGTTTATCTTTATCAACAATTGTAGTCTTCCTTGCTTTATACTGATAAGCTCGGCTGTGTATGTATGCTGAAGATAAATCCTTAACCATCTTCATCGGATGAGGATCTTCTTCATATCCCTCGTAAGGTCTGTAGTCATCTTTTCTAACAAGCTGTTTCAAATGCGAATTCTGGATCGTAAAGTTATCGGAATAGTCACAGGTATAGTATTTCGCCTTCAAATACGCCAGTCTATCCAAAGGAAATTGCTTCGGTCTGTTTAAAACTTTCTCCCGCCATCGTTTTATTAAAGAGTATGGCTGAATAAGTTCCCTTGGAGGTTTGCCAATAGCATCAAGAAGTTTTACTTGTGAATCGGAAGGTTCTTCTAGAGGAAGAGTATCAAACGATTCAAAAAGATCTTGTGAATCCAAAGGTTGTTGTTGCACTTGCTGTATAATGTAAAAATCATTTCCATCGAAAATGTTAAGAACATTTGGGACATATTCTTGCTGCAAAATAGTTAATACCGGTAATATATTCAATATATATAATGTGATTATTAAACTCAGTGAATTTATTACTTCTATGCAATAGAGTACTATGAAAAGATGAATAATCCCCAAATACCACAAACTTATTTTAATCATTTGATGAAATATATTTTTAAAACACGGATCCAAGTGAAATGTATTTAGATTTATCAAGAGTTTAGATCAAGGTAGTCGAATAAAACTGTTTTAAAGCAAGCTTATAAATCCTAATTATCTATACCATCACAATAAATACTGTATTTCTATCAAAATAATGCAAAACGGAAGACTATTGTCTATTTTATTCGAAAAGTAATTCATGATAAACTCAAATATCCGTTTGTTTATTTTCTTGAAAAGCAATTGATGCCAAACTACAAGTAAAAATAATAATTTCTGAAGCCAGTCAAATTTAGCCGCAATTTTGATTTATAAACTAATTTAACAAGACATATTTAAAATAATTTAGAATCTTAATTTAAAATCTTATAGTAATTCAGAATTTTAATTTGAAAATGAGCAAAATCAGTAAAAAATATCGCATTTCCAAATAATCAAAATGAAAAGCTTCTTCAGTTTTATGCATGACTTTATTTTTATTAACATGACGTCACTTTCACCAGTAAAATAGTTTTTTTCGTCTGAATCAAGGCCCTTGATTTGGTCAAGACTTCCTTACCATAATAACTTATCATAATAAGGGAGTCTTGTGTTTAATAAGCATAATTCACGGATTTAATGAATTTTAGTAGCTGTTGTTGTTACCAAATTGTAGAAAAGGTGTGAGGAAAAATGGTACTGAAAATTTGGCATTTTAATTGTGGTGTATTTGAGTGTAACTCTGAAAGCGCAAAATGTAAAAAAAAAAAAAAAAAAAAAAAAAAAGCAATTTAACAAATTACAACGACCATTTGGAAAATGATTTTTTCGAAGACTAAAATTTAAGACATAAAAAATCGCACGGAGTTGATCATACATTACGTACGCCATTAATAGCGTTATTACACGTAAAAATTGCAAGCGACAAAATCGCCTGCGCCTCGTCAGATTTCCTGAAACTTACGTATTATCCACCTGAAACTTGCGTATTATCCAAGCATTTCATTGGCTGTTCGGGAAAAGGCTCTTCCATCGTCAGATTTCCAAGATATCTGACGATCAATTTTAAATGAAATTTCATTCTTAAACTTCTAAACATCCCACAATATTACTTTTTACACCGTCGTATAGGGAAAAAAAATGTACTTTTAAATGCAATTTGTTTGAAAGCTGTATCTCAATTTGTTTCTGAGTTATTAATTTTTTTTTTGTAGTTTTTATTACTTTTTTGTCATAGTGCAACAGATCTCTGTTGAAAGTAAAGGGAAATACATATTACTGTACAGACCAATCAGAAAACGAATAAAATGATGATTAAACCAATAAAAACCTTCAGATATGCTTTTGATTTCCTACCCTGACGAGGACAATAACCATTTTTCCAAGTGGTTAATAAACATTTTTTGTGCTTGAACGGCGGTTCTATGCTATGCCGACTCAGTGCATGTTGTGATCGTCTGCTGTAATCTGTGTTCTTTATTAAATTAGTGTTTAAGCAAGGTATATGTATTATTTTTTGTAAATATATCTCTCCACGCAAATGATTTCAAGTCCATGGGCATAAACACTATGTGACATTAACATAATCGTAGAAAACTGTATCATTTTTATGAATCAAAATGAACATTTTCGTTTAAAAATTCGTTGTAAAGTCACGTCATTTTCATAGACATTTTATACGATTAGAACCCACGGACATTAAAAGAATTACTTTATTGTTATAACCCAAGAAATATATTACATAAGCACAAACACTCTGTCTGTAATGCTGACATCATGATAATACGTTATTAGACGATGAGGTTGTGATGTTAAAACAGAAAAATCGGAGATATTTATAAGTTTACCTGTAGACACATATTTACATACAAAAGCGCGCGTACTTCAAGTCAAGATCCTTGGTTTTAAAATATTTTGTGTTAATTGGCAATCTGTTCTGTTACATGATAATATTTTGTTCGGGTTTTTTGAGATTTGGCAACTGTAAAGAAAAAAAAAAGATTTTTTGTAACTAAATCTTTGTTTATCTATAGAAAGTTGGTAATTTTGAAATAAACACGACTTAATAGTAAACATACATCTATTTTATCAATCTTGGCAAGGTGCAAGCTGCATTTACATTTAAACTAACATAGATTTATTTGGTAGTAACAATATTTTTTACTAATTGTTATAAAAATTTACTCCGAGTACGTGAGGGGACTGTTTATTATTATGTTCAACTGCAGCTGTATTGTCTTAAAAGTTTAAGAAGTCTACGACTTACAGCTTAAATCGCTGTTACTATATCTTTGCTCAACAAGCGTTACTCCACGTTTTCCTTAACCTCTTGTAGACCGAATTAAAACCAGGTACATTTTATTTTATTTGTGTTTAACATTTTAAGATTTTTGTTTAATGATATTAAGATATTAGGTACTTGCGTATTGTCCGGACCAGGAGATAGATCGCCAAAAATTGTTGCCAATTGCCAATCATGTTCCAAACAGTAATGTAACATTATTTAATACATAACTTTGTTAAAAAATAGCAAATAATATCAAATAACAGATTAATTTAATTAATAAATGTAATATAGTAAAAATGAACTATAGTAAATAAAGCTATAAACAATAATAAAAAAATTAACGGTACTTCTTGGTTATCCCGTCGACCAAAAATCTATTGCCAAACTATAAGATAAAATGCCAATAATGGTTGATCGTAAATGTCACATTCACTTGACTTTAAGCAAGTTACACGTGTTTACGTCATCAAGTGATTTTTATTTCGACGTTTTATTTGTATTTTTATTAATGTTATAAATTATTTTTTTGTTGTTGTTCTTTCGTTATTTAAAATTAAAATTATGTCAATTTGTATAATTTTGCGATTGGTTTGGTGATTTATATAATTTGGCGAAATTTGCCGATGGGATAACTAAGTAGTACCAAATTAACTACGTTATGTATTATTATTATTATATTATAGCTCTTACTACGTATGCAATGCAATAAAGTTGTCAAAAAGTAAGGATTACTGTAATTAGCATAACTGGCAACATGCTTGGCGCAGTTGTATCTGACTTGGGCCGGATAATAAGTAAGTGCCAAATATTATATTAATATTAATAGTCTTAAAGTGGGAAGAAAAAAATTAAGTCATGATTTTTGCCGTGTCCCAATTTGTAGACATTGGCCACTTGCAACTATGTACTTTCTAAACTGGATTCAAAAATGGGTACTTTATTCTTGTAGGAGCTTTGACATGATTGAGATAATGCCCTTGGCAACAGAAGGAAAAAATCATAGGTACTTCATGGTTACCTGTTCGCCGTTTCATATACACAAGCAATCTATTTAATGTTTGCGCAATTTATTTAGCATATACATTTACATACAGGCGTTATTTATCTATTATTATATAAAAGCAGGAGTATTTTATCAATGCGTAATAACCAGAAGAAATTGTGGTACTTCTTAGTTATCCCGTCGACCAAATTACTGTCGCCAAATTGGAGGATTAAATGCCAATAATGATTGATCGTAAATGTCACATTCACTTGACTTACACGTGTTTACGTCATAAAGTGATTTTTATTTTGACGTTTTATTTGTATTTTTATTAATGTTATACTAATTTAATTGATCTTTTGTTATTTAAAATAAAAATTATGTCAATTTGTATAATTTGGCGAAATTGGTCGACGGGATAACTAAGAAGTACCGAAATTTTTTAAATACTTATATAAACAAGCATAACATTTCATCAATTTTGTTTCCATAGTCTTTATATCATTTTGCAATGAATCTCAGTTTCTTAAGCATGAACCCCGCAGCCAATTAAAAAAGCGCCAAGGCTCCTATAAAGAGAAAGGGTACTTAAGTACTCTTTCAATACATATAATTATGTGTTAACCATGTCAGGAAGACAAACCGCTCCAGTAATACTGATTGCAGTAATCCTTAGTTTTAATCTTGCTACATTGTAACAACATAGTTAATATTTTATGACAATTATAGAATATTTATGCACAAATTAAACTAGATAATATGATATAATATTTATATGTATATATTATTAAAACCTGCCAGAAATTAAGCTACCATCGTAAATATATTTTACCACTAAATGCCACCAAACTCATGCTATGTACTTAATAAGTGTAAGAACTTTTATGTTAGCTAGGCGCTGGCGATAAAGTGCCACACATTCATCCTATTGCTATCATTCATACTACATTCATTCCATTTTAAATATAAATCTTTCACTTATTTGATTAAAAAAACATAATTTTCATTTAAAATACAAGAGTTCCATACATTTAAAATGCATTCTTTTCACTTTAAATGCCATTTTTACTTTCTTCTGCCTTTACAAGAAGAAAGTATTGGATTCGTGAAAATTTTCGACTTCCGGTTTTCGATGGATTTGAACGTTTTAGAAGGTCCTGAATACTGTTTGATGGTTTTTAGAAAATATCTGTCTGTGAGTCTGTCTGTCACTCTGTGAGTCTGTATGGGACAAAAATCGGTACTTGTTAGTTATCCCGTCGACCAAATTACTGTCGCCAAATTGTAAGATTGAATGCCAATAATGGTTGATCGTAAATGTCACATTCACTTGACAACACGTGTTTACGTCATCAAGTGATTTTTATTTCGACGTTTTATTTGTATTTTTATTAATGTTATACTAATTTATTTGTTCTTTCGTTATTTAAAATAAAAATTGTGTCAATTTGTATAATTTGCCGGGTGGTTTTGCGATTTATATAATTTGGCGAAATTGGTCGACGGGATAACTAACAAGTACCCAAAAATCTTGTGGGCGCTCTATCTCAAGAACTAATGCACGGAATTTCACAAAACTTTTTCACAAAAATGACGAATAATTTAGTATATAAAGATGAATTTTTTTACAGCGTATACAGCATATTTCCGGGTCGTGTGATTAGCCTAACAACACTGTAAAAAAAATCCATGGATTTTCCGTTTTGGAAAAGGCAACTAGTTGCCTTTTCTGAAATGAATAGATTCTTTTGAAAATGAAAAGTTTTAATTTACAACACGATTAGTTTCACATCTGCAATAAAAGTAATCTTTTTGGTAATGAAAGATGTCACTTTCATTGCAGATGTGAAACTAATCGTCTCTCTCTATTCTAAAAAAAAGTAACTACCGCTGTCACCGCCGCCGCCGGTTTTAAATTTTTTGCGACCGGAGGTCTTTCTTCGTTATTAAGAAAAATAATGCATACAAACATATGAAAATCGGTGGTTTTATACAGAAATGTTTGATAAACACGCTGATGCAGACAGTTTTCAAATCGAAGAATTATTTTAAGATATATTTAATGCTAAAGTTGGACAAAATCGTTCCACTAAAAAAGTTTTATAGCAACAAAAACTATACATGGCAGTGTAATCATTTTTAGATCATTTTATGCGTTAGAATTTGCCGGAGTGCAGATTGCATTATTTTTTTTATTTTGACTCATTTTTTGAGGTTTTATTTCTATTTTAAATTCAAATTTTCAGCATTTCTTGAGATATTTTTTACAGATTTTAGAAAGTGATATTAATTTAAACTGTTGCCAACTGTATAAACAGCGGAAACAATAATGTTTGCTTAAAAAAAAAAAAATATTTATACGTGTAATAAATTAAAAATTTATTTACACGTGACTATTATACACAGAAAAAAACATTGGAATTAGAATTAAATAATTATGTACAAAAAGCAGGAACTTATTAAAAATTACGTCATAAAACTATAATTATACGTGAATTTTAAGAGAGAAAGGAATTTGTAAAATAATAAATTTATTAACATGCGTTAGAAGTCTTAAATTGGAGAAATTACGTCATATTTACGTCACATCACAGTTATTACATAAAACGAACACAAAATAATATTGCAAAACGGTTTAAATTTAGAAATTGCGCTAGACATATATTTGATATTTTGAGCGGATACTTTTCAACTATTTTTCTTAGGAAAGCGCAAATAATATTTCATTTCTAACACAAGCATTTTCACGTGAATATTAAAAAGAGAAAGAATAATTTGGTCAAAATTACGTCAGATTAAAAACGATTAATTTAATATGTCTCATTTAAAAGAACTTTCTTTTCGCTTAGTTAAAAAATACCGGGAGACAAAGATTCTGTTTACTTAATTCCTTTTATACTAGCTTATTTTGAAATGTTGTTACACGTGTCTGCGTCATCAAGTTATTTTTATTTCGACGTTTTATTTGTATTTTTATTAATGTTGTACTAATTTATTTGTTCTTTCGTTATTTAAAATAAAAATTATGTCAATTTGTATAATTTGGCGAGTGGTTTGGCGATTTATATAATTTGGCGAAATTAGTCGACGGGATAATCAAGTAGTACCGCAGCGGATTTGGCGTTAAAATTTCCCCAATCAAAGAGAAATGAATAGAAATCTGTTTATAGGGAGATCGCCACTGTTTTTTAAATTATAATTCAATCTTTCGAAATCTTTTTAAAGCCGATCACATTAGCGTGCATTTAGAGTCTTCGGTGTCTGGACGGGGGTTGGCGAGCGTAGCTCGTAGGGGGCCGAGCCCCCTAGTGTTGTAAATTAAAACTTTTCATTCTCAAAAGGAATCTATTCCATTTCAGAAAAGGCAACTAGTTGCCTTTTCCAAAACGGAAAGTCCATGAATTTGTTTTTGTGAAGGGACCGTCAATGTCCAGTACCTCAGTAAGACATATTATTTACATGGTAATTCGAGTATATTTACGTGAATTAGAATACGGACTGACAGACGGACACACAGACGACAGATGGACAAACCGAAGTCATTTAAATACTTTTTAATTATGTTAGAAAGTGTTAAAAACATAGCTCGTGGAAAAAATAAGACAAATCCAGCTGAACCTGATCAACTATCGGGAGTAAAGAAAAATCCGCTCACGAAAGCCAATGAAACAGTTCGATATTATATAACAACTAGAAAGATCGCCCGTCAAAAATGATGGAAAATGGGATATAAAGATATATACAACACATGTGCAAGAATGTGAGTATTTTTCTCGCTTGCAGTGATAGATGAAAATAACACACTCTAAAACGTGAAAATATGTTGCTAGACAATATGTTGCTAGAAAAAATGTTGCCAAATTTTCTTCTTCGCCAAATCAGTTTTCGCTGTTTCGCCAAGACCCCTGTACTGGAAATATACCGAGAATTTAATTTATGTATCCGGCTATGTAAAGTACATTAAAATTGGGCTGTTAGGCGTTCAGATAGCACAACGACGTCTATATTACTATTTTGACGGTTATATTATTATTTTTAGCATCGGGATGAAGATGTAAAGACGTACATTTTCGTATGCTACACTTTAAATTTTGACCCATAGCTTTTGAAAACAATTTAAATGCGCGGAGTGTAAATTAAATAGCGGTGAGCTCGAATATGAAAGATTAATGGGTTTTTAATGGGAATTTCGCCAAATTAGCCAGGTATCGCCAAGTTGACTTCGTATATGGCAACTTATTTTTGTCTCCACATTTGGCGAAATACCGCCAAATTTGACAATATTTTGCCAAATCGGTCAAATTTTGGCGCTATTGTGGCAACCCTGCAATTAATACTTTCAACAATTACTTATTGTTGAAGCTGGTACCGATTTCTCCATAAAAAGCCTAACCCTGACATGGCCGCGATCAATGAGGCGGTCCAACCGGAATTGTGAGGGACACACAGAGACTTGGATTTTATATAAATAGATGACGAATAGAGTACAGGGTGTCCATAAAACAATGTCTCAGTTATAAATTTTAATAGTATCAACTGTAAGCGTTGTAGAGTGTTGGTTCAAGATCACAAATAAAGAGTAACTCAAACAGTTTTTGATAAGCGCATGCGCGATTACTGCTTTGTTATACACTCGCTTACACTGCCATATACGCAAAATGGCGAGACTTTTGAGCGTAACGCGTTATTGCTGGGCTAAAGATTTAAAAGCCGTTAGAGCCATGTGGTGTTTTCCTTTGGGGATTTATAAAAGATCGTGTCTATGTTCCGCCGCTACCTAAGGATTTGCCGGAGTTGAGACACAGAACTGTAGAGGCTATTGCTTCCATTACCCCGGACTTGCTAACCGAACTGTGGGAAGCATCGGACTTTAGGGTGGATGTGTGTCGTAAACCTAAAAGTGCACCTTGTGAACATTTGTAAGAAAAACTAGCTTAGTTTATCTTGAATTTGATGTATGATTTGTTGTAAATAGTCTAAATTAAACTTTTGCATATACCATTGAAACTGGGACATTCTTTTATGGACACCCAGTATTTAAAGCAAAACGATACTCTGTAAAAAAAAAAAAAGCAATTTAACAAATTACAACGACCATTTGGAAAATGATTTTTTCAAAGACTAAAATTTAAGACATAAAAAAACGCACGGAGTTGATCATACATTACGTACGCCATGAATTAAACATTAATAGTGTTATTACACGTAAAAATTGCAAGCGGCAGAAGTCGCCTGCGACTCGTACGTATTATCCACCTGAAACGTATTATCCAAGCATTTCATTGGCTGTTCGGGAAAAGGCTTTTCCATCGTCAGATTTCCAAGAAATCTGAAGGCCAATTTTAAATGAAATTTATTTCTTAAACTTCTAAACATCCCTCACTATTACTTTTTATATCGTCGTATAGAGAAAAAAATGTACTTTTAAATGCAATTTGTTTGAAAGCTGTATCTCAATTTGTTTCTGAGTTTTTTTGTAGTTTTTATTACTTTTTGTCATAGTGGCAACACTCTGTTGTCCATCTCTGTTGAAAGTAAAGGGAAATACATATTACTGTATAGACCAATCAGAAAACGAATAAAATGCGGATTAAAACAATAAAAAACCTTCACATATGCTTTTGATTTCCTACCCTAACGAGAACAATAACCATTTTTCCAAATAATTAAAAAAAAACTGTTAAAATACGGAAATTGTACTGACAAATCGAGACGCCAGTACTATTTCCGTATTTTAACGGAATTTCTTTCCGTAAATTTTGTGTAAAAACGTAATTTTTTCTGGAATTTACTGAAAATAATTCCGTTAAAATACGGAAATAGTACTGACGTCTCGATTGCCAGTGCAATTTCCGTATTTTAACGGAATTTCTTTTTACAGTGTACAGTTGAAAAATAACCCTTCAGAATAGTTTCCGGGAATAAACGGAAGTATACTCGAATTTTTTTATGCATCCCTTATCTATAGAATTTATACTCGTACACACCAAGTACACACCAAAAATTAATTTAAATTAAAAACGCATATCTCATAACTAACGCACTTCCTGCAATTGTCGCTCATACTGTAACCATATTCGCCTGTGTGTCCCTGTGAGTGAACGACAAATACTACGCACATCATAGTCTACTCTACAGTATGCATCTTGTTGTGCACCAAAGTGATGTATTTAAATTTTAATATGTTTGAAATTGTGTAACATCAATAAAAATACATCGCATACAGTTTCCCCCCTATAGTCATAATGTAACGAAATTTTGTGAGTATCCCTGTAAACCAACTATAAACGTTACACACTTCAATTTCAATAGCGATAATGCAATAGTAAACTTTGGTAAAATTACATTGCAATTCGAGTGTAATTACGCCAATTAGAACACGGACTTATAGGCGGACAGACAAACCGAAGTCATAAAAACTTTTCAGCTATGCTGGAAAGTGTTAAAAATTATGATATAAAATTTTTGCAAAACTCTAGACCTCGAAATAATTTTAAGTTTATTAAGCCCCATCCAAATATTCCGATTTCACGTTAATCCAGGTTTAATTAAACGCAATGTTTTATTTGCTTATTATTTTTTAGCAAATATTAATCAATTTTATTTTCAAAACTTGTCGTTATAATGACAGTGAAAAAGAATAAAAAAAAATTTAAGACCGCAGCCATTTCAAAAGCAATCCTAATTAATTATATTTGCTTTTCTCATACTCCTGTTCGAAATATTTTTCTTGCGAAAGCATAATTGATAAAATTAATCTCCCAGTTAAAAGTTTAAGGAATTTTAAGCGAAAATATGCAGAAGAATGCTATTCAAATGCAAATTTATCTCCAATTATTCTATAGTTATTAATAATACAGTAAAGAACTTTGAAAACACGTTATAGTTTGGAAAAAACGGAAGATTTTTTCTTCTATCATTACTTTTGTTAATAATGGACCAATAAACCTCACAATTAATTTAATAAAGTTAAATTAAAAATGTTCGCCATGCATTATCATAAACCATCTTAAGTATTTAATACCTTTAAAGAAAATTTTATGAATCAATAATTTTAAACACAAAGCAAAAACTTTTTCGAAAACTTTTCTATTTTGCCAACTTTAGCCAATTTAAAAGTGCACCATTTGCACAGTCAAATGATGTGCCGTTTCTAACACCCTCTACTTACGTCAGCAATTCGTTCCAAGATTAGCGACGTAAGTTGAAAACGACGTAAGTCGAGGTACATTCAGAGGAACAACAAAGGATAAGTAATAAAAATTCATCAAAATCTAATGAACATATTCTGTTGTATTTAGGGATTATGTTACATACATTTAACATTCGCGAAAAAATGCATTCGCAATACAAGAATTTGGTGTAAATCAATAAGTTGTTAACTTACAATTTATTGTTCTTCTAGCTTCTCGTTCAAGTCTTTGAACATGTGAAAAAACCTTGCAATGAAGTTTGAACCGACAAATTTTTCTTTTTTTCTCTCTTAGAAGCTCTTTATAACAGCAGAGTGAGTTTTATAAGCTTTTTCTAGTTGTTGCTACACTTTGCTCGTCTGAATCAATATTTTCAAGAACCGTCATTCCAGCTTCAATAAGGTTTAGTCCTTCGGTTAATTTTGCAACCTTTATAATCTTACCACTTTCCCCTAGGCTCAAAATCTTCATCTATTTCTTCCACAGTACTTTGATTCTTTAATTCGATAAGTTCGTCGATGGTTAATTCCGGATCAGGGGAATTTATGAGTTCATCAACATCTTCAGCATCCATCTCTAAGTTAAGTTCTCTTCCATTTTCGACGATTTCATCAATTAAGAGAAATACAGAATCACAATTTTAACATGTTTTCTTAATCTCTGCGAACGAAAAGGACAGTCTTTTCCAAGCATCGCTCTCTTTTTTTTTTTTTTTTTTTTTTTACTGAACTTCATCCTATGAATCCCCTATGACTGTATCTGAGATGTTAAATTTCTTCCAAAAGTCTTCTAAAAAGTTCAAAGTGCGTTTTAATTAAAGGACAAAATTTTTCCATGCCAGACGACGTAAATGCGGGATGACATAAGTCGAGAGGACTTAAGTCGGGATATTACTGTATTGAAAACTAACAGACTTTTCCAGCTACGCTGATTGCATTCTCCCAACCAACCTTGAATCAAACGAAATACAGAGTGCCCATAAGGCCCCGTTTAGAAAGCGAAAGTGCTCACTTGTCATGCTAAAGCAATAAAAACTTTCTTTTCTAACCCCGTTTGTAGTTTTTAAGAAATGGACGGGAGTATCAACAATGAATTAGAAGATAAGATAAGTTGGAACTTGAAGGAAGCTCTTCCCTCTTGCAGGACATCCAGCACTTTACTTGTAAAGCCATAAAAGATGAAAAACGTCGTGTAACTACAAAAAAGCGCCGACTATCCAGAACAAAAAGACTACGAGTGACCTCAAGTAGAATGATATGTCTACCTGAAACTTAAAAGAACGTCCCAGTTATAAATTTTAATAAACTGAAATCGTTGTAGAATGTTGGTTCAAGGTCACAAATAAAGAGTAACTCAAACAGTTTTAGATAAACGCACGCGCAAGTAAAGTACTGCTTTGTTATTGACTCGCTTGCAGTGCGAAACACGCTAAATCGCGACTCCTGTGCGTAAAGCGTTATTGCTGGGCTGAAGATTTAAAAGCCGTTAGAGCCATGTGATTTTTTTCCTTTGGGGCTTTATGGGTATCGTTTTTTATCGTTTGCAATGTATTTTAATATTTCAAGCATAATAAAATTGATATGCATTTGTGAGGTGCACTAAAAGATACTTTCTGTAGAACATGGTATGCATAACGTTTTGTCATTCATATACAGGGACACACAAAAGTGTTCGATTACAGTTGTCTCGTGAGCGATAATTGATGGAGTGCGCTTTCAATTGTGATATGCGTTTTTAAATATAGCATTTTTTTTTTTTTTTTTTTTTTTTTTTTGCAAATTACTTGGTGCGTACAATTTATATAGATTGTATATACAG
The DNA here is from genome assembly GCA_963932465.1 of Maratus speciosus. Taxonomy (NCBI): domain Eukaryota; kingdom Metazoa; phylum Arthropoda; class Arachnida; order Araneae; family Salticidae; genus Maratus; species Maratus speciosus. The sequence continues at coordinate 139,746,621 of OZ010793.1, forward strand.
CTGTACAAAAAAAATCGAATACATTTCTGGGTTTTTTTATGGGAACTGATGAAAGGGATTTTTTCACATTTTACGTAACTAAATATGTTCTACATCATTTGCAAATCGGTCGGTCAGATACAGGGATTAAAAAAGAATTTGAATTATTTTTCGACTATAGTTTCCATGTGTTTTATGAGTTTTTCAAATTGTTCATCATTATATGATATGTCTACTTATTAATCTTAATATTCTAAATGTGTCGGTAAGTATTTCATAATCTATGCTTGACCGATGATTTTTCTTTCTTGTTTTAGGATAGAGAGAAACAAATAGTTCCTTAATGTACGTATTAAACGGTGTAAATATATAGAAAAATGTTTCTGCTATATGTGTTTTACATTGAGAGTTATTTCATAAAGATATAACAATCTGATGACGTTTTTAACACTTTCCAACAAAGTTGAAAAGTATTTATGACTTCGGTTTGTCTGTCGGATTGTTCTGAAATTTTTGGATGTTAATAACCTCTACCATAGCACGATCCCTATTTCAAATAAAGTTTCTAGCATGTTTAGTTCATTTATAGGGACAGTCAAAAGTTTTCCGTTACATTACGGCCTATGGGAAAAAATCGTTTAAAACGGTTTTAAATGATGTTACAGGCTTTCAAACATAATAAAATTCGTATGCATTTATCAAGTGTACTAAAATATACATTCTGTATCATTTATAAGGACAGTCAAAAGTTTTCCGTTACATTACGGCCTATGGGAAAAAATCGTTTAAAACGGTTTTAAATGATGTTACAGGCTTTCAAACATAATAAAATTCGTATGCATTTATCAAGTGTACTAAAATATACATTCTGTAGAATATACGATACAAAGAATAGTTATTATTCATTTACAGGGCCACACAAAAGAATTCCGTTCATAATGGTATAGGGGAAATTGTTTGCGGTGTATGTGAAAATATTTCAGGTACTATATTGTATCCGAATTACCGTATATTAGTAATGATTGCTCGAAATGCATCTTAAATTATGATATGCGCTTTTTTAGGGTTTCGTTCATCTGACGAAACCCTATTCGTCTCGTTCCTCTGTCTGTCTGTCCGTCTGTCCGTCTGTCACAGAGCCCGTTCTCAGAAACTATACATGTTGGAGACTTGAAATTTTGCATACTTATAGCTGAACACCACACATCATACGACAAATCATAAAAATTTGAAAAAGTCGTACTTTTAACCCTTTGGGGTCCCACATGTGTATTTTAAACAATTCTTTCTAAGTGAGCCCCTAATTAGGTTGGAGGCGTGAAATTTTACATACTTATAGCTAAACACCTCACATCAAACGACAAATCATAAAATTTTGAAAAAGTCGTACATTTAACCCTTTGAGCTCCCACATGTGTAATTTAATCAATCCTTTCTAAGTTGGCCCTAATTAGGTTGGAGGCGTGAAATTTTGCATACTTATAGCTGAACACCTCATATCAAATGACAATTCATAAACGTTTGAAAAAGTCGTACATTTAACCCTTTGTTCTCCCACATGTGTATTTTAAACAATTCTTTCTAAGTGAGCCCCTATTTAGGTTGGAGGCGTGAAATTCTGCATACTTGTAGCTGAAAACCACATATCATACAGCAAATCATAAAAATTTTTAAAAATAGTACCTTTAACCCTTTGGGCTCCCACATGCGTATTTTAAGCAATTCTTTCTAACTGAGCTGAGCCCCTTATTAAATTGGAGATTTGAAATTTTGCATACTTATAGCAGAACACTTGAGCCCAGGCGACAAATCATAAAATCTTGAAAAAGTCTTACGTTTAACCTTTTGAGCTACCACATATGTATTTTAAGCAATTCTTTCTATGAGAGCTCCTAATTAAGTTGGAGACATGAATTTTTGCATACGTATAGCTGAATGCCTCAGACCACACGGCAAATGATAAAATTTTCAAAAAGTCATATTATTTAGTCCTCCGGGCTCTAACTTGTCTATTTTAAGCAATTTTTTTAACCTTCGCCCTTTTCACCCGGGGAGCACTTTTCCAACTTTTGCCGACACCCCTTTGACCATTCTTTCATATTATGCACCATAGCTTTACATATTTTAGTTCCACTTTTTACCGCCAGGTGGCGACTACTTATCTCGGGTGCTATCGGCCCAGTCCCCTCGACTAATATACGGATAGTATATAAAACGGAGTTTCGTTCAGATAGAGGTTTGTTTAGAATAGAGTGCGCCCCTGGTTGCGAAATGTGGAACTAACAGATTTTTCAAAAGGATAAAGTGTTTTGAAAGGAATATTAAACGAAACTCTCTGTGCGATCTGTGATCACACTTACCTACTTGTTCACTATATTTATGCATACTATAAAGTGCGTATAAATGCTATAGTTCATATACAGAGCTACATAAATGAATTCGTAAAGGTTACTGAGTATGAGCATAAATTGCTTAAAGGTGGGTTTTAAAGGAGTTATGCATTTTTACGCTGAACTGATTGCACTGAATTTAGTGTACTAAGAAATATTTGTAGAATTTAGATAAAATGATATACAGGGCCACGCAAAGAGTTGGATACATGGCCGTCGATGGGTGATAATTCCTGGAAATGTAATTTCAGTAGTTTTAAGCGTGTTTTAGTTTGAATTAAAGTTTTGCTAAACAGTGGCAAGTAATAAAGTTACTAGCTCAACTACAGGTCTGTACAAAAGTATTCAAGTATGTTTCCATCTATTAGTATAAATTGCTGAAAGATGAATTTCAACCTGTTATGCATTTTCTTGCTAAATTAAATTTTCCCATTATATAGTATATATATCAACATACAGATCGAATACAGGGCTGTTCAAAAGAATTTGAATACATATTTGGCTATGGGTGGTAACTACTGAAATCAGATTTTTAAATGTTTACTTAGTTATCTTATTTACCTCATTTCCCTAAGTAACGGAATTTCATTAAAGCTTCCAGGGAGTGTTGGAAAGTGTTTCATAATCTATGCTGTACGCATGATTTTTCTTACTTGTTAAAATATAAATGAAGTTTGCCAGAAAGTGTTTTGAAATTTTTGCTTTTCTCGCCAAATTCGACGTCGTAGTTTTCTCTCTCACACTAAGGTCCTTATAACGAAGAAATACCCCCCAAAAATGTACCTTTTTTACTTTCTTCTATCTTCAATAGAAGAAAGTATTGTAATCGAAATTTTTTTCGACTTCCGGTTTTCGACGGATTTACATGTTTTAGGGGTCAGAGATTCCAAAAAACATGTTTATAGAAAATGTCTGTCTGTCTGTGTGTCCGTCTGTCCGTCTGTCCGTCCGTCCGTCTGTCCGTCCGTCCGTCTGTCCGTCTGTCCGTCTGTCCGTCTGTCTGTCGCCATTGTACCATCAACAAGTGTATGAAGTTATACATAGAATTAAACCAAAATTTTATTTTAAGTTTTTGGCTATGGCAAGCAGGTCCTCCTGGAATTTGGAAAAAATTCGCCGGTAGGGGGCGCTGATATAGCAATTTTTGTGCGATTTTGAATATTGTACCATCCAATAGTATATAGAGTTATGCATGGAATTGAACCAAATTTTTATATTAAGTTTTTGGATATGGCAAGCAGGTCCTCCCTGAATTTGGAAAAAATTCGCCGGTAGGGGGCGCTGTAAATGCGGTTTTTGTGCGATTTTGAATATTGTACCGTCCAGAAGTGTATGAAGTTATGCATAGAATTGAACCAAATTTTTATTTTAAGTTTTTGGCTATGACAAGCTGGTCCTCCCTGAATTTGGAAAAAATTCACCGGTAGAGGGCGCTGTAATAGCGATTTTTGTGCGATTTTGAATGTTGTACCGTCCAAAAGTGTATGAAGGTATGCATAGAATTAAACCAAATTTTTATTTTAAGTTTTTGGATATGGCAAGCAGGTCCTCCCTGAATTTGCAAAAAAATTCGCCGTTAGGGGGCGCTGCAATAGCGATTTTTGTGCGATTTTGAATATTATACCATCGAAAAGTGTAGGAAGTTATGCATAGAATCGAACGAAAAAATTTTTTTAAGCTTTTGGCTATGGAAAGGAGGTCCTTCCTTAATTTATAAAAAAATCGCCCTTAGAGGGCGCTGTAATAGCGATTTTTGTGCAATTTTTGTGCCATTTTGAATATTGTACCGTCGAAAAGTGTATGAAGTTATGCATAGAATTGAACCAAATTTTATGTGTTTGTTTTTGGTCATGTCACGAAGGTCCTCCCTGAATTTGGAAAAATTCTGCCGGTAGAGGTCACTATAATTGCGATGTCTGTACCATTTTCATTATTGTACCAGCGAAAAGTGTATGAAGTTACCCATATAATTGAACCAAATTTTGTGTGCATGTTTCTGGCTATGGCAAACAAGTCCTCCCTGGACTTGAAAAAAATCCGCCAGAAGGGGGCGCTATAATTCCGATCTCTGTGCCATTTTCATTATTGTACCATCGAACAACGTATAAAATTATGCATACAATTGAACCAAAATTTTTGTGCTTGTTTTTGGCTTTAGCCAACAGGTCCTCCTAGAATTTGGAAATATTGCGCGGTAAAAGGGCTCTGTGCTAGCGATTTTTGTATACTTTTCTTGATTTTTCGTAGTTCTATTGTGCATCGTCGGGAACTCGCTTCCTGCTATGCCGGCTATTCGCAAACAGCTAATAACAACAAAATAAGGAAAAATTAATAATTTTAACAAATATCATGATATAGATTAACTCGTTTTTGTTCGTTTAATTGACTTGAGCGGAAATTTAAGATGAAAATCAAAGTTGGTATAGTATTGAACTAATAATATTGAAGTATTAACATGTGTAACTAGGTTTTGAAATATTAAGATGTATAAGATAGAAGAAAGTTTTGGGATTGGCACATCCAACTAGTTTATCATGTAATTAAACCATCCGACAAAACTTTGAGTATAGGTTCAAATTTGGAGTAGAATTTTAAAAAATCCCTGCCGGCTCGGCCTGCAGGCATAGGTAGATTTCGAAATTAAGTACTAATATCATCAACAAACACTAAATCAAAATTAGAGATAAACTTAGTTTAACAATTTTATCTGGCCGCTTATGACGAATTTTGAATATCATTTTTCTGTAAGAGCAGGTTTTATGAGAATCATGTTAGTACGATTATTTTTTCTTCAACCTTTATTTTTTTTTCTTTGCTGTACCTATCGAAAACTTGTCAATATAAAAGTTGTGGATAATATTAAGAAGATTTATCATAAATCTAAGCGAATTTGATATCTTATGAATTGACGAAATTAGGAATTTTTTTCTTTTTCAGCAACCCTTCCCTTCTTTTTCTTTTGCGATAAGAGTTGGTCCTATCTAAAACTTGTCAATATAAAAGTTGTAGATAATATTAAGAAGAATATAATAAATTTAAGTAGGTTTGATATATTGTGAATTAACGAAATTAAAAAAAAATTCTTCTTAAAACCATATTTTTTTCGCCTTTCGAGCCCATTTTTAATTATAGCAAAAATCTGTTATACTTAAATTTTTTGCCCTTTTCCTAGAAATAATAATAATTTTAAACTGATTTGATGTGTATTGTAATTATGAAGTTATGGATTTTGTTCTGCTTTCACAAAAACCCTCCTTATTCCTACCTCCTTGATCTGATTTTGCCCATTAACTTAACGAACATGAACGAGATTTTTTGCCGTTTGTTTTTATGTATCAGTTTGGAAGAGATTTGTGCAGAATTATAGAAGTTATCGTTTCCCTAAAAAAGTGATATATATATATATATATAAAGTTTTGAACAGGGGGTCATGATCGACGTAGATCTGCAAAAAAAATATATATATATATATAAATTCCAACATAGGGGAGAATGTAACAGGTAGTATTTCTTACGAAATCTACCTAAAAGATTTTAAAATATTGTTCCAATTATTTGTCGTTAAATTACTTAAATATTATTTCATATATTAATTTATTTCTTTGACTAAAAATTTATTTGTGCAACATTATTTTTCCTTAGAACGAAATATAAATTATTTGTACGATTATGTCTATTCCAATTATCAGCAATTGAATTGAAAAACTTTTAATTACGTGTTTTAAAAATAAATTTACTATTTTTCTGTCAATTATGCTTAAAATGCTTTTATTACTCCTTATTTATTTCATTTTCACCCTTAACCATCAGATAACTTTTAAAGTATCGATAATTTCAGATATCGATAACTGTTTTGTAATAGTTAAATCAGACAGATTTTATTTATTCATTTATCTGTTTGATATCCTATAACAAAACGCATAAAAAACAATGTAATGGAAAAACAATACTTAACTATATCACTGAATCGTAATGTAATCCGAGAAGCAAAAACAAATGAGATATTTAAATCTTTTGCTGTTATAAATCTGCGTTTGCTCCTACCTCTTCCCCTCATTTTCTCGCAAAACATAAAATGATTTTCTTTTTCTGCCTTGTTAGTAATTTTCCTATTTCTAAAAGAAATAAAGTAAAACTAATTACATATAAAAATCTTTAATTACCTAACAAAATTAATTGCTAAGGCTCATAAATAAACGGATTTTTTTTTTTTCATGCGTAATGAAATTTGTACAATTTCTCCTAGCAATAACCCTTTTTTTTCGGCAATTAATTTAATCTTGATATACAGCAGAAAAATATCGAATAAGTATATTTGTAGGGAGAAAAGTTTTAATTCTCATTCACTGTTTATTGGAGCCGTTACGATCACAAACCAAAAAAAGATGTTGGTATGATTGTATGTTTTATTAAATAGTTAATATTATTGAGTTGTAACAATGTCCGACCGAAGTAGCGTTTTTCACAGATAAGGAAATTCCTACTTTGAGACAGAACAAAAGGATTTTTTTCCACCCCTATGTTGAGCAGCCGTGGAATGTCAAGGGGGAAGACGAGTTTGAGCAAGGCCCCGCTAGAGTGAAATGTAAAGAGGGGACAGTCAGTGCTTGGGACAACTAGACGAAGGTCGCTCTTTTAGGAGCTCGCTATGAGCAGAGTTAGTTTTTTTGCTGTAAGCACGTGGCAAATGCGATTATATGAAAAAGTCAGGATTTTGGCCTGTGGAGTTCTCGTGTGGAGAAATGATGTGATTACTTTCATTGTACATATAATGCTTTTTGTTTTGTCCTTAAATTTGTTATTTTTTTATATTGAATTGCGTGTTAACCCTTTATGTACTGAATTATGAATTCATGAAAATTTTATCTTCTGAAGCATTTTTTGTGAATTGTTTAAACTACATTAGAAGATTTACATAATCATTTAATAAATTTTAGAAGGATTAATTAAATTTAAATTTATGTGGATTTTGTGCAATGTTTAGAACCCCACTTAAATGTTTTATTTTAAATATTTTTCTTAATATTTTGTAGAATTAAAAGAAGTCATCCTTTTAAAAATATTTTTGTTTTGTGTAACCCACAAGTTCTTTTGGAACAAGATAAAGTAATGTATCTATAACTCATTCTAAACTGTATTACAACTAATCGATGCATTAAATGAATTTTATAACAAGTTATTGTAATGGTACTTATAAATACCGTCAGTAGATAAAAGGTTAATTCGATTGTATTACTAGCTGTAGTGAATTTTTTTTTCAGTGGCGATACGACAGAGAGATATATGACTTTTATTGTTATATTGACTGATATATTGACTTTTATGGTTACTGTTGAAGTAAAACTGTATTTCCGTTATATTTAAATTGGATGATTAATTCTGACCAAGTTTGAAAGTGAAGCGTTCTCAACAAAATTGTATAATACGTGTACAGAAACTTGTCACATGTACAAAAATCAGAATTTTAAGAAAGTGGAAAAAACATCCGTGGGCTAGTATTACATCTAAAATACCGGATTTGTAACAACTTTTAAAGTTAATTTAAGGCCACGTTTACTTATAAATGCCTGGAAAATAGGTCAACTTTGGGAATTTTTTTTAAGACAGTAAATAAAACTTGTGAACTCTGTTTTTTTTTTTGTTGTTGTTTTTTTTTTTAATGTTTATTAATCTTTTAAGAATTTAATTATACTTTTCTATCAAAATAGTTTGAAGATGGCGTCTAATTTGGCGGTATGTACCTAAAATCTCGTGTTTGAAAAACGTGTGTCATAGGTTGTAAATTATTCAAAACATGGTCTGTAATCAAAAATGCATTTCTTTACATTATTTAACACACTTTGTGAAATAAAACTAAAAAATATTGAAAAAGCATTAAAAATTGACAAAATGGAAAAGAACACACTAGATATTAAAGTAGAATTTTTGACTCATTTGTTTTGGCTTTGACCTGCTGTAAATAATAATAATAATAATAATAATAATAATATGAACAGTTTTAACATATTACAGTTTCATTCCATTGTCAAAAGAGTTTACTTTTCAGGGGAAAAAATTTAAAGTCAATTAAATTAGTTCAACAGTTGAATCGCTAGAACCTACGCAGATTTGAAAAATCTTGTTTTGAAGAAAAAGCGTTTAACCATTTATCTACTGACGGTACTTATAAGTACCATTAAAATAACTTGTTATAAAATTCATTTAATATATCGATTAGTAGTAATACAGTTTAGAATGAGTTATGAATGCATTACTTTATCTTGTTCCAAAAGCATTATTGGTGACACAAAACAAAAATATTTTTAAAAGAGTGATTTTTTTTGCCTTTGCATCTTTTCAGCTTTCTTGGCATTTGGGGGGGGGGGGGGTTGTTCATTCGGAAATATTGCTATATTTCTATCATAAGAACATTATATTTGTACATTTCCTAATTCTATAAAATACTAAGAAAATTATTTAAGATTAAAGATTTGAGTGGGGTTATAAATATTGCACAAAATCCCTATAAATTCAAATTTAATTAATTCTTCTAAATCCTTCAATCCTTCTAAAATTTATTAAATGATTATGTAAACCTTCTAATGTAGTTTCGAAAATTCGCGAAAAATGCTTTAGAAGATAAAATTTCCATGAATTCATAATTCAGTACATAAAGGGTTAAAGTTTTCGTAAACTCTTTGACCCATACTTTTCTTTTCCATTCGTCCATTTTGCACAAAAGAAAATTGGGGGAAGGGAGGTGGAGTTGGGCTGCCGACTGCGAATTTCAGATCAGATTTTCAAAATTCAAAAAATGAAAAGGATTTTTAAATTTTTTTTTTTAAATATGTGTTTAACTTCTCAGTCGGCTATTCCTTGACCATACAAAAGTCCTTCCTCTGCCACATAATTTTGTATATCAACGATTTGTTGTTTTAGATCCCATCTAAGGATTTCTTGGATTTCAAGACATTTAGGTTTGATTAACATATTTTGATTTTCTACTGATAGCAATACTGCAATGTTAGTATATTTTTCTTATAAAAGATAAACAACTTAAAGTATGTTTGAATGCCTTAAACTACGGGGCCAATAAGCCTATTGGCCTATTCTGTATATTTGATAACCTGGCCCTATTTAAATTAGGGCTATAGAGTTCGGACTACTACCTCATTGTAGCTCTGGGTTAAATGCAGACTGTTTTTCAGGTTTATGCGATGTACATACCAAAAAAAGTTAGTAGTTTCAAGCACTAGGCGACCTAAAAAAGCTTTTTACTTTCTTCTATCTTCAATAGAAGAAAGTATTGTAATCGAAATTTTTTTCGACTTCCGGTTTTCGACGGATTTACATGTTTTAGGGGTCAGAGATCCCAAAACACATGTTTATAGAAAATGTCTGTCTGTCCGTGTGTCCGTTTGTCTGTTGCCATTGTACCATCAAAAAGTGTAGGAAGTTATGCATAGAATTGAACCAAATTTTTATTTTAAGTTTTTGGCTATGGCAAGCAGATCCTACCTGAATTTAAAAAAAATTCGCTGGTAGGGGGCGCTGTAATAGCGATTTTTGTGCAATTTTGAATATTGTACCATCCAAAAGTATATGAAGTTATTCATAGAATTGAACCAAATTTTTATTTTAAGTTTATGGATATAGCAGGTAGGTCCTCACTGAATTTGGAAAAAATTCGCCGGTAGGGGGCGCTGTAACAGCGATTTTTGTGCGGTTTTGAATATTGTACCATCCAAAAGTTATGAAGTTATGCATAGAATTGAACCACATGTTTATTTTAAGTTTTTGTATATGGCAGGTAGGTCCTCCCTGAATTTGGAAAAAATTCGCCGGTAGGGGGCGCTGTAACAGCGATTTTTGTGCGATTTTGAATATTGTACCATCCAAAAGTGTATGAAGTTATGCATAGAATTGAACCAAATTTTTATTTTAAGTTTTTGGCTTTGGCAAGCAGATCCTCGCTGAATTTGGTAAACATTCGCCGGTAGGGGGCGCTGTAACAACGATTTTTGTGTGATTTTGAATATTGTACCATCCAAAAGTGTATGAAGTTATGCATAGAATTGAACCAAATTTTTATTTTAAGTTCTTGGCTACGGCAAGCAAGTCCTTCCTTAATTTGGAAAATATTCGCCGGTAGGGGGCCCTGTAATAGCGATTTTTGTGCCATTTTGAATATTGTACCTCCAAAAAGTGTATGATGTTATGCAGGGAATTGAGCCAAATTTTTTATGTTTCTTTTTGGTCATGGCATGAAGGTCCTCCCTGAATTTGGAAAAATTCCGCTGGAAGGGGGCGCTGTAATTACGATGTCTGTACCATTTTCTTTATTGTACAATCGAAAAGTGTATAAAATTATACATATAATTGAACCAAATTTTTTGTGCATGTTTTTGGCTTTGGCCAACAGGTTCTCCTTGAATTTGGAAATATCGCGCGGTATTGGGGCTCTGTGATAGCGATTTTTGTATACTTTTCTTGATTTTTCGTAGTTCTATTGTCCATCGGCGGCTTGTGCAAAGGCGGGAACTCACTTCCTGCTAAACCGGCTATTCACAAAAATCTGATAACAACAGATTAAGGAAAAACTACTAATTTTAAGAAATATCATGATATAGATTAACTCGTTTTTAGTTCATTTAATTGACAGAAGCAGAAATTTAAGATGAAAATCAAAGTTGGTATAGTAATGAACTAATAATATTGAAGTATTAACATGTGTAACTAGTTTTTGAAATATTAAGATGTATGAGATAGAAGAAAGTTTTGGGATTGGCACATCCAACTAGTTTATTACATGCTTTCTTTTAACTTACAATTGTGTTTGTATGTAGCAGTCAAATCTTGAGACTACTTTTTCACCCACAACGCGTAACAAATTTACTAAACGGTTACTTAATTAAAGTTTGATTTCCTATGGAGAAATCAGAATCAGCTTCATCAATGAGTATTTGTTGAAAAGTACTAATGACAGGATTACCACAATATGGCGATATACCGCCAAATTTGGCAACAAAAATAAGTTGCCATATATAAAGCCAACATGGCGATAGCTGCCTAATTTGGAGGAATTGCCATTTAAATTAATTAATCTTCCATAATCTAGCTCACAAATTTAATTTAAATTCCGCGTATTTAAGGTTTTTTCGAGACTTTTCTACTTTTTAGTGCATTTAAAAATATGTTTTTTTTTACAATTTTGTGAATTTTAATGAAAGCATGTTTTTTAAAAAATGTTTACATTTATATTTATTCTATCCTAAAATTACATTCATTTCAGAAGAAGCGAATCTTTCCCACACTTATTTGTAAAGTGAAAACTCAAAAAATTCCTTCCAGCTTCTACCTGAAGGGAAAGGTAGCTCCTTTGTGAATACCTTGATCTTAAAAATTCAGTTAACTTTATTTGAAAACATGATAACCAGAATGCGTGAAACATTGTTATAGAAAAATCCCAGTTTTCATCACTACTGAATTTGATTGGGAATTTACAAAAATCTCAGCCACTTTTTAAGATAAAGGCAAAAACTGTTTTGGAGGGGGGATTTTTAATTTTAATTTCCTTTTATTTTGTTTTGTATATTTTTTGAAATGCCCAATGAATTGCAGGTTAGTTTTAATTACAGTGATTTATTAGTGGTCTCCAAATCTGGCGATATTTCGTCAAGTATATTGATGCTTGGGAAAAATAAGAATTTGACGCTGGTGGGCACCATTACGTACGTACGTATGCGCACGCATGCGTGTGTGTAGCTATTTTATAAATAACAACACATTTTTCTTTTAAATGTCATTTTATTGTACAGCGTGCCCATAAAAGAGTCCCAGTTTCAATGGTATATTATAACACTTTGATTTAGACTATTTTCAAAAAATCATACATCAGATCGAAGGTAAAGTAACCTGGTTTTCCTTGCAAATGTTCAATAGGTGCACTTTTCGATATACGGCACACGTCGAACATAAAATCCAAATCTTCCCACACTTACACTGTTAAAACTGGATACTTAAAAATAAGTAAAATGTACTCATTTTTGAGTACTTTCCGATCTTATAATAGCTCTGAGTACATGACTCTTAAATTTGAGAAACGCATGTACTCATTTTTTTGAGTACATACAGGGACTCGAAAATAAGTATGTATAGGAACACACATACACTATAAGAGAAAAAAAAAGCGAAATTACAGAGAACCGACAAATCACCATTTTTAATTACGGTAATTTTGAATTGCGAAGAACTACAATTTTTGGAGTAAAGAACAACGAAATTTACTATTTTAATTCTTGAAATTTTGTGCACGAGCCGCCCCGTGATTTGAACCCGAGTCCTCTAGGTGGGAGATCAGTATTGAACTGACTGTGCTTAAGAGCAGTTACCAGCTGCTTCCAAATGATACCTTTTATGAATCAGCAACGGAAGATTGCTAACAGCAGAGATAAATTTTCCCTTTCTTAAATATGTTAATTTCTAATAAAACAATTCTTAAACTAAATTTTCTTGTTTAACATTTCTAATGAAATTGTAAATAAATTTGAAAAGTGTGTATTATAAATTAAAAATTATAACAAAGATAGACATATCTTTAAGTAAAAGCTTGGAAATCCCTACTGTCAATTCGGTATAAGAAAAGGGTTTATGAGAAAACTCATATTTTTGAGCACATAGGATTTAAACATGAATATTAAGAGTTAAAATACAAAATATATGTATTCATTTCTGCATACATTTATAAATCAAGTATAAGTATACACAACTTCAAAATATCATGTACTCGTTTCTGAATTAATTGTACTTAAAAAAATCGAGTACAAAGAAATTTTCATTTTTAAGTAGATTAATGCTCATTTTTGAAGCAATTGTACTTAAAAAATATGAGTACATAGAAATGCTCATTTTTAAGTAGATTATTTTTAACAATGTACTTCTTTTTGAAACAATTGTACTTAAAAAATACGAGTACATGGAAGTTCTCATTTTTAAGTAAATTATTTTTGACAGTGTAGGTTAACAAGTCCGGAATAACGGAAGCAATAGCCTCTTCAATTCTGTGTCTCAACTCTGGCAAATCATTAGGCAGCGGTGAAATGTAGACATTATCTTTTATAACTCCCCAAAGGAAAAAATCGCATGGCTCTAACAGCCCAGCAATAACGCTTTACGTTCAGGAATCGCCATTTTGCGTAGGTGACACTGCAAGCGTGTAAATAATAAAGCAGTACTCGCGCATGCACTTATCTAAAACTGTTTCAGTTACTCTATATTTGTGACCTTGAACCAACACGCTACAACCCTTGCAGTTGATACTATTAAAAGTTATAACTAGGACATTCTTTTACGGACAGGCACATCCTGTATAACTATGTAGTTTTGAGTGTATGAAATTCGCAATAATCGTTACAAAAATTAAATTAAGAGCATAAAATAGCTGTGAACACAACTACGGAAGAATCCCTAATTTTTAATAATTTTTTTTATTTTTTATTTATTTATTTTTTTTTTTTTTTCAAATGCTTAGCCACCCGAGAACTATAAAATGCTAAATCTCAGCCATTTTTAACACTTTCCAACAAAGTTTAAAAGTGTTTATGCATTCGGTTTGTCTGGCCGTCTGTCCGTCTGTCCACCCTCTAACTCCCGTAAATATACTCGGATTTTCATGAAATTGATAAAGGTTATTTAGGGTCACCAAAGTATGTTTGGTATTGTATATGAAGTATGTAGGATTAATCGTTCATTTACAGGGACACTCAAAATTATTCCATTACATTATGGTATATGGGGAATAACTCCCATAAATATGCTCGGATTTTCATGAAATTGATAAAGGTTATTTAGGGTCACCAAAGCATGTTTGGTATTGTATATGAAGTATATAGGATTAATCGTTCATTTACAGGGGCACTCAAAATTATCCCATTACATTATGGTATATGGGGAATAACTCCCGTAAATATGCTCGGATTTTCATGAAATTGATAAAGGTTATTTAGGGTCACAAAGCATGTTTGGTATTGTATATGAAGTATGTAGGATTAATCGTTCATTTACAGGGACACTCAAAAGTATTCCATTACATTATGGTATATGGGGAATAACTCCCGTAAATATACTCGGATTTTCTTGAAATTGATAAAGGTTATTTAGGGTCACCAAAGCATGTTTGGTATTGTATATGAAGTACGTAGGATTAATCATTCATTTACAGGGGCACTCAAAAGTATTCCATTACATTATGGTATATGGGGAAAAATCGTTTGCAGAGTATTTTAATGACATTATGCTATTTCAGATGCATTGAAACTGATAGAAATCACTGAATTTCAATACGATCACGTTAGAACAGGACATTCATAGCATTTTTTATTCATTTACAGGGACACACAAAAGAAATCGGTTACAGTACAGTACTGTCTTTGAGTAAAAATTGCCGGAGATCACTGTTTAAAATTCGGTATGCGCTTTTAAATTTAATTATTTTTTTGCATCTTACCCGTTATATATAAATGCTATACCTCAAATACAGGGCTGCACAAAATTATTCATGTACCGTTCTCCTTATTAGAGGAAATTGCTGAAGGTAAATTTTCAACTGAAGTATATGTAGCTCTTAAGTGAACTAAATATTGGCTTGCATGTAGCTAATAGATTTAAATCTATAAATCATATACAGGGCTGCAATTCGTATAATTTTCCGATTGTGGATGGGAACAGCTGAAATTGGGTTCTGAAATGTATTATGCGTTTCCATGTGGTTGAATTAGACGTAATATTTTAATTTTTTAAACAGTGCAGTTTTGTTACATTATTCTGAATGTGTTGGAAAGTGTTTCATAATCTATGCTTCAAGCATGATTTTTTCTTACTTGTTTAAGATAAAAGCGAAAACTGCTTCGGAAAGCCTGATTTAGAGAGGATATTTTAAATTTTATTTTTCTTCTTTTGTTTTGTATATATTTTTTAACTTGCCAATGAACTCCGTCGAGACCTTAGACCCTGTACTCATTCTCAGCAATATTCAAATCGATTCATAAATAGCAGTGATATTGCGTGGCAAAAGTGATATATATATATATATATACTATATATATATATATATATATATATATATATATATCAACATTTGAACGTAGGGTGGTTCCGGGATCTGGAAGTCATCATCGCTAAAAATTTATCGAAATTTCCAGGAATTGCTTTCTTCCGGAAGATTGCAATAGGCTTCTTACAAAATTATAATGGATGTTACCTAAAAAGTTAACATTAAGATATTAGAATGAATGAATCATAGACATACTGACCTATCTGTCATTAAAGTACATTAAAACTAATCAAAGTAGAGCAGTTTTATCAATTCCGCATATAGTGTTATACATTCTTATTGACTACGACTCTGAAAATACTTGGATGGATGTAACATGGATCATATTGAAACAAATAAGTTACTTTTGCATCTAGATATAAACATTTTTTAATGTTTCTTGATCCATTTAAAGATAAAACAATTTATTTTCATGCTTGAAAACGTTTTTTCGTATTTTCTGAAAAGCGTCATCTTTTGAATTGCGTCCTTTACGAATAAGCGTACGTTTTATTAAACAAGTACGAAAAATCATGCGTTAAGCATAGATTATGAAACACTTTCCGACACATGCTGAATGCTTTAACAAAACTTCGTTATTTAGGGAAATAAGGTAAATAACCCTCATAGCATGCATGGTCACGGTGACGTCGTTGTGACGTCACTGTAAGTCACTGTGGTCACGTCACATCTGTGACCAAAATGCCACCACTCAGTGATGTCACATTGTGACTGAGATGTGAACTTCTTAGAAAACTTTAAAAAATTACGAAAATTCTTTAAAATATGTTATTTACTGTAAAATTATGTTTTTCTGGCAATTAAAAAAAAATTGTGAGGTCACTGTTATGTCACTGCTATGTAACGTACGTCACGTCACATATGTGACAAAAAAACCACCATATTGTAAGTCACAGTGTGACAAAAATATGAACTTCAAAAATCTCTGAAAATGAAGAGAAATATTTTAAACAGTCACGAGTTACATGGCATAAGGAATAAAATATATTAGTGGATAGCAAATGGTAAATTCTGTCACTAAAGGGGAGGGGGGGGGGGCATAATAAATAAAGTGCACGATACAAGCATTAATAAACTAAATTTTCAGGCTATATTTTATCAATTTGATATCTAAGATAGTGAATGTATACTTTTTCATGATTTCAATTTTATCTAGCATTTGGATAATATATTTAGAATTAGGAATATTAAATTTATACACTTTACATATTTAATTTGCTGGGAGGAAATTTATTTATTTATTTTTTTTTTTACCGACCAGGATTATTCGAAATACTTCTGTGGTTTCAAAATAAAAAATTTCTATTACAGTTAAATCTGCACCTTTTAATGAGCACGTAGAAAGAGTCTTCAGAGTTTAGTCATCTATGCATTTCTTGCTTTAGAATATTTTTATAATTTGTATTCAAGTCATAAATTCTACTTATTTCAGACTTTTTAAATAAAATTAGCATTTTCCGAAAATAAAAGAAATATACAAAATGTGTGCCAAACAAACTTTACTTAAAAAAAAAAAAAAAAAAAAAAAAAAAAAAAAAGTCCTCGTTATTACCATTAAATTTATTTTTACACCTTTTGAAAATTTAAACAATGGTATATCTAATAAACTCTAATTATGAATATTATTATTATAATTATTTAGAAAAAAGGAACTTTACAATACATTTTAACTTGAATTATTTGGTACGGATAAAAGGAAAAAGTTAAATACATTGGACATTTCTTCAAATACAAAATTTTAATTAACCATACTTTCAGAAAATTACTGCGCATTCAAGTTTCATATCTCTTGCATGCAAAAACAAATAATCTGTACCAGACCATCTGCTTGAAAATCGTCTTCCCACAAAAAAAATAAACATGAGAAGACGCGGGAAATAAATAGTTCACTGTTTTTAGAACATCACCTTCACCACGTCTACAACACTTTAAGATAAAAAAAATGACCATTTTAGGATACACGGATATTAATAGAACGTATGTGTAAGTTTTATTTAATTTAAATATTTTATTCCTGATTTGTACATATGAGTTAAATAGTTTTATGTTATATTTGTAAGAGACTGATCTTTAACTGTCAGAAGCGATATTTTCAAATTCGATAACTGTAAAGAAAAATATCTTAATCTGCCATCGCTTGAAAAAAAAAACTGCGCAGAGACTGTGCATGCCTACATTCATACTGGAATTAATATAAACATTAATTTACTCTTACTTGAGATTGAAAATGTATGGAACGACAATGATTTGGAATTATTTTATCGGCTTCTTACTATTTTTTGATTACTAACACTTATAGTTATTATTATTTTGGGGTTAAATATGATGTTCCATTATCATGAGATTACGAAACTGTTTCAGATTAGAAATTAACATTATACTGGGAAAATGTATTTTTACATATTACAGTAGTGAAACATTTGAAAGAATTTTCTTTTAGTGCTAATAATATTTTAAATTATCATTCAAAATCCTAAATCTTCAAACCAATGTTTTCAGATTTAACATTTGCCGAAATTATAAAATAATAGGAATTCCTTATACCATATGGAAATATTTTTGAGATATTGTTAAATCTAATAACGCATTTAATTTATCTATTGAGTTTGCTGTTGTTTAATAGTACAATTATAAATACTAATTATTATTTTTAGTGTTTTTCAAATTGGTATATTTATTTTTTTAAATTGTATGTAAGCATTTTTTCTGTTTGTGATTTTAATCAAACATTTAATTATAGACATTCTGAATCGGTTATTAAATTTTCTTCTATTGTAAATTCATTTTCTACGTTTAGGATACGCGTAATTATTGGCACTAAAAAGTAAAATATGATATTTAAGCATTGAAACAAAGTGTTTTTCATGCCTGATGGGAAGTTATAGATTAAACTGCTTTAGTATATATTTTTTAAAAGTTTATATAATACAGGATACATAATATAGGACACAAGTTGAAAAGGGCTTATGACTTCGGCTTGTCTCTCCGTCTGTCCGTCTAGCAGTCTGTCCGCACTCTAACTCTCGAAAATATACTCGGATTGCCCTGAAATTTTTGGATGTTATTGACGTTTACCATAGCACGGTACCTATTTGTAATGAAGTTTGTAGCATGCTTTGTTCATTTACAGAGACAGCCAAAAGTTTTCCGTTACATTACAGCCTATGGGAAAAAATCGTTTCAAATGATTTTTTAGGATTTTACGCACGCTTTCAAACAGAATAAAATTTATATGCATTTATGAAGTGCACTAAAATATGCATTCTGTTGACTATGCGATGCAAAGAATAGTTATTGTTCATTTACAGGGCTAAAAAAGGAATTCAAATACATAATGATATAGGGGTGGAGGGAATTGTTTGCGGCATACTTTAATTATGTTAATCTATTTCATATATAATGAAATTGATATATGTCGCTGAGGTTTACATACTATAAATTATTTCATGTATAATACGAATAATACGTATATAGCATTTACAGGGATACACAAAATATTTCAGATACTATATTGTATCCGAAGTACTGTTCATTAGCGATGATTGCTGGAAATGTATTTTTAATTATGATATGCGCTTTTATGATTCACTATATTTATGCATAGTATATGGTGTATATAAATGCTATAATTCCTATACAAGGCTACACAAAAGTATTCGTAAGGATTACTGGGTATGGGCGCAAATTGCTTAAAGTTGGTTTTTAAATGAGTTATGCTTTTTTTTGCTGAACTGCATTTAATTTACCAAGAAATGTTTGTAGAATATAGATAAAATGATATACAGGGTCACGTAAAGAATTGGATACATGGCCGTCTATAAATTATAATTTCTGGAAATGTGATTTCAGCAGTTTTAAGAGTGTCTTAGTTTGAATTAAATTTTAACTAAATAGTGGCGTGTAATAAAGATTCTAGGTAAACTACAGGGTTGTACAAAAGTATTCAAGTATGTTTCCATACATTAGTATAAATTGCTGAAAAAAAATTTCAACCTGTTAGGCGTTTTCTTGCTAAACTAGATTTTCCCATTATATAGTATATATACACTTAAAAAAATGGGAAGTCAAAATTGAGTAAAAAGTACTCAATTTTAAATGCGTCACATACTCAAAATAGCTCCGATCCAAATGTACTCAAAGTTGAGAAACACATGTACTCATTTTTTATTCATTGGTTGTGATCAAATATGAATCGTTATGTACTGCCCCCCCACAAAAAAAAAAGAAAAACCTAAAATTTAAAGTAAATATGTACTGACATTTATTTCCCGTTCAAAGTTCTTAACAAGAAATGTTTAATTGATTATTTATTAAGAAAAATAGCAAAATTCTTAACAAGATACTCAAATCGAATATTTTTATGACAAGAGCATTATTTCCAAGCACTTTTAAATTATTTTTAAAATGCTGTGCATAATTTAATTTTTACATTAATAAATATCATTTATGCCGCCATAAATGAAATGAACCATTACAGGGTACAAAACTATTCGTTTGTTTGGGTTTGATAACATGTGATGTTTCAAAATAGAGAAAGCATGGGTTCATTTTTGATCCAAAAATATTCAATTCGATAAGAGTACGTCGGTTTACTTATTTTTGAGTACTTCATTTTTCTCAGTGTATCAACCTACAGATCAAATACAGGGCTGTTCAAAAGAATTGGAAAACATATTTGGCTATGGACGGTAACTGCTGAAATCAATTTTTCAAATGTTTTATGAATTTTCTAAAATGTTTACTTAGTTATCTTATTTACGTCATTTCCCTAAATTACGATGTCTTGTTAAAGCATTCAGAAAGTGTTGGAAAGTATTTTATAATCTATGATTAACGCATGATTTTTCTTACTCGTTTTTTTTTTTTTTTCTATCTCCCAGATCAGTCTTTTCCTATAAAACATACCAAATCTATTTAGCTCATATTCACAAAATACAATATACACGGGAATAAAAAATTTAAATAAATATCGCTTATCATGCCGCTCTATAAATAATAGTTGTATTAATATCCGTTAGTCTCCATGTTCGTATTTAATAAAGCAATGACAAATCACAACAAATTAAAAAATTTACACATTCTAAATATCAAACTTTAACTCAATATCAAGCATAGAACTTAATATCAAGCATAGAACTGAATAAAAAAATATGTCAGTTGATAAGCATTGTTTTTTAAGTGGAAAAATTTAAAATGTTTTAGAAGAATAGGACTCCAAAATAGCGATATTTTGCTAAAAAAGTACAGTAAAAAGATAAGATTTTATATTTACAGCAAAAGGTTATTTCAAAATTCATCGCTGTATTAATACTTAGAAATTTTTCCAGAGAGAATCCTTCGCCTTATATACAATATTTCAAATGAAAATCAAATATCAAATTAATTGCTTAAAAGGCGCAAAGGCCAACATAGTGAAAAAGATTCCGTGCCGGGACTCGAACCCGGGCCATCAGTATAGCACACTGACATTCTACCGACTAAACCACATGGAACGACGCCCAGTCTGTAAAATTTCTCACAATTACAGGTTGGCAAGGCTACAAACGCAGCACAAGATGGAATATTTATCACGAGTCACCGACATGGGGTAAACACGAAACTTAATGAAATCCAGCATAGATTGAAACTATATTAATAATTGGAAATTTTTCCAGGGAGAAACATTCGCCTTGCATACAACATTTCAAATTAAAATTGCCTTTTAAGCAATTAATTTGAAATTTGATTTTCATTTGAAATATTGTATGCAAGGCGAATGGTTCTCTCTGGAAAAATTTCCAAGTATTAATATAATTTCAATCGATGCTGGATTTAATTAAGTTTCGCGTTTGCATCATGTTGGTGGCTCACGCTAAATATTCCATCTTGTGCTGAGTAGCCTCGCCATCATGTAATAGTGAGAAATTTTCCAGCCTGGGTATCGTTCCATGTGATTTAGTCGGTAGAATGTCAGTGCGCTGTACTAATGGCCCGGGTTCGAGTCCCAGCATGGAATCTTTTTCACTATTTGCGTCTTTTAAGCAATTTGAAATTTGATTTTCATTTGAAATCACAGTGTTTATGACAAGTTCGTCACAAATGACACATATTTCACAAATTGGTCACAGTGTGACTTCAAAGCATTGTCGCTTTCGTCACAGGTTCGTCACAAAGTTAATGCCAAAATAGTCACAAATGACACACTTTTCACAAATTTGTCACACCGTGACTTCAGAGTGGTCACAATGTGACGTCACAAACGACCTCTAAAACGGCCATAACGACCTCACATTCTAGTCACTATGACGTCACATCGACGGTCACAAAATCACAGTGTGACTTCACAACGACGTCGCCGTGACGTCACCATGCCTTACGGGAAGATAACTAAGTAAACATTTTATATAAAACGCCTAAAACATTTGAAAAACTGACTTTAGTAGTTACCGTTCATAGCCAAATATGTATTCCAATTCTTTTGAACAGCCCTGTATTTTATCTGTGGGTTGATATACATACTATATAATGGGAAAATTTAGTTTAGCAAGAAAATGCATAACATGTTGAAATTCATCTTTCAGCAATTTATACTAATAGATGGAAACATACTTGAATACTTTTGTACAGCCCTGTAGTTTACCTAGTACCTTTATTACATGCCACTATTTAGCTAAAATTTAATTCAAACTAAAACACTCTTAAAACTACTGAAATTACATTTCCAGAAATTACCACCCATAGACGGCCATGTATCCAACTCTTTGCGTGGCCCTGTATATCAGTTTATCTATATTCTACAAATATTTCTTAGTAAACTAAATTCAGTTCAGCGTAAAAAATGCATAACTCCTTTAAAACCCACCTTTAAGCAATTTATGCTCATACTCAGTAACCTTTACGAATTCATTTCTGTAGCCCTGTATATGAACTATAGCATTTATACGCACTTTATAGTATGCATAAATATAGTGAAAAAAGCGCATATCCAAATTAAAAATGCATTTCGAGCAATCATTACTAATATACAGTAATTCAAATACAATATAGTATCTGAAATCTTTTCAAATACACCGCAAACAATTCCCCCTATACCATTATGAACAGAATTCTTTTGTGCGGCCCTGTAAATGAACAATAACTATTCTTTGCACCTCATATTCAACAGAATGTATATTTTAGTGGACTTCATAAATGAATATCAATTTTACTATGCTTGAAAGAGTGTAACACCATTAAAAATCGTTTGAAACGATTTTTTTCCATTGGCCGTAATGTAACGGAAAACTTTTGACTGTCCCTGTAAATGAACTAAACATGCTACAAACTTCATTGGAAATAGGGAACGTGCTATGGTAGAGGTCACTAACATCCAACAATTTCAGAACGATTCGAGCATATTTACGAGAGTTAGAGCGTGGGCAGACGGACAGACAAACCGAAGTCATAAACACTTTTCAACTTTGTTGGAAAGTGTTAAAAAGCTAAATATTTTTACTACACACCATCAAAATATCCTAACTTTGATTTATCATTACTTAATTAAAATCCCATGTTGAGTCAAAATTATGTATTTTAATTCCTTATATTCTCTTATTTTTTCCTTTATGATCTTAATTTTCTCTTTATGATTATTTTAAAGGATTATATTTTCTCACGGGGTATATTTTCATTTTGTTCTTCTCTCAGCAAAATATCAAAAGTCAGAGTGGCTTGAGCAACTTTTCATTAATTTCATTTCAAACAAACCATATAAATACTAGTCAAAAAAAAAAAAAAAAAAAAAAAAAAAAAGTTTTACCAAAATAACATCAAATTTGTTATTCAAAAAAAAAAAAAGAAAAAAGAAAAGAAAAACAACTAGTTTTATAATGTTTCTGTTGTTAAAAGAAAAAACTTCAAATAACATTTCATGATTATTTAACATTCGAATAGTTAGAAGTGCAAACGATTTTTAAGTTTATATGTATTTCAAAAGTTTTGTTTATCTAATTACAAGATCATTTCCTGTCATTCCCAATTATCTCTCTAAATATGAAATGGTATAATCACTTATCTTATCTTTGTTTTTTTAAGCAAACACCATGAACTATTTTGAACTATTTTCCATTACCTTAGATTAATTTAAGAATAAACAAACAGCGGTTTGAAAACGAGATTATTTAATTTCGGGAAAGTTCATTAAACGAAAGACGGAAATGGTAATTTATATTATTTTAGGGCTTTCTAATGTATAGAATTCATGTTGTTGCAAAAATATTTTGGTGACAGTATCAGTAAGTTTTTGACATTTCTTTCTAATACTGATCTTTATCAATTTTTCGCTACCGTACGTGGTACAAAAATTGGGGTTGTTTATATGTAGAAAAATGGCAACAGCAAAATGTAAACAAATGAAATCCCGAGTGTTACCACATTGATTTTGAGAGTTTATAATTGGAGAAATGCTCCAAAAAGTTGTTTAAGTTTTGTTACACACAATCTGGAAAAGTAGGAGAACGGAAACAAGAAAGAAGGTTTAAAGAAAGTTAAAATAAAGTCTAACAGTCGTGATTTAGTTTTGTAGAACAATAGCCGATGACATTCCAGAGCATGTAAAAGTTTGAGTGAATTCTTCCATAATCAAATCCACGGTCAATTAGTGTGTTTGAGTAGTTCGGTACGAAATTAATTTGATTAACTTTCGTATATTTTAAACCACGTTGCTGCTTGTACTGTTCATATTTCACGCCAAACTTAGCGATGGACCCTATTAAGGAAGATTAGTTATGCTTTTATTGACAAGCGCTATATTTGAAAACTAAAGTAAATATCAGCAAAACATATACAAAAGCCTTTTAATGGCAATGTATCTTTGTCGTTCTTATAGGAAACTCTTGAATGGAGGATATTCCATCTCCGTTTTGATCACGTGATCAAGGTAAAAACTTCTAGTGTAAAGAAGGGAAGGCTCCGTAGACGTATAATGTAAATCTCCGCTAGCCAATGAAACAGTTCATGAGGCAAAGCAGTAGTATCTTCCCTTCTTATTAGTTAGAAGTTCCTTGGGTAAATTACCGGTATCACGTGACTTTTTTCAGCCTCGAACCCATATTTGGAATATCCTCCATTGATGAAGAATTTTCTGCCCAATAATTGATTCAAAGCCCAAATTACCACCAGCATATCCATGAGTACAACACTGCTTTATTAAAAGTCAAAGTGTCTCCTGGATCGTATTATTTGGTTAAATGCGGAAACTCTGCATTATGAATGTAGTAATTAATTATATAATTATAGAATTATAGGTTAATTATAGAATGTAAATTAACAAAGGCTGACTAAGAACTGTGAAGGAAAAACTAAAAGCTTTGTTACGGAAAAAATCCATATAACGATTAACATTCCGTAATTGGATCGCACATCAAATTTTTGTCTGAGACATTGGCAATGCTGGTCAATTACTTTTTTCAGGATTACAAGTACTTCTTGAAAAAAATCGTAGGTTATTCAAACTAATTTCAGTATTTGTAGAAATATTGACATCGCCAGTTGAAAAGGCTCAATTCGAACTCACAGCTTGAATTACAGCCAGTTCTCTTCCTGACCTTCCCTTCAATGCACCAGTATGCATTTCGAAAAGCATTAATTAGGAGCACGGATTCCGTCATTTGATCTTTCAAACGGCTATACTTCAATCTGCTTGATTACACCTGTGCCAATTTCAGAGCGTAATCATTCATTGTTTGTACCCTCGTGTTCGAAAAACTTATGTTTCTAACGAGTTCACTTGGGGAAGCATACCTGATTAAAGAGATTAAAACGAGACTCTAGCTTCTGATTATGGCTTCTCGCTTTTTTAAATGCGTTCATAATTATATAAATACGTATCATCTATAGTCGTCGCCCGGTCCGTCCGTCTCTCTGTCCGTCTGTCCGCATATAACAGCGCAAAAACTACCCAAATGAAAGATTTGAAATTGAATATATAAAATCGCTGCAGAATATGTCGAGTCATTTCAAATTTTATGCAAATCGAATGAATTAAATATTAATAAAATTTTTCTTCATTCTATTAAATCCTATCATATGTAATTAATTCAATGGTATCCCATGATAGGTAATGATTCTAGGTTGCCATGGTGATGACATCCGATTTAGGATGGAGTCCTATTATTTCCGTATTACTGTATTTAATATATATATACCAGGTGTCCTAAAAAGGACTGACTGATTTTAAAGTTCAATAACTTGCAAACGGTAACAGATATTTAAAAAAATTCTTGCAGGAACGTTATGCATAAGGTCAAAAGTTTTTTTTTACAGTTATTTTCGATTTTAGTTCGAATTACAAACAATAGATGGCGCTGTAAGCAATAGGCGCTAAAAACAGGCTCGATTTTTTGATCGATCTCTTTTTTCATGCGGAAAAAGGAGATGGAAATGTATTAAGTGGGTCCCGAAGGACCAAAAATCGAGCCTCAATTTAGCGTTTATTGATCGCAGCGCCATCTATTGTTTGTAATTCGAACTAAAATCGAAAATCACTGTAAAAAAACTCTTGACCTCATGCATAACGCTCCTGAAAGAATTTTTTAAATATCTGTCACCGTTTGCAAGTTATTGAATTTTAAAATCAGTCAGTCCTTTTTAGGACACCCGGTAAATAAGTAATAAATTTTGTATTCATGCATTTTATCATAAGAGTGCAACAGCTATTGCACCAAGATCTGAACATGTATAATAGTTATAGTACGAACGCATCTCATTTGCCACGTTTGGCGAGGGCGTGTCTATGCGCTCAAGGAGAAACTTTCCGCGACTCTCCTGGACTCGCGAGCGGCACCTACCCCCTTTAATCGGTTGTCCCTCAAAAATGTCTTTGCCGTAGAATGGTATTTGATCTTGAGGGCCCTCCGTACATCAACTCCGGCTCGGTAACCTCGAACCGGTTCGTGGGCCCGACTCCTTTATAGGTGCTCGGTTCCTGCGGGCTATCGGGTGTCCCGGGTCGGGAACCAAGAGAAGGAACCATTTGGCTCCTCTAGCTAAGTGGCAGGATCTGTCGCACGTGACCAATCGTCCTCTTGGGAATAACCGGTGTGACGTGCGCTGGGCAGTGCACCGGCTTGACCGGAGTTTGCGTGTGGATCGGCCCTAACGGGCCACTCCTGGCGGCGACCTTCGGGACGCGCCGCGGGGTTTGGAACGGGGGTCTTTCCGCACGTAGACACATGGGCCTGCAAGGGCCTGGGACCGGGAGATGGGACCCCGTCTTGCCACGTTTGGCGTACAATTTCCGACTTCTTTTTATTCTTTGTTCATGATTACACGGAAGTACTCACGTCTCATGAAACGTTAGATTTGTACGGGTAGTTCTCGTACTTTTCTTCATCTTCACGACAACAGCTTCCGAATAATATCACTTTTAACGAAACCGGAATTAATTTTTATTTTATTTTATACATGAAGTCGGGAAATAAATTTGCCCGAAACTCGTAAACGATTGACTTCGGGCGGTAGTTTCTGCATTTCCAACGATGCTGCTCTTGACCAAATCCAGAACTAATGGTTGAGTATGTTCCGTAGTTAGTAAAACGAGCCAAGAAAAAACGGTACTTTTTCACTATAGGGACCTTGACTGTTTTAAAAAATCTTGCGCGTTCTGTCTTCAGAAAGTGAGATTTTTTGACAAATGATATAAACAGCTATGAAAACAAACCTAATGAGCTAGCTTTTATGCTTGAATTTATGTATATAACACATCGGCAGATAAGTTCACGGTCTAATGAAAAAAACACAACTTTTTTGGTCAAATTCAATTTTATTCATCAACGTAGTCTCCTTTAATAGCGATACATTCATTCCAGCGCCTCTCTAACATTCCAATACCTTTCTTGAAGAACGAATTATTTTTGGCCTCAAAATAGGCTTTTTTTTTCGGCGATCACCTCCTCATTCGAGCCAAATCTCTCGCCAGCAAGTATTTTTTTTTTCAAGTCTGCGAACAGGTAAAAGTCGCTGGGAGCCACATCTGGAGAATAGGGTGGGTGCGGAAGCAATTCGAAGTGTAATAAGTGCAATTTTTCCATCGTAACCAAAGACCTGTGACAGGATACGGGGGGTGGGGGGGGGGGGGACGCGTCACTCACTTTGAAAACATCTTTCTCATAGACAAACGTTCAAGCAAAATAAAGCATACACGTTCTTTTGATATGTTTAGAATGTCAGGTATCTCCTGCAACTTCACTTTACGGTTTTCTAAAACTATTTTGTGGACTTTTTTTACGTTTTCCGGTATAACGACCTCTTTTGGGCGACCAGAGGGTTGCGCATCATCGATGCTTGTATGACTACGTTAAATTCCGCAAACCAGTCGATAATGGTCTATTTTCCTGGTGCAGAGTCCGGATAATATTTATCAAGTCAAGTTTTTGTTACCACGTTGTTTTTCCCATCAAATAGTAATGTTTTATCAAAACACGAAATACTTTTTTTACCATTGTTTTGAAAATACAAAAAGTTGTTTCACTAAAACCACTGTAACTTTTTAAGAAACCGTCAGATCGTCATAAAATGTTTACAGCAACCTTTTTAAGGTTAGTATTTACTAAACAGAATATTAATTCTGTATTTGTGGCGCCATCTGTGTGTCAGATCGGGAACTTATCAGCCGATGTGTTATATATATATACATATACAGTATGTCCCAAAAATATGGACAAAAGCATAAAATACAATTCACAGAAAAAATAAGAATGGGATAAAAAAAATTTTATATGTGTCTAAGTACAAACACTACATGAAGCACAAGTTAGGATTAATTTGTATTAATAAAACACAAGAAATGCTGAATTTATTTAGAAAAACAGAAAATAGAGTGCACCATAATTATAGACAATATTTGTTTTATGGATTATTTAAGGGGTCTCAGGACTCTTAAAATTGGGAAAATCGGGAAAAAAAGACCATTTTCAACATATAATATCTTAAAATGTAGATGATTTTAAGACAAAATTTTGTATTGGGATGAAAAATATAAGTATGTTCTTTCATTTCATGTATTTGAAAAATTACAAGATGCTGAATTAGAATTTACAGTGGGCTCCAAAATGTCAGACATTTGACGAGCGGAAAATCGGCATAACAGATTATGCGCACGATTACAAAATAAATTTTGCAAGTAGAAGGAAAATTTTGGGTCTTACTTATGCTTCACATTGTAATAATTACTCTGAACCTAAATAAATTTGTATTTAAAGCATTTTTCTATTTCTAATGCAAAGTTGTATTTAGTTAATGCAAAATTTAGAAATTTTCAACAGTATAATCACCTATAAAGAATATATTTTTGAACAATAAGAAGGAAATTTTAGGTTCAGTTTAGACTAACATGAAACATATGTTTTGAAAATTTCATGAAAAAAAATTCAGAAGTTTTTGAGATATCGTGCGCGTTATGCCCAAAAACGTCATTTGGAGAAAATTGACTTCAAAGTTTCTGAAACGCCGCTTCAGCTATTATTGAGCGTGTATAATTCTAAAAGCCATAACTTCTGTTCTAATAGGAATTTCAAGGAAACATTTATACCAAAATGTTCAGAAAAGATCGCAGTTTAATATCTAAAAGAATTAAAATTTCGAAAATTTTAAAGCTTTAAGAGTCCTGAGACATTTTAAGGTTGACTAACATAGTTACAAATGTTAGTATTTAATCGTGTTTCCATTACCTTTAATCACCTCAAATACACGGTTTTCCATCGAAAGCACTAAGTTTTGCATTACCTCTGTGGGACAGTTCATACCATGTTTGCTCTATGGCTGTTGCAAGGTCCTTTGTCGAAAAATATTGGCGTCTATTTTTATATACTTTTCGTACTAGATGTCCCCATACGTTCTCCGTAGGATTTAAGTCCTGACTACGCGATGGCCAGTCCATAACATTGATATTATTCATATTAAACCACATCTTTGTCGATTTATATACATGAATAAGCACCCTGTCTTTTTGAAATAGACAGCCTTGGTCTTCCCAGCAAATCCTGTAGTGGAATAAAATGGTCCTCTAAGATTTGCTGATAGTCCTGGGAGTTCATTTTCTTGCTATAAAATGCAAAAAATGCTTGTCCATTAAATTCAAAACCATCCCAAGTCATTACTGATCCTTCACCTTGCTTACTGAAAAAACTTCTTGCCTCGCTTCTTAAATCATACCAGTAAAATTATGTCCATCTGGTCCATCCAAGTTCCACTTTTTCTCCTCACTAAATATTATTGACAGACATTTATCATCATAAGACATCATTCATTCTCTTATCCCAGTTTAACCCCTTGGGGACGAGCGACCGGTATACGTGCCACATTTTGTACAGAATCCTTCATTATTCTCACCAGTTATTTTTAATTGTAAAGTTTACCTTATTTAATCAGAGCATTTTCGCGATTCAATTACAGAAAATTTTCTGCTTTGAAAAACCGGTGGTAAAAGATTAAAAATTAAGCAAAGGGCTTTCGTTGCAAAGGGGTTAAACGTACAGTTTTGTGGTGTTTTCTTAAGCATGATTTCTTCAACATTTTCTTGAAAGTTATTCGTTTAGATTTCAGTATTCTTCTGTGAATGGTATTTTTGACACCAAATTTGGACGCAATTTTTCGCAAATGATTCTGTCATCGCTCAGGGATGTAATTCTTCGTCGACCAGGTCTTTTCTTTGCACAACACTTGTCGCCATTATGAAAAATTCCGTAAATACTTTGTAAAGATCTCTTTAAAATCCTGGATGTCTCTTTCGGATTTTTGCCTTTAAGTTTTAAATCCAAAACTTTGATGATTTCCTCTTTCAAAATCTCTTTACCTCTAGAAATTTTGTCGATTTTATAAAAGGATCGATTAATCAGTCGAAAACAAGCCGAAAAATGATTCGAAACCAATAAAAGTCAGAACAGCAGACGATACATACCTTCAAGAAATGTGAATAAATAATCGTCGATTAAAAAAAAAATATTTTACTAATAATGTTTCTAACAAGGAAGGTCTCCATACGGGCATACTCTGAAAAAATTACAGAATGTTCTTCTCATATGGATACATATATTTATGAAAAAAATTTTGGCGGAATCCCGATACAGCGTCCGTAAACAAATAACGAAATTTACGTTTATTTGGCAATTTATCACCAGTTGGCGATAAAAAAAATACACTTTTATGTAGGAAACAACTTTTGATGTTCAATTTGCTTATATAAGTTTAATTTAAATAACTTTAGTTTTGTCACTTTTAGTTTGTTTTAACTATAGTTTGTCATATATATTTATATGTATTTATAATACAATTTAAATATCATATTTTACGATTTAAAACAAAATTTAAATTCATTTAAATTGTTTCAAACTCAAAAATAAGCGGACAGAACACTGTCGGTTTGATTTTGTTGCTATGGAAACGACTTCGCCTTCGATATGGAACTGTATTATGGCAATCAAATGTCAGCTGGCTCTAACTTAAAATAGATATTTGCAACTTGCAAAGCATCTATCTATCTATCTTCTATATAATAATAAAGAAAGAAGTTTGTGTGTGAGTGAGTGTGTCGACGGTGTTCTAAAGAGGCCGCTGCACGTTGAGCTACAAAATTTGGGGAAAAGGTACGTCTATATATGAAGTTTTGCACCTTGAAGCCCGATTTTTGATTTTTTGATTAGATTTTTTATGCGATTTTTAGCGCTTTTTTATGTTTCGAGGCAATTTTTCCATATAAGTGAGAAGAATATGGTTTCTTTCTTTAAACCCAATATAGTAAATTTTATTCTCTTTTCAAAAAAGTTTATTCGGAATTCGTGCAGCGATTTTTGAATTTTTAGCGAATTTTTTATGCAATTATTGAACAGCATTTATTATATTTCCATACCTATAAGGAGGTTACCGTAGAGGGACATAGTTCTGTCGCCAAATTCAGCTAAGTTTGTCGCCAACTTGGCGGTATATCGCCAAATTTGGCGACCAAAATGAGACGCCAAAAGTGACGCCAAATGGGCGATATCTCTAATATTTCGCCAAATGGATTACTTTCTTACAGAAAATCAACAAATTGAGATGTTTTAATGCAACAAAAACCAATATTAACTTAAGGGATTATATTAATTCGATTTTTCCAAGGAAAAAGAATACAGTTTCTTTCTTTTAACCCAATATAGTAAATTTTGTTCTCTTTTCAAAAAAGTTTATTCGGAATTCGTGCAGCGATTTTTGAATTTTTAGCGAATTTTTTATACGATTATTGAACAGCATGTAATACATGCCCATACATATAAGGGGGGGTTACCGTAGGGGGGATCCAGTTCTGTCGCCAAATAACGCCAAGTTTGTCGCTAACTTGGCGATACATCGCCAAATTTGGTGACCAAAATGAGTCCCCAAAAGTGACGCCAACTTGGCGATATCTCTAATATTTCGCCAAATTCCCATAGACTTCCACTGTAAAACAATAGGGTTTACTTGCTTACTGAAAATCAACAAATTGAGATATTTTAATGCAACAAAAATTAATATTAACTTAAGGGATTATATTAACTATATTTAAGGGAGTCCAAGTAAATTAATTACGAATAAAAGTAACATGATCTAATGCTTAGCATGATTTCCAAAACATAAATTTTAAGAGAGCCCACAGGTCAAAGGAATTAGATTTGAAACTTTTATCCAATTATAGTAAATTTTGACTTTCGTGATTTTTGAGCGCTTTGTGATTTTTAATGCGCTTTTTACGTTTCTTCGCGATCTGCTGCAATTTTTTGACATTCCATTTTTGACCTAAAGTACATTCTGCCCTCATTTCAGTAAAGTTTATTCAGATTTCGTATAGCAATTTTCGAATTTTTCGGGAATTTTGTATGTGATTTTAGTGTATTTTAGCGATTTGCTACTATTTTTCCACATTAGTGAAAGGAATGAACTTGCAATCTTCGAACATAATATATATGTTTTTTTTTCTCTTTTCAGAATTTGAGAAGCGATTTAAAATTTTTTCGCGATATCTTATTGTGATTTTCAGAGCTTTTTCGTAATTTCTGCTGTTTTTTGACGTACCCGGGCAACGTCGGGCAAGTTCGCTAGTAGAAAATATTTTTACAGTGATAAATTAAATAAATACAGCAACAAACAACATATATATGTAATGTAAAAATATATAATAACCTCTTTCATTGATTAAGTTTAAATTCATTAAATACCGTGCATTCTAAAAAACAATTAATAAACAATTTTCAGATGCATTAAAATCGTTTGCTTTTGGCGAGGGAAAATCCTGCTCGCCAAATCGCGTGTCATTTTCGTATTTTTGAGCGAAATATTCGAAAGTATTTTATTTTTTTACAGACTTTCTACTGAAATTCTGCCGTTAAATTTAATTGATCCCTTATTACATACATGAGTGGTTTCACTATTATTTTTTTCAACATATTCTGAGTATGCCCTGTAAGGAGACCTTCCTTGTAAGTAAAGTCAGACGATGTCTATATATATATACGTGCGACAGGCGATATTACATTTTTTTCATAGTTTTCAAGTATTTTCTAAATCTTTTTACAATAAATCTGAATAAATCAATTAAACAAGTAAGAAAAATTATGCGTTAAGCATAGATTATGAAACACTTTCCAACACTTCCTGAATGCCTTAACAAAACTTCGTTATTTAGGGAAATAAGGTATATAAAAGAACTAAGTAAACATTTTAGAAAACGCATAAAACATTTGAAAAACTGATGATTTCAGCAGTTACCGTCCATAGCAAATATGTATTCCAATTCTTTTGAACAGCCCTGTATTAGATCTGTAGGTTGATATGTATACCATATAACGGGGAAATTTAGTTTCGCAAAAAAACACATAACAGGTTGAAATTTCTCTTTCAGCAATTTATACTAATAGATGGAAACATACTTGTATACTTTTGTACAACCTTGTAGTTAACCTAGTACCTTTATTACACGCCACTATTTAGCTAAAGTTTAATTCAAAGTAAAACACTCTTAAAACTACTGGAATCACATTTCCAGAAATTATCATTTATAGACGGCCATGTATCCATTTCTTTGCGTGACCCTGTATATCATTTTATCTATGTTCTACAAACATTTCTTAGTAAACTAAATGCAGTTCAGCGTAAAAATCCATAACTCATTTAAAAAGCGCCTTTAAGCAATTTGCAATCATACCCAGTGACCATTACGAATTCTTTTGTGTAGCCCTGTATATGAATTACAGCATTTATACACACCATATACGATGCATAAATATATAGTGAAATATAAAGTCACATAACATAATTAAAATGCATTTCCAGCAATCAATCGCTACCGTACAGTACTTCGGATACAATATAGTATATGAAATCTTTTGTGTGTCCCTGTAAATGCTATGCACTTCGTATTATACATGAAATAAGTTATAGTAAACCTCAGTGACCTATATCAATTTCATTATATATCAAATAATTTAACATAATTAAAATACGCCGGAAAAATTCTCGCCATCCCTATAGCATTATGTAACGGAATTATTTTGTGTGGCCTTGTAAATGAATAATAATTATTCTTTGCACCGCTTATTCTACAGAATGTATATTTTAGTGTACTTAATAAATGCATATCAATTTTATCATGTTTGAAAGCATGTAACATCATTAAAAATCATTTTAAACGATTTTTTCCCATAGGCCGTAATCTAACGGAAAACTTTTGACTGTCCCTGTAAATGAACTAAACATGCTACAATACAAACTTCATTTGAAATAGGGTTCGTGCTATGGTAGAGGTCACTAACATCCAAAAATTTCAGAACGATCGTAGTATATTTACCGGAGTTAGAGCGCGGATAGACGGCCAGACAAACCGAAGTCATAAACACTTTTCAACTTTATTGGAAAGTGTTAAAAATGTATCTGAATCATTTTTGAAAATACATGAAAGGTATTTTAGCTTGGGCTGTCATTTTTTATCTTTGTGTATATTAGTGGGACACTGTATATAATTATGAGTGTGTATAATTATGAAAAAATTAGAGATAGTAGACATTAATTTAAACCTTGCAGGAAAATTATAGCGATTACCCTAAGTCACAAAGTTTTTGAGAAAATCGCATTCTTCCGTTACACACAAATTTCAATTTACTAACATTCAGCAAAGGTGTTGATCAGCGCTGGAGGTACCTATCGTAGCAGAAGTATAAAAGCATTGTTGATCATGATTTTCGAAAAAAATCGTCAGTAATTAGCCGAGATTCCAAAACGTCCTTTCCCGCACCCTCCTACTCAACAAATTAAAACACATTCACAATTTCCTTACATACTTAACAAACTTAACTTAAGCCCTGGTTCTGCTTATCTGCTCGTGCCATCTTATTTGTGCCACGCAAAACATTACATCTCCAATGGACGCTTGAGTATTTGCTCGTGCCATCTTACTTGTGCCACGCATTCCATTCTTTTCCCATCCTGCCGCCCCTTGTCGCGAGAGGGGTTCCTACCCCGGCGGCCAGGATCAGTGATGTTTATTATTATTATTATTATTTATTTTATTTTATTTTTACTTTAAATGTTCTCATACTCCCGCCCTCTGTCGCGAGTAGGCGTTTTCCTGGCGGGAAGGCATTCGTCTAATTTTTGTAATCCCACTTTGTTCTTTTTAAAATAAATTCTGGGTTCTGTGGTCGGTGGTGCATAGACGCCCTTAGCGGGTGAGCGTCGCCCCTTGAGCATTTTGTGTTTGTCCGTCTGCATACGGCCGGACAGGGCTGTACTCACTAACGAGCCCCAACGTGTCGGGGAACATACTGGGAGAGACGTTAAGCTCTAAGGGGCAGGCCTAGCCGGCCCTGAGCAGTCTCTCTTAGGCTGCCTAACCCTTAAAGATATAGACGGTTTATACATATATAATGACAGAAGGCGGCGTACTCTATGTACCATCGGCTTTTAAAGCCTAGTTAACAACTTTTAATGATATATGTGTAATGCAAGGGTCAGTAACAGTCTAAAAGCAATAAACGTCAAATTGTTAAAATCAGACTGATTTAACTACAACGAATTACATAAATACTATGGGATTCGCGACTATTTTGCATTGAATGGATCTTTCAATCGCCTCGAGTGACTTTAAAAGCTAATTAAAAACCTATCTGGAAAAACTCTGCACGAACCAAGACGGCGTTACAAATTTGTGACCTACTAATTCATATATTTATTGTACGGAACCCTCTGTGCGCGAGTAATACTCGCACTTGACCATTTATTTATATACAATTTACTTCTGTTTGTATGTAAAAGTAGTTATATTGCTTTATATTAAATAAATAGTACAAAGATTTTTTAAAAAAAATGATTGTGTATATGAAACAATGAATAGGTTGCTAGAAAATATATTGTCAAATTCCCTTCTCTCTCCAAAGCCATTTCCTGTATCTCGCTAAGGCCCCAATACTAGAAAAATACCAAAAAAACTAATAGACTAATACTGGAATTATCGAATAAGCAAAACATTAAAAAATACATTCGGATAAATGCGGCATGATAAATCGGATGAAAAAAAAATGTACAGGGGTTTATATTGATATTTTGAGTACAAATATATATGTGTACAAACAAATATGTAAAATTAAATATGCATGTGTATGTATCAAGAAAATACAACTATAATGGGAGTACAAAACATCATAAACAGAGAATCTTCGTGCAAACAGTTTTATTCTGCGATTTTTAGAATAACTATCGTTCGGTCCTCTTTTTTTCCCTATTATATATTTTGTATGCATATGTATAAACATATATTTTATTTCTCCATTCTAAACACATTACAGCACATCCAATATACAGATTTAAATAAAGTATCTGAGGAAGATATCATGTTAGGCTTTGATATTGCAATTTTTCAGACTCTAATAAAAAATAAATAAATAACGCAGTATCGCTTTAGAAAAACTGGGGAATGCGTAGAATTATTCCATTCGTAGTTTTTCCATATATATATATGTCCAGAAAACGTCTCTTAATATTTTTCACATGTTTGAAAATTTAGTCTGTAAAATTCTGAAAGGAATAAACACCCGCTTATAATGTCAGCTGAGAATATAATCTATCAAAAAAAGTTTGAAAAATGGATTTTTACTTGCAATTTTTTCGGAATCCTCTAAAGGTCTAGGGGCTTTCCTGCATCATCATAAAAGTGCTTATAAAATGCAGATTAAATTCAATTTTGTTTCGCGGTTTAGCGATAAAATTAATTAATATCACTTCATTCTAGAGGTCTGCACGGGACCGGGCTTGGCCCGAGGCCCGTACCCGGCGGCCCGGCCCGGCGGAATGAAGGCGAATTTTCAAACGGGCCGGGCCGGCAGAATTAGGACAATTTTTTCAACGGGCCGGGCAGGTAAAAAAATTGAACGGGCCTGCAGGGCCGGGCCGGCAAAAAAATTGAACGGCCTGCAGGGCCGGGTCGATAAAAAAATTAATCGGGCCTATGGGTCCGATATAAGAATTCAAGCGAAGCAGATAAAATACGAGCCATTTTCAATGAATATGATTTTCTCGAGAAGTATAAATGTGTGTCAGGATCAGGAGCCGATGCGAGTTTAACAACATCAATACAGAAATGTAACATGTCCATCGTAGAGATCGGCACCGTACAGTTACTAGATGTCTGACTCCGGGTTTAATTTTTTCAGCAGACTCGTGCCGGGACGGAGCTGGTCTTAATCGATCTCAGGATGTGTAGGACAGGCATTATGTTTTGTAAAAGTATTAATAGTGATGATGAACTTATGTTAACAGTATCGTTGGAAATATACCTTAAAGTGGTTCTCATATTCACTGCTCAACAATGTGAAACTTTCAGACACATTTTCTGACTCATTTTTAACTATAAAAGCATAAAATTGACAGGCCTGACTATTGAAGGCATTTGGAAACGAATAGCTTTCTCCATAATTGATAAATTACTTAGAGAGATAACAGAGATTTTTGTCACGTGACTATACGTTTTCTCCTTTCCTGTGCTATCGCTTCCGGAAATTCGATTCAAAACATTAACTTTGGCAATATTTTCAGAAAGATATATTGCTTTTATCTATGGGAAAAAACGGCATTTACATAGTTTCTGAATAAGAATACCTGCCAATCTCACGCGTTTCCGAAAAGAAATGAATTCATAATTGTGTCGAAATGTAGCTCCTTTGGACTTGAGAAAAGCCTTAAAAATGAGAGAAATATTTTCACAAAATTACTTTTTATTATACAGCTTCAAAAGTTATCATGTTTTTAATCCTTTATTCTGAACTGCATTAATCTTTTAATGAATCCTTATTTGAATTTTGAAATGTCTATAGAGACGATGACTAAAACACCGTAAGTAATCGTTAATGTTTACTATTGTGTGTTTTTTGTTTTTTGAGAACAGATAGTAATCTAAAATATACTGTAAAATATTCCCATAAATATGCACGTAGTATTAATTAAAAGAATCTTAATTGTATGTCGAAACAAAACGGATTTATTTTGTAGAAATTGAGTCGGGCCGGGCCGGTCCTGTTTTCACTGATTTTTATACGGGTCGGGTCGGGCCGAGAACTGTAGAAATGCAAACGGGCCGGGCCGGGCTCGGGCCGAACTTTCAATTTTTACACCGGGCCAAGATAGCTTTCGTTCGGGGCGGGCCGGGCCCGGGCCTGAAAATTCCGGCCCGTGCAGACCTCTACTTCATTCTTTATATATATAAAAATAACTTTCGTCTACTGATAACTTAAGATGTTTTAGAATACTAGGGGGCTCGGCCCCCTACGAGCTACGCTCGCCAACCCCCGTCCAGACACCGCAGGCTCTAAATGCACGCTAATTTGATCGGCTTTAAAAAGATTTCGAAAGATTGAATTATAATTTAAAAAACAGTGGCGATCTCCTTATAAACGAATTTCTATTCATTTCTCTTTGATTGGGGAATTTTAACGCCAAATCGGCTGCGGTACTACTTGATTATCCCGTCGACCAATTTCGCCAAATTATATAAATCGCCAAACCACTCGCCGAATTATACAAATTGACATAATTTTTATTTTAAATAACGAAAGAACAAATAAATTCGTACAACATTGATAAAAATACAAATAAAACGTCGAAATAAAAATAACTTGATGACGTAGACACGTGTAACAACATTTCAAAATAAGCAAATATAAAAGGAATTAAGTAAACAGAGTCTTTGTCTCCTGCTATTTTTTAACAAAGCGAAAAGAAAGTTCTTTTAAATGAGACATTTTAAATTAATCGTTTTTAATCTGACGTAATTTTTACCAAGCTATTCTTTCTCTTTTAAATAATCGCGTGAAAGTACTTTTGTTAGCAATGAAATATTATTTGCGCTTTCCTAACAAAAATAGTTGAAAATATCCTCTCAAAATATTAAATAAATGTCTAGCGCAATTTCTAAATTTAAACTTTTTTGCAATATTATTTTGTGTTCATTTTATGTAATAACTATAATGTGACGTAAATATGACGTAATTTCTCCTAAGACTTCTAACGCATGTTAATGAATTTATTATTTTACAATATCCTTTCTCTTTTAAAATTCACGTGTATACTTTTTATGACGTAATTTTTAATAAGTTCCTGCTTTTTATACATAATTATTTAATTCTAATTTGAAAGTTTTTTTCCTGTTTATAATAGTCACGTGTAAATAAATTTTTAATTTGAAGCAAACATTATTGCTTGCGCTTTTTATACAGTTGGCAACAGTTTAAATTAGTACAATTTTCTGAAATCTGTAAAAAATATCTCTAGAAATGCTGAAAATTTGAATTTAAAATAGAAATAAAACCTGAAAAAATGAGTCAAAATAAAAAAATTAATGCAATCTGCACTCCGGCAAATTCTAACGCATAAAATTATCTAAAAATGATTACGCTGCCATGTATAGTTTTTGCTGCTATAAAACTTTTTTAGTGGAACGATTTTGTCCAACTTTAGCATTAAATATCTCTTAAAATAATTCTTCGATTTGAAAACTGCCTGCATCAGCGTGTTTATCAAACATTTCTGTATAAAACCACTGATTTTCATATTTTTGTATGCATTATTTTTCTCAATATTAACGAAGAAAGACCTCCGGTCACAAAAAATTCAAAACCGGCGGCGGCGGCGGCGGTGACAGCGGTAGTTACTTTTTTTTAGAATAGAGAGATTACGAGACAGCCGCTTAGACGGGTTTTTTGGGGTTTTTTCAGTTGACAGATTTCAGTTTAGTGTTAAAGTGCCGCATTGTATAGTTAATCTGATCTTATCATTAGTCCTCTATAATCGGATGTATAGCCAGGTGGCGTATCTGAGCAAATATGATTTGGCGCAAAAGTGTTCTTTAGAAACGTTTGCGGTACTTACATCATTTTCAATAACATTGTAACCATGATAGCAATATCCACAAACGACACATCTTATCTATCACTAGCTATTTTTTGCTCCTATATAGACCGGTAGGGGCTTCACAAGAATAAGATTAATAATAATAATAATAATAATGAAGAAAAGAATAGAGAAAAAATGAAAATAATAAAGCTATACGATGATTTTCTTTAGAATATATCTTAACAACGTGTAAAATTTGTGATGACTGTTTTTTTTTTTTTTTTTAATGGAAGCAAAACCCCAGACATATTAAAGATATCATTTTTGGTTATTATATGGACCTACATCAAAAGAAATCCTTTATACACCGGGAGACAGCTGCACAGACCATCACCTCATCGAGTTGTCGACTCAAATTCCAGGATTAGTTAAAACTTGATTCGCATGCTAAAATGCAACCGGTCTGCCAAATCATATCTTAGTGGAAAGCACCTGAAAACCCGATTTTAGTGGTTGACTGGTAGGTTTACCCATGTGTTTTCCTGCTCCCAGTCCTACATGTTTTCATACTTTTGGATACAGCTAAATACAATAATAAACCTACCGATCAACCGCTAAAATCGGGTTCGCCAGTTTTTTCCACCAAGATATAGCTTGGCAGACCAGTTGCATTTTAATATGCTAATCGAGCTCTCTCTAATCCTGAAATTTCAGTCATCAACTCGATGAGATGATGGTCTGTGCAACTGCCTCCCATTCTAATAGTAAAAAAATGTTCAGTGTTCAGATAGATTTTTTTAAGCCTTTTAAAAACCGTAAAAAGTTACTAAATTGAGGTACAGTTTTCAAACAAATTTCATTCTAAAGCAGACTTTTTTCTCTCTGTTCTCTCATGTAAAACTTGAAATTATGCAATGTTTATAAGTGATGTAAGAATAATCAATAACAACGAAAGCCACAGCACCGATCGTTGTCACTATCATTATACATTTCTAAAATTAGCTACTAGTTTTTGGAAGCCGAGTTATGCATATATGGAGACGAGAGAAAATTCATTTTAGAAATAAATAAGACTTTGTCGCTAATAAAGGGGATTTAAAAATTAAAACGTTTTTATTTATCTTAACCACTTCCCTACTAGTACCGTTACCCGCATGGGACGAAAATGTGAAAGCACCGTCACCCAAATGCCTAACATCTATATTGCGAGGCATTAAAAATGGTCACTATGATGTTATTGTAACATCGATATATATATATTTCTTTTATGACGAGGTGCAAGTGGCGTCATTTTGTTGTCGTCTCCTGACACGTGATTCAAAAGTCGATCACGGTAATGTCATGGTGAAGTGACGAAATGACTGTCACCTGAGAGTCAAAATGGGACGAATTAAAGATATCACATTTTGATCAGCGTTGACCACTTGCGGCCATTTGTGACATCACACCGAGTGACTGTGCTATTAACCATTTCGGGACCAGCGGCTTTTACACAAATTTTATTCGCTTGGCACCACTTTTTTAAAAGAAGTTACCTTTACTTAAACAATCACGAATAGGCTCCAATTAAAGAAACTAAATTTTACTTTCCTTTTTTACTGGTGCCTAAAACAAATTCTGTATGCTCTTTTTGAGGATACATATATGCACCCATGGTCTCGAACGCGTTAAGATCTATTGTTCAAATAAAATCTGAAAAGTAGGCATCTATCTTTTTCCATTATTATTTTATTTACGTTAAATTTCCTCATCGTAAAATTTTGTTGTATTTCAACCATTGGAATAGAAAATCTTAATTATTGAAAATTATCAAGTCGTGTTTCTATTCCTTTCATTTAAATTATCAGCTCAAAATAATTTCGATTTTTTTTTTCGAAATCTTAAAACTGTTACTGCTTTGAAATGTTTCCGGAAAATTCCATTACACGCCTTTTCCATTAGAATTGTCGGAATGAAGATAAGATGGTGAATATTATTAATACAATAAAAAGAAAACTTCCGGCTGATTTTAATCGTTAAGTCTACTAGCGTATCCATTAAGATCTCAGCTAATCAATATTTAATGAATCGGTGATGCTGAGACATGCACTTCAAATTTTCGGAAAATGCAAAGCGGGTTACTTTTTTGTCGTTTAATCTATTTGTTCAAATTAAAGTTCGTATTTCCTCACATTAAGAATTCATATAAGTGCAGTTAAGGGAAAATCCCAAAAGTAAACCTTAATTGTACGTTACTTGTAACAAAATCCATGTTTGTTCACTATATTGGTTTTCACTGAATATAAGAAAGTAACGGTAATATGTACAATTTTGATTATCTTGCGAAAATTCTTACTTGTCTGCTTAAAAAAAGAATTCAAAGTATTTGAGAGCATATAATGATAAGAAAGTTGCATTGTCACCAGTTATTTTTAGTTAAAATAAAGATAATTTTTCTAGAGCAAATTTTCACAGAAATATTACATAAATTCTAGTTCTTTAATGCCACTTGCATAACAAAGAAAGTAGTTCTAGAAAAATGCTTCAATTAACATATTGTTGGCGAATCATAACTGCTAACGATTTTTTTGTAACAACCGTTTCTAAATAACAACCTTCGATAGATTATTATTCAAAAATTGTGGTAACAAAAAAGCGTAAAAGTTGGCAGCAAGGAAAACACTAGTATACTTGTGACCTGTCAATAATGTGTTAAAAGAAATAAAAAGAATAGAAAATATCGAGTATTTTGATTAAGGTTGCTAAATTTTGTCTGCTACTGTAAGTTATCTGCCCATAAGGTACTATAGTTATATTTCTTTTTCTTTCTGATCACAGGTAGCGCTGTTCCATCATGTCTAATCCCAAACATAAAGCAGTACCTGGTCCAACTAATGCGAAATATGATGCAGTATCTAGTACGAGTAATGCGAAAGATGATGCAGTAGCTGGTCCGAGTAATGCGAAAGATGATGCAGTAGCTGGTCCGAGTAATGCAAAAGACGATGCAGTAGCTGGTCCGGGTAATGCGAAAGATGATTCAGTAGCTGGTCCGAGTAATGCGAAAGATGATACAGTACCTGGTCCGGGTAATGCGAAAGATGATGCAGTAACTGGTCCGAGTAACGGGGAAGATTTGGGAACTGAACCTCCAAGCAGAAAAGTTTCGTTTTCCCAAGAAACTCTTTCTGCATCGCAAGATAAAAGATTTAAGAAACGCAGAAGTAGCAGTAGCATGATTGGTACTGCTGGATACGTATCCCTGTTGGTTGCAGAGTTGGAAAAAGACGAATCTGAAGAAGCTTTAGACGAAGAAGACAGAAAGCCAATTCGTATGCAGTCACTATCAGAAAGGAGATGTTCTATAAAAGAAGTGAAAGCTGATATAGGCAATTACATGAAATCAGTGGCGCAAATGAGCATTTCTGAGGTGGAATCGAGTTCGACGTTACAGCTTCCAACTTTAGATAAAGGTAATTTTTATCTTCATGCTTTACGCCTGTTTATTCGTAAGTTGTGGATGATATAAGGTAATTTCCTGCATGAACTGGGTATAACCCAATATAAAAATAGCAAATAAAGCCTTTGTGCAACAATATTAAAAAGCAGAAAAACCAACGTTTAAAATGCACAAATAATATATGAAAAGCCGCAAACAGCTGTTTCGAATCTACTAGCGAGATTCTTCTTCAGTGCAAAGGGAACAGCGTGCTAGAAAAAGCAAGGCTGAGCAAAATCATAGACAGAGACGCGCTGGCTTTTATACCCTATGCGGGTGGCGAAGGTGCCGAAACAACCAATGAGAGAGAAGCAGTGGAAACGACTGGGTGGACAAGTAGCGACATCTACCGGAGAAGTAGAGAAAAGAAACCAAAAAAGGAGGAATTAAATTAACGCTTTCCAAATACTTGGAAAATCTGGAGTACTAGATAAATCATTGACTAAAGAGTGAGAATTTTTAATGATATGGTAAGCTTCCCAAAAATCAAGATCAAGGTTAGAAGAACACTTTTGGATAATAATGGCTGAGGAAAAATCGAACCTATGTTGAGAAGACCAAGAATGTTGAGCAATAGAAGAACGTTTGAGCTCCTGATTTTTAACATAACCTTCATGCTCTTTTAAACGAAATCTAAGAGCACGTTTAGTCTGACCAATATAAGAAAGACCACACTGACAAGAGATCTGGTAAATGCCCCAATTATCTAGGCGATCAACGGGGTGTTTGAGATTTGAAAAAGGGATTTTATTAACAGGAGAAAAAATAACTTTAAAATCAAACCTTCTTAGGATTTTAGCAACTTGCTGACTGATTTTAGGAAAAAATGGTAATACAACTGAAGTATTAGAGTTGGAATTAGAATGCTTTTCAGAATGGTCGGATTTCGTCAATTTCTTATAAATAGAATCGATAATATTAGAGGAATAACCACGATCGACAGCAACAGCTTTGAGGTAATTAAGTTCAGCACTAAGTAACTGAGGAGTGGAACAAATATTAGTAGCCCGAAAAACAAAAGTATTGAAAGCAGCGAATTTCTGGTTAGGGGGATGAGAAGAATACCTGTGAGGTGGGAGACTGACAGCAAAAGGTTTACGAAAGACGGTAGTCTGAAAGCCATTTTCACAACGAATAACAAGGACATCCAGGAAAGAAAGACAGTTATTGGTCTCAATTTCAGAGGTAAATTGAATGCAGGGATCAATGGAATTCATAATAGAGAGAATATGATTAATATCCGAATTCATTTCAATCAGGACATAAACATCATCAACATA
This sequence comes from Maratus speciosus, assembly GCA_963932465.1. Taxonomy (NCBI): domain Eukaryota; kingdom Metazoa; phylum Arthropoda; class Arachnida; order Araneae; family Salticidae; genus Maratus; species Maratus speciosus. Next base: position 139,791,180 of record OZ010793.1, read on the forward strand.
ACGAACATAGAACGGAAATTTTAAGATTTCAAAAAGCTTGACCTCAAAATAGTGCATATAAATATCGCATAAAATTGGACTAAGAGGATTACCCATAGCCAAACCGTCAATCATACGGAAGAAATTACCATTGAAAACAAAAGTATTTTGCGACAAGCAAGCGCGAGTGAGAAGTATAAGTTCCTCGATTTCAAAATAAGAGAAATGGAAAAATGGTTTAAAAGAGCATGAAGGTTATGTTAAAAATCAGGAGCTCAAACGTTCTTCTATTGCTCAACATTCTTGGTCTTCTCAACATAGGTTCGATTTTTCCTCAGCCATTATTATCCAAAAGTGTTCTTCTAACCTTGATCTTGATTTTTGGGAAGCTTACCATATCATTAAAAATTCTCACTCTTTAGTCAATGATTTATCTAGTACTCCAGATTTTCCAAGTTTTTGGAAAGCGTTAATTTAATTCCTCCTTTTTTGGTTTCTTTTCTCTACTTCTCCGGTAGATGTCGCTACTTGTCCACCCAGTCGTTTCCACTGCTTCTCTCTCATTGGTTGTTTCGGCACCTTCGCCACCCGCATAGGGTATAAAAGCCAGCGCGTCTCTGTCTATGATTTTGCTCAGCCTTGCTTTTTCTAGCACGCTGTTCCCTTTGCACTGAAGAAGAATCTCGCTAGTAGATTCGAAACAGCTGTTTGCGGCTTTTCATATATTATTTGTGCATTTTAAACGTTGGTTTTTCTGCTTTTTAATATAACCCAATAGTGTTGCCAGGTTTAGTATTGGAAATCGCGGTACAGACAGATAAAAAAAGCGGGACGCTCACTCCTAAATCGGGACACAAAAATATAAAACGGTTTTCTGATACAGTGTAATATTTACGGTCATATTTTTTAATAAGCTTGGTAAATAGTATTTATTTTTATGGTTATTTACTTTTTAGATTTTATTATTAGATTTCACATCCAGCACAAGCTGTTCATTTAACTGCAAATGGTAGAAAACTTTACAGATCATTTTGAAGTTTGTCTCACTTTCAATATCTACATTTACGTTAATTACAGTTAAACTATTGTCACTGCCTGACCATGTTATGCCCAAATTACATATTTCTGCGTCATTACAAACAGGTAGTGAAAGGCATAAGTGAAAACAGTTTAAGCAGGTTCAGATTTTTTAGAAAATCCGCACCTTGCAGACTAAAGATAAGGCGAACTCAAAAAGAAAATTTTGTTTATTCACAAAATGAAGAAAAAGAAAAAAAAGCTTGCTATTTGAGAAACAAGAATATTGTTAAAGTTTCTTAAAGTGTTTTATGATGAAGCATCATATATTGTTGTTTTAATGTAATATATCAATTAAATTTTATCCGTTTCTTTTCTTTTTATTCAAAAAGTTCATAAGAGCTTTATCCTTTAAAAGTAACTTCTTTCTTTTTAATTCATTTTATCATGTTTATTCAACAGCCGCCGTAAATTCTCTTTTCATTAACGCAGAAATAAGTAATAAAAAATTAAATAGATTGAATCATTTTCGTTACGCTATTTTCTATTTCGCAGGTCTGCAACGTACTTAAAATTAACAAGATTTATGATAGTAATTTGCTATCTCATTCGATAAATTTAACGCAGATATTTCGCGTGTAATGTAAACAAACTTGGTACATTCCCAGCTGCGTTCTGGTGTTACTAGATGATAATTTGGCAATATAATCCTAATTCTATGTTCTCGCCAATAATTTAAATCTCCCCATAGCATTTCTGTTAACGGCTAATTCCTGGCGTTCGTTTAATTCTCAAATCGGCTTTGATTTCGTAAGATGTTGGCACGGAATGTTTTGTAATTTTATGATTCGGCTCGCAACTCTTCTGCTGTAAACACCTATTGCTGTTTTGATGGACCACCCCCAACCAAACTGCTTCATGTGCTCTAAAATAAAAACATTTTGACTTCTAAATTTTGCAGTTTATCGTTCAGGATGGGAGCTCATTTTAATGGGTTCTACGATTAATGTGATGTACTAAAGAATGCACGTCCCGGCCAATCTTTTAATTGAAAATGTGAGGGTATCTCCCCCCACATGTTTTATAATCCTTTATAAATAAGTTTGAAATTTAATTGAGTTTTTATTAATGATATAGTATAAGGGAAAATATTCTATCTGATTCTGAAGCCTGCGTACCAGTGTTGAATCCAGACCTTTACCTCCGGGGGGGGGGGGGGATTTTGATCCCTGGGGGGGACACAAGTATTCCAACATGAAATTTTCTCTGATTTCATTAATATACTAAAACCTGCTAAAGCGGAATCTCCGAGGATCAGAAAAAGTTTCCGTCTTAACAACTATCCCTCCAGTCGGGATTTTGAAAATCTTCTGTTTCCATAGATCATGCTATATATAAGTTTCTATTTCTTAATTTTAAATTGAAAATTTAAAAGACTTTTAAAAATTCTATTTAATTTAAGATACTCTTGTACTTTATTGTGCCCAAACCATTATTGAAAAGATAAAAAATAAGTGTGGCATTCTTAGGTTACTGTCACTCGTCACTCCTAAATATAACTTATATAAGTTATGGTCATTTGTTTTTCATTTAATCTCATTATATCCTACAGTTTAACTTGCCATACAGGATTTGAATATCCCATTTCATAAAAGTTTTGAATCAACATTGCTACAATTTACCTCTGAAATATTTCTATTAATATACAGTTATTCATGAAACAGCACCGAAAAATGGCAATAAATCACAATTAAATAATAAACTTCGTTACAAGAATAAGAAACAAAGTTTACATACTTTAATAATACAATAAGAAATTTTTATTATTTGATATTTACTTATTATTTAATAATAATGCTTTCACACACAGACGCGGACAGTATTAAATGGAATAGGGAGAGTTTTCTCCCTTTTTTCGTGGGGGGAGAATATAGTTGGGCAACGCCCTACTATGTTAAAACCTTTTACTGTAGATGAAATTTATATATTTTTTCTCTTAATTTTTTAATTATTTTGTAACGTCCGCAATATTTTCAAACTTATGAAAGATAAAAGTTATGTAACATTTCAAAATTTAAAATTGAAACCCCATTTGTATACTTCTATCTGCGTCTATGTTTAAGTATAACTTCTTAATATTAATGAAAACAAATCTTCCGTAACATTCATGTCCACTAAAGAAATAGAGATTTCACTCTTTTTTTAAATACTTTAATTTTATAAAATATTAATAGCAATTTAAATAAATAATACCATATAATGTGTATTTACTAAATAGTAATTATAATATTCTATATGTAAAACCATCAAATCTACCTTGTGTATAAAACTAATCCTTACTTCTTATAAAGCACTGTTTTTGATAAATCGCATAAATTCAGTATTAAATTTGTAATTGCTCACCTTTAAACTAAGCGAATGCGTCTTGGTTTCGAAGATGCATAATGTGTGATCACTGCATCGATGAATTCATCTGTTGGCTCCTCATCACCTTCGATAGATACTTTAATACACGATTGTAAAGTATCTTGCCCCATGCGATTTCTAAGTTTTGTCATAATTCTATTCATTGTGCTAAATGACCTTTCTACACTCGCTGTTGAAATTGGTACACACAATACACACTCGGCAAGTTTTTTCAAAACTTCGTATCCAATATCAGCTTTTAAAATGAAAGAAGCGACATCTGTACTAGTATCATCTAAATTACTGTGTGCAACGTACTTAAAAGAACGGAGATCTGCCACTGCTGCATCCTCTTCCTGAATTCCAAAAAGATGGCACAGCTCCTTACACTGCTTTTCATTTATTTTTACAAATTCTCCAAAGCTTCGAAAAAATGCACATAGTTCTATTAAGCGCAGTGCTTTATCATTAAATCTTTCTTTAACTTGATGAATCATTTTTTCTATAAAAGTTTTTGCACTTTTTAAACAATTTTTACTTTCTTCTATCTTTACAAGAAGAAAGTATTGGATTCGTGAAAATTTTCGACTTCCGGTTTTCGACGGATTTATACGTTTTAGAATGTCCAGAACACGATTTGATGGTTTTTAGAAAATGTCTGTCTGTGAGTCTGTCTGTCACTCTGTCACTCTGTCACTCTGTCTGTGAGTCTGTATGTGACACAAATTTTGTGGGCGCTCTATCTCAAGAACTAATGCACGGAATTTCACAAAACTTCATATTTAGTTAGACCTTGATATAAACTGGACCTGATTAGTTTTTGGTGAAAATCGCCCAACAGGTGGCGCTGCTATGCGGCATTTTTCACGATTTCTGCAATAGCTATATCTCAAGAACTACTGCACAGATTTTCATAAAACTTCAGATTCTGTTAGTCCAAAATATAGTTTGGTGCTGATTACTTTTTTGTGAAAATCGCCCAACAGGTGGCGCTGGTATGCTGCATTAACATGATTATCGCAATAGCTCTAACTCAAGAAAAATTGCACGAATTTTCATCAAACTTCAGTTTCAGTTAGTCCCTAATATAAATTAGTGCTGTTTAATTTTTGGTGTAAATCGCCCAACAGGTGGCGCAGCTGTGCTGCATTTTTCACGATTTCCACAAGAGCTGTATCTCAAGAACTATTGCACGGATTTTCATCAAACTTCAGATTTACTTAGTCCTTGACATGAATTGACGTATAAATTAGTGCTGTTTCATTTTTGGTGTAAATCGCTCAACAGGTGGCGCTGCTATGCTGTATTTTTTGCGATTTCCGCAATAGCTTTATCCCAAGAACTAATGCTTGGATTTTCAACAAACTTCAGATTCAGGTATACCTTGATATCGTTTAGTGCTGTTTACTTTTGGTGTAAATCGCTCAACAGGTGGCGCTGGTATGCTACATTTTTTCAGAATTTCCGCTATAGCTCTATCTCAACAACTAATGCACGAATTTTCATCCAACTTCAAATTCAGATATACTTTGATATGAATTGGTGCTAAATATTTGTTATTTCTTGTACTATTTAAATGATTTAATTGACGTGATTTATATAGAAGAAAGTTTTGTGATGGCCACAACATACTAGTTTTTTGTGTCATTAAAATTTATGCTCTTAATTTCTGATACATCACTCTCGAGACCTTTAATTTTAACGTGCAATTCGTTATTATCATTGTCACTATCACAAAAGTTGGCAATTTCTTGCAAGTGATCAACTGTCCCAGAAACAAGTTGAGGAAGAAATGAAATGCTAAGAGTTTTCTTTTGAAGAATTTTGCTTAAATTCGATACAGTATTAAGTGTTTCATCCATAACGACTAAACTGATTATAAAACTAATATTAACCCTCCGTCTACCAGACGGGTCCAATGGACCCGATGGGTACATTCGAAATATTTATTCTAACCAGAAATTTCTTTAAAATAAACTAAATATGTAAACCAGACAATAATGAGTTAAGTAAATAAGTTCAATAGTTTTAAATAAGAATTCTGATGTGTAATATTTTTATAAAACTTGAGTAAAATTTTCGGTAGTTCTAGGGTTAATTATTTCCAAGAGAATACCACCAGCTAAACTTGCTAAATCAGCACCATCCTTGTGTATGTGTTCGCATGCAACCATAATCGATTTAAAGGATAAAAATACAGCATGAACAGTACGGTAATTGCTAAGCCAGCGTATATCCGTTGCCTCAGGTATGATTTGAACGTGTTCTTCTAAAGCTTTCTGTATTTCGTGCAAAATTTTTCCTCTCTTAGGAGAACTATGAAAAAGTTTATAAATATCTTTAACTGTGTGAAAAAAATCGTTTAATCATTATAGTCTTGTTTCTTGAATTAGTGACAGCTAATGATAGAATATGGGATCTGCAATGAATGTAAGGCACTTCGCATTGTTTAGCTTCTGAAATACGAGCACGAACACCAGTTATACTACCACTAAAGTTCGCCGCACCATCAAAAGAACATGAAACCAATTTATCATATGACATATTTCTTTTTTTTAAAGCTAAAAATATTGATTCAGCATCAGTTCTTTCTAAGTATATTATGCACAAAAATCTTTCTTTTACTTCGGAAACTGGATCATGGACGACGTGCCGCACCATTAGTGATAATTCACTTTGATTGTTTATGTTCGTCGACTCATCTCCCATTATAGAATAATACTTACCGTTAAGTATTTTGGCATCTGCTTTGTCTAAGATTGTGCATATTGAGCTTAATATTTCAGAAGCAGTTGATTTACTTATGTAAGTCGATCTTTCACTTTGAGACTTAACCCAGTCGCGAAGAGTTTCATTTTCTCTCATTAAAATTCTTTGAACTAATTAGTTCAAAGATTTCATATTTTGTATATATATTCATATTTTGTAGTGTGGGGTATCTCCTCTTTAGCTAAAAAATACACACTCCTAATTAATGAAGATAAAGCTTGTCTATTTTTATCCCTTTCGTCTTCGCTGTATTGGATTATTTGTGTGTGTATAGGAGCATTTAAATTCTATAATCTTTCATTTTCCATAAAAACAGATTTGCAATGTTTGTCTGATATTGAGTGTTTTTCAAGTTTTCCTGTACTGCCAGTTGCTTTCCTAAAATTTGTGAAGGGCACTGATATGAATACTCCACTTGTTTTTTGGAATACCTCTACATCATTTTTTAAATGCTTTTCACACAGCTTGCAAAATGCACCACCACGAGTTCGATCAAAATACAGCCATTCATATTTATCTTCTCACTGTTTTTTATATTTGAACTTGCGTCCAACATTTTTATCTTCCGGTTGAGGTTGTCCACTAACAGTACTACACGAAGGTATCGAGGGTGGAACTATCGCATTGCAGGCTTCACTTTCATTCAAAATTAGTTGAGAATCATTATTTTGATTTTCAACAGATGACTGTACTAAAGGTTCTTCACTACGTCTTCTTTTTTTAATTTGGATATAAGAAAATAATTTCGACTGTTTTGACATAATTCAATATCAAAAATAATTCCTATCTAATATTCAATTTAAGCTATAATTTTTATCTGTAACAATCAAGACAGAAAAGCGCAATAGATTAACCAGACACAGTGTCGTCTAGAACTAGCGTCACCTAATTGCTTATTGGTAGTCTTTGAAAATAAAATTTCCCTAGCATTCTACAATAAAATAAGAAAAATAAAATATTTTATGTTAGCGAACAAGTAAATACCGGATGTAATTTATAAAGTTTGTAAAGTTAGAAATATTTAGACATTTTCAGTAACTAAATCTTTTTAAAACTATTAAGTATGAAAAATTTCTGTGCCTTTAATTCAGTTGTCCATACCCGCTCAAAATCTGTTATAATAATGTTTTTGACAGCATAATCAATTTATCATTCGATAAATGAATTTGGTTTTTCCAAGAGAAAATTACATTTAGATAAAGCAGTTATTTGTGTAATACGGGATAAACAAATGGATTATTACTGAAAGGATTAACTTTCAAGATATTTTATGAGTGAACGGAATAATAACAATATATCATGTTTTAATTAAGAAACGCACAAATTTAGAATTTCACAATAAGGAAGTAATAATATTTATTTTATGGGCTAGTACTTTGTAACAGAAAAATTTTTATTTATGATACATGAAATTAATATTATAACCTCAAAAATATAATGAATAATATTTCACTGGATAGGAAAAGCTTATTTAGATAAATTATTAGCGTGACATGATACATTCAATGAATTATTATGTTTATTGTTAAGATTGAATAATGGATATTAAGCGAAAAAATACATTTTATGGTATAATTTAAGTACATTTTAGAAAAATTGAGAGTCTAATTAAAAATATCTAAATAATTTAATAATTGATGCAGTTAGAGCAAGTCAGCCAAAAATATTTGATTTGACATCACACCTGCCAATAATGGAATCTTCTCCTAACCAGAAAACTTTTACGGTCCCAATGAAAGCAATTGTAGTATATTAAAAGCCGCAAATATAAAATTGAAAGATGTGGAAGAAAAATTCCGTTACAGACACATTTCCGTCTTAGAAAGTATCGCGCAGTGCACTATTTTTGCTGGAACCGTATTTTTTTTTGTTTAAGTGAGGATTCCGCATTCCGCTATAGACAGGTTCTGTTTCCCAGACTTTACCGCATTTAATTTTTTTGAAAATGTTATTGAAATAAATTTATACCAGTTATTTTATAATTTTACAAAAAAAAAAATTGGAATTAGTATTTAACAACAATTTCTTACAGTTTAATCTCATGTATGGCACCAAAATTAAAATTTAAGTTTTACTACCGGTATGCTTTAAATAAATATTATGCAAGTATTAGCGGTATGCTAATTAATAATTATGTAATTTGTTTCTTCTTCTTTTTTTTTAAATCTTCTACATAGCTGCCAACTTGTACGGATTTTTGCTACCACTAAATTTTAATAGAAAATTTTGCCTAATTAAATCGCCGGGTTGCAGTAAATTTCGATAATATAAGGCAGAAATTTCTGTAAAATTTTAGTGGTAGCAAAAATCCGTACAAGTTGGCAGCCATGCTTGTAACTGCTATTGTACACAAAAATATGACACGCACCTATTGTGCAAAAAGTTAGCTGAAAGGTTAAATATTAATAAACAGAATAAACATTAATTTCGCAATTTTTTTTTTACTTCTTCGATTTTTCGAATAGCTTGTAAGACTTACTTATACAAAGCTGTTATATGTCGTAAAAACTGAACCTATCTGTAACGGAATAATACCTTAAAAGGAACATTTCCTTGTAATTGACGACAAAAATGCTATGCAAGTATATCTGTTAAGACAAATTTTTTTAACGGTACCTTACGATTCCATCTTAACAGGTTTTTCGGGAGGATTCGAAGGAAAATATCACTACTAGGAAATATAAGGAGAAAGTCAAAAATTTCCTCCGGGGGGGACATTTTTGAATCCCCCCCGGGCCACCCCCTGAAATCAACACTGCTGCGTACCGTCAGTATTAGTAATTACTATTTGGGTCGTGAAATTAATTTTAAAGGGTTTTTTATAACAATGAACGTTTATTAGAAAACAAGGGGATAAGCACCTGTTATTCAAAATATTCTCCATCGTTAACTACATCATTTTCTCATCTTTTCTGTAAAAAAAAATGGATTCTTCGGCCAAAGAACGACTCGTTTTTTGGAGCTATCCATGAATCGAGCCATTTTTAGATATCTTCAAAGGAGCTGAAGTGCTGGTGAGAGAGAGGATTCTGTATGGATCGAAACAAGTGGTTATCAGAAAGAACAAGGTCTAAGGAATAAAGCGGATGGTGTAGCACATCCCATCTGAGCATCTCTAAGTTTGCCTTTACCGTTCTTTAGACATGTAGCAAATCGTTGAAAAGCTGAAAAATCACCTTGTCATGTCTTCTGGCAATTCTGGTCGTTTTGCTTTCAATTCACCGTTCAGCAGCACGGGTTGTTGTCGAGAGCTATCCCCGTAATAGTTTGGCCCGGTTTAAGTAGCTCTGAATAGGCGACCGCCTTCTGAGCACACCTAATACAGAGCATCACCTTCGAACGATAGATATTCGGTTTTGCTGTTGATGTGGATGGTTGTGCAGGCTTGCACCATAATTTTCTGTACTTGGAATTATCGTAATGTATCCATTTTACATCCCAAGTGACGATAAAATGCAAATCATCTTTCCTTCTTCGCCGTTGAAACAGCAATTCTCATTTGCAAAAATGCCTTTCGGTGGCTTCAGTTCGCATGGACTACTAATTTCTTTGCTTTTGAACCACTCCCATCGACTTCAAACATTTCGAGATGGTCGTTAAGGTCGTTAGATTGATATACGTCCAGAAATGTCTCCAATTCTGCGCCTGCATGCTTTTTCGCTTTACCGTGGCGCTCTTTGTCGTACAAATCAAAATCGCCATTTTTGAATCGTCGAAACCAGTGCTCGCACGTTGAAACCGATGTAGCATTGGAAAGCAAACGACGACTTTCAGCTGCCGATTTCTTAAAATGAAACAGAAAGTGTAGCGCTTCCCGTACATTGCGTTTGTTGGCACAAAACTTCACATTTCAATGCACAAAACTTCACATTTCAATGCACAAAACACATCTGTTGTTTACACTTCGACTAAATGAAGTATACTGATTTTTAAAGCCTAGTTACAGGGCTTTCATATGTCGTTGGCTATCGTAACGTCCGAAACATACCAGTGCTACTTATGCCATCTTTTATTAATCCTTTAAAATGAAGTTCAGAACCCAATAACACAACGTGGGATTCTTCTCTTTCTGTTTCGCTTTTTGTTTGAAGTCCTTTTTCAAAATTACTTGAAAATCGAACTGATGTTTCGAGAAAATGGGTCTGAACTCATCTCTAATGCAAACAAAGGAATTCAAAATTAACAACTAATGGTGTTATTACACGAGGACTCAAAGACGCTTGGAATCCCAGGCGTCTAGCGACAACAGCCGCCTCACGGTCCGTCTTTTCCAAGCATTTCATTGGCTGTTCCGGAAAAGGCTTTTCTATTATCAGATTTCCAAGCATATGATTGGCTGCTACTGGCGACTCGCCTCGTTTCGGGCGTCAAAGATGCTCCGACAGAAAAAAGACGCTCGCGCTCCAAGCGACTCCCCTGGAGCCATAGGAATACATGGAGACGCCCGGAATCTGAAGCGTCTTTGACCCCTCGTGTAAAGTACAGGGTGTCCGGGCTAAAAGTATCCAAAAGTTACGGCTTATTTTTACGGAACTACCCATTAGAATTTTTAAAAAATTATTTAAATAGAAAGAATATCTATTCTGTATTTTTGGCTGAATAAGTGGATTGTGATCCTGGTTCCCTATACAAAAATTTATCGTCTTGATGGGTACAATCACTCGTCTTATTTTATAAAGCTGTTTACGGACCAAGTACAAACATCGGGACAACAGTGTTGCCAATCCTAGATTCAAAATTTCCTATTTCCGTACAGCACGTTTCTATTAATTTGCAGAGGAATTGTTTCAGGTTTAAAGGTCAGATAGTTAACCATCAGCAATACTTAAGTATTCAAATATTTAACCCTCTCGTCACCCTGATCCTCATATGAGGCTCCTACTTCGAATTGCAATATTTGAAAGAAAAAAAATTATTTTTGTTAATTCCAGTACCTAATAGTGATAGCATATGTCGATACATTTGCTATTATGACTTTACTTATGTTTCAGCATTTAATAATAATAATATTAATAAAAGTTTTATTAATTATTAGTAAACAGTTGGCGTTTCTTTTAATTCAAACATATGTTTCACTCTTTAAATTTAAATTAGGGACTCCTTTTCCGAATTAGTAATTTGCGATAAAAGATAAAAAATACTACTAATTTTTTTTTTTTTATATTTGTTTAATCTGGTTGTAATACGACATTTTCCAAACGTCTTAAAAAATTCTTCCTTAGACTATTTTTATATGAAAAACACGCAACATAACTACATTCGTTAGGTTTCTGTATGGAACACATTCGTTAAATTTCAGTAAACTGTAACTTCTGTGATTTCGATAGCTACTTTTAATTCTGTTAGCGTAAAAGTAATTTTTCCCGAAATTGAAAAAACATTCGGTGCCGAGAGGGTTAATCATCATCATAAACTTCAGCAATAAAACGATATTTTAAGGGTGGATTTCAATCTTAAAGACATTTTTTGTGTCATTTTTAGAATATTTCGGAGTTTGGGAGAGGGAAGGGGAGAATTTGATGATAACATATTTTATGAAATAAAATTGTCTAAACAAAAGTCATCAATTTATCTACATTTTTTCTGTCTTTACAGAGAGACTTGAAGAAATTAGCGCCATCTCTTGTGCCGAAATGGCTGCTGATGCCCAAGAAGGTCTAACTTTTGAGTGGTTGCCATCCCAAATTTTAGGTGGTTCTGAACCTCGAGAGAAAATCGAGCGCTCATGGGTAGGGACTTATGTTATTGGTAAGGATTACTGGAACTATGTAGAAGAAGAAGAAGATGCGAGTGAGAAAGAAGCCAGAAAGGCAAGTAATCAAACACAGTGGTAGTGGAACGATTCATTTACATTAGTGTGTTATCGTTCTAGGCGTTGGCGTTCCACGCGTTAAATCATAAGAGCAAACCAAACAGTGGTGGTGTAAACAACCAAACAACCCTTATTTGTAGGGAAACTTTTGCCTCGCAGATTTAGTAGACCTGGAATGCCGGTTACGCCATAATGTAAACACAGCTGTAGTCGTTATAGTCCGCGAGCCAGCAACAGATTTTGATGACCAAGTTCCTCTCAGCCGATAATTTGTAAAATGATTCAGAGAGTTGTATCATGAAGCTCCGTGAACGTCAGCTGCGGTTTCGTGGGTGGGTTGAGCAGCGGTAACCTCCCAAACATGTAAAAAAAAAAAAAATTGTCATTTCCTCCCGGTTGAAAATTTGTCAAATTATAGCTAACACAATATCTTGAAGGGAAAAAAAAAAGTCAGCTGATTATAAAGTGGTGTTTAATACGTCAGCTGGTCACACGAACATTAAAAAAATATACAGGGTGCAAAGGAAAGTCCCTTTAACCTGAAAAAACTTGCGAACGGAGAGAGCTACAACTATGGAAGTGAGGTAACGGTATAATAAAGTGACTACGCCCGATTTAATGCAAACGACGGCAGCGTCCCTAGTAGCGAAATTTGGAAGATAGCCATTGCAAATCAAAAACGAAAAGAGATAGGGCAAAATTTCCAATTAGAAAGTTTTAGACTATCAATTAATTAGTACGAAACGACATTTGGTTTACATGGATAAGATAAATCTTCTCCCGTATACCCAAAAATGTCCGAAATCGCTGCACTCTATTTTGTGTAAACGTTTGAATGGAATAGACAGAAGCATGAAAAAATACGCACAATTTATGGTATAAATACGTGCTTATCTCAATACATTTTGATAACATCACACACACACAAAAAAAAAAAAGACAAACTGTCTCACAGTGATAAAAAGTTAACATTCAGTATAATCGAAATGTTTGCTATTGCTCACGATACACGTTTGTATTTGTATATTGATACACGAGAGTAATTCTATATGCCACATTTCTCAGCATGGAACGTCTATTGCTAGCCTCTTCAATATGACGACATAGATTTAATCTAAAACTTTAAAGGCATTGGAAATTAAATTTTTGCAGACATTACAGCACAGTATAACGTCACAATCCGAAATTGGGCACTGTACAATTACTCAATCTGAATATGCAAAGCAGAATCGTCGCTCATCGATTTCGGACTATTTTGGGTATACAGGCGACGATTTATCTTATCCGTGTGAACCAAATGTCGTTTCGTACTCATTAATTGATGCTCTAAAACTTTCTAATTGGAAATTTCGCTCTATTTCTTTTCGTTTACGATTTTCAATAGCTATCTTTCAAATTTCGCCACTAGGGGACGCTGCCGTCGTTTCATTAAATTGGGCATCGTCACTTTACTATACCGTTACCTCACTTCCATAGCTGTAGCTCTTTCCGTTCGCAAGTATTTTCAGGTTAAAGGGACTTTCCTTTGCACCCCGTATATTTTTTTCATGTTCGTGTGACCAGCTGACGTATTAACCACCACTTTACAATCAGCTGACTTTTTTCTATCATGAAGATATTGGGTTAGCTATAATTTGACAAATTTTCAACCGGGAGGAAATGACTGATTTTTTTTTTTTTTTTTTTTTTTTTTTTTTACATGTTTGAGAGGCTACCGCTGCTCAACTCACCCACGGAACCGCAGCTGACGTTCACGGAGCTTCATGATACAACCCTCTAAAGCATTTTACAAATTATCGGCCGAGAGGAAATGACTGACGAAATTTGCACCTGGCTCGGGGACTATTAAGGCTCCTGTCCCTGCCGGCGAAGGCACTCACGAGCTAATGGTAATCCTATGGCGATGGATTTTTCTAATACAGTAAAACCTCCATAACGGACACTCCCGAATAGCGGACACCTCTATTTAACGGACAGGTTTCCAATCCCCACTCCCAAAACCTAAATCTTTGTATGTTTAACATCTAAATAACGGACAGTAATTTTGGCGACACGGGATAAAAAAAAAAAAAAAAAATTAACGAGGAAAAAATGGAATAAAAGCAAAAAAGCTCTAAACTTAACAGGGCAATGTGTCACAAATTTTGTGGTCACACATGAATGTATCGGGTAGGCTAGGGAAAATTCCCCCTCCACACGTCCAGTGTTGAATTCAGGGGGTGGCCCGGGAAAGAGCACAGGGCTCGGAAAAATTCAACGGGCTCCCCCAATATCATTGAAATGTCCTCACCGGAAGATTTGAGATTTTATTCCTTTAATGGTCAAAAAGTGCAATCCCCCCCTGGAAATCTATAATGTCCCCCCGTAGCCACAGAAATCCCTCCCGGAGAAAAACGTCTGCATTCAACACTGCCCACGTCCAACAAAGCAAAAGTCCCTTCTTGAAAGATTTAGGATTTTCTGCTGATTAATGCTGAATAATGATTTTTACTCTTTTATAAAACAAAGAAAAGAGTTACTTTATTTTATTTATGTTTTTATTGGAAAGTTACGTACTGATTTTTTGGCGTTTGTTGCACTGATCTTTTCGCGTTGAATTTTTTTTAATTAAAGGCGCCAAGAAAGCGACGCGAGCAGGGAAAAAACTATTTCGTAATGTAGATTACTGTTTGTGAGTAATATTTCGAGAATGTCCTCAAAAAGAAAACGATTAATTTTAAAAGAAAAATTTTAAATTGTAAGTGTATCTGAGAAAAAGAATTTGAGTTTACGGATACTTGCTGAACATTTTAAAGTAGTTAAAACACAGGTGTTAGAGATTTTACGAAATAAAGAAGAATTAACAAATTTGTGGATTACTAACTCTAACGAGAACACCGAAAAATGGGAAATTGAGGAAGACTAATTCCATTGAAATTGATTCTATAATTCTGAATTGGTCTACTTCTTTTCGTTCAGAAAACATTCCTATCAGTGGACCTTAGGACAAGGCTTTAGAAGTCGCTAAAGAACTCGGATTACACGATTGTAAGACTTCCAGTGGATGGCTGGAAAAGTTCCCACAACATCTCTTTCAAAACAATATGTGGAGAAGCAAAATCTGTAGATCTTAAAGTAATGGAGGTTTGGCATGAACGTCTGCAATCAATCTGTGAAGGTTACGAAGAAAGAAACATTTTTAATGCCGATAAAACCGGACTCTTTTTCAGAATTTTCCGAATAAGAGTTTTTGTTCTAAAAAGGATGACTGTATTGGCGGAAAAATGTCAAAATAGCGACGCACTATCTTATTATGTTGCAATGTATTAGGATAATTTGATATCCCTCTTATTATTGGAATATCTCTGAAACTCATGTGTTTCCCAAAGAACATTCAGTTTAATAAATTTGGTACTGTGTGGAGAGCGAATAAGAAAGCGCCGATGACCAGTCCTTTAATGATCGAATGGTTAACTTCCTTTGATAATATAATGAAAAAAGAAAAGTTCTCTTGTTTTTGGACAATGCAAGTTCTCATCCAAAACATTTGAAATTTGACAATGTTAAAATTATGTTTTTCCCCCAGACACAACTTCAGTATGCCAGCCACTTCCACTTGATCAAGGTGCAATACATAATATTAAAGCCTGGTACAGAAAGCTTTTATTACGCCACATTTTTTCAAAGTTAGATTCTATGAATACACTTGAAAACTGCCTAAAATTAGTTAATGCTTGCTCTCGATGCTATAATTTGGATTTCATCAGCTGTAAAAAACATAAAACCGAGAAGCGTAGACAATGTTTCAGAAAAGCAGATTTTATTTTATTTTATTTTATTTTTTTATGAAACAAACATTTCCGACACTAATGAAGAATTAAGCGAAATAAGTAAATTAATGAAATGTGTCTGGGAGTGAAGAAACTGCCGAAATTTTCATTAATATTGATGATGAGTTACCTACTGAAGAAGAATAAGTTGATGCATGCGATTATATTCCTTCAGAATTTTCAACAAAAGCCGACTCTATTAGTGATGATGAAACAGATATTGAAACTGGAGATGCTTTTTTTCCAGCAAAATCGAGAATTTCCAAGAAGCGGCAAAACAGTGAGCAGTTAGACAAATTTTTTGTAAAAAAATATGATTTTAAAACTACGGACAGAGTTAAAATTTCAAATTGAAAAACAAATTACAAGTCATCGCTAGCAAAAGCAAACTTTTGTAACAGATTTTTTCGAAAGAATGTAAAAAACAGTGGATAAAGGTATGCTCAATTTTATTTCAATTTTATTGCTTAAAAAAATAATTTTAGTTTCTGATTAATCATATAATAGAGGTTTTAGGACATATAAAAGTCAATTAATGAAACATTAAGCATTTCTTAGCAATTTTTGAATCTGTGACGTTTTCCCAATAGCGGACAATTCCCGCGCTCCCGAGGTGTCCGTTAGGTCCAGAGGTTTTACTGTATCTCGTTCGCATTTCGACATTTTTAATTTTTATTTTATTTTTTTTTTATTTTATTTTATTTATTTTTTTTTTTTGCATTGGATAGCCGAGATCCGTCTCTACATCGTACCTTTTTTACTTTTTCGACTTTGGTTGCAGATATTTTTTAGAATGACACTTTCTTTTTCAGAACCGGTTTTGAAAGTGAAAGTAACTTTATAAAAAATATCTGTCACCAAAATCGAAAAAGTAAAAAAGGTGCGATGTAGAGACGGACGACGGCTATCCAATGCAAATAAATATTTAAAAATGTCGAAATGCAAACGAGATATTAGAGAAATCCTTCCCCATAGGATTAGCATTAGCTCGTGAGTGTCTTCGCCGGCAGGGACAGGAGCCTTAAGGTAATGATCAGCGTTGAATTCAGACGTTTTTCTCCGGGGGGGGGGGGGGCGTATTTCAGAGATCCTGTAGTGAAATTGCATTTTTGTCCATTAAAACGCATAAAATCTGAAACCTTTCGGGGGGACATTTCAATGCTCCGGAGGAATGCCCCCCCCCCCCCGGGCCACCCGAAAGATTCCGTTTTCTGTTACATGGGGCCTATAACGACATTCTTACAAAATAAGAATCTTTGTTTTAATTTTGTTTCAGATGACCAGAAGGGTTGCAATTGTGTAAACCGGCACATCCCCTTTTTTTTACCCCTAACTTTACTTATTTAATTTTCTTTTCTTTTTTTTTCAAACATTTTTTTTTATTTTGAAAATATCAATAAACATGTTGCAAAAAAAAATTAATTCTAAAATATTTATCTATATTTTTTTTTTATTAAACTCGACAAAACACACAAAATCTATGCCTCTAGACCAGAATACCCCCTTAAATATTAAAATATTAAATACTAATAATTAATATAAATTTTAAAGCAACGTTAAAAACGCCAGAATTTGCAAACTTTGAGCAGAGTAGTTTCGGTAGCGTTTAGCGTTTAGCGCTCAGTGCAAAGAATAACAGAAACTTGCTCAATTATATAGAGGAGAAGCGGATTCAACCGAGAAGTTCATTAACCAATGGGGAAACAGGAAAATACGGGTACCTGCCAATAGGAGAATAGCATAGGTAATGCCACCAAAAATGTGAAAAAAAAAATCCGCTTGAAATTGAATCCGCTTCTCCTCCTTATAATTGAGCACGTTTCCGTTATTCTTTGAACTGAGGACGGTACACTAAAGGCTACCGAAACTAAAAATGTCTCAGATCTCCAAAGACTAATCAGAATCTTAGTCTTTTAGTTTTAGCATTTTATAGAATACTTTTATAACACCTTCATCTATAAAATAGAACAATTTTTGAGATATTAATAACATAATGTTCTCCCACTAACTTCTTTAAATGTTAATGATACTTATTTATTTAATGCAATCTTTTTAATCTGTCCTATTTAAAATTTTATGATCTGTCATTACCTGGTTGTTTAAAATAACTAATTGCATTTGTTTTGATATCACTAGGCTCGGTATACAGCTGATGAAATAGGTAAATCCTGGTATGAAATGCCTGTGCCGAAAACATCTCGCACTGAAGAAGCTACATATTTAGAACATAAGAAAGCGACTCTAAAAAAAATAGAAGAGTTGAAAGACGATATGGATAAAGAATTTCGTTATAAGGTATTTTCGTGTTTTTTTTTGTTTTTTTTTTTTTTAGATGTGTTCGTAACTATATAAATACGTATAGCACCTATAGTCGTCGTCTGATCCGTCCGTCTGTCCGCATATAACAGCGCAAACACTATCCAATCGAATAGTTTAAAATTTAATATGAATAATCGTCGCAGAATTTTGTCGAACCATTTCAAATTTTATGAAAATCGAATCAAAACTTAAAAAGATATGAATAAAAGTTTTCTTCATTCTATTAAATCCTATCATACGTAATGAATTTAATGATATCCCATGACAGGTAATGATTCTAGGTTGCCATGGTGATTACGTCTTATTTAAGATAGAGTCCTATTATTTCCGTATTAGTCAATTTAATAAATGTAATCGTAATAAATTTTGTATTCATGCATTTTTTGCATAAGAGTGCAACAGCTGTTGCACCAAGATCTGAATAATTATAAAAGTAGTTGTAGTACGAACGCACTTCATTTGCCATGTTTGTCGTACATTTTCCGACTTGTTTTTTTTTTGTTGTTGCTGTTGTTGTTGTTGTTGTTGTTTTATTTTTGGTACACTACAAAATGTAGAATTTTTACAGATAATCTTCCATAATTGATACTACATTGAAAAAAAAAAGACAAATGATTCCTAAGAAATGCATGTTTCTCACAGAATTTAATTTAATATTTCCTATACAGTGTCTAGTATGTTCCAATTAAATTTAATTCTTATGTTGGATTTTTTAAACTTACCCTTGGATGATGACGATGTGAAAAGAACCCCTGACAACATCTAAAACTATAAGATACGGGGTCTTCAATTTTTTTCCTGAAAGTTGTTTTTTAGCAAATTCCGAAAGGTTATCTTCACTATCGGAAAGTTTCTGACATTAAACAAAATTTTTTTATTATTATTATTCTAAAATACTTATAGCTTGGTAGTTAAGTGAAGCATGCATGTGTATTTTGACTGTTGAGTCTACGCAAACCAGATTGCAATGAGTTAACTCATTCTCTACCACTGCGGTGAAGATGAAGTGTTCCACTGGACACAGTGTCGTAGACCGTTTTTTACCCAATAATTTTCAAATAGTACAGCCGTGGGAAAACAAGTAAACACCCCCTACTAACTCCTCAACAAGTTATCGTAGAAGAAAGTTACTGCTACCGAACGATTGGAAATAAACTCTACTTTTAAATGATGTATATAAAATTTGCTTAGACAGCCATCTACATATTAAAACGTACCCATACTTCATTTTTTCTCAATGGCAATACCTAATTTTAACAAGATATTTCAAATCTTCGGTTCAAACTATGCCTAGACACCAAATTTCAAATCATTTGAATGATAAGTTTTTGAATTATAAACATTCAAAATTTGGTGCTTCTAATGTTAAATTACATTTCCATATTTTCATTAATATCTCCTGAAATTATACTCCTAATGTGCTATTTTTTTGTGTAGCAACTAGGGGGCTCTGCCTCCTACGAGCTACGCTCGTCAACCCCCGTTCAGACACCGCAGATACTAACAGCACGCTAATTTGATCGCCTTTAAAAATATTTCGGAAGATTGAATTATAATTTGAATCTGACAATTATAATCTGACGTAATTTTCATCAAACTTTTCTTTCTCTTTTTAATATTCACGTCAAAATACTTTTGTTAGAAATGAAATATTATGATCATCTTAAAATGTCAAGTAAATGTCTCGCGCAATTTTTAAATTAAAACTGTTTTGCAATATTATTTTTTGATCATTTTACGTAATAAGTGTAATATGACGTAAATTCTCCTATTTAGGACTTCTAACGCATGTTGCTGAATTTATTATTTTACAATATTCTTTCTCATTTAAAATTCATGTGTAACTATAGTTTTTATGACGTAATTTTCAATGAGTTTCTGTTTTTTATATTTTTTGTTTATAATAGTCACGTGTAAAATAAATTTTTAATTTGAAGCAAACATTACTGTTAGCGCTGTTTATACAGTTGGCAACAGTTTAAATTAATAAAATTTTCTAAAATTTGTAAAAAATATCTCTCGAAATGCTGAAAATTTGAATTTAAAATAGAAATAAAACCTCGAAAACTTATTCAAATTAAAAAACTAACTGCAATCTGCACACCGGGAAATTCTGACGCATAAAATGATCTAAAAATGATTAAATTCCTATGTACAGTTTTTGCTCCTATAAAACTTTTTTAATGGAACGATTTTGTCCAACTTTGGCATTAAATATCGCTTAAAATAATTCTTCGATTTGAAAACTGTCTGCATCAGCGTGTTTATCAAACATTTTTCTATAATACTACCGATTTTCATATTTTTGTATGCAACAGTTTTTTTTAATATTAACGAAGAAAGACCTCCGGTCACAAGAAATTCAAAACCGGCGGCGGTGACAGCGGTAGTTACTTTTTTTTAGAATAGAGAGAAAAATAATTCTTCGGTTTGAAAACTGTTTGCATCAGCGTGTTTATCAAACATTTTTCTCTAATACTACCGATTTTCATATTTTTGTATGCAACAGTTTTTTTAATATTAACGAAGAAAGACCTCCGGTCACAAAAAATTCAAAACCGGCGGCGGTGACAGCGGTAGTTACTTTTTTTTAGAATAGAGAGATTATATTAATTGACATAATTATTTAAATTTTAACTAATATAAATATTTTCGTAACAATAATATAAGTCTAACGAGTTTAACGATGTATTTTTGTTTAATAAAACTAGGGGGCTCGGCCCCCTACGAGCTACGCTCGCCAACCCCCGTCCAGACACCGCAGACTCTAAATGCACGCTAATTTGATCGGCTTTAAAAAGATTTCGAAAGATTCAATTATAATTTAAAAAACAGTGGCGATCTCCCTATAAACGAATTTCTATTCATTTCTCTTTGATTGGGGAATTTTAACGCCAAATCCGCTGCGGTACTACTTGATTACCCTGTCGACCAATTTCGCCAAATTATATAAATCGCCAAACCACTCGCCAAATTATACAAATTGTTATAATTTCTCTCAATTCTAAAAAAAAGTAACTACCGCTGTCACCGCCGCCGCCGCCGCCGGTTTTGAATTTTTTGTGACCGGAGGTCTTTCTTCGTTAATTTATTTTAAATAACGAAAGAACAAATAAATTCGTACAACATTAATAAAAACACAAATAAAACGTCGAAATAAAAATAACTTCATGACGTATACACGTGTAACAACATTTCAAAATAAGCTAATATAAAAGGAATTAAGTAAAGAGAGTCTTTGTCTCCTGGGATTTTTTAACAAAGCGAAAAGAAAGTTCTTTTAAATGAAACATTTAAAATTAATTCGCAAAATATCAAATAAATGTCTAGCGCAATTTCTAAATTTAAACTTTTTTTCAATATTATTTTGTGTTCATTTTATGTAATGACTATAACGTGACGTAAATATGACGTAATTTCTCCTAAGACTTCTAACGCATGTTAATGAATTTATTATTTTACAATATCCTTTCTCTTTTAAAATTCACGTGTATACTTTTTATGACGTAATTTTTAATAAGTTCCTGCTTTTTATACGTTACTATTTAATTCTAATTTGAAAGTTTTTTTCCTGTTTATAATAGTCACGTGTAAATAAATTTTTAATTTGAAGCAAACATTATTGCTTGCGCTTTTTATACAGTTGGCAACGGTTTAAATTAGTACAATTTTCTGAAATCTGTAAAAAATATCTCTAGAAATGCTGAAAATTTGAATTTAAAATAGAAATAAAACCTAAAAAAAATGAGTCAAAATAAGAAAATTAATGCAATCTGCACTCCGGCAAATTCTAACGCATAAAATGATCTAAAAATGATTACACTGCCATGTATAGTTTTTGCTGCTATAAAACTTTTTTAGTGGAACGATTTTGTCCAACTTTAGCATTAAATAACTCTTAAAATAATTCTTCGATTTGAAAACTATCTGCATCAGCGTGTTTATCAAACATTTCTGTATAAAACTACCGATTTTCATATTTTTGTATGCATTATTTTTGTTAATATTAACGAAGAAAGGCCTCCGGTCACAAAAAAATCAAAACCGGCGGCGGCGGCGGCGGTGACAGCGGTAGTTACTTTTTTTTAGAATAGAGAGATAATACTAAAATACGCAAACATAAATATGTTGAATTTGCAATTTTTATAATTTTATGATATGAATTATGAATTATGAAATTAATATTCGAAAAAATTATGAATCGCAACCTACAATTTTTTTTGATGGATTTAGATTTATTAAGTCCTGCTTTATGGAAATCCAAACTTTCACATTTTTCTTCCAAGTAGTTTTCAAATTATGCTTAAAAAACGGCAAAATGACGGTTTAAGGAGCCCGTCTATGATAGAAGTGACTAGATATTTTGAAATTTCTTATGCTATCCAGTAGCAGTCTTCAATGACTGCTTGAGTGGCGCTTAAGATGCCTTGATCAAGAAGGGAGCTCTCTCGGTCAATAATCGAGTACCGAACTTCAATTTGGATACAGCCCCTAAAATACGCTTTTTTTAAATAATTAATTTCTCGGAAACTTATCGAACGAATTGCATAAAAATTTGTTTTTAGGCCAATTGAAGGGTGTACAGTTCATTTATGCTGTCAGAATTGTGTACTAATATTGAAAAAAACAAAGTTATGGTTCGTTTTAATATGTAGGGTTGGGTTGGGTTGGGTTGATTTTTGACGGCCGATTATTTACGCGAGGTATATGGGCCCGAGGGAGGGGTGCCCTTCGTGGGGGTCTTTCTAAGGGAACCTAACCCGTATTAACGCATGGAAATCCAAGGTTCGAAGAAAATCACGAAAACTCCGAACGATTAGGCCGACGGGCGCGATTGGGGTCGAACCCAGCACCTCCCGTCTACCAGCTTCGAGAGCAGAACCTCTCGGCCACTGGTGGGGCAATTTAATATGTAGATGCCCCCTAAACAAATTTTATATACATTATTTAAAAGTAGACTTTATTACCAATCGTGTGGTACCAGTAACTTTCTTCTAAAATAATTTTTTGCAGAGTTAGTAAGGGCTGTTTACTTTTTTTTCCACGACTGTAGATATAAAGTTCAGAGCTACCAGCTTTTACGCTTTATTCGTACCACTAAAATTTAATAGTAATTTTTTTCTTGTATAGGTGATGAAATCTGAGATTAAGTAAGCCGAAAATTTCTATTAGATTTTATTGGAAACAAAAAAGCGTTTAAAGTGTGCAATTATATAATCATAATGCATGCAAATAAATTATTTCAAATCGGGTTTTCGTTGAAATACTTTGGATTTTGGTATATACAATACTCTCGTTAGTGCGTCTCCGCTTAAGAAGTATCTCCTGTTAATGAGGACAATTTTGTTTCCTCATCTTTTTCTATTTAAAATTAATGTTAAAGACATCGCTTAACCACTTCGGGACGGGAGCCCTTTACGAAATTTTTAATCTTTTGTCACCGTTTTTTAAAAACAGAAAATTGTGTTTTCTTGAATCGAGAAAATGCGTTGATTAAATAAGGCAAATTTTACAGTAAAATTTTACTGGTGAGGAAAAACAATGATTCTGATTGCTTCATGCGGCACGTATACGTGTCGCTCGTCCCCAAGGGTAACCCCTTGGGGATGCATTATCCGATGCATGCGACATCGGATAATGCATATAATTTTTTTTTTTTTTTTTTTAGCAATTAACCGGGCAGAGTCTAAGGACACTCTTTTTGTACATTATTTTCAAAAGAAATTTTGATGCTACGTCTTTTATTGAGATCAAAAAAGTGTTAGTGATACTGGTAAAGAGAAAGATAACCACAAACGACAATTTGAGAGGTTCAAAGGCTGCTTCCGACTGTTATTACCAATCAAAATCTGATGTAACAGATCAAATTTTGAAGCGTGTCGCAAAATTAAAAAACGATACGGTAAAAAGATCACTTGTTCCACTTACGAAAAGAAAAGTGACTAATTAATTTAAATATATTTAAATTATGTAAAATATGTAAATACGGCAATTTATTTGTCTATTTTGCTTGTCGTGAGTAATTAGTTCTTTTAAATTAAGATTATCGTCATTAATCTGCATTTTTACTAAAAATAGTAAATTAAAAGAACGTTGTTTCTTTCAGCAGAAAGTGCTAACCTATTTTTTTTATCTAATGCAATTAATTCAATCAAGGGATTATTTTTATACCACTTAAATATTTACATGGCTTAATGCCGACTTCGGTTAAAGCGGTTGAAAATGGCCTCCCTTGGAAGCCCGCACTAACGGGAGTCCACTGTAATATCTTTTATTATTGTGTATATAAGCAGTGTTACCAAATCTGGGGGGTTTTTTTATTCAGAGATTCCGAATTCACACCAGAAAATTTTTAATAGTACAGTGGAACACCGCTAATCCGACTAATTGGGACCGGGGCCTGTTCAGATTACAAAAAATTCGGATTACCTGAAATTCCGATAAAATTAGAAAAGAAAAAGATGCGTGCTAAAAATAATGTAAGTTATAAGTACTCAGTAGTATAGTAAACATACTGTAATCCGGCACGACACTCGGAAAAAAATAGTATTCCTTGTTTAACCCCTCCTGATGTTTATAAAAATCCGATGGAACTTCAGAATGAGGAATTGCGTAGCAAACCATTACAAACGATTCAAAATCGCGAATCTATAAATAGCCCAGTCACCACGTCGAGTAGGTGGGGGGGGGGGGAGAAAAAAAACATTTCTGTAGATAATTTGCGAAATCAAATTGTTGAAAGGAAAAATAAATTTTTATCATCTGAATTAAATACTTTTTGCATTTTAGAAAAGATTTCTATAGTAACTGGCAAACAAACTGATATTCGAGATTTTTTTTTTTAAGATGGCTTCTACGAGTAGGCCTACAGTGCATTCATTTTACATTTTTCATATCAGTTTTCATTTTATATTCGCGTACATATGTTGTACTTTTACATTATTATTTTATTATTCTATTCAAGCTATTTAAAGAATAAAAAACATGCTTTACTACCATTTTTTGTTTAATTCTAACTTCTACATGTTTTTCTCGACATTCATCCTATAATCCGGAAAATTTCGTAATCCGACAAGTCCAAAAATTAAAAAATAAAATAAAATCGGTTCGGATTAGCAGTGTTCTGCTGTAGTTTTTAATTATTTTACTCGTGGATTGTTCATTTCTATGCAAAACAAAAAGAAATATTTAAAATTTATGGTGAGAATTCGGAGCGTCTGAATTTTAAAAAAGTCAAATTTGGCAAAAGTTAACCTCAAGTCAGCTATGCAACTTAGCTCTTTGCAAAAAAGCATCACTGGGCAGAGGTAAATCTCAAGAGTTGCTTATTATACAGGGTGTCCGGTCTCAACGGTGTCCAATGGCTAATTCCTAAACTGTTAGTCATAGACATATAGTTCCAATTACAAAAATGTTTTAAATCAGGTAAAGAAACATTTTAAAAGCGATTTGGGTCAATAAAAACATTTCTTAAAAAATTACGAAATTTAAATTTTTATACGGTCCCCCGATCCTATAAGTTATATTTAGTAATTTTTTCCTATTACACTGACAAGTGAGACAAAAAAAGTCCCATTCATATAATGCTAAAATTAAGCGAGTTATGAAACTTTAAAAATGCATGACTTATGCGACTTTTCTACTCTGAAAACAAATGAGTTCGGCTTGGCTTTGGGGGATCATATGCCAAGTGTTTAAAGTATTCGAAGGTCTTACTTCATGTGAATCTGCGCTTTGAAAGAAAATCCTACAAGTATTATGATTAAGTCTCAAATTGGCTAATATAACATAGGTTTTATTTTGTCAGGATTTGAGACTGTTTCTCTTATGATTTCTTTTAACAAGTTTTTATGTTACTTCAACAATCATATGTATGTTTTTCCAGTTCAAAATTTGTACTCTAACTTTAACCCACTTTTAAATATCCGATCGAGATTGCATTTTACATACTGGCGCAAATCCGATAACAATCTAATATTATTAAGATTTTCGGTGGTTACCATTTATACTTATTTTACAGGATAACACAAAAAATTTTGGATAAATTTCTGCCAAGGAGTTTAAGAAAAAGTTTTAGATTAGATAATACAAGACTGCGATTGTTGGGTTTTTCACATTTATGTATTTTTTAGCACTGAATCCGATAATTACCTTAATTTTTAACCGTCATGTCAGGATGTTTCGCAAATCATAAATTTTCAAATTTAAAGAATAACAAAAATCAAATACTATAAAGTAGCGGAGATGGTTGTGTTTTTTAACTTTTGATAATTGATTTTTACGCACTTTTTAGAACTGAATCTGAAAATGACCTTCATTTTTAACCATCACGTTAGAATTTTTTTTGCAAATCGCAAAT
Source organism: Maratus speciosus (assembly GCA_963932465.1). Classification (NCBI taxonomy): domain Eukaryota; kingdom Metazoa; phylum Arthropoda; class Arachnida; order Araneae; family Salticidae; genus Maratus; species Maratus speciosus. The sequence continues at coordinate 139,817,650 of OZ010793.1, forward strand.
GTGTAAGTTAAAATATAGCTAAAATCTCATACTATAAAACATATGTAAAACATTATTTTATTTTATTTTATTTTATTTTATTTTATTTTATTAAAAAATTTATTCGATATTTTTGCTTATCCTGGGATTCTTACGGCTAAACAGCTGAGTGGTCCGATGAGATGGGGGAGGAAATTCAATTTTAACATTGAACTCCTTAACTTTTAAATTTGGAATGTGCGAAAAATCCTGATATGATAGTTAAAAATGAAGGTCAATTTCGGATTCAGCGGTACAGAGTATACAAGAATCAATTATCATTAGCTAAAAAACATGACATAACCCAACTTTTGCAGGCTTCTACAATCTAATAATATTTTAAAATACGTATCATTTTGTAAAGAATTGAGGCTGTTAATTTAGAATCATTTTATTTAAGAAAAATTCTGTTTTTTCTTTCTTCTTAAATGTTTATTACAAATTGTATATTTTCCATTAATATGCCAGAATGATTAAAGATTTCAAATTTATATTGAATTGTTAATTTTACTCCCAGATATTTTTTATATCTGACGAAATTATATTTCGACTAAATTTGTGAATGACCCCCAATTTGCAGCAAAAAATATGCTCCAACTTTAAACAGCTATTACTCGGTCAATTTTAATCGTAGAATAACGGGACTTTTTTTGTATTACTTGTCAGTGTAAAAGGGAAATTTCACTAAATATAACTTATAGGACCGGGGGACCGTATAAAAATTTAAATTTCGTAATTTTTTAAGAAATGTTTTTATTGACCCAAATCGCTTTTAAAATATTTCTTTACCTGATTTAAAACATTTTTGTAACTGGAACTATATGTCTATGACTAACGGTTAAGGAATTAGCCATTGGACACCGTTGAGACCGGACACCCTGTATAAGAAACTCTGGAAACAAAATGTTAATACCTTGTGTTCGTTTGGTGTTTCAGAAATGTATTTTCTTTCTTAATTTACAGCGAGAACAAAGGGTGATATTAGCGGCTGTAGCTCGCTCAAAGCCAAAACCATTCGAGGAATGGACGGACAATTTCAAATTGGACTTCAAAGAAGTCGCCAAAGCAGGCGAGTTTTCTCATCAAGGCACCCACATGTCGATGGCGAACGCTGACAAATGGCTCGAAAATGCTGGTGTCCTGGATCATCGCAAACTTACTCTAATTCACACAGGATTCTGTTTTTTGGCTAGTGGTGGTAGCAGGTAAATATATGTGCATTTTATCTACAAGGGTAATGTGCGTAATGTCTAAAAGTTCTTTGTTGATTTGTGTATTTTTATTACAGTCATTTCAAAACTGTGACTTTTAGATTGGTGCCTCGGATAAAATAAATAATTATTTCCTCGTGAACCCCTAAAAGATCGATAGTACAGTCATGGAAAAAAAAAAGTGAACACCCCTTACTAATTCCTCAACAAATTAACGTAGAAAAAAGTTACTGGTACCGAACGATTGGAAATATAGTCTACTTTTAAATTATCTATATGAAATTTGCTTAGGGGGGCATCTACATATTAAAACGAACCCAAACTTCATTTTTTTTTTTAATGGCAATACCCAATTTTAACAAGATATTTCAAATCTTCGTTTCAAACTATGCCTAGATACAAAATTTCAAGTCATTTGAATTATATATTTTGGAATTACAAACATTCAAAATTTAGTGCTTCTAATTTGATATTTACCGTGTGATTCTGATGTGATAAAACATTTTCATATTTTTATTAATATCTCCTGAAATTATATTCCTAATGTGCTAAGTTTTTGTGTACCAATACTACTAAAATTCCAAACATAAATACGTTGAATTTGCAATTTTTATTATCTTATGATATGAATTATGAATTATGACATTAATATTCGAAACGTTGTGAATTGCCACTTACATTTTTTTTTTTTTTTTTTTTTTTTTTTTTTTTGACGGATTTAGATTTATTAAGTCCTGCTTTATGAAAATCCAAAACTTCACATTTTTCTTCCATGTGGTTTTCAAATTAAGCTTAAAAAACGGCAAAATGATAGATTAGGGGGCCGTCTATAGTAGAAGTGACTAGATATTTTGAAAATTCTTATGCTATCCTGTAATCTAGCAGTCTTCAAAGGCTGCTTGAGTGGTGCTTAAGATGCCTTGATCAAGAAGGGGAGTCTCTCGATCAACAATCGAGTAAATTCAATTTGGATAGACCCTAAAATATGCTCGTTTTAAAATAATTAATATCTCGGAAACTTATCGTACGAATTGCATAAAAATGTGTTTTTAGGCTAATTGAAGGGTGTAGAGTTCATTTATGCTGTCAGAATTGTGTACTGCTATTGAAAAAAACAAACAAAGTTATGGTTCGTTTTAATATGTACATGCCCCCCTAAGCAAATTTTATATACATCATTTAAAAGTAGACTTTATTAACAATCGTGTGGTACCAGTAACTTTCTTCTACGATAATTTTTTGCAGAGTTAGTAAGGGGTGTTCACTTTTTTTTCCACGACTGTACAGTAGTATCTATACCACTTAATTTTAATCAAAATTTGTACCAGAGTTTTTGAATGAAATTTTTTTATATCTTTGGTAAAATAAAATTTTATAAATGCATTTCATTAATTTTAAATGAAATTTTTCGAAAATTCTGGTGTGAATTCAACGTTACAGAAACACGATTATTTGCCCTTTAAAGGATTAGACATTGTAGTGAGTTAGTTCACTTTGTAAGATTGGGATATATAAGTTATCCCAACTATATATATATCCCAAGCGTGCACTAGTAATTGTTCCAGTACTGGAACATTTGTTTTGTATTATAACAGGCCTAAGCATATAAGAGTGGGAACCACTGCGCTAGAGAGTATAGGTTATAGCTTTACTTCAGAAACAGAGGTTATAAGATTTTTTTTAATATCCAGAAGATTTACTGCACGTATAGGGAAGGATACATCATCGTATACCTATACTGCAGCCCTCTGGAACCAATGAACCAATGCAGATGATCACGAAGTATCTACGGTAAACCGTCTTCGCAAGATATTGTTAAGGGGACGGTAGAAAGAAAAAAATACATGTTATTTCCAACAACAAATTCTTCAAAAAAGTGTTCCGTACCATGAATTTTGAAAAAAAAACTACTGAAAATTTAAAAAAAAAAAACATATTAAAGCTATTGATTAGTTGTTTTTGTTGTTATTATTATTATTATTATTAAAAGAGAAGGGTGGACAACGGTGTGTTGTAAGATTACGTGCAGATTACGTTTATGGAACCTTAACATGTCTTGTATATGCATACATTTACTAATACGAAATCAGCCCTTTACAGGATCTTGAGCTTCGAGGCCGGGACAACTGTCCCGTGTACCTCCTTGCCCCTCCGGCTGTACACGTCCCTGAGAGAGCATCCTAAATATTTAATTTCATTACAAAATATTTATACATGCTATAACTATCAGTAGTACATTCAATAATAATTACAAATGATAGAAAAAAAATTTATTTTGAATTTGCAATTTGAATAATTTCAAATTCTGATAAGTAGTATACTGAGTTGCCTCGAAACTTTGAGCATGCGTCTCCTTCTTCTCTCTCCTCCAGTGATGAATCCAAGGGGGGAGCAGTGAGAAGGGGTGGGATTTCTCTCGAGCATTAAAATGTCACCCTTAGAGGTCTGCACCGGCCGGAATTTCCAGGCCCGACCCCGAACGAATGCTATCTTGGCCTGGCCCTGTGTAAAAATTAAAAGTTCGGCCTGAGTTTTTCACAGTTCACGGCCCGGCCCGTACAAAAATCAGTGAAAACAGGCCCGGCCCGTGCAAAAATAAATTAAATCATGCCCGATTCGGCCCGACTCAATTTCTACAAAAAATTCAGATTTTTCTTAACATACAATTACGATTCTTTTAAAGAATACTGCATACATATTTATGGGATAATTTTACAATATATTTTAAAATTACTATGTGTTCGCTAGACAGAAAATACATAATAGCGACATTAATGATTACTTAGATTCTTAGACGTTTCTACATTCAAATAAGGATTCATAAAAAAAAATTAATGTAGCTTAGAATTTAAAAAAAAGAGGGTTAAAAACATCATAACTTTTGAAGCTTTATGATAAAAAGTAGATTTGTGAAAATATTTCTGTCATTTATTAAGGCTTTTCTCAAATCCAAAGGAGCTACTTTCTGACACATTTCTGATTCATTTCTTTTCGGAAACGCAAAAAATTGACAGGTGTTCTTATTCAGAAACTATGTAATCGAGTGGCGATATCCATTTTTTGATAAAGGCAATATATCTTTAAGAAAATGCTGTTAAAGTTAGCGCTTTGAATCGAATTATCGAGTTTCCGGAAGCGATAGAACGGGAAAGGAGAAAAACCTGCCGTCACGTGACAAGAATCCCTTATATCTCGTTAAGTAATTTATTTATAAAAAATAGAAAATGCTATTAGATTCCAAATTCCTTCAATAGTCAGGTCTGTCAATTTTATGCCTTTACAGTTCAAAATTAGTCAGAAAATATGTCAGAAAGTTTCGCGTTGTTGAGCAGTGAATTTGAGAACCAGCTTAAAGTACATTTCCAAAGATTCCGTTAACAGAAGTTCATTATCGCTATCAATATTTTTACAAAATATATTGCCTACCCTACACATCCTGAGAACAATTAAGTCCAGTTCCGGTCCGGTTCGACTATGTAGGGGAAAAAATGCAAGCCTGATCTCGGCCTGGCACGAGTCTGCTGAAAAAATTAAGCTCGGGCTCATATACCATGTAACTGTCCGATGCCGATCTCTACGCTGGACATATTACATTTATGTATTGATGTTGTCAAACTAGCATAGGCTCGTGACGCACATTTATACTTATTCTCGCCAAAGTCTTATTGAAAATGGCTCATATTTTGTCGGCTTCGGTCAAATTTTGATATCGGGCCTGTAGGTCTGCTTAATTTTTTTTATCGTCCCGATACGGCTCGACAAGCCCGTTCAATGTTTTTGTCGGCCCGGCCCGGACCGTTTGAAGTTTCGCTTTCATTTTGCCGGTTCGAGTACGGGCCTCTGGCCAAACCCGGGCCGACCTCTAGTCTCCATCCAAGTAAGACTTGGAATTATAATATTTTTATTAATGGCCTAGGAGTGTATATTTAATAATCGTACTAAATTATTCAATCATTCAACAGGAATCGAGGTTTGTCGTTCACGGAATTCACCTATTTTCTTCAAATGATTTCTGCCACAAACGGAATGCCTCTAAGGGACATCACCAAAAGACTGGAAGTTTGTTTAAGAAAAGCAACACCTGCGGACTGATAAACAGCTATTCTGTTCTTAATGTATATCTTGTGAACGAGGAACATCCTGAAACTGTGTATATATTTTTATAAGAAATACATTTAAACATAATTTTAATAAAAAAAATTTTTTTTTAATGTGATTTGTAATTGTCCATTTATTTTTAACCCTAGAACTACCGAAAATTTTACTCAAGTTTTATAAAAATATTACACATCAGAATTCTTATTTAAAACTATTGAACATATTTACTTAACTCATTATTGTCTGGGTTACATATTTAGTTTATTTTAAAGAAATTTCTGGTTAGAATAAATATTTCGAATGTACCCATCGGGTCCATTGGACCCGTCTGGTAGACGGAGGGTTAAATAAAGTTCTATAATTATATAGGGTGAACCAAAAGTCTTCCCCTGATTATAAGTATTTATTGTGCCCAAACTATTATAATTAGACATATGTTTGTTTGGATACATTGTAAGTTCTGTTATAATTTTTTTATAAGACCACGTACCTGAATTTCAACTTTTGCTCCCTTGGTATAGCTCGGAGAATGTCTAATCTGTATTCTAGTTCCCGCCAAGTGTTCTTTAAACATGTCTTCTGTTACAGTACACGCAGCAGCTTTTATCGTAGTATTCAGTTCTTCAACGTCAGCAATTGGTGTAGGAAAGACTCTGTCCTTGATAAAGCCCCAAAAGAAAAAATCCAGAGGATTAATATCTAGAGAGCGCGGAGGACAGTGTGTTTGTCCATCCCTTCCAATCCACCGATCCGGAAATGTTTCGTTTAAAAACTACTAAAACTGACCTATCCAATGATACCACAATTTACATTATTATACAAACGGTTAATTTGTAATGAATTATTATAATCAGAGCAAGATTTTTGGTTCACCCTGTATACTGCGTGTGTACAGGTTCTACCACATTTTAACAGAATTTTTCGCAATATGAAATCGCTTTAAAAATGTTATAAATTCTACGGTTAAATAAGGTGACTACGAATTCTGAAATTTAAATACTAAATGGAAATGTTCTAATCTAAAATAAATAGTAGCAGACTCCTTGGAAATTTCAAGTAGTGCATCTTGTATATCAGCTGTTTAACCCAAAGCGATGTAAGTAAGCGTCCTATCTTAAATGGGAGAGGTAACCGCAAGATTAAAGGCGAGGTCATGTCAATCAAGGTCATATGCCACCCAGCGGACGGAGTGAACTACAAGAGGATTATTAACTTCTTTCCCCTTTGTGGATGATCTATAAGTTTGATATCTATGAAATAACTATCGTGATTTTATTCGTTTGTCGTCTGCAGTACTTAATTGATGGAAGTATAGATATAATTCTATTTATTTATTCGCCATTATTTAATTTATTAATTGAAGTTAGTTATTTAAACAAAATCAGTTATTTTAAGAACTTATATTATTTGGGAAAATGCCACGCTGGCGTTCTAATTATTGCAGTTTTCAAAACTGCAAAAATAACTCTCTATCTGAGAGAACTCATTTTTTTTCGCTTCCCAAAAGAGAAAAACAGGTTAGTTTTCTGTTTTATTATAATTTATAAATAAGTTAAAATATTATTTAACATATATTATTAAATGTCAGTGATTTTAATACGTTCTATTTGAATTATGTTTTTTTAATGCAATGAACAAGGACATATAAAAATTAGTTAATGTAAGTTAAGATAGAATTTTACAGCAGCGTTTTTAATTCAATTCCTGATAAGATAAAGTTATAAAAATTACATAAACATGTGTATTTCCAATGAGAATTAAACGTTTTATTACGCTTAGAGTTTAAGTATAAATTATTTAATTAATTTTAAGGCATATTTTTTATTTACCGGGCGCAGGCAATAAATTGCCAAATATTCTCTTGATTGAATTGTATTTATAATATTTAAAGTAGAAGCATTTCATTCATTCCATTTAAAACTCATTTAATTTTACATTAGGATCCACTTGAATTTAAAATGCAAGCAGTAATTCTTGTACTATTAAACCAGCAATAATTGATTATTTATAGTTTTAAATATTTTGAGAATTTTAGACAACAGCTTTAAAAAAATTCCTAAAATTGACAAATTACTTTTTTTTTTAAATCTAGAAATATGTCGGTCATTGTGTCATATCCGGGGAAAATAGTTTTCATGGGATACCTGCACTTCGCACAGGTGAATAACATTTTAATTTTAGAAGACAATCAAGAATTTTAGACAACAGCTTTAAAAAAATTCCTAAAATCGACAAATTACTTTTTTTTTTTAAATCTAGAAATATGTCGTTCATTGTGTCATATCCGGGGAAAATAGTTTTCATGGGATACCTGCACTTCACACAGGTGAATAACATTGCAGAAAGCATACAAAGTATAGAAGAAACTTCAAAAATTGGAATAAAATATAAAATATTTACAAATAGTACGTGGTATGCTCAATTAAACATTTATTATCTTACACCGGTTCTTCGCAGGGGTAAAATGGATAACTTTCCGTAATCGGGCCAATAGCCATGATTGGCGTCAAATGAGAAAACAGTATACAATTGTAACTGCATAAAAGTTAAATAATGGTTAGAAAATGAAAGTAACTTTTATCGAAATAACCCAATTGCGGAACATTCTCCAAATTTGAAAAAGGCTTATGAAACACACAACAATTGCCAATAACTGAAAACTATAGACTAATAATAAGCTCGACGTAGCAGTTGTTGGTCGGTAGCCAATAATTTCAAATTTCCCTTTTAATTTTGTCCGGTTTCAATTTTTGAATTTTTTTTTTTTTTTTTTTTTTTTTCAATCTGGCTTGCGCAAAAGAGTCGGAATAAGTAGCAGAAAAAAGGGCTGCGGACGGAAATGGGCCAATTGAACGTATTAAAATCACTGACATTTAATAATATATATTAAATAATATTTTAACTTTTTTATAAAAAAATATAGGGCTGAAAATCACGTTTAAGATGCTTAAAGATTTTAAATATTTCTCTTTTGCAATTTCCCAACCAGCTGGTATATTGAAATCGTAGTTTGTTACATAACTTACTCAATTGTTGTACTTGTATATACAGTTGTAACTACCATAAAGTATGTTTAAGGATTTATCAGCTACGTTTAGATAACGTAAAATTAATTTGCTAATTTGTAATCAAGTTGTAAAAATACTAAAATGTTGTATTGTTACTAGAAACACATCCATGTACATAATTTTTATTTTTCTAGCATATCTGGGAGGGAAAAATCAATTAATTTTTTTTATTTTTTCATACATATGAACAGGGTTAGATTAAATAAACTGTGTAAAAAGTACTTTTATGTTAGCCGGCCGCAGTTCATAAACCGTCAAATATTTTCCCCATCACCAACGCTTATGTTGCATTCATTTCATTCAAAATATAAAATCATCATTTTAAAAATATACTCGTCATTTGAAAAACATAACTTTATTTAAAATAGATACATACTGGTATATTACATCAATTTAAACACATGCTTTTCGCTCATTATATTTAAAATACATTTTTTTTCTAATAAATAATAACATAAACCCAAGGTGGGCAGGTTTCTTCCAATGTGGAAAAAAAAACGTGGAAAAAAACCATAGAATTAAAAGTTACGCCTATAACTTTTATTAGCAAAAATGGTTTTCTTTTAGCCTGAATAGCTTGCATAAAATTCAGGTCTATTTGAAGCTATTTACAATTTAAGAGTTATAGGCGGAAAAGCAGACAAAGCCATTTTAGAGAATACTTGTTAAAATTTTAATCGTGAATTTCAAATATTTACTCACTCATGGAAGATTAACCTTGTTTACCAGATTTATTGCAAAATATTTTTGTTACAGCTTGTTTTGATAAAAATATATGCATTTAAAAAATAGTTGCAATGTCAGTTTAGTTTCGGGGCAAAAAGTAATACTGTTTAGGTAGCATTAGTGCTTTTTCTCCCGAAATTAAAATGACGTTGCGATTTTTTTTTTTTAAATACACATATTTTCATGAAAACAAACTGTAATAAAAATATTTTGCAATAAATCTGGTAAACAAGGTTCATCTTCCATGAGTGAATAAATACTTGAAATTCATGATTAAAATTTTAACAGGTATTCTCTAAAATAGCTTTGTCTGCTTTTCCGCCTATAACTCTTAAATTGTAAATATCTTCAAATAGACCTGCGCACGAGATGCGCAGATGGTAGATATTCTGTCATATATGACGTCATACAAAAAACCCGCGTATTTGCGTTATTCACTCCATCCACAAGATGGCGCAGCTGTGTCAATTTACGGCAGATTCCAGCATTAACTTTGTACGCTTACTTATAGCGCTTTGGTTTAACCCCTTGAGGAGCAAGCAGAAATGTCTCTAAATATTGAATTCTGATCGGAAAAATCGAAAAACTTTATTTTTAAATAAGGAAAAGCAATTTTCCAACGATTTTCCTCCAAAGTTAAAAATATAAAATTTAGTTAAAATTTTCTGCTGAGAATCTTGTTTAAATAAGGTGGGATATATTTTATCCCACCGCCCCTCAAGGGGTTATCACTATTTCTACCAAGAGGTGTCAAAAGACACCTTTCGGATTTTAGCTTAAAATTATTCTCTAAGTTTAACCCCTTAACGCTCGAATTAAATTACGGTTGAATAATTCAAATTGCTTATTGGCACCACTTTTATGAAAAAGAAATATTCACCTTATTTAATGACAGTAAAAACGATACTAGAATATTGCCAATTTCACTATTTTATAAAACTGGTGGGAATCAAACAATTTGAGTAAAAGACACAGCCCGAGAATATCTCGGGAGCGAGAATTAAGGGGTTAAGGGGACCTTCTACATTAGGGAAACCAAAAAAAAAGCACTTTTTATGATTTTTTTTTTTTTTTTTTTTTTTTTTTTTTTTGTAAGAAAACTGCATGATGGGTCTTTTTGAAATTTTAGCAGTTTATTGTATATATCTTAAGGTATACACAAGAATTTTTTTATTAGATTTTGTTGCTTCTACTCTAAGTTATTAACAAATATGTTCAACCACATTTTTTGACACGGTGAGCAAGATTAAAAAAACTACCCAATGGATCATCTTGATGTTTTTTATTATTAAAGCTTGTGTAATTGCCTTCGATATGAATTAAAGCTTTTACTAAAATTATTTAAAAAAATTTATTAACAGATAAGAACGAATTTTTTTAACAAAAACAATTTTTTTAAATAACTTTTTGTAATAAATTTATGGGTTCCTTTAATTTTAGAAGCTATACTTCCGAAGTTTACGAAAAAAATTTATTTTTGTGTTGCAAATAATTCTACAAGGCGCTATCATGACCACCGTCCAGACGAAAATTTCCAAAGCAGTTGAACATGTTTGTTTATAACTTAGAGTAGAAGTAACAAAATCTAATAAAAAAAATTCTTGTGTATACCTTAAAATATGTACAATAAACTGTTAAAATTTCAAAAAGATCCATCATGCCGTTTTCTTACAAAAAAATCATAAAAAAGTGCTTTTATATTTAGTCTCCTATGGAAAAGGCCCCCTTAATCATTTCTCCACAATTATTTTTGTGGCTTTTCATACAGTAGTTGTTAGATTAATTCAGCGGTATCATTTTCCTCCAGCTGATCCTGGATCTAAAAATATGCATATGGTATAGCTACTTCTACCATGAGGTATCTTTTGACATTTCATAATTCGTAATTTCTAACTATTTCATAATTTCTAATTTTAAACAATTTTACATGTAAATATCAACACTATTTTACAGCATCATATCAATTATAATCATATTATAGAATCCCGATTTCCGTTGTAAAGGAAAATACAGGAGTTGCTGCATAACTTTGATATTAGCTTCAGCTTGTTCCCGCCATGATGTATTTTAGCGTAGATCATTGCAGTGACTAGTTCTAAAATATTGAATAACGCGCTTTGTTCTCCAATTCTAATAGTGAGTTCAATACATATGAATTTTGTCTTGATTCATGTAAAAACTGTGATATTGAATAAGGAAAGAATTTTTTACACTGCTGTTTTTATGATTACTGTTGTTGTTGTTGTTGTTGTTGTTTTTGTTACAAAGGTTGAATTTTTATACTGAAAGTTTGATAAGTTAATAATATTAAAATTTTGATTTTCTAATAAAAATTATAAAAATGAAGAAAATAATATTTTTAATTGTTGTTCCTGTTGACTTAAACATGTTTGATTACATTTATGTATATTTATATTTTGTAGATTGTTGAATTAAGCTATAATGTATAATCTGATTAAATGATTTCTAATAAATACGTATGAATGTAATAGTAAATATATTTTTCAAATTATCTACCACATTTAACTAATAATTGGAAATTCCGACAGTTTTGGCAATTATTCGCATTCAAACGCAAAGGTGTAGACACCTTTTGGTAGAAATAGTTAAACACAAATTCGTGGTAGAAATAATGTTAACACTAGAACGGCGGGAAATTTTGCTCAAGTTTTATAAAAAATATTTCACATCAGAATTTTTATTTAGAACTATTTAACTTATTTATTTAAGTTATTTTTGTGCAGCATATGTTAATCTTATATTATAAAAAAAATTCTGGTTCGAATCGAAATGTATTCATTCGGCAAGGGTCAAAATGACCCCTCGCCGCAGTTCTAGTGTTAAAAAAGGTGATACTAGCTTTAACCCCTTGAGGGGGAAGCAATTACGTTTGTGAAATGCTGAATTCCTACAGGAATTTTGAAAAATTCTACTTCAAAATATGTAAAAGCAATTTTACGGCTTTTTTCCACCAAAGTTTAGAAAAGTAAAATTTAATAAAATTTTTCTGGTGTAAAACTTCATTAATCGTAGGTGGTATATAATATATACCGGTGCCCCTCAAGGGGTTAAGATATGGTAGAACACAAATAAGTTCTTTTTGAAAAATTAGGGTCGCAATTGTTGTTGCCAAGTCCAGTGTCACAGATTGCAGGACAGTGGTTTCTAAATCGGATATAAAATTATGAATATTGATTAGTCTCTCTATTGATCTATCTATGATATAAATAGTTTTATTTAATAGTGCATCCCCAAACATATCTTTAGAGAGACTCCCTTAATTATAATACTATATATATTAGACCAATCCTAACCTTTATCTATCCAAATGAACATTCAAAGTTTCTAAATATGTCAGGAAAATTATTTATCTAGAAGTCTTATTTATTTAGTAGTTTGGATAGCTATATTATATAATTTCCTTAAAATATAACCAACTATTTAAAAGATTAAATATTTGTTTTTTACAGTTTTTCTGTTAAGCTAAACTTTTAAACACTTTTTTTTTTTTTAAACAAGCAGTTTTCGACTTTGCTTTGCAATTTTTTTCCCTCTCTTTCTCTTTAGCTTTATTTCTCTCTTTAGCTTTATCTCTTTAGCTTATTTTTTTCCCTTTGGGAAAGAAATAAAAACAAAAGGAAAACTTTCTTACAAGGAGTTAGTATGTTTGAAGTTCAAGGGATATTTTTCAGATTTTTCAATAGACGAAAATTAGTTGTAAAGTTGTCTTTTTTTCCTTTTTAAGATCTCAATAGAATCTGTTCTTTTCTTTTTTTTTTTCTTTCAACGTGTAATCTGAATTTTTAAATCTTAAATTTTAAATAAAGTTCCGTTGATATTTATATACTGGGTGTGTACAGGTTTTACCACATTTTAACAGAATTTTTCGCCATGTGTAATTCCAGTAAAAATTTTATAAATTCTACGGTTAAACAAGGCGACTACAAATTTTTATTACGAAATTACGAAATTTGTAATGGCCATAGCCAAAAACATACACATGAAATTTGGTTCAGTTCTATGCATAACTTCAGACACTTTTCGATGGTACAATAATAAAAATGGCACTAAAATTGCTATTACAATGCCCCCTTATCTGTTGTTTCAATTAGCATTCCTCAACAGATTCAACAAATTTGCCGATATTTGCTCTCTAAACTGGATTGAATGGTGCATTCTCAAACAAATGCTATACTTAAAAAATTTTACAAACTAAAGAAATTAAAATGCTTTATATTTATTGTAATAGAAAATATTTTCCTGAAAGTATAATTTCATACTTAGATTTTTCTTTAGTATCCAGTCGTAAATAACACAGTTCTTTTTTTACTACCGGGCTCTTCCACTTCATCTATTTTCATAAAACTTCTTTAATTTTACATTTTTTCTTTTTAAGGAGGTATCGAGCACTTTGCCAGAGATGGTGCTGTATTGCTGTATTTATTTATTTCACGGGAGAAAAAGACCTCGAAAATTGTATTGCTTTGCATTTGTTTTTTTTTTTTGTTTTTTTTGTTTTTTTTCAGGGATGAGAGCGCTCCAACCCACATGACTGCCTGCTACCACTAAATTTTAATAGTATTTCTCGCCTTATTTAATGACAGAATTTCTAAGAATTAATAAAGTAAAGAATACTGTTAAAATTTAGTGGTGAAAATCAACCATTTGGGTCGGAGCACTCTCATCCCTGTTGCTTAAATCAGTTTCTGTACCGTTAGTAAAGAGATTAAAGAAAACTCGTATTAATATTATTGAACTTTATTTAAATTTGTTTTTCTTCACCTAAACACTTGATTAACTACGTAATATTCTAACATTTTCGCATATGATTCGAACACAAAGAAACCAAATTCTGAATTTTATTGGAAAATTAGTCGGATGTGCCAATCCCAAAACTTTCTTCTTTCTCATACATGTTACTATTTCAAAAAGTTGTTACACATGTTAATACTTCAGTGTTATTTCAATACTACATCAATTTGACTTTCATCCCAAGTTTCTGCTTCATTTTACTAATCGGAGTAAAAACGAGTTAATCTGAATCATAATATTTATTAAAATCAAAATTTTTCGTTATTCTGTTGCACATCAACTGCTTGAGAATCGCCGGGTTAGCTGGATGCCAATTGCCCGTCACTCCACGTACAATAGAACTATGAAAAATCAAGAATAATCGCTATTACAGCGCAGCCTTCCGCCGGATCGTTACCAAATTCACGTGAAACCTGCTAGCCAAACCTACACATGAAATTTGGTTCATTCTATGAATAACTTCAGACATGGTGCAGCAATAAAAATAGCACAAAAATCGCTATTACAGTGCCCCCCTTCCGTCGGAATATTTCCAAATTCAAGGAAGACCTTCTGGCCATTGCCAAAAACATACTCAAAAAATTTGGTTCAATTCTATGCATAACTTCATGCATTTTTCCATGGTACAGTGGTGGAAAATTGGCGCAGGGGTGGAGCCTATTGACACCACTAAATTTTTATGGTATTATTCAGTTTAATAAAAACTCAGAAATTTGATCATTAGGTAAGAGGCAAAAAACTACTATAATTTAGTGGTGTCAATAGGCTCCACCTCTGCGCCAATTTTCCACCACTGCATGGTACAATAATGAAAATGGCACAAAAATCGCTATTACAGCGCCCGCTGTTGGCAGAATATTTCGGAATTCACGTGGGGCCTTTGAAGATAAGAATGCTGCACATTGTGCTATCTACCACTGTGTCTTCAAATTTGTGCTCTGTGTCATATGTCTGAACTTTGAATTCTACTATAGTTAGTGCAAGAGTGTCTAAGATTTAATTTCTGACATTTTCAAATTCTTCTGTTATTGACTGATCAGTTTCCATGATGAACTTAAACTTTATGGATCTATAGTAAGAAGTAGATGGTGGGTGTGGATTTAGCCATTATAAAATTTTGATTTTCTTCATTACAGCCCTTTTTTATATGACGGGCATCAGTCTTTTTGAACGATTTTTTAAAATGTCGTTGCTCTTTTAGGGCTTTTAGGCTTCCTTTAACCCTCCGTCTACCAGACGGGTCCAATGGACCCGATGGGTACATTCGAAATATTTATTCTAACCAGAAATTTCTTTAAAATAAACTAAATATGTAAACCAGATAATAATGAGTTAAGTAAATAAGTTCAATAGTTTTAAATAAGGATTCTGATATGTAATATTTTTATAAAACTTGAGTAAAATTTTCGGTAGTTCTAGGGTTAACACAAAAGCAGCATCCTTTCGTCCAAACTGTCTCAGTTTTAAACATGTGGCACGTGTTAATTGATTTGTATTGCGGGAATAGCGAATGCACCTTTAGTCCTTTGATTTCTGTTCACTTAAATAAAAGATTTCTTTCGTTGTCCTACTTTTTTCAGGTAGTCATTATTACTTCTTCCCTGTAAATATATTTATTGTTAATATTCGAATCTGACCATCTCTTATTTTACTTCAAAGAACGTTCTTTAAGCGATGGCAGTTTCTCCATCTTCGATTACTGTGAAATATAAATGAATGGATCAGCCGCTTAATCTGGTCTAACGTTACAGATGAGCAATGTTGAAGATTATATTTGTGTAATACATAGTCCATCGGGATATTTTTAGAATTCATAGAAAATGATTTATGTCCAGTAACATAATTTTGCAAAAATTCAATTCTCAATTTGCAAAATCTCAACAATTCTCTTTTCGAAATGTACACTTCCGTACCTGAAAAAAAAAATTAGTCATATTGAAGAGTTGCAAATAATTGCAGCTGAAATTAATTTATTTTATATCTATATGCATACATAAATACAAAATATATTATGTTGCAATGTACCAGCGTGTGCAAAATTTTTGGCAGCTTTTTAAAATTTATCATATGCTATTAAATTTTCAAATATTTTTTACATCGACATTTAAATATAACATTCCTAAATAACTATCGTAACTGTAAAATACAGAGTATTTACATTGTTGTAAATGATCCATACTATCATATAAAAATATATACAAAATAAATATGTTTTTAGCCATAAATATCAATGGCAATTACATCTACAGAAATCGGCATTCTAAAAAGGTTCAAAGAAAATTTGTTTTTTGAGCCGATTTTTGATGGTGTTGTTGTGGAGTTAGGCTGTAATCACTTTACCTTTTTTTTCTCCAATGTGTTAGATGTTATTTGAAATGTCTAAAAGTGAAATTACTGCAAGTCAATTTTTGGAATTTTTTTCAAGCTAGATTTGAAAAATCTTACACTGTGCGACGCCCTGAGCTGGATTTTTTTCACCTCTTCTTTGAATGATAGTTTTTAGATTTTAACCAAATATTTTGTATACTTTCAGCCCTTTAAGTTTTAGTACCTTTCCCCTTCCTTCCCTTTTAAAGCCGGACCTGAATGCACCTATAATTAAAACCGTGCTTTATCCCCTTGAGGGGCAAGCAAAAATGCCTCTAAATATTGAATTCTCACCGGAATAATCGAAAAGTTTTATTTTTAAATAAGGAAAAGCAATTTTCCTATGATTTTCCTCCAGCGTTAAAAATATAAAATTTAGTTAAAATTTTCTGGTGAGAATCTTGTTTAAATTAGGTGGGATATATTTTATCCCACCGCCCCTCAAGGGGTTAAGAAAATAACTTGAGAAAAGAAAGAGATAAATATCAGAAGGCAAAAAAGCTGTTTGTAGGGATTTTGTTGTTGAATGGAAAACATGAGCTTACTTTTCGAGGAATGCAAACTTGATGACAATTGTGGATTACAATCCTGCAAGCTGTAGAATTCAACGGTCAGCATTTTTTTTTATTCACAAAATCTACAACATAATTTTCGGTTAATAATCTTCGCTTTATTTAATGACAGACTTTCTGTGGTTAAATAACTATTAAGAAATTCTAGTATGTACTATTTTAAATTAAAAAAAGTATTTTATTTAATTTAATCACGGAAAAATCTATTATTAAATAAAGTGATGATTATTGAGAAAATATGACGGACTTTTTTTAATAAAAAACGCTGGCCACAGGATCCTGCAACTTCCAGTATTACAATCCCTGGGGCATTTCTCTCAATTGTCGAAATTTAAATATTTCCCTTGATCTCTAATTATGATAATAATTTTGAAAATCATGGGGAAAGTGTGCTGAGAAGAATAAATTTAGTGAATTATTTTAAGATTTTTGACTAATAAAGTGAATTTTTTGATCCGCTTTTTTGTAAAAACCTTTTAATAGTAAAACATCAATTCAGCGTTTTATGGATACATAAAGTTATTTTTTAAGGATACAAAATGCTTCTTCCTACCTTTCAAGGTACCTGACTCGTAAAATTAATTTCTGTCACATTGTAACAGAAATTGAATTTATCTCATTTTTAACTGACTGATAACGAATTCTTATTACGTTAAAAAAATATACTTTAAAAAAGGTTGAAGCCCTTAGCGGCACCGCAGCAACTCTATTT
Source organism: Maratus speciosus (assembly GCA_963932465.1). Lineage (NCBI taxonomy): Eukaryota > Metazoa > Arthropoda > Arachnida > Araneae > Salticidae > Maratus > Maratus speciosus. The sequence goes on from OZ010793.1 coordinate 139,835,234, forward strand.
GGCGCCTAGTGTAAAAAACCTTCTTAGTTTTTCTACCACTTCCAGTGCATCAACGCTGATAAATGGAATAAAAGTGGTTACCCCTAACTAATTCGCTAAAAATAATCATAAAAAAATCTCTGGGAACTAATAGACTGGGTATAATTTCTACTAATTATTGTTATGTATAAATCATATTTCCGAAGTCGTCTACATTTAAAAAATTGTACCAACTTCGAATTTTCAAACCCATTTTCGACATCTTTTTTGAGTTTCTTGGATCCAAACAGCCAGGAAATGGCATTGTTTATCCATATTATCTTGATAGGGTTAGAAGAGTGTAAATTTGAGGATACTGAAGTTAAACCCATTTTGAAAACATTAATTTATATCTTCATAAAAGTTATCTGATTGATCTTTTGTTAATTTATTAAAAAGATATACAGAATAGACCCAAATATATTAAAGTCTTTTTTCTCTATTAAAAAAACTTTTGTTTTAACAGTAGTTCGCCCGGAAATTTTACTCAAGCTTTATAAAAATATTTTACACCAGAATTTTTATTTAAAATTATTTGACTGATTTATTTAACGTAAATCTGCATTTTTAAAATTTAACTTATTTTGTGAAAGAAATTCTGGTTCCAATTGACATTTAATCATATGGTCGGAGTCGAATCGACTCCCTCCGGGCGTTCTAGTGTTAATTATTAAAACTGTTAATAAATTCATATTAAAAAATTATGAATTATGGCCAACATTAGGTTTTTAACACAACAAACCAGAATTGTTAAAAAAGTCGATGTGTACGTTTACAGCTCATTTGAATAATTATTTTTCGAGACACAGAGAAATTTAACCTTTCCATAATTCAAGGGGACCGTCTTCTTTTATCAGAAGAGCCGCAGGAAATAAAGCCGCAAAACTTACCAAACACACTTTGAAGGATTCTTTGTCATCCAAAGTAAGCTTATTGAAAGTTTAAAATTACTGTATAATTTTACTGGTGACTAATTGAGTTTTTTTCGGTACTTTTTTTTTTTTTTGTAAAATTTTTATTTTATTTTCCGAAATTTATGGATAAACTCCTAACACTGTTTGTTTCATAACTGTATTAAGATTTAGGAAAATTATCTAAACTATATATCTTTTTTGACTGGCAAAGAATTCAAATAGGGTGTCAAAAATGGATGTTACCATTTGAAAAAATCAATGTTCGTGCATTTTTAAATATATAGGCGATCCCCAAAGCAAAATTCATAAATAACATTCAGTAGTCGATATTATTATCAATCGATTAGTACTGTGATGCCTCGAAGTTGGGGTAGGACGGGTAGCATGAAATGTGGCGTTTACGATCAAGGCACAAATTTAAATAGAAAAGTTGGTTATTAGATAAACAAAAGAAATTAAGTTTCTAAGTAAATACAACGCTTATAAAATGTATAGGTTCGTCACAACTTTTAAGGATATCGTAGATTTGAGGAGAATAGTCTTTGTTGACAAGGCAAAGTATTTATAAAGGCTGAAAGTCTATGAAGTTGATACTGGATGTAATCGCAGAGTCTAAAGTTACTAAATGTGATATGGTTCGCGTCGTATCAGAATGCAATCAAAGTCTGCTTAACAAATACGTTTCTTTACTAAAAAGTAAAGAGCTGGAATCACAAACAATGTTCCGTTTTCCTGCGTTGAGCAGAACCGAAGTCTAGACCTGACTTCGCTAACGACTTCCTTCGATGGTTCAAAGTATGGTTTTCCCGGTGAGACGTCACCGAATTTTATCCACAGAGAGAATCAGTCTTTGTCGACTTGATCTCTCGGAAATTTCAGACAAAACTGATGCTGATCCTCTCAGCGTCTTCGAGAAATCTTTTTCTCTCCTTCTTCCTGAACAAAAGAAGGTATCATTTTGACCATTTAGGGAACCTGAGCCATTGCATCATTAACAATCTTTCTTCGGATAGACTCCCCAATCCAAAGGAAAATACCGACAGCAGACGAATTTTAGACACAATCTGAGGTCACGTGCATAAAGTCCATTTATCTCACTCACCTAATCAAACTCGTCCAGGCGAATATCGCCAAGTTCTAGAATGTAGATTTGTCGTTGTTTGGACAAAATCATCTGTCTACGCACAATCTAAGCAATCATCTTTATGAGTATGTCGCTACTCTCTTACAGAGGCAAACAGTTTGTGTTCAGACAAACTTTTTGTCCAAACTATGGCAAACTTACATTTCAGAACTTGGCTATACTCGCCTGGGTGAGTTCGATTAGACAAGTGGGATAAGTTATTAACAAACATTAGCTTGTCGATAAATGTAGGCTCGCCATGATTTTCGGTTATTTGTTTTTGTCCAAAATTAACTCAACTAATCAAATTGTATATCTTAATTTTTGCCACTTCCATATTTTAGTCTAGGTGATGTTGTTGTTTTATGACGGCCGTTATCTGCACTAGGGATATGGGCCCGGTGGGGGGGGGGGGATACCCTCCGTAGGGTCTTTCTAAGGGAAGCTAACCCGTATTTACGCAAGGAAATCAACGGTTCGAAGAAAACCACGGAAAACTCCGAACGATTAGGCCGACTGGCGCGATTGGGCTCGAATTCAGCACCCCCTGTCTACCAGCTTTAAGGGCTGAACCTCTCGGCCACTGGTGTCTAGGCGAATCATACCAAGTTCTGGATTATGGTTTGTCACAGTTTGGACAAAAGCTTTAATCAAAAAGATAAACATAGTATGTTTCTTGTCATCAGGTTTGCATGCATTGTTAACCTAAAATAATAAGAAAATTCTAAGTGTGCAAAGTATTGCATAGTATTGCATAGAAATTTGGGGGATAAACACAAAAAAAAATAGGAATATTTGAGAACTAAATTTCAAAAATCTTGCCCAGCTATTTCGCAGAAATATTCGGTTTCCAGCTATTTTCCAGATATTAAAAATTCCAGCTATTTTCGGAGAAAAGAATAAAAAGTGGAGATTGCTTGCAGAAAATGAGAATGCTGTTTGTTTAGTCCCCAACTTTTATATTTGCGGTTTCAATTTCGTGTTTAAAATTTTTCGATATTAATAAAGTATAACCCACACCCGTCACGGTTGACTAAATATTAACCTGGTGACGTCATGTTTAATAAGGAGTTGCGGCCGATATGGTGGCCCTAATGTGATTGAATGTTTTACCGTCCATGTATTACTGTCATTTGTTATTTTGATTAATTAATGTAGTTTAAACAAATATTACCATGTCTCTGAGACCAGATTCTAGAAAATCAAAAATTATAGAGGAAGAAACTAAGAATCATGTGGAAATCAAGAGCAAGGTTTGAATTTTTACATAGTTGGGTTGCGATTGCTTTGACATTACATTTTTGTCGGTGATTGTCATGTTTACTTCTGTGTTCTATTTCAACCATTTCAGTTAATAAAATTAATATTAACTGTTTTTTTTCTAGCTATATTTTTGGAAAGATCGGTCATGATTTGCTATGTTGTTTATTGTTTTCATGTGTAATAATTACGTCACATTAGGTTATTGTTATTGTATTAAGTTATGTTTACTGTAGTCACTTGTTGATTTTGTACTTATCTTTTGAAAGATTATTTTATGATGATTTAATGTATGTACTTGAAGGTGCAAAAATTAACAGAGAATGTTTTGTTTACATGTATTGTAAAGAGGGTATGGCTTCAGTATGAGTTAAAGCCATTTAAAAACTTTGACAATGTTTAGAGCTGTCGATAAGATTTCACTTGGCAAAAAATCGGTTATTCTAAAATTTAAAGCTGTTGATTTGTTTAGTTTTTGTCTGTAAGTTACTTTATCTTTTCCAGAATCAGCTGATATTTTAGTTCTTTATATGTATTTAGAAACTACTTCATGCATGTAGGTATGATGTTGTGCTATTCATTTCTTTTTAAGACTCACTAGAAACGAACGATATTCTTGAAAAACAATAGTAGAGAAAATACATTTTAATATATCATAATAATACCATGTACTTTTATATGTCAGGCTGTTTAGTGATCTCAAATACATTTTCATTAGTTTCATAACATTTCATATTTAATTTTTTTTTTCTTTAGTGATGTGGAGCTTCCTTATCTTATCTTTCCGAAATCATTGCCTTCTTTATTAAAAAAGATGTCCACAGTTAAAAGCATCATTCTATTAACTAATGCAGTTGACACATTTATCCTCGTAATGACTTCGTAATATATAAATGAGTGCTACTACATCCAAATTAGATTCCTGTATCGGGAACTGTAACCCAAAGGGTCGGGTTTGTGCTTTTTTTTTCCAATCGGGTTTGGTTGACTTTAAATGTTTCGTGTTAGGTTTCGGGTTGACCCGTTTTTCAAAAGAAAGTCTAAGGGGTATAGTTTATTTTTATACAAAAAAGATAAAATTGATAATTAGAGATATAATTGTAATTATATTTTCATAATCATATTAAAATATGAGCTAATTTTCTTTGACTTCAATTTCAGGTTGACGTGTATTGGGTTTTGGTCAGTTGTGCCCAACCCATGCAAGTCTCTAATCGAAAGAAAGTAATCCAATTTTTTTTTTCTTCCTGTATTGATCAACAAATTTTAGTTTTCTCCCGTGGCAGATCAATGAAATTCTTGATTTTTTTCTACAACCAATGAACATATTTGGTTTTTTTGCGAGCAAAAAAGAATCAAAAGAGCAGTAAGAACCACCCGGCGCTGCACCCTGCCACATTGGCCTAGAATAAGCAGTAAACAAAAATGCAATTAGAACTGTAAAAATTGGCACAGATTTCATATGAAGATATTGGCACGATTTTTTCTGATGCTAATTTGGCGAAAAAATCAACAGCTTAAACAATAACATCCGGGTTACCATATCAAGCAAAATAACAACACTTTGGCACCAGTTACGTATCCGTTGCATATATGACATTGGCATCAGAAAAAAATCGCGCCAATATGTATTTGACATCTTTGTCCAAAAATCTTATGGTGCACATGAAGTATTATTATTATTTTTTTTTTTTTTTTAGTTTTATGAAATTTGTTTGAAAAGCATGTTTCCAATAATTTCCAAAGTTATATCAGTTTCTCTTGTGCTGCCTATCACAAATGTACCTTTTGAAAAAGCTTTAGCAGCACAGATCAAATAAATTTGAATTCAGAAATTCATTTAAAAACCCAATTGTTAACGGCCCATAATATTTGGTGAAAGTTGAAAAATAGACATTGTATATTATAAAGGTTTTTCCTTTTTTTAAATTAAATTAAACATTTGCTGATGAGTTGCTGATTAGGGATTTACCGAATAGTCGATTCGGTATTCGGTGGTTCGGCATGTAAACCGAATATTCGGCCGAATAATTGTGGATAAGTATTTTTGGTACAGATGTCATATTGGTGCGATTTTTTTCTGACGCCAATGTCATATACGCAACGGGTATTTAACTGGCGCCAAAGTGTCGTTATTTTGCTTGATATGGTAACCCGGGTGTTGCTGTTTATGCTGTTGATATTTTCGCCAAATTGGCATCGGAAAAAAAATCGCGCCAATGACATCGTATATGACATCTGTGCCGTATTTTTTTAAAAGTAAAAGAATTCTCTTTTACTTAGAAGTAAAATAGGCTAAACAATGAGTTTTAATATTATGTGCATGAGTTTAGAGTTCAGCTGCACTACAAAAAACCAAGTCAAAGGCCATTTTTAATTTAAAAAAAAACTTTTTCCTTTCTGAAATAGTCTACATAATGGTCAAATCAAAACAACTGTCTACAATAGAGAAAAAAAAAATAAGGAAGATGGGCATCTTTCCCTTATCATTTAATTTTAATTATTTCTGCATTAGTTTTCTTAATTTAAATTTGTTTAATGTGTATTTTCTTTAATATGCACATCAAATAAGTATATCAGAGTTCATCTCTGTATATCTAAGGTGTATATTAAAGAAAATACACACATCAAATAAGTATGCCCCTATGCCTATCCTCTAGCTTTTATAATCATTAAATTAAAATCACTCAAATTTGTTATCTTCATAACCACAATGTTAAAATATTAATCAAAATATAAATATGTATCAGCAATTTGACAGAAAATATAGTTAAATGTAGATATTGATGTAATACCTTTTGTATTTGAAAACATTCCTATGCAATATGTTTGTAATTAAGACTTAGACAATCAGTAAATCAGCTTTTACAACATTGTTTCTTTTCATTTGAATGAACTTTTATTTTGCTGACAATTCTTATCCTTAATAATAGCCTGTATAGTTTAATATTTTCATAGGTTCTTTAAGGTATTGACTAGTGATAAAATAATAAAAAATAAGTGATGGGTTAATGAATTTGTGAGTGGAAAGAAATCATTAAATTTTTTTGTGTAAATTAGATTTAAGAATAAAAATGTAACTGAATTAAATTATTATGAATTTAATGTTAATTAAAATTTATTTTAAAAAAGCTAATATATGCAAAAATGTGTATTGTAAATTTTTAAGTATCCGGCAAATTTGCTGCTTCGGTCAATCCCTATTGCTGATATAAGTTTTTTCAATGTTCTTTTCTCATGCTTGTATTAATCTAATTCTTTAAATAGCACGTAAAATAATAGTGGGCTTTAAAGACTTTTTTTTCTTCCCCCCAAACAGTTCAACTCCCCTTCATTCATAAATGTTAGAAGGTTGACCACCCTTCTAGGAAAAATTTAATTTCAAGAAAACCTGTATTCTTTAGACTTCATAGATAGTATGTACTATTTTTTGCTTTCTACAAAAAGAAAAAAAAATTACACCAAAATCTTTCTGTCACTACATTGCTATGTTGTTGTGATTCTGTCACAGGTGTCATCAAGACTAGGGATTGACCAAATAGTTGATTCGGTATTCGGTGGTTCGGCATGTAAACCGAATATTCGGCTTCAGCCGTGGATTCTCTCCCCCACCCCCTTTATTTTTTTTTTCACAAAATGGCTGTGAATTTCAGAATTTTTTTTTTTTTCATTCAGAATCGCCCCTGAATTTTTCCGCGATCCTTTGCGACGAAATTGGCGATTTTTTCTTCAGACAATTGACGAAATTGATTTTTTCGGCGATCATTTGTCGAAATTCGAGATATTTTTCTGTTATATTTTTTATACCTGAATTGATGCCAGATTTTTCATAATTTTTGGAAAGTTTGGAACAGAATCATCTCTGAACTCGCCAATCTTTCACAGCAAATAACGTGAAACTTCTCAATCGATCCCGGGAAAAAAATAGCGAAATTTGTTTATCAGTCGTGAAAAAAAATCGAGAATTTCAACAATCTTTCGCGGTAAAAAACTCGCAAAATATATCAATCTGTCGCACGAAAATATCAAGAAATTCACAAAGCGTTCGCAGGAGTTGATCTTAGTTTCAAAATGCAAAATTTTCCTGAAAAGGGTGAAATTTTTTGGACGGGAGCCTCCCGTCCACGGTATTCTTTTGGGCGGAATTTCAAAATTTTGGGCGCAAATCCCGCCATGAACTGTCTACAACAGAGAAAAAAAAAGTAAAGAAGATGTGCATCTTTCCCTTATCATTTAATTTTATTTACTTCTACATTAGTTTTTTTCAATTTAAATTTATTTAATGAGTATTTTCTTTAATATATTCATCAAATAAGTATATCAGAGTTCATATCTGTATATCTAAGCTGTATAATTAAAGAAAATACACACATTAAATAAGTATACCCTAGGCTTTTATAACCATTATATCAAAATTGCTCACATTTCTTATCTTCACCACCACAATATTAAAATGTTAATCAAAATATAAATATTCTATCAATAATTTGACAGAAAATAGTTAAATGTACAAATTGATATACCTTTTGTATTTTGAGAACATTCCTATTCAACATGTTTATAATTAGACTTGGACAATCAGTAAATCAGCTTAATGACAACATTGTTTCTTATTATTTGAATGAACTTTTGTTTTTCTGACAATCCTTATTTTTAATAATACCCTGTATAGTTTAATATTTTCATAGGTTATTTTTGGGTATTGACTAGTGATAAAATAATAAAAAATAAGTGATGGGTTAATGAATTTGTGAGTGGAAAGAAGTCATTAAATATTTTTGTGTAATTAGATTTAAGAATAAAAATGTAACAATTAAATTATTGAGAATTTAATTTCAATTAAAGCTTATGAAAAAAACTAATATATGCAAAAATGTGTATTAAAAAGTTTTAAGTATTCGGTTGCCGAATACCGAAGTTTTGGTCCTACACTTTGACCGAAGCTTCGGTATTCAGCAAAATTGCTGCTTCACTTCGGTCAATCCTTAATCAAGACTCAAGAGTTATTTGAAAAAAGGTGCATCAGACACTATCGCAAAATGTTTTAAGATGTTCACTACGGGGTGGCTATCAGGTTATTCAAATAATGACTTTTTTAAAAATCGTTGATTGAAATAACATACTACCTTTAATTTTTAAAATGATGTGAAAGTGTATTAAAATCTAAGATGAACATTATTTGTAGTATTTCTAAAGATATCGTAATTACTGAATAATTTAAAGTTGTTTTAAAAATTTGTCTACAAGCTTTAAATTTTAAAATTTTTATTATGTAAAAAAAAAGTAAATTTAATTTAAAATGGATTTTTAAATATTTTAAAGCAACTAAATGAAAAATTTCATGATTGTTCCCAACGATCTACTGACCGATTTAGCGATTTTTTTCTGACAACATGACTGAGTGGCAAATTTTGCAACGGATTGGCGAATTTCATGATATTTCATTTCTATCGATTATGAAGCTCGACAGGTTTTTTTTTCATGCAGTCGGTGGGTGAATCTCACAGATTGTTCCTTTGGTTGATTGATGAATTTCACTTTTTTTCTTTTTTTACACAGTTGGTGAATTTACAGATTTCCCCCCCCCCCCCCCAACTTACTGGCATAACTCCTGAGGCTTTTTTTGTTTGTTTGTTTGTTTTCTCATTCAGTCGATGGATGAATTTCGTGAGTTTTTTTTTTTTTTTTTTTTTTTTTTTTTTTACGTAACCGTTTGACAAATTTCCCGATTTTGTTCTCGTAACCTTTTGACAAATTTTGCTATATTTCCCTGCGACCAACTGACGAAATTTATGATTTATTTCTCGCAATCAATTTATGTATTTCGTGAGTTTCTTTTCTCTAGTAAATGGAAAAAGAAATGAATCGAAAGGGCACTTCAAAAATGGCAGTAAGGGCCGCCAGTAGCATAAAGTAGTTAAAAAAAACGGGGCGGTGGCCGCTGCGTCTTGCCAAATTGGCCTAGAGTCATCACTAGCTCCCAGTATGGGGTATAATATTATTAGGGCAATTTAAAATTTGTTACTAACCCTTGTCAGCTTTTTATTTTATCATGGAAAAGTAATGTTGTACATTATATAAAAATAACAGTAGTATGTACAAAATTCAAAAAGAATAAGAAAAACAAGTTTTTTATTGAATTTTTAAGTTTCCAATCAAAAGTTGAAAATAGATCATACACCAGACCAGAATAATTATATAAAAAGTTTTTAAACATCATTTATTTTAAGTAAAATAATTCTAAAACTTTTTGGGTTGTTGTCGTATTTTACAATTTTCAGATTTTTACACTATTTATTTTCGACTGACACTTGTGTTTTCATTTGTTCTGCTATATGCTATGTGAATAAACTTTTACACAACTGAAACTACTTAAAGGTACATCTAAAAAATCTTTCAATAGCTGAATGAGAACTGCAAACCTTATAAAATGTATAAATTCCAAATGTACATAAAAAAAAAGTAAATGGATTGTTATTGTTAGTACATGGTTAGCATGGCTTTAGTGCTGGCCCCATGCACAGTGCGCATGTGTTGTGATTGGAAAGAAACATGGGTACTTAAAACTGGCAAAGCTAAATATTCTGAAATTCTTAATTTTGTGTATTGTGTTACTCATAATGAAATTTTAGTGTGTCCAGAAATACTCCACTACTTCTTGATGACTTATTAAAATCTGTTACAAAAGGTACAAACACTATTAAATTTAATGCCAAATGTGATAGTTTCTTCAAGAAATTTACTTGATGACTTAAAATCTATTTTTAAATGTACAAACTCTATTAAGTTTATATGCTAAGTGTGGTAGTCTCTTTCTCTTAAAAAAAAAATTTATGTAGATGTAAAAGCAGACCATCTAATACTTTTGTTTCACACTCAGGTAAGTTTGCAAGGGACAATAAAATTCTGACATAAATGTGAAGATGTACATTCTCATTGTATTTCTAGTTATTATGTTAAAAAAACATTTGTGAGAAAAATGTTACAAACTTTTTGGTTAAACGATGTTATTGCAAATTGCGCAATTGAAATACAGTGACAGTTTCAGGAGGGTGCTGCATCCTGCCTGCCCTTAAATTTACAAAATAGCACCCTTCTTGTCCCTCATTAAAAAAATTAGCTCCCTTGTTGCCCCCACCTGAAAAAAGTGCCTTTACTCCTTTGTTTATTAAAAAATTTACTTGCATAGTAAAAATTGACTCATTGCTGTCTTTAAAATAGTTTTAAAAATCAAAAGAATGCTTTAATAATTTCAAGAAATGCCCTTAAGAATCCAAAACATGCCCTTCAGAATCTAAAAGTGCCCTTTTCCCACAAGCAGCACCCTGCCCTTTTTTAAACCTGGGGGAAACTGCAGTGAAATACTTTTAACACGAAAACGCTTAACATGAAAAATCGGTTAACACGAAATGATATAGCGGTCCGGACTATACTATGCAATTTAATACATTTTTTTTCTTTTAACATGGAACAAAAATCGTTTAACACGAAAAAATTTTGCTTACGATTTAGTTAGTTTGAGTTGAAATTGGTGAATTTTGGGTGAAAATCAGGAAATTTCGTAGGGTTGTTTTTTTTTTTTTTTTTTTTGTAAATTACCTTATGTTTTATGGTCTCTATGGCCGAGAAATTGGTGCGAAAGCAAATTGCTATTTCGTTTCAAATGAAGATGAAGCTGCTTAACACAGTTGATGAAAAAGGAGGACAAAAACAGAAATCTGCAAAGATTTCGGCATTGCCAATTCTACTTTATCAACGATAATAAAAAAAACAGGGATCCCATTACGTTAACGTTTGAGTGCAGTATGTTTAAACCAGAGAGAAAACGTATGAGAACCACTAAGAACGACGATTTAGAGACAGCTTCGCTTATTTGATTCAAACAAGCTAGATCACAGATTGCTTTAAAAAAGACACTTCAAAAAAAGATATCTGATTTTTTCCATCAAAAAAGTTTTTCTTTTTTACTTGCTTTTTATCCTAATGGATGCAACCTACTAGTAGTTTAAACGGAAATCGAAATAAAAATTTGACGACGTCGGAAATATTTGTGAGTTTTGTTTTTTTTTTCATTAATCTTTTAACACGGAAAAAAGTTTTGGCCCCCTCAATTTCGTGTTAAACGTATTTTCACTGTGCACGTATTTCACTGTGCTAAATAAAAATTTTCTAATCAGAAATCGAGGTGACAGACTACTTGGAATTTCTGAGAAGTATATGTGTATATGATATAGAGTGGGTGGGAGTAAAGGACAAAACTGGAAAATTTCATTAATGGTCAGTACTAATTTTAGAAGTGGCCACTTTCTTTAAACTAGAGGCCACTTTTTTATTTAAAAAAAAAGTTTACTGTTTATATCTTTTAATTTCTTTTAGTATTATTAATCTAAAATTGAATAGTCCAAATAAATATGTTAAAAAGTAATGAATATATTTTTTCTTCTAGTTGGATGCAGAGTTTCGTCGTTTTGCCATGGACCGTGGTCAAGTAACAACTTTTGAAGATTTTTATCACTACATAGAAAGATTCCACAAACTTCAAGAAATTCCTTTTGTAATATTCTACACAGATCCCATCCATGGAGATTTACTTCCAATTAATAATGATGACAATTTTGCAAGAGCTGTCAATGCTACCCGTCCTTTTCTAAGATTAATAGTTCAGAAAAAAGGTAAGACATGCATAACATTATGAATTGTATTATAGAATATTTATGCATTATATATTTCATTTTGTATTTCGCTTGTTTTCTACTGAAAAAAAATTATTTTTCCAGTGTTTGCACTATACAAGTTTTGACTCTGTTTTAAGTACACAGTAGAACCTCTATTATCTGAAGTAATTGGGACCGAGCATCTTTCGGAAAATCAATTTTAGGATAATCAAGAATGCTTCAATTTTAAGATTAAGGAGAAATATATGCAATATTTCTTATTATGGTAACAAAGGCTTAATAAAAATAAAGCAATAGCAAAATAGAAACAAGAATAAATTACCTGAAATTTAATTTTGAATATAAGCACCTTTTACATATATCACAAGGGTTTGAAAAAATGTTCTGTTTGTCGCAGTTTCGATTGCCTTCGCTTTGAAGCTCTATCATGGATTTTTTTAATATTATTAGTTCAAGAGTATCACAGTCTTTCCGCTGCTCCAGCCATGCCAAATCTTTTGCAAAACATTCAAAAGCTTTAGAATTGCTAATTTGTTTTCTTCGTTCCACACCGCAGCTTACAGGAGCTCAAGTTAAATTCAAAGGAACTCTAAGAAAGGGATCGAAAATATTTATATGTACTCGTAGTTTGGAAAGGACCACTTACACACAAGAAATATGATAGCTAAATAAGAAAAAAGCTTTCATAAGGGATTTTGCACACAAGGAATGTGATAGTAAAAAACAGTTTTCAAAATTGATTTCGGTTAACGGAGAGTTTCGGATAAAAGAGGTTCTACTGTACTTTATTATGCCATTGTATGTATATGCTATTGTATTCACTTTACTATTTTTACAGTATAATATTAGGTTTTTCCATGACTTAGTAATTTGTTGACAAAATTGAGACTTTGTCTCTTGTCACTGTATCCTCAATGTCATATTGGGGGCTGAAAAAAATGGTACTTTTCCATTAGACGAACACCAACTGCAGTTTTGTGCCAAACGTTATAAACTGTTGTTTCTACCAATTTTTGATCTTTTTTAGCATTTATATTTCTTACAAATTTTAAAAACTAAGTTACAGTTGTTTTATGTTTTTTCTCAAAAGTGATTTTTTTTTTTTTTTTGTAAAATTGTATTGGAAAAAAATGTCATGTTTTAAATGTATACTCAAAGGAACTAGACTATTCTTATACTACTGATTTATTGAAGAGTTTCAGTTACTTAGTTTTAATTTATAAATTAATTTTTATTCAGAAATTTTCAGCATTTTTTTTTTATTCCTATGACTTTTAAAATATTCGTGTTATTCTCATAAAAATAGCCTAGTTCCTGTATAATGTTATTATGGGATTTGTAAAATGTATTTAGTTTTAAGAAAATAACTGTTTTTAAGTTAATTTCATACTATTTTTTAAAAAATAAATTTAAGTATTGCACGGCAGCGCAATACTTATTTTTTTCCAGTGTCACTTCTCAATGTTAATTTAACAACGTAGAAAAAGCTATGGAGCTCATAACTTTTTCATTTTTAGGGTTCCGTACTTAAAAAGTAAAAACGGAACCATTATAAGATCACTCCTGTGTCTGTCCGTCTGTCTGTCACAGCCATTTTAATCGTAAACTATGGAACGTGGAAAGTTCAAATTCGGGGAAGTAATAAAGACCATTGACCCACATATTTTCAGATTAATAAACATTCATAAATATATTTAGTAAAAAGTAGAGGGGCTAATTATGCTACTTGAAAAAAAAAATCTTTTCTTTGTATATTATGTGGAGTATCCTGTGAAAGCTTTTGTAACGTTGAACTCAAAAATACATTCCTTTTAATTTTAGGTATTTTCAAAGATATTGTTGAAAATGTAGCGCAAAAATATGTCCCCCCCTCCATCTAATTCCGAATCTACTGAAACTAAAATTATGAAAAAATTAGAAGTAGTAGACATTAATATAAACCTTGCCGGAAAATTATAGCGATTACCCTAGGTCACATAGTTTTTGAGTAATTGGCATTTTTCTGTTATATACAAATTTCGATTTACGGGCATTCAGAAAAATTGTTGAGCATCGCTGAATATACCTATCGTTGCAGAAGAATAAAAGCATTATTGATAATAAGGATTTTCGAAAAAAATCATCGGTAATTAGCTGAGATATTAACCCTTAAAGGTACGGTCAGTTTGGACATACACAAGGACAGGGCGGCATACTCTATGCCTAGTTAATGACTTTTAATGATATATATGTGTAATGTAATGTCCAGTAACAGTATAAAAGCAATGAACGTCAAATTGTTAAAAACATACTAATTTAAGGGGTCTCAGGACTCTAAAAAGTGGAAAAAATGAAAAAAATACCATTTTCAACATTTAATGTCTTAAAATGTATATGATTTTAAAACACAATTTTAATTGGAATGAAAGATACAAATATGTTCTTTCGTTTCACGTATTTAAAAAATTGCAAGATACAGAATTAGTATTTATAGGGGGCTCGAAACTGTTAGACATTTGTCGAACAAAAAATTGGCATAACAGTTTATGCGCAGGATTACAAAATAAATATTGCAACTAGAATGAAAATTTTGGTGCTTACTTATACTTCAGATTGTAATAATTTCCCTGAACTTAAATGAATTTGTATTTAAAGCATTTTCATATTTTTAATGCAATTCTGCATTTAGCTAGTACAAAATTTTGAAAATTTCAACAGTAAAATCACCTAAAAAAATATTTTTTTGAACAATAAAAATGAAATTTTAGGTTCAGTTTATACAGAATAACATGGAATATATGTTTTGAAAATTTCATGAAAAAATATTCAGAAGTTTTTGCGGTATCCTGTGCGTTATACCCAGAAACGCCATTTGGAAAATAATGACTTTAAAGTTTCGGAAACGCCGCTTCAGCTATTGAGCGGGTATAATTCTAAAAGCCAAAACTTCTGTTCTAATGGGAATTTCAAGGAAACAATTATATCAAAATATTCAGAAAAGATAGGAGTTTAACATCTAAAAAAATTTAAATTTCTTAAATTTTGAAGCTTTAAGAGTC
Source organism: Maratus speciosus (assembly GCA_963932465.1). Lineage (NCBI taxonomy): Eukaryota > Metazoa > Arthropoda > Arachnida > Araneae > Salticidae > Maratus > Maratus speciosus. The sequence continues at coordinate 139,850,262 of OZ010793.1, forward strand.
CTGCGACCACTTAATCCTTTCCGGCTATATTTTCTATTTGTTCTATATTTTCACATAAATGGCACAATTAATGAAAAAAAAACCCCTCTACCTTTAAAGTTGTAAAACCCATCATCTGTAAATGCCTGCTAAACCTGGAGTTATTTAAAAAATACTCACTTTTCCAAAGGTAACACTGGGGAACAATTTTTAACCCAATTTCTGTTGACTTCGATTTTTCAGCTGTTTTTAAGTCAAAAAAGCATGCTGATTTCAAAACTGGAATTAGTCTTCTTCCATCACGTCAAGTTTTTTTCTCTACAGCTTGTATTAATATGATCACTCTACGCTGAATCAGATGTGAGTCATAGGGGGGGAAAAGTTTAAGATCTCTTGGCACCAAGACTGCACGCGAAAACTTTGCTTGAAAAGGGAGCTAAGGTATCCTACTTTCGATCAAGAGGAAGTGAATTTCTTCAATACTTTCGAAGTGACGTTGGATTTGATTATTGCCATAACGTACATGGTTTAATGGAAAAGTTGGGAACTCCATCCTATATCGCAACTGAATGACAACTGTTCATCGATAGCTCAAAGAGGAGTTTGATGTGTGTACTTCTTCACAATGGAAATTTATTTGCAGCAGTCCCAATAGGCCATTCGATTTATTTGCGCAAAGTATATGAGGACATAATGAGAACCATTGATTTATTGCGATATCACATACATAAATGTATCATCTGTGTGTTGACCTTAAAATAGTCTGCTTCCTTCTTGACCAGCGGCATGAATATACGAAGGTTTCCTGTTTTTTGTGTATGTGGTGCAGCAGAGCTTGTCATAAGCATTGGTTCCAGTCGAATTGAACCACAAGCAGGGTTGGAAAAAAATCATGATTTTTTTTTTTAAAAATCGGATTTGATTTTTTTAGAATTCTATTTTTAATTATTGTGTTTTTATGTTTTTGCAATACATGGAGCAGTTTTTTATAATAAATAACTAAAAAAGAATAAATAATATTTATAATTTATAAAAATAACATAAGAAATAATTATATAGTTAAGAAAATACTATATTCTAGTTACTGATTGGTACTCAAAATTAAACATCTAGACTTTAATCTAAAGCCCTTCTATTATTTTGTAACTGAATTGTGCACACTAAATAAGAAATAAACTTAAATATGTTGTAAATGAATAGAAAATGGTAAAATTTAAAAAACAAATTAAATATTCATTAATGCAAGCTATTTATTAAGGGATAAAAATCACAATTAATTCAATATTTTTTAAGCAAATAGAAATAAATCAGGGATTTAATTGTTTGAAAAAAAAAAACACTAATTTAGAAGCTTTTTCCACTCCTAAGTTATTACGAGGCTTGGATGAACTAGTCCAAAAGAAGAAAATTGTCTTTCTACTCCAGCAGATGAAGCCACAGCTGTTGTTATTTAGTAAATAAATTCAATTTCGCTGATTCTCTCTTTACCTTCCATTACATAAAAGGATCATAATCTGTGATAATATCTGAAACTTTTTTCTCAAGCAATGGTAATTTTTGGAATGGGCCATTTTTTGCTTGAAAATGTGCTACAGTGGTGAGAAGATTTGAACAATTTTCTTTAATGAATGCCAAACCTTCATTATTTTCCTCTACATTAAGCGAAATTTCATTTCAATTTAACACAGGGGGACTTAATAAAACTCCAGCAAAATGACAGCCATTAATAGCTTGTTCATATCTTGCTTTAAATTTTTTAATTCTATCTTTATCTAATACATTTTCTAACTTTTTACCCAAAATTTTCCATTGATATGTGCATTCAGCAAGTGAACAATCCTCTTTTTGGATTGTATCTAGGGCACAAGCAACGGGTTTCAAAACTTCAGTCATATACTCTGCATTTCTTTTAATATTTAAGTCCATTACTGTTTTCTTGATATCAGAACTTATATTTTCTCAGTGCTCTTCACATACTTTTACTATTTTTGACCAATTTTTTATGTATGATTGAAAGTAGTCAACATATGAATTCCACCTTACATCTACTGGAATAATGCAGTGCCGCCTTCACTATTGTACCAAGCTTTAGGGAGATGAGTATTTCAGAAATATTTCACTATTTTTATAATATGATCACTGATCGTTTTACTTAGATCTTTTGCCAACAAGTTTAGAACATGAGCAGAACACCCATACGTAGTTACATTATTAAAACCTTCCTCTTCTAATTCCTTTCACATTTTAGCCATGTTGGCAGCATTATCAGTTACGAAACTATGAACTTTGCATTTAAATTTATTTTCTGTTAAAGGAATCATTTTAGTCACAAGTTCAGTCAAATATTCACCTGTGTGTGAAAATTTTGATGTATCGATTGTGTCAACTAAGTAGACTTTACCTCTATTTACCACACATGCACATACGATTGGTTCATTTCGTATATTTGAGCATCCATCAAATGTCATACACACAATTTCGCCACTTAAAACATCTATGCATTTTTTGCTCTCATCATTGTATATTTTTTCCAATAAAGTTCCAGCAATAACTTTACGATTTGGTAGGGTATATCCAGGACGAAGTTTATTACAAAAATTGATGAATTCAGGATTTTCAAGTATATGAAAAGGGCAATTATTAGCATAAATAAAACGAGCAAAAAAAAAAAAAAAAAAATTGATTTAAATCAAATGATTTTTTTTTTAAATCAGCTGATTTAAATCATGTCAACCCTGACCACAAGATCTGACCTCAAATCTGGTGATCCAAATATTTTGTATCAGCCACTTGTCGGCAGAAAGAACATCACATTTCCACCTCTGCATATAAAATTGGGTCTAATGAAGCAGTTCGTGAAAGCTTTGTCAACTGAAGGAGACTGTTTGAAGTAGTATCTCATTTCAAAATTTCCAAACCTGTGTTTTGAATAGATAAAGGCAGGTGTATTTGATGGTCCACAGATTCGGCAACTCATTAGAGATGAACAGTTCATCAGAACAATGACAGAACTCCAAAAGAATGCTTGATTGGCATTCAAAAACCTTTTCAAAAATTTCCTTGGAAATACGCAAGTAGAAAATTGCATCGAAATTGTCCACCTTCTTTTAGAGAGCATCAAAATGCTTGGTTTCAACATGAGCATCAAACTTCATTTTCTGCATAACCATCTTGATGATTTCCCGGAAAATCTTGGTGCGCTCAGTGATGGGCAGGGTGAGCGATTCCACCAAGATTTTAAGCTCATAAAAGAAAGGTATCAAGGTAGATGGGATGAACATATCATAGCTGACTATTGTTGGAGCATTAAGCGAGATTGTCCACAAATTGAACACTCCAGGAAAAGCTTCCAGCAAAACTTTTACCTTAATATGTACTTTTTTCGTTTCGTAAATGGATTTTATTACTTGTATGAACACAATGTAGCGTATAGTATGTATATACAGCCATTGTATGAATAATATCTTTGGTATTTTTTTCTTTATTCTCCTTTATATCCACATTAAGTATGATTTCGGGGCTTCCTGTAGCTTTAAAAGTTGACGTGATAGAAAAGAACTGGGGTCATTTTTTGATTTAGATGTCAAAAATTAGCCAAAAACAAGTGCCAGATCTAAGTCAACAAAACGTGTGTTCCCCAGTGTAATATTTTTAATATTAAATTTTCCAATTTAAATTTCATATAATTTTACTTTGAGTTTAATTCTTTTACATAGTTAGTATACTTTAATTTTGAGCATCTGTTTTGTTTACTGTTGGTTTCTTCCAGTATTTTCCGTTTTCTTTCCAGTTTTTCCTCTGTCCTGGTAGAAACCTAACTCTGATTTTCAGCAATGCTAAATTAAATCAACTTTCTTCCTTATGCATAATGAAATATTAATAATTTTTATTGCATGTGCATATATATGTATTGTATGTGCATGTAAATAGTGATACTTCTTAATAAGCTGTACATATGTCACTAGCATTACCATTCTTATGTTCTGCCAGAATTAGGTAATGCATATACTTTCATAATATTTGCAAATGGTGTCTTTGTTAGCTTATGCACCAACATTTCCACTTAGTGTGAAATGGTATTTGTTTAATGAAGTAATCAGAGAAGGTCTGCCATGAAATTTGTAAAAATTGTTTTATTTGAATATAACAAATATATTTTATCTTTTATTAGAAGAAAGAACCAGTTGCTTTCCTCATTCATGTAATATATGCCATTGTTAAATTCACAGATAATTCTCATTTGTCCTTTAATTTTAATACATATATGTATTTCTTATTATAGTGTTCTAAACACTTCTTATAAATTGACAAATTTTTAACCTGTGATAAATTCTACTCGTAAGCTCCAATATTGTAAAATATATTTTAAGATCATGTCTGTTATTTTTGCTATTACTCAAGCATTTATTTATTTTTTTATTAGTGTTTGCTCAAGAAAGGGTATCGTGAAATTAGTTTGTAATTTTATTGCATGCAGGAAAAATTTATTCTTTCATGGTAAGCAGTATAAAAAAAAAAATAAATAAATAAATAAATAAAAAAAGTCAGTAAGGACTATAATTCATAGCCTTTTTGATATTTTCAAGTCAGAAGAGTAATTTGATTGCAAGTCATCTGATAAACTATGTGAAGTGAAGTAGAACTAATGTGTTTTGGAGCATGTAGGGGGAGGGGGTGCATTTTTAAAAAAAAATTAAAAAAGAAAACATGGCTAGCACTAATTTTGCTCTTTAACTTGTGCTTCATTAAAAAGTAAAATGAAATTAATATGTTAATTTAGAAAAAGTTTATCAGATTTAGTAAATGTTATTTTTTAAAAAGCACTTAATTCTTTCTTCAAGTTCTTTTGTTCCAATATCTGTATTCCATGGATTGTTTAAGTTTTTATTTTTTATGATTTCTCTTAGTTTTTTTTTTTTTTTTTTTTTTTCACATATTATAAAAATGTCCTTCAGTGAAGCTATTAAAAAAAAATTATCTTTATTTCTTTTTGTAAAAAGCTATTAAAGAATATTTGATTTATTATTAAAAAGTATTTAAAAGATTCCCTTCTTCAGATGCTGATTTTGACCACAGAAACACAATCCTTTTCCAATTCTGCATCCACTGCAAAGTTGTTGTTTTTTTTTCTTTGAAAGAACTTTCATTATTAAAAATAATTGGAGATTCTATCAATTTCTTAATGCAGCAGATGTTATTTTCACATCCATATTATCTTAATATAACAATTCCATCATGCACATTTTATTCATATATCTGTTGTCGGGTGATTAACTTGAAAATGAATGTAACAGTCTGAAAAGAAAGAAGACTAAGTCCTGGCTTAGCGAAAAAAAAATTGGCCAGGTCTGTGCTATGTCCAGGATTCGACAAATGTGGTCACCACTGGTGACCAACATATTGTATCTGGCGAATATATTTTTGCTACATCCTTTCAATTTTTCTTTCTTTTAACAATATTTTGATAAAATATCGACCTGAGTAATAGCACAAGTAGCACTTTATATCTCGTCTTTTACTGTTCATTAAAATAAATTATTTAGATTTTTAAATTACTTATTACAGTCTTAATGATATTTTGCTTGCTAAATCAAATCCTCTTGCAACATTTATTGATCTCAATGGATGCATCAAACTTGCATTTACTAATTTTAAGTAGTAGTCAAGTAATTTCAAGTGTTAACTTTATTAATGGAATCTGTTCATACTTCTGAAATGACATCTTCACTTTTTAGATATATTTACATTTGGCGAGGTTGTAGGTGTTTAGCACATCCCAAGAAAATTTGTAACTACTATTATTTTCTAGATTACAAATATTTTCGTTTTGTAACTATATGCTTGAAATACCGAAGTTTAACAGAGCTAATGTTATTAAATTGAATCTTGTGTATGTTATTTAATTTTCAGTCTGTAAAATAGTTGATTTTCTTAAACAATTAGAAATTTGTTTTACATTGATGATTACAATAATTTTTTGCATACTTTTTTGTTTTATGTCATAGTGAATGTTTCTTAAAATTTTATTGTTATCTAAAAATGCTTGATAACACCATGAAATTTAATTTGTGTGTAGAAATATTTTTTTTTTTAATGTCTTAGTTATATTACCAGTTGAGCATTATTTCTTACATTTAATGGTTTCATTATTTTTTTATAATCATTTTCATCATTGGCTACTTACATTATGTTATATTCTTCCCTTCATATAATCATCAGATAAATGTTCACTATATTAAATTTCTTTCGGATAAGTTTTGTCACACAGAATATTTGTCTGTGACAATGAGGTTTTAATCCTGGAAAACCAAACTTAAATGTCAGTTATGAAAAAAAAATTGAACTGTAATAAAATTTTTTTACTGTAAGGTATACAAAAGTGTATTTTTTACCATTTACATTTTAAAATGAATGCAGTAATTCTTGACCTTCCAAAGGCTTTATTAAAACTGTTTGTCCATTAGTAAAGCATTGCAAAAGTTGTGACTATCGTCCTATATGGCAAGTTGCATACACCTTGGAATTTCCAAGGAGTCTGGCAGCACTTTTTCTGATTCAAAAGTTTCTATTTAATATTTAAACCACATAATTTATAATCTCCTTGTTCGATAGCAGACTTTGTAATATTTTTTTGCTGTTAATTAAATAAAACAAAAAAATTTCGATTAAAAGTTTGTGGTAAAACTGCATGCAACCAGCATGTAGTAGAAAATCTGTGTCACCCTGCAACATGTTCGAATTGATAAATAAATAGTTTATACAAGAAAGAAATAAAATCATCTCATTTTCTTGCAAATGCTTTCTCCTGTTTTTATGCTTGCGAATAATCAAAATTTGCAAATTGTTTGTATAGCAATTTTTTTACTTCGCATACAACTAGGTATTCCAATATAAGATACATTCTGTCTTAATTCTAAACTGTGAAAACAGTACTTGAGTCCTTGTGTTATAAATAGGGATGTAATGAATAGTGTTTTGACAGAATACTAACTTTTTGTTAAAAAAAACATACTCACAAACCTCCTGTGAGCAAATAAATGAATAAAAAAATAGAGATATGCAGGTTTTATAAAAAGACTAAGAAAATTTCTTTACAGTAAATACAAAAGACTGAAAATTTAAAATAGTAAGTTCTATTTACATACTTTATGAAAAGTTAATACATTAAGAGTTTTTGATGCAGATCTTTTTTAGATTGGACAATTTTTTTGCAGTTTTACAACAGTAGCAATCCTGATCAATATTATCCTGGGATTCAAGAAAAATTCTAAATGTTTTAACTGCTTTTTCTGCTTTTTTTTGTATAACAGCTCTTTCTATATCAGTGTTGTCCTCATTATCATTTTTCTCTTCATCATCAGGAGAGGTTCTGCTCTCGGAGCTGGTAGACGGGAGGTGCTGGGTTCGATCCCAATCGCACTCGTCGGCCTAATCGTTCGGAGTTTTCGTGGTTTTCTTCGAACCTTGGATTTCCAAGCGTTAATATGGGTTAGGTTCCCTTAGAAAGACCCCAACGAAGGGCATCCCCCCCCTTGGCCTATATCCCTCGAGCAGATAATTGGCCGTCAAAAATCAACCAACCAACCACTCTTCATCATCAGAAATCTCTTGAACATTTTCTAAAATTTCAAAATCAGTTAATAATGTTCTGCTTCTTACCAGTGATTCATCTATGTTTACAAACTCTTTAAATGAACTGTCAATATTTAGTTTATCTCTGGTAACCATCTAGATCTATTCCTTCGAGTTTTCATCAGTTTCCTCGGCCGGTTGCTCCTCTGTTTCTCTTAGCTATTGTTCTCCGACAGTGCATGATTGCTCAAATCCGGCCTTTTTAAAACAATTTTTTATAGTTTTTTCCATGACACATCTCTAAGCATAGTCTATCATCCTCATAGAACCCGAAACAGTTACGCTTGGAAGTTTTTCACCAGCTTCAATCGCATTGATGATTTTTCGAATGGGTTATTTTCTATATTGAATTTAAAAACTCTGAATAATCCCTTGATCTAAAGGTTGAAATTTTGGAATTGTATTCTGGCGTTGAAATTTTACTGTAACATTCTTTGTTAAAGGAGGGTTCTTATAAGAGCTGCAGTTATCGATGAAGAGCAGAATTTTTCTGTTTTTCAAGCCCATCGATTTAAATTTAACCACTCGTCAAAAATTTTGCTGGTCATCCAAGATTTTCTGTTAAATTTATATAGATAATTGGAAATAATTTTGTTTTTGCAAAACATCTTGGCTTTGCTGAATGACCAATCATTACTGGCAGAAGTTTTTTACTGCCATTTTTATTAGTAGCTAGAAATACAGTTATTCTCACTTTACTCTGCTTACCTCCTCTGCATTAATCTCCTTTAAAAATTGCTGTTTTGTTCAGCAAACATTTGATAAAAAGGCCGGTTTCATCAGCTTTAAAAATATCAGCTGAATCATACAGTCAATACCTTTTGGAAAACAATGCCATGTCTCATTTTGAAGCTTTCAAGCTAGCCATTACTAGTTTTGAAATCACTAATTGAAGCATTAACCCACTGATAGAAACTCCTTCTCCACAGTATTGCTAAACCATTTTTTTACACATCGGGAAAAGAGCATGCACAGTACTTTTTCATGGTTTTAATGTTGTTTTCTAAGTTCTTTTCAATGAAATTTTTATTCTTTATTATAGTGAAAAGAGTACTGGGTGGAATTTCAAATTTAACAGTGACCACACTTTTCATCATAGAAAGATTTTCCTTCAAAAAATGACTCTCCATCTTTTTTTTCGGTCGATAAAATTTTTTTCTTTTTATGCTTGACATTTTTAGTTCTAATTTAGACAGCGAAATGTGTCGAAACGATTCTTTACAAGTTTGGGTAAATAATTATATACTAAGAACCAGTTCTCTTTCCAGAGAAAAATTAGAATAGGCTACCTACACCTCCTTCCTTCAACGCCCCCCCCCCCCCCCCCTCTCCCCAATCCTAGAATCCATCTTTATTCCCACACAGTCCCTGTCCAACCCCTGTGGGATAAAGAGGTGTATGTCCCCTAGGATTTTCACGGAAATGAGGACTGGCGAGTTACAAATGTTTATTGTAGGTACAGTGGGATTGTTTGTTACTGATAAAAATGAACGAATCTTGAACTGAAAAGTGGTGTTTCTTCTGAAAGTTCGAGATAGACAGGTTTCAAGAAAAAATAATTTGAGAAGTTTGGAAAATACGTTGAATTTCACCTTGATGTTAATTATAAACATACCTTTTAATAATTCTAAATTACTAATAGCATAGTTTTATCTGTCATTCATAGATATTTCAGGTGAAATAGGAAATCATTATTACTACTGTTTAGACATACCTTTTTTATTCGATACAAAAAAATTAAAAGTTTATTTTTTCCTTTTATACTTGAGTATTTTGAATTGATTTTCTATAAATCAGGATAGTACATTATTTCCATTAAAATATAAAGAATATTCTTCACTTCTACTATCCAGTGGTACCTTTATCCTTTCTTGCATTCAAAGTTAAAGAGCACCTGATATATTTCCTGAAATAGCCTTTTGTCAAGTAAATTTTATTGTGTGGAATTAGTGCATTAAAATTCACTTGTGATTTAAATCATGAAATATAGTATATCTGTTACTAATTAAAGTTTAAAATGCATGTTTGAATGCATAATGCTTAAGCATGTAGCAAGAAAAGTATTTTTATTTGCATAACATTATTATTCGCATTTATTTTTAACATAAACAACCTAACAATGTAACTTTAACTTATATACAATTTAAAATTGAGTTAGTGTTATAATTTTTGTATTAAATTTATTTAAGACTGTTCTTAAAAAAAATAATACTCTTGAATAATGCAAATCAGTGTCATTTCCAAAGCCATTTTTATATGTGCATGAAATCTGCAGACATTAATATTCAAATGCTTTAGAGTTGAATAGCATTTTTCATTTTTCTATAAATATATTACAGAAAAAAAGAATTGTTCCCCAGTACTTGTCTCTGAAATTAGCTTAAACCAGGGTTTGATTTCTTTTTTTATTAAAAAAAGTCTAATTATAAATTAGCTTATATTTATAATTAAATTGAATTATATTTTTAAAACTATATAAAACAATGTTTGAACTCTTACTACCACAAATTTGTTTCATTGTAATATATAAATAATTTTCAATTCAAATGCATATTATTCAGATCAATTTAACACACTATAATGTATTAATAATAAACTAGTACATATTAAACTTTGGTTAAAGATTTAAAATTTTTGTAGAAGATCTTATGCAAGTAAAAGAAATTAAGCTATTTTGCCAGCTCATAAGTGGTTCCTATATTTCGAATGTACTAAGCTAAAGGCAGAAAACACTTTTTCTATAGGGGCTAATAAAACTATTGCAGTACATTACAATTTAATTGTATATCTGATATGTTGTTTCATATAGTCATTTTCAATACAGTGAAACACGTTTAACATGAAACTGGGGAGACCAAAATGTTTTTTCGTGTTTAAAAAAAAAAAAAAAAAAAAATGGCTTCTTGTTAAACTACTAGTAGGTTGCATCCATTAAGATAAAAAAAAAAAAAAAAAGTAAAAGAATTATTGTTTGTTTTTTTTTGGGGGGGGGGGGGGAATCGGATATTTTTTTAAGTGTCTTTTTCAGCACCATATTGTCTACAAATTGTTCTAGATCATCTATTGTTTTATTCATCTCTCCATTCGAATGCACATCTAAATAACTGTGCATACCTTTAATCATTTTCTGCATTTCTGAAGTAGAGGGGACAGGAACTGCATCATAGATTCCGTTGTCAGATTCATCGTCTGAATCTACATAGGAGAAATCATTTGGATTATGAACGATCTCCAAAATCTCATTGTCTGTCGGAATCGGGGCTGTAGATATATCCTTATCGACTGCAACATATTCATTTAATAATATTGTAGGACAGGCTAATAATGTTGAGACTTTCTTAAACATTTCATTTAATATCGGCTGATTCTTGTGGTGCCAAAGAATTTGCTACTTTGGAGAATTGTGCATGGATTGAAACAATTTTCAATTGACATAGGCTTCACTAAATGCCATGCTGAGCGCAACATATATAATGAATGCATCCAATAAATTAATGGAGAAATCTTCTTTTACTTTGATTGCAACTAAATATTTTCGAAGCAATTGCTTTCGATAATTTAATTTCAAGTTTTGTATAATGCCTTGATCACATGGTTGTAAAACACTTGTGGTATTAGGAGGCAAAAATACAAGCTTTATAGCTGTTAATTCAATCTAGAGATGTGCTGGACAGTTACCAATAATAAGTGCGACTTTATGCTTTTCTCGTAAAAATCGCTTATTCAAATTGATAAGCCAATCATTAAAAATAGTGGCCACCATCCACGCTTTCTTGTTTGCTGTATATTCAACTGGTAATGTTCTTACATTTTTAAAACACCGCGGTTTTAAACTTTTTCCAATAGCAAATAAGGGTAGTTTTTCAGATCCATCCGAATTGCATCCAACCAATACTGTAATTCTTTCTTTAGAGATCTTCCCTCCTGAACATGACTGTCCTTTAAACGATAAAGTTTTATTGGGTAAGCATTGGTAAAATAAGCCAATTTCATCAGCGTTGAAGACATCTTTTGGGTCATAATCTTAAGTATTGAGGGCAAGGTAGATTGCAACCATTCTTCGGTCATAGTTGGTAAAACATTATTAGCTTCACAACAAACATTTTTTAACACAATGCCGTTCCTTTTCTTGAGACGTTCCAATCAGCCTGGATTTGCTGAAAATTCGATGCACATTTCTTTTGCCAATTCATCTGCTTTTTTCATCAATAAAGGGCCTGATATAGGAGCATTCTGAGATCTAGTTTGTTTGAACCAAATAAGCAAAGCTTTCTAAATCTTCGTGCTTAGCAGTTCTCATGCATTTTCTCTTTTGCTCAAACATTAACGAAATGTGATCCCTGTTTCTAATTATTGTTGATAAAGTAGAATTGGCAATGCCAAACTCTTTGCAGATTTCTGTTTTCGTCCTGAGTTTCTCAACTGCATTAAGAAGCTTCATCTTCATTTGCAGTGTAATAGCAGTTTGTTTTCATACTCATTTCTCAGCCATTATGCTCATAAAACATAACCTTAATGCACAAAAAAACATGGAATTCACTGATCTTTACTCAAAATTCAATGATTTTAACACAAATTTCCCTAATTTTAAATCAAACAGAACAACTTTGTAAATGAAGTGAAGAGCAGTATTAAATGCGTTATCCTGAAATGTGTGTGCATTGGAAGCTCGCCAAACCAGTTTTTCTTCAGTCAAAATCTCCTCGGAATTTCTCTCCGGATTCACGCCGCATTGGCGTTTCTTGAGTTGACCGCACTTTAGCTTTGAGAAAATGAAACTAGAAAGTTGCCAAGGAAGTAATTATCGCTAGAAGAGACAACCTTCAAAGCACCAAAAAGGACCTGTGTGTGCTTAAACGTTCCCTCCAAATAACAATAAGATTTGGCGGGGGGTGGGGGGGTGGGGAGACCGTGAAGGAAGAGGAACTTATTCTTGGCAGTCAAACAATTCCGTAAATAAATTCTACAGTGACTTGTAGCAAACATGCAACTGATGATCGAAAGTGAATTTGTTTTGTCTTAAAAGGAGAAAAAAAAATTTATTAAATTGCATAGTATGCTGTCCGGACTGCTACATCATTTCGTATTAACCGATTTTTCATGTTAAACATATTTCACTGTATTTGTTTAGTACTTGTCTTCTACCAGTCTAATGGACTAATTTCTTTCATAATATTTGTTTTGCACAAAAACTCATTAAACTCTTCCGATTTTGCTTGAAACTTCAATCTCCTGGGCATTACTAAAAAGGAGTATTTCGCTTTAATAAACAATATCTCATGTTCTGTAAGAATTAAATTTTCTCCTGCATGGTATGGAACTAATAGTAAGATCAAAAACATATTTATTTCAAAATATCTTGAACTAAATTTTAAATTTCCATAAAGTTGGTTTTAATAACAACTAAAATCAATCTGCTTTAAATTGACAAACACTACTTAAATCCCTAAACACTTTTTAAAAGATTCTAAGCTTTTAAATTAAATAGAGAAATGCTGTTCAATAATGAGTAAAATCAATCTTCTTTAGATTGACAAACACTACTTAAATTTCTAAACACTTTTTAAAAGATTCTAAGCCTTTAAATTAAATAGAAAAATGCTGTTCAACTTCTTAATATGTCAGTAAGAATAAATACCAGCAATTTTTGTGTGTTTAAGCATGAAAATGGCTGCATAATGTATCAGAGAGTAGTAATTTCAAAAAAGCGTTTCTGCTATCAATATTTTCTGCTAGAAGTAAATTATGATTTTGTTAGAAAATATTAAATGATTGTGCATTCCTTTGAATTTAATCACTGTGTACTGTTTATAAAGTTTTAAGTTATCTGTATTAAAGTATAATTATGTAAGACTTTTCCATTATTGTTTTATGCATAATTTATTATAGAAAAACTAAATTTCATTTTTTTTTTTTTTTTTTTTTTTTTTTTTTTGCAAATTTAAAATATGTTAAAACACACTAAATAAGTGCTTGAATAGTATTTTTCACCCTCTTTTATCTTCAAATCAAGCAAATAATTTTTTTTTAAATGAATTTGCGTCATTTGCTTCTTCCTTTTTTCTTTTTTTTAAGTGATCTCTTAAACAAATATTCTGACTTTTAGAACTTTTTAGTATTCTTACCTATTTTATGAATTGGCAAACTCATGAATAAATATTTTACTAAAGTGTGTGTGTGTGTGTGGGGGGGGGGGGGTTGTACCTAGTGAAGTCACACTCTGGTGATTGTTTTCTTCCCAGACATTCAAACTTCATAAACGTTGGGAATTTACTGTATTCATTATTGCTGCAGTTAATGCTATACTGTACAGAATCATCTATCCGGAATGGTTGGGGTCAGATGTATTCCAGATAACTGGTTGGGCCTTAACGCAGCATCCATTTGATAAGTTTTGTGGAATATATGTGGTTGTGGCATTATTTTTTATTTTAAATGATTAGATTACTTGGATTAAAAATCATATACAAGAAAGATCAAAAGTTAATCAGAGTTTGAAAGAAAGTAATTTATGGGAATCCCTTGGGGAAAAAAATTGTTTGCATAAAAATTAAAACATCTAAAATACAACTAAATACATTTCCATTTCAAATACTTGATGTTGTCATCAAATTATACAATTGTTTCAAGCAATGTATATGTCAAACTAGCAGTGTATGACACTTTTTTTCTGCAAAGATTCTGAAATCAGTCTATTAGAAATAGCACTCTAGTTAACTGGTTTCCTGATAAATGGTTCCATACTGTATATTTTATCGATAAGTTCTGTTAGAAGCATCTCAGAAGTTACACGAAATGTTAATAAACTTATTAAATAAACATTTAGTTATCTAGAATTAAATTATACTTCTTCATTACAAAGTAGCATATCATGAAAATGTTTTAAATCAATAAGTACATTAAATATTTTAGTGAAAATAAGCAAAATTTCATTCATGCAGCATTTTTAGATTTAAATTTGCAGTAGAATTTTTATATAAAAATACATTTCCATTTAGTTTTCAATGATTACAGGAGGCCCTGCCAACATGGAAATTCAGAAAAGTCTTGAAACCTGGATATTTCAACGTTACATCTGAAGCTTCCATTGAAGTGTTGAGAGTGAAGCAAAGAAAACACTGCTAATATAGCAAAATAAACTTTTAATTAACTGACCCAGAATTTCTTTTGTATGCAAATCTTATATCCCTTCCCTTATAATGTGCCCATTATTCTATTCTCATATCTACTGTTTTGACATTATTGCAATTTATTCTTTATAAATTTTATGCATGCACTTGAAAGAAGAAAAAAACTTAATGTTTGAATTGCAGGTATATACACAGTCATGCATTATTAGAATCTGTTACTTAATAACCAGGGTAACCTACTATTCCAGTGTAATGATTTATATTTAAGCCAAGAAAAACTTGTAGAAAAATACTGGACACGAGAAATTTGAAACCACACTGTACAAAGAATTGAAGACGGTGTGATAACATTTCTATACATGCTTTATTGAGATGATCCTAAAAAAACAGGAGGGAAAAAAATGGTTAATTGGAAAAAAATGTGTAAAGTAATTTATGAAAATAACATAAACAGACCAGAAAAACAATCTAAAATACTGGCCATCTTTATTAGATTTATTCAATTAATTTCCTAAAACAGAGAGTCATATTCTTGTAATTGTTTATGATAAAATGTAAAGATTATGTTTAGTGTGCTTTCTTCCTTCATCAGCCTTTAAAAAATCTTAAATAGAAAAGAATTTATTTTCTCTTCTTGCTTCAAGATTAGCTGGAAATTAGTTATTCATTTGTAGAATATATTCTGCCGTATAACATGTACATTTGATACAAGAAAATTGATTGAAAATTGCAGTTGTGCATTATATGATGGTTATAAAAATGAAAGATTTAAAATTAAGAAAAAATAAATATCATAAAAACTGAGAGTTCTAATTTAACGATATATTTATTTACAGAAAAAATAATTTTCACTATCAAATTACATCAAAAGTAATAGTTATTAACTTTACTATAATTATTATTATTTTTTTTTATGTGTATATTCTAAAGATTTCTTTATGAAGAAGTAGATGGGCATTATAAAGTGAATAGACCTAAAAATAGAAAAATTAAGTCTGAATGTTTAGGTTTGCATTGTATGGACGGAATATGCGGTAGCTTTGATTTTTAAAACCAGCAGAATACAGCATTTTCAACTTCGTAATTAATCTGCAGTCAGTTTTCTCCCAGGTTTAAAAAAATAGCAGTGTGCTGGTGTGAAAAGAGCACTTTTAGATTATTGGGGACATGTTTTTGTTTATTTAAAATGTTCTTATGATTTTTAATGTTTTTTTTTTGTTGTTGTTTTTTTTTTTTTTTTTTTGTACTATTTAGTTACTTCATTGACCAAAAATCTATCACCAAACTATAAGATTAAATGCCAATAATGGTTGATCGCAAATGTCACATTTACTTGACTTTAAGCAAGTTACATGTGTTTACGTCATCAAGTGATTTTTATTTGTATTTTTATTAATGTTATACTAATTTATTTTTTCTTTCTCTATTTAAAATAAAAATTATGTCAATTTGTATAATTCAGCGAGTGGTTTGGCGATTTATATAATTTGGTGAAATTGGCCGATGGGATAACTAAGTAATACTGTTTTCTCTTCCTTAAACATACAGAGCACACTTTTTAAGACATGGTGAATCAGTTTTTTATTTACATTTTATTGGCTGAGGGCAAGAAGGGTGCTTTTTTTTTATGAGGAGCAAGAAGTGTACTGTCAGGAGCAACTCTGCTGTAATTAAGCTTATAAATTCTAGTTTAAATAAAATGTTTCACTGAATTTATTTGAATATTGCTTCTAAATTGGTTTTCATCTTATATATTGTAAATGCTCATAAAAAGATTACCAATTTATATATTTATATTTTTAACTTTCATAGTGGAATCCACATTTCTACTTGTATTTTCAATTCTTTTGATTGATGTACAAGTTTTCTTTTACAGGAAGATGCCTGGCCACAAAAAAGAAAAAGCGTGAAACCACCTCTAAATTGGTGGTAAAAGGTTCAATACATTTATTTTCATTTAAAAGAAAGCCATTAATAGCTTAAAGTCTATAATGTTGACCTCCTCCCCTCCTAAAAAAAATCCTGATTGCCATTTTGGAAGATGGTATATATTGACTCCTTTATAAAATAAGTTTCTTGCTGGAAGAAGTGAACTTAACACTATACATTTTTACTAAATATTTTTATGAATACTTTTGTTTTATAGTCTAGTCTTGTGATCAGAATGAGCATTTGATATTGTTTTATATGTGATATTTTATGTATATATTAATCCCTGGTGTAACAAAAACAGCTCTAGAATTTCTTATTTAATAAGCCATGGAAATAGTTTGCATTCAAGTTTGTTAAAATGTATTGGAACTATTGAAAGATACAAAAATTTTGTTGTTGTTAACTGTCTTTTGTTATGCTATGTTATAATTTTTTATTTGTTCTGATTATTGGTGCTAAGCATTATTTACATGTTGTATTTACTCTTATATTGATTTATGAGTGCATTTATGTTTCAAAGCTGCCTTGTTGAATGTATATATTTGTGAAATAAATGTTGTTAGAATATTACAGATTTGTATTTTATTGGTACTTTCTGTAGCATATTTTTTAATCCTTTTAGTGACTGTCTCATGTCTTTCCATTATCTAAATACAATTTAGATTGAGTGTAGGAAATAATTTTTTTTTTTTTTTTTTTTTTTTTTTTTTTTTTTTTTTTTTTTTAGCTTTTGTAAAATGAAGAGTATACTGCTTGACTCAAAAATCGTGTCATTAAATGAATTGTGATGATTATCTCTGTAATCTCAGATCATAGAAATATACTTTACTTTCAATTATGTGATATTTTAAAATAAAATATCAACTATAAATTGTTAAATATGGGATTTGTTTAAGAGGGGTGAAATATTATATTAAAGAAATTTATTTTCTTTATGGTCCTTTTTATTTACTGACAATTACATTTAGTATTTGATTACATATTGTCCAACATCTTAGAAAAAATGTAAGAAAAAAAAATTCCATGCTCCTAAGGGAAATATTTGCTGAAATGATACACATTGGAAATAAAAATTAAGATGATACTTGGGAATGTATGATATACACAGATAAAACGTTTTAAGCACAAGAGCTTTTCTACCTGTTGCAGACTAGTTTCAGTAGCAGTGAATTGTTATCAGTGCAAATTTTGCCCATATATAGAGATAGCGGAGAAGCAGATTAAAGGGTTGGTTTGTTGAACAATAAAATTATAGGGAACAGCCAATAAGAAATTATATAGAAATATGTTAATAAAAATTGTGAAAATGAGCTTTTTATATATAATATTTCTATCTGAAAAGTAATAGGGGAATAGTGGAGTCGCAATAAACTTTTTTATGATTTTTTATAGATATGGAATGCTTCAAGAAGTTAACCCCTTCGCGATGAGTGTCTTTTACAGAATTTTTAATCTTTTATCACTGGTTTTTCGAAATAGTAATTTTTGCATTATTAAATCGGAAAATGTGCCTATTGAATAAGGCAAAATGTACAATAAAAAATAACTGGTGGGAATAATCACAAAATCTTTGTATTTTCTGTGGCACGTATACGTGAAGCTCGTCCCCAGGGGGTTAAGCTCAAGTATAGAAGTGGGTTTAGAGATCATTTTGCTGGGAGATGAACCTCACCTTTGTTTTTAACTGAGCTAAAACTATCTCTAAAAGTAGTTCTAAATTTGATAATTTGAATTAATCACATAAATACTATGGGATTCGTGCCAGTTGCATTGAATGGATTGTCTTAAAGAATTCCATATCTATAAAAATGTTATTGGGACTTTACTATTCTCCCATTGTTAGATTCTTTAAAAAATTATATAAAACTTCCTTTTCTTAATTTCTACTAACATTTTTCATATTACCAGTTCCTTTTCTTATGTGATATTCTATTAATCAATAAACCTATCCCTCGAATCTGCTTCTCCTCTATATATATATGAGTAAAATTCGTTCATTCTTTGCACTAATAACAGTACCCTGGATTCTACCCAAACTAGTTTGCAATACAGTAGATTCCCTCAAATCCACACATCACCGCAGATGTAAACAATGAAACTTTCAGTTCAGATGTAAGGCCAAAATTACAACATTTTTTAGTTTTATTTCATTCCATATGTATTTTAATTTGAAATTCTCAATAACTTGGCTGAACTCCTGTTTTTTTATGAAGTAAGTATAAATTTATTTGTGAAAAAAAATCAAGATATTGCTGATACCACTGGTAATCAGAATCTTTTTACCAAATATATTTATGTATTAATCAAGCTTTTTTTGGTTATTAAGCCTGGCTAAACCTGAAAGAAATCTTCCTTACTTTATGATTTTTATGTGAATTAATAGGTTACTTTCACAATATGAGGACAGTTTCATTTATTTTAATAATTCAAGGAAAATGTATCTCATCTTTATTATGCATTATTAATTATTTACTTGACCTTTATTTTTAATAATTTAGTCATTTTAAAAATTACCTTATGTTTAATCATTTTATTTTATTACTTTACTCAATTATTTTAATGTTTTATTATATTGCAAGCAAAGCATTCCGTATATTAATTATGGTTGCATTATTACATTCAAATTACTGTTTAAAAAATGTAAACAAAGCAATGACCAGAAATCTGCAACATTTTAAAATCCACACAATTGCTGAACCTAAGCTGTGCAGATTTGAGGGAACCTACTGTATTTTGAAAAGTTCTGTTCTGGTGCTCAAAACAGTGATTTATTTGCTTACATTGGAAGTAACATTTATTACCAAATTATTAGGAGGAAGGGGACATTTTTATAGTGAAGAATTGTTATTATATTGCAACTCAAAGGATTGCATTCAATTATGTGCTGTTTACTTTCAATAACTTTTTTGGGCCATTTTATGACTGCCAATAGCAAAAATTTTTGTTTTAGAACACTACGACATATTTAACACTTTTACTATGAAGCATGAATGAAAGCACTTCAATGAAATGACAAAACACAAAGGAGATTTGTGTAATGGTTTAAACTGGCGAGGGAGAAGGGGACTGTCTTTTAGGCAGTTAGTCAAATTTCTTATCCCTATTTGTAAATAGTCTGAAAATAAAATTAACAATTCCAGTTTGTTAATTTTAACGGCTAATATAATTTATGTGAAAAATTTTTGAAAGTTTCTAATTTAATTGTAAGCCTAATTATAACTTATCTAGAAAAAGGAATGATAACTCTTGTATTTTACTCGGTTATATTGCAAAGTAATTACATCTAAAAAGTTAATACTTCAATTTAAAATAATTATTGAAATTTCCTGTTTTTAACGTATTTTGAAAAATTATTCAGTTGCTGAATATTTATATAAAAGCAAGGAATTTTTTTTCTCGCAATAGTCATTTTTCTTCGCATACATCATCTCTTAATAGCTTTATTCTTTAAAAATTATTGCAATACATATGAACTTTTTTCATTTGGTGTAAATGAGGCTTAGACTACATTTATGTAATATTAGTTTTATGGAGCAGAACTGTGTAAAAAATTCGCTGTTGTCTAATGAAAATTTTTATTATTAAAAAACAGTAATAGTTTTAAAAAAATAAAGTATGACCATTCTATTAATTTAAATGATTTTTTTCTTTTTTAGAATGAAACTGGGTCATTAGTTTCCTTTAAAAAAAAGTTCAAGTACACCTTAATAAATTGTTATTATCTGCAAATATTTAATTAATTTTATGCATTTAAATAAAAATTATACTGGTACATACATTGTTGCTTAAAAATCAATATATTAATGAAAATGTGATCATATTAGTTCAAATTTTAATTTTTCTCAGTGTGAAATATTATCTTTTTAGAAATAATTTTCTCTTGTGAGTATAGGAAAATCTCATCTTGAGAGTAATCAAGGTCAACTTTCCTTTAAAATGATAAAATTGAAATATATTATCTATTAAATAGACATAATTACAGCAATCTATAAGAAATGCTACTCGAAACTCCTTGAAAGCTCAAGGGAAAATTCAATGGCCGGTGATTTGTGATGAATTCTTTTTCCATAGTGTATCAGCCATTAAATTAAACTGGTTCTTGATAATTCTTCTGTCAAAATCAATATAAAATCTGGGGGGGGGGGGGGATTTTAATGTATATATGTGTGTGTGTGTGTTCCATCTTTATTTTGTATACTGTCAGTGTTGTAATTTTAGTAATTGTAAATCGATGATGATTAGTAATTATATAATGGTTATATATATATTTATGATGTCATACTTGATTAAGGACTTAAAAAAAATTGAATTTTGTAAATTGCAATATCTATGCAAGTATTTTTTCATATGTTTTATGAAGCAATATTTAAATATTAACTTTATCTTCCCTAGGTGAAAGTTGTGAAGAACTGAATGGTTATGGGAATTCTGGCAAAAAGAAGAAATTCTTGGGACAGTACCTTTTACCCTCTGTAGTTCCCAAAAATAAGCCTCATATATCAATCAGTTTGCCTGAAGATTTTCGCCAAGTGTCATCTATCATTGACGTTGATGTTGTACCTGAAACTTGTCGCCGAGTGAGATTAGTGAAACATGGATCTGACAAACCTCTCGGGTTTTACATTCGAGATGGTACAAGTGTCCGTGTTACACCTCATGGACTTGAAAAAGTACCTGGAATTTTTATATCTCGACTTGTTCCAGGAGGCTTGGCTGAAAGTACGGGACTATTAGCAGTCAATGATGAAGTTCTCGAAGTTAATGGTATTGAAGTAGCAGGAAAGACTTTAGATCAGGTAACCGACATGATGGTAGCTAATTCTTCGAACTTAATTATTACAATCCGTCCTGCCAACCAATCAAATGTTGGCTTTCCACGACGAGGCTCTATTGGTCATTCGTCGCAGATGTCTCACGGGTCCCAACATTCCAACCAGTCACTGCCTAGTGATGATGATCATTTTGAAGAAGATGAAATTAGAGATCATACAGTTTCTTTGTTACAAGACACTCCAGAAAAGCCAAGTGCATCAGAAGATGATGGTGTAGTAACTCTTTGATGTATATATTTTTTTTTTTTTTATAATTGATTGCTTATCTTTGAGGATAACATGCCTAAGAATGATGTTTGATGATTTTAGAAAATCGTGCATTTGCCATAATGTAATTTAAAGTTACAGTGGCTTGTTGCATTTGTGATAAGACAGCTTTAAAATGATGAGTTGCGTGTAAGTACAAAATCTTGTAATATTTGTATAAAAAAAAAAGCAAATAGAACGTGCATGAATTTTCAGATTGTCATTATCATTTCTTGATGTTATCAAATTATTTCTTAACACCAGTTGTGCCTTTGGAAGAGAACATATTTTGTGAGGTTCTTGGGTATCTTCTACCATCTTTATTTGAGCTTCCGGGGAGCCTTAATGTGTGGAATCTATGCAAAAATGTATTTTATCCTCTGTCTTTTTTGTGTTTTTAACTGTGTAAAAGCTAAGTTTGTTTTGCTTTTTTCCACATTTTTAAAGAACAACATAACTTAGTTATTTTGCCTAATTTTCATTTTCACTTTCTAGTCATTATCCATATAACTTGTATGCAAATATTCAGCATATCAAAAATTTTTGGAAATACAGAGTGCAACGGGGCAGAAAAAAAACTTGAAAAGTTTTTTTAGAGATTTAAATTTCCTTATAGTTTCTTATAGTGTTATAGTTCTAATAGTAATAAATTATATGCTGAAATTCTATACAGCAAATATGACTTTTTTTTTTAATTATTTCATTCGGAAATAAAATCTTCATGTAACAATTTTTGAGAAAAATATTTATAAATATATATTTATCCCTTTGTAAATTCCCTAAGGATGTATGAATTCATCTTTCCATTTTTGTAAACTGCTTGATTTTTTTTTTTTTATTATTATTATTATTTTCTCCTCGGCAAATGGTTTGTTACTTTCAATCCACCTGTGGACCTCTGCCTGTTGTTATTTGTTATTGACCCTGTTCTAAGTTAACTGCAATTTATAAACAAAAATTTAAATAACTGAAACTCCTGTAAAACTAAAATTAGAATAATGAACACAGTGAAAATCATAATTGGTCAAAATGACTATTTCTAATTGTTTTCAAGAGTTAAGTTATTAAAAAGATCTAATCAGTTTTGTTTTGTTTAACAAAATGAGCAATTTTGTAATTGTTTGTTTTAATTTTCACTTGTAATGAACTGTATAAAAACATGTTGAGGTTTTAATATGTTCTGTGATGTATGATTGAGTTTTTAATAATTTTATATATTTTACTGTTTTGATTATTCTGTTATGGACTCTATGTAGTGTTTTCAAATTTGCATTTTTAAATTATTAATAACTTACAGTTATCATTTATGTAAATTAGATTATGAAGTTACATTAACTTTGAATTATTTCTATTTTAAATTAATTATTGTAATTAGGTTTGTGTTATTAAAAATTGGTTTCAATCTTTTCTTTCTTCACTTTCTTTCTTTCTTTTTATTCCAAACTACATGATATAATTTTGAAATCTATCATGTAGATGTTGAATGTGTGTTATTGTAATTTTGTTGAATGTATTAAATTTTTAAGTAATTTTTTGTTCACTAAAAGCCTTACCAAGTTAGTTACTTAAGGGGAAAAGAACTGTAATAGAATGTATGCACCCCCCCCTCCTCTTTTTCTTTGAAGACAGTATAAATTAATTTTTATTTGACTGGTTAAAATTAATGATGTCCACAAACTTAAATATATTTTTCCCTATGCTTAGAAAATAACTATAATTTTCCTAATATTTGAATTTTATGTGGCTGTGTGAGTGCCTTTTCCCCCCTATTATATCATAAGTTACATTTATCCATAATGAACTGAGCTAGTTGTATTCAGACATACATTTTCCATTAACTGCCATGTATATAAAATTAGAACAAATATTAATCTATAAAAGTGTGTTTAGATATTCGTGTAATCAAATTAGAAATTATTTTCTAAAAATTGAATTGCTATTTATTTATACTGAATGTAATCTGTCAGTAAATCTAATTTTTGAAATTGCATTAACTGTGCATCATTTGTATCTATACATATTATGTGTTGTCCTGAATAATGAAACAGATAAGGCATTTTTAATTAGCATTTGGTAGTTTTATTTTTTCAGTGAAAAAGAATGTTGGGTTTTAAAAAGAATAAAGTTAATTTTTGCTTTTTCTAGGAACTATTTTATTTGTTCTTTTTGGTTGGTGGGGGAGGAGGTTACACACCATAATTTGTTTTTTATATAGTTAAAAGAAAAGGTTATTCTTAGGTTATTCATATTTTTATTTTTTTTCTAAAAATTTGTTTAATCCACTTTGAAATCAATCTTATTATTCAAATTCAACTGTGGTTTTAGTAGTAATCAGTAATGAATATTGACCAGCCATTTGCAGTATTTATTTTGCAATACAAATAATCCCTTTTGTGATATTTCTTTGGAAAATTTTTTAAATCTTGAATAGAGGAACAATAATTTAAACAATATGAGGTAATATTAAATGAAAAGAAAATTTTACTTCTAAGGTAACTGAAAGATGACTATTTGCAACTATTATCTGCCTAAGACAACTTTGTGATAACTTTTTTTAGCCTCTTGAGTCTCTTTTTCAGTCATTCTTCAAACTCCTTTCTCCCTTGTTATAAATCTATGGCTGCCATGAAATGCAAATTTCTCATCAGAAATTTCTTTTTCTGTTAATTCTTCTTAAATGATGTCTCTTTGCTTTCTAATTGGCAAAATACTTCTAAAATATACACCTAATCTTATATTTTAAGTGTTAAAATCTTAACAAAACTGAAGAGGTGTGGATAATATTTTATGCTTAAAATAAATTTATGTACAGTATGGAACTCAGTTATCCAGAATATTTCCAATTAACTTATTTCAGATTATCTTCTTTTAAATTTTGATTAATGTCTGATCTTGTTTGGACCTGAATTTTTTTTAATAGTTTAATAACTAGAGATCAAAACACTGTCATAGCCACATATATTCTACAAATTTGATCAAATAGATGTTGGTTTAATGCCCAACCAGTTATCCAGAATACATCTGACCCCGATCATTCTGGATAAATGGTTCTGTATATATTGTAGAAATGTTTTGTCATTAAAAGACTATACAGAAAAAGTAGTAGTAAAAAATGTTAATTGAGAAATTTGAAAAACACGAATGTATTCCATAGCCAAAAGTTTATCGAAAGAAAGAATTTGTGATCTGACTGATAACAAGTCTTAATCTATCATTTAGATAACTATACAGTGAAACCCTGATTTTACGTTTCTCAAGGGACTGAGTAAAAAAACGTAAAATGTGGGAAAAACGTAAAATACGGGAAATACATAGAAGGCAAAAAATCGTAGGAAAAAAAAAACAAAGGTAGTAAAGATGACTCTCTCAAAAGGTATTACAATCTATATTTTACGAATAAAACATTATTATACATACCATTTTAAGATCATTTTACTAACACATTTAATTGCGAATCCTGGCGTTTAGGTTGAAAATAGTCCGTAAGAGTGGATTGTTTTTTAGTCATTGAGTTCAAAGTGAATGCAGCATCTTCCAGGATTGAAATACTTTGCAAGTTTTTTCCTGGTCTTTATGAGAAAGAAAATAGTCTTTCACTGTTTGTAAGCTCTTCAATGCAATATTGAAAGAAGGGACAGGCTGTGCTTCTGTTTCTTCTTCTTCATCTTCATCGGTGTACGAAAAGTCCATAACGTCGGCTACGGATGGAGCAGTAGCTCTTTCAGCTTCACATGTTGCTAAATTTTCCGGGATGTAATCGTCGAAATCATGGATAACTGTTTCGTTATCATTCTCCAAGTCTACCGCAGCTGATTCCTCATCTGTTCTCGGTTCATTAGATGCTACGAATCTGCTTTCTTCAAAACAATGGGAAATTCACTGCACAGTTGTGTAAACGACGCAGAAATACGCTGTGTCCACGACGCAGAAATAAAATGCATAGCCTCTAGAACACTTTAACTTGCAAGCGTCATTTAGGTTTCCATTTTCTATTTCAGCTACAGCTTTCCGGACAAGTTGCTTTCTATAAAAAAAACCTTGAAAGATCGAATAATGCCGCGATCACAAGGCTGCAATTTGCTGGAAAAAACTCGACATGCACATTAGACAGCTGCAAAACCAGATGTGCACTGCATTGATCAATGAACAAAATTATTTTACAATTTTGCAACTCCATATTTTTGTTTAATTTGCACAAAAAGTCTTCGAAAAGGGGTTTGGTTATCCATGCATTTTTGTTTGCTTCGAATTTTTTTGGATAACTTCTCACGTTTTTTGAAGCATCGTGGGTTTGCGCGACTTTCCAACAACAAGAGGCGTCAGCTTCTCACTTTCATCAGAATTACAGCACAGTAAAACCGTAAGACGCAATTTAGACATCTTCCTTCCATGGCAGGAGTCTCCTTTAGCAACATAACTTTTATCCGGTAGGAGTTAAAGAAAAGTCCGGTATCATCCGCATTGAATATGTCCTTTGGCTTGTATCCTTTTGTCAAATTTGGTAGATTTTTCTTCCAATCTTCTATTGTAGCTTCATTTACACTTGATGATTCTCCCGAAAGCGATCTATACACAAGATGATGTCTTTTTTTCATTCGGTCAATCCAGCCATTTGAAGCTGAGAAACCTTTCAAACCACCAAGCCTATCGGCGATTTCTAGAGCTTTTTCTCTTAGTATCGTGCCATTTACAGGTACATTCGCGGCATGAGCTTCTTTGAACCACTTTAATAAGATACCTTCCAGCTCGTCGTACGGCGATTTTTTCAATGTTCTCCGTTTCTTAGCATTTTTTTCTCCCACTTTCTCGATGTCTTCGACAATGCATTCTTTTTCCTGTAGCATGGATTGCAGAGTTGTCACGGGAATTCCTGGCAATTGGGCGAACGCTACTTTGGTTCCGTGGAATTCATCAAATTGTTTAACAATTTCACCTTTCTCAGCAACAGAAAAGTTTTTGTGTTTTTTACTCGTCATTTTGGCACAAAAAGGTGAGAAATGCGACCACCGCATGCTAAACAGCAACTGAATTTGAAAACGTGAAGAAGGGTAAGGACCCCTTTCCCTAACCTGACGAAAGAAATGAGCCACCCCATCTGATTGGTAACAAGAGTGTCTCTTCCCCTGCCCATCTCATTCCTACACCAATAAAGTGTGTTGTTTCTTTACTTTGCTCTCCCGCCAGCTATCCGGGGGGGAGGAAGCAGTCCGCGACAGCAGGTGTTCAACAAAGGAGGGGGGGGGGGGAACCAGTTTCAGAAGACAGGAGTCTTTAGAATGCGTTTCTGCTTTCACAGATTGCATAACTTTCAACAACGTGGATTAACTTTAAAAAAATACAAAAGGAAAAATTATTGCTTATTTTAGAGCATGTTTTTTCTTTTTTTACTTTTCAGAGAAAACGTAAAATGCGGGAAATTCCATAAATAACAAACTTGCGATCCGGGTTAAATTAACATTACAATTATACGGAAAAACTGGGACCTGATGAAAAAAATGTATAATGCGGGAAAAACGTAGATTCGGCAATTCTTTTTTTCTCCCACTTTCTCGATGTCTTCGACAATGCATTCTTTTTCCTGTAGCATGGATTGCAGAGTTGTCACGGGAATTCCTGGCAATTGGGCGAACGCTACTTTGGTTCCGTGGAATTCATCAAATTGTTTAACAATTTCACCTTTCTCAGCAACAGAAAAGTTTTTGTGTTTTTTACTCGTCATTTTGGCACAAAAAGGTGAGAAATGCGACCACCGCATGCTAAACAGCAACTGAATTTGAAAACGTGAAGAAGGGTAAGGACCCCTTTCCCTAACCTGACGAAAGAAATGAGCCACCCCATCTGATTGGTAACAAGAGTGTCTCTTCCCCTGCCCATCTCATTCCTACACCAATAAAGTGTGTTGTTTCTTTACTTTGCTCTCCCGCCAGCTATCCGGGGGGGAGGAAGCAGTCCGCGACAGCAGGTGTTCAACAAAGGAGGGGGGGGGGGAACCAGTTTCAGAAGACAGGAGTCTTTAGAATGCGTTTCTGCTTTCACAGATTGCATAACTTTCAACAACGTGGATTAACTTTAAAAAAATACAAAAGGAAAAATTATTGCTTATTTTAGAGCATGTTTTTTCTTTTTTTACTTTTCAGAGAAAACGTAAAATGCGGGAAATTCCATAAATAACAAACTTGCGATCCGGGTTAAATTAACATTACAATTATACGGAAAAACTGGGACCTGATGAAAAAAATGTATAATGCGGGAAAAACGTAGATTCGGGGGACGTAGAATCGGGGTTTCACTGTATTTATTATACTTTCTCCGTGCTAACGCAGTAGTTTTTTACATCTTTTTTTTTTTCCATTTCAATTTCTCTTTTCTTTCTTTTTCTTTTTATTAATTCCTCATAATTTAATAAATTCTTTCAATACAAAAACTTGATAGTATATGAGTTGCCACACAATTTCATTTATAGAATATACAACATTTTCAGTGTTATTGACAATTTCAATTTGTATTTTAAGCAATGTTGGTATAAAATAACTATAATCATTATTGTTAGATGGTGGTTGCCATTTCAAAACTTTCTTGGAAGAAAGGGGGCAAAAATTTCTTTTGATCTTGTTATACATTAGAGATGATTTCAGGCTCACTTTTCGAAGCCCGGGCCCGAAACATTTTCTCTCATCAGAGCCTGATACTGAAAATATAGAATTTTTTTTAAAAAAAAATGATTTGCATAGTATTTAAAAGTTGTTCTAAATGTAAACATTTTCTTACATGAAAATAACTATTAATCCCTAGCTCATAATTAATTTTATGAAATTTACATTCTATCTTATCAAAAGTTTAGTATCAAATAAAAATATGCTTCCTTAACCCCTTGAGGACGAGCAACCGGTATTCGTGCCGTGTAAGGTGTTCAGAATCCATGATTATTCTCACCAGTAAATTTTTATTGTAAATTTTGCCTTATTTAATCCGAGCATTTTCCAGATTCAATAGTCAAAAATTTCAGTTTTGAAAAACCAGTGATAAAAGATGTTCGTCCCGAAGGGGTTAAAAGGATTCTCATAATTTACTCTAATAACAAGCCAATCTGATGAGTTCATTAATGAAGTGCGTTTAATAAATAAAATGAATGAAATTTTCAGAAATTACTATTCATATGACGAAGGATCAAACAACATTTGTCTATTTCTTATAAATTACTTCTTCAAAAACGTAATTCTCATGTCTTTGAAAATCAGCCTAAATTAAAAATTTTAACATCCTTATCTGAAAGATCCAGTGCTTTTATAGAAAAAGTAAAAACACTGCTCAATTGCTTTCAGTCTGAATAACAAATTCTAATTATATCTACTTACGAATAGAAGTGACTTTGTGAATGTAAAGAGCAGATCCACAGTATGAGCAGAATTCACGTTGAGAAAAGAATAGAATCACTAACGTTATTTTAATTTTTAAAACGATTATGACTCACTCATAATAGAAGACTAAAAATATGCAAACATTAAGCTAACGGTGGTTGACTAAAAACAAAAGAAAATATTCTCTAAAATACAATAAATAAACGTTCCAGTTCCATTTTAAAAATATCCTTATCCTATTGGTGACATATTCCGATTTGCACCATATCAATAGTTCGTCGCCGTCATAGCCAGACATAAATCTCAAAATATCATAAATTTTCTTTCAAAATAGCCTTCTAATACTACAAATAATAATTAAAAAAAAAAAAAAAACACGAATTCTGTTTCCCCTTCATTCTGATCAAAATAGCATTAAAATGACTTGAAATGGAATAAGTAATTTTTAAGAAGGAAAAAGGTTTTCACCTTTTCTGTACAAGAATAAATAAAATTCTCAATTTCAGAAAGAATGAGCCCGAGTCTGAAGACTGTTATAAAAATTGATGAGCCTGTCATCTCTTTTATACATAGCTCAGAAGCAAATATTAGT
The DNA here is from genome assembly GCA_963932465.1 of Maratus speciosus. Taxonomy (NCBI): domain Eukaryota; kingdom Metazoa; phylum Arthropoda; class Arachnida; order Araneae; family Salticidae; genus Maratus; species Maratus speciosus. The sequence continues at coordinate 139,879,963 of OZ010793.1, forward strand.
TTTGTTTGCATATATTTTTAAAATTAACCTAAGTATTCATTAATGATAAATGTGTCTCACTTTCAGAAGCTTGCAATCGCAGGACTTTGGCATATAATATTGATATTATTATGTGTCTCACTTTCAGAAGCTTGCAATAGCAAGACTTGGCATATAATATTGATATTATTAATTTATGTCCTTAAAGTGTTTACTTAATACAAATGTTTCTATTTTGGAGAAATTTGACAAGTAATTATACTTTTTATGCAATTTCTGAAGAAAAAAAAATTAAGTCTGACCTATGATGACTGATTTATTCGGAGATATAAAACTCTTTGGGAGGAGAAAGAGCAACTGCCCTTCCCTTAGCCTCTATATCGTCCTTATATTGTATATAGTTGAACTTCTGTAAATCAGATGTTCTTAACTTAAATTTACGATATCTTGAAACAGTTCTTTGATTCTCCTTGGGGGAAAAAATCATGTTCTAGTTATTTAATTCATTAAGGCTTCAAGATATTGAAATTTAACTGTTTTTTCACTGAGTGAAAACTGACCCTATAGACATTTTGTACGGTTTTAAAAATTGCAAAATGTCTTTTGAAGATTATTTATGATGTCATTATAATGCAAGTAATTTTCTATATATATATATATTTAGAATCTCAGCACCAAATATAGTGAATCTTGCCTAACTTTTTAAATGTTAAATATATTTTTTTGAATCTCTAAGCAGTTTCTCACTTGCAATATTCAAATACTTATACATCCTTCCAGATATTTTGCTAATACCTTTTTTACTTGAAAGGCTTGTGTATTTTGCAATGTTTCAATTTGGATAATAATAGAGAACATCTTACATGTAGTTACACTTGCCCATAATCCCATACTTATTTTTGAAAACTAAAGTTGAAACTATACAGAGTGTAACATTGTTTATCAAGAGTTTTCAATTAATATGTGCTTGGGGGCCTCATATGATCATGCAAATGAGATTTCAGAAATGGGCATTGTTGGCCACTGTTATATATTTATTGCTCAGTTCAATATTCTAAAACTATGTAACTATATAAATATAATACTTCTAAATGGATACAATGAAATTGTTATCTAGGAGATGGCTAAGAATAGTATTTTTAATTTTGTAAAAATGTGTTGTATAGTTTTAAAAACTTTACTCACACAACTATTATTAGTATTATGTAATTTTGAGAAGTTTGATAATTAGGTCAAAAGTTTAGCTGCTTGAAGTCTCATAATGAGTTTGTCCATTTTGTTGTCTTAATTTAAAAAAAAATTGAAGATTCTGGAATAAAATGTGTTAGAAATTTTAGGGGATTGAAATAATTTTTAGGAGTTCGTATAGCACGACCAGGCTCAAATTTTTAAGCATCAAGCAAAAAATTAACAATTGATTTTGTGCCAGTTAGTATTTTTTATTATTAAATTCTTGCCTAAATTATTATTAATTGCTTTTTAAAATGTATTTTTATCTTATTGGAGCAATGCATTTATGTCTGTGTTGGTCATTAAAATTTCTGTACAAGACAAAATCTGGTAAAGGAGTGGATTCGAGGCCATATTCATATTTTTACAGCTTTTGTCTGTATATTATAATGAACTAAATACTGTTTTATACTTCTTCTCTTTAATACATAACTTTTAATTTAAACGACTGCTGACTATTTAATATTAACTATGCGGTGGATAAGGTCCATTAGCTAATACAGAGGGTTCCTAAAGGCGAGATGAAACACTATGACCATGCCATCCTACTCCAGTATTAAGGTTATTAATTAGTGGTTTTTTCATAGAGACATTATGTTTATTTTTATTGTATAAGATTTTAAAAACAACTATGATATCTTTAAAAAATTCATTTTACAGGCTATATTTATGTATATATATATATTTAATTATGTGCCCATCTTGTTGGGCCACTTAAAATTTACCATAGAGCTAATTATTAAATGATCTATGTGTATTAACCCCTCATTCCTTTATTGCTTATTAGTTGATGCATTGTGTGAATTGTTCGTGCAGACCTGCCAACCTTTGAAAATGAGAAATCGTAGCACACAAAATTAAAATTAATCTGGAGGTTGTTTGGTTGGTTTTACGTGTTTCACAGCCATCTTTTGACATTCTTAAAAGGAATAAGTTTTCAGTCTTTCAACTCAATATAGTAAATTTTTTGCTCTTAAAATTTTTATATGATTTTTAGAGTTTCTTCTCGTTTTGCAGCGTTTTTTTACATTTGTAAAAGGAGCCTGGTTCCAATTTTTTTAGTCCAGTGCAGTAAATTTTGACGAAGTTCGCGATTTTTTTCCCGCGATCATTTCAGGATATTCACATTTTTTTTTCCCACAATCGTAATTCACATTTTTCTATCACGATTCTTTGGTGAAATCCGTACTTTTTACCACGAACTTTTGATGAAATTCGTATATTTTACCTCGATCCTTTGACGAAATTAGTGTTTTCTTTCTGCAATCCGTCGGTGAAATTAGTGTTTTCTTTCTGCGATCTTTCGGGGAAATTTGCTTTTCTGACTAATCTTTCGGTGAAATTTGCTTTTTTGACAAATCTTTCGATGAAATTGGCATTTTCTTACCGATCTTTTGACGAAACTAGCGTTTTCTTTCTGCGATATTTTGACAAAATTCACATTTTTACCACGATCCTTTGACGAAATTTATTTTCATTGTGATCAATTGATGAAATTGATTTTTTTATTTTTTTACACGGTCATTTGTCGAAATTCGCAACAGTTTATCGCAAATTGTGCGAATTTGCAGACTATTTCAAACCTTGCCTCTCAAAGACACCCCCCCCCCCCCCCACCCCCCATCCAGAAATTCTTAAAATGTCACCCTTGTTCCTAAGGGAAGGCATTCCTGTATAAATATTTACAGAAACACGATTCACTTGTGGTTATATACATGCATAGTGTTTTATGTTAAGAAGTTTGTTTTGCAGCCCAGATTTTATTTTTCCCCCATGAGCATTTTTTAATGTCCGAATTTTCGGACTAATGGCCCATTTTTTTAAACTTTCGGAAATGAATACTTTGAAATTTTGGAAATTTCGAAACAGAATCACTCCTGAAAAATATGCTGTGCGGGATAAAAATCGCAACTAGAAGCAAAAAAATGCGTTTTTTTTTTTTTTTTTTGGAAAAAAAATCGTTTATAAGTCCAAATCGTAGCAACTATGATTTTTTCGTAGCATTGGCAGGTCTGTGTTCATGTCACGTTTTAATAACTTTTAAACTATTTAATATCTTTTTTTATTATAATTCTAAACTTAAATTTAAGTTGTTGCTATAATGCAGAATTAATACATGTAAAAAAATTCAGTTTTTCATGAGGCCTGAAAACTATTGGAAATTTGAATGCAAAATCTTTTTCTATAATTTTCCAAAGTTATTTAAAGGGTATTGCTTCTTCTTTGTGTTCAATATTGTCAGTGTTTGCAAAAACAACTGTAAATTGGAAAAAATTAAAAACAAGTTTTTTTTCTTTTCATATTTAATAGTTCTGCAGTTTGTTGACCAAATGATATAATAATCAAGTTGCCTAATAGTATAATGCATATTTAACTTACTCATTCAAAGATTGTGATTATATAGGGTGGCTGCACCAGTAATTATCAGGAAAAAAAATTGTTAATGAATTGTTGATTTAGTGGATCAATGACTAGAATGGGAGACCCTGAATATAGAACGGCAGAATGGAAAAATCAGTGGGGAATTGCATCATTTTCATGCAATTTTAACGATTCTGCCCCACCCTGTTTTATTAATGAAAATGTATGTCTGACATTATTTTTCACTGGCAAATATTTTCTGCTGTTCTCTGTTTAGATCCCTTGGTTTTAGCTCTCATTGATTCACATAGAAAAAAATTGGCTTTTTGTACAGTAAACTCCCGACTATCTGGCCTAATGTGGCGGGATAGGCCGGATAACAAAAAAGCCGGATAGGCCGGAGTTCTGTAAATGTTTACTCCTTTGTAGCCTCCTTCCACCATGATATTAGAAACACATGTTACACATTTTAAGATACATTTCATATATACAGTACATACTGTTTCAGCATAAGTAAAACATTAATGCAAAACATTAGCCTAATTCGTAAAAAATGAGAATCTTATTTTACTGTTTATTAATAAATGATTACACAAATATGAAAAGTTATGCATAAGATAAAAGAATCAAAACTTAGATTTTAATTTTTGGAAAAAGTATTTAGTTTTTTTTTTTTTTTTTTGCTTCTCCCTGTTAGCCCTCTTCCGTGAACCGATGTCCCTTCATTTACCCAAGCAGATGATATCAGCTGATGTCGCTTATTCCTGCTGACTGATGTACTGCAGTGCTGCCTCAATCATCGTGAACCATTCCGAATGTGGGATGATTTTTCTTGCAATCCTCTTCTTGTTTTTCTTCTGTTACTTCTCCCTCTGTCACCATTTCTACAATATCATTGTCAGTTGATTCATTAACTTCGTCATTGCCATCCATTCTGTAATTCCTCTGCATTGGCATCATCAGAGCCCGGTATATTTTTCAGCAACGAAAGAAGCTTATCGTTCTCGTCTTCCACTTCAGTTTCCTACACGGGTTTATGTCCCCCTTTATGGTCCAAAAGAATGTTCCAAGACCTTGCAATTACTATCTTTCGTATTCTCTGCTACTTTATTTTGCAATCCTTTCTTGCTCCTTCCTGTCGTTAGACAGCACTTTCCCATGGACGGTAACCTGTCTGTCTCAGCCACTTGCAACTGCTAGTAGTGCTTTCAACTTTTTGCTAGGCCGGATAGTCGGGAGTTTACTGTACTTAGAACAAAATAACCTGTCAAAGGCATGGCCCATGCAAATGTTTTATTTGGAAAAATTTTTTTATCATTTTCTGAATGAGATTTGTTGTCAAATAGGGGCACCTGTCCTTTCATTAGGAAAGTCCAGAAACCAAAAATATCGATTGATCAACTGCCTGTGCAGCCACCTTATATGCATAAAATAGAGTCCTATTTTTACAATTTTGGAAATTTGTTTTCTAACAGTTTATAACATAATATGCACTTCCATCAATTAACAACTTTTCAAGGTAATATAAAATTAAGAATACTAGTTAAATATCTGTTAATTCTAGCTTGTAATCCTGTTTCCAGAAAAATTGTTAATTATTACTATTTATATATATAGAAGAACCTGGTGATGTAGAAAATAATTAGTGTGAAAATAATAATTGTAAGAGAAAGTTAAACGTTTTCAAGGCTTTTACCTTGTAAAATAAAAAATACTAGTTTACTATTTTTTAAGATGTAGCTTGTAATGCTGCTTCCAGAAAAATCTTATATTGTAAGTATAAAAAAATAAAGATGTTATAACATATATATATATATATATATATATATAAAGAAAGAGTTTTAAAAAAGTTTATTTTCATTGACTTGACTTTACTTGCTATCATAATTTTAGATGATTAAAATTTTGTATATAAAATTTCTTTTCTTGTAGAAAAATTGTAAATTTATTTAACTTACAAGTATTACTATGCATTTATAGATCTTGTTGATTGATTTATTGGTTTGCCTTTTCTAAATATTATCAGAAAATATCAAAAAATGAATGTTTTTGTTTTTAATTATTTATACTTTTTTTTCATTTTTTATTTATATATATAGTATTTCAAGAAAATCCATTTTATTTAAACTATTTTTTTATTTGCTTAACATCTCTATGTTTAAGGACACTTCAATTTTTTTCTAGTGAATTAAAATTTAGCTATGAAGTTGAAAAATAAAATATGTGTTACATAAAAACGTATGAAAGTTCATGTTTAGTTAGTATTTTATAATATGTTAGTTTATATCAATGATTACTTTTTTTCTTTACATTGAGATTGTAATAACATTCTGTAATTCATCCTATGGCATTTAAATTTTCACATGGAGCTAATGATTTGTCATGTTGATCATGTAAAATCTCTTTCTTTATTAAAATTGGGTATTAACTTAATATTAACCTATCCCAGACCAAATTTAGATTCAAATTTATTTTTTATTTTTGTATTTCACTTTATATCACCCCATTTAAAAATATTCTTAGATGAAAATTTTTACATGTGATTTATTTATGTTACTTAGTTTTCCAATTGGGAACTTAAAAGTTTAACAAATTGTAGTACAAGTGCATTTCTTATTAAATTATATCTTATGTTTTGTTTAATAATACATAAATCATTTTAAGGTAAAATAATTTGTAGAAGTACTGTATTTTCTGATGTATAAATCGACCCTCTTTTTTTAATCTTGAAATGGTGTAATCAGTGTATTTGTTGATTCACATGGAAGAAACTATCTTCTTTTTTTTTTTTTGTTCATTCTTGGTGAAAGGAGCGGGTAATTCGATTTGTAAAAAATTAATTTAAAAAAAAAACTTTTGCTTAAAATATTTCAAAATGCATTAATTTATCTTTAGCTTTTTTGAAGACGTTTGTTTTTGTCTGAGCCTTTTTTAAGAAATTTGTTTTGTAATAATAATTATAGAAAATAAATTATAGTTCTTAATTATTGTGAAAAATTATCAGAAATGATCGATTTTGTTTGTCACATTAATAAGAAAAAGATCAATCTTGTCGCAGCTATCAACAACAATTGTTGTATATTTGATTTTGTATCCAATGTATGTCTGTCATTGAATTTTCTTTGCCTTTTGGAGGTTTAAAAAGTCGACTTATACATCAGAAAATATTCTTTTTGGATCATTTTTCAGTTCTGTATAAATTTTTGAGTTGCGCACTGTAAAAATGGCATAAAGACCTTTTTATGATTTTTTGTACATATCCCCTTTTGTAACTGAAATGTAATTTGTACATTGAAAAATGAATATATCTTTCTATTACAACAACATTGGTCTGTAAAAGCCATTTTAAATAATCACTGATTTTATTGAAAGTAATAACATTAATACCTGCCCATATGTTTAACCAGTAAGGGTTATAATAAAGTCGAGATCCCAGTAGTTTGATAGAAATGGAGATTTCTGCTATAACTCCTTTCTCGCATAGCAGGTTGTCTTTTTATGCCCAATTTTTTATGTTCAAAACTTGTATGGCTTATGCACAACAGTGTTTCAACGGCTATGTATCAATCTTTAACCTACCACTACACATCTAATAATTTGGGCATTTAAGATCTACAATAACAATTATAAACTGCCTCCAATATTTTTACAAGGGTGCTCCAGGCTACTAAAGGAGGACTATTTGCAACTGCCATCAGCCCAAGATGACTATGGCAACTTTCTTTATGCTTGAAATGTCAAAAAATCAGTTATTTTCATGCAAAGGTTTTTTGACGAATTGTAGAACTTTCTTACAAAAAAGTACTGTTAAAGTCTAATTCCAACATGAAAAAGTTTGCGCCAATGATGATTTCAGTTTTACTTTTTAAGCAAGCATTCTTTCATAAATCAGGTATGAAAGAGTTCCTTCTAAAGGAGGAATTCCACCTTTTTAAAAACAAATTTGGACATTCTCTGGATTGATGCAAAAATGCAAAGAAGATATTAGAAACATATGGGGGGAGGAGGTCTAGAAAGCTTAATAATTAGATATTTTGTCTACTCAAATCCTTGGAGTTTGTTTTTTTATTTCTGTACTATCAAATCAAAGGCGAGTTTTTATTATAAGCATTTGAAAGTCGTGTAAATCAAGTTCTTCAACTAGGGAAAGAAAGTTTCCATAAGGGTTTTTTTTTTTTAATAGAATATTTTATTCTATTTGTAAAACACTTCTGTGTAATTTCAGCAATGCATTTTTGGAAATGTATTTCTGAAGTAAAGATCAATTTGACATGCATATATTTACCATAGAGATTTTTTTTTTTTTTTTAAGTAAAGTCTTAAACAGTGAAATCATTCAAAATAATACATTTATTTTGAAATATTAATCTCTGTACTTCACATAAGTTCATCAGATACATTTGGATGGATTTATGCTTTTAGCAAACTGTTTCCAATTTTCTTTTTTGATTTAATGAATTTATACATTTATTGTTATTTATTTATTTTTCTTTTAATACTTTCTAAGTTACAAAAAGAAAATAACAATCATATGTACAGTTATAATTCATTTTATTGTATGAAGCTGTTAAAATGTTGTCGTTTGGCCTTATTGTAAAGATGGAAAAAATTTTCCACCTTTTTTCCCATTTCCAACTTTCATGCCTGATAAATGCTGCCTTCTGTAAGCCAATCATATTGAAGTTTCACCCAGAAATATTTTTAGTTTTTATATATCTAATATCAATCCTAAGTATTTCGCTCAATATTTTTATCGATCCTAATTATTTTGGAGATAAATATTTTATAAGCTACTATTTTTGGCAACTAAACTACTGTCTGGGCAACTATTTTCATGATTTTAAACGACTAAAGCAACAATTTTCATTGTGCTATTCCTGTGGCAACCTGGGTTTTATCTTTTAATTCTTTATTTTAATTGCTCAAACATTGTAGATTACTTTAGATGGTTTTAAAACATTGGCTTCAGATATTTTAAAGAAATATGTATAATAAATTTATGTAATATAAATTTAATATGATTATGAATATTTTTTATTTAATTATTATAATTTGCTTTGTATCTTAAAAAAAATACTGGCATATTTAAATTATTAGAGAAGAATGTATTTATTTTATTGCAATTTTTTACATTTGTGTTAAATATCTGTATGTTTATTATAAGAATACAGCTTCTATCCCTCACACCTCAATAAATGAAAATTTTAATTGAAACAAAAATTAAAAATTGAGCAAGAGAAAAAACACATGTCATCTAAGGACATTCTAAAAAATAATAATAAATAAATAAAATAAGTATGTTAAAGTTTAAATTGAGTTGTAATATATATATAAGTATATAGAATTTAAATGCAAAATTAATCTTATTTATAAATTTATTTATTTTAAAGAATGTGATTATCATGATTTATCTTTTCTGAAAATGTCATAAAGCATTTTAAGAAAGAATTTGTTTTATTGCAGCTCTTTTTATTTGTATGATATTCAAATTTTTAATATACCGTGCTTTCTTTAATGAACTGACATTTAGGTACTGTAACAAATTTGGAAATATATATATATATCTATACACGTACGTATTTATCAGTATTCAGATTTATTTAGTATTGAAATCAGAGCTGAAGTAAGAATGCTGCAAGCGGTGTGCCCGCACCAGATGCCAAGTCAGATAGGTATTTTCAATTATCACTATGGATGATCAATAAAAATAGAATGAAAAATTTTGCACTGGCCTCAAAATGGAGTATATCTGTGAAATATCTGTTATTGTTTAAATTCTGGAAAGTATTATTACTTTAAGTGCACTATTGTGAGGTTGTTTTTTAACTTTTCTGTATTTTGCATACACTATTGCATCTGTATCTTATGCTTAAGCTACCTTTATAATGTGTGATATTACTAAAGATATGTTTTACCAACTGAATCTTTACTGAGTTTTTATAATTGTTTGTGGCTTATTTTTTGCTATACTATATTTACTCGAATCCAAGATGCACCTTTTTTTTTTTTTTTACCCAAAAATTTAAAGATTTTAAATTAAAACTCCTAAGTAACACACAAGAAATTTTGTCCTGCAGGCGTCGGCCTCTATTTGTTGCCTTGTGTTCTTTTACCCTTTTTTCAAACGAGATTACGCCTACAGCCAATATAATCTATAGTAGTCTGCGACTGCACCAATGAATTCCAGGAAAGCATATACTTAAGGTTGTAAACTAGTGAACCTCATGCTCACAAATGTTGAAATATTCAACCATCAGGAGAAGGTGGCTGTGATGTAAGAGTCAGTATGATCAGGAAAGTTTATTTCAGCAATTTAGCAAATGGAGGAGTGGAACGAGAACTTTCAACAAATGCTTTGATTTAGGATTGCCTTATTTGGCTAGTTATTGCCTTTTTATGTAGAATAGACATAAAATTATGTGTTATGCCTACACGATTTCGATTGAAAGAAAATATAAATATGTATTTTAAACGATGTTAGCTATTATCTTAAAAATATTTTTATTTTGTTGGTATTAGAAAAGAAATTGCTTTTAGAAAGGAAAAACTAAGTGTAAACAAATGTGGTTTAAAAATTCTGGGATGCCTAGTGGTTTTATAATGGACACATTAATTAAAAATGAAATATAAAGTAAAGTATCTTTCATACGTAAAATTTTTATTCATTTTTTTATTTAAATGTTTTGAATCTTAAATCGCATTTTATTCTATTATATTCTAATGTTAAAATATTTGCTTGTACGATACAAATAAATTCTTAATTTCATTTATACATCTTTTCGAAAGATACTCCCAAATAGATTGACTAAAGTATAGAGCATCAAAGAATAATAAAATATTTCTTTTCTTATTTCTTTCTTTCTTGCATATTATCACCTTGTTAATATAAAGTTGTTAAGAGTTCTCCAAAAAAAGTAAAAATTTTATTTATAATAACGTAGAATTGTGATTGAAAAAATATGTTTGGTATGAGGTGACACCATTATATCTACCCTGGGTGTCACCCACCCTAGCTGTGCCACTGCCACCTCCATCAACCAGCTTTAATTATTATTGCCATCTTCTGTGGTTCGAAGTCTATCTTGTTAATTGGTCTTCTCTCTCTGCCTATGATCAATCACTGGGAATGAACTTCTGTGCATTTAAAATATACTTAATTCACTACAAAGAGATATTTTTATTTCCTTGTAAGTAAAGTTTTATAATGTGAGTGAATTGCTACTTTAAAAGTTGAAGCAACTTAGAAAAAAGTAAATTTCAAGTTGTCTGTATGAGGAGAAAAGGAAGGAAGGAAGTATATAAATAAGCTTCCCAATATATACCACACATGCTTGCATCAGTTTTTATAATTTGAAGAGTTGTCTTCAATTGAAAGACACACCTAGTTGATTAGATTCGATTTTGAGAAGAAAAAAAAACATGCATTAGATTCGAGTAAATACCATAATTGTCATTTTTGGTTATTACGAGACATTCTACTAATGCATTTCAGATGCTGTCTTTCCTATCTAATTTAATATGCAAATGTGTGATTGCAATTCATATTTCACTTTATTGCTGCTATGAAAATGTGTATGTGGTACTTTTTTTAATGTAAGCAGCTATCAGTATTTTTCCATCTGTATATTAAGAAATTTTAATTTCATCCAAATGTTTCTTTCTTTTTCTTTTTTTTTTACTGCAGTTATGTTTTATCATTTGAAACTATTAGTCATGTTTTAAGTCGGACTTGTGATTGTCACTTATATTCCATATCTAATATGTGATAACCGTTATGTCATTCTAGCTACATTTTCATTGTGTCTTCACTAAGCCTTAACATTTTGTTTTTTGGAGTCTAACAATATTTTTTCCATAAAATTATCCTATATTAAAATTTTCTGTATGAAATAGTCAGCGAGTGTAACTTTAGTGGTATATGTTGTAAGTAGAGTGAAAGGTTACTGTTTTATAAGCTCAATTGTAGAAAAGTTGAATTTTCTACTACCATTTGAGTACTTTTTTAACAAAATCATCCTTTAACATCTAAATATTTTTAACTTAAAGTGCATTAATTCAAATTTTTCTGCAATAAAAATTAGTATTTATTTATAGTAATATCTGTTTATTATTCCTGCTTCTTTCTTATTTTTGTGCTCTTACACTTAGTGCATGAAAAAAAAACAGCTTTTTGACCAGGGTTATTTTTTTCTTTTGTGGAAGGGGGAAGGGGTGTTACCGATGACTTTGTTCATATGAGTTTTGAAGAAAAACTTATTCTGCTAACTAAGCAACAAATTATTTGCTGGTATTTTTTAATATCATTTCAGGAATAGTAAAAGGCAAACCAAAACTACATTGATTATCCTAGCTGTTTAAAATGGAATAACTGATAAAAACTAAAATTCCTTCAAAATTAAATTAAAAAATTTTTTACTTGATTTATATGAAAAAATCTCTATCCGCTTTGGAATATTTTCATGCTAAGCAGTACTCCTTACAGTAACAGCATAATAATGTACAAAGACTTACAGACAAACGACTGTTTTCTTTTATTAATATAATATAGATTTGCCTATTTCAATCGTTACTTTATTATAGTCATATGCGTAGCAGTCTATGGAATTTTAAAACCATTAATGTGTAGTGAATGATGTATGGTTTTACGTCATGGTCGTTGATAACTGAAATGAGAGGGCTGCACAGCAGTCATCCTGGCAGTCAGTGGGATAAAATTCCTCAGGCAATCCATAAGTCAGTTAAATAGTAAAGCTAAGAACTTATATGCATGCTTAGGTTGCAAGATGAGTGACGAATTGTATCATAGGCACTGTGGAATTACAGAATTCTTAATTTTTTTCTTTCTTGATTCATAAGAAACACTTTAACATATTTAATTTATATTTGTACATAACATCATAACACAATTTCATCACCAGAAATTCTGTGTATTTATCTTATTTAGTTTAAATAGAAAGTCCTATACACTGTTCAAAGTAAAGATCAACCCAACAAAAACAAAAGAATTGTCATATTACACAGTTTATGGAAGGAGACATTTAATAACAACAACAATTAATGAAAGTATAATTGCATTTTTGTTTTTGTTTTTTAGAAAATTGTAATAAGTTAAAATTATTATTTCTCTTGTCATGTTGCTTCTTTCTATTATTTATATAAATACCTTTTTATACATTTGTTAATTACTTATTTTAATATTATTGTTTGTTAAGCATTTTATATCTATGCATTTTATTTTAAATATAATTACTCTTTAAATTTTATTAAGGTACAAGATCATTGTATAATGTTAATTTAAAAAGATTCATTCAGTAGAAAAAATATCAATAAATTCTCTTATAATATAATTCAGTTGTATTAAAATGTTAAATTTTCATTGTGTTCCACCTTGGTGCACCTAGTTCAGTCAGGCAAAGATCTAATTCAATTTTCAAAGTTAAATGAAGAAACTTCATGAAAGATTAATGTAAAATTTAGACCATTACTAAAAAAAAATGGATTTAACATTAAACATACCTTTTATTTAAATTTTAATTACAAGTTAAATTATTTTGTTGAGCCTTAATTTACTAGGAATGCAAGAGTCATAAATAAATAACAAATACAGATAATTCACACATGCCAATATAATATGGAACTGTTTATCTGGAAATCGGTTAACTGGAAAACCAGTTATCCAGAATCATATTTCTTATAGATAGATTTCAGAATCTTTGCAAAAAAAAGGGCCATACACTGCCAATTTGACGTATGCATTGCTTGAAACAATTGAAGAAGCATAGTATAACTTGATACAAGCATCTAGGATTTGAAATGGAAACATATTTAGTTAAATTTTAGATGTTTTGATTTTTATTTTGTTTCCAAAGGATTCCCATAAATTACCTTCTTTCAAACTCAGATTAACTTTTGATCTTACTTGCACCTGATTCTTAATCTGAGTAATCTAATAATTTGAAATCAGAAATAATGCCACAACCACATATATTCTACAAAACTTATCAAATGGATGTTGTTTTAATGCCCAACCAGTTAATCAGAAAAACCAGTTATCCGGAATACATCTGACTCCAATCATTCTGGATAAATGGTTCTGTACGTATTTACATTTGACACAAAATTGTAATCAGTTGAGCATTACAATTAAAGGTTTGTTGTTCCATGATGATATTAGTTAGACATCCTCCAATCTGAAATTTTTTCATTAAGATTTTTTTTATTTTATTATTTAATCGATAAAATCTTTGATAACATTAAGTTGAAAACCTGACTATTATCACATTAAACTAGTGCCCGGTGTTGTATTTCATACAACATCCTGAATTTAAGGATATCTAGTGTTAATTAACATGCCGCAGTCAAGCTGAGCAGCTCCGTTGTCACATTAATTTAGTGTCCAGTGTTGTATTTAATGCAACATCACTACACTTAAGGATATATCGTGGTAAACAACCCACAGTACGAAACATGTAGATACGACCATTCACCTAGTCGAGAAAGCCACTTGCAATAAGTTAATACTGGAAGATCTCTGCATCACAATCACTGTACTCTGAGCTAAGTATTTGGATGATGTGTCACCATCAAGAATATTATAATTTCATACTTCCTATGGCTTGGCATCAGCTACACAGCAGACTCAATCCATTATTCTGGAGACTCCCACAACCTTCTGACCAAAACTTCCTCCCAAATTCAAGCTATATACAACTTCCAAATTTTGTACAGGTGCGGACGAGAAGTATAATGTTTAAAAAATCTCTAAGACACTTAAGGAGTGACTCAACTCTTTTAAATTTCCAAATTTGGTACATCGGCAGCTATGCCTGTTACATTCCCCCTTCTCCAACCAAAGAATACATGGAGATAAGGGGCAGTGCAGCCACCAGGCAAACAAGATGGCGGTGCAGTGCTTGGTGCCAGGTGGAGTCTTGTTAGAGGGCCACTGAACGTCTCTATACAATTCGAAATAACATTACCCTGTGTTAAATAATGATATTACTGCTCTAAATTTGTCTTTAAAGTTTTTTGTGAAAAAAAGTATTAGCTTTATTTCTTACAGCCAAAATGGATATTATTGTCGGGGAGTGAGTAGATTTGAGGATCCTGAAAGTAACTATAAACGCAAAAAATAAATACTTGAAATATTCTAAGGGATAGGCGATTTTTAGTAAATAATTATATGAATTACATATGAAAGAATTTGCACTTTATTTTTCATACATTTTATTTTCTATATTATGAGTTATTCTCTGTGATACATACAATTTTTTTAAATAATTTTTATTTGTCGAATATTGCATTCGGAGACATTGGGCCCCAGTTAGTGCCAGGTTCCTGCATGACCAAAAAGAGCTAATAAACTTTGCCGGAATTTGTGATGATGTGGAAAAAAATTATGTGCAGTGAATTTTTTTTTTTTTTTTTTTTTTTACCTGCTTTCTTGGTCATTTTCTATCTGAAGGAAAATTTCCCTAATAGGGTGCTTCAAAAGTCTTTTTCGAATATTGCAAAAAACTTGTGCTTCTTAACATTTAAAATTATATGTGGGCCATTAAAATACTTATGACAAGCCAGCCATCTCCTGCAAGAAACAGATTGAAGGTTTAGTAAAGGACATATGCAATCGATATCCAATGAATTTCCATGGTGCTTTTGCATCACTTCACTGTGGACTTACATAGTTATATAGCAATTACTGTAGATTCTATTAAAATAATAAAGCTTTGTAGAATTCACCATAAAATAAAACAAAACATAGGACGTGTTTCGAGCTAAAAATATAACAGCTCGTCATCAGCTACAGTAAACACGTGTCCGAAAGGGGACAAGATCAAGTTTTGTTTTATTTTATGGTGAATTTCTACAAAGCTTTATTATTTTAATAGTTTCATTTCGCCAGTTTTCGGTGCTGTTTCACTGTAGATTCTAGTTAACGGAAACACATAGGCTCTGCACAATTTGTCCCAATAAACTAGTTGCTCCAATGTTTTGTTCTTGACTTTTTCTCCCAATAAAATGGAATTTCAAATAAACAGAATCTAATGTACTGCAACTTTACATCTGATTATAGTTAAAGGAGAAGGTGTTCTACCCTCAGAAATATATATGTACATGTATATAATATGTAAATGCATGTAGATTTTCTGTAAATAATAGTGCAATAATGGCACAAAATCAATAAGATGAGTTCAAGTGGTAGATTTAATTAAAAACTAGTATGTTGTGGCCATCACAAAACTCTCTTCTATATAAATCACGTCAATTAAATCATTTAAATAGTACAAGAAATAACAATGATTTAGCACCAATTCATATCAAAGTATATCTGAATTTCAAGTTGGATGAAAATTCGTGCATTAGTTCTTGAGATAGAACTATAGCGGAAATTCTGAAAAATGTAGCATAGCAGCGCCACCTGTTGAGCGATTTACACCAAAAATAAACAGCACTAAATGATATCAAGGTATATCTGAATCTGAAGTTTGTTGAAAATCCAAGCATTAGTTCTTGAGATAAAGCTATTGCGGAAATCGTGAAAAATTCAGCACAGTAGCGCCACCTGTTGTGCGATTTACACCAAAAATTAAACAGCACTAGTTTATATCAGGGACTAACTGAATCTGAAGTTTGATGAAAATTCGTGCATTTTGTCTTGAGTTAGAGCTATTGCGATAATCATGTTAATGTAGCATAGCGGCGCCACCTGTTGGGCGATTTTCACAAAAAAGTAATCAGCACCAAACTATTCTGGACTAACTAAATCTGAAGTTTTATGAAAATCCATGCAGTAGTAGTTGAGATGTAGCTATTGCAGAAATCGTGAAAAATTCCGCATAGCAGCGCCACCTGTTGGGCGATTTTCACCAAAAACTAATCAGGTCCAGTTTATATCAAGGTCTAACTAAATATAAAGTTTTGTGAAATTCCGTGCATTAGTTCTTGAGATAGAGCTCCCACAAAATTTTTGTCACTTACAGACTCACAGAGTGACAGACAGACATTTTCTAAAAACCATCAAATCGTGTTCTGGGCATTCTAAAACGTATAAATCCGTCGAAAACCGGAAGTCGAAATTTTTCACGAATCCAATACTTTCTTCTTGTAAAGATAGAAGAAAGTAATAATATTGAAGAAATGCTCAAAAGCATACATTTCTGTTTTAAGACAAATTAATTCAAAGTTAAAAGATCTTAATAAGCTATGATGGATTGAAAAGAAGTTATATAACTAAAACATTCATAAAATCATGTGCATATGCAGTAAAATTATTAGATTGATGATATAATATGACATGGAATTATATGTGCAAATGTTTAGATGTGATAATACGAATCAAGACAAGCCATTTATGTGTAGGTTCCAAATCCACTTATTTATTCAAAATTATGGGGGTATTTTGCTCTAAACTAAACCCTGAATTGTTCGTAATACACTGGTTATCAAAAATTAAGGAAAAGTCACAAAATGCTAATTTTCAAATACGCGAACACTCAAAAGGAAATAATATAATTCGAGTAATTACTATCTCTACAACACAGCTAGCCCATATAACATCTCATTCATGTCACACATGGTCACAAGTGTCACAGTCACTACGGTGAAGCAAAAAATAGGAAATTCCATATATCTCATTATGAGTCTCAAATGATCGCTATATGTGACTCCACTGAGAAGTCAATGTGACTGCTGCTTTGTGACGAGTCACCAGGTGACTTTACAATGTAGTTAAATTGCGACTGTCATTTTGAGACTTAATTTCATAGTCATCATGAACGTTGCATTATGATAAATCACCAAATAATATCATATGGTCACATGGAGACTTTTACCAAAAGAGCACAATGGTGACTTCGCAGTAGTCTCTCTGTCACCTGAAAGTCATCATGTGACTTTAATGTGACATTATTTGGTAACTTATCACAATGCAGCGCTCACGATGACTTTGAAATTGAGTCTACAAATGACAGTCACATGAGAGTCACAATGTAACTACATTGTAAAGTCACATGGTGACTCGTCCCTAAGCAGCAGTCACATATAGTGATCATTTGAGACTTATAATGAGATGTATGGAATTTCCTATTTTTTTGCTTCACCGTAGTGACTGTGACATTTGTGACCATGTGTGACATGAATGAGATGTTATATGGACTAGCTGTGTTGTAGAGATAGTAATTACTTGAATTATATTATTTCCTTTTGAGTGTTCGCGTATTTGAAAATTAGCATTTTGTGACTTTTCCTTAATTTTTGATAACCAGTGTATAAACAATAAGGAAAATACTGTAATGTAGTTTTCAGCAGACTTACTTTGTTTTCTTTTGAAATAAGCTGATATCATGAAATGCTGAAAATGACCACCATTCATGTCCTAACAGCACTGCGCTAAACGTTTCATAATCCAAAATGTATCTGGCAGTACATACAGTGTCACTGATTGAATTATAGTGTATTTTCAATTCCAATACTTCCTATGATGTCATCCCATTTCACACAAAATAAAGCTAGACTTTAGAAAATTTTACTAAAACGTCTTCATTTTGTAAAGCTATGAATAAAAATCCAGGCTTGACTTGGGTTGAGATAACCTGAATTTTTAACGAAAGCGAGTTGCAATCGTGATTTCCTGTACGAAAATTGTTCTTGATTTCTATTATCACCTCTAAATCTATACACTGCTACTAAGTTTTAACACACACTGTATCATGCTGAAGATATTTACAAGATCGCAAGCTACTCTTATCTGTTCATAGAGCATTTAGCACTACCTGACAGAATTGCTGCTCGCATTACTAAATGCACAGACGCTTATCTATTACAATTGGATTCATTTGCCAGTTTACGCTCAGTATTTCAAAATTTAGAGCTCTATTTAGTAAATCATTATTACATTTCTTAAGCAATCAGGAAAATAAAAAGTAAAGTTAAGAGAGAGATTCTTTTTTCAAACGGGGGGGGGGGGGGGGGGACAAACCATAAGAAAATCCAGTAAAACCTCTGAAATAGATCACCTCGGAAGCGCAAAATTTGCCCACTATTCAATGGTGTAAAAAAAAAAAAAAACTAGTCGAATGTGCGAATCACAAAACTTTCTTCTCATACATGTTAATACTTCAAAATTCGCTATCATAGTGCCAAAATAAAATGGAAATCTATCCCCATCATGAGGAGTCTAAAGATATGAAATTTCATGCATTAGTTCTTGAGATGCGACTATCGCTAAAATTGTGTAAATCCTGCAAAATTCAGCATAGTAGCTCCAACTGTTGGTTGATTTACACCAAAACCTAATCAGCAACAACTTATGTCAACGTCTAACTGAATCTGCAGTTTTTAAAACCAAAAATTAATCAGTTCCAATTTATATCATGGACTAATTGAATATAAAATTTTCTTAAAATTCCGTGCATTAGGTCTTGAGATAGACTCCCACAAAATTTGTGTCACATACAGACAGGGTGATAGGCAAACAGACAGACATTTTGTAAAAAACATGTTTTCCGGGATCCTAAAACATGTAAATCCGTCGAAAACCGGAAATCGAACATTTTCACGAATCCAATACTTTCTTCTTGTAAAGATAGAAGGAAGTTTTGTCTGCATTTCGGGTTGAGTCATTTATGGAGATTTTACGGTATCAACATAATAATAAACTGTGTGAAAATAGTATTAACAAATGCATAGAGAAGGGGATCTATGCATACATTTTAAACACAGTGTGTAAAAAAGGGAAAATAATATATCCATACGCTTCACTATCGCGTGGTACATTCGACACTGCTTTATTTGCCTTCTTTTCCTAAAGTACACTACCAGGCAGAACAAATTGGTATAAGTCATAGACTTCCTGAGGTATAAGTCTATTTTGAGAAACGATTTATTTTCATTTCAATCTGTATGTCATAAAAAATAATAGTTGTTATTTTAACCCTCCAGCCGCGGGCGACTTTTTCAGTGGATTACTTTTTAAATTAAGATTCTTTGATTCCCACCACTTTTTTGAAGTAGAATTTATTTAATTACAGATTAAATAATGCGAGAATAAGCTGAATTATACGCTTTTTAAAAAATGGTGGGAATCAAGCAATCTGAATTTTAAAAAAGTAGCCCACTGAACGCGAAAATAACGTTTCCCGCGGCTGGAGGGATAATAAATTATCTTTTTAAAACCATTGAAAAGTTTTAAAAATATTTTTTTTAATGAATACTACATTTTTCAAAAATTTTCTTGCTCAAAATAAAAAAAATGTTAGAATTGAACAAATATACTTAAGAATTGAATTGTTTGTTCATATTGTGTGAAACATATATTGTTCACTTCACCTACAAAACGTGAAAGTTGACCCTATAATTTTAATGTGGCAACAATTTGGTCACAATCAGTCACAGAGTCTGTTTCAGATTATTAAATTATTGTTCAGAGTAGCAATTTTTTTTTCTTTTCCTCGTGTTTAAAAGTTGTCATTTTGTTTAAAGCAAAATTAGGAATTTGGCTTTGCGAATTTACAGTTTGAAAAGAAAAAAGATAGCGTCATAGAAGTTCCCAATTAAGAGGCTACTTCAGTCAAATGAAAAGACCAGTTCGCTAATGTTAATCCTATGGAAGAAATTTATAACGATATCTCGGTTGCATTTCAATATTTTTAAATGATTTTTTTTGCATTGGATAGCTGAGATCGATCTGTATGCAGGCCGTTTTTTACTTGTTCGATTTTGATTACAATTTTTTTTTTATGAGGATGCTTTCAGTTTCAAAACCGGTTCCGAAAATGAAAGTGTCCTCATTAAAAATATCTGTTAACAAAATAGAAAATGTAAAAAACGGCCTTTGTACAGATCGATCTCAGCTATCCAGTGCAAAAAAAGTCATTTAAAAATATTGAAATGCAACCGAGATATCGTTATAAATTTCTTCCATAGGATTAACATTAGCGAACGGGTCTTCTCACTTGACTGAAGTAGCCTCTTAAGAAAAAAAAAAATGCACAGAGAAAGGGATTGAGGGGACGTTTAGTATTCTAATTTTTACTGCTCAACATATTTAACTATGAAATGTTTAATCCAATTTTAATAACAAAACTACTTTCAATACAATTTACTATAGTATCCGAATCTCATAATATGCTCAAAAATATCCCTCGTCTTATAATCTTTTATGAAATAAAAGAATTGCCCAAATTGGCTTCTTTTATATTAGAAATTAAAACAAAGATTACTAAAATAGGCTAAATTTTATTTAAGAATACGAAGCGTGAAAACACGCATAATAAAATTTCAAGGTTTTTTTTTTTTTTTTTTTTTTTTTTTTCCGTGAAATTCTTAGAAGCGTTGAAAATAACACCTTCGGGAGCATCGGTGCACACGGCAATTGCTTTTGGTACCAGTAATAAAGATAAGTTATACTTGCCGCACTTAATGCACTTCCTTAATTAAATAAGTAAAGATAACTATTTAAAAAGAAGTGCCAACCGATTAAAATTCATGTGTCGGCGTTAGTCACGGAGATAATGGAATCTTTTCTCTTATTTTTATCGCGATGAAACTAGTTTGTTTCGATACTATAATATAGATGGCAGCACTACAAGTACTATTTTCGTTCAGAAGAAATTTTCTAAAAAATTAGCAACCATCTATGCATAAAAACTATCTCATCCCTAAATTGAATTTTAGGATGGGTACATTCAAGATCAAGGCACATGGATGTATAGTCTTTTCAGTGTACGTTTCGGCATCATTTTGATTAACGAGTTAATATTAGTTATTAACAATTAATAATTAAAATTAATTGTTAATTAATTAGTTATTAACAATTAAAATTAATAATTTTACAAGTACATCCATGAAAAAAAATGGCCTTTTTTCCCTTTTAATATTTATTGTCTGTTACAAAGAAATCAGAAAATATTTAAAAAGTTTTCTAAAATTAAATTTATATTAACTGATACAGAAAGAGGAAAATCGTGCTCGTTATGTAATTAATTTGTAAACTCTGGACAAAATAAAATAAAAATCTTCTCTTCTTTTAATTCATCAAATGTTTTATTTAACCCCCTTCGCGACCAGCGGGCACGTATGAATGTTGTATAGGTTGCGCGAAATCTTTAATATGTACCACTAATTTTGAACAGTAATTTTCGTCTTGTTTAATCACAGTATTTCAGCAATTAACCCTTTCACAGGGGGAAGTAGTTATATTTATCTGATGATGGATTCACATCGGAATTCTCGAAATATTTTATTTGAAAAAAAAAAAAAAAAGGGAAATGCAATTTTCCAACTTTTTTCACGAAAGTTACAGGAATGAAACTCAATTAAAAGATTCTGATGCAAATCTTGATTAAAATTATGTGGGATATGATATATCCCATCGCCCCTCAAGGGGTTAAATAAGGCGACAATTACTATTCCAGAATAGTGGTATTCAGATCCCGACTCTAAGAATTTTGGATTTTCAATCTTCTATTACGTACTGGTTAGATAGTACTCCATTAATTTAAAGATGAGTATTTATTTGCCGACATTTTTGCATAGTTTATGCGATTATTAATTATAAATAAATTTAATGTTTATTAAAACCATCTAGTTTGCAAATTATACCATAATCTAATAAGGGTGTTTAATTATATAAACTAAGTCATTTGGGGACGCAAGTCCCGAATATTTTGACAAGAATAGACAAAAATCAAAGCTCTCATAGTGTTCAAGGGTTAAAAGAAGTATACGTCACACTCGTCTGGAAGAGTTGGGGCTGCTCCCAAATCCAAACCGGCTACTTTCTGAAACATTCAGGAAATCATTTACATTCGTAAATGTATAAAAGTTGCAAATATTCTATTTCAGAATAAACAAGTCGAAAATTGTATGTCAAACGTGGCAAATGAGGTGCGTTCGTACTATAACTAGTTTTATAAATATTTAGATCTTAGTGCAATAGCTGTAGCACTCTTATGCAAAAATGCATGAATATAAAATTTATTACGATTATATATTTAAGTATTACGCGGCAGCGCAATACTTATTTATTTCCAGTGTCACTTCTCAATGTTAATTTAACATAGAAAAGCCTATGGAACTCATAACTTTTTCATTTTTTCTTCCCACTTTTTTGTCCCTGATGCCACAAATTTTTAATTATTTGCTAATTCTAATAATATTATAAATTCAAAGCGTAAAAACATTTGTCTGACGTCAGGGTCGAAACGAATCATAAAATGCTTTTGCATATAGGTGGATTATAATCTAGAGAGTAACATGGGCTAATTTTTATTTGCATTATTCAAATATTTTTCATAATAATTCCAAATTTCGCTTTTTTCATTGAGAATAAACGGATATTTTCTAATAAAATTTAACATTTTTATTTCATTGTTGTAAATAATTCAAAAGCCGTAATAATAATTTGTCTACTTTTAGTTGAATGATTTTCGCATGAAACTGAAGAAACTGAAATAGTTTTTCTTAAGAATTAAAAAGAAGATGAATATGACGTCATAGTGGAAATAAAAATGACATTTTCAAGCAGATTTTTTAAGTTCAGATTGTAATTTTTTGACCAAACTACAGCAACTTACCTGCATTACTCCACTGGTGAAACATTTTGAATTATACATAGGTAAATTGCATCACAAATTGTGATGCGATATCGCATAAATCAAAGCCTGATGATGATACACTCCATTAATTTTGAAATGTGTTCGTCTGAATGCAGTAGTTATAAAAAAAATTGGCATATTAAACAAAAACCTAATTTGCAGAACAAATTAAAAAAACAAAATTTATTTCCTAAATTGTTTAAGCCCGAGAAGGGGCAGATATTAAAATATTTCATCCAATTCGTTCTACATTTAATGTTAAATTTTTGTAACAAATAAGTTAAACCAATTGAACATTAAAAAATAAAAGTGAAATTCATACAATATCTATTCTACAATATCTATATTATACAATCTTAGACTTTTTCCATTTTTAAGTTGTAAATATTTGTACTGCAGATTTTGCATTATGTTTATGACGATTGTACATAATATGATAAGATACATGCAAAATACAAAACTTTAAAAAAAGTCTAAGATTTATTTCAATTTCATTTGAACGGAATCTAAGTATATAGGTGTTTAAAGTATTATATTGTATGAATTTCATTTTTATTTTTTAATGTTCAATTGGTTTAACTTATTTGTTACAAAAATTTAACATTAAATCTAGAACGAATTGAATGAAATATTTTAATATCTGCCCCTTCTAGGGCTTAAACAATTTAGGAAATAAATTTTGTTTTTTTAATTTGTTCTGCAAATTAGGTTTTTGTTTAATATTAAATTCGGTCATACGGAAATAACAGGACTCCATCTTAAATAGGACGTTATCACCATGGCAACTTAAAATCATTACCTTTCATGGTATATCATTGAATTAATTACGTATGATAGGATTTAACAGAATGAAAAAAACTTTTATTAGTGTCTTTTTAAGTTTTGATTCGATTTTCATAAAATTTGAAATGACTCGACAAAATTCCGCAGCGATTACAGTAGACTTCTGATTATCCGCCATTCGATCAACCCCCCCCCCCCCCCCACCCTTTCCATTTTTATTTTATTTTATTTTAATCAGAAACAAACAACAAAAACTCATATGAAAAATAAACCCGAGTGAGGCAGCAGACGCAACCCAAGTACTTTTATTACGTAAATTTCATAATCTTTGCTGCAGTAAAAGCACAAGCGAAACGCAAACAAAAATGTATAACGGATTATTTTGGATGAAAACAGGTACTTTATACTTACTCTGTAAAATTCTAAATCTGTCTCATAAATTTAATTTTTATTATTAACTGTGCTTTTTATTCACGAAATACACAGCGAATAAAAAAAGGCGTTTAAATAATGTTACTTATAAACCAACGAATAAAAATGGGATGTTAATAATGGTCTTGTACTGTCTTTCGATTATCCATCTATTTCGATTATCTGCCACCTCGTCGTTCCCGTGAGTGACGGATAATCGGAAGTTTACTGTATATATATTAAATTTCAAACCATCCGATTGGGTAGTTATAGGTGCTACGTATTTATATAATTACGAACGCACCTAATAAATCGATTAGTGCTTCCCAAAGGCGAATGACCTGTCAGAAAACCCTGCCAAAGTTGGCATTTTAAGTTTATTTTAGGGAAATAACGCGTAAAAGATTGTTAATTGATTATATTCAAAATTTAATACATTTATCGAAAACTGCTATGTAATTCCAAATTGCTTCAATAGTCTTCAAATTTCATGTTTTCACGCATAAAATGTTTTCGCGTGTGTTTCCCATGTGTCAGAAAGTCTCCCGTTATTGAGCGGGCGGGGGGGGGGGGGGGATATTCTGTGAACAACAGCTTTACTAAATTTTATAGAGGTGATCAGAGTAAAGAGACTCAATTTGATTTCAAAGATACTTGCACTTTTAATTGCGTGATTTTGTGAGGAGACTTTAAGAATGTCGAAGATCTTTATAGGCAGGACCTGATTACCAACGGGGCACACTTACACCAATAAATTTTAAAAGAAAAGTTCGACTTATCTAAACGCCGTATTCATGTAAAATTTCTGCCATGAATGAGGCAAAATTTTCTGTTTATTTTTAGTGGTAGGAATTTGCCCCGCGGGTAATCAGGCTCTGTTTATAAGGTGTTTGATTACAGAGTTAGACGATATTTATGAGGCAGTTCGTATAAAAATCATATAACTGACAATGGTAGGCATATATGCGTCCAGACTCAATCACTGACCCTAAAATAATGAAATTCGAAAGATTGGTACTTTTTGTAACGGAGGAAAATACAAAGGATGAATTTTGAAGAAGGTTTAAAGTAAAAATAATTTGAAAATTAAAAGGTACGTATTTATCTATCTTAACAACTCTGGCACGTGTATAAAATCGGCCAATAACAAAGTTTTTTTTCCTTTTTAAATCTTATTTATTTTTAATTTTAACTAGCAATAATATTTAAACATTAGTGAATATATCAACGTTTTACAATGAAGAAAAAGGGCTTTTCATACCGTTTCATGCATGCTAAATACTAGAAAGTCAACTATATACAGGGTATTGCCGAATTCGACCGACAGATTCAGAGGGCTGATAGTAAGCATCAAGAGGATGAAAAATTGCCATAGAACATGGGGTTGTAACCCACTTATTTAGTCACAAATGCAGAGTGTTTCATCTTAACTGAACTCTGGTTGATGGTAATAATTTTGAGAAAAATAAAAATATTGCTATGAAAACGTAATTGTACGTACCTTGTTTTGTATGAAATGTAATAACATCACGAAAAGTTCTGGAAAAACAAGCTGCTCACGTAATTGGTGATATCGTATGAACTGGTTATCGTAGTCCAAAATGTGGAAAGTCAAGTACTTACTGCTGGCACATATAATGAAAACTTATACCATTTTTTTTTTTTTTTTATCACATTTGTAACAAAGGTGAGTATGTCTATTAAAAGTTTCATTATAATATACTTCATTTTTCTGAAAGTTATTACCGTCAACTCAAGTTGAGTTAGGGTAGAACACTCTGTATTTTTGATTAAGTGCTTTGTGACCCCAATGTCCCATGGTAATTATTCATCCTCTTAACGCCTTCGGGACGAGCGTCTTTTACAGAATTTTTTATCTTTTATCATCGGTTTTTCAAAACAGAAATTTTTGCCTAATTGAATCGAAAAAATGCTCGAATTAAATAATGCAAAATTTAAAATAAAAATTTACTGGCGAGAATAAGCACGGATTCTAGCACCTTACGCGGCACGTATACCGGTCGCTCATCCCCAAGGGGTTGATGTCTACTATCACCCCTTTGAATTTGTCAGTCGAATTCGGGAAGACTGTATTTATCGATTTCCTGATGAGCGCATATTTACTCTCGTTAGCAAGTAATCGTTAAGTCTTTATGTTAATAGTTTTATCCATACTGTTATTTAAGTTTCAAAATAACGTTTATCATCATTGACAGAGACCTAGAACCCATTTTACATCATTATTATATGCGTTACAAATGCATTGTAGTTAATTATTCGCCAAACCGCGTCCGCTAAACTGTGTCAGCTGGGTGTAAAACTGTAACAATGAAATATTTTAAATACTAAAGTAGAAAATAAAATATAAACAAATAAAAGTAAAAATAGTGTAAAAAAAAACTCTTTTATAAACATTCAATGTCGATATTAAAGATCACACTTCATTTCAAGACTGAAATCTACGTAATTCTAAAAGAAATCCGTTTCAATATGTTAATTTAGTGTCTGTGCCGTCGCCCCCAATTTTTGAAAATTTACCGCTTTGATTTATGCTTGATAGAATGTGCAAACTATTAAATTAATTAAAAAAATACATAATTTTTACTCGTCTTCTTTTTTAAGACATTGTGGCATTTTAAAACTTGAGAAATAACGGAAAAAATGAATCCGATCGCGAATCGACCTGACAGAAATATTTTCTTCAAGTAGTAAGTATATATATTTCGAAATCTGAGACAATCAAAATAAAGAAAAAAAAATCAGAGACATTATTAAACATAAATCAGTGGTATAATGGAAAAGAGGGCTTCTGGGATCCAGATCCCCACCGAAGTATTATATTAATAAAATAATAATAATTTTTAATGATTTTTTTAGATCATAGTTATTTAATTTTTAAGAATTTATTTATAGGTAATAAATAAATTTGTTAAACCAAGCTTCTTAAAATTAAAATGTATAATAGATTATGTTTACTTTATACTTTGAGATTATGTTTATTTGAGATATAAAAAGCCTATTTCCTTCATTTTTTTAGCCTTAGGCACAGCCATTATATTTATCGTTATTATTTGAAAAATCGTTTGCAGTCAATCATATAATTTTGAAAATTCTACTCCCTGACAAATTAAATCAAAGTAAATATTCAAGAACTTAAAAATTTAGAAAATTCTCATGGTTTCGAATTTTTATTGACAGAATTAGAAGTTATATTAATATTGAAAATTATAAATAGAAGAAAAGAAATCAAGAAAATTTCCAATTTTATGTTAGAGTGCATGGCTTTAATAGCAATGTAGAACGAATAGGTTTTTTGATCAATTTTAATTAAATCTTCGAAATTTTATCCTACTAATATTATTAAAAAATAAGAAATAGGGAAAGGGAAGTTTTAGGAATTTTTCTGGATATTAGAATGCGTACACAGACGTGAGTTTTTTCCGTAAGTTTAATGAATCTCTTTTTCATAATTCCATTAGATGTTATTGATTGATCTATGCATTCTTTTAAATTAAAATATTCGTATACATGCTAAAATTAATAGATGTATTAGCAAATTCAACAGTGCATTCCGTTTAAAATGTATTAGAAAGTTTATTATAATGAATACACTAAGTACAACCTTTGTTCATTTCTTAAAAAAAAAAAAAAAAAAAAAAAAAAAAAAAAATCCTCCAATTTTTTATTATCCGAATTTATAAGTGCACATGTATAAAAATTCACTATACATTTGAATAATATAGATTAAAAGTTATATAGATTAGCTGCTATTATTATAGACTTCATTTAGGGAGGGAGGGATCGGCCAAATGTCCCCTCTGAATTTTTTGCCTTAAATTTTCTAATCATTATCTGCTTCTTCTTCTTCTTTTTTTTTTTTTTTTTTTTCTAAGGTTTTCTCTAGTAAATCAGTAATTGGATGTAAGTAAATTGTAACAATAAAAATATTTCTTTGAAAATATAAAAATAAAATATAAAAAATAAATGCGAAAAAATATTTAATAAGCGGGCAGCTAAACTAGTTCGTGACTGTTATATATGTTTTAATGTTGGAAAACACAGGACAATTAATGACCGTTGCATGATTTTTCTTATTTACTTATATATTCCGTTTTTGTTGATAAATTGTATCACAAATTCCTCTAATGCTGCATCCTTCACAAATTAAGTAAGAAAATGTACCATAAATGCTCAATGCAACAGTTTTCTTTATCGTTAAAAAACCTTCACCATTTTAATGTTAATTCAGGTATTCGTATCACATTAGCCTTATTTTATAATTTTCTAAGCGATTGTTTTTTTTTTTTTATATTTAATGTACAAAGCATAACTTTCTTCATTTTTAGATGTGTTCGTAATTATATGAATTCGTTGCACCTATATTCGTCGTCTGTCCACATATAGTAGCGCAAAAACTACTTAACCGAATGGTTTAAAATTTAATATATTTAATCGTTGCAGAATTTTGTCATTTCAAATATCGAATAAAAACTTAAAAAGATATTAATAAAAGTTTTCTTCATTCTATAAAATCCTATCATACGCAGTTAATTCAGTGATATCCCATGATAAATAATGATTCTAGGTTATCATGGTGATTACGTTCTATTTGAAATGGAGTCCTATTATTTCCGTATTACTGAATTCAATATATATAATCGTAATAAATTTTGTATTCATGCATTTTTGCATAAGAGTGCAATAGCAATTGCACCAAGATCTGAACATTTATAAAATTAGTAATAGTACGAACGCACCTCATTTGCCACGTTTCATGTACAATTTCCGACATGTATATTTATTGTTACACTAACAAGAAAGTGGATAAATATAAAAGCAATTAGCAGCAGAGCGAGTTCCTGAATTTACCATGTAATAAAAAGGACTCCGTACCTTTCATTTGACGAAAATATCGATTTTCCAACTTTTTGCTTAAAATGTATTTACACATCAGTTGTGCATCTCTGGCCGATTTTCGTCAAAAGTCTGAGAATTGTAAATTATACAAAAAAGGCTTTTTGCTGCATCAATGTCTTTTAGGTAGCTTTCTTTACAAAAAAGCTACCTATTGCAGCCGTTCGGAGGAAAGCGATTTCAAAAAATTTTGGTATATTTTCATCGATCATGACCCCCAGACCCCGAAACCACCCTCCGTTCAAAATTGATATATATATATATATATATATATATATATATATATATATATATATCTGACCTATGTCACACTGTAACTCCCGTAATTATGAACCGATTTCGATGTAATTCGGTGTACACATAGTACATACAAATGTCTCGACCGAGTTCGTTGGCCAGCTTCATCCGCCGTTTTGTTTCAAAATGGCGGCCATTTAAAATTTTTAAAAAAATTTAAAACTTAAAATGTGGTACCAAAAAACTAAAAATGGAAAAATATTTTTTTCTTATGTATTTGATCTTTATACAAAGATTCCGGAGCAGTTTTTGTTTCGTCTATATCTTAAAAAATGGCTGAGTTATAGCATTTTGAATTTCTAGCGTGGCTAACATTTTGAAACGTCCTGAATTTTGTCACGCGATAAAAGGCGTATTTATGAACCGACTTGGATGTAATTCGGTGTGTACATAGTACATACCAATCTCTCGACCGAGTTCGTTGGCCAGCTTCATCCGCCATTTTGTTTCAAAATGGCGGCCATTTAAAATTTTTTTAAAAATTTAAAATTTGAAATGTGGTACCAAAAAATTGAAAATGGAAAAATATTTTTTTCTTATGTATTTGACCTTTATACAAAGATTTCGGAGCAGTTTTTGTTTCGTCTATATCTTAAAAAATGGCTGAGTTATAGCATTTTGAATTTCTAGCGTGGCTGGCATTTTGAAACGTCCTGAAATTTGTCACGCGATAAAAGGCGTATTTATGAACCGATTTGGATGTAACTTCGTTTATACATAGTACATACCAATGTCTCGACCGGGTTCGTTGGCCAGCTTCATCCGCCATCTTGTTTAAAAATGGCGGCCATTTAAATTTTTAAGAAAAATTTAAATTTGAAATGTGGTACCAAAAAATTGAAAATTGAAAAAATATTTTCTTCTTATGTGTTTGACCTTGATAAAAAGATTCGGGAGCAGTTTTTGTTTCGTCTATATCTTAAGAAATGGCTGAGTTATAGCCTTTTGAATTTCTAGCGTGGCTGACATTTTGAAACGTCCTGATTTTTGTCACGTGATAACAGGCGTATTTATGAACCGATTTGGATGTACCTTGGTGTGTACAAAGTACATACAAATATCTTGCCCGAGTTCGTTGGCCAGCTTCATCCGCCATCTTGTTTCAAAATGGCGGCCATTTAAAAAAATAAAAAAATTTAAATGAGATACCAAAAAAATTGGAAAATGAAAAAGATTTTTTTTGTATGTGTTTGACCTTAATACAAAGATTCCGGAACAGTTTTTCTTTCGTCTATATCTAAAAAAAAATGGCTGAGTAATAGCATTTTGAATTTCTCTTGTGGCTGACATTTTAAAACGACCTGATTTTTGTCACGCGATAACAGGCATATTTATGAACCTATTTGGATGTAACTTGGTCTGTACATAGTACATAGCAATGTCTCGACCGAGTTCGTTGGCCAGCTTCATTCGCCATCTTGTTTCAAAAGGGTTGCCATTTAAAAAAAATTAAATTTAAAATTCAAAATGAGGTATTAATAAATTGGAAAATGAAAAAGATTTTTTTTATGTGTTTGGCCTTGATACAAAGATTCCGGAGCAGTTTTTGTTTCTGAAAATTTGTTCTTTTGTTTATATCTTAAAAAATGGTTGATTTATAGCACTTTGAATTTCTAGCATGGCTAACATTTTGAAACGATCTTGTATTTGTCACGCGATAACACGCGTATTCGCCTATTTCGATGTAAGAAGGCATGTGGATAGTATATATCAACACCTGTACCAAGTTCGCTGGCCAGATTCATCAGCCATCTTGTTTAAAAATGGCGGCAATTAAATTAAAATATATATATATATTTAAAGTGAGGTGCAAAAAAATTAGAAATTGAAAAAGGTTTCTTTCTTAAGTATTTGACCTTGATATAAGGATTCAGGAAAATTTTTTGTTTGTCTTTACCTTAAAAAATGGCTCAGATATAGCAGTTTCAATTTCTATTGTGGGAGACATTTTGAAAAATCTGATTTTTTGCATGCGACAGCACTCCTATATATTAACCGATTCCGATGTGAGTGAGCATGTGCACAGCAATTAATAAGGTCTCGACCAAGTTCACTCCTTAGCCTCATCCACCATGTTGTCTTAAAATGACAGGCACTTTAAGAAATTGCCGAATTTGGCAGCCAAATATAAGTTACTTTAAAAAAAAGCAGCTTGGATAAAGCTGACTAATTTCGCGAAATTCTCATTCATTATATTGATAAAAATTAGTATTGAATCTCCTATATTCGGTTTCCACTAAATTGAGCTTCGTGTGTTTGAATGATATAAGTTGGCTTTTTTAAAATAAGGATTATGAAAGCTACCTCTTCCTCCCGGCACTGGCCGGAAGGACTTTTTAACCCTCAGTCTACCAGGCGAGTCCAATAGATGTTCTCTACTCTTTTTATAAAAAAGAGTAGAACATTCCAGAAAAAGTCATATATTTACAGAATTTTCAGACTGTTTTTGTTTTCTTTTCATGACAAAAATCATTTTGAATGTATCTGTCGGGATCATTGGACCCATCTGGTAGTCGGAGGGTTAAATGAGTCGGAATTAAAAATTTTAAATTCATACTTCTCAGTTTGTATTCATTCAATATATTAGTTGTATGTTCAAAATGCTAAAACTTCAATGTCAATAGATTTTTTTTTTTTTTTTAATGGAACTAATTTAAATTAACTTCTTATTTCGTATTTTCGAATTAAAGATCGGATTTGCAATAAATCAGTTTTATAAATAATAACAATAAAATTAAGTAAATAGCCTCCCTTTTTTGCAGGATTTTTACAATATATGATAACATCTCTCCGCCCTCCCCTCTCCCCTAAACTAATTTGCTTTTCGGAGATCTGATCCTTACACATACAGAATCTCTAAGAACCAGTGTTTATTTATTTGTTTTAACTTATTATTAAAAAAATAAAAATATGAAATATTAATATTTGTAGAAGGAGAAAAAGTTCTAAAGTTTGCCTTAATTTTATTTTTTAAAATAAAAGATTCAAGCGCTCCAACAGAATTATCATTGTATGCTTTCTTGCTAAAATAATTTTCCTTCATAAAATTATTTAATGATATGCCTAAATGGTATTATAAAATTACTTAAATTGAAAAAAAAAAGTTCAAACGGTGCAGAGTTCTTTTAATGGATTCGGTTTTTAAATAATAATACAGTTTATCTTTAAATATAGTATGCTTTAAATTATTTTTCCCTTTAAAAAATTCTTTAAATAAGTTTTTTGTATAAAAAATTTCAATTTATTTGTTCTTATTGATTTATGAAGCATTTTGAAATATTAAATAATACTTTAGAAAAATATTTCTCTAATTTTTATTTTATTTACCTGGCGATACTTTCAAAATAAAACTTTTTATATCATTAAATGATTCTTTACAAAAATATTTCTCTCTATTTTTTTTTTTTTTTTTTTTTTATTCCTAAAAATATTTTCATATATAACTTTTTATGTCATTTTTACTGTCTAACTCAATTTTTTCAAATTAAATAAATTATTTTTAGCTATATTTGTTATTTTACTTATTTTATCCCAGATTAAAACACTAGTACATTATTAACATTTTTTATTTCATTATGTAGATTACTGTTTTAAGAAAAATAAATTCGCAGTCGGCAGGATTCGTATTAGCAGGGTTCTACTGTAGTATGATCAAAATGCTAAAACTTCAATATCAAAAGTTTTTTTTTTTTTTTTTTTTTTTTTTTTTTTAAACTTCAAATGATACATATTGTAGACTTAAAGATTGGACTTGCAATAAATCAATTTTATAAATAATAACAATAAAATTAAGTAAATAGCCTCCCTTTTTTGCAGCATTTTTACAATATATCATAACATCTCTCTGCCCTCCCGTCTCCCCTAAACTAATTTGCTTTTCGGAGATTTGATCCTTACACTTACATACAACGCCTTTAAGAACCAGTGTTTATTTATTTGTTTTAACCCATTATTTAAAAAAAAAAAATACTTATAAAATATTAATATTTGTAGAAGAAGGAGAAGAAGTTCTAAAATTTGCTTTAATTTTATTTTTTTAAATAAAAATTTCAAGTGCTCCAACAGAATTACCATAGTATGCTTTCTTGCTAAAATAATTTTCCTTCGTAAAATTATTTAATGATATGCCTAAATGGTATTATAAAATTACTTAAATTTAAAAACAAAAAAGTTCAAACGATGCAGAGTTCTTTTAATGGGTTTAGCTTTTAAATAATAATATGCTTTAAATTATTTTTCACTTTAAAAATTTTTCTTTAAATAGCTTTTTTACATAAAAAATTTCAATTTATTTGTTCTTTTTGATTTATGAAGCATTTTGAAATATTAAATAATACTTTAGAAAAATATTTCTGTAATTTTAATTTTATTTGCCTGAAAATACTTTCAAAATATAACTTTTTACATCATTAAATGATTTTTTTACAAAAATATTTCTATATTTTTTATTTTTATTCCTAAAAATATTTTCAATATAACTTTTTACTGCCTAACTCAATTTTTTTCAAATTAAATAAAGCATTTTCAGCTACATTTGTTACGCTTTATTTATTTTATCTCAGATTATAACATTAGTTTCATTATTAACATTTTTTACTTCATTAAATAGATTACTGTTTTAAGCAAAATAAATTCGCAGTCGACAGGATTCGAACCTGTGCGGGGAAACCCCAATGGATTTCGAGTCCATCGCCTTAACCACTCGGCCACGACTGCTTGCTGTAGAGGTGCTGTTATTTAGTACAAAAGTGTAATGTACAACAAACAATGTAAATTCACTTTTATTATATTTATTTGGAACAATTTACGAATAATTTTAAAATGTAAATTTTGACACAAGTTTTTGTATATCATATCACAAGTTATTCCTATTTTGTGGCAAATAATTTTTCAACAACAAGCTAATAATGACATTTTTATATTTTAAAAAAAATGTATTAAATCAGTATTCATCTAATTGTTATTAAGTTACTTTATGAATGAAAATTTTAATAGCAAATGAAAAAATACGATAGGCGATAATCATAATTTAGAATAGAAGTAAAAGTGTTGCCACTTTAACATCAATAATAAAGGATTATTTTATTAATCATTTGTCCTTCTAATTGTCCTTCAGACATTATTAGAAATAATTTAATTTATAAATTAACTGAAAGTAAAAAAGTTTGATTAACTTTTTATGATTCATATATTTAAAAAAATAAATAATTGATTCGATTAAATTTCTGTCAACAAATGTAACACAAGCATTCTTCCCTATTTCATTCCAAATTCTATGTATAACATTTTAATAAGCTGAGTTATGAGTATTTTTTTCATATTTTCAATTTGCATAATTTATAAATTCCTTCCCATAATTTATAAAAATTGCAATTTTTCGGTAGATGTGGCATAAGTTCCCACGGACATGCGCAAGCGCAGGAAAAACGTGAGTGTGATCTTTTCGTCCTCTGGATAAAGTGCAATATCGCCGATTTAGCTGTACTCCTTGTAATTTTAATCAGGTTTGCATTTATAATTTTTCTTATACTTGTTTTTAATTAGAATTAAGTATATTTTCTATAATACTATCTATTTAATAACTTTTTATTGAAAATTTCAAATCAATTTAATTAATTTTGTCTTTCATGTGCCCCGCACGCATTTGTATCATTAATAATATTTATGATCTATAGTCTAAAGACAAAAAAGTGTTTTTTTTTCTATATTTTCATTTTGTTTTCTAAATGAAATGTAAATGAGGTATCAAATTATGTGTTGCGGTTTTTAATGAATAGCTGATGCAATTTGTTTGCCCGGGAGTGCAATCAGCAGTTATGTAATTACCGGTAACTTTAAAATATAGAAAATAATGCAATAAAATTAAATTTTGAATCTGTGACTTAAGACTTGAAATTGACAATTGTATATTCTTCGAATTTAATAAGTTTTAGCGCCTTTTATATTTCTGTATAAGTGTAAAAAAAAGATTGCGGGTAATGGCGTTTTTAACACATAATGTTATTACGTAAGTTTAAAGTAAAAGCGCAAAAGTAAGTTTAAAGTGGTTAAATGTATATGTATTTGGGAGAAAAGCTTACATTTAGTATTGAATATAATTAACTCTTCCTATTTTGCTTAGCAAGTTTTTTCTTTTTTTACCAAAAACGTTCTGAACTCAAAATTTTGTTGGTTCTGTTATTTTCTAACATTTTGCTTTATGAAGTCAAAATAGCTTATTAAAAAAATAATGAACCTGCATATAAATTAACTTTTTTATGTAAACTTATGTTTGTGGAGGTAGTTTTTTACAGTTAGTTTAATAGAGTGCGACATAAGTTATTATTAAACAAGATAAAGAATAAGACAACCACTTAAAATGTTTTATTTTTTTTTTAAACTCTAGCTATGGGAGCCGAAGATATTCCACCTGGTGATCCTGAAAAGGGCAAGAAATTGTTTGTACAGAAATGTGCTCAATGTCATACGGTAGAAAAAGGTGGAAAACATAAAGTTGGACCCAATCTTAATGGATTAATTGGTCGTAAAACTGGTCAAGCTCCAGGCTATGTATACACAGATGCAAATAAAAGCAAAGGTAATTTTTTTTCATTAAAATATCCCATTTTCAATGTTATGTCTACAGCTTTTTCATTTGGTTGGCAGCCTAATGGTTTATAATTCCCTCTATGATTTTATCATATAGGGTAGATGTGCCAGTAATGGACACCCTTCCAGTAATGGACACCCCTTCATGTTTTTGGTTCATAAAAAAATAACTAATAAATATTTAGCTTTAATTATTTTTTTTATAATTCTCCCTTGTATGTTTTATAAAACTGGGTTATTGTTGACACTTTTAATCAAACCAATCAGGAAGCAGAAAATAATGTTTCAAAGTTTCGCTGTTTTTCTGTGAAAATCTTAATGAAGAGGCTAAGAGTTGCCTTCGTTTAATCAATTTATATATTATTTATTTTCTTGCAAAATTTGAATGTTTTTGTTTGAGTAGCAATCGAAAACTTTGAATTTTATATACCAATGGCCATTTACAAAATTTCATTTATTTTTAAGATTTTAAGAGGGGTGTCCATTACTGGGATGGTTAATTAGTCATTTTCCAGTAATGGACACCCCATGTAGACATTGCTAAAAATGCAATTTTAGTAATGTTTATAGTGCATGAAATACTTTGGCTTAGCTGCAAACCTAAATAATCAAATTTAATTTTTAAATTATACTTACCAAAATGTAATAACACCAAAACTTTTATAAATAGCTGCTTTTAAGTTATTTTATGAAATTTCAATATTTTATTTTATTTATTATTTTTTTTTATGTAGTACATATACCTTGCATATTTTATAATCCGGCAATCAAACCAGCCAGGAAGCAAAAAATATTGTTTAAGAGCACAGTCAAAGAGGGGTTCATAGGGCTTAATCCCTCTCCGTTTAAATAAAAACAATTAAGTTACAGAAGCTATTAAAAATCTATTTTCTGTCTTAAATGTTTCCTTATTTTTAAAAAAAAATGTAATACTATTAATGAAAATTACAGGTAATATTCATGAAACTATAGTAAATCTGCAGATCATTGGCCTCAAACATCAGTACTACAGTTTTATTTTGAAATTAATTTAAATACTAAATAAATTTTTATTTAGTATTTAAAATATTCAACTCACAATATCATTTCTTTCATATTTGTAATATTAATTATTATAAATGATATATCAAGTAGAGTCTGGAAGATTGTTAAAAATGGGGACACAAAACTAAACATTTAAAAATAGTGGCACAAAACTAAACATTAATATTCCAAAACTTTTTTTTAATTACCCTTTAAATCCACCACTGTAACAATAATCTGATAGCTGTAATTGCCTGATATTTAGTATTTTAATCTATCCATCTAAAATAATTAAAACTATCGATCTTCTGATAATTTCAATAATTGATACAAACAATAAATGATTATCACAAATACTTTATTAATTACTGGTATCCTAAATGTTAAATTTATTTGAAAATAACTATTTTGTTTCATTAGTATGTATTCATTAAATTCTGGTTCTAAATAGTCATAAAAACAATTATATTTATTACTTTTTAGGGGGTGTCCATTACTGGAACAGAGGGTATCCACTACTGGGCCAGAGGGTGTCCATTACTGGGCTTTTGGGTGTTTTGATATATTTCTGTTATTTAAAATTAAATTTCTATTCATATTGGGAAATGAGGCTATAAGAATGGTTAAATATTGTCGATAGATTAATATAATATTGAAAAAACTGGAATATAATAATTTTAACTATTAATAAAAAAATAATTTTTAAAGAGATTCCTTAAGGGTGTCCATTACTGG
This sequence comes from Maratus speciosus, assembly GCA_963932465.1. NCBI lineage: Eukaryota > Metazoa > Arthropoda > Arachnida > Araneae > Salticidae > Maratus > Maratus speciosus. The sequence continues at coordinate 139,917,879 of OZ010793.1, forward strand.
CACATCTACCCTACTATGTATAAAACCATACATGCTGTTTTTATGGCTTTTTAAACTTTGTATACATTGGTATAATTTTGTTTTTCAGTTGTAGTCATGAGCTACCTAGTTTTCTATATGCTATGATTATACGAGTGTTAGCATGCTAGTTTTATAATTATAATTTACCAAAAACATTTTAAGAAAATTAGGACAATAATTAAACAATAAATTTTTTTGTACTTTAAAAAATACTTTTAAACTTTTGGCAATTTAATTCTCTAATTTATCAAGTTATAAAAGCTATAGTATTAGCATTTAATCTATTAAAAACATTGAGTGTATTTTCTGGCAAATTTTAACCTATTAAAGATGGTATGTATTCTAATAACTGCTAAATATGACTTTAAAATGCCGGTAATGGACACCCCTTGATGTTTTTGGTTCATAAAATATATATATATATATATTTAGCTTTAATTATTTTTTTTATAATTCCCCCTTGCATGTTTTATAAAACTGGGTTATTATTGACACTTTTAATGAAAACAATCAGGAAGCAGAAAATGTTTAAGTTTCGCTGTTTTTCTGTGAAAATCTTAATGAAGAGGCTAAGTGGCTTCTTTTAATTTATGTATTAATTTTCTTGCAAAATTTGAATGTTTTTGTTTTAATAGCAATAGAAAACTTAGAATATATACTAATTCATTTATAATTTCATTTATTTTTAAGGTTTTTAATATTGTTGATAGGTTAATATAAAATTGAAAAAACTGGAATATAATAATTATAACTATTAATAAAAAAATAATTTTAAAATAAATTCCTTAAAGGTGTCCATTACTGGCATATCTACCCTATATGTATAAAATCATACATGCTATTTTTATGGCTCTTTAAATTTTATATACATTTATGGTATAATCTTTTCAGTTGTAGTCATGAGCCACCTAGTTTCATATGCTATGATTATATGAGTGTTAGCATGCTAGTTTTATAATTATAATTTACCAAAAACATTTTAAGAGAAACAGGACAATAATTAAACAACATTTTTTGGACTTTAAAAAATATTTTCAAACTTTTGGCAATATTTATCAAATATAAAAGCTATAGTATTTGCATCTAATCTAATATCTAATCTATTAATGATATTAAGTGTATTTTCTGAAAATTTTAACCTATTAAAGATATTGTAATAACTGCTAAATATAATGGTTTTAAAATGTATATGAACATTTCTTGAATCTGTTTATAAAATAAGAAAAAAAAAAATTTTGATTCTTTTTACAGTTTTTAAAATTTATGCATTTTCTTTAAAAATGATTCAATACTTTTAAATCTCCCATTCAGCTGTTACTTTAAAAGAATAGTGGGTAATTGTGTCATTGTGTTTGGAACTTAGCCAGAATTTTGCAATAGTGTTTTTATTTCTGGAGTGTAAACAGCATAATTTAGAAGTCTCTAATTGTAAAGCTTCTCTGAGCTTTTTATTGCATAAGATTGCTGAAATATTTTCTTATAAGTATAAATAATCCAATAAATTATTTTAAAAGTGAACCCATTACATACAACTAAGCTTAAGTTTTTTATTTTTATAAACAAAGGTCTTTTGTTGTAAAGTGCTTATTAAATGTATGAATAATTCATTCTTTACAAGCAGTTTTGAAATAATTAAATTTTTACTTCAACATTAAAACTTCCTTTTTTGGTTATATTTAAACAAAAAATTATTTTGACAATAGAATTTGTATAGTTCAAATCTTATGAGTTGCATATTTTATTAGGGGTAGTCGGTAGTGTCCATAATTGTTTTTTCATGAAATGTGTGTTTAATGCATTTTATTAAAGCAATACTTTATCAGTTTAATCATGTGTTTGACTCTCACTGTCTGTTTTTAACCCTGTTTTAAGCAACTCTAAAAAACAGAATGCTTATCTATATTATATTTGAAGGGTATTAATTATGAGTTCATTCTGTGTCATACTGTTTAGTCATTCTCTGATTGTTATCAATTAAAAGGAAAATGTTACTTTTGATTTTGAAAAAGTTTTTAATAATAAATTTTATTTTGTTTTCTGAAAAATGTGTTTTCATGATTTCTAGACGGGGCATTCCACGTCAAATCAGGCAGTAAAATATCAATATGTAACCCACCATCACAGATTTTAATGAAACTGCGTGTGTTTGTTCTTACTATTAAGATATGATCACCAGTAATTATTTTTGCTCCTTGGTGAAATAGTTTCTGAGAAAAAAATTGTCAAAATTTTGAAAAACTGCCGTCAGTTGGCATTTTTGATAGCTCGGTTTTCAAATGTAGCATGTCATACATATAATCCTATTTCAATATCTACTCTACAAATCATCTTCAAATAATTTATGCACAATATTTAGGGTACGCAGCTTATGAAAAAAATATATTGTTACGCTTATAACATTTTAAGTGTGTCTAAAAAAATATTTAAACTTTGAAGTCGTGAATTTTTTATGAAAAATAATGCATTAACAAAAAAAGCATTATCAACAAAAGGCGGTATTTTTATTAAATTTATTTTTTATGGGAGATATACTTAAAGGTGTCCTTTACCTGATTCTGAAATAAAAATAGTGGGATTTTGGGTGTTTTTGGTAGTATTTCCTATTTAAAAATATTTTGAGGTGCATTTCATATCAAATCAAGCAGAGTCATCCCATGTCAGTTCCCCTAAGCCATTTAATCACTGTCACAAATTTCAATGAAATTGGGTTTGTTTATAGCTTATTTTAAGACGTAATCACCTTTAATTTTCTTGATCCTAAGTAAAATATTTTTTAAGATAAAAAATATCAAAATTTTGAAAAATTGTTTTAAATTTTTTTAATGACAGTTCGATATTCAAAGACTACATTAAAAAAAAAAAAAAAAAGTCATTTCAATATAAAATCACTAAATAGGTTTCAAATAATGTATATGTGACAAATAATGTAGGCTGATTATTATTTCTTGTTTTTTATCATGTTTAAACACTAAGAGTGTCTTTTATCTTATGAATTTTTAAAATCAAGAATTTTGTCAAAAATAATGTGTTAATCAAAAATTTATTATTAACCGAAGGCAGGGTGTTATTGTTTTTTTTTAATTGTACGTAAAAATATCTTTTAAATGGTTATAAAATAAAAATAGTGAACATATGAGAAAAAATTATCAAAATTTTGGAAAAATGCCACGAGTTGCCATTAAGGATTGTTCAATTTTCAAAGGCCTCATTTTATATATAAAATCATATTTCAATAACTAATAAAGAAATCTTCTTCGACTAATTTAAGCAAGGTAAATAAAGTATGTAGATTATGAAAAAAATATTGCTGTAATCTTAAAAAATATTTAAATGTGTCTAAAAAATTGTATAATCTTTGAAATCAAAAATATTTTTACAAAAAATAATGAAATTATTAAAAAATCTTTATCAATCAGAGGCGGAGTTTCTATGACTAATTTTTTAATTTTAAATTGTACATAATACTACATTATAACTGGATCTGAAATAAAAATAGTGGGATTTTGGTTGGTTTTAGTAGTATTTAAATCATATTTAAAATTATCAATATTTTCAAATGTAAAACCTATCCAATGTATCATCCCTGGAAATATTTTTATTTATACATTTATTTTATTTTTCAAATTATCTTTTATGTTCATTTCTTAAGGAAAAAAATAAACAATATTGTTTTTTAGTAAAACTTCTAGGGCGAAGAGCAATTATCCCTTTCCAAAAAAGAGAAAAATCACTAGCTCCTCACCGCCCAATAGAAATTTTCAAAATGACAGTCCTAATCTTTAAACTCATATTTGGCTGTTAATATTGAAAATTTAGCATTGAGCTGCTAATATTGAAAAAAAAAACCACATTTCACTCTGTTGAAGAAAATTTTGACGTATTGTGCTTTAAATATATGCAAAAAATGCATAATCCATTATATTTATATCTTTCAAATAACTATATCTAAAAAAATATTTAAAACTTAATGAGTTGCACTTTTGTAACTTTATTCAGTTTCTAATGATATGTACCGTAATTTCGGGTGTATAGCCCGCATATCAAACAATTCAGTTTGGACCCAGAAATTTTATTCAGTATTTGAAGACCAATATTTACTGTGATCTAAAAAGTTACATTTTATTTTTAAAAATTTCTGGGTCGAAACACGATTGTATGATCCGCGGGCTATACACCGGAAATTACGGTAATTTGATTTATTTCATCACAATATTGCTGAAAGATGGATTTTCAACATATATATGTGTGAATATATATCCCTGTTCTCAAACAAATTATTTAAAAATTATTCATTTATGTTTAATAAAGCATATATATATTGTTTATACACTTACAGAAAATACATATAGCAAATTTTATGATATTATGTCAATAATGTCTAAAAGTAAAGAACTTATCTAATAGTATGTAACGAAAAATTTAACATCTGGTGTAATGACAACAAAATTTTATAATTGTTTTACTTAATTTGGATGAATGGAAAAAGCTTACATGTTTATATTTTATTGAAGTACAGGTGAAAATGTCACAAAGACATACCTCAACAACCACTGAGTATGTCACAATCACACTACAGATGATTTTTTTTTCTTTTGATCTTTCTGGTTTGATTTCAGATGGTAATGAATTAATTAGTTTTGTTAGAAGTGTCATTGCAGTCAGCACATTAGGCTCACTATTTTTTTTTTATGTATAATTTGTTTTGATTGACTCGATGAACAACAATATTTAAAGGGACCATTTCATGACTTTTCAATTAAAAGCTGATTTATAAATTCATCATGTTGTTTAGTTATTATTATCGTCTTAAGAGAATAAGTTGATATTAAAATTTTTAAATGCAGTTTATTTATTATTTGAACAGTTGAAAGTATTTTTCAATAAGAGTGCGGGCTGTTGATTTTAAGTCGGCTGTTGAGCAATGTAGTGTTGGTAAAGGAACTGGTACTATTTAATTTAATTTTTATTGCTGTAAATAATATTTGTTATTTTATTATTGTATGTATTATATTTAAGCAAGAGTAGAAATACACGATATCGTATTCATTTTAGTACATCTTAGCATGAAAAGCTTCAATATTTATCATTAAACATTCACATTTTATGAAAATTTTGTTAAAATTGCTCATATTTTCACTATTTTTATTTTATAACTATTAAAAAGATATTTTTACGTACAATTAAAAAAAGTAATAACAGCCTGCCTTCGGTTAATAATAAATTTTTGATTAACACATTATTTTTCACAAAATTCTTGATTTTAAGATTTCACAAGATTAAACACACTCTTAGCATTTAAACATGACAAACAACAATAAATAATAATCTGCCTACATTATTTGTCACATATACATTATTTGAAACTTATTTAGTGATTTTATATTGAAATGACTTTTTTTTATGCAGTCTTTGAATATAGATCTGCCATTAAAAACATTTTTAAAAAAATTTCAAAATTTAGATATTTTTTTTTATCTTAAAAAATATTTTACTTGTAATCACCTTTAATTTCCTTGATCCTGTCTTAAAATGAGCTATAAACATACCCAGTTTCATTGAAATTTGTGACAGTGAATTAAATATCTTAGGCGAACTGACATGGAATGACTCTGCTTGATTTGATTTGAAATACGCCTCAAAATATTTTTAAATATGAAATACTACTAAAAACACCCAAAATCCCACTACTTTTATTTCAGAATCAGGTAAAGGACACGTTTAAGTATATCCCCCACAAAAAATAAATTTAATAAAAATACCGCCTTTTGTTAATAATGCTATTTTAGGTAATGCATTATTTTTCATAAAAAAATCACGACTTCAAAGATTAAACATTTTTTTAGACACACTTAAAATGTTATATAAGCGTAACAGTATTTTTTCCATAAAATACGTACCCTATATATTATGCATAAATTATTTGGAGATGATCTGCGGAATAGATATTGAAATATGATCATATTTATGTCATGCTACATTTGAAAATCGAGCAGTCAAGAATGCCAACTGATGGCAGTTTTCAAAATTTTGACAATTTTTTTCTCAGAAACTATTTGACCAAGTAGTAAAAAAATAATACTGGGAATCATATCTTAATAAAAGGAACAAACACACGCAGTTTCATCAAAATCTGTGATGGTGGGTTACATGCCTGCCTGAACTGACATGGAATGACCCAGACTCTTTATTTAATGTTTCTGATAAGCTAAGATCATTTAATTGTTATTGTCTGAACAGAATTATTGAAAAATTGTTTTTTGTGTTTTTGAAATTTTAGAATTTTTATCGTGCATTATTCCTTAGTGCAATATTTTCTAAACAGGTCAATATCAAGAAATATCAGTTCTCATTTTTAAATTTATTGTAGCCTTACATGTTTGCATATCTTATTTCATGCTTATTTTTTATTCTGTGCATTTTCTTTTTTTTTTCCCTTAATTTTTATTGATGATTATTAGCTATGGATTAAATAAAAATTAATTTAGATTGTCATTGTTTTATGTTCACTTCAGTCTCTGGTAAAAGGTAAAACTGTCATATATTTCATTAATAGCTAGTAGTAGTTAGTACAGTCAACTCAGTAAAATCCGCTGATGTATAATCCGCAAACGCCTATTATCTGCATTATGTGTTGGAATGTAAACAGTGAAGATTGTCGTTAACTGTTAAACTCATAAAGTTAAATTTGGTAATTTTTTTTTTTTTTTTTAAGTTATCAATTTTCCAATGAATAAATATTTAAATATGAATTGGATATAAATATTTAAATTTCCTTGAGTAACAAAATTTGATCTCTGAACAAGAAGTAATGGGTGTTCAGTGTTCATAGACTACAGAAAAAAATTATTTGCAACAAACCAAAACAAATCAATTTTTAAAATAATGAATAATCAGTAAAATTTTTATTTTTCTTTAAATTAACTTATTTATTAAATATATTAAACCAATTACATTATGTTTTACTTTTCCATTGTAATTGTAATTTTTGTGCAGTTATTCCTAATTTATAGTCTGATTTTAAAAAATAAAATGGAAACAAATGGATGATCTATAATCCACAAAACCTCCGGTCCTTAAGTGTGCAGATTTCATAGAGTTGACTGTAGTTGTTTAGTGCAGAGGTCGATGCAGGGTTTATTTCTTGGGGCCCATTTCATTAAAAATAACATTTTGTAATGAAAAAGGATATCCTGTTACTCAAATTTATTAATAAATTCTTAGTCTTTCTTGTAGCCTTTCTTGTTTTCCTTTCTGATAAACTTGTTTGCAAATTGCACATTTTAAAATCCTTACAAACTAAAAGTAATGAATAGTATGTTGAATAGAATTTTGTGGAGGAACCTGTTCTTAATTAAGGCTGTTCATGTGTCAATGCAGAGATTTTTTCTTAGGGTCCATATTGTGAAAAGAAACTTTTTGTAATGAAATAGGAAATCTAGTTACGGAAATTCGAACAAAGCATTTATTAACTTCTTTTAAAAGTCCTTCTGTTAAAGTTAAACTTTCTGGTGAACTTGTTTTCTTTGCAATTTAAACATTTTAAAACCTAATAATATAAAAATTAATGAACTCAAAATAAATAAAAACCAAAGGTTTTTTTTTTTTTTGTTAAGGGTGTATTCGAAAAAATATTTTTCCACCCTCAACAGCTCGAAATTTTCTGAGACATTTTCAGACTCATTTTTAAAAGTAAAAAGACGAAACTTGCTGGGGTGATTTCTGAAGACATGTTTAACATGCCGTGTAATTTCATTTTCAGCTCAATTAATTCGAATTTGATTTTTAAAGAATTATTTTCTCAGTATGACCATTTTTTTCATTCCCAGATCGCCCGCTTCGGAAAATTCGGTTCAAAATGCCAACTTTGACAGCGTTTTTTACAGTATTTTCTGCATTTATCAAAAAATTAAGAAGCACCGCACATTATATAGTTTCTAAATAAGAGAATTTCCAAGTTTGATGCGTTTGAGAGCAAAAATGAATTTCAAAATGAATCAGAAAATAAGCAGTTTAGATCGGAATACACCCTTAATATTTGTATTTACTGTAGGGGAGAAGGGGGCACATGTGAACAATTTTTACATTTTTGACTATTTCTCAAAATCGTTATAAGCTATTGCAACAAAAATTGATTTATATGAATATTTACACTTTGTTTATTCTTTTTGTGAAACTTTTGGATGCATTTAACAGGAATTTTTAGCTTATCGTCATTCTAAAAATTGTTTAAATTTGTTTACATGTATCCTGGTGGAGGGGTAGTTGTGAACACATGCATAAATAAGACAAAAGTAAATTTTTGTGAATAAAAATTGTGATAAAAACTAATTAGATGCTTTTTTCTAGTTGTGTGAGTAAATCAATAAATATTTCAATATAGATACAAAAAATTATTTGTAAAATGTTACACTAATATACCTACTCCTTTTGAGTGAAGCATAGCAAAACTGTTACTTTTAAACAAATTATTGAATAATTCTGTTATTGTGTTTTAACTTTTCTCTAAATGTTATGAAATGTGTATAACAAAATTGTGCATTGTGGTTTTATAAATTGGTAAAATTGTGATATAAAAAATTGGTGATTATCACAGTACTATTTAGCCTTTTTTTTGCCAACTAAATTTTACTGTGCTACTCCAGCCTTGAATATAAATTTTACTTTCTTAAAATAAAATATCTTACAAGTACTTTAATATGGGCTAAATAAAAATAAATACATTTAACTATAAATCATTAAAGAAAAGAAATAAACATATTGATTTTTACAGAAAGTCACCACTTCTAAAATTGTTTTCTAACTTCTAGTAAATTAAAACTGCGAAGCAGTCCTAAAAACATTGAATTTATGTCTCAAAGTTTGACAAGGGTAATTAAATTTTAAACTAAAAAATAAAAAGGCATTCACAGACTTAAAAAAAATACGTTCATAATTTAAAATTGAAAAAATGGGGCACTTGTGAACTGTTCACATCCTCCTCCATATGTTCTGTTCACAAGTGCCCCATCTACCAACTTAAGCCTAACTTATAAAATATATATATATATATTTTTTAATTGAAATAAGGAAACAAAACTTTTTGTAGACTTACCTAATTAATGCAATGCTGGTATTCTACTTTAAAAAATGTCTTGAATGAATTTCTACTCCAATAACTTTAGAAGACTTTTTTTACTTAACACCTTGTTAAAACAAATTACAGCAACCAGAAATCAAACTGGTTCATTGTTCTGAAAATTCAGCCAAAAGATGGTATCAATACTGTCATCTATTGGTAATTTTTTTTATTTTAGATTAACTGAGTGAAATATGTACTGTATCTGCCCCCCCCCCCTCTCCCCTATATTTATATATTACCAATTTTCATCAGGCATTATCTCATTAAAAATGGAGTCTTTTAAACCTGTCTGGTCTGTGTTATTTGACAACTTCTAAAGATAGTTATTAAGAGTTTTAATTCACACTTTCAGTTGCTTTTCAAAAAATTTCTTCCACACTTTCTTCCATCTGTAAAAATAGTATCAATGCAAAAACCCTTGACGGGTTAAAAGTTTCTGACGCAGCACTTTATCTTATGCTCTAAGAATTTTAAATATGGAACTTAAAAATACTGATATCAAATTTTGAGTGACGTTATGCTATTTCTTAAAAAATATATTTGTATTTATTTCATCATTTTATTTTTGTTTTATTTATAATCGCATGTGCAAAAGTTATGTTCAACATGAAAAGCTGCATAAAATTTTATTTGCTGTTGCTTTATCATTTACATCTCTCATAAATTCAAAATATGAGTTTTAAAAGATATGATATAAAATTTAAGTGACGCCTTGATGTGACTTTAAAAGGTTTGTTTTAAAATTCAATTTAAATTATTTTTTACTTGGTTAAAATAATTTTTTACATCTACACAATACTTTTAATTTTCCAATTCACTGTTAAATATATCACTTTCATTGAATCTATACTATGCATTGAAATGTATTTATTTCAATAAATTGATTTATCTTTTGTGTCACGCTATTCAAAATTGTGAGTAAGATTTATGTAAATGGTTTCTTTGCGTCATTGTGTCCAAACTACATGAAATGTATGAAAAAGGATAGTTTGACGCAAATAAACCATTTACATAAATCTTACTCACAATTTTGAATAGCGTGACACAAAAGATAAATCAATTTATTGAAATAAATACATTTCAATGCATAGTATAGATTCAATGAAAGTGATATATTTAACAGTGAATTGGAAAATTAAAAGTATTGTGTAGATGTAAAAAATTATTTTAACCAAGTCAAAAATAATTTAAATTGAATTTTAAAACAAACCTTTTAAAGTCACATCAAGGCGTCACTTAAATTTTATATCATATCTTTTAAAACTCATATTTTGAATTTATGAGAGATGTAAATGATAAAGCAACAGCGAATAAAATTTTATGCAGCTTTTCATGTTGAACATAACTTTTGCACATGCGATTATAAATAAAACAAAAATAAAATGATGAAATAAATACAAATATATTTTTTAAGAAATAGCATAACGTCACTCAAAATTTGATATCAGTATTTTTAAGTTCCATATTTAAAATTCTTAGAGCATAAGATAAAGTGCTGCGTCAGAAACTTTTAACCCGTCAAGGGTTTTTGCATTGATATCATTACTTTTTTGAGGTTAGTGATAAAATGATTAAAAAAAAGATACTTATGGAATTTAATGCAGATTTAATTTTTACTATTTTATTACAATTTTCCTTATAGCAGTTTGTATATAAAAACAACTGGGTAAGTATAATCGCAGATCGCACAGAGGGTTTTATTTGATATTCCTTTAAAAACACTTTATCCTTAAATTAATAAATCCAAAATGTTAATTTATAATTATTAAATCCTTACATAGATGGTGTTTCATAGATGGATAGACGTTTTTATCAAACATTTCTCTATAATACTACGCAATTGCGTCAAAAGATGGCGACACCAGAAGTCTGATATGCTTATTATGTAAACTGTAATCAAACTTCATTGATATTTATAAATAAAACATTTCAACTAAATTATTTATTATAAAAGAATTATTACATCACAATAGCTTTTATGCAAGGAAAATAATAATTATAATAATAATAATATTATGGATGTCAGTGATTATATATTGATTGACCGTCATAATAATAAAAAATGATATTATAAAAAGAAGAGCTGAAATGAATTGTTTTTTTACGTTTCTGATCGTGTGATTTATATTCAAATAATAATTATTAATGTATATTTTTTGTAAAGTGATTGAAATTAAATATATTTATAAAATTTATGGTAATATTTTTATTGTTGAAAAATTGCCAAGAAATAATCATCGTCAAATTGGCGTCATTATAATTGTAATTTTATTTAACTTAATAGCAATTAAAAAAATTACAAAGGAACTGAGAATAATGGTCAACTAGCAGACTTTAAAAAAAAAACACATTCACATGTGAAAACACGTATCAGGGAGTATCGAACTGCCTATCTTATGATCAGTAAACGATGGCCTTTAGCCACTCAGCCAGTTGGAAGACAAAATTTTTCTCCCCAAAAGTGGTTAAAAAGAAAGCATGTGTATGAATACAGTGTCATCCATTTTCGGTGAAATTTCCATAGAATGGCAAAGAAATATAGTCCGATTTTTCATGCGCATTATAAAACGAACAAGAGTCTTGCTGGAAACAAGTAAATTGTTATTTGGTTCATCTGAAACATATTTATTTGATTTTTAAAAAATCGCCCGTGTCATTTTCAAGAGAAAAAAAAATCGAATTATTTAACGAACGAGAGTTTTCCCAGAAAAAAGAAAAGTGTTATTCACCTCGCCTTAATCACATTTATATTATGTATCAATTTAAAAATAATCGTTAGAACCGTTTTCGAGATTTTCAAATTAGGAACTTCCTCGATATGATACCAACGTTTTCACTTTAAAAATGGCTATTTAGATCTCAAAATATACTGCACGTAGAAATGTAAAAATTTCAGTATACGATTAGACTGCAGATATAAGACTGTTCTAGAAAATTCAGAACAATAAGACATATATCTGCTGAGTTATTAAAAGGCGGCTTTTCGCGTTTTCTTTGATGTCGAGTTAGCTGTATATATGAGTTCTGCCATCTACGAATTCTATGATACGATACGATACGATTTTAGGCTTAAGGCTGCGTCACTCGGAATACTACGGTCTTCCATGATTTTGTACTTGTTCAATAAAAATTTAGTAATATCTCTAACAACACATTTTTCTTAAACATTCATGTCAAAAAGTTCTCAATGGTTAGTCCTGTAGAAATCTAAAATTCATTTTAAACAAATCTGAGTCTTTATAAGTACAAATAAATATATATATATATATATATATATAATATTTAATATAATTATTCTAATGGAATCATATTTTGCAGATACAAAATGTTATTTTTAATGCATTTATGAATGTAATAATAGAAATAATTTTTCAGTAAAATATTGCTTCAGTATTAAAATTTATAAATGTAAGAATAATCAAATAAAATTGAAAAAGATTAATTTAGTATAGCTATGAAATATGCATAGTGCATATTTAAATGTACTTATTCAAATGCACATTCATCACTGATGTTTTAATTTTCTGAAACATTGTTGTAACTGTGTTCAAATACTTTAAATTTTATCTTGCAAGTTATTCAAAAGTGTAATTTCAGCTTTTGATAAAAAATTATTTAATTTGAGGTTTAGAGAGAAGCAAGGATTTTAATGAAATTAATGCAAAAAAAGCTGCTGCTATTGTATTTCTTCGAAATCTTAACTATGAGTGTCATTGTTTATATCCAAATATGTATTGTTAATTAAACAGGGTTCATACTCATCAGGGGATTATGGGATTCAGGGGATAAATTTGGGGTGTAAAAAATCAAGGGAGTCTCAGGGGTTAATGCAAAATAATCCCCAAACCTGGGAAAACCTGGCAAAAGAATTTGCTACTCTGGGAAATTGAGGGCAATTGCTGCTGTTCGCGTGCTTTATTTTGAGGAGGTGGGAGTGTCATGATACTGGTTTTAAAAATGTCGTTAGCTGTTGACATGGAAAAATTGTACATCCCGGAAAATACATCAGGGGATTTCTTCTTGGAAAGTATGAACCATGTTAAAGGATGTGTTCTTTTGTTAAGTGTTTGTGTTCTCATAGTATATTAAGAATTTGAAAAAGAGATAATCCTTCTTTCAGTTCTTGAATCCAGGCATAACAATATATACAATTTTATGCTGACTTGATTTGACTTTTTGTGAAAATGGTCTTTTATTAAAAAAAAAAAAAAAAAAAAAAAAATGATTGTACAAACTATCCCTAAATATCGCAGCATTTTAAAGCAATGAATTTAAAAATTTGCCAAAGGCAAATTTTATAAAGCAGCTGTGTTTTTATTTTATGTCAACTCACATCATGTAGTTAGATCACTAAAATATTAATTTTTGATTGTTTTAGTTGTATATAAAAATCCTTTAAGCAGGGTTCGCAAAAACCCGGGTTTTTTTTGAAAAAACCCAACCCACATGGGTTTTTTCGGGTTTTTTCATGAAAAACCCAATTTTCCCCGGGGAAAATTGGGTTTTTTCAAAAGTACAATATATGCGATATTACGTTCTTGTATACTGCATTATTTATATATTATATATACTATACATAAAACAATACATTGTTCCCTTAAATGCAATATAATTGTAATGCTATTTTACAAGTTATAAATTGTATAAATTATATAAATTTAAATCAATTAAGTGTCGGTGTTTCTCACAAATTAGTTTTAAATATAATAGAAGATATAAAATTGTTAATTTGCTTTAAAATCAAATAATGAATAGAATAGTAATATTTAAAATATATAAGTAGGAAGAAAAAAAAAGGGATAAACTAGTTGGATGTGCCAATCCCAAAACTTTCCTCTATCTCATACATGTTAATAATTCAAAATTTGTTATCACAGCGCCACATCTATGCCCATCACAAGGATTGTAAAATATAGGTTCGTTGAATTGGATGCATTTAACAAGGAGATGTAAGTATCACATTGTTTCAAACAAATCATTGAATTTTGGAACCCACCCTCTTAGATGTCCACAAGCAAAATTTTCAACCCAAACAGTATAAAATCAACACCTGTTGTTCAGTTTACATACAAGTCTAATAAGGATCTATTTGCATGAAAATGAAACAGAATATTAAGTTTGATTAAATTACGTGCATTAGTTTTTGAGATATAGATTTTGCAAAAATCGTAAAAAATTCAGCATACCCACACTACCTGCTTAGGTGCAATTTACACCTAAACCTAATCGGTAACAGCTTACATCAACGTCTAACTGAATCTGAAGTTTGATGAAAATCCATGCATTAATTCTTGCGATATTGCGGAAATCATACAAAATACAGCACAACAGAGCCACTGTTGGGTTATATTCACCAATAACTAATCAGCACCAGTTTATATCAATGTCTAACTGAATCTAAATTTTTATTCAATTCCGGACATTAGTTCTTAAGAAAAGAGTTATTGCTGAAATCATGAAAAAAATGCAGCAAAACAGTGCTACCTGTTGGGCGATATACACCAAAACTTGATAAGCAACAACTTACCTTGTAACTGAATCTGAAGTTTGATGAAAATCCGTGCATTAGTTCTTGAAATAAAGCTATTGCAAAAATTGAGATAAATGCAGCACAGCAGCACCACCTTTTGGGCAATATACACCAAAAACTAATCAGCATCAGTTTACATCAAGGTCTAACTGAATCTAAAGTTTTGTGAAATTCTATGCATTAGTTCTTGAGATAGCGCACCCACAAAATTTTTGTCACATACAGACAGATGTTTTCTAAAAAACATCAAATCGTCTTCAGGAGATTTAAAAAATGTATAAGTCCTAAACCAACTTTGTGAAAAATGTCCAAGCCGGGAATCAAACCCGGGTTCCTAGAATAGGTCTCCAGTGCTCTACCACTAAGCCGATTCACCGATGCTGGGTTCATTTGCGTCTCATGTTTCGCCACTAGATTGTGTGCTCATGGAGACTTTTCCATCTTGTGCTGCGGTTTCAGCCTTACCGACTTATATAAGTGAGAGATGCCAAGCTGGGTATCATACTTGTGGCTTAGTGGTAGAGCACTGGAGATCTATTCCAGGGGCCCGGGTTCGATTCCCAACTTGGACATTTTTCACGAAGTTGGTTTACGACTTGTTAGCAAAGTGATTATTCACGTCTTTAATATTCAATAATTTCAAGCGTAATTTCACTGCTGAAAAGTAGTTGAAAAATTAATTAAAAATTATGTATAAGTCCGTCGTAAACTGGAAGTCGAAATTTTTCACAAATTAAATACTTTCTTCTTGTAAAGATAGAAGAAAGTAAAAATACGTATATTTTATTTTCATGAATATAATTCATTTGAATTTTTTATATAAAGATGAAATGCCTTTATAATTATGTACTATGTATTTATACATTTTTTTTTTTCAAAATTAACTGAAATGACTTAAATTTATTAAATGTATATAGTTAAAATTTTAAATATTTCTGAAAATTGAAAAAACCCACATTATGGGTTTTTCAGCGGGCTTTTTCAAGTGGGCCCATTCTGAAAAAACCCACCGGGTTTTTTCGAACTGGGCCCAGCTTTGCGAACCCTGCCTTTAAGGGATGTACCTTTTTAATGAACATTAAGTTGTTGTCGGTTTAATCTCAATTGAAAACATGTTCTTAAGGTCATTAAACTAAACCTTCATTCAAAAGAAAAGCTTGACATAGGTAATACTGATATGCAGTGCAGTTGGGCTAAAATTATAATTTTGTCTGTGAAGCAACCATGATCAAAAAATCATTAAACTTCATTTTGTTGCCGAGCTAGGGATCAGACCCATACTTATAATTACCATGATGACCTTTCACTTGCAATTTTTTTAGCTTTAGTCTCTGAAATTCATATTTAAATAACTCTTGGGTTTTAAAGTTTTGTTTCTGTGCCATATATAAATTTAAATAAACTTTACTTTGGTACATTTGAAATATCATTTTTCAAAATAGGGTAGATGTACCAGTTTTGGCCACATTTAGAGAAATTTTGAAATAGAAATTTTACATTTCTTGATCGATTAAAGCACATTAAATCATAATAACATCATCCTTTAGTAAATTTAATTGTCTTTCTGTTAACTATAATGACTTTCTACAAAATATTTTAGATTGTGAGTAATAACTCATCAAGTAATTTATTCCAATTTGTACCAGTTTTGGCCACCCCTACACCAGTTTTGGCCATCTCTATGCACCAGTTTTGGCCACTCCAATATCATGTAGTTTAACAAACATTTTAATTGATAATAAGTAAAAATAAAGCATTTTTATGCAACATCTATTTTACCACACATATATTTGTTTGATGTATTAAGAAATTTTTGCAAATTTCTTTATGAATTGATAAAAACATCAAATAAAATATACTTATATTGATTTTAACTGAAAATTTCAATTAAAAAACAAAATATATATTTAAATTTGATTAATAAAAGGGACAACAGTGCCTATAGGACATAAAGATTAACTATTTAATCAGTTTTATAATTATTCATGGATTATGGCTTGTTTAGAACACTTGAATCTTCATCAAAGAGTTATATTTCTTGTATATAAAAGCATTTTCTGATTTTTGTTTGATTTTCATCAAAAAGTTATGAAATCATCTTTTGATTTATATTAGCTTGTGCCTTATTTAAATACCTTGCTTCTTTGCAAGTTATTTTAGGGTGTGATTTCAGAAGCAAATCATACCATTTCATACCTGGTCTTCCATCTTGAAATGGAGTTTCTATCTTGCCGGCTACAATTTTCTGGGCAGAATCTTAAACGTTATTCCATTTTTATAGGAAATAGTATTCTGACAATATCTAAAATCCACTTTTCTAATTGATTTTTAACTTCAATTCCTAGTACCTAGATCTACTACTTGAGATTCAACATTATTAGAGAAAAGTGGTGTCCGTCCTGCAAACTTGTGATGTAAGGCAAGAACGGGTTACTCGAAAACTTTGCTAGCTTGTAGTGCTGGCATTACATTTTGAATGGCGTTAATTTTACTTCCTATCTTAGAACAGTGTTCCCTCTAGGCAATTTTTTAACAGCACAGAATCTTTTTTAAACTTGGTAAAAGGAATCCTGGTTTTTTTTTTTTTTTTTTTTTTTTTAATAATGTGAAATACATTCTTACTTGTATTTAGATATCTCTAGTAAAGATTTTCGGCACAGATGTCATATTCGCCCCATATAGGCAGATTTTTTTCTGACGCCAATGTCATATACGCAACGGGTACTTAACTGCCGCCAAAGTCTCGTTATTTTGCTTGATGTGGTAACCCGGATTATGTTGTTTATGCTGTTTATGTTTTTGCCAAATTGGCAACCGAAAAAAATCGCACCAATATGGGACGAATATGACATCTGTGCCAGATTTTCACAATATTTTTTTTATAAATCCGTGTGCCTGAAATATTGCAAAAATTATGGAACTTCTTCATTTCTTTAGGAAAAATACAAGCAATTAAATCATGCTATAATTTTATTGAACTTTTTAATTTATAAGTTGTAAAATCTTTCAAAATTTATGTTTTAGTTTATTTATCATATCTAAACATTACATATCGCCTCCCCTTTTGTTTTATCAATACTAAACACAATACTATATTTTCTTTAGCAATGTCATTCTTTAGTGACTAGCACAATGTCCTTCTTTCTAAAGTGAATTATCTATTGGACAGAGAATAACAAAATCTCTTTTATAAGAACTGCCATTAGCCTGGCTTTTATTATTATTGAAGCCATTACTATATAAAACAAAATTAAATTGATTTTTCCAGATGTTCTTAAATTTATTAAATGGCTAAAATTCCCCCTATAATGAATCATGTGGCCAAAAGTGGAACATAATGTTGTACCCTTTTTGGCCACCCCCATGGCCATAACTGGTACATATAGCAAATTTAATGCACCAGTTTTGGCCACCCCCCATTAAACTGTTAAAATAATTGAATTAAATGTAAAATTGCAGTAGAGAGAAAGCTTACCTCATAAAACCTAATAGCAATTTGTTTCAGAACAAATAGAACCCAATAAGTGCCTAATGTTGAAAGATTCTGAAAACTTGTCAGCTTAGCAAAAATCTTAATACATGTAAGCACACACTACAGATTCACACATTTATTTTTTTTGCAAGTCATATTTT
This sequence comes from Maratus speciosus, assembly GCA_963932465.1. NCBI lineage: Eukaryota > Metazoa > Arthropoda > Arachnida > Araneae > Salticidae > Maratus > Maratus speciosus. The sequence continues at coordinate 139,936,181 of OZ010793.1, forward strand.
ATCGAAAAATAAACAAATGATATTGTAAATGATAAAAGAGAGTTTGCTTAAAATGTAAGAATGCCTATTATTTGTTAGCATTAATTCACAGGCTAAATATTGGACAAATTGATCCAATGTGGCCAAAACTGGTACAGTGGCCAAAACTGGTGCATCTACCCTACATTAAAACTTTTTGAAGAGATCAGAGAAAAGGCATCATTGGGGATCAAGATCATTTTATTGATTTAGTATAAAGTAATACTATAATAGCATGTTGCCAAAGTTTGTTTTGTTGTAATCTAAGTATGTTATTTAAAATTCATGTTTAGTTAAGTCAATGTAATTAATGTATCTTATAACTTAGCCTATGTAATTGCATTATATAAAATTGCAGGCACGATAAATTTCTATATATAAAAGATGTGATTGTAATTTTTATTTCCTCAATCTATTTGTCCAAATATGTAACAACCTTATATTTTGTATACTTGGTAGACATTTTGTTTGAAAAGGTACATCATTAAAAATTTTGCAAATTGCCGATTGGTCAATAAGCTAATTTCTTCTATGAGGGGATTTTTTATATTTATTTTATACAGTAATTTATTTATTTTTTAATCCACTATAAATATATGAATGAGATGATAAAATAAACTGATGTGTGTGTGTGTGTGCCTACAATTAACCAGATTTTAACAAATTTTTTTAACAAATAGTCATACTTGCAGATATCTTCATATTTATAAAACTATGCAGACAATATCATTATATTCAGGTGCAAAAAACTTTTAACTTTTCCTTTTTTTATTCGATGATTCCTTTCTTCTAATGTTTGTATGAAATAAATTAACCTTTTTCTTTACTTATTTGAAGTTAATTCTTTCCCTTTATTTCAGGCATCACTTGGAATAGAGACACCTTATATATTTATTTGGAAAATCCAAAGAAGTACATTCCCGGCACAAAGATGGTCTTTGCTGGTCTAAAGAAGAAGAATGAACGGGCAGACATTATTGCATATCTAGAGCAGGCCACTAAATGATGATTTAGAGTTTAGCGTGTTAATTTCTCATGTTGCATCATTAATTTATATTCGAGTATGGGTCCTTTGACTGAACTGTTGTATAAATCATAGTCTGAATTATTAGGTGGCTTCATTGTCTTGTATTATAATCGGCAGAGTCCCATATTCTTCTGTTTGTTGTCTGCTGCTTCAATCTTTAAGTGGTGTAGATGGCAAATAAATGGAATCATGAGTCTGAGTTGGATTTTTCTTAATTGTGTTAGTGTGTATTGTTTTGTCAATAAGATGGAGAAACACTGAAGTCCCTGGGACTTCCGTGGTTCTTTAGTTTTTTTTTTTTTTAATCTGCTGATACAACGTCCTGATTAGTTTCGTTTAAATATTTCTGTTCTATGCTACTGTTCTTGGTCATGAAAATAACTTCATAAAACAATGGTAGTCTATTTAACACAATAAATTGCAAAGCATGCCCATAGTCATTATGTGATCAATCGGAGTTTTTTATGGAACAGTTATAAAGTATTCTGTATTGTGTTTAAATGTACACTTATTGTTGGTTACAATTAATTTATCATTTATAATCAGATCATTTAAAATTGACCACTGTTATAAGAGATAATTGCATCAAACTAGTCTGTAAAACAGTGCAGTTTTGAAGTATCATATCAGTGTTTACCCTAATTTTTGACTTTTTTTTTCTCATTGATAAATTTAAAGTTATTATTATTTTTTTTTTTAGTGCTTATTGGAGAAAGCTTTTTTGTTATTTAAAAAAGCTTATTGGTTTTTTAAGGCTTAAATTTATGTCAATTTTTTTTCCTTCTCTGGGTTACAAACATACTGCTTATATAATGCTATAGATTATATTATTTCTTGAGAAAACTCCGATATATCTATATTATCACCTAACAGGAACAGAATTATTTATGAGCAGTCTTAATATATCTATATATAATTGGTAATGATATATCCTAGATGAGAATAATATTAAAGGATGCATTCATATTTCGATTGGTTAACATTTCACACTGCTGTTTGAAAGCAAGTACACAAGTGAGCTGCTATACTAATAAGCATAAAAATTATAAAACTTTATTTGAAGAAACAAAAATTTAAGATAAACATTTATAGTTATCTCCCCGGAATTTGAAGAATGTTTGTTCTGAAAAATCAATTTCAAAATTTAACGTACAACATAAAACAAACAATAAAAAAAAGCAGTTGAAGTGTTGTACACATGAACCAAATGAAAACCCAATATGAAAATGTATAAATTTATATAACAGACACAAAAAAAAAAAAAAAAAAAAAAAAAAGGGCTATAAATGAACTTATTTCAATTCATCATTGGAGCAATATTTCCATAATTTGGTTTATATCATGCTTCAATTCTTTTTTTTCACACTCATATGACATACTATATTCAACACGTCCTTCATATTTCCAATATGACGTAATATTCCCTTTTATTTAAATTCGTCAAACTATTTATTTCATTTTGCATGTGGAAATCTTGCAATAGAAAAGTAATTGTTGTGGATTTTTAATTTTTGACAACAGCTATAACGAAAAATGTTTAAATTTGATAGGAAATTGCTGTTAAGTTGGTGGTTTTTTATTAATTAAAAAATAACTATAAATTTATTTTGATCCCGGATTACTTTGGCTGTGTTTTCATACACATATACGTAACATTTCACAATTCTGGCTTCCAAACTGTGGATTTGTATAGCATTACAGACAGAAAAATTTTCATTTATATATATATTAGATATGTGTATGTATTCCTCTCTCTCCCCCCCCCCCCCTCCTTCCCTCTTATTTGGCGATGAAGACAATTTTAATTGTGCGACGTTTTTGGAGTTAAAAGCAATGAATTACAATGAAAATGAAATTTCCTTGTTAAATTGCTGTGACCATCAACATGACATCACTATTACTTGTGGACATGATTTTGCTTTATAATATAGATTCTTCAAAACTATGTGTCATTTAATTTTTGAAATAAATGGACAGCATTGCATGAAGTTAATTTTATTCAAAATTGCTAATAAATCAACAAATTTATTACAAATAGCACACATTGATTTTAGTATTTTGATTAATAAACATCCTGACAGTCATAAAATTTTAAAATCCTTGGTACCTTTTTTTAATAAAAAGTGAAATCCTTAAACTGAGTAGCATTAATTGGTAGTCTTTTGAAAATGATTGTTCATTGGGAGTATGGATTATTATGAAAAATGTAAAAATAACTTTGTTTTCAATCGTACTTCATCCTGTGAAAATTGATTTTATGCCTTCTTTGATATTTGTTAAAATACCAGCATCTGAAAATAGCAAAATATTTTTGTTACAAACAGGTAAAAACAAAATTATACAATACATTTATTATACAATATGAAAGACTAAAGAATAACAACAAAATTTAAGCATTTTTTATATAATGTACTCTTAACTATTTTTCATTATACATGTAACTTTCAGTCACGTATTAAGACAGGTATACTATTAAGATATTAAAATATCTGAAATCAGTAATATAAAAAAAATCTTAACTTGTATTAGAACACAAATGAATTATAAATAAATTAGTGTAAATGCCCGTCCTTGGGCGGTGGGTAGAAATCGCAGGTTTCACTTGAAATAATCTATATAAAAAAGATTCATATTTTTCATCAGCAATAAGGTAAACCGACCTGAAATGTTAAATTCAGGGTCTGATTAATGGGTTTTAACAACAAATTTGTAATCTAATGCAAATACCCAGAAGCAGAATTTTCTGCATCAGTCTGCAGCAAACTAAAATTTATCTGTGGCTTAATAATGCTAGACTAAGCTTACTATCATAAAAAATAACAGAAACGCATAAAACAAGCATTTATAAAGAAAATATAATAAAAGGTTACAATAAGTACCATAAATCTAGAGACTTAAAGTAAATTTCAGCTATTTTTTAAGCCCAGATTTCTTTTTAAGTTGGTGGATTAATCTGCAAGCTTTAAAATAATCTGCAGCGCCCGCTGCCATGCTGCACTGTTTCTGCTACTGGGTGCAAATAAGATTAACAGGGAAGAAATTACAGATCTTTTTTAATTGGTAAAAGAAAACAGATATATAGTTTTAATTTGTTTTATTATGAAGGCTTATTTTTTTTTTATGCATATTAACCAGAAAGAAAAGAACTATTTATATCGTTTTAAGTGCGGATGTGTTAATGTTCCGTCAAGCTGTTTGGTTTAAAAATCATAAAGTCGATACATTGAAATACTGTTCTCAAACATATTCATTTGAAAATACATGCCCCATCCTATTCAACAGTGTAAAATTAAAAATTATGTGATGTTGAGAAGTAATGAAGATGTGACAGGACCAGTGTGGAGACTTAAGATGTGACCAGACTTGTATAAAACCAAAAACTTTCCGCGCACATAAATATTGCAGACCTGCCAACTGCTACACAAAAAATCGTAGTTGCTACGATTTGGACCTATAAACTATGATGTTACGAAAATCGGTCTTAAACTATGATTTTTGCAAAAAACACAAACGCACTTTTTGTTTCTAGTAGTGATTTTTATCCCGCGCAGCATATTTTTCAAGAGTAATTCTGTTCCGAAATTTCAAAGTATTCATTTCCGAAAGTTTTAAAAAATTGGTCATTAGTCCAAAAATTCGGACATTAAAAAATGCTCATGGGGGAGGAAAAAAATCTGTGCTACAAAACAAACTTTTTTAACATAAAACGATCTTTATGTATATATTAACCACAAGTGAAGAGTGTTTCTGTAAATATTTATACAGGAATTCCCTTCTTTAGAAACGGGGTGTCATGTTAAGAATTTCTGGAGGTGGGGAGGTGGTTCTTTGAGGGGCAAGGTGGGAAATAGTGTGCAAAATCGCACGATTTCCACACGGAAAAGAAAAGTCCTGCATAATGAAAAATGCTGTGCAGTATTTCCCCCTGCAAGTCTTACACAGACTTATGATTCCTTTGAGAGTATATTTTGAAATTTCTTGAAAGTCTGTGAATTTTTTTTCTTTTATGGAATTTCCCTAAATTCATGAATTGATCGCGGAAAAAGTTGAGAATTTCTTTAAATGATCGTGTAAAAATATCTGGTGTTTCTTCAAAGATCTCAAACAAATAGTAATTATCTTCAATTGGTCGCCGAATAAAATCTCTAATTTCGTTAAGAGTTCAGAAAGAAATTGTGAATTTCATCTAAAGATTGCGCAAAAAATCATGAATTTTGGTAAACTATCGAGGGAAAAATATTGCAAATTTCGTCAAAAGGTCGCGGAAACGAGTAGTGAATTTTGTTAATTGGTCGTGAAAAGATATCGAAAACTTTGCCGATCGGTTGCGATAAACTAGCGTGAATTTCGACAAATGGCCGTTTAAAATAATCAATTTCGTTAATTGGTTGCAGAAGAAAATAAATCTCGTCAAAGGATCGTGGTAAAAATGCGCGTCAAAAGATCAGTAAGAAAATGCAAATTTCATCGAAAGATCAGTAAGAAAATGCAAATTTCATCGAAAGATCAGTAAGAAAATGCAAATTTCATCGAAAGATCAGTAAGAAAACGCAAATTTCACTGAAAGATTGCGGAAAGAAAACTCAAAATTCGTCAAAGGATCGTGGTAAAAAATGCGAATTCCGTCAAAAGTTCGTGGTAAAAAGTGAAAATTTCAACAAAGAATCATGATAGAAAAATGTGAATTACGATTGTGGGGGGAAAAAAAGTATAAATATCCTGAAATGATTGCGGGAAAAAAAATTGCGAATTTCATCAAAATTTACTGCACTGCGCTAAAAAATTGGAACCAAACTCCTTTTACAAATGTCAAAAAAATGCTTCGAAATGAGAAGAAACTCTAAAAATCGTGTGTAAAAATTTTCAGAGGAAAAAATTTACTATATTGAGTTGAAACACTGCAACCTTATTCCTTTTACGAACGTCAAAAGATTGCTACGAAACACAAAAAACCAAACAACCAACCTCCAGATTAATTTTAATTTTGTGTGCTACGATTTCTCATTTTCAAAGGTTGGCAGGTCTGATATTGGGTCAAAAATTTTTTGCAAATTAATTTAATGTTTAATAAAATTACGTGTTATATTATTTTCATGATATGAAATAAAAACCATAGTTTAAAAATTCAAAATAAATATTAATGAATAATTATTTTAATTAAAAAATAAAGCAAAAATCCATAATAAGAAGGGGTGAATTCTTTTCAGTTATTTTGTCAATGCATTTAGAAACAGATCAATCCTTAATATTGTGATCTCTTCGCAGAAAATGCCAGTCACTCTTATAACACTACGAAATTATTCGATTTATCTGCCATCGCCGGGCTAAAAAGTCACTGCAGCCACCGATGGAAAACCGATCGGGGTATGCGGGAAATAGAAATAAAAGGGCCTGTGGTGTCACAACAACGTTTTGAGTCTTTAAACTTTTGAATTGTGGGGAAACAATACATAAATCGTACATAAAATTGAGGAATATTTTTAATTTTCGGTATTAAAAAAAAGACTTACAAAAACAAAAAATAGTTTTTCTTTTCTTAACTTTTTTTCCCGCAAAGTTCCGAATTTTTCGGAAAATTTTCTGCCCACTGCGTTTACGCATGCGTCTATATTATACAACTGTGGATGTGACCATAGACTTCTCATATAACTCTTCCTATACTTACTCTGAGGATGTGACATCCCTGCTTAGCAGGTTTCAAAGACGCTAGAGTTGCGATTTCTTGTTTCTTTACAATTATCTTACCGTTACATTGATAAACAAATGGAAGAATATTGCCATTCTGAATTTTTAAAACCTTACAGGTACGAAAATTCATTGATTTAGAGTTTAAAACTTCACTTAAGAATAGGGTACTAATAAGGAACATTTTTATGCATATCTCATAAATATTACAAAAAATTTTAACAATCATTTCAAGGTTAAAAGAGAAAAACATGAAATTCGTCAAAGTTGCGATCACTAACACACATATGAACAATTTGTACCCATGATACTACAAAGCTGTTTATTTCACTGTGATGTGCACAGGTTATCCGTTATGGTCCAAGAAAAAATAAACCTATTTTTTCTTTAAGAGCCCTTGAAATGCTAAATTTTGTTATACAGTATAACCTTGAAAATTTGGCTTCGTTGGGACTGAGACTAAGCTGGATTTTTGAAAGAATATCAAAAGTACTTTAGATATTCTTAATGGTACCTTTATTCATAATTTAATTCATAGCCAAATGATATTTATGTGAGAAAGGTAAATATTTAAAAAAATTTACTTTGATGTTTTCTATGTTACAAAAATATTCTAATAGAAAGTGGAGTCATTTCTTCTTGTGTAATTTCTGAAAATTCTATGCCAAAATTATTTCATTTTTTTTTTCTTTTCTTACTATTTTTTTTTTTTTTTTGATTGTTCTTTAACAAGTTTTTCTTGAATTTTATTTCTTCTGCCGGTTCCTCGTGCGTATTAGTCTGAACTGCTACTAGCGCTATTGGTGGTTCTAATTAATTTAGTGCAGCATCAGCGATTGCACTCCCTTCTTGTCCATTGCTTTCACTCTCTAAGTTTTTAATTCGTGAACAATTGCTATTTTTCTTTTACCAAGAAATTGGAATTGTAAAAAAATGGAAAGGAGAAAGATGACTTTTATGCCATATTTTTTAAGTTGCTGGATTTTCGAGGTCACGCTGTAGTTTCTAAAGTGTATGCAAACAAAACTAATTGCTTTTACTCAAATATTGACTGGTTCTATGTACAGTCTTGGGGAGAGAGACAGTTGATAGGTGATCACACCTATCAACTCTGCCCCAAATCATTGTATAAAAATATAACCAAACCAGTTGATTAGCAATAGCCTATTATTTAATGCTATACTTAAATTTTGCTTACTACATCATCTATCATTACCAGGATGCACAGTAATTAGGGTTTCGTTCATCTGACGAAACCCTATTCGTCTCGCTCCTCTGTCTGTCTGTCCGTCACAGAGCCCGTTCTCAGAAACTATACATGTTGGAGACATGAAATTTTGGGTACTTATAGCTGAGCACCTCACATCATACGACAAATCATAAAATTTTGAAAAAGTCGTACATTTAACCCTTTGGGCTCCCGCATGTGTATTTTAAACAATTCTTTCTAAGTGAGCCCCTAATTATGTTGGAGACATGAAATTTTGGGTACTTATAGCTGAACATCTCACATCAAACAACAAATGATAAAATTTTGAAAAAGTTGTACATTTAACCCTTTGGAGTCGCGCATGTGTATTTTAAACAATTATTTCTAAGTGAGCTCCTAATTAGTTTGGAGGCGTGAAATTTTGCATACTTATGGCTGAACACCTCACATCAAACGACAAATCATAAAATTTTTGAAAATGTCGTACATTTAACCCTTTGTGCTCCCACATGTGCATTTTAAACAATTCTTTCTAAGTGAGCCCCTATTTAGGTTGAAATTTTGCATACTTATAGCTCAACACCTCAGATCTCACGTCAAATAATAAATTTTGAAAAAGTTTTATGTTTAACCCTTTCAACTCCAGCTTGTGTATTTTAAGCCATTCTTTCTAACTGAGCCCCTAATTAAATTGGAGATTTGAAATTTTGCATACTTATTGCAGAACACCTGAGGCCAGGCGACAAATCATAAAATCTTGAAAAAGTCTTACGTTTAACCCTTTGAGCTATCACATATGTATTTGAAGTAATTCTTTCTAAGAGAGCCCCTAATTAAGTTGGTGAGATGAAATTTTGCATACGTATAGTTGAATGCCTCAGACCACACGACAAATCATAAAATTTTCAAACACCAACTTTTGCCGACACCCCTTTGACCATTCCTTCATATTATGCACCATAGCCTTACATATTTTAGTTCCATTTTTTCCTGCCAGGTGCGCCTACTTATCTCGGGTGCTATGGGCCCAATCCCCTCGATTAATATATCTATGGATAGTATGTAAAACGGATTTTCGTTCGGATACAGGTTTGTTTAGAATCAAGTGCGCCCCCTGGTTTTGAAATATGGAACTAACAGATTTTTCAAAAGGATAAAGTGTTTTGAAAGGAATATTAAACGAAACCCTCTGTGCGATCTGTGATCACACTTACCCACTTGTTTTCCATTCGGCTCCCTACTAGATGTCGTTTTGATACGACTCAACAGCATTTTCACATTGTACAGTACCACAAGTTCTAACAGGCAGTAATGTCTATTTTTGATTAACTATGCAAGAAATTGTAGTGTGATTTTTTTTCTTTTTTTTTTTTTTTTTTTTTTATATAAACTTACTAAGTAATGACTATATGTATTAGAGTAATGTTGTAAATGAAATTATCTATGAAAATTTCATAATTTTAACGCTAACCGGGAAATTTGAAGCTAACGTGGAAAAATCATGGAAATAACAGGGAATTTTAAGATAAGAGATTTCTGACCACCCTGATTCAAAGCTTCTAGAAATATGTTAAATTTTTTTTCTGAAAGATGTGGATTGTAACCTAATGAAATAATCAAACAAGATATTACATACAGACACAATTAAAAAAAGAAGTCATCTATTTCACCTAGGAGCATCATTTTTTATTTTATTTATTTATTTTTATCAGTCATTAATTTCTGTGGAATTTATGCAAAATGTATTTAATATATATATACAAAAAATGTTATAAAACTCTGGTTTTAACATAACAAATTTGGGATTTGGCAATATATTTTTTACTTAATACAATACTAGATAATGCCCGTCAAGATTTGACGGTAAATAACTTAAATGTTTCATTAGAAAAATTCTCGAATTTTTAATTTAGTTGCTTTTAAATTAATTATTGAAATCGTGACAAATTTCTATGTTGCATAAGTGATTCTTATTTCTTTAAGGTAATAGAGGGCGTTGTCAATCTAATTTATTTTATTATGCTTTTTTAAATAGCAATATTTATTTTTATTTATTTATTTATTTTAAACTGCACAACCATTAAAAGCTGTCATGAATTTTATTTTTATTAGTCACGTTCCTCTAAAACCTAAATTTGAAACTTTATGCAGCTAACAATTTATAATAATTTTTTTTACTCTAATTTTATTTTACATTTTTATTTATTTTTTAAATATTAAATCACGGCTATCAAGGTAATTTCTTTTATAATTCTTATATGAATATTTTTTTCTTTCTTTCCGTTTTCTTTTTTACGGAAAAGAATGGCAAACTTTTCTTTCTGCCACACACATATATATTCTTGATAATGGTCAGAAAATATAACAAAAAATGTAGATCAGCTCAATTTATTTAATTGATAATTACATGCAAAATATTTTAAATAAAAAATTATTTTTAAAAATATTGTCAAATTTTACCTTGTATGAATTCTTATTTTATTTTCAGAGTGGCATCCCTGAGAGGATGAAATTTGTACATATATATTCTAATTTTTCTTTTTCTTTTTAAAACTTTATCACTGTGCCCTTCTTCCCTAAAATTTTGATTTTCTAACCAAAATTTATTCCAATATGCATAGTCTTTTACTAGTGTAACCTTAGATATTCTTTCTTATAAAAGAACTAGTTATGTCTTTTCAAAAGGATTCTGTACCCTTCAGTTTAAAAAAAAAATGATGAAAATGGATTTAGGCATCCATTGAATATTCTACTGAAATGAAGCGCTCGGCAGTAAATAATGGTAAGTGATATTTGTCTCTTTTGGAGATATTAAGAAAAAAAGTTTTTATTTACATGCGTTTGGATACAAATGATGCTACAAGTAACCCAAGATAGTACTACCATCTTTTGAGAGAATGTGGAACTTTTTACTAATTTCTGTAGTAAAAAAAAGAACTCAATTTTATAATTTTAGCACTATTTATTGCCGAGCCCCTCAAAATGCTGTAGGATCCGATAACGGAAATGCTTCTGGTGTTTTTGTGTAATTTTGAAAATTTCTCGGAAAAGTTGTTTCTTCCACCTCCTTTTTAACTGGGTCCATCATTTGTTTGATGTTTGCAGTGACTGTGAAAAGCTTTCATGCACTCCTTCATAACATTAATTTAGACAAAATGAATAAAAATACAAACACATTCGTCTGTCTCAGTTTTAGCTTGTTATAAAATAAATTGCATACTAATATTTCTGAATTTTCATTGTACCTTTGTTTAAATGTGGATACTTACTTGCTGGAACACATTCATCCTTAGTTTTGGCTCCTACACTTTCCGTTGTTTTTTCTTCTTCACATTTCTCACACTGATGCTTACCAAAATGCTCTTGATAGAACCCAACAGCACACATGTGACATTTCAGACTACCCTCCTTGCTATAAGTACCAGGGAAGCAAGGAACTGCCAAAGAAAAAGAAAATATTGTCAGTTCTTTTAAGATAAATAGATAAATTTTGTTTTCTTAAAACTGTTATGCAATCTTAAGGGGGCTGGTAACTTCTTTTTTTGTGTGTACACTTCCTAAAAAATCTCTTTTCTCTTAGTTCTCAAACTATTTCTAAAGTATAGAATTTTAGATGAAGTGTTAAAATCTTACTCACAGTTCGCCCGCTTTTAACACATGACATCCTCTAAAAAGAGTACACAGATTTTTTTTTTTTTTTTTTTAAATATGAATTTCCCGAGAAGATATTTAAAATATACGAATGCATCAAAAGTCCATAGACTTAACATTACGGAGGAGAATTCCTAAGCTGAGTGACCATGACCAGCCCCCTTAACCTTACAACTGCCAAAAAAAATACAAGAATTATGAGACAACTGCCAAAAAAAAAAAAATAACGTGCAAGAATTATGAGTTGAGTCCATTGGAAACATATAAATTTATGGAATTATCAAAATACACAATTTATAATAAATAATAAAACAATCTTATAGATTGAAAAATTTCATTCTAATTTATTACTGTGATTTACTACACGAATGAACATGGATTCTTTTGGTGTCCAATGGATCAACGTCGTTAGTTGGAAAGTTATTTTATGTATTTATCTTTCTTTATTTTTGTGTCTCAGACAAATTGTGCATTTAGAATGGAAAGAAGCTTATAAAAGCTTTATACAATTCGAGAAAGTTTCAACTGCTGATGTGTACTTCACGCTATAGAGATAGAATAGATTAAAAAATATTGTGGCATTTAATCTTTGGAAAAGTGCATTAATCTTGGAGGAAACTTCTTTGAACACTGCTATGTGTTGTTAAGTTTAACTTCTACCATTTAGCTGTATTTCAAAAGTTTCAGTGCGACTCTCGTATACTTTACTAATGCTGACACCTGTTACAAATTCCTTTATAGAAACCATTTATTATTATTTTTATCAGTAACGACATAATTATATTCTTGGAAAGATTATTTAAAGTAAAATAAAATCTATAAATCTTTATTTTGATTTGTGGAGAAAATAATAAAGAAAGATATATGTACTCTTGAGAACATGCAGATTTCATTTTTATAGGTTTTCCTACGTTTTTAATTTAATTCTTTTTGGTTAAGAATTATGGGGAAAATTTATCTTTAAATCACTAGCAGCAGTATTAAAGACTTCCAAGTTAGAAACTCAATTCGCTATCTCTTATGCTTAAAAAATTTACTTACAGCATCTTTTATGGTGAGTCTTTACTAAACGGAATCCAGCTCTGCAGGTAATTATATGCTTTGTATGGAAACTTTTTGAATCAGGTTTCAGAAGAGCTCTAGGGTTGTCAAGTTCTCCCATTAGTGATATTTTCAGAGATTTTTCTGCCTAAAGGAGAAGAATGTATTAATGTAAGCCTGAAATTACTGCCAAAGAAACACACTAACAAATTAAAATGGAAAAAAAACTATACTTATTCCAAAGCTCTTTAAAGTTATTTTGTTTATTTATTTTAGACATTCTGTAAAGAAGTGGCCAAAGATATCCGTCAAAAACTTTAGTTTCATTGGATTTCAAAATAGCTTTTTCAGTCAGGAGGATAATTTTTTGCAATTTATGTTAGCAGTTCAAAATAATCAATTCAAGTTAAGAAAACTTGTCTAAATTTTCAAAACACAGTTTTTTCTTTATATATGATACTTTCAAAAGGAAAAGTTCGACAAGAAAATTTCTTTCTGCCCAAGAGCGATTCTAAATGGGTAACAAAAGTAAAATTTTCCAATATAAAAGTATGTTATACGATATGAACTTTTAGTATTTTTTAACTGGTTAATTAGATTTATTCGTCTATTCAAAATTGATGTATAACTTATTTCACTTGCCTTTTTGAGTCCTTCAAACATGACTGAATTAACACATTCTTCATCACACTGGTCGTCTGCCATTGGCTCAAGCGACTTGTAAGAAAGCTCAAATTCACAGGCCTGTTTGCCCTGCAATCAAGTAGATAAAGACTGAATTTAATTAACATAAAAGTATTTTTGACCCCTTCCCCCTCCCTTTCAACAAAGTCATTATTAATAGAAATACAACCAGGGCTCTACAAATACAGTCGCCATTGGCGACTAAAATCTTTTAACTGGCGATGGGAAGCCAGTAATGCTATGGATAGGTGGTACCTTGAATTTAAAATAATCCAAATATACACACGCACATATATCGGAAACCAAAACACAGAAGTAGAAAAATGCAGAATTTTAAGAAACATGCCAAAAAAGTATTTGTAAAATTCTTATCTAAAGTAAAGTGGCAAGTTTTATCTAAATTTCTTTCAAAATAATTAAATACCTTACGGAATTAGTAAAGAACAATTATATGATATTGCATACTTTATTTATTCAAACTTTGCATATTTAATTTTTTTAGTTTTGTATAATTTTGATATGTTTCATTGAAAAACTTAATTTTTATTACCTCTCTAAATTAATTTATTAAAAAGTTAAGCAATATTCAACCCATACTATAACTATAATCATATTTATTATTTGTAATCCTTTTATTAAATACTTTTATGCTTTTGAAAATCCCAATTAAATTAAAAAAGAGAAACTGATAACAATGGAAGTGTGTGTTGAGGGGGGGGGGGGGATTTTTGCTGGCTACCAGATTTTTTCTAATTTGTAGAACCGGGCTTTAGTCTCAACTATAAAAAAAAAAAATGTTTTAGTAGTATATTCTAGCGACACGCGTTTCCCCTCGTCGTCGATCGAGAAATCCTTCTATATTAACTTACGAGGAAATTTAAACACACGATTACTCATTACTTAACACAGTTTTTACATAAAATTTAGTTTTCACCATCAGAAAATTGGCATCCTTTATGTATGTAAGAAGGAAACAAAAAAATTTAATAGTTGCTACACTTTAAAATTTTTAATTAAGCAAATTTTAAAAATGCCTTTCTAAAAATACAGAATTTGAGAAAATAATTTTTTAAAACATATGCACACATCGGGTGCCAATTTTCTGAAGTAAAAACCAAACTTGTGTTAATTTCCTCCATATGTTAAGGCTGCTAGTCACTCGGTTTCCGAATTCCCCTCGGTAATGTTAAGTCTATGGGTGTTTGATGCATTTTTATATTCAAAATATCTCCTCAGGAAATTAATATTTTTAACTTTTTTTTCTGTGTTCTCTTCTTTAAAGGATGTCTCGTTTTTTTCTTAGTTTTCAAAATATTTCTGAAATCTACGCTTAATTTTGTATGAAGTTCTAAAATTTTACTCCCAGTTCGTCAGTTTTTAAAACATAAATTATTAAATTGTAAATTAACAACTTATTGATTTATTTCAAATTCTTGTATTGCAAACGCATTTTTTTTTTCGAATGTTAAGTGTTTGTAACATAATTCCTAAATACAATAGAATATGTTCATTAGATGTTGGAGAAATTTTATTACTTATCCTTTTTTGCTTATCTAAATATATCCCGACTTACGTCGCTAGTCTTGGAACGAATTGCTGACGTAAGTCGAGGTATTACTGTATTTATTACCGGTCTAAACACAAGCTGCGTATTAATTTGTCCGACGGATATAGACAACAGGACATTTACCAGAAAATTTCATTTTTCAGATCCAAAAAAGATGTAAAAATTTTTTCAAATAAAAAAAATTGTGAAGTATTTTATTTATTTTTTTACATATAAACATTTAACTGCATTATAATACCATTAGATCACACTACAGTTTTTATATAAATATATATATATATATATTTTTTTTACTGAAAATACAGTTGGACCTCGTTATCCCGACACCCGGTTTTCACGTCACTCCGCTTATCACGTCAGTTTTTCAAAGTCTCGATTTTCTGTATATAATTTTAATGTAAATAAACTCCGGATTTTACGTCGTTGAATAATTTTCAATTCCGGATATCCCGACGGTTTAGGAAAATTGTTCATTTTTCATAATCCATCTTATAAGCACGGAAATTAAGCGGTAAGAAATGTCTTAGCCAAATTTTCACAAAAGTATCTAAAATACCAATTGAGATAAATGAGAAATTTAGTTCAATCCTTTATCTGAATAATTAAACCCACACACTATGGATGACCCATTTAAGCTTCGGATAGAAGTATCGGTCAACTCGCGGTCTTTTTGTTCTGGTCAGTGGGCGCTTTTTTGTAGTTACTTAGCGTTTTCCATCCGACTAAAACCGTAGCATTGCATTGCACTAAAACGATCAGAAATTATCTAACATCCATTTCTGAAACAACGAATATTGTGTATTCATTGTATAATATTGAAAAAAGAATTGTATGAAGCACATCTAGGGATAAGCAAACCTTAATTCATCAATATTTCATGTAACAATAAAAAAAAAAAAAAAAAGTCATCATAAATCTGATTTCTATTATTTTCAATTTTGTTTTTGTATTTATTTTGTAAACTGCGAGAAGAGTTATGAATTTAAAATTGTCTTAAATCAATTAAAAATATAGCTTTTTATAAACCTATTTTTCTCCAACTCTGGTTACCGCGACACTCCGCTTATGACGACATTTCTTTCTGGTCATTAGAGTGTCGGGATAACGAGATTCGACTGTAATCACTTATTTTTGTTAGCTTATATGCCTGCCAATCAATCATAATAAAAATTTTCGATCATTACAATTTACTTAATCATAATTACATGATTTTGATATAAAATTTTAAATACAAAATCATTAAAATTTAAAAATATATTGGCGGTGGTAAATTTTATTTAATAACGAAGCAAAAAGCAACTTCTGTAACTTTTCCTACTAAAATAAAATGTGATTTACATCATTGAAATGAGTTATCAAAACACTAAATAGGTATATCAGAGAAACATTTTACCGATTTAGAATTATCAAAATACAGACTTCAAAAATTACAATTCAATATAAGTTACCATTGGTTTAAACAAGAATGTCAAGGAAATTATATTTTTTCGAATGAATACATAAATACGCATTTCTGTAATTTATTGTTTTCTTTTAAATGAATTTTTTTTTTATTTCCTGTTATCGATATGGATATTGACTAACAACCGAGGGACTGAAATTCGGATAAAGGTTATTTTGCTATATTTTCTCACAAATGCCATTTTCACGATCTTTAACAGTCCTCCACCTTTTCATTGCTACAAAATGTCAGGAATTGCTTTCCTGTTTAGATAATGCCCTTGCTGTAAAAGTGATTTTACAGTCTTTGTAGAATATTAAAGGCCGATAAAGAAATCAATTTTGGCAACCAACATTTTTCACCCCGAACTTCGAACCATAATTTATTTAGTTTCGATTGAATTAAAATAAAATATTTTATTGCGGTTCCGAATGAAGGAATCATCATGAAATGTAAACTTGCGGTTATGCAGAAATTTAACAAATAAGAAATAGTAACTTCAAAATTAAATTTCTACCGGCCTTTTACAAAATGCATAATTAAAACAAAAACATTTTTTAAAGCACCAGGTGGTAGAGCTACCTGAATCCACCATTTAAAATATCTTTTTTTAACACATGAACGTAGAAAAACAGGATTTACGAATTGTCTTGCATGGAAGATTGGCCAAAAATTATTTTTCTCTCTCTTTTATTTTCGCATTTATTATTTTAAGTTATTTGAGAAAAATAAATTTTACTATTTTTTAAAATCAGATAAGAAAATTTTAAATTTTTGTTACTTAGTTTGAAAAATTAAAGAGGAATAATGGCTCTTTCCTGCTTGCCCATGTTAAGTAATGGGCAATTCCACGTTTAAGGAGACAACTTCCAAAAATTCAATCACCTTTTTTTTTTTTTTTTTTTTTCCCATAAGTATTATAATCAAAATTTTCAGGATTGAATTTTTCGTATTTTATAAAAATGGATAAGTTCTTAATAAAATGAGACAAAATCTGGATTTATAAATGTCAAATCTAAGGAAAACGTACCGCATAAAAAAAGTCGACATATAGAACTTGCACATTATATTCAAATATGTTTCAGCTTTAAAAAACGATAGTTGCAAATTAAATATTTTTACTTTTCTTACTGTTTCTATATGCTTTAAGCATAATACAAAACAAATATTAAATATACTTCATGAAATAATTAGAATTTTCATAATTGAATTATACAAGGTGTCCGGTCTCAACGGTGTCCAATGGCTAATTCCTAAACCGTTAGTCATAGACATATAGTTCCAATTACAAAAATGTTTAAAATCAGGTAAAGAAACATTTTAAAAGCGATTTGGGTCAATAAAAATATTTCTTAAAAAATTACGAAATTTAAATTTTTATACGGTCCCCCGGTCCTATAAGTTATATTTAGTAATACTTTCCTATTACACTGACAAGTAAGACAAAAAAAGTCCCATTCATATAACGCTAAAATTGAGCGAGTTATGAAACTTTAAAAATGCATGACTTATGCCACTTTTCTACTCTGAAAACAAATGAGTTCGGCTTGGCTTTGAGGGATCATATACCAAGTGTTTAAAGTATTCGAAGATCTTACTTCATGTGTATCTGCGCTTTGAAAAAAAATCCTACAAGTATTATGATTAAGTCTCAAATTGGCTAAAATAACATATGTTTTATTTTGTCAGAATTTAAGACTGTTTCTCTTATGATTTCTTTTAACAAAAATTATGTTTTTTTTTTATAAGTTTTTATGTTATTTCAACAATCGTATGTATGTTTTTCCAGTTCAAAATTTGTACTCGAACTTTAACCCACTTTTAAATATCCGATCGAGATTGCATTTTACATACTGGCGCAAATTCGATAACAATCTAATATTATTAAGATTTTCGGTGGTTACCATTTATACTTATTTTACAGGATAACACAAAAAAATTCGGATAGATTTCTGCCAAGGAGTTTAAGAAAAAGTTTTAGATTAGATAATACAAGACTGCGATTGTTGGGTTTTTTAACTTTTAAGTATTTTTTAGCACTGAATCCGAAAATTACCTTCATTTTTAACCATCATGTCAGGATATTTCGCAAATCATAAATTTTCAAATTTAAAGAATAACAAAAATCGAATACTATAAAGTAGAGGAGATGGTTGTGTTTTTTAACTTTTGATAATTGATTTTTACGCACTTTTTAGCACTGAATCTGAAAATGACCTTCATTTTTAACCATTACGTTAGAATTTTTTTGCAAATCGCAAATGTGTAAGTTAAAATATAGCGAAAATCTCATACTATAAAACATATGTAAAACATTTTTTATTTTATTTTATTTGATTTGATTAAAAAATTTATTCGATATTTTTGGTTATCCTGGGATTCTTACAGCTAAACAGCTGAGTGGTCCGATGAGATGGGGGAGGAAATTCAATGCTAACATTGAACTTCTTAACTTTGAAATTTGCAGTTTGCGAAAAATCCTGATATGATAGTTAAAAATTAAGGTCAATTTCGGATTCAGCGGTACAGAATATATAAGAATCAATTATCAAAAGCTACATGACATAACCCACCTTTTGCAGGCTTGTGCACTCTAATAATATTTTAAAATACGTATTTTGTAAAGAATTGAGGCTGTTAATTTAAAATCATTTTATTTTAAAAAAATTCTATTTTTTCTTTCTTCTTAAATGTTTATTATAAATTGTATATTTCCCATTAATATGCCAGAATGATTAAAGATTTCAAATTTATATTGCAATGTTAATTTTACTCCCAAACATTTTTTATATCTGACGAAATTATATTTCGACTAAATTTGTGAATGACCCCCAATTTGCAGCAAAAAATATGCTCCAACTTTAAACGGCTATTACTCGGTCAATTTTAATCGTAGAATAACGGGACTTTTTTTCTATTACTTGTCAGTGTAAAAGGAAAATTTCACTAAATATAACTTATAGGACCGAGGGACCGTGTAAAAATTTAAATTTCGTAATTTTTTAAGGAATGTTTTTATTGACCCAAATCGCTTTTAAAATATTTCTTTACCTGATTTAAAACATTTTTGTAATTGGAACTATATGTCTATGACTAACGGTTTAGGAATTAGCCATTGGACACCGTTGAGACCGGACACCCTGTATATCACGCTTTGTTTTTCTTTAACTGTCATTCGTTACCAAGATAAGAAATTTTATGCCTGTTTAATTTATACTGCAAAAATTTTTTGTTTGTTTGCTTATGTAACTAATCAGAATATTTATATATTTAAATAAATGAAATTTCACTGGTATGGACAAATTAACTTAATTACTCAACATAAAGTAACATTATCAAAATGCATGCCGTAATATGTCCTTCCGCTACCACATTGCAAAAATGTCTTGAAATAAATAATACCAAGTATATTTTTGGAGCAATACTTGTTTGTTATTTTATCAATTAATCCTTTGGAGACGAGCCACACGTATACGTGCCGCATAAGGTGCTGAGAATCCTTGATTATTCCCACCAGTTATTTTTTATTGTAAATTTTGCCTTATTTAATCAGGTCATTTTTCCGATTCAATTAGGCAAAATTTTCTGACCGGTGATAAAAAATTAAAAATTGTGTAAAAGACGCTCGTCGAGAAGGGGTTGAGGTCCTTAGGGCTCCTCATCAGTTAGTCTGGAAATTCCCCTCTCTGTGGGTTTGGAATGCATCCGTATTTTTTATACATTGTTATTTTTATTTAAAGTGTTTAAATCTTACTTACATCTCGCCTGCTTCACTTAGATTTTAACATTTAAAATATAAAATTAAATATATATTTTAAAAACATTTTGGCAAATAAAAAAGAAAGAAATATTCTCCAAGAAGCGCATACAGAAAACAGAAGGTAAAATTTTTATTTTCCGAGGACAAATTTGAAAAATACTGATGCATTCCAAGGCCATAGCCCATAGGTTTAGCATAAGAGAAGGGAATTTGCGTACTGACTGATGACAAGCCTAAGGCTAATGTCAGACGAACATCTTTTTGCACGCTTTTTTCGTTACATATCATCCCTACACAACGTGATATGTAAGGAAAAAAGCGTGCAAAAAGATGTTCGTCTAACATTAGCCTTAAAGCTGAAAAAAAGGTTTGTCGATTTCACATTAGTTGTTTAGAAAGCAGAGATAGTGTATATTTTTGGTAACATGTCCTTACATTACTTGCATGGAATAACCGTAATAGGTATAGAGATAATATATTTATGAAATAACATATGATTTCATGTTTTCTCTAAATTTCAGAGCTTACGTTTTCTAGGAGAGCACATTTTGTAGGCTTCACTGTTCCTGGGACGCACAAATCTTTTCCACAGACTCGAGACTTCAACAACTGGTGGAGAACCGAAGCTGTCCCTTCGGCTGTGTATGTTGACAAGTCAAAAAATGCGCTCGAGCTAAAGGTGTGTCCAGCAATTTCGAAGACTAGAAATTATAATAATGGTAAAACATAAATAATACATGAATTAACAATCCATACTATTAAAATCTGATCGTAAGTATGTGTGTATTTCAGATATAGGAAACAGAAAATGGCGAACTGCAAACTAGAGTTCTGCGTCGGGTCGAGTTACCCGATTTTACTCGACCCGGTCCAATCGGGTTGACTGTTTGTTTCGACTTCGGGTTGATTTTGGCTCTTGGAGGTTGGTTCAGGTTGACCTGATTTTTCAAAAGAAAGTCAATAATATTTTTTTTCAGATGAAAAACCTATATACAGTAAAACATCCGCGGGCAGTTCCGAATATATAGCCTACACTTTTATTCAGCAAAAACTTTTCAGTGCTAACAATAATTATACAAATGTTTGTATAATTGTATGCTTTACGTCCGGAATAGGGAATTAATTCCACTGTCCTGACGAGTATTCGCTGCCGAAGGCAGTAGGACCCCCAGCTCTAGGTTCATTTGGATAGATATTCGTTTAAAAATATAAAACTATACAAATTCGAGGGTATACACTGTCGAAGACAGTGCGACCCCCAATATACGATTCGTTTAGAAAGATTTTCGCCTAAAAATATAAAATAATTCAATACTGATTGTAGGTATCTTTAAGGCAATACCGTAGACAGAAAAATATTTCAGAGGGGGATTTGGGGCCCAGATTTTGTTTTTTCTTATTTTAAAGTTGTTTTTTATAATTTGAATAGAAGCAAATGTTAAGCGTTTCATTGCGAAATCAAATAAATCAATTTAACCTGTTAAGCCAGTAATTTATTTTAAAAAAATTATTAGTGGCTGCGTAATTGAAATCACACAACCAGGATTTCTGTGCCTTCAGCTCAAGTTCCAGTGGAAATTTTTATGTAGAAAAACTCGACTTATATAATCGCGCAATTGCAAAAGACGAGTTTTATCTAAGAAAATACTAGTGTTTATCAGAAGTCAGGGAAACTCCCTGATCCGTATACGAACACTGCACAACAATGTTTGATAAAAATTTAATGAGATCATTGCATATTGCAATTCTCATTAAAAATAAATAAAATGCACATTTACATGAGAATGTTTTGAGTTTTTTTACTAAAATTTCGAAGTTTCATAGCAAATAGTATTATTTTTTTTTTTTTTTCTCCACGGCGTAGGATACATCAAACTCACTTACATTTGAACTTTTGCATGACGTATATATACGTCAAACTCGCTTAACAGCTTAATATAAATACAAAAGAGAATGTATTCCTTTTTTATTGCAAATAAAATTATAATGTCATTTAAATGTTTTTTCGGTGCCATATTGACGTTATGATTTTTTCAAATTTTGTACATATGTTTTAAAATATTTTATTCTTAAAAATGTCTTCCCAGTAACTTACGTCGGAACAGCTAAGTTTGAAGATATTTTAAATTACTTTCGTGACATTCTTCAAGAATTTTGATCTAAATAAGTCTGACGATCTGTATGAAGCTGTTGTAGACATTTTAGTTTGACATTCTGCTTTTACAGAATCTCATTTTTAAAAAAGTCGAATGAATTTTAAATGTTTCACAGAAATTACATGTATATTTTTCACAACAAAGTCAGACAATAAAGATATGCTTACGTGGAATTTGGATTTTTGAATTTTGCATATTTATAATCATATCCTGACAGAAATTTTAGAGGGACCATACCCTGTTTATCCCCCATCGGCTACGACCTTGATTTGAGGTTATTATGGGTCGAGGCAACGCAGGACGGGTCATATAAGTAAATGAATAAACATATGTCCAGTTTTCTACATAAATGATAAATTTGGTGCCGGAGATATAAGTGTGAACCACTTTTCATAAATTAAAATATGGGTTATTTTCTTTCATTTGAGGCTCGGGTTGACTTCAAATGGTTATTTTCGGGTTCGGGTGGGACACAACTTCGTTCTACTGGAAGCTGAACCAAGAATTAATTATTCATAGGGATCAAAAATCTTATAATAGCTCGAAAAATTCAGATTTCTTTTTTTTTTTTTTTTTTTTTTTTTTTATGACATATCTATAATACGTCAGAAGGAAAATACGTTCAAAGGACAATAATTTGGTTGCCATTGTTAGGGAAAAGTAAAATAAAAAAAGAGAATTAATGAGGATAATTATACCTATATTGATACCATTTTCTTATTAAAACTTTAAAAATGTATATTATTTGAACAGATGATGTTTAAGACTTTTCTTAACAGTGTTAAAAGTGGAATGCTTCTCTACCATGAAAATGATGTCATTTTTAAAAGAAACCATACATTTAATCCATAAAAATGAAACAAAAAATATTTAATTGCATCAAGATGACGAAATTTACAGAACATTTCCGTTCTACTCGCTTCGAAATCAAGAGACTAATTTTCAAGGGAGGAAATGTTTTCACTTGTGAAAATAACGTCATTGAATATGTGGAAGTTTAAATATATTGTCAAAGTGTGCACTGAAATAGTAATTAAAAAAAAATTGAAATATACTGGGCTATATTGACAAGTATTATTTTAAGGTAAAAATAGAGCTGGACAAGGGGAATCGAATAAGATTACTTGGGCTCTATAGAAAGTTAATTTAAGGTTTAGGGTATTCCATGTAAGGTGTGGAACAGAAACTATAATTTTGTTTTCAATTATTACGTTTGATGAATGATATATATATTAAATTAAACAACTATACTAAATTGAAAACGCAGTTTATTTTTCTTATTTTTAATGATATAGTTTATATTTTAACAGCTTATGAGTTAATAAAAAAAGAGTTTAAAGTTATGATAGAAAGATTTGTGTGTCACATGTAGGACATCAGTTCCGTTTCCGATGGGAATGAAGTTTAAGAAAATTTAAGGATCACTAAGATTTTGAACTAAAATGAGATGATAACATACCTTATATATTAATACATAGAAATTATTCCAGTGAGAAAAATTCGCCTTGCATACAATATTTCAAATGAAAATCAAATTTCAAAGTAATTGTTTAAGAGACGCAAAGGGCCAACATAGTGAAAAAGATTCCATGCCGGGACTCGAACCCGGGCCATCAGTATATCGTTCCATGTGGTTTAGTCGGTAGAACGTCAGTGCGCTATACTGATGGCCCGGGTTCGAGTCCCGGCATGGAATCTTTTTCACTATGTTGGCCTTTGCGCCACTTAAGCAATTACTTTGAAATTTGATTTTCATTTGAAATACCTTATATATTTATGCCACATGAAAATAATAAAAATGTTTTAGTATTAATGAAAGTTTCAGTGCCAAAGAAAACGCAGACTTCTGCAATCCACGAACCAAACTAACCAAAGCAGGAGATCATCTACCTTTTTTCTACAAATTCGTTTGTCATGGCAAATTCTGAAAGATAATCTACTCCTTACTTAATCGCAAAGCTTCAGTCATTATATAAGGAAATTTTTTCTATACTAAAATAGTGGTAGTTTGATGGTCAGCGGGCCACAGGTTGAAGATAAACTAAAGTATGTAACAAAACCAAAATTGTTTAATAATAATTGTTTGTTAATAAAAAAGTTACAACAAGAAATACACATTTACCTATAAGCTTATGCTGAAAGGACTTTTCCATTCCGTTATTCTTTGACTCCCACGTAGTTGCTGGACGAAATTTGCATGTGTAAATTCCACTGTCTGCAATGTGAGCGTTGGTAATCTCTAATTCGCCACTTGCCAGTTTAGTGAACCTCGCAGCTATTACTTCCTTGTCGTCTTGGTCTGTCCATGAATAAGAAGAGCCTACATCGCTCTCTCCTTCGACTTGTGTGTTTTGGGGAATGCAATTAATTCTGACACTCGAACCTCGGAGTACGGCATAATTATGACCTTTGACTGCAAATGAAATACGGTATAAAGCACTTTGAGCATAAAAATAGAGTAATTAATTGTAAATGCGTTTAGAGATTGCAGGAGCGTACACAAAAATTATGAAGCACTCTTGCCTCAGTATATTCATATACTTAATACGAAATTGGTATCTCACAGGTTCTTCTTGAGAACAGGACCTGGTACGACTGTCCCCCAGAGACTGTGTTAACCCGTGAGATTGAGGTTACGCGAGGGGTTAGGGTATGACAGATTCTGATTGCGGTACTGTTTTTACATGTCACCACTATTTCACGAAAAGAAATCGATTTACTTTATAAAAGAACTTGCAACAATTGTCTGCGATTAAATATGGCAACGATAATTATTTGGAAGTATTTTTGGACCACAAGAACCCTGTGTATGCGTATGTCACACCATAAGCGTGTGTTCTCGGGTTAATACAAAAAGTAATCAGAAGAAAAAACAGTTTGCATTGTTTTACTTACAAGAGAACCACTTTTGGTGAATCTCGCACCAGCATAGAAACCTGGTGCATTGTTTAGCCCTATAGGCTGAAGTTAGATAACCGATAAAATTTATCTCCAAAAATCGTATCATATATATTATATATATATATATATATATATGTTTATATACATTTAATTTTATAGTAATGAATTTTAAATTGTTAATTTCACGCCAAAAGCGAGTTAATTTGCTAAATATGGCGCTACAAATTCAAACCGTACTCACTCACATGCAGTAGAAGATATGACATTTCAGTCAGGGTTGTCGGGAACTATTCAATGCCATATTATAATACAAGCAAATCTTGTGTGAGTGTGTGTGTAAGTGTATGCAAACTTTATCTTAAAAACGGCTCTAACCATTTTGACTAAGTTTTGTATCCAACCGTTTTCTGACACGAAAAACCCATTGGGCTAGGTCACATGTTCTAGAAAATTCGATTAGTGGGTCATTTTAGGGTCGCTATGGGTCAATGCATATTGATGGGAATGAAGATTCAAACAGTCGTTAAGTTGTTGAACAGTTGGCAGTAAACGAAGTCACAAAGTTGACAAAAGTTCGGCAAATTTGGCGAGACTTTGGCGAGAAAATCGACTTTCAAGATTACCAATGCAAAAACACATGATTGGCGGTAAATGAAATAATATCGCCAAATTTGACGACATTTGGCTTTCCGAATCTAAAAAGGATTTTCTAGAAATTCCCAATAGGAGCCGAGATACAGGATTCAACCAGTAGGCCCAGTAGGCCATGATTCAACCCATAGAAAGTTCTCGAAAACAGAATTCAATCAATCAGGGTACATAGAACTTTCTCAACAGATGCTTGGCGCCAAATGAAAGATAGTCGCCAAATTTTGCGAAGGCATTGGCTTTCAGAATATGAAGGAATTTTCTAGACTCTTATAATATAAAATGCTTTATAGAAATAATACAACGAGAATTTATGGTTACATCGAGTTGAACACAGCGCTAATTTTAACAGAGCATAACTCGGTCTTCCCCGCTATGGTGGTAATGAATAAAAGCAATTTCGCGCCGGCAAAAATGCAATTATAATGTTGTATTTTTTCAAAATGAAATTCGTAGGTTCTCGAAGGAATTTTTCAATATTTTCTTCTTATTTTTTAACTAATTTCTATTTTAAAGTACTTAAAAAGAAGAAAAAAAATCTTCCATTTTAATAGTCCTATAAATGGTCTAAAAAATTAATTTTCAGAAAGTTATGCTTTGGTAAAATCAATAAATATGATTTTTGCAAACAAATTTTATCGGTTCTCTGACCTTGCCTTATAGGGCTATAAAATGCACCAGGTCTCAGTGATAGGAGTGAGTATCAGCAAAAGTGGTTCCCTTGTTAGGTGAGTACTTCACTCTGCATTTCATATTAAACTATACACAGTGGTTTTAGGTACTTTACCAGTGTTACCTCGCAGTAATTTTACGGAAAGATGTTACTGGGAGTAACTATCCCTCACTGTTCTTTGAAATTCTGTTTATTTATTTATTTTTCAAAAATGTATAAGCTATGCGAAACTAACCCACGGTCGTAAAATTATAATGAGATTATCTCTCTCAGGCTTTCCTTTATGGAATCGTCCTTAATGTTACATGTCTGTCTTCACCTTTGGATAATTTCCTATCATTCTGTAATTGAGTATTGACTACTCTAAAATTAGACTTTTTTATTGTCGAATTTCAGAAAGGATTCATACATCGAAATATCCAAACGATCATCTATTTGATTCATTTTTTAAAATTAATAATCATTCTAGTAAGACAAGGATTGTTCCAGTTAGTTCACTGGCATAGTAAGTGACATTTTACAATAATATATATATTTTTTTTTCTTTTTTTTTTTTTTTGAGTAAAATTGGTACAAAATATATCATTGCAGCCCAGTTGTTTTTATTGACGGCACTATTTCACAGGATATACTAATTAAAACTTGTGAAAAACATTGAAAGTACAATTAACCGAACTAACGTGTTCTGGACGTAATCGGGATATGTACAGTCGTGGAAAAAAAAAAGTAAACACCCCCTACTAACTCCTCAACAAATTATCTTAGACGAAAGTTACTGGTACCGAACGATTGGAAATAAAGTCTACTTTTAAATGACGTACATAAAATTTGCTTAGGGGACCATCTACATATTAAAACGAATCCAAACTTCATTTTTTTCAATGGCAATGCCCAACTTTAACCAGATATTTCAAATCTTTGGTTCAAACTATGCCTGGACACGAAATTTCAAGTCATTTGAATGATAAGTTTTTGAATTATATGTTAAAATATAGTTTTTGTTTTATGTTAATTCATATTTTGTCTCACGTGAACTTATGACATTATGCATTGATGAGTTGGTCATTAGTAACAGACAACTAAACTCGTTGTATCTGATAGAAAATGTTATAAAAAGAATGGCTGTTCTATTATCCATATTGATGTTATTAAAATTCATTTCGTAAGTTTCTTTTCTAAATAATGCGTTCCTTTCTTTCTTATTAATGTGTACTTAATTTAATTATCAATCGACTCAAAGCTATCATACTCTGCAAATTAGAATACTAATAATTTTTTAACAGGTTATGGGCTTTTCAGCTCGCTTTGAATTGCGCTAGTTAGCTCAAGTCTGATTGATTAGAATTAGATATAGATAAGTTAGGTTTTGCTCATAGCAAGTGAAGTAAAACATTAGTTTATTTTAGTAGAGAAGATTATCATTAAAAGATTTTGAAATCGCATTAAAGTTTAAGAAGAAATGGATTTAACAAAACAAGTTAAGTTATTGACTGGTGTAGTAGACTGGCCAATATGGAAACGCAAGATTAGAGATTTACTTGATTATCACGAAGGAGCACTTGATGTTATAGATGGTAAATTAAAGAAACCTGAACCATTAAGTAGCACTGCTGAAGATAGAGAAATCAAGGAACATAAAGTACGTTCTGATTTGTATCGTAAAGCTAATAGTTACGTAAAATCCGTGATAGCAAGTGCCGTAACTGATGTAGTTTATCAAAAGATTATGGATAAAGAAACAGCATATGAAATGTGGGAAGCCTTAAAGCATCATTTTGAAGCAACGTCAAAAGATCAGTTATTTAAGATATGTACAGAATTTTTCGCATTTAACTGGGCGTTAGGCGATGATGTATCAACTCACATAGCTAAGTTAAGAACCATTTGGAGTGAATTAAATAACGGACTTAAAGATATTGGTGTAAATAAGTTACCTGATTTAATGTTAGTTTGTAAAGTATTGCAAATTTTACCGCGAAAATTTGAAACCTTTAAGTCTAGCTGGATGTTGTTGTCTAAAAACGAAGACAGAACATTTGATGAATTAACAGAGCAACTTTGTATGTTTGAGAGAAATTTCATCAAAGTTGAAAGCGGCAATATTGCTGTTCAGGAAGCACTAGCAGCTTCAAGATTGGAAAAACAGAATAAAGATAAAAATTCCAAATTTATCAAGAAGTCATATAGAGCTGACATTTGTAACTACTGTAACCGTAAAGGTCACTGGGTAAGAAATTGTAGAAAATGGATTTCCGATGGAAAACCAGCCAAAAAGTCGCCAAGTAGCGATACTAAAGATATAAAGAAAACCGCCAATGGTGCAGCGATGTCTATTTCTGTCGAAACGTACACTTCGGAAGCAGATCCAACTGCTTTTTGGATTGATAATGGAGCAACTCAGCATATCACGAACTGTTCAGAGTACTTTACTGATTTCACGCAATTTCTTAGTCCTTGTAGCATTAAGGCTGCTGGAAAGGAAAGATTGGCTGCAATCGGAAAAGGAACTATTCGTTTTAAATCTTTTGCTGGAGGAAAGTGTCAAGAAATTCAGCTGAAGGATGTCTGGTATGTACCCGAAGTCAACAAAAATTTATTTTCAGTGTTGGCTGCTCAAGACAGAAATCAAGACAGTGAATTTCGATCGACATCTACTGAATGTTGGTTAAAGATAAATAACCAAGTGGTACTATATGGAACACGCAATGTATCTGGATCTTTGTTTAAGGCAATAATTGAGCCAATCATGCCAAAGCAAATTTTAGAAATAAACAATACTGAGAAAAATGATTCTTTATTACAACTTTATCATGAAAGATGGGGTCATCAAGATAAATGTCACATCAAACAAAAGCTTGAAAAAGAGTTAGGAATCAAAGTTCAACTGGAAAATAAGTTATGTGAACCATGCATTTATGGAAAAGCACATCGCTTACCTTTTGGAAACAGAAAGAAAGCAACAGAACCAGGTGAACTTTCGTTTCGTGTTTATGTTGGGTTCGAGTCGAGTTTTCGGTTAATTTAAAATAGAATTTTCGTGTTTGAGTCGGGTATAAACCGACCCACGCAGGACTGTTATACACATTAAAATAGAGGGATTTTTTTGTTGTTTTTGTTATTTTAATCTTTGATGTTTCTGATTTATTTCTCCGATTGGAAACATGAGAGTTTAATAGTTACAAATAAATTTGTTACAATTTTTTGTAATTTTTTTATTTTATGAATAAAGTTTAATTTACAAATTTCAAAATTAAGATATCTTTTTTGTTAAATTATAACTGCTATTTTCTCTTCAAGTCAATATGATTGATATGAAATTTTAATTGATTTGCTAATTCAATGTTCCTAATTATTAGTGTGATCAATATCTCGAAACAAAATCCTGAGACTCAAAGTGTAAATGTTGACCTCTATCCCTCCCCGCCCCGAATACAAATAAAGACCACCCCCAAAAGACTAATTTTAAACTTAAAATTACACTATGTGCAAATTACTTAAAATATGACAAAATATATAGTTGAAAGTACTAAGAAGTATTAAAGTAGTTTAACACCTTTTTAAATATTTTGTCATCTTTTAAGTAATTTGCACATAGTGTAATTTTAAGTTTAACTTTTTAAAGATGAATTTAGCATTCTATTTATTTATTTGCTGAAGACTAATTTTATTTATTTATTTACTTATTTTTCAGTTTTTGAAAAAAAGTTTAGAACTTACATTAAGGATTTCGAATAAATGATTTTCAAAAATATTTCCTCTAATTTTTTTGCTTGTTTATGCTTACGATATATTAAAGACGTAGATTCTGTTTAAATTTTATACTTTTATTTATTTGCACTTTTCTGAAGAATGTTTCTTTTAAAAAGATTGGATTTTTAAACAGTCAATAACGAATTCTTCATACATTTCCATCAAATAAATTGTAGCTTATTAAATTATTTTAAGCTGAATATCTACAAACTAAGACGTTAGTTTGACTCCTTTCTTTCAGGACCCGGGACTTTAAAACTAAGATTGTTCCGGGAAGATCGGAGTATCTGATCATTTTACCAATTGGGAACATTAGTCGTAAAAGGTTAAGTAAATTTTAATTACATAATTTATAAAAAGAATAATTGTAAAATAGTAATAATAATAACAATACTTACATGAAACACATATTCTAAAAACATTTAAAAGCAAAGTTAGGTGAAATATTCCGACAAGCTGGTGATTTTTAATCTGAAAATATTAATAGTAATCGATAAGTTATCAATTTTCCACATCAAAACACATATATTTTAAAATTACACACACACATATGTATATATATATCTTTAACAATTCTAAAATGATTATGTATGCCATCTTTAAAAGTCTACGTTTTTTCCGTCCTGCATTATTCCCATCTCTCTCTTTCTATATATACATGGTGAATAGAAAGTTCCGGACCTGTGTAATATCTCGAGAAATAGACATCGGATTAACAAACAAACAAACAAAAAAAATGCATATCGAATATGTTTTGAAAGGTGTCAAAATTAGCTACTTCCCACACCCCTTAGGGGGAGGGGGCTTTGAAATTTCAAACGGAAACAACTTTTTTTTTTTTTTTTTTTTTTTTTTTTTTTTTTTTTTTTTTTTTTTGCTGATTCGGATTCTACGGAACAAAATACATTAATTTTATTGAAGATATTTGAAAAGTAAGGTTTATGAGACCTAACTATCGAACATCACTGAGAAGCTGAAAGAGAAAATACGCACTGTTTCCAATTCAACAACACGAGAGATATTGAAAAATGTTTCTCAATAACTTTACATCCGGTCACTGCAAGACGATGGTCAGTTTGAACGAACATCTGATGGCATAAAGTGCTCCAAAAAATGTTCAGTGAGAGGCAAGGGAACTGACTTTAAACAAGTATCCCAAATGAAATAGAAAACTAGTATTCGTTATTTCTAGGTTACGCTAAAAGAAGATATTTTCATTAAGTTTCCGGAGACTAATTACTTTGAACAAAGTAATCAGAATAACGGAGAACCATTCTTTTTCCTTAAATGTAAAGTGTTTTTCTGGGGTCATTCACAATAGTTTGAATTTTTTGTGATTACAGAGCCATCTACAAAAGATTTTTAAAAAATTATAGATAAAATAATGTATTTTGTTCCGTAGAATCCGAACCTGTAAAAAAATGGGGGTTCTCATTCGAAATTTCAAAGTTTCCCCCCCAATGTCCCCCTAAGGAGAGTTCGGGGTGGCTGATTTTGGCACCAGTAAATAGCTTTAAAAAAATATTGGACACGTATGTTTTTTGTTTTTTTATCCGACGCCTGTCTCGAGATATTACACCGTTCCGGGATTTTTTATTCATCTTGTATAGACATATATGCAAGGTGTTCGGATACTACCGCACAAACAATGCAGAACGAGAATCCTCGCTAGTATGAGACCATAAAAGTTGTTGAAAGAACCATACATCAACGGAGCATAGTTTACGCGAAAAATGCAAGAGAAAATATATGACCTCAGGTACTCCTAGATCCTAGCATTTTTTAATACATTACCATGATGCATTAAATTAATTTCAATGAAAGCGATATAATTTTTTCTCCAATCTGTACTATCCATCAACAATAAGAACAAGTTGGAAATTGCACGTCAAACTTGGCAAACTATGTGCGTTCGTACTATAACTACTTTTATGAATATTTTTTGCCCCGCATATTGTACTGCATGTACATTTTAGTACACTTCATAAGTGCATATCACTTTCATTCTGCTCGAAAGGCTGTAACATCATTAAAATTTACTTGAAATAATTTTTCTTCATTGGCCGCAATGTAATGGAAAATTTTTGACTGTCCCTGTACATCCAATTTTCATAAAATTAGACTCGACAAAATTTTGAAACAATTATATATTTACAATTTCATTCGGTTGGGTAGTTTTTGCTCTGTTATATGCGGACGGATGGACAGATAGACGGATTGTACGACGACTATAGGTGCAAGTATTTATATAATTACGAATGCACCTAAAAACCATTGAAATTCTAACACGTGAAAATTCAAAATGTAACGATACAGCATCATTTAACTTACCAAAATTATGAGTTGAGGAACTCCATGGTTACGAGTATGGAAATAAACATCAAAGTAAAAATAAAATAAAATAAGTTACTTGATCCTTTACAGTAGGATTTGGTAAATAACAAAAGAAGGATATGCAATGTACTACAACCATCCCTTAAAATTTAAATAACTAGCAATGCAAGTCTCATTAAAATCCGTCAGTAGAACATTTAAAAAAATCTAATCTTTCATAATCAGATTCACCTGATAGAACTTTCTCTCATATAATTATATAACAAAGCAACAGAGAACGATATTTTATGCGCTAAAACCTTTCCTGAAAAAATTATCTAACTAACATTGCAAGTTCCATCAAAATCCATTCAGCAGGATCTATTGACTAATTTTTCATAATATGGTTACCTGATTATAGTACTATACTCCATAATTTTACAACTGAGCAATATGTTATATACTAAAACCTTCCCTGAAAAATTATCTAACACTACAAGTCGCATCAAAATCCAATCAGCAGAACTCGACTTATAAGCATCCGGAACGAAATTTCCATTTGCATTTTACATATAAGGACCCCAGAAGCCAAGAGGTAAAAGAGACAAAATTGAAAAAAACTGAGCTAAGTGCACAAGGCTATCTGGAAATAAGGTTTTTTTATTTGGAGGGAAAGAAATATAAGTAATTTTCTAATTATGTGCTGCGTTCTAGAGATAAACTACTTAAGCTTTTTAAACTACTAAACTCTTTAATCTCTATTAAAATTAAAAAAAATATATATATTGCACCCCACTTTTCCTTAACAGTTGTTAAAATAAGAGTTCAAAGACCGTTGTGAAATAAGCAACAGTTTTATATTTTAATTCAGTCACTTACTATTGATGTTCCAACTTTGAACTCAATTTACTCCAAATCTAAATTTTGTCACTTGTATCCCTTGGCTTCTAGGGCCCTTATATATAGACAAATCAAATAGACCGGTAGCCGGCAGCATTAACATTCACCTCATCGAGTTCACGGATGAAATTCTAGGATTAGTTAAGTCTTGATTTGCATATTAAAACGCAATCGGTCTGCCAAGTCATATCTTGGTCAAAAACACCTGAAAACCCGATTTTAGTGGCTGACTCGTAGGTTTACCTTTGTGTGTTCCTGCTCCCAGTCCTCCATGTTTTCATATCTTTTGGTGCAGGTACAATGGTAACCCTACGCAACACAATGGTAAACCTACGAGTCAGCCGTTAAAATCGGGTTTGCAGGTGTTTTCCACCAAGATATGACTTGGCAGATCGATTGCGTCTTAAAATGTGAATCAAGATTTAACTAATCCTAGAATTCCAGCCATGGACTCGATGAGGTCTGTGCTGCCGGCTCCCGGTCTAAAATTGTCTGTAACCAAAATTAAATGACAATCTATTCGCTCTAGCGGTATAGCGATCGCAGAAATTGTAAAGAAACAGAACAACGACACCTGTTGAGAGTTATACACCCAAACCTAATAAGGATCTATTTATGTCAATGTCTCACCAAAGAAATTACAGACGTACTTTTTTTTTTTTTTTTTTTTTTTTGCTGATTCGGATTCTACGGAACAAAATACATTAATTTTATTGAAGATATTTGAAAAGTAAGGTTTATGAGACCTAACTATCGAACATCACTGAGAAGCTGAAAGAGAAAATACGCACTGTTTCCAATTCAACAACACGAGAGATATTGAAAAATGTTTCTCAATAACTTTACATCCGGTCACTGCAAGACGATGGTCAGTTTGAACGAACATCTGATGGCATAAAGTGCTCCAAAAAATGTTCAGTGAGAGGCAAGGGAACTGACTTTAAACAAGTATCCCAAATGAAATAGAAAACTAGTATTCGTTATTTCTAGGTTACGCTAAAAGAAGATATTTTCATTAAGTTTCCGGAGACTAATTACTTTGAACAAAGTAATCAGAATAACGGAGAACCATTCTTTTTCCTTAAATGTAAAGTGTTTTTCTGGGGTCATTCACAATAGTTTGAATTTTTTGTGATTACAGAGCCATCTACAAAAGATTTTTAAAAAATTATAGATAAAATAATGTATTTTGTTCCGTAGAATCCGAACCTGTAAAAAAATGGGGGTTCTCATTCGAAATTTCAAAGTTTCCCCCCCAATGTCCCCCTAAGGAGAGTTCGGGGTGGCTGATTTTGGCACCAGTAAATAGCTTAAAAAAAATATTGGACACGTATGTTTTTTGTTTTTTTATCCGACGCCTGTCTCGAGATATTACACCGTTCCGGGATTTTTTATTCATCTTGTATAGACATATATGCAAGGTGTTCGGATACTACCGCACAAACAATGCAGAACGAGAATCCTCGCTAGTATGAGACCATAAAAGTTGTTGAAAGAACCATACATCAACGGAGCATAGTTTACGCGAAAAATGCAAGAGAAAATATATGACCTCAGGTACTCCTAGATCCTAGCATTTTTTAATACATTACCATGATGCATTAAATTAATTTCAATGAAAGCGATATAATTTTTTCTCCAATCTGTACTATCCATCAACAATAAGAACAAGTTGGAAATTGCACGTCAAACTTGGCAAACTATGTGCGTTCGTACTATAACTACTTTTATGAATATTTTTTGCCCCGCATATTGTACTGCATGTACATTTTAGTACACTTCATAAGTGCATATCACTTTCATTCTGCTCGAAAGGCTGTAACATCATTAAAATTTACTTGAAATAATTTTTCTTCATTGGCCGCAATGTAATGGAAAATTTTTGACTGTCCCTGTACATCCAATTTTCATAAAATTAGACTCGACAAAATTTTGAAACAATTATATATTTACAATTTCATTCGGTTGGGTAGTTTTTGCTCTGTTATATGCGGACGGATGGACAGATAGACGGATTGTACGACGACTATAGGTGCAAGTATTTATATAATTACGAATGCACCTAAAAACCATTGAAATTCTAACACGTGAAAATTCAAAATGTAACGATACAGCATCATTTAACTTACCAAAATTATGAGTTGAGGAACTCCATGGTTACGAGTATGGAAATAAACATCAAAGTAAAAATAAAATAAAATAAGTTACTTGATCCTTTACAGTAGGATTTGGTAAATAACAAAAGAAGGATATGCAATGTACTACAACCATCCCTTAAAATTTAAATAACTAGCAATGCAAGTCTCATTAAAATCCGTCAGTAGAACATTTAAAAAAATCTAATCTTTCATAATCAGATTCACCTGATAGAACTTTCTCTCATATAATTATATAACAAAGCAACAGAGAACGATATTT
The DNA here is from genome assembly GCA_963932465.1 of Maratus speciosus. Classification (NCBI taxonomy): domain Eukaryota; kingdom Metazoa; phylum Arthropoda; class Arachnida; order Araneae; family Salticidae; genus Maratus; species Maratus speciosus. The sequence continues at coordinate 139,972,024 of OZ010793.1, forward strand.
TATGCGCTAAAACCTTTCCTGAAAAAATTATCTAACTAACATTGCAAGTTCCATCAAAATCCATTCAGCAGGATCTATTGACTAATTTTTCATAATATGGTTACCTGATTATAGTACTATACTCCATAATTTTACAACTGAGCAATATGTTATATACTAAAACCTTCCCTGAAAAATTATCTAACACTACAAGTCGCATCAAAATCCAATCAGCAGAACTCGACTTATAAGCATCCGGAACGAAATTTCCATTTGCATTTTACATATAAGGACCCCAGAAGCCAAGAGGTAAAAGAGACAAAATTGAAAAAAACTGAGCTAAGTGCACAAGGCTATCTGGAAATAAGGTTTTTTTATTTGGAGGGAAAGAAATATAAGTAATTTTCTAATTATGTGCTGCGTTCTAGAGATAAACTACTTAAGCTTTTTAAACTACTAAACTCTTTAATCTCTATTAAAATTTAAAAAAATATATATATTGCACCCCACTTTTCCTTAACAGTTGTTAAAATAAGAGTTCAAAGACCGTTGTGAAATAAGCAACAGTTTTATATTTTAATTCAGTCACTTACTATTGATGTTCCAACTTTGAACTCAATTTACTCCAAATCTAAATTTTGTCACTTGTATCCCTTGGCTTCTAGGGCCCTTATATATAGACAAATCAAATAGACCGGTAGCCGGCAGCATTAACATTCACCTCATCGAGTTCGCGGATGAAATTCTAGGATTAGTTAAGTCTTGATTTGCATATTAAAACGCAATCGGTCTGCCAAGTCATATCTTGGTCAAAAACACCTGAAAACCCGATTTTAGTGGCTGACTCGTAGGTTTACCTTTGTGTGTTCCTGCTCCCAGTCCTCCATGTTTTCATATCTTTTGGTGCAGGTACAATGGTAACCCTACGCAACACAATGGTAAACCTACGAGTCAGCCGTTAAAATCGGGTTTGCAGGTGTTTTCCACCAAGATATGACTTGGCAGATCGATTGCGTCTTAAAATGTGAATCAAGATTTAACTAATCCTAGAATTCCAGCCATGGACTCGATGAGGTCTGTGCTGCCGGCTCCCGGTCTAAAATTGTCTGTAACCAAAATTAAATGACAATCTATTCGCTCTAGCGGTATAGCGATCGCAGAAATTGTAAAGAAACAGAACAACGACACCTGTTGAGAGTTATACACCCAAACCTAATAAGGATCTATTTATGTCAATGTCTCACCAAAGAAATTACAGACGTACTTACTTAATCCTTTACTTAACTTAATTAAATATTACTTAATCTACATTCTTTGGTCTCACAGAATGTAAAGTTTGGTGGAATTCCGTGAATTAGTTCTTGATATATAGTTATCGCGGAAATCGTGAAAAACGAGCATAGCAGCGTCATCTATATGGGGAGATTTGTACCAAAACCAAAACCAACGCAAATGGCATTAGGTCTAACTGAATCTGAAGTTTGATTAAATTCCGTGCCTTAATTCTTGAGATAGAGCGCTCACAAAATTTGTGCCACATACAGGCAGAGACACAGACAGACTCACGGGCAGGCATTTTCTGAAAACAGTTAAATCGTGTTCTAAAATGCTTAAATCTGTCGAAAATCGATAGTCGAAAATTTTCACGAATCCAATACTTTCTTATTGTAAAGATCGCCAAAAATCAGACTGAGTATTATAGGTGCAGATTCTCAAAATTTTTAAGGAGTCAGTGGCTCCTAAACCCCAAAAATCCAGCCGCCACTTTGGTTCCTAATCAAAATCTAATGGCCACATTGGGAAACAAACTTATAAAACAATAGCGTTTATATGGAAAAAACTTAACAAAAAAACTCAGGAATTCAAAATGAAAAATAGTTTAATAAATAAATACACGTGTAGAACAAAACACAGACTAATTACAACAAATGTGTATATTTAATTTAATCCTAAAATTCTTGAAACTTTGTTCAAAAAGTATAATATAAATCTGGAAAAATCAGAAGATGAAGTTGGACAAGATACAATTGAATAACAAAACATGTATAAGCTAAGCAATCATGATAATGGGAAATATCAGGAAAACTTTATTTCTTATTACTTACCCATCATACGTAGTATAGGGTAAGTCTTGTAATCGTTTTAAAAATCGAAAAAAAATTTTTTTGATGCATTTACACGTTTCATACACTGGAGATTCCAAAAAACATATTTTTAGAAAAAAAATTTGCCGTCCGTTTGTATATGTGTGTGTCTGTAAACGCTCTATCTCCCGAACAAGTTGAGATAGAGACTTAAAATTCGTTTATTCGATGTGTACTTAGGAAGTAACAATGGGAAGAAGCCTATTGAATATCAGTAACCTCGATTATTCGGAACTATTTTTTTTTGGACTCTCGAAATATTCGTTCTAATAAAAGGTATATAAAATTTTTCTAAATTATTTATTTGAAGGAGTGAATGTAAAAGACAATAAAAAACATAAATTGTGCATCATGAATGAACTCGAGCGGATAATTAGTTGACGAGGTATTTGTAATTCTATTTTTCACACTCTTCGATTTTTCATGACCCTGTATTTCATTCAAATTTCAATTCAAAGATATATTTTAATTGGAAATGAGACGCTTAATCCGATGCAGTAAACTGTTAGTTAATATTATTATAATTTTTAGAGTTATAAGGATATTTCTTTTACGCAATTCGGTTCTACACGATTATCCCGCCAACCAAAAAACTATCGCCAAACTACGAGATTAGATGCCAATAATGGCTTATCGTAATTGTCAAGCATTTAATGCATCTCCATATCTATAAGAGGGGTTACCATAGGGGGATCCTGTGCTGTGGCCAAATGCCGCCAACTTGGCGATATATCGCCAAATTTGGTGACCAAAATTAGTCGCCAAAAATGAAGCCAAATTGGCGGTATCTCTAATATTTCGACAAATTCCCATAGACTTCCATTGTAAAACTTTAGTGTTTACTTGCTTACAGAAAATCAACAAATTGAGATATTTTAATGCAACAAAAAGTAATATTAGCTTAAGGGATTATGTTAATTATATTTAAGGGAGTCTAGTAAATTAAATTATGAATAAAGTAACATGATACAATGCTTAGCATATACAGGGGCGTAAATCCTGGGGGGGTACGAAAAAATCAGTCGGAAAATTTCACGTTCGATCGGAAAAAGTACGTTTAGTCGGAAAAAATGGTATTAAACTATAAAAACTTATAAATTGGAAAAAGTGAAAAAAAACAGTCGGAAAAATTCCCGTTCGATCGGAAAAAAGTAAATTTAGTCGAAATTAACGCGCATGAATGGCGTTAACGGATAAAAACTTATGAATTGGAGAAATATTTTTGTAGTTTTTAATTAGTAAATAAGAAAAACAAGTTAGAGCGAAGAAAACCTATAAAATTTTATTCTTAGTCGGATTTTTTTCCCTTGTAATTTTTAATTAGAAAATTAGAAAAAAACAATTTAGAACGAAGAAAACCTATATAAATTTATACTTAGTCGGAAATATTAAGGATTTTATTTTTGTGATTAAAACTATTCAGAAAAACTTTGACTTGTCAAATATTGTGAACTCGAAAACCTCGATATGAAGAAACAAAATATTTATATACATATTCCAGCAATGTTAATATTATTTGTAACCTTGATATTTTGATCAAAAACTTTGATATTCCGAACTTTTTTCTGTTCCCTTTGATTTCGAGATATCGAGATCCAGCTGTATTTATTTATAGTCGGAAAGTTTTTAGTTTAGTCTGGAAATTTTAAGACATACTAATTAAAGTGAAGAAATTTTTTTTTTTTTTTTTTTTTTTTTTTTTTTTTTTTTTATCTAACTTTAAATTTAGTTAGAAACGTGTATCACGGAATTTAGATGATATCCGATGAAAATTCAAAACTGAATTGCAAATATTTAGTATATATGTCGTAGGCTAATTGAGAAATCCGGCTCTTTGCAAACAGCCGGGAAAATTGGAGAATCCATCTGCCTTTTTCCAATTAGCCTGATATTTTTCAGGCTTATTGCAAAGAACCTAGGAAGCGTTAGGCTATCAAAGCCTGAGAGCTTATTTTCCCGCCGATTCTGTATGTACGTGTGTACGTACGTATGTACGTAACACGATAACTCTTCATAGAAATATCCGATTTGCTTCAAATTTTTTTTCTAGGTTCATTCTGATGAGGTGCTTCCCTGACTAGTTTTTGGGGTTCATGGGTTAAGGATAAAGGGGGGGAAAGGGGGGGTAGTCCCCCCCCCCCTTAATTTATATAAATGGGTTTTTCATGCAGAAATATTCAATTTGCTCCAAATTTGGTTAACCGGTTTATTGTGTTAAGGAGCTTCCCTGATTAGATTTGGAAGCTCATTATTTAAGTATAAAGGGGGGAAAGGGGGGCTACCCCCCTTAATTTAGATAAATCGGTTTTTCATGATGAATTATTCGATTTGCTCCAAATTTGGTATACCGGTTTATTAAGTTAAGAAGCTGCCTTGATGAGATTTGGAGGTTCATTAGTTGCATATAAAGGGAGGAAAGGGGGGGTAGCCCCCCCCCGTAGTTTAGATAAATGGGTTTTTCATGCAGAAATATGCGATTTGCAATAAATTTGGTATACCGGTTAATTATGTTAAGCAGCTTCCCTGATTACATTTGGAAGATCATTATTATGTATAAAGGGTGGAAAGGGGGGCAATTGCCTCTCCCCTTAATTTAGATAAATGCGTTTTCCATGTAGAATTATTCGATTAGCTCAAATTTGGCATACTGGTTTATTATGTTAAGGAGATGGCTTGATTAGATTTGGAGGTTCATTAGTTAAGTATAAAGGGGGGGAAGATAGCCCCCCCCCCTTAATTTAGGTAAATGGATTTTTAATGCAAAATTATTCGATTTGCTCCAAATTTGGTATACTGGTTTATTATGTTAAGGAGCTTCCCTGATTAGATTTGAAAGTTCATTAGTTAAGTATAAAGGGAGGAAAGGGGGGTTGGACCCCCCCCCCCTTAATTTAGATAAAAGGGTTTTTCATGCAGAGTTATTCGATTTGCTCCAAATTTCGTATACCGGTTTATTATGTTAAGGAGCTGCCTTGATTAGATTTGGAGATTTATTGGTTAAGTATAAAGGAGGCACATCGGCTAGTGTCCCATAATTTAGATAAATGTGTTTTTCATACAGAATTATTCGATTTGCTTCAAATTTGATGTACCAGTTTATTACGATATGGCTTCCTTCATTTGGTTTGGAGGTTCATTGGTTAAGTATAAAAGGGGGAAAGGGGGGCAATCGCCCCTCCCCTTAATTTAGATAAATGGGTTTTCATGCAGAATTATCTAATTTAGTTTAATTTTTTTTCAACCGGATCCGAACTTGAAGGTTCCATTTGATGTCAACCCGAAAACCGACCACAACCAGGTTTCGGATTGAGTTCAATTAGAACTTTCAGGTTCGGATCGGGTTGCCGGTAGACGGAGATTATTTTGTCTGGCTTGCATCGGGTTATAGTTCTTTGGAATATTTTTGTCGGTTAAGATTTGGTTCGGGACGGGTTTCATGTTGACTTCGAATGGAATTTTCAGGTTCTGGTAGCGTTGCGTGTCCACGGAAACTAATTTGTCTTGTTCGGATCCGGTTGTGGATCTTTGGAATATTTTTGTCGGTTATCAGATTTGATTCGGGATTCCGGGTTTTTTCAAATGGAACTCTCAGGTTCGGGTCGGGTTGCATGTAGACTGAAATTATTTTGTCTTGCTCGGATCGGGGTACGATCTGTTGTAATTTATTTTTCGGGTTTGGGTAGGGTTATGCGTTAATAAACCTAATAAAAAGAAAATTGCCTAGTTAAACTGATGGCATTGAGCTCACAGGCTATTCACACTAATTGTATATTATACTCTTATTTCAAATAATAATGCCCCTCGAAAAATAAATGAAGGGATTAGTCGCCGTTGCCCCCGTTTCTACTTAACCGAAGAACCTCGAAATCTAATCAGGGAAGCTACTTAACATAATAAACTGGTATACCAAATTTGAAGCAAATCAGATAATTCTGCATGAAAAAACCATTTCACTAATTTAAGGGAGGTATTAGCTCCCGAATTTCTCCCTTTATGCTAAACCAATGAACTTATTAGAATGAAACTAAAAAAAAAAAAAAAAAAACTAAATTAGATAATTCTGCATGAAAACCCATTTATCTGAATTAAGGGGAGGGGCAATTGCCCCCCTTTCCCCACTTTAATACTTAACCAATGAATCTAAAAATCAAATGAAGGAAGCCATATCGTAATAAACTGGTATATCAAATTTGAAGCAAATCTAATAATTCTGTATGAAAAACCCATTTATCTAAATTAAGGGGACACTAGCCCCTGTCCCTCCTTTATACTTAACCAATAAATCTCCAAATCTAATCAAGGCAGCTTCTTAACATAATAAAATGGTATACGATATTTGAAGCAAATCGAATAACTCTGCATGAAAAACCCATTTATCTAAATTAAGGGGGGGGGGGTCTAGCCCCCTTTCCTCCCTTTATACTTAACTAATGAACCTCCAAATGTAATCAGGGAAGCTCCTTAACATAATAAACCGGTGTACGAAATTTGGAGCAGATCGAATAACTGTGCATGAAAAATCCATTTATCTAAATTAAGGGGGGGGGTCTAGCCCCCCTTTCCTCCCTTTATACTTAACTAATGAATCTCCAAATCTAATCAGGGAAGCTCCTTAACAGAATAAACCGGTATACCAAATTTGAAGCAAATCGAATATTTCTGCATGAAAAACCCATTTATATAAATTAAGGGGGGGGACTAGCCCCCCTTTTCCCCTATATCCTTAACCAATGAACCCCAAAAACCAATCGGGGAAGCACCTTATCAGAATGAACCTAGAAAAAAGAAATTGGAGCAAATCGGATATTTCTATCAAGAGTTATCGCGTTACGTAAATACGTACGTACATACAGAATCGGCGGGCACATAAGCTCTCAGGCTTTGATAGCCTGTGAGCTAAAAATATCACCCTGATCGGATAATAAGTGGTCATTTTTCAATTAGCCTAACGCTTTCTAGGCCCTTTGCAATAAGCCTGAAAAATATCAGGCTAACTGGAAAAAGGGAGATGGATTCTCCAATTAGCCCGGCTCTTTGCAAAGAGCCGGATTTTTCAGTTAGCCTACGACATATACACTCATATCCAAAATTTTAGCGTATATGACAAAAACGTAGAAAGGGAGTATTAAATATCTTACGAAATTATTCAAGTTTATAGCTCAAATTCACAAGATAATTATGACTTCGCGTATCGTATTGAGATGCTAGTTAAATAATTTTAAAGCGCTGATGTCGATTCTTTTCGAATTATTAATAAATTTATCTAAAAATTAGGGGAGAAAGTCTATGATTAATATGAATAGGAAAATGCGGATTGGAATCAAAAACTGCTTTGTTACATAGCGTTACTAAACGTACAAAATTTGATTAACTCTTATTGAAGTACTAAGAAATGAATATAAGTTTTGTTCATTCGAAAATTTTCAATCTTTTAAATTTTGACTTTTCTTATGTTGTTGACGTACACTGGTAACAGGATTCCTTATGCTTAATTCAGAATTTGAATTTCTATCCGGAGTGGAGCCTATGTGAATAAATATGTTATACGCAGAAAAAATAAAATGCAATCAGCCCTTCATTGGTAAAAAAAAAAAAAAAGGTAAAAAAAAAAAAAAAAAAAAAAAAAAAAAAAAAACGGGCATCGAATCCCCAGATCTTCAATCATCCAGTTTCATCAAATTTTGTACATTTAGAAACAAGATATGTCGCTATCAAACAAAGCAGTTTGGAGTTCCAAACCGCAATTTTCTACACATATTAATCATATAGTACTTCATCCCTAATTTTTAGAGACGTACATTAATAATTCAAAAGGAATCAACATTAGCGCTTTAAAACCTATTTGACTATCTCGATACGCTCTGTCATAATTATCTTGAGACTTTCATCTATCATCTATAAAGTTTAATAATTTCGTAAGATATTTACGATATCCTTTCTTCGTTTTTATCATATATGCTAAACTTTTGGACATGAGTGTATGTGTATATATATATATATATATATATATATATATATATATAAATTAGTCGGCATTTTGTTGGCAATAGTACTCGGAAATTTTTCTTCTTGGAGTCGGAAATTTATGAGTCTACACCCCCCTACGCAACCAGGGTGGTTTACGCCCCTGAGCATATATCACATGTTTTATTTTCATATTTTATATTATGTATATCCATGATGGGTAAGTATTACTGTGGCCCCCAACGTCTAGTTTTTATTTTGTCATATAAAAGTATACATACAATAAAAATTTTGGAATGTGTAAGATTATTTTGGACTATAAAAATCTCGCATTTGCCGAAAACATTTACAGATCAAGAATATACCTCACGTTAAGTATTTTTCCGCGCGAGTTTCTTTTCCTTTTTATTCCATTTTCTTCAGAGTTCTGAATCCTCTATCCTCGCGGCTCCATGATCCAAAGCCCTTAAATAATCACCATCGCATCGGGAACTTTGGACTGTCTCGTGAACCGATCTGCGGTAAAGGAGTATTTATTTCAACTCTGCAATTCGAATGTCCAAAAGAGAAGCTTTACCATTAGCGCGCTCATGTGCCGAGCTTCGCAGCTGCTAAGCTTTGTAGTGGAGCTGACATGCGCGATTCGAACATAATGTTCGGCAAGAAAACAGTACATCACAGGGGCAGCGTTCACGACGGTAACTGAGATCGCAAAAATTCCCTGAATTTTTATCAAGGTCATACTTGATCTCGGTCAGTGAAAAGAACAGGTGCTTTTCTATTTGCAAAAGAAAAAAAATATCAAAATTCCACTACGGGGATTGAAAACACTGGAAATTGATCTCTGGCGACTAAGACACTGAAAGTTAGTCGCCACAGCAAAAAATTTAGCCGCCACGTGGCGACTGGCGACCGTAAATCTGCAGTTATACTGAGTACCTGAGTTGAGTATACCACTAACTACAGACTGTTTTTGACTAAGACGGATTTAAATCTAAAACAGAATGTTTTCTCAGTACCTTATTGCGATTTTGCAGCTCTTAATTTATATCATATATCGCTCCGTAACATTACTTTGCTTTCTACAAATTTAATGCTTTATTAAAAAATTTTTAGAGATAATGAAATTATCTTTTATTGGTTGTTTACCAACATCAATGTCAAGTTAAGCACGCTAGAGCAGATTACAAATACAATCCTTTCACCCAGTTAAATAAAGAGTGAAAGCTAGAAAAACTTTCAATTATTTGTACAAGATAAGGTTTGTATTTCTTTTTTTTTTCTCAAGTGATTTTATCTAAGATTAGCAATATACATTCACTCTCTAGGTCATCACTACGTTGTCGTTGATAAATATAGTAACTACGTTGTTTGCTAATAAATATTACATCATGTTATCTTTCACGCTTAAAAATTTCTAATTCTTCTGATAATGTAAAGATAATAGTTATGCAGTTTTCATTCAAAACTTCAAGATAAGAACTACTGATACTGAAGGGAAAAAATGAGTTTCGATAACTTGGTTTTTCTGTCATATTCAAACTAATCAATCGCATTTACATCCTTGAAACAATCGACGTTAGGTTTTGCATAAATACCGAATCTAAGATCAGGGCCAGATTAAGGCATGGGGACACGGGGCACTGACCCAGAGCCTTCAAACTTAGGAGGCCCTAAAAAATATGTGTATTTTAATGCAGTAAAGTTTCATGATTTACATGGGGTTTTTCGCTTGCCATACTAGCGCTCAAAAGTCATGCAAAATATGAAAATATTTTTCTTTTTAGGTAGCTTTCTTTACAAAAAAGCTACCTATTGCAGCCGTTCGGAGGAAAGCGATTTCAAAAAATTTTGGTATATTTTCATCGATCATGACCCCCAGACCCTGAAACCACCCTCCGTTCAAAATTGATATATATATATATATATATATATATATATATATATATCTGACCTATGTCACACTGTAACTCCCGTAATTATGAACCGATTTCGATGTAATTCGGTGTGTACATAGTACATACCAATGTCTCGACCGAGTTCGTTGGCCAGCTTCATCCGCCGTTTTGTTTCAAAATGGCGGCCATTTAAAATTTTTAAAAAAATTTAAAACTTGAAATGTGGTACCAAAAAATTAAAAATGGAAAAATATTTTTTTCTTATGTATTTGACCTTTATACAAAGATTCCGGAGCAGTTTTTGTTTCGTCTATATCTTAAAAAATGGCTGAGTTATAGCATTTTGAATTTCTAGCGTGGCTGACATTTTGAAACGTCCTGAATTTTGTCACGCGATAAAAGGCGTATTTATGAACCGATTTGGATGTAATTCGGTGTGTACATAGTACATACCAATCTCTCGACCGAGTTCGTTGGCCAGCTTCATCCGCCATTTTGTTTCAAAATGGCGGCCATTTAAAATTTTTTTAAAAATTTTAAATTTGAAATGTGGTACCAAAAAATTGAAAATGGAAAAATATTTTCTTCTTATGTATTTGACCTTTATACAAAAATTTCGGAGCAGTTTTTGTTTCGTTTATATCTTAAAAAATGGCTGAGTTATAGCATTTTGAATTTCTAGCGTGGCTGACATTTTGAAACGTCCTGAATTTTGTCACGCGATAAAAGGCGTATTTATGAACCGATTTGGATGTAACTTCGTTTATACATAGTACATACCAGTGTCTCGACCGGGTTCGTTGGCCAGCTTCACCCGCCATCTTGTTTAAAAATGGCGGCCATTTAAATTTTTAAGAAAAATTTAAATTTGAAATGTGGTACCAAAATTGAAAATTGAAAAAATATTTTCTTCTTATGTGTTTGACCTTGATAAAAAGATTCGGGAGCAGTTTTTGTTTCGTCTATATCTTAAGAAATGGCTGAGTTATAGCATTTTGAATTTCTAGCGTGGCTGACATTTTGAAACGTCCTGATTTTTCTCACGTAATAACAGGCGTATTTATGAACCGACTTGGATGTACCTTGGGTGTACATAGTACATACAAATATCTCGACCGAGTTCGTTGGCCAGCTTCATCCACCATCTTGTTTCAAAATGGCGGCCATTTAAAAAAATTAAAAAATAAAAAAATTTAAATGAGATACCAAAAAATTGGAAAATGAAAAAGATTTTTTTTGTATGTGTTTGACCTTAATACAAAAATTCCGGAACAGTTTTTCTTTCGTCTATATCTAAAAAAAAATGGCTGAGTAATAGCATTTTGAATTTCTCTTGTGGCTGACACTTTAAAACGACCTGATTTTTGTCACGCGATAACAGGCGTATTTATGAACCTATTTGGATGTAACTTGGTCTGTACATAGTACATACCAATGTCTCGACCGAGTTCGTTGGCCAGCTTCATTCGCCATCTTGTTTCAAAAGATTTGCCATTTAAAAAAAATTTAATTTAAAATTCAAAATAAGGTATTAAAAAATTGGAAAATGAAAAAGATTTTTTTTATGTGTTTGGCCTTGATACAAAGATTCCGGAGCAATTTTTGTTTCTGAAAATTTGTTCTTTTGTTGATATCTTAAAAAATGGATGATTTATAGCACTTTGAATTTCTAGCATGGCTAACATTTTGAAACGATCTTGTATTTGTCACGCGATAACACACGTATTCGCCTATTTCGATGTAAGAAGGCATGTGGATAGTATACATCAACACCTCGACCAAGTTCGCTGGCCAGATTCATCAGCCATCTTGTTTCAAAATGGCGGCCATTAAATTAAATATATATATATATATTTAAAGTGAGGTGCAAAAAAATTAGAAATTGAAAAAGGTTTCTTTCTTAAATATTTGATCGTGATATAAGGATTCAGGAGCATTTTTTGTTTGTCTTTACCTTAAAAAATGGCTCAGATATAGCAGTTTCAGTTTCTATTGTGGGTGACATTTTAATAAAATCTGATTTTTTGCATGCGACAGAACTCCTATATATTAACCGATTCCGATGTGAGTGAGTATGTGCACAGCAATTACTAAGGTCTCGACCAAGTTCACTGCTTAGCCTCATCCACCATGTTGTCTTAAAATGACGGCACTTTAAGAAATTGCCGAATTTGGCAGCCAAATATAAGTTACTTTAAAGAAAAGCAGCTTGGATAAAGCTGACTAATTTCGCGAAATTCTCATTCATTATATTGATAAAAATTAGTATTGAATCTCCTATATCCGGTTTCCACTAAATTAAGCTTCGTGTGTTTGCATGATATAAGTTGGCTTTTTTTAAATAAGGATTATGAAAGCTACCTCTTCCTCCCGGCACTGGCCGGAAGGACTTTTTTTATGCATAGCAGATGCGTGATTTAAATTGAATTTTCCCCACTTTCATTTGTCGTTGTGAGTGTATTTAGTTACATAGGATTCTCAAAAATACATGAAATTCGGTAATGCTGTGATCACATTATCGCATGTATGTGCGCTTTGTGCCATGAAAACAATAGTAGCAAAACAATAACAGAATGCAGCAACCTCGTTTGTATAAGAATAAATAAACGGCATGTGCGAGTATTAATCGAACTCAGGCGGTTCCGTACAACATATATATGAATTACTAACTGTATTATTAAAAAAATCGTTGCTAAAAAAATAATAAGACTTTGTAAAAAACTATACAACCTATGGTTGGGTATAGCTGTATATACCAGAAAAGTATGAATGGGTATACCATAAATGTTCAAAGAGATATGAAGCCTAAATAATATCAAATATTGCTATTTTGTGTAACTCTTTTTTTTTTTTTTTTTCTTATTCTATCTGTTTATGATGAACTTAATTCGGCACTGACAATAAAAGTAGTGCATATTTAAACTTCATTTGGAATTTCATAAAACTAAATTCAGCATATCCTTGTTCATAGTTTAAACTTGCATTGTACTAAGTGCGCTTCGAAAAGAGGTTGTAAAGTTTCAACTCCGCTTTGGTACGTGCCCTGTTTTCCCAGATAATTTTTTTTTTATTAACTTTGATGGGACATGGGAGGCGTATATTGAGAGGCCCCCTCAATGCAAACTAGTCGCGAATCCCATAGTTATTTATGTGATTAATCCTTATTAAATTAGTATGTTTTTAACAATTTGACATTTATTGTTTTTATACTGCTACTGGACATTGCATTACACAAATAAATCATTAAAAGTTGTTATCGGGGCTTTAAAAGCCAATGGTACATAGATTACGCCGCCCCTGTCATTATGTAATGCCCATACCGTCCGTGTCTTTAAGGGTTAATATCTCGGCTAATTAGCGACAACTTTCTTCGAAACTCATTATCAACAATGCTTTTAAACTCCTGCTACGACAGGTACCTTCATCGCTCCTCAACACCTTTGCTGAATGCCTGCAAATCGAAATTTGTGTTTAACGGGGAAAATGCGCTTTTCTCAATATGTGACCTAGGGTAATCGCTATAATTTTTCTGCAAGGTTTAAACTAACGTCTACTACCTCTAATTTTTTCATATTTTTAGTTTCAAAAACTTCGGAAATACAGGGGGGGGGGGGGGGCATATTTTTGCACTCATTTTCGACGATATCTCTGAAAATATAATACCTAAAATTAAAATAAATGTATTTTTGTGTTCAGCGTTACGAAAGCTTTTACATGATATCCCACACAAAGAGAACAAACAAACAAAGATTTTTTTTTTCAAGTAGCATAATTAGCCCTCTACATTTTCCCTAAATATATTTGGGGATGTTTAATAATCTGTAAATATGTGGGTCAATAGTCTTTATTACTTCCCCCCATTTGAACTTTCCATGTTTCATAGTTTACGAGTAAAATGGCTGTGACAGACGGACAGACAGACACGGGAATGATCTTTTAATGGTTCGTTTTTAACTTTTTTAAGTACGGAACCCTAAAAAACGAACATGAAATGTACATGTGAATGAAAAGAACATGTGTCGCCAAAAATTAAAATAAATAAATAAATAAATAAACGAGTAGCGGCATTACTAATAATTCATGTATGAGTGTCATCCAATGTTACTTGGGCAGTAATCTAAAAAAAATAAATGAATTTCGGTAATACAGGCGATCACTATAACGTTACTATCACTAGCTTTAAATTTCTAGTAATGAAAAAAAGCTCATTTTCACGTACACTCCGAAATACCATTCATGCTGCATGCTGTCACTACGGAGTGGGGGCAATTACAGATTTCCAGGGCAGATAACTCCTTTTCCCAAAATACCAAGACGGTTGACAAATCCGAAAGAAGAGCTATTTCATCGCCAAATTTTAAGCTCGCCAAGTGCGTCAGGGAAAATACTGGAGTACTAAAATTTGAAGAAAAAAAAGAAGTACACTAAAAACTGAAAAGGGCAAATGTGAATGATAGCCACCGACATGGTTGTGATTTTATAATGACACAGTGAAGATCCCCTGTTATCCGCCATTATATTTCCATCATGTAACAATTCTTGACGCATAGAAATAGAATGGCAGATGAACAAATCTAAAAAATAAAAAGATGTACAGTTATTTAAAATGTAAGCAATGCAATTTATTTATTTAATCAGAAAATTTGAGAAATGACAGTTTAAAATGTAACACGTTTTTAGAAAATCCAATAATGCTTCTTTACGAACTCATACAGCAATAAGACGATAAGAATTGAAATGTTTTTATCAGAGAATATCGAATAAAAAAGATGATAAAGGATTATTATTTTTTTTAAACCGAAATAAAACGAATTAATAAATAATTTACATACCATTTTCAGCATTAGGACACATATAGAAAACTTATAGTAGTGTTATTTTATTTGTATATAAGCTTTATATGAAATATTTTCCAAGGTAATGCCAAAAAATGCACAGAAATATTATCAGAAAGAAATATGATTAATCAAGTATAGGCAAAAAATAATTATTTTGTATATAAAAATAAATGAATCATTGACATAAGAATCTAATTCTTGATCTTGGCGTACGTAATAATAGATTTATTACGTACGTCACGTTCTCATCATTGTTTAAGAACTGTTGCCATGGGAAACAGTACTTTTCTTGAAATACGGTTTTGTATTCGGCCTTCTTTATTTTAAAAATTAAAATGAAAAGGTAACATGCGTACGCTAACTGTATTCCTGATTCAAATCTAAAAGTTTTATGTAGGGTGGTTATGTTTAAAATAAATCGGGAACGTTATTCCTTGGTGAAACTATAACGCTTTGTGACTACGCAAATATATTTTCATTCCTTTTTATTGAGACTGATCCTTGGCTGCAGAGATGCCATTACATTTAAGAAAAAACGAGCATTTTCATTCGTAAAATTAAAATATTTTACAACAATTGCGCAAAAAATGAGGTGAGAGCTCATTTTCACTGACTCTTTATTATGATCCACGAGACTGGGTCTCCTAGAATGAGAGGCCAGTGAAAATTTTTCATTTTGATGCCATAATATTAAATCATTCGAGTTTTGTGAATGATGTGGAACATATTCCTAGATATACGAGTACTTCCTATTTTATCCTGCGATTTAATAGTCATTTTATTTGCAAAACGTCTTATTATATACACTGCTCAAAACTAAAGGATATTGAGGTTGTGGATGGATCTTGCGGCTGGGGAATTATTTAGATGATTGATACATGATCGAGAGACGTGGTAGGCTATATGAGAGAAAAAAAAATACTCATATTTGGCAGAAAAAAATGCATTGGGTACTAAAGGAAAAAACCCAATTCGTGCATATGAAAAAAAAAAAAAAAAAAAAAACCGAATAAAAAAGGTGTTTCCTTCAAAGAAAATCGTTTTTACTAGGGGGTATGGTTTTCCCGGACGGCCAGCAACGTTTAACATCTTTGAGGCATGGAATCAATGAGGCTAGTAATGACGAGCTAGGGTATTCTGTCCCACTCCTCCAGAAGAGCTCTTTCCAGTTCTTGGAGAATTTGTGGGAGTGATAGGCGGCCAGCAACTCGTACGCCCAGAAAACATGCCAAACATGCTTTATTGGATTCATGTCCGGAGAAAAAGCTGGCCATTCCAGTCGAATGATTCATTCCTCGAAAAGGAAATCATCCACCAAGTAATGATCACGATATGGCTTGCAGTTATCGTCCATTAACATGAAGTCATCTCCAACTGCTGCAACGAAAAGACAACAACAGGTCTGAGGATCTCATCCCTATATTGCTGACCGGTCAGAGCTCCATTTCGAAGGATGTGGCGGTCGGTGCGCCCATCAATGGAAATACCAGCATAGACTATCACTCCCCACCGCCAAATATGACACTTCCTTGCATGAACGCAAGATTGTTTCTAGTGCCACCTTCCCTCCGGATGAAAATACACATATTATCAGGATGAACAGAAAAATGGGATATCTATTGCGCCCTTCATTTCTCCTCCAGTTCACATGCTGTGTTGCCCACTCCCTGCGAGCGCCACGGTGAGTTTCGGACAGTTTGAGTCGAAACTGTAGTGCCAGTAACCGAGCGAAGTTACTGTTGAAGAAGAGTGGCATTTATTTTTCGGTGTCTTCTTTCCGTTAGCGTTAAATATGAATCGTCATTGGGCGTTGTTGCACATCTATGAGCTTGCCTTGGACTTTGGCTGCATTTCCAGTTTCCAAAAAACGGTTCCAGATCCTGGAAATCACACTTTGTGAAACTACAGTGGCTTCTGTTACTTCGGCTTGTGTTGTCCCCCCCCCCCCACCTCTAACGGACCAATAACTCCCCCAGCTTCCGATTCGGTTAAATGATTTCGTTGAGACATCGTACTCATCGAAACAAAGCACTTACTGAATGTCAATCATTGTTTTCCGCTTTGTCTTTCAGTAAGTTGACAGCTAAATTTCATTCGCTGCCGCTAAATCGTCGAAATTCGTGCTCGTTTCCTGATCGTGATTATTCCGATATGTACTTTAATTTTGGTCAGTGCAATGGTAATGCATTACAAACTGCTAGGGACGTATATGACGTCATACTTTTTCTTTTGCATTTTTCCCAACAACCTTGAGTCGTTGAGGTATGGTTCTTTGGATAACTTTTATGTATTCATTCATACCGGGGATTCTCATCCTGCACAGTTTGTGCGGTAGTATATCCGATATTATACATATATAATAAAATGGAATCACATATGTAAAAACCAAAGAAAAAGACAATATGATATACTAAACGTAAAACCAGAAATTTGAAATTGCAAATATGAGAAACTACCCAGATAGCATGAACATTAGCAGCAAGTTTGGTTTTTTTCTGATATTATCTTGCTGTGACAAATTTGAATTGAGAAATTCGCAGCAAATTTCCCGCAAGGTATACCATCACCCACTTGCATGAGTAGTTTGTTGTGAAACTGATGGCAAGACTGTCTTTAATTCACGAAAGTGACAAAAGCAAAAAATACCTCTATTGAGAGAATAGACAATCAGCACATACGCAGAAATTTATTCGATTGACACCGCTCTTTCTAAACGCTATTCTTATCAAATGCCAAAAAAAGGCTCGTATTGAAAAGTACAAATATTACCTTAACTTGTTTATGGTGATGAAAATGATGCATCCGTCTTCTGGCGGTATGTTCGCATCAATAGACCTGATCAGGTCTATGCACCTCTTCGAAGGGTTAAACTTTAACAGTTGTAAACAGATAGTGGGGCGTGGAAAGATTACTACTTTGCAGAAGTTTGCAGCATTTTTGATTACTTGTTTGCCGTTAGTTTGCAATTAATTTGATACAGCATGAATTTAATTTGCACGACAAGTTAGCTGCAAGTTCAAAGTGTGGTGACTTCGGCGTTTACGTTATCTTGCTAGTCTTGTTATGCTGAGCTTGCTGCAACTTTGCAGGTTTTCAAAGCAAGACTGCTGAAAATTTTCTGCAAATTAAAAATGCTATGTGGGTATGAATATCTTATAGATTCTTCAAAGGATATATATATATAAGCCGACCCAATATGACCCTGAAAGAATGAAATCCAGATTTGTCTCGGCCCAAATCTGCAGAAAAAAAAATTCTAAGTCCGGTCCGAGTCTGCAGAAAACAAGTAAGCTACGGCTCGACTAGACACTAGAGTCTAACGAAACAGAGCCAAACCACTCGGACCCATGCAATTAGCCTTTAACACGTTCGCTGCCAAAGCTGAGATGGTGCATTTGATCACCCACGCCAAGATCATATCCGAATTTATGCTTTTAAATTATTTTCTATTGTTTTATTATTTAAACACATATACATATATAATATATATAGCAGATCAGTTTTGGTAACAAATTCACACGAGTATACCCGTTGTTGGTACATGAAATAAAATTTTTGTTTCCTGGGCCAACTATGCCATAACTCGGAAATAATAATGAGATCAACAATGAGTTATTTCGTAGCCAGCAAGGAAATTCAGTTTGCCAACTACGAGAATACTTGTAGTTGGCAGCGAACGTGTTAACCGGAAGGGCGATCTCGATCGGGATTATATCCCACTAACAGTCATCCAATCCAGGAAGAAAAATAACCAAATTACCAAACTTGGGGGAAAAAAAACCCAGAAAGTAGATTTTTTGGAATCAGAAACAGAATTTGTAATCATACTTTAACTGAAATTAAAATAGCATTTTATACCGTCGGAAATCTACATACACGCTGAGTAAAGATAGCACCTTTGAATTCTACATTTATAGTGCTGCCATCTAGAGACTGTTTATGAAACAATAGATAGTCTAACTTCAATTTCCACATTAAATATGTCATAATCAATTTCCACATTAAATATGTTTTACTCAAAATAATCAATAATAATAATTTATATCATTGAGAATAACTATCATTTATCTAAATCCAGTCTTGTAACTTCATTTAATATCTAAAATAATTTACCAAACTCACAGTAAATAAATATTTCTGTACTTAATACCTTCGGGACCGACACCTTTTATACACATTTTATTCGGTTGGCACAACTTAAAAAAAAAAAAAAAAAAAAAATTACCTTTACTTAAATAATCACGAAAATACTTTTATTAAAGAAAGTAAATATTACCTTTTTTTTTTTTTTACTGGTGCGAAAAACAAGGTCTGTATGTTCTTTTTAAGAGTGCATGTATGCATCCATGGCCCCAAACGGGTTAAGGTCGTTAATAACACTTACTTACTTACTTACACAATGGTGCTACAATCCATGTAGGATTTTGACCTCCCTCAATATACTTCTCCAGACCTTCCGATCTTTGGCCTTTACTTTATAATTTATAGTTTGGTTTTCTGCAAGATCTTTCTCTATCTCTTTTATCCAACTCTTCCTGGGTCTACCAATACTTCTTTTCCCAAATAAATTACTACTATAAATCCTCTTTGTGCTTCGCTCATCCCTCATTCTGATTAGATGGCCTAACCATTGCATTCTTCTTATTTTTACAGTATTCGTTAATAACACAGGGGAGAGAAAAAAAAATGCCTGGTTCCTGGAATATTTTAACTAATTCTTAGGTAATTCTGTCTGATAAATTCAAAAATAACTTGTGTTTTTCTCAAACAGGTCTAGTTTTTTTACTGCACTCATGTCCATCTGGCTCCATTACATTGTAAAAACATATTTCCAACAATGTACATGGGCTGCTACCAGTGTGTTTTAGGTAAATAAAACAAGTCTGTTTTTTTTTTTTTAAATGTTGGTAACATGTTACTAATAAGGTCTTTGTAGTTTTCACTTTTATGTTTCCCAAGGAAATTTTGCACTACTTCTACAAAGTCTCGCCAAGCTAATGCTTCATTCTTGTGCATCTTTTCACGAAAGTTGTGCCTTTTATGAGTTTACGGATCATTGGTCCATCAAAAACCCCTGCTTTAGGTTTTTCAACACATGCTTATAAACACTGGTCTAACACCTAATATATAACAGAGGGGGTGTTACATACCTTAAAACCTAGACCTGAGACGTCAAAATCAAAGTCATATTTGGATTTAAGGGGCCAATTTCGTATCGGAATGGTGTTATTTCCTAACACCAAAATCATTGTTCCCCAATGTAATAATTATTTAATTCAGTTAACAATAAATATCTAATTGCCTTTGTCGTGTCCCAGTCTGCAGGGATTCTTAGGCTGGTAAATACTTGATAAATAATTCTCCTGGTAATTCCTGAGAAAATGCAGATGCTAAACAACTGTGGCAATGATATGCATGATAATCTTTGCAACTTCTCTTTTATTTGTGATTTCAGTATCAACAATTTGTTTTCCTCTATAGTATTCACCTCTATTTATTAAATATCCATAATAGAAGCTGACACATGTGCAGAGTTCAACACAAATTTGTCTGTTTATCAATAGTATAACATTCGATGTGGCATACTACAAATATTGCATCCGAGTATTGGTAATATTTAATTTTATAGTTCTATGTACTAGTGGCATAAAACAATGCATATCTGAGTTATTCGGGGGAGATAAACAAGCTGTTCATAACTTCTCACAGAGGACATCAATTACTTGGAGAGTTAGACAAAAATCGTGAACACACAACACACCCTGTGTTAAAAGGAATCACATGACTGAACTACAGTTTCACTGCTGCCATTGGTTAAAGGACAAAATTAGGACCAGCCACCGGCTCACTAAATGAAAAAAAGTGGCTATTGAAAAATTACATGTCACCGGCCACTTTTCCACAAAGAGAGAGTAAAATTTCTTGCATTCGTTCAAGGATTTCACTTTTGCTGGTTCCAATACTACAGCAACATATTTATTTGGGCTTTTAATTTTAGATTAATGCTAATATTAATAGAAATTTTAATAAAATTTTACTATTTAGCACATTTAAATAGAAAAGTGGCCACTTATAAAACTGCTACAACAGTTATAACACACCCTCTAACACAAAAACAATGTTAGAGTAAAATATTCTCTTTAGAAATATATTCAGCTATTTACCTGAATAAACTGCATTACCTAAATACTTCTCCATTACTTATTTTTACTTTAAGCAATTGAGATTAAAAATTACTATAATCTTTTTTTTTTTTTTTTTTTTGGGGTGGGGGGGGGGGAAGAGTATGTACTTGTTTTAAATAAAATTACTATGCATTTTTCTTTTTTTTAAGTATACATTGCGGAAATTTTCAACACAAACTGAAACTTAAGAGGGAATGAGGAAATTAAAATAAAAATAAACATAACAACCAATTTTACGACAAAAAAAATAAATAAATAAATAAAAAATAAATAAACAATAAAATTAGGAACATACATAAAACAAGTAATATAAAAATTTTGTTTTTAAAGTCAATTCCTACTTAGGTCATCAAAGAAAAATTTAATATAATCCCTTAAACTAATATTAGTTTTTGTTGCATTAAAATATCTCAATTTGTTGATTTTCTATAAGCAAGTAGGTTTACAATGGAATTTTATGGGAATTTGGCGAAATATTAGAGATATCGCCAAGTTGGCGTCACTTTTGGCGACTCATTTTGGCCGCCAAATTTGGCGATATATCGCCAAGTTGGCGACAAACTTGGCAGTTATTGGCGACATAACAGGGTTCCCCCCTTATTGAAAATACTTTCATTGATCTTCAATAACCAATGGCCGCCATTTTGTTTCCCATGCAAAACTAAAATTTAATTAATTAAAATTTAATTAATGAATTAACATTTGAAAAAACTGTATTAACATCAATTGTCATCCAGTACAAGTTCAAAAGAATTTATTTCAACTTGATAGGATGAATAATCAGTATTTTATTAACGATTGAAAATTTGAACAAGATAAATATATAAATAAATAAATATAGGGAGAGTGTGAACTAATAGTAGGAATTGAAAAATAGGAAGCAGTTTAGAATGCAGAAATTTGCAAACAGGAGTTAACAAGATTTCATATTCTTTGTCTTTAGAAAATCTCTTCCCCATAAATTGTATGTAAAAAATAAATCAATAAATTTTCACGGATAAGATTATTAATAGTCTTTTTAGGTGAGTTCATAATTATATAACGACATAGCACTTATAGTTGTTGTCGTCTGGTCTGTCTGTCTGTCAACATATAACAGCACAAAATCTACGCAACTGAATGGTTTGGAATTTGATAAATATAATTGTTGCAGAATTTTGTCGAGCCATTTCAAATTTCATGAAAATCTCAAACAAACTCTCTATTATTTATAGTATGTTTAGGTTTAAAGCAATGGCAAATTTCAAACTTCAAAAAATAAAATAAAATTCTATTTTAAGATTTTAAGTATATAATAAATAGCTGAAATTGAGGTTGCCCAAACTTTAAAGGCAAAAATCAAGAAATTAGTTTAAAAAACAGACTATTATCACTGTCTTTGTATTGTGATTTGTTGTTACCTTTGAATGTTGCAAAATCAGAATTTTCTGATAATTACCAGATTTTTGCAATACTCTGAGAATATGGGAAGAACTTCAGTTAAATTGGATCACTTGGAAGCTATAAGAATACTATCAACTACTTTTATAAACAGCATTATTTATTCTCACATTTATCTCTATAACATAAAATTTAATATACCTGATCAAAATCCATCAGTCAGAAGCATGCTGAATTAAATGTGAGTGAATTTCATTATTTTGTTATAAAGAGGATCTCAGATGTATATTAAAAGAAAAGTTTTTATCGGTGAAAATGACATTATTGTTGAAAATGAAATAATTTATCTTCATGGAGGTATAATAATATTTGATTTTTTGCTTGAGCAACTGTAAAACTTTTTGATCTGGGACCAGGGCTCATAAATATCATGATATTTTCGAAAATATCAAAAATATCTGATATTTTCGATATATATCCGATCTTTCCAAAATAGTCAACTTATTGATAATTATAAATATTTTCAGACTAATATAAATTAGAAACTAAAACATATTGCATTTAGCATGAAAACTTAATAAAACAATATTCTAAATGTATTTTTTTTCACTTATGTAACAAAATTGAAGATTAACTAACTGAAAACAGACACAATTTGCTTTTTACACTCACAAAAAACAAACTATGGGATTAATTATCAAGTTTCCAGAGAATTTTGTGTTTTATACAATAAAATTATATACAATATACTTCGTTTTTATAGAAAAATTTTAGTATAAATGTAAGCTTGTGTCTTTTTTCATTCTCTAACCTGCTGCGTAGTTTAAACTAAAGGAAACCAAAACCAGAAAAGATTTTATGAAGCAGTAAATAACTTCTCGAAATTAGACAGTTTACCTTTCAATAGCTGTTTTAAATAAATATTGTCCCACATAATTATTGGTTCTACATTCTGCATTTAAAAATTTAACTTCAAATGTAAAGCTGTGAAAAGATTTTTTTTCTGGAGAAGTGTGTGTGTGTGTGGGGGGGGGGGGGGCTAAAAAGGGCCTGCCAAAGTTCTTATCTACAGAATGACACAATCAATGACAGTTTAAAAATTCATTTACACTTGTTTTGACTGAAAATATCAAAAATATCGGTACTTGTTAGTTATCCCGTCGACCAAATTACTGTCGCCAAATTGTAAGATTAAATGCCAATAATAGTTTGCCATTAATTAATTAATTGTAAGATTAAATGCCAATAAAACCATTAATTCGACGTTTTATTTGTATTTTTATTAATGTTTTACTAATTATTTGTTCTTTCGTTATTTAAAATAAAAATTGTCAATTTGTATAATTTGGCGAGTGGTTTGGCGATTTACATAATTTGGCGAAATTGGTCGACGGGATAACTAACAAGTACCAAAATATCATACGCAATATTTTGAAAATTAGTGTTAAATATATGAAGATATGAAATTTCATGATATTTAAAAAATAAATATCGGATATATATCAATATATATATCCATTGATATATATCACCGAATTCTGTCTGGAACCTTTTTTACATTTTTTATTATTAATAAATTTTTGAGTAAATGATATTTACTTTAAACTAATATTTTGCAGTATTGAGATTAATTTATTATAAGCAAAATAGGATTTAATTTTTGTCATCAGTTGTTAGTAGAATATAAATATTTCTATAAAAAATAAATAAATATATAAAATTCTTTCATAAAAATGATGGAATTTTCTCTGAATTTGTAGAGAGTTCAAGGTTGATATTTTCTGTGGCAAAAATGATCTGTACACATTCTGATCAAGATACTTTGTTTTAAAATGTTTGATATTTACTGGCATTCGCTTTTTAAACCAATCTGAGAAAATCAACATAATTTTGAATATAATGCATAGGTAAAAATTTATATTGATAGTGCGTCTTAGCATATAAAATCAATCTTTTCAAATGGCCAGAAGAGACTGTAACAGACAATATAAAATTAAATTCTTTAATTAATAAAAACTAATATAACCAAGCTTGCTAATATCAACGTGTGTACACTTCTCTGCATTTGCAAGGGGTACAACACTTTTATTTCAGTTTAGCAATTTCCTATTTGATATTCAGATTGTACAATTTATAATAATTTTTAGTGATTAAATAAGGCAAAAACTGTGCATTTGATATACAACATTTTGGAATTTGAAGCTGTGACTAAAGCTTATTTCTGGGGGTTGGCTAGCATTAGCAAGCAGGGAGCAGAGTACCCTTGTACATGCATATTTCTGCTGTCTAATTCCTATACTCAAATGATGTTACAGTACACTGCTTTTAGTAATGAAATTTATCTACTTTTTTACTTCACTAGTAACTGAAATAGATATAACAACAACAATAGCCATAAACCTTAGAGGTTGATTGTTTTATTGGATTGACTCTGAAGGCACTCTAGGTGTAGCAAATAAAAAAACATGTTCCTATGAAGCATTAATTCTTTTCAAGTTTTTTGCTCTGCCAAGACACTTCACAATTTTTACTGTCACCAGAAGGGGAAAAAGACTTTTTGCGTCTTACACCTCTTACATATAGCAACCACCCACCAAGAGAACATAATTTTTTTCACCACAGAGTTTATGCGTTGATATACAGGATGTATCTGAAATGCTTCAACAAACTTAGGGGGATGACAGTACTCATCAAGACGAACAAAAAAATGAAATGGAACACGGGGTCGCAAATGACGTTTAAAGGGTGAAAATCGCAAAACTAATAAAAATGTAGAAATCTCACATGCTGCTTTTATGCAGAACTGGCTAGTAGCACGAAGCTGGTTTTCTTTTCACTTTGTGCATATCCGAAAGATAACAAAAACTTGGAAGAAGACCAAACAAATCTGTGAGCAGGAATCATTACATATGCAGGACTCTTGAAATCTTCGAGCATGTCCGCCAATCATTGCTCCGTAGATGTACTCTGTGTAATAATGTCTGTGGTCGACACTTTGAACAATTGTTGTAAAATATTTGTTTTTTCTGAATGTCACAAGCTGTGTTGTACCTATTCTGTGCAATAAATAATTTTCTGCAGTGTTTCTTGTCTCAGTTTGTCCATTTCCAGATGCATTTTCTCGATTTTCAGCCTTTAAACGTAATTTGCGACCCCATGTTCCATTGCATTTTTTGTTCATCTTCATGAGTACTATCATCCCTCTAAGTTTGTTGAAGCATTTCAGATACACCCTACATAATGTCTCAATGGTTATATATAATGCCTCAATGATTATCAAATTAAGTATTTCAGCTAAACACACTGATGACCATTTGGTAACTGTGAAACTGAAGATGTCAACAATAGATAATCACTCATTTACTGATAACAATGTGGCTAAAAGTGGCTGATACCAACATTTTTTTTTAAAGGTCTCTCTGAAGATTGTTTTCTTCATGCTATACAATAAAAAATGGCTGATGCCTAAAAATGCCTTCATACTTCTTAGATAATTCCCCCTCTCTTTATTTTAAAACTATTTGCTGTCTGATTACTCATAATTATTGGCTTTTTGTACATATAATTAAAAAAAAAAAATCCATTGCAAGTAATGTTGAAAACAACCTTTAGAATTCTAGTATATTTCATTAATCAAAAAAATATTTACTATTTTCTCTCTAAAAAATAAAATAATAATAATGAATTCATATGAACTACAGAAAATTACAATAAATTGTAAATAAATGAATAATAATAATAATAAATACATACTGCAATTAATCAAAGAGCTATTTATTTTTTTAAAGAACATTAAACAAGTAAACAAGAACAATCTAAATACAAGATCGAATGAAAAGTCTTTTTTCAGAAAATAATTCAATTTAAAAGTACAGGCTAAAATTTAATCATCTTAACCAGGGGATTTTACTTGGATTACAAAACATGCCACCTTGTGTACAGAACAAAAATAACAATAATTTTAAACAGAAAACTGTAACAGTTTTTTTGCATTTTATTTACTTGCCAATCATAGGCAGTCGGTTACCAACTGTGATTTGCTGCCACTTTTCCCTTAGTATTGCATATTTATTTATATTACTGCAGCAAACAAATGTCGATTGTTTAAACAGGTTTCAAAATTTCATGCTTGAAGAAAAAAAATAAAAGAAACAGCAAACAGCAACACAGGGTACTCACAAATATCTTATGTTAAAATTCTCCGATATTTCCAGGTCAGCACTAAAATAATGAAATTTTCTTACAAAATTCCTTACGGAACACTAAAAGATATTTAAACAGTAATCGTATGAATAACAGAAATATATATATATTTTTTAACCATTTGGAAAAATGGTTATTGTCTTCATCAGGGTAGGAAATCAAAAGCATATCTGAAGCGTTTTATTGGTTTAATCTG
Organism: Maratus speciosus; assembly: GCA_963932465.1. Lineage (NCBI taxonomy): Eukaryota > Metazoa > Arthropoda > Arachnida > Araneae > Salticidae > Maratus > Maratus speciosus. The sequence continues at coordinate 139,998,811 of OZ010793.1, forward strand.
CATTTTATTCGTTTTCTGATTGGTCTATACACTGACCGTTACTTTCAACAGAGATGGATACTTCTGTTGCCACTATGACAAAAAAGTAATAAAAACTACAAAAAAAAAAAAAATAACTCAGAAACAAATTGAGATACAGCTTTCAAACAAATTGCATTTAAAAGTACATTTTTTTCTCTATACGACGGTGTAAAAAGTAATATTGTGGGATGTTTAGAAATTTAAAAATGAAATTTCATTTAAAATGGGTCGTCAGATTTCTTGGAAATCTGACGATGGAAAAGCCTTTTCCCGAACAGCCAATGAAATGCTTGGATAATACATAAGTTTCAGGTGGATAATACGTACGAGTCGCAGGCAATTTTTGTCGCTTGCAATTTTTACGTGTAATAACACTATTAATGTTTAATCCATGGCGTATGTAATGTATGATCAACTCCTGTGCGATTTTTTATGTCTTAAATTTTAGTCTTTGAAAAAATCACTTTCCAAATGGTCGTTGTAATTTGTTAAATTGCATTTTTTTTTTTTTTTTGAGAGCAGTAAGAAATAGTGTACCTTAAAATTCCCTGATGATGAGTATATTGTTGGAAATAACAGTGCTCCTATGTAGCTCCATGATAAATGATTTACTTGTTATTTTCATGATAATTCCAAATCAACAAAATTCCCTGATATTTCTCTATTTTTTAGGTTTTCCAGGTCTATGACTACCCTGGTTATAGATTTTAAATAAATTTCTCTTGAAAATACATTTTTTGCTCTGTTTAACAGTGTAAAGACTGAAATTATGTGATATTTAGAAGTTAATATATTTCAGATAAAAGATAAAGTGATAATACAGGTCCACCATCGTGATAACATCAACATTAGTGGCAGACTTGTTTTTGTTTTACAATATAGATTAGTAATATTCAGTCGCACAACTGTACTTTGGTTTCCCTGCGACACTCTTGGCTGTACACATAAGCAAAAATAGTTTTGAAAACTCCCTGAGATTTCAAAAGCCTTGAGATTGAGACCGGTGATATTTGCCACTTAGTTACACCACTGGTAACATTTAATTAGTAGCTTTATGCAATCTTTTTTCATAAAAGAAAGCTGCATTTCAATAGCACTTAATGAAAATACAAACCCTAAAAAATCTACAAATGTCTAAAAATCCTCTGAAATTTTCAGTTAAGATAAAAAAATAATAATAATAAATCGATTGCTGCATTTGACTGGTTGATTTCTAAACTGGGTGACTTGCGTTCAATAAGTACTTGACACTCAACATCTCACAATGAAGAAATTATAAGTGGTATAATGCAGTGATCAGAACATTCATCAGATCCTGAATCAGGAAGGAGGGAAAAAAGCTACTTTTGATGGGGAACTTACTTATGGATGGATATAAATATTTGAATTTTTGAATGACGCAGACTTTTGTAACTGAACAAGAACCGCTAACTGTTTTCAGGTTGCAAGAAAAAAAAAATTAAAACATAAAATGAATGTTCTTAATCAAACTACACTCGATCAAATGTTTAACAAGTTTTAATTATAATTTGAAATTTATCAAAATTATTCACTAAATAAACAGCTTTTTAATAAATTACTTGCATTTTCATTAGCTATATTGATTTTTATTAGCATTTATTATTCATAACAGATAACTATTTCATAAAGATGTAACTATTCTAATAAGGATTATAAATATAAGCACAGCAATGAATAAACGGATCTAAAATCTTCAAAGTCCTTGGTCCCAAGACGTATACAGACTTTTGATAATGTACTGTACACCATTCTATTTTAATAGGATTGATTTTTTAAAGTGATTTTTGATTACAGATGTGCATTAAATCTAAATATAAGGTGTTAAATAATGAAAACAATAGAAAATTTTCAGAACTTTTAAGTCCAGTGGCTGCTCTCTTTCTACAAATGAAAAAAGCTCTTATGCCAAAGAACACAGATTGAATTGATTCTGCAGAACTTGAAGAGTACTAACTAAGTAATTAGAGTAGTAACTAAGCAAAACTCTTTGTATGTGTAGTAAAAATTCAGACCACTTTTATTAAGAAAGACTTTGTAAAAATAATAATTTCTCATCATGTTATTTTGGCCAAAACTGATTCATGCCTACTTATAATACATACTAGAAAATTTTAAAATTTTAGCATATTAGATAATTTTCACTATGATTTTAAGAAATATATATCAATATTTTAGGAAAAATAGCATGATATAATTTTTGATGAACCATGTAAAAAAGAAATAAAATTTGCCTAAAAAAATATTTTTAAAAAATAGCGTAAAATATAATTTGGCGACTGCGATAAAACACATTGCTGAATGACGTATTAACTAATATAAATTAAATAAATAAATATATATTATAAATATAAATTAAATATATATATATCTTAAATATTGTATTATATATAAATATTTTTATTATATTTTTAATGTAATTTTAATATTTTAAAGTTAATACATCATTCAGCAATGTGTTTTATCACATTCATCAAGTTATTTGAATATACATGATGTAATTGTCCATGCCTTTATAATATGTATAAAATATTTTAATCACTTTCAGAAGTATCATGTCGACATCTTTTAACAGATTCCTTTTGTATTTTATGTCTTTTGTTATCTCTTTTTTGAGAGTCTGGGTGAAAGATTTCATCAGAAATTTCAGAAGAATAATCTTTGTGCTTGTGTTTAGATTTTTTATGACTTTTTTCTTTTGAATATTTTTTAACATCACCATCTGATTTACTCTTTTTGTGTTTTGTTTTATGCTGAACAACACTAGTTGGTGAATCAGAATCAGATGAATAATCTTTGTGTCTATTTTTACATTTTTTATGATTCCTCCCTTTTAAAGACTTTCCCTTTTCCTTGTCTAATGAATCACAGTCAACATAATCTCCACCTCTAGGTTTAAAGATTTTATGGTCCTTCAGATTTGAAGACCTTCTTTCATCGGCACTATCTGGTGAATTAGAATCAGATGCATAATCTTTGTGACTGTGTTTAGATTTTTTAAGATGCTTTATTTTTGAAGATTTTCTATTATCATCATCAGATTCATTTTTATTGTACTTTGTCTTATATTTAGATGAATCATCTGATGCATCAGATTCATGGGATTCCTTATGATGCTTTTTATGTTTCTTCTCTTTTTTGTGTTTCTTTGACTTCTTTTTGTTTTTCTTCCTATAATACACAAATATAAAATAATCAATCAATAACATTAAATAAACACTAATAATTAAAAATTATTTTCAAGGAAGTATGATTTCATTTTTTTGCTTTTATGTTTTGATTAAAAAAAATAAGCTTTTATTTCCCCTTCTTCCTACCAAATGCCATATAGTCATGGTGGAACATGGTTCTAACCATAAGTTATAGTTATGGTTAGTATAACCATAAGTTATAGTCATGGTTGGCCCAGTGGTGTAGTGGTCAGGGCACCTGACTGCCACACCGCAGGTCGAGAGTTCAACTCCCGACTGGGCAAGGTCCTGACTGGGCAACTCAACCTTTCATCCCTTTGGGGTCGATAAAATGAGTACCAAGCTTACTTGGGAACTAAACACCGAGGGTCTTGCATTAGGTTGACCACCTGGCCAGGATGCATGCTGCATAGCACCTCGGGGCCCAGGGTCAAGAAAACAGAGATGGGCACTGTCGGCCCAGATCCTTCTTGGATTGTATAGCCACAGAGTTTAGTAGTATAGTCATCGTTATAGCCATAAGTTATAGTCTAACCATAAATAGAACTTTAAGTTCTGTGGTAGAAAAGTAATTTTGCCTTCTGCAAGAATAAACAAGCTTTCAAGTTATTTTACATATGGATAATTTGCCATCCCCCCCCCCCCCCAACATATTGCAATACTTAAATTTCTATACACTTTTATCAAACTAATAAAACTCACTGTAATTTTTAAATTTATTATTTATTTTTTTTTTTTTACAAATGCAGTCACATCCTGATGAAACATCATTTTGTATTGACATACAATGAATGTGAACAATAAAAATGTTTAATTGAATTAAAACGGAAAATACTTATCAGTTTTCCTCGGTTACAAAATAGTTCAGATACCAAATAGATTGTTTGATTTGTTTGAACATGAATACACTTCTTGCAACAGTGATCATAACATATCTACAAATAGAAGCTCAACCAAAAACACCATTTGCTTGCTATCATGTTACACACGTACACATCATAATTACAATATTTTTCTAACACTATATGTGCCCAGAAAGTAATAACTATTGGTTATAGCCATACATTAAGTATATGAATCTTAGTTTGTTAATAAGGGTTGACAATGGAAAAATATATATGTAATGTAAGAAAATTTATTTTGCATTTCTGACTACTAAATTGTATTTCAGTTGCAGTACATGGATTAAGAAAAAAAGCATTTCTCTGCAACAAAAGCAATTGCTTTTAAAGACCTTAACCCTCTAAGTGTTTGGGGCATAGTATTCTGTTCACTAAGCTCCAGGTTTCACAGCAATACAAGCAATATTTAAGATAATATAACTCTATAGATTTAATGAATTTTAAATACATTGAAGAATGATTAATACTCTCAAGGATTACATTCATATTTGTAATTGAGTTTTTTTTATAATGTTGAAAGAATCATATTTTCTTAGCATTTAAAACTAAATGCAAAGAAAACAACATTACAATTTTACTCTTTTGCAAGATGCTCAGAGGGTTAAAAAATATTTTTTTTAATATAAGCACTTATAAGGACTGCTACACAGCCTAATTTATCTTTGACGTTTCGTGGATAACCCTATTTAAAATAAGGAAAAAATTACAAATTACATAATTTCTTTTTCTAAATCTGATTAAAAATGATAGGTACATAAGCAAATTAGTTCCCTATCAAAATGAACAAGAGCTATGCAAGAGGACTGTAATAGAATAACATATAAATGTAAAAATTACATATATGAGAAACATACAAATGGCATTTCATTGTATATTGTTGAATTCTTTGGCTTTTTCCAATATTTTAATAGATTTCAGAAATAAATAAATAAATATACAATAGAACCTCCTTTATCCAAAACTCTCAGTTAACTGAAATCAATTTTTAAAAGTTTTTTTTTTACTATCACATTCCTTGTGTGCAAGCGCTCCTTTCTGACCCATGAGTACAGATAAATATCTTCAATCTCCTTTCTTACAATTTCTTTGAATTTAACTTGAGCTCCCATACGAGATTTTTATTAGAATAAAAATTTTCATTTTTATCATGTGTGCAAAAAGAAAATGCATTACTTTAAGTATAGAAGAAAAAATTCAAATCATAAATTGTGTAGAATCGGGTGTGAGTATGATAAAATAAGCTCAAGCATTGGTATTGCAGTAGTTAGTGTTATGAAGAGAGATGCTCAAAAATAAAAAAAAGTTTTATGCAGAAAGCAGCAGAAAGACTGTGATACTGGTAAACCAATAGTATTAAAAAACCTTTGCGATAGAGCTGCAAAACAAAGGCAACAGAAACTGCAACAAACAAAACTTTGTTTCAAACCCTTGAGAAATATGTAAAACGCACTTAATTTCAAAATTAAAATTCAAGTAGTTTATTCTTGTTTCTATTTTGCTATTGATTTATTTTTATTAAGCACTTGTTACCATAATAAGAAATAGCACACATATTTGCCATTAATCTTAAAATTGAAGCATTCTTGATTATCTGAAAATTTTGATTTTCCAAAAGATGGGCGGTCTCAATTACTTCGGATAATCGAGGTTTTACTGTATGTAGTATTAACATAAACTGTTTTAAAAAATACAGAGTGATAATACTTATTAGAGCGAACAATATATTACAATCAGATTTAGAAATTAGGAGCTCTAAGTAAGGCATCAAATGGCGTCTACAATTTTTTATTTCTAGGTGCCAAAAATGCATTTCGTGGTTGCAATTTTATCTTATATCATATCTTCTCATTTCTTTTTGGAACCATGTTAACAATAATATTGTTTCTACTTTTTATGTGTTAAGGGCAAGGGGTGTGTGTGCTGTATATATTAAGCACTTTATTGCTGTGGTAACCACTGAAACAAAATAAAAACTGCCTTTCTATAAAAAAGTAAAAGCTGATTAAACTAAAATATTTGGACACTAGAAAATTTTTTAATTACTTTTTTTATAAAGCTAATATGCATACAAATCAGATTATCAAATGATTATGTCCATAGAAAGAAAATTTGAACTTTTAGATACAACCAAGGATAAGCCTAGTTGTAAAAAAATCATACAACCGAAAGTACATCAGAAAATGAAAAAATAACCAGTAAATGAACCTTTGGATACCAATTAGGGTGTTCTAGAATTTACATTGCTAGAATCCAGCAATTCTTTATTTTCTTCATGTATTTTCAAACATTTATTTGCAAATGGTAATGCAGAGTAGGAAAATGCATCGTGTTTGGACATTTAAATTGCACATGCTCAACTGAGCTATAAATCTGCACTGCATAATTGAAACTTCAATTTTGAGCCACGTTTTCGAATACAGTGTGCAAGAATTTTAATTTCTAAGGTCAGTTTTATCAAACAGTGGTTAAAGTGAAGCCAAACTTGGAGGTGATTGACAGGTACAAGGGAGTAATTACTTATAATCTACTTTTTAGAAGATTTCAGCAAAGCTATTCGCCAATCTGCCATGAAAAGAAATCGGGAATTTCCTAAATCAGTTGGCAAATAAAACCACAAATTTAATCAATCGTTCACCAAATAAAACAGCATACTTCTTCAATTCGGCCCGAAGTAAAATCGCAAATTTCCTAGTTGAGAGAGAGAAAAAAAGAAACACAAATTTCATCAATCGATGATGAAAGAAACACCACGAATTTCATCAATAGGTCATGGAAACAAAAAAAAAAAAAAAAAAAAAAAAAATGCAAATCTGATCAATCGATAGCAGAAAAAAAAATTGTGTTCTTTAATGGATCGCAAAAAAAGAAAAAAAAATCAGGAATTTCGTCAATTGGTCATGGAAAAAAAACACTTGTTTAGCTAAGACTTTTTTTTTTTTTTTTTTTCACTGTATATATTTTGACTGTACACAGTTTAAGATTTATATTATACTTAATTAATATCGACATTAAAAGAATTAAATGATTGAATTAAATATACACATTCTATGTAATTAGTCTGTGTTTTGTTGTACATATGTATATATTAAATAAATTATTTTTCCCTTTGAATTCCTAAGTTTTTTGTATAGTTTTTTCCCCCACACAAACGCTATTGTTTTTATGATTTCTTTTTTACAATGTGACCACTAAATTTTTAGGGAGCTGGGAGCCACAGGCTCATTCCCAATTTTGGGAATCTACGCCTATACAATAAACATTACAGTTAAATATTAGATCACCAATAAAAATTATATAGAGAGACAATAAGACTATTATAAGTTTGAGAGCCACAAGCTCATTCCCAATTTTGGAAATCTGCCCCTATACAATAAACATTACAGTTAAATATTAGATCACCAATAAAAATTATATAGAGAGAAAATAAGACTATTATATGAGAATGAACGTATCATAACATTTACTCATTATAACAGAGTTCTTGCAATAGCCTAGATTAAATTTTCATAACATGACCATAAGAAAATAAGCACAAAAGTAAAAACCCTTCTATATATAAAAAAAAAATGTAACAATATGGAAATGGACCAATGAAAATCTGCATAGATACTGCAAAACGCATCTGTTTGGCCACAGCTTTCTGATGCTATATGGGGCTACCAAAGGGGGCGTCTCTGTCGCCAAACGTTGTCAAGTTTGTCACCAACTTGGAGATATATCGCCAAAATTGGTGAACAAAATTAGTCGCCAACTTGGTGCTATTTTCAGTATTTTGCAAAATTTCCATAGACTACCATTGAAATCCAATGGTTACTTGCTTACAGAAAATCAACAAATTGAGATATTTCATTGCCACAAAAACTAGCATTAGCTTATGAATAGAGCTTAATTGAACTATTTATATTATTTTTAAGCACAAACACTAACTATTTACAATATTCATAACACTATATATGTAATTTTATATTTAATATTTTTTATAATTATGAAACTCTGTAAGCTATAATGATTATGCGCTTGGAGATAAGGAAATAGATTTGTCAGAAGTTGGGGAGGAGCGTGTTTTTGTCAAGTGGAATCTAAAAATTGAATACATAGAAAATAAACGATCCAGAATGGAAACACAAAACAATTACGCCTGGGGTTGGCTAGAAATTAGGGATTGCTTCATGATACCGAATGGAATCAAGAAGCAATTATGCGAGATGACTCGGTGGGGGGGTGGGGGAGTTGGTGAGCGTAACGAGCAGGAGGGCAGAGTCCCCCTAGTAGTTAAAAAGAAAAAAATACTCTTTTATAAGCATCCAATGTTCATATTAAAAATCATGTTTAATTTTTTGGCTGCAATTAATGTTTTAACCAGAAAATTTATGTTATAATACATTAATTTGGCATGGGCATCAAATTTAATTACGAAAAACACTCATTTTTTTAAGCAAGCAAGTACATTTATTAAAAATTATATTAGTTTTGCTCTGTTTTGTTTTTAAGATAGGGCAACAGGAAAGAAAAAACGAAGCATTATTTGAACTATTATTTTAGGATTTCTAAATTCATTTCTCATCATATTATCGCAAATTAAGTAAATTACACTATTAATTGATAAAACTATATATATTTTTAAATTATTACACACATTTTTTATTCATAATTTATTTTTTACTTTTTAGTCATTAAAATGTTTCATTATTACGGTTTCACAACCATTTGGCATATTTTGGCAAGCATTTAGTGGTGCTTAATTAGATCCATTGTTGTTTCAACTCATATGCAATTGCATGAATCAAAGTGAATATATGCTGATATCATTTGCAGTGAGATAACAGAAAAATGTCTTAAAATTAATGTATTAATTTATAATTAAATCAGTTCTCAAATCCCTTGCTCAACAACGCAAGACTTTCGGACACATTTTTAAACATAAGATCATACAATTGGCAAATCTGACTATTGAGGCAATTTGGAATCGAAATGCGTTTTTCCTTTTTTTGATAAATAACTTACTTACTGAGTTGTAAGCAATTGTGGTCATGCGGCGACTGCTTTTTCTCCTTTCTCACGATGTTGTGTCGGAAATTCGGTTCAAAATGCCAATTTTGACAGCATTTTCTGAAAGATCTTTTACGTCTACCAAAAAGCGGAAAATGTCTTTTAACTGGATGGTTTCTGAATAAGTAAACATGACAATTTCATGAGTTTCTGAACAAGAATGAATTAAAAAACTTATCAGAAAGCATCCTCTTTGGATTTGAGAACAGTATGTTGCATTGTCATCAGAAACGTACAAAAGTGAATATAATTTTTATTATTCTAACATATCAGGAAAAGGGTTAAAAATCGATTACAAAATTCTACCTTTACATACAATAATCAAGTTAAGCTAAATAAAAGAATATAATAAATAAAAGCTCAAGTGAATTATTAAAAATTGCAGTATGATTGATTTGATAAATGCAGTTTTAACCTTCTAGATTAGAAAGGTGAAACTAAATTATAATTGCAGCATAATATTCACTTCAATATTTTTAAATTCTGAATTTAAAAAAAAGAAGATAATTCTGTGAAGTATGATAATCAAAGAAAATCATTTATTTATTAATTTAAATACATATTTTAAAAGTAACCATCTTTGATTTTTTTTACCATGTTCACATCATGTATTTATATTTTAATTTCTTTAATCAATTCAGAAAGGGAATACTACTAAAGTTTTTTTGCTAGTAGAAAAAGAAGCTAAATTATTTAAGAAAAATGCCTGCATAAAGAATAATTTCTTCAAAATGTTCCATCCTATTGCATTAAAAGTATAGAACACACATAAATAAAAATAAAATTTGCCTAGGAAAAGTATGTACATTATATTGCCATTAATGACCGGCAACTTTCAATTTTACACATTTTGTCGAATATTTAGAAATATACTTGACAGATTCTTCTGGAATTTCAGGATTGAAAAGAACAGGTATGACCTCATATTTAGCAATGTCAATTTGATAAGGGGTGCAATTAGGGGGCCAACAAAAAATCAAAGAAAAAAATAATACTTGGGATCACCCTGTAAAATAAAATGCACGAAATGATCTACCGCTACCGAATATAAATAAACAGACATTGTGCAATATATGTAATATTTTGTGTAAGAATAGCACGTATATTAATAGAGATATAGCGATTTATTTAAAAAAATTAAAAAATTCTTGCATGTTTTTTTCTTATAACATGCAAGGTTTTCAACCAAATTTAACGCCGGTTTCAGAAAATTTGACAAATTATAGTAGAAACAATATAGTGCAATCGGAATATAAATATATTAAATATTTTAGGAAATATGAGCAGTTGTATGAAATAATTTTTATCTGCGCATGCGCGAACGATAACAAGGATAATTTTACATAATTTAATAGTCAACTCTATGGAGCAACGTATTTAAAAAAATCTAGTCAAATATCGTAAAAATTCAGAAAGATATCGGCGTTAGAATGAGCAAATTTTTAGTAGTGCTCTAAAAGCAGCTGAATGATAAGGGATTTTCCACAAATTGTCATTTTTAATTTTTTTTATTTTCATTTTTTATTGATGCTTTAGTTCTTCTTGGATAACCACCAGAACGAGCCTATACCATGATCAAAAGAAGTATAAAAATCGAAGCATTTTTTCCAAATCTACTCGTTGATACTCACTAAATACTAACTTTTTTCTGAAAGTCATTTAATAAAAAATGACAATTTGTGTAAAATCCCTTATCATTAAGCTGCTTTTAGAGAACAACTAAAAATTTGCTCACTTTAACGCTGATATCTTTCTGAATTTTTACGATATTTAACTAGATATTTTTTAAATAAGTTGCTCCATAGAGTTGACTATTAAGTTATGTAAAATGATCCTTGTTATCGTTCGCGCATGCGCAGATAAAAATTATTTCATACAACTGCTCACATTTCCTAAAATATTTAATATATTGATATTCCAATTGCACTATATTTTTTCTACTATATTTTGTCAATTTTTCTGAAACCGGCGCTAAATTTGGTTGAAAACGCTGCATGTTATAAGCAAAAAACATGCACGAATTTTTTAATTTTTTTAAATAAATCGCTATATCTCTATTAATATATGTGCTATTCTTATACAAAATATTACACATATTGCACAATGTCTGTTTATTTATATTTGGTAGCGGTAGATCATTTCGTGCATTTTATTTTACAGGGTGATCCCAAGTATTATTTTTTTTCTTTGATTTTTTGTTGGCCCCCTAATTGCCTCCTTATCAAATCGACATTGCTAAATATGAGGTTATACCTGTTCTTTTCAATCCTGAAATTCCAGAAGAATCTGTCAAGTATATTTCTAAATATTCGACAAAATGTCTAAAATTGAAAGTTACCGGTCATTAATGGCAATATAGTGTATATACTCACAGAACATTTTTTATGAGATTTCAAAATTTTTGCTTGTCATATATCTTAGTTTTCCTTGTTAGAACTAAATTTTCTGCAATTCATTTTTATATTAGGGCAGCTATTTCTTTTCTTTTTGCTCATTAAATCAGAGTTTGCTGCAAATTAATTCAAGTCTTTCTTTCTTTTTTAAAAAAAACAACCAAACACACAGAAAGACTTTTAGTTGCTTTAAAGACTTTTTAGACTCTTTTATATGACTATATATATCTTTGGATATATAAGATATATATGACTATATATATCTTTTCATTTTTAGACTCTTTTATAGCAGCAAACCAACAGTGGCTCAATTTTAAGCTAATACTGTATTTATTTACTTTATCAGAATCATTTACAAAACAAAATTAATATTGTAAAAATATTGAAAACACACTGAATATGTTTACAGCATTGCTAATTTATTTTCAATTTAAATGTTTGATCAGTTTCACTGATATTTCATTAAAAACAATATCTTGTATAATGTCAATATTAAATCTATATTGAATACATGTCACAAAATAATATTGGCAGCATATATAAAATATAAATAATCTAATGCTGGAACAATGCAGTACAAATCTGTTTAAATTCTATGCAAAGATTTAGCCAATAATGATCTGTTAACAGAATTAAACCAGCATTTATCTGGACCATAGTTCTAATTTAGCATTAAAAATGTTATAAGTATGATACCTTTCCCCAGGCATAGATTCACCATCTTTATCACTATCATTTGTCTCAATAATATTCCTCTCTTTAACAGTTTCAAAAGCAACTCCTTCATTATTCTGTCTAGCATCTTTTCCAACACCAGATAGAGAGGCAATTCTCTGACTGAAAAAGACATAAAACATTTAGAATACATAAGAACACAAATATCTAAATGAAACACACAAAAAATAGAAACTATTTATTATAATGATGGATAAAATATTAATAAAATCACATTAGAACTATAGGCTGGTGATCAGCCATACTGTAAATGGTTTCCACCAAAGTGAAGCAGTAAAGAACAAAATAAGCAGGCCACAAACGACTACATGGAAAATAAAATAAAATTGCCCGTTAAAAAATAAACCGTCCAATCACCACTTTTCCTATTAGAAAATTTCACAAAAAATTCATCCCATATGCTCCAAAACATGTACTTCTGCTTCCTCATCACATTGTTTAACAGAATCAATTCCCTCTTCTGTCTGCGAAAGACCTTAAGACCAATTAACATCTATTAGAATAGAATGAAATTTTCCTGCCTGACATTGACAACTCTTCTCTTGTCAGATGCACAATGTCAATATTACAGCATTTATTTAGCCTATTTAATTTATACTAATAATATTAACAGAAATGTAAAAACAATAAGATTCATACTTTGAAGCCTCCATATCATTATGTCATATTACCGTAAAGTTTAGTAAGTACTGAGTTTCATGACAAATATACAAAAAATTCTGTTACAATATGTTAATTTGGCATTCCAAATGTGAATGATTTGGGTGTGAAGGAAAAAATCTATAAATCATTGGTTTATAATTCTATGTCTTTTTTTAGGGTTTCGTTCATATGACGAAACCCTATTCGTCTCGCTCCTCTGTCTGTTCGTCACAGAGCCTGTTCTCAGAAACTATACATGTTAGAGACTTGAAATTTTGGGTACTTACAGGGGTGTAGTGGAGGGTATACGGGGGTATACGCCGTATACCCTCTGGATTTTTTTAAGGAACACCGTATACCCTCTGTTTCTCAAGAAAGCTATAATATATACACTCTAGGGTATACGCTCTGCCTTCAGCGTATACCCTCTGCTTAGAGCGTATAGCCTCTGTTCTTTTTACGACTACATCACTGGGTACTTATAGCTGAACACCTCACATCAAACAACAAATCATAAAATTTTGAAAAAGTTGGTAATTAACCTAATTACGGGATAATTAAATTCTAAAATTAACCAATCAACCTTTTGAATGCAGCTTCGAGCGCACTTTTTCCAAATCCTCCGGAGTTTCTCCTAAGGGTTGCCAGTAAATTCGGCAGATGCTCTATAAAATCAGCCGATGCAGGGTTACGACGGAGTAATTTCAGCAATAAATGAAGTGGGCATTTAAAAAGCGGAATCTCATCTGCGGAAGTATCGGTCGTACAAATTCGTAACAGGTGTAGAAATATGCGGAAAAAATTCTACTTTATTTTGGTATGAATTTCAATTTTCTGCGTAGGGTAGAACGCAAAAAATCGATCGATAAAAATTTAATTTCTGTATTTGAAAAGACAATGAAATGAGATTTCCTTTCAGCGGTACACAGCTGCCGTCACGTTTCAGACATATCGGCGCGGGAGAAATTTAAGCAGAGAACATTTTAATACAAAATTTAAACTTTTTAAATATTAAATTTTTCGATAAAATTTTTCGACATCCGGTCAGGAAATCTCCCGCAGATTTTATACATACCCGGTTCAAAGAGATAGCATAATTACAAGCTGAGATATCAATTATTATTTAATTAATTCCTTTTATTTCCATTAAATGCAAGATTAAGATAGATAGAGGCACGTGCTTTTTTAACGGAGATTTCATTTAAATTAGGAAATCTAACAATTTGCGTGGGTTTTTCGACAGCGGGCTATGAGATAAATAGCAATTTCAGGAAATATCTTAAATTATTGGTTAAGACCGCCACTCGATGTGTTTGAAACTTTAAGATACTTTATAACACATAAGAAAAAGTGTAAAAAAGAATGGAGTATGATATATCGAGGAGTGGAGGGGGGGGGGGGGGAACTAGATTTATTTATTAAATCTTAGCGTTTGTTACCGCAGAAAATGCTTTAAATTCTTGGTTAAGACTGCACTGCCACCCTCCTAGTGTGCGCTCCCTGGTGGTGAAATGCGGAACTAACGTAACGTGATTTTGTTAAAATTAGGAAATATAACAAGGCGATCTGTTTGCAACTTTAAGATACTTCATGACATATAATAAAAAGCTTATAAAATAATGGTGCATGCAATTTCCTGTGAGGGGAGGGCGGGGGAGGGGCGCTGGATTTCTTTTTAAAAAATTAGCATTTATGACCTTTTTAGATGTCGTTTTTTGAGGACTATGATATACTCAGACATGTGCTACTTATGAAAGATAAAAAATGTCAAAATTTTAGTTACCACTATTTCCGAATAGCACTTTCAGCAAATTTCTTAATTTCTTGCTTAAGACCGCCACCAACTCGAGTAACACATCCACAGGTGCTATAGACCCAATCCCCTCGACTAATATACCTACGGATAGGTTGTAAAACGGAGTTTCCTTTGGATAGAGGTTTGTGTAGAATAGAGTGCGCCCCCTGATTGCGAAATGTGGAACTTGTTAGATTTGTAACCCCTGAAAAGTGAAAGTAAAAATCACAGAACATTTCATTTTATTCAAGACAAACTTTCTCATCTCTAATAGACGTGGATTCCTGTGGTCGGCGTGCCCTTTTTCTCTACGCGTACATGGAAGGGTTGCCGTTATGTCGACGTCACGGACTAACGTACTTTGGACTCTTTTTATTCTTTTAACCTTTTCCAATGTATGTATCACTCTCTTTTTCGCTGTTGTAAAATGTAGTCGCTCTGTGAAAATGTGCAGGAAATATTATGCCTGCGTACCAACATATTTTACTCAAGAGATGCTATTAAATATATGTGAAAAGAAAACGTATGATCCGTTCACACAACAATTTAAATACACATAATTTAACAAAGAATCATTTTTCTTTAATACACTTTAGGTTTATGTTTGTGAATATGTACAGAGCTTGCGGAAAGAAGATATCGCCATAAATAGTAGTGACGGGACCGGGGTTGCGCTATCGAGATAACAGGTAAGAGTATTTTTTCTTATTCCTGTTAATGAAATGATTAATAATATAAAGAGCTTACGGCACACTGATTACATGAAATATTAAATTATATGAATATATTTTTGCAAGAGATTATGAGCACTGAATTAGTGCTAAAATAGTGTGTGCCATATTAGAAATGTATATATAATAAGAAAGTGTAAGCATAGGACTAAATATTTTGCTACACGAATATAAGAAAGTGTAAGCACATATTATATGAATATATTGAATGTTATCATATAATTAATATATCGAATTGTTATTCAAGTCAACTTTATATTATTCACTGCAATTTACAGTTAGATAAGAATATATATAAGATTATTTACAATCTATATCAATTTGAAAAATATTAGAGTAATAAAGAAAATAAACAAAAATGAGCATACTGAAAGATGCTATAATTGAAAAACTCACCGTAGATAACTACGATATGTGTAAATTCCGCATAGAGAACTATTTACAAAAAGAAAATCTCTATGACGTAATTATAAATGAGCCCCCAAATCCCGTCACTGATGATTATACTGATAAAAATCGCAAAGCCAAAGCGATTATAAATTTACTAATAGATGATTCGCAGATTATACACACAAAAAATCTGCAGACAGCGCACAAAGTGTGGAATGCGCTTAAGAGTGTGCATGAGAGAAGTAATCTTAGCAATAAATTGTACCTGCTAAGAAAGTTGTATTCTAGCAGGTTAGCCGAAAATGGCAACATGATAGAGCACCTAACTAACATTTATCAGCTTCGCGATAAGTTAACCACTATTGGTGAGAATATTAATAATGAACACCTAGCGGACCTGCTTTTGTGCTCTTTACCATCAAGTTACGATACATTAATCTGTGCTCTCGAAACAAGAAATAATGATGAATTTACACCATAATTTATCCGCGGAAAGCTGGTAGATGAATTTAATAAGCGACAGAACAATCACAAAAATTTCCACAACTCTGCTTTAAAGGTGAAATGTGCACAAAATAGATATACAGTCGTCCCCACTTAATCGGGTAACGGATAATCGAATACCCCGCTTATACGAATAAAATTCGCTAGAACCAAAATCAGTCTTATAGGAATAATGTTAAATTTCCCCACTTTATCAAATATTTTTTACTTGCTGTCCCCGGTTATTCGAATAAAGTCTGAACTGTCTTTCTTACTAAAAATGCATACTTAACCGAAAAATACCAGATTTTCTTTTCTAAAAATAAAATTATTGTTTTCCTACAAAACACGTATTCATTTTCCCCTCTTCAGCATATTTTGGACAAAGGCATGGTGATCCCTCTTTTCTTTCATGGAACTGGAAAAGGTCAGTTCACCTCTGACACTAAGCTGTTGCAATCGATTTCTGAGAACGGATTAGAAAAGAGGTGTCTTACCCGAACAGGTTTAGTTCGAACTTCATACCTGTGAATACTTCTGTGAACATATGCTAACATTCTGGCCGATATTCTTTCTTTAATAATTGACTAGTAAGCACGATGAATACGAAACGAAAGGATTTGAGTTTATGCGATAAAATAAAAGTGTTAGATTCACTAAAAAATAAAAAAACGCAAACTGAAATTGCAAAAGAATTTCAAATTTCTCAAACGCAAGTTTCTAATATTAAAAGAAATGCTGAAAAGATTGAAGAAGAGTGGAGGAGAAATGGAAATTTAGACAGAAAGAGAAAACGTAAATCAAATTTTGATAGTGTTGATGAAGCTGTACTGGAGTGGTTTTCCAGTAAAAGAGCGAAAGGTGCAATGATCAATGGGCCTATGATCATGGAAAAAGCTGAGTCAATAGCGAAGACTGTTGAAAATGGTGAAAGTTTCTGTGCATCCAAAGGTTGGCTTTATAGGTGGCAACAAAGGAATAATTTAACTTTTAAAACTGGACATGGTGAAGCAGGATCAGTTGATACTTCATGCACAGTCATGTAAAGGAACTTTGGAGCTTATCCTTGCAAAATACAGTCCAGATGACATCTTTAATTGTGACGAGACTGCACTCTTTTATCGAGCTTTACCGACAGGCACTTTAGCTGAGAAAAAAGAAAAGGTTGCTGGATTGAAAATAAATAAAGATCGGGTCACATTATTATTGTGCGTAAATCAAACCGGAACAGAAAAACTTCAGCCTCTAATGATAGGGAAAAGTAAAGGTCCAAGGTGTCTAAAGAACGTAAAAAATCATCCCGTGAAATATACTCATTCTCAAAACGCATGGATGACAGGACAAATTTTTAAAAACTGGCTGATGAAGCTAGATATGGATTTCAAAAAACGCAACAAAAAAATTGTGTTGTTTTTAGATAACGTAAATAGTCATAAAATCGATGACAGTTCTGTACATCTCACTAATATTAAACTACAATTTCTGCCTCCCAATACAACATGCAAAATTCAGCCCTTAGATCAAGGCATAATTAGATCATTCAAAGCCCTTTACCGAAGACAAGTAATCAAAGATCTTTTGCATCATTTGGATGATATCGAATCCTTTGCTGGCATCCATAAGAAAATAAACCTTTTAACAGCCATGCACTTTTCTAAAAAAGCATGGGACAGTGTACCTGTAAAAGTCATTGAAAATTGCTTCAGAAAAGCGAAATTTGTGAAATTGGAAAATCTCGAACGCGAAATACGGGATGATGAAACCATAATTTATGATTATGATGAAAGTAGAATTCAGGATTTGGAGGAATTTGAGACAGGAGACTTCGGAGAGCTAAAATTTACTCAGACGGAACTTGTGCAATTTATTGAATTGGATGAAAATGAAACGACGGAAGACGATGAAGAAATGACTATATCTTCCTCGCAAGAAAAAGATAATGAGAGCGATGGTGAGACAATTGAGTCACCCCCTTCTCTAAATGAAGTAAATACATCATTTGCTATAATTCGCCGACAC
The DNA here is from genome assembly GCA_963932465.1 of Maratus speciosus. NCBI lineage: Eukaryota > Metazoa > Arthropoda > Arachnida > Araneae > Salticidae > Maratus > Maratus speciosus. The sequence continues at coordinate 140,017,180 of OZ010793.1, forward strand.
TTTGAGGCTTGTGGAGGTGATTATAATGTACTTTATAAATTAGAAAAAGAAATACAGAAGTGTTCCACGTCCGATAAAAAACAATCAACTATCACAGCTTTCTTTCAGCCAAAGTAATATGTACTTAAATTTAAATTTTTTTGGAATATTAAAAATCCATAGGTAAGTATAACATTTGTCTTTTATGCTATCTATTTTTGTCTTTTTTTTATTTTTAATGTTATTTCCATGTTATTTTGTTACATATGTGTTATTCTACCATATCGCAATAGATTAATGTCATCTAAATGATTCCCCGGATATTCGAATACCCCGCTTAATCGAATACAACTTGTCGGAACCGTCAATATTCGTTTAAGCTGGGACGACTGTAGTAAATTTTGTAAATACTGCAAGAAGACCTCGCATAATATTGAAGACTGCTGGAAATTAAAAAACAAAAACAATGAGAAACCAAAACCAAAACATTTCAGAAACCAATTTAACAATATGCCTAACAGGTCGGCAGTGTGTTTTCAAGATAATGTAAGCGCGAACGGTTCTAAAAACAAAAATTTCGATAAGGAAAAACGCGCAGACAAAAACATAACATTTTTCATTGGTAATGGTTCTAAAGATCTCTGGGTCATAGATTCAGGGTCTTCAACCCACATTTGCAACGACAAAAATAAATTTCATGACTTCAATTATGATAAATCGAATGTCACTATAGCAAACGGTCAAGAATTACATTCTGACGGTTACGGATCGGTAATATTAAACACTGTTATGTCAGATAACACAAATAAAACCATAACATTGAAAAATGCTTTATATGTTCCAGAGATCGAAACAAATTTAATTTCCATCAAACAAGCTACCGAAAATGGTTGTGTAGCTATATTCAAAGATAATATGTGTAAAATAACTCATGAAGGTGTAACATACCTTGAGGGTCATATAAATAATAATTTATATGAAAGTAATTTGAAATCCGGTTCTACTCAAAATGTATATATAATAAATCATTGTGAAAGGAAAAATTGTTTACATAAGTGGCACGTAAGGTTGGGTCATCGAAATATTAACCACATAAAGGAATTAGTTGATAAAAACATGGCATCAGGGATTCAAATTGATAACTGCAAGCACAGTAATGAATGTGAAGTTTGCCTCGCGTCAAAATTAACCCATATGCCTTACCCCAAACACGCTAGTTTTAGAGCTACGAGAGCAATTGAGCTGGTCCACAGTGACCTGTGTGGCCCTATGCAAACAGCAACGGTTGGGGGGAAATATTATTTTCTAACCTTCGTCGATGATTTTAGTCGTTTTACAGTTATATATTTGCTAAGGAACAAATGTGAAGTTTTCTCAAAATTTAAGGAATACGCAGCAATGACTGCTAACAAATTTGGCAGAAAAGTGCAGGCAATTCGGTCCGATAACGGGGGAGGGGGGGGGGGAGTATTCGAGTCAGGAATTCAAAGATTATTTGAAAAGTGAGGGAATTAAACATCAATTTACCATACCGTACTTCTCGCCCCAAAATGGGGTTGCAGAGCGTAAAAATCGCACCTTAATGGAGATGGGACGCTGTCTTCTTAAGGAAAGTGGTCTTCCTAATTCGTTCTGGGGGGAAGCGATATGTACAGCGACGTACATTCAAAATAGGCTCCCAACTTCATCCTGCGATCGGACTCCGTATGAAAAATGGACTGGTCGTAAACCAGACCTTTCTAACATTAGAACTTTTGGTTGCCACGCATATGCATATATTCAAAAACCAAATAGGAAAAAGCTGGACGACATCGCGCAAGAAGGTATATTTGTCAGATATGACAACAGAAGTAAGGGTTTTAGAATTTGCACGGATGGAAGGAAAATAGTTATAAGTCGGACAGTAAAATTTTTAGAGGATGATAATCATGACTTAGTTAAAAATAATGCGTCAGATGGAAATAAAGAAATAGTTAGCGATAAAAATCCACAGCCAAAATTACAACTAATTGACGAGGAAGAGAATAACACCGAAAATGATATGCAAAATCAGGATGGGAACACAAATGTAACAGGCACCCCACAGACTTTACCACGTAGATCTGATAGATCTAATAGAGGGGTTCCCCCTGACAGATTCGCGTTTTTAACAAATGATGTAAGAATAAAAGAGCCAAAATGCTGGGATGATATACTGGAAATAGAAAATCCCCTGAAAAGGCAAAAATGGATAGTGCTACCTTGGACGAAATAAATTCTCTCAAAGAAAATTGTACTTGGGAATTAGTTGAGGTCCCACCAGGGACAAAGGTAATCGGTAGCAAATGGGCATTTAAGTCGAAGTACAACAGTCAAGGTAAAATAGAAAAAACAAGGCAAGGCTAGTGGCTAAGGGTTTCTCCCAGAAATACGGGATTGACTATGATGAGACTTTCACACCCGTTGCGTCTCACACTACTATAAGAAGCTTTTTAGCAATGGCTTTGTACAAAAACTTACGCCTTAGACACATAGACATTAAGACGGCCTTCCTACATGGGGAGTTAAAGGAGGAAGTTTATATGTGTCAACCTGAAGGATATGTTGTCCCCGGATCTGAACATAAGGTTTGTAAACTTAAAAAAGCGATTTACGGGTTAAAGCAAGCAGCGAGAGCTTGGAATATGAAAATACATGATTCGTTAACAAAATTAGGGTTTAGCCAAAGTTCGATTGACAAGTGTCTATACAAATGAACAACAAATAATGAAACAATTTATATAATTGTTTACGTTGACGATCTCCTCATCGCGGGGGAAGATAATAACATTGATAAACTAATACGTCAGTTAAAGAAAGAATACCCTGTGACGGACTTAGGCGATGCTAATTATTATTTAGGTATAAACATTAATCGGCCTAATCAAAATACAATGACCCTAGATCAAATTAACAAAATTCATGAACTAGTAATTAAATTTGGCTTGGAAAATTCAAAACCAACCGATACTCCTATGGAACCGGGCTATGTTAAGTTAAACAATGACGAAAATCTTTTACCGGATAATGTAAACTATAGACAGGCGGTCGGCGCATTACTATACATTTCAACCGTTTCCCGACCAGATATTAGTGCAGCTGTTAACATTCTATGTCGTAGAAATGAACGTCCCAGAACTAAAGAATGGGAAGCCGTTAAAAGAACCATTAGATATTTAAAAACTACTATCGATTTAAAGTTAATGTATACCAATTTCGAAGAACCTGTCTTGAGGGCATACGCCGACTCTGATTGGGCAAATGACCCACAAGATCGAAAATCTGTATCAGGCAATCTATTTTTCTTGGGGTCCAACCCGATCTTATGGACATCAAGACGTCAAAAGTGTCTCGCAATGTCTTCAGCAGAATCTGAATTTATATCAGCTTCCAGTGCTGCACAAGAAATCTCTTGGCTAATAAACTTATTAACAGAACTGGACATGCCACAGCAGTGCCCGATAAGCTTGATGGATGATAACCAATCCGCAATAAAACTTGAAGAATCCGATAAGTTCCATCATAAAACGAAGCATATTGATCTTCGTTACAATCATATAAGACACTTAGTGGACAATGGAATCATAAAACTCCGCTACATCAATACTCAATACTGACTGCTGATCTTCTAACCAAACCCCTTCCCAAACCTAAGTTTGGCTTCCACAGAAAAACAATTCTTAACATTTGATATAATGCTTCAGGGGTTAAAGGGGGGTGTTAGATTTGTAACCCCTGAAAAGTGAAAGTAAAAATCACAGAACATTTCATTTTATTCAAGACAAACTTTCTCATCTCCAATAGACGTGGATTCCTGTGGTCGGCGTGCCCTTTTTCTCTATGCGTACATGGAAGGGTTGCCGTTATGTCAACGTCACGGACTAACGTACTTTGGACTCTTTTTATTCTTTTAACCTTTTCCAATGTATGTATCACTCTCTTTTTTGCTGTTGTAAAATGTAGTCGCTCTGTGAAAATGTGCAGGAAATATTATGCCTGCGTACCAACATATTTTACTCAAGAGATGCTATTAAATATATGTGAAAAGAAAACGTATGATCCGTTCACACAACAATTTAAATACACATAATTTAACAAAGAATCATTTTTCTTTAATACACTTTAGGTTTATGTTTGTGAATATGTACAGAGCTTGCGGAAAGAAGATATCGCCATAAATAGTAGTGACGGGACCGGGGTTGCGCTATCGAGATAACAGGTAAGAGTATTTTTTCTTATTCCTGTTAATGAAATGATTAATAATATAAAGAGCTTACGGCACACTGATTATATGAAATATTAAATTATATGAATATATTTTTGCAAGAGAACTAACAGATTTCGCAAAAGGATAAAGTGTTTTAAAGGAATATTAAACGAAAACCTCTGTGCGATCTGTGATCACACTTACCCACTTGTTTTTAAGGTTGTGTGTCTCGAGAGGAAAAAACAAAAGACTTATAGCCTTATTTTGTTGTTCACTTGTCTGTCAAGACTTTTTTTAAAAAAACAACAGAGGGTATAAAGTTGAAATTAATATCAAATAATAAGGTCCATGGTCCCATTGTTGTGTAAAAATTCCGAGCTTCTAACTTAACACAATAAAAAGTTATGGCCTTAAAATAATGTTTTTGGAAATTAAGATTACGGAAAATCATATAATAACTCAACATATAATTATTGTTATTCTAAAACAAATTTTTAAAAGTCCTTTCGGGCTGTACCAGGAGAAAAAGATAGATTCCTTTTTTTGGTTTTAAGATTTTAGCTAATTTTACTTGATAACACAAAGCTGAAATATGAGGAACCAAACAGTGGATTCATCCTTAAATTTCATTAATACTGAATTTGAAAGAGAATTTCACCAAATTAGACAACTATTTTGCAGTTGGCTTCATTTATGATGATTTATTTTTGTCAAATTTTCTGACATTTCACTATGTGTTGTTGAGCTTGGTAAGGATTTGATGCTAGTGGATTTGAATAACATGTGTCCCAAAAATGGTATCATATATTTGAAAATCTATATTGTTTTATTTCTATTATTTTTATATTAAATTCATATAACTTAAATATCATTCTGTTTCTCAAAATTTGCTTTTTTCCCAAGTACACTGCAGTGAGTGATACATTTATACCACTTGCCATTTTTGAAAAATTCATTTTCTAAATAGACCTGTCATTTTTTAGACACCCGGTATATAGTTTTAAGTGTATAAGAGTTAGAACAATAGTTACAACAATTAAAAAAAAATTATGAGAAACCACATTCATTAAAACTCATAAATTAAACCCGTTTATAACGGAATCTCTTATTTTTAATCTGTTGTCTTATTCAAAATATTAGCTTCCTGGAATTTCAAATGCTATATCTCAGTTTTTTTTAAATAAAGAAAAAATGATCTGCAATCCTTGTACTGAGGCTAAAAACATAACAGAAAAAACTTTTAGGATTCCTAAATTTTTTGGACATCTTTTTGAATTTGAAAGCTTTAAGTGGACGCCATTTTTAAACAAGAAGGTGGATGATGCTGGTCAATGAACTCGCTCTAGACTCGAGACCTTGGTAAATCCTGTCTCAAGCACATTAAAACCCATTTTTAAAAAAATCGTATGACAAAAATCACACGCACATATGTATACAGTGAAACCTACCTGTGTGACTACCTCCATTAAGCAACCACCTCCCTGAACGACCATATTTTTATGGAACGAAATTTATTCCCATAGGCTCAATACTAATTTTATCTCCATTCAGAGACCATCCCAATTGAACTCCCTCCATGAGCGACCCACTTCTTTGAAGAAAATGAAAGAAATTCCGTTTTTTCCTGGTCACTTGAAGAAGGCTTTATTAGAAAAATAATTACGAAGAGCGCATTATTCATCAAACTTCTAAACTAAGTTTAGAATTTTTATTTATTCCAGTAACTTTTAAGTGTTTAAACACCTTTGTGCCTTTTTAGGCAATGAATTTTACTCTGATGACAAATTAAGGATGACGGTCAATAAACTCCCCTGCCCTATTCTGTCAGGAAACTCTAAAAAAATAGATAAATTAATGAAATCGTCATTATTTGATCCCGTCCAAAAAAAATTTGCACTTATTTACTGAACTTTTAAAGTACTTGGAAATAAAAGTTATAAAAGATAAAACCGTAAAATCAAAGCAAACGTAAATGTATTCATTTTTTAAACTCTGTAGTAATTAACTTTTGTTTTGATACTTAAATTTTCATATTTTTTCCTAATGTAATGAATAAATTCTAGTAACATTAATTGTTACATTTTTTGAACAATTAAAATCTAGATTTAAAGATGACCTCCATTAAGAGACCACCTCTCGGAGCGACCAATTTTTATTGGAACGGAACGTGGTCGCTTTAGGGAGGTTTTACTGTATCAACATTTTGACGGACTGTGGTTTTGGGGTCTGGAGGTCATGATCAGTGAAAATATACGAAAAATTTCCAAACAGCTATAATAAGTAACTTCCCACTTTTTGTAATGGAAGCTACCTAAAATCCAATTAAAATTTTGGCTCATATGCCTATAGAAAAAACACAAATAGCAATATGCTTACAGTACAATTTTTTTTTTTCAAAATTGTAATTATTAATTATTGAATGTTATCATCATAACATGAACTTTTTATCTCGTTTTCTGAATACTTTTCTTAAGTCATGTCCTATCTTGGATTTATTGCTCCTGAAATGCTCCAGACAAAAATATAATCTACTATTTACCTGACTGAAAAGAAGGGTTATGTGTTTCACGCGTATCTGTGTATGTGGATTTCTTTATACCCTCGAAACATCCCAACAGCTGGATGGATTTTTATGAATGAGGTCTCTATAGATTCGTCTTAATCTTCGAATGGTTATAGGATAGGTTTTGTTTTTATAAATTCAAAACGGCGGCTGTAAAATAAAAAATGGCACTAGAGACGAAAAAAAAATTACGCACCATATTGAGTGGCATATCATTGGATAGGTCTTTCAAAATGAAGACTATGTTTCATTGACCATTTTGTAGTCAGAAGCTCAGTTTAAACATTATACAACCTGGAAGTTGTGTACTTTGGATCTCTACCTTTACTGTAACTCTAACCTTCATAATAGACATCTATAGGCCTCATCAAAAGAGTGTTTGTAGATAGGAACTAATAATTAAACACAACTTAAAAGTCATCAATACAAGTAAATAAAAAAAAAAAGGTAAGTAATATAAAAAATAGTTTCATATTGATGAGAAATAATTAATTAGTTCGCTTTTTACGCAGTCGGGTTTTTAAATTTTTTAAATTTAATATATTATTTAACATAAATATTCAATAATTTTTTAAAGCATAGATGTATAATTTCATCTCTTTAAATATATCTGCAGATGCTGATTTTGTAAAATCTGTTTCTAGATCTTCTCTGCAGGTATATAAAGAAAAGAAGTTATAATATTTGTAAATACCTAATACAAATGTATACTTGAAAAAAATATATATAAATAAAAAATGTTTTACATTTTTATTCTTAAAAATTTATTTATTTTCTCAAAATCAGGTTAATTTTATGCACCAGTAAATGATTTTATATATAAATATACATAAAGTACCTTGCGGCTCCAACACCATCAATTCTTTCAATTTGATGATCCTCTCTTTCTGTATTTCTTTTCAAAGCTTCTCGCATGTCCTAAAAAGAGATGTTGCATTAGCAGACCAAAAAATTACAGTTACATTAGGTCAAAATCTTTACTATAGCCATAAAGTACTTTTAAATAATGTCCCGCCCTAATATTTCTCTTGATTAGACAAATATACCATTTTTGAAGACAGAATGATTTTTCTGTCCGTGTGCAGGAAACTGCTGTCAAATATCATGAATTAGATACAAGTATATCAGCTAATCTACAAATATTCCTTATAAAAAATATTTTCTTTAACAATAAAAAAATATTTATACCATCCCTATCTAAGATCACATTCTGTAACAGCACAAAAATGATAAATTTAGCTAACTTAAAATAGCTGCTGAGTGATAATTTTTACCCGAAATATATACAGTGAAATACCCACATAACAAAATTTTGGAGGTACATATACATATATTCAGACAGACTTGAACACAATAAATACAATAACCCAACAGGAGAGAAAAATTAGCCGGGGCCAGGACTTGAACCTGGGTCCACAGCATAATGTGCTGTTGCTTTACTACTAAGTAAAGATGAAAATAAGCACTCGCCAGTCGCCACTTGGCGACTAAACAGGAAAAACTGGCGACTAAAAATATGGAAAGTACCGGCCGGAAAAGTACCGGAAAATGCAGGATTTTCCAAAAGGGATTTCGTCACAGAATCGCGGAAAAAAACTCCGCGAATTTCGTAGAAAGATCACGAAAAAACGCACATTTCGTCAAAAGATTGCGAAAAAAATGTAAATTTTGTCGAAGGATCGCGGAAAAAACCAAACATCGTCAACAGATCGCGAAAAAAACGCGCGTATTTCATCAAAAAATCGCGAAAAGAACAAGAATTTTGTCAAACTATCGCGAAAGAAACCGCACATTTCGTCAAAGGATCGCAAAAAAACCTGAACTTCGTCAAAGGATCGCTAAGAAATACAAATTTCGTCAATAAATCGCGAAAAAACGCAAATTTTGTCAAAGAATCGCGAAAAAAAGCGCGAATTTTGCCAAAGAATCACGGAAAAAAAACGAGACTTTGTCAAAAGATCGCGAAAAAAACCGCACATTTCGTCAAAGGATCGCGGAAAAACCCGAATTTCGTCAAAGGATCGCTAAGAAACCCAAATTTTGTCAAACGATCGCAGAAAAAACGCGATGAATCGCGTAAAAAACGCAAATATCGTCAATGGATCGCGTAAAAAACGCGAATTTCATCAATAGATCGCAGGAAAAAAGGCGAATTTTGTCAAAGAATCGCATAAAAACGAGAATTTCGTCAAAGAATCGTAAAAAAAACGCACATTTCGTCAAAGGATCGCGGAAGAAACGCAAACATCGCCAATAGATCACTGTAAAACGCGAATTACATTAAAGTATCGTGAAAAAAACGCATAATTAGTACCAGAAGGGACCCCCCCCCCCCCCACCTTTACATTTCAGAAAATTTGTTGTAAATTTCAGATTTTTTTTTCTTTTGTTTAAGTACCTGAGCATAGTGAGGCTTTTTAAAATCGATTGGAAATTAGTGTCTCAAGTTTATTCAGGAATGATTCTGTTCCGGATTTTCCGAAAATTAAAAAAAAATTGTGGCAGCCATTTCCGAAAATTCTAAAAAAATCGGTCATAAATCCGAAAATTCGGACGTAAAATATATCGCGAATTTCGACAAATGGTCGCCGAAAAAAATCAATTTCGTCAATTTTCGACGAAAAATCGGTAATTTTGTCAAAGGATCGCGGGAAAACGCAAATTTCGTCAGAGGATCGCGAAACAACGGCGAATTCCGTTATAAGATCGCGAAAAAACGAGAAATTTTGTCATAAGATCGCGAAAAAGCGGCAAATTTCGTCATAAGATCGCAAAAAAGCGGGAAATTTCGCCATAAGATCGCAAAAAAGCGGGAAATTTCGTCATAAGATCGCAAAAAAACGGCAAATGTCGTCGTAAGATCGCAAAAAAACGGCAAATTTCATCAAAAGATTGCTAAAAAACGACAAATTTCGTCAAAAGATCGCGAAAAAACCACAAATTGCGTCAAAGTGGCATGAAAAAAAAACATAGTTCGTGCCGGGAGTGGATTTCTCTCTCTCCCCCCTTTCCCCTATCTCTGTTGTAAACCTTTCAAAAAATTTGCTGTGAATTTCAGATATATATATATATATATATATATTTTTTTAAACTCAGAATCACCTCTGTTCATTAAAACAATATGAATTAAAATATTTTTATTTAGTACATAAATTACTTTTTTTACTCTAAACTCATATATTTTTAAGTTAAATATTCAGTGACATAAATGTACTTACTGGCTACTAAGCTACCCTGGCCAATATTCTAGCTTGACAATTTCTCACTAATAAACCATGTTGGAGAAAATAAGTTTAATTAAAATTTTGGAGATTTCCAAATTTAGTTGGTTATTGCCATATTCAGTGCAGTACCTATATTATATCATCAAATATTTACAGACAAAAAGTTTAACATTTAATAGAGATGAAGAAAATTGGATATTTGCACAGAGTAATATATACAACAGTGATTGCAAGAGGAGTTTCTGCAATCATATTTTGCAATGATGTGTATTTTTTGTTGTTATATATTTCAAAGTTCTTAACAAAAACCGCTTAATTCATATAGGCATTTATGCTTCCTGTCTGTTTGCTTATCAGTTACAATACATTCGCTAATGTGGAGATTTTAAAAACTATTAAATAATCTCCTATAATTGGGTCCACTGCCAAATGACATATCTTAGCTAATACGATTTGGTGCAATGATTTTTTTTTTTTTTTTTTTGTGAAAAACCTTTAATAATATCCACATATACTGTTGGTAGTATCTTTTTGTTTCATGTCAACCTTAGCTGTAGACTCGATTAAGGAAGATTAGAAAATGTGTCTTTATTCTCAACTAATCCTCTTGGTTAATCTGTCATAATCAGGTTGCATACTAATTGACGTATTTTAGTAAATATGGTTTGGGGAAACATAGAACTTTTGGAATCCACTTTAGATAATCAAATTCTCTTTAAATCACATTTGCTGTCAGTATTGCCCATATTTTTACTCTTTGCATGCAATATAATTAAAATTCACCATTTTTTTTTTTTTTCTAGATGCCAATCTTATTTCTCTTTGATTTCCTTTCTTGGTACAATTCAGGAGTTTTCATAACTGCATAAGCATTTATGCTGAATGTCTGTCTACTAACTTTTAAATTCTATAACAATTTCTGTGTGTTAACTACATAATTTATTCATTTGCAGATCAAGTAAATTTTATCTACAATATCGGCCCTGATTCTAACTAATGAATTAAAATCAGCATGTATTTCTCAGAATATATCTCCTAAACAAGATCTGAAGTTTTAGTTTAACAATCAGCTTCAAACAATGTTTGCATGAATATTTTCAGAAAATAAAAAATATGTATACAATTTTGTTGAAAAAGGTCAGCACTCTCTTTTAACCAATTCCCTCTCCTAAAACACTGCTGAGTTATTTTTTGATTCCATTTAAATATGATTCTATAATTGTTAATATGCATTATTTTGTCATTCATTTGATGCTGAGCATTTACACTGGACTTGGGAAGGAGAAGGGCAAGGTACACATTCTAAATAATAAGTTTAATTACATCGCATTTACTAAACTTAAAAAAAAAAAAAAAAAAAAGATAATAATAATAATACAACTTTCACTGTACCTCTTTAGTTAATGTCTGAGTTTTCTTCACAATATTATGGCCACTGGAATAAAAACAAGCAATTTAAACAATTTTATTATGGGTTTTGAAATGATTTAATTACAGAAAGATTCCAATATTTAAATATATTTTTTAAACTTGTTTCTTATAACTGGTAAGTTTAAAACAATATTTATAAATTCCTTTTCCTTTTTTTTTTCCTTCTCTCTTGCCATCATTCTACTTTTCTGACATCCCCCCCCCTCCCCCTGCCCCGGGGTCCTGTTATTGTGAAATTGTGAACAGCTTTTTACATCTGTGAAAAATCTAGTCATAATTTTGTGAATTTGAAAGTGATCGTTATATTCAGGTTTTTTGTTTATACATTTTTAAGAAGATATATGTATGTAAAATACATATACTTTCTTTATACAGTATGGAACCATTTATCTGGAAACCAGTTAATCGGAAAACCAGTTATCCAGAATGATATTTCTGATAGACTGATTTCAGAATCTTTGCAGAAAAAGGTGTCACACACTGCCAGTTTAACATAGGTTTTGCTTGAAACAATTGTATAATTTGATGATAACATCTAGTATTTGAAATGAAAACATATTTAGTTGTATTTTATATCTTTAATTTTTATGCAGAGGAAACAGAATTTTTGTTCCTAAAGGATTCCCATAAATTACCTCATTTTAAACTCTAACTTTTGATCTTTCTTGCATTGATTAAAGTAATCCAAGTAATCTAATAATTTAAAATCAGAAATAATGTCCCAACCACACATATTCCACAAAACTTAACAAATGGATGCTGCTTTAATGCACAACCAGTTAACCAGAAAAACCAGTTATCCGGAATACATCTGACCCCAAGCATTCCAGATAAATGGTTCTGTACTGTATATGTAAAAGGGACAGGTCAAATTTTACTTTTAAATGATGAAATTTGCGAGAGGTTCAGTTTAGGGGCTGTACATATATAATGTCATCTACGTTTTGGTAATTTTTGACCCCCTCCCACTCCTTACGATATCAAACGTTATCATCTCTCGAACCCCACCCCCTCCCCGGTAATATCATTATCAGGTTCTAAATTTTTTTTCTTTTGTTTGAAGTGGTATATAAATAAGGTTATACATTTATTTTTTGCATACTTTATTGATTCAAGAGAAGTAGAGATGGAAAATATAGTTAATTTTGGTTAACAGGTTCCATCGTTTCACTCTTGCACAGGTAATAGGTTCCAGCAACCTGTTATTTTTGTAACATATAACTAATCGCTACATATGATGTCAACGGATGTTTCAATTAGAAGGTATTTAAACAAAATGCTTGAAATAGTTTTGGGACGTAAGTATAGATGCTGTTTTCCATTGAAATGAATCCACACCATTAAATTAGTTTGTGGTTTAAAAAATATTTTCTGCAAGACAAAAATTTACCCAGTTATGACACTATAAATTTCATGCATTTTCAGTGTTTTTTGGCACTAAAAACACATTTTTTCATTTATTGTAAAAGATCCTAAAATTCAAAGTATCATAACTCAGTAATTTTTGGTCGTATAAGAATCAATTTTTACTGTTTTACTTATTAGAACATGGAGAAACATTTCCTAAACAAAACTTATGATGCGAACCAAGCATTGTGTAAAGTTTGGAATTTCTTAACCATTTAAAAAATTATTATTTTAACACAAATTGTTTTTATATGATGCAGAACAAAATGTAAAAGACTTTTGTAACTGGAAATAAACCTCTAATACTGACGATTATTAGCTATTGGTAAACAATAATAAAAGATGCCCTATATAAACATAAACACAGTTTTAAAAGCCCGATTGGTAAAAAAAAGCGAAATTTGATCCCCGACTTCATTGCAATCATATCCATTAACACATATTTAAAGTGAATACCATAAGAATACATACATATTATTTATAAACATTTAATCAAATTCAATTCATCCAAACAAATTTCTTACGTACAAATTTGTTTTTCCAATTAATTACAGTTGTATATTAAAACTAAGTGTCCTCACAGATTTTACGATACTATTTTCTTTCTTTCATTTTTTTCAGTAAAATAAAATCACAGATATAAGAAAAAGCTTTCCAGCTCATATTTTTCAAAAATGCAATAATAAGAAAGTGAAAAAAAGAAATTAATAATAATAATAAGATAAGAAGAAGAAAATAACCCCGTCCCCCCCCCCACCCGAAAAAAAATCTAGCATCAAAAACCTTCTCCCTCCAATTTAAACATTTAAATTCAAAGAAACCACCATGCCAAGTCAATGTGCGCCGCCCAAAGAATCGAAATTAAAAAACACCTTTACACTTCTATCCTCTACTCATATCCGTTACTTGATCGAGACCTTTCCATTCCAATACCAAAAACGCGAGAAGTCCTTTTCCGTTTCATTCCAAAATACTCTATCAACTCAAATCATTTCGCACTAGCTTATTTATCTACACAACAAATTGCAATTATTTAAAATTTTATCCATGGTCCGTGATTTTATAAATCTGAAGAGTAAAACGATCTTTGCTTCATACCGATTACTTGCAATAAAATACTACCAAATTATAAATGATTGACCGAAACTTTAACAGATAATGAAAAATGAATAATAAAATACGTGTTATTTTCCAGCCAATGAATGGCCAGATTTTTCTAAGGAATTGGTGTGTGATTGGCTTATTGAGAAATTGCTTCCCAGCTATTAAGCTTTATTCGCTTTTTTTCAGCTGTTTGTTTAGCCGCTGAAGTTTTGAAAAGACATGGAAAGCAGATGTTTGATTTATTCTCGCTTTGGCATGTTGTAATAAGAGTTCATAAGCATTTAAAATAGGACTATTTTAAGTACATTTTTTAAGCTCTTTTTTTAATATTGAAAACAAATTTCGGAAATTTTATTTTTATTATAATTTTAATGTGTACTTCTAAAAAACAATTATTTCACCTCTTTTTTAATACTTTGCTGGTACTGTGTTATAAATTTAACAGGGACTTTTCGTTAATCTGTTACTAAATAATGAACTATACAACAATAACATTGTTATTTATCCTAATACATTAATTAATGCCCATCTCTAAAGAAAAGTGAATAAAATATCTCTTCATATATGAAATAACTATATAACAAATAACACTTAAAAGAAATAGTTACTATTTAAAAGTATTTAATAATATTTTTTTGTAACAGAATGCATTCAACAGTAATGCCTTCTTGCACTTGCCCCTGCATAGAATAGGAATAGAAGAATAGGAATGCCAAACATTGGGGTATTCCATATTTTGGAATTAAATAGTTTTATAATCATTTAACGATTTTAATAATTTCTTTGCATTTTCATAAAAATAAATAACAGACTAAAAAAGATAATATACTATTTATGGAACAATTTTTTTGAAAAGGCTATTTTTAACACAAAGAATTTTTGAAGGGTCCTGTTTTAAGGTGAAAAGTTTTGTGAAGGGTCCTATTTTAAGATGAAATATTTTGAGAAGGTTTCCTTTAAAGGACTTAATTTCTTCCTAAGCAGATCTCTGATAAATGTCAAACAAACACAGCAGAAAAAAGTTAACTATAGTAGGAAAAATCACAAGTAAAACAAATGAGATGAAACTAAACAGATAGCAGAAAAAAAGTACAGTAGCAGTTCAAAAGCAGAACAATTCATAAAATTTTCTTATATAGAAACTTATACTGAATATCTATTAAAAAATAAAAAAGTGAAAAAAATTAATGTGAAGGGAACTTGTAGAAAGGGGATATACTCAAAACAGAATTGCTATCATCACAAATTTCACATAAATGACCACCAGGACCAGATAGTTCATAACCTACAGCTTCTTTGACATACTAGCAAAGCTATGTGAGTACTTGAACTTATGAAAAAGATGGCAAAGGCATGTTTTTTTTTTTCTTCTTCTTCTTCGCAGTAGCAAGGACTGATTTTGCAAAAGGTGATGTAGCTTTTGTCAATAACAATTGCAGGTTGACTAATAGTCTAACAGATGGCAGAGATCTTTAGTAGTTATTGAGTTGAAGCAAAAAGCAATTTAAAATAGTTGATTGGAACATGATGCAACATACATTAACATAACAAGCTCTGTTGACAGAGGTAAACCTGTGAGATTGTTTTGTAACAGTGGTTGGCAGAACTATGACAGAATCGACGAAAGTTAGTTAATTGTGCCAGAACAGAAGTAGGAGCTTTTTATCTTTATATGATACAATCATAGATGGCTTTAAACAAAAGCTAGAAAAGATCTCTCTCTAATAGACAGTAGAGATGAGATGGCTCAATCTCAGCTGGAGGACCAGGGTCAAAATGGGCTTGGACTTTTCTTTTACACTAGACTCAGGCTCAAAGTGACAATTTTATTTATTCACAAGTTCAAAAAAGAAAAACTTGCTATTTCAGAAACAAAAATGAAGCCTAAGTTTCTTAAACTGTTTTACAACCCTTTAAAAACCAGTTTGAAAAAAAATTAAATTGGTATTGATGGCATAAAAGGAAAAATATTCTATCTGATTCTGAAGCTTTAGAACAGTCAGTGCTAGTAACAAACTGAAAGCTGTGGAATATCTCTTGTCTATCCCTGCTTTCTGTTTGAAGTCCTTTTCAAGAATTACTGAAAAACATAATTCATGTCTTTCTGACACAGTTGTGCAATGATATTTTAAAAGAATAAAAATTGCAACTTTTACAGATTTCTGCCAGTAGTAAAATTTGCTATTTTAAACAGATTTTCAGGAACATAAAAATCACAAAATGTCATCATGATTGAGTGTTTAGGAATAGTACTTTTTTCCTATATAATAAGAGACTTTTAAATGGGAAGATTAATCCTGAAGCAATTTTAAAACTAACGATTTTCTCCTGCATATATCAGTATCAGGCTTGGGCTCTGATGACACAAAATTTTTTAGGTTCAAATTTCAAATTGTTGAACCCGGGCTCTGAAAACAGAGCCTGTCCTCTTCTCTAATAGACAGATCTCCAGAGTCAACAAAATCTGGGATCTTTAGAATAGGCTATTTTTTTTTATTTGATGAATCACTAGCATATTTGATAAATTTGCTTGAAAAAGTACACTTTTATCGAATATACATGCTACATCTCTAAAAGTCATCTTACAGCTTTTTTTCTGTACTAAAATGAATCAGTCAACCATTTATAACAAACAAAGTTTATACTAACGGTTATGTATATAACTTCACCAGCACAAATATTGTAAACAAGATATAAGCACTTTCACTTGAATACAAGAACTTTAATTATTGCTTTTACAATTATCGATGAACTAAAAGCATCTATTAGAAATTACAAAACTTGAACGGCATTTTTTCTACAACATATACCATAATATCCCGTTAATACGCCCCTTCTGATCAAATGCCCACATGCCTTTACAAGAAAATTTTTAATTTTCAAGAATTCCCCCTATCCCCCAAAAATTCTACTCTGCATGTCAAAATGAATACCAAGTATTTTATCTCCGAGTATTTTTTCCCACTTCATAAGAAAGGGGCATAATATTCACAACCCAGGTGTGATTCTGTTCCTAATTTTCTGAAAAATTAAGCATTCGGTTCAGAAAAATTTAAAAATTTGAACATCAGTCCAAAAATTCAGACATAAAAAATTGTCGCAAATTTCGACAAATGATCTTCGAAAAAATTAATTTCGTCAATCATTTTCAGAAAAAAAATCACTAGTTTTGTTATAGGATCGCGCAAAAAAGATTTTTTTGTCACAGGATCGCTGATAGAACATGGCTTACATCAAAGGATTGCTGAAAAAAAATGCAAATTATGTCAAAAGATCATTGAAACACGCAAATTTCGACATAGAAATGCTAAAAAAATCACATTTTGTCAAAGGAGCACAGTAAAAACACAAATTTCGTCGGAGGATCGCAAAAAAAAATACACATTTCATCAAAGGATCATGAAAAACGCCAATGTCATCAAAGATTGCATGAAAAAACACAGATTATGTCAGATCTAAAAAAAAGCAGTCAAAGGACACTGAAAAAACACTAATTCCG
This sequence comes from Maratus speciosus, assembly GCA_963932465.1. NCBI lineage: Eukaryota > Metazoa > Arthropoda > Arachnida > Araneae > Salticidae > Maratus > Maratus speciosus. The sequence continues at coordinate 140,034,612 of OZ010793.1, forward strand.
TCAAAAAAATTGCTGAAAAAACACAAATTTCGTCAAAGGATTCGGGGGGGGGGGGAGAGAATGCAAATTTCATCAAAAGAACGTGGAAAAAATGTTAATCTCGCCAAAGGATCGTGAAAAAACTTGCATTTTGTTCTAAGGATTGCAGAAGAAATGTGAATTTCGTCAAAAGATAGTGCCCCCCCCCCCCCAAAAAAAAACCCCACACGTTTTATCAAAGGATCACGAAAAAAAACCCCACGCATTTTGACAAAGGATCGCAAAGACAATGTGAATTTTGTTAAAGGATCGTGAAAAAACTGCGCATTTCGACAAAGAATTGTGAAAAATAAACGTGAATTTCATCAAAGGATCATGAAAAAAACCTCACAAATTTTGTCAAATATCCCAGAAAACCACCCTGTAAATTTCGTGAAAAGAGCACGGAAAAATTCCAATTCCATGTAAGTGGCCCTCCTGATTATTTTATGATTTTTTGTCACGTCTGGAGGAGGGGAGGGCGAATTAATGGTACATTATAATTGTACAAAGAATAAGACCTTATGGAAACTTGCTGATGAAAGATCTTATACATATTTCATGCTTACATAAGATAAATTTAATTTCTACTAAAAAATAAAGCTTAATAAATCTTCATCTCAGTTTGCAGGTACTTTCTTTAATTTAAAAAACGAAATAAACTCTTGAAAAAAATTTTTTGTCCCAATATAATTAAAGAAAATATTTTTTTTTAATTTAATCTTAATTAACAAAAAATAAAAAAATAGGGCAACAGTGTTCTTGGATAAAACATAGCTAACACCAAAACTAATCATATTCTACTTTTATCATGCAAAATATTAATTAATGGTAACTATATAACAGGAGAAAATCTTACAGGGCAATAAGCATAGCTTCCTCTTCAGCTTTTTTAATAGAGACCATTTCAGATCGATCAATCATTTCTTGTGTTTTATCATCTTTTCTTTCTTTTGCATACCAAGATAAATCTTTACCTTTCTGCCAACGACCAACAGGAGCCATAAGGGAGTGTCCTACAATTACAATAAAATAACATAGTGTCCTGCAATTACAATAAATTTTTTAAAAGTCTATATTCTTATACACAGTAAATTATATATATATATATATATCATCCAGACTGTCATTTTTGCACCTTATGCCCATACATTGTTCTACAGCAAGACCCTTTTTACCATTATGGGTATAGATGAAACACCACCAAAAAACTGGTGATAAATCACATAAAAATAAAACTTTGTTGAAATCACCATGAAATATAAAATAACACACAGGACACGTTTCAGGCTGGAAATTTTAATAGCCCGTCATCAGCCAATGCATATTTTCCACACACCAATATTCTTTTGATGTAAACAATTGTCAAGTCAAGTCAACGCGGTGCTTACGGAGTACCGACGTGGATCGTTTTACCGCCACGCGAAACCTCCAATGAAATTGTAAAAAGCAACATAACTTAAATTGTGATGAAAATATATTGATGAAAGATGTGATCGTATATTTTCTACGCAGTTGTGAGAAAATTGTTATAAATTATCATGAATTAACCGAGTTTCTTAAAAACTCTTGTTCTTTTCTAGTCACTATGGGAGAATTATAAAAATGAAGTTTATCTTAATGAATAGTGAAGTGTAGGATGAAAAATAAAGGAGATATCTTCTTAAAATAAGTTCAGTTATTCATGACTAAAATTTGAAAAAATAATACTCTTTGACCACTCCCTTTAAATAAAAAAAAATTGAACGTTGGTCTATTCTTTACATACTAGAATATTCACTGAGCAGCAGCAAAAATATCACTATCACTAATGCGTCTCAACTTGGCCTCCCATTAGATTCAAACTGCAAAAAGAATCAACAGTCAAAATGTACGGAGACTGATATGGAGGCAAAAAAGGTAAACACACGAAGAAACTTAAATTCATTGCTCAGAAATGAAATATGATTATAAAATGCTAAATCCACAAGCCTTTGAAAAAAGAACATCATTGACCAAATTCAAGGCCAGCACTACTACATACACATCCAAAGAATAATGTTGCAAGTGTTCGCTTTTTAATCATGCAAAGAGAAAATTCTAAACAGCTAGGAGCACAGAGAATCAGCTGTACCAATAATAAAATGCACACAAATCAAAGTCTTGTAAAAACTTCACAGCTGGCAGAAAGAGATCGGCAAACCAGTGAAGTGTAAATTAAAGAAGTGTGTGTGCCTGGAAAAGAGAAAACACATATAGCAATATGAAAATAAATAACGGTGATCCTTAAAAGCCGCAAAGCAATAATAATTTTAATTTAAACAATGTGAGAAATTATCTAACAACAAAAGTACTATGTCTGAAAATATTTATAACTATAAAAGATCATTGAGATTTCAGACAATTACAATTGTATAGAATGTTAAAAACACTAAAAAGCATTTTAAAAGGAAGTTTCGGATTCCATAGAATACATCAACAGCAAATTTTAACATAAAAGTCATAAAAAGTTGTAGAAAATCAACTCACAGAAAACATTGCATCAGACAATCAAGGTGAAAGTTGTAGTTATATTAAAAGTGAGTATTTGGTTGGAACTGATCCAGTTTCGTTAATAGTTAAATTGGTAATTCTGGAATACCATGCTTCAAGGAAAGTTCAACTTCTATAGTTGCTACAGTTCAATTCAATTACAAAAGATTTCACAAAATTTGGAAAATGGTCAGTCTTTAAGACATAATCCACAATCTTGGAATTTAAATTTTTATTTTCGAAAGCATGCTTGTGCTCCTTGAGTCTTATTTCGAGTGTTCGACTTGTCTCCCATATATAAACTGCATTGCACTGTTGGCATGAGATACCATATACCACATCTTTAATCTGCGAACAAAGATATCTGTGTTTGAAGTTGCCTAAAAAACTCTTTAGGGATTTTTGCGGGATGAAAGCTGTGTGGATACCAAGGGATTTTAAGAGATGCAAAATCTTTTCTGATATGCATTTACAACATACTAAAATTAACTAGTTCGCAACCATTCCATATTATACATGCATATCAGAAAAGATTTAACATTCTATATATAATTGTAATAGTCTGGAATTTAAATAATCTTTTACAGCTTTATCTTAGTTCTTATCTTCCCCGCTTAAGGCTCTCTCTTTCTTTCTTGCACGTTAACGTAATTTTGATATTTGGCATCACAGTTGGTTCTTAGAACATAGAGAGATATCTAAATATTAGATGATGAATAACTGAATACTAAACATTGATTAAAACACAGATAACTAATAAATAGTAATAAAAACTTATTAAAATTTCAATCTCAAAAATTGAAATTTTAATAAGCTTTTATTACTTATGGGACTGATTGAAATTAAGTTAGTCGTTAGTCTATAAGTAGGGTTGAACCGAACTTTATTCAGTCAATCTTTAGTCATGATTAAAAATCTAATTGTTAATTATGGTGTAAAAAAATCATGATTTTTTTAAAAAAATTAAAAAAGTCAGTTTTTTTTAAATTTAAATCGGATTTTTTTCCCCTAGTGCTCAGATACTGAATAGCTACCAAGAGTTTTAGGTTTCCAAAACAATGAAACCACTAATTGATAACATAATCTATGTTTTTACACTTTAATTAATAAAATTATAATTATTAGTTAGTAATTACAAAAATTATAAAAACAGCAAATTAATAGTTTCATTAGTTAGTATCATACAATAATGTTGTATACATTAATATTGTAATAATTATGTAAAATTTTATTAAATACTAGTGATATTTAACATTTATTAAAATTATTAATAACTGAATTTAATGACACTACTTCAAATGAATTATTATTAAACAATTAACTCTCTAATTAGGAACATACTATACATTTTTAAACTTTAATTATTAAACTGATAATTAATAATCCAGTAATTATTTTAGAAAGAAGAAGGACACTATTTCATGAGGAAATACATTGGTAATGTGTTTAGTAATGATATAAGAAAAAAAAAATATCATAATAAATAAAATGTCCTTAATTTTTAATAATTTTATAAATCACAAATTGAAAAACACAAATAACAACATGTTTTAATAATATCCTGTTTTTTTCTAAAGAAATAATTTCTATTATTTTTGTAAAATCTTGGGTACATGAATTTAGAATTACTGTTGAATGGGAAGTTTTTTACAAGAAATCCCTGGCTACAACTACAGGTGAATTTAACTATATTTTTTTAAGGCAGGGCAGGGTGCATTTTGTCAATTTTAAAAGGGGCAGTGCACAGCACCCTTAAAAAAATGGCCTAGACGAAACAGTAAGTAATTATGGAATTAATAAAAACTGCACATAAATAATTTCATTAGCTGCTAGCACAAATAACAAAACTAACAAATATTTGCAGCTCGTTTTGCATTTGTGCTTAGAAAAATTACTGTTAATAACCAAAATCTAAACTTACACACATGCATGTGTATGCTAACCAAAAAAATTATGAAAACGAGTTAAACCCATTCATACAGACATACAGAATAAATATAAGGATAGCCAGTCACATCTGAAATCCTCAAAATATTTACGTAACAGCATTATTACCTCTCAGTTGGGGATTATTAGCTTTCAATGGTTCACTCTTTTTTTTTTTTTTTCTTTTTAAGAAAAGTTTGGCTGCCTCTTCAATCCCTAATTCCTTTTTCTATTTAGTACATATGAATTACAAAGTTTAAAAAAAAAACTTTTATTCAACCTATACTGAAGAAGCTCTTGTTGTGCTTAACATTTTTATACAAATTAGTTCTTTTTCTCAATTCATTTACAATTCAGCTGTTGAAAAGATGTCACCCTTTCATTCTTCTTTGACTTGAGATTGCTATTAATTTATTATTACAAAAGTAGAACGTGAAACTAAGACACTGACTATTTATTCTTTTATTTGCAGAAATTTAATACACTTGCTATGTTTATTTTATATAAAATAATGTATAAATTGATTATGTAAAGGAAATGATGACATTGCAAATTATATTAGATTTAAATATCATTTTTAAATGAAACTGTTCTATGTTGGATAAAAACAATACTTTTTACAAACTTAACTGTTTTTATTCTTTACAATACTCGGGAATTAAGCTTAGAAATGATTATTTAAAGCTTTGTTTTTGTTTGTTCATAAGTCAAAATACTCGTAAAAACTTTCAAATTATGTTCATCTCAGATTTTAAAACTTTTTTTGACATTTTGAACATTTAGAAAATTTAAAAAAAAAAAAAAAAAATCGGTTGATTCAAATCACGATTTAATCACTGATTTAAATCAACTGATTAAAATCGTTGACACCCTATTGTTAATACAATTAAATTTTGCACCACCCAGGCACAGATACACCCTTACATGGTAGCTGTCTTTCCAACTGGAAATGAAGTCTTCGAGCATGACAATGCTCTATGTCACATTGCTCGAATTGTGCTGGAGTAGTTCCAAGAACATAATACAGAATTCCAGTTAATATCTTGGCAGTTTAACTCAACAAATCTTAATACAATAGAGCAGATTTGAGATGTTGTGGAACGGCAGCTTGGAGCACAAAAACAACCATTTTGTAATATTTCTGATTTCTGTGACTGCTGCTTGAATATCTGCCACAATCTGTCTTCGGCCATCTACCAAGGACTTGTGTCATCCATGCCAAGGCAGGTTGCAGCTTTTTTGCGGGCCAAAGGTGAGACATGCATTATTAGGTAGGTGGTCATAACGTTTTGGCCCTTCACTCTATAACACATTCTAGTGAGTATATTAAATATATTAAAGCTCTAATAATGTTGTCATTCTTAAGGCATAACATATAAGATACAACAAAAAATTGAAAGATTTTAGTCAGAAAAATATTCAAAACAATTTAAATGGAATGACAAAAGGAAGAAAATTTCAACGTTTTGGCATGTATTATGTGGATTAGAAATATAAAATATAAAATAATATAAAAATTATATAAACTAATAAATATAAAATAATAAATAAACAAATATAAAATAAACATAGCAAATAGTCTTAAATAGTTAAAATAAATTAGGATACAAATTAAAAAAATTATAAAATTCTTTTGCTTCAATTCAAAAAGTTGATTATTAGAATATTTATTGACATAAAAAATTAATAACACATCCAAAATTTAATTAATATTACTAATTATAAATTTATTTTAGTTTCTTTGGGCAGTTAATTTTGCAAGTAATAAATACCTATAGAACAGTGGTACCCTCACTATGTGCCCATACAGATATACCTATATGCATTTTGTAAAATATATTTCTTTTACAACTGGAGACTGTTTTTAAAATATAACATGTAAAAATTATCTTACTGATTTTCATGTAAGAAAAAAGTCACTTATTGTTAAATTAAAATACATATGCTAATGGATTACAATAAACAAAAAGATTTTTTAAAAACCTTTTAACATACAAACTTACTAGTTTCATACACACAAAACAATGGTAACTGTTTCAAGGTATGTAATGATAAACAAATTGTTTTCCCATAAAATTTTTGAGCCTAGGGGGAAAATTGTGACGGTTACAAATTTAACCCGAAGGACTAAACCTTACTGAAGCTGGAATGACAGTTCTTGAAAATATTGATTCAGGTGAGCAAAGTGAAGCAACTAGAAAAATCTTAGAAAACTCACTATTCTGTTACAAATAGCTTCTAAGAGAGAGAAAAAAAAAGAAAAATTTGTCGGTTCAAGCTTCATTGCAAGATTTTTTCACATGTTCAAAGACTTGAACGAGAAGCTAGAAGAACAATAAATTGTAAGTTAACAACTTATTGATTTACACCAAATTCTTGTATTGCGAATGCATTTTTTATTTTGCTAATGTTGTTAAATGTATGTAATATAATCCCTAAATATGATTACGTTCATTAAATTTTGGTGAATTGTTATTATATATCTTTTTTGTGCATCAAAATGTACCTCAACTTACGTCACTAGTCTTGAAACGAATTGCTGACATAAGTTGAGGTATCATTGTATATTAATAATTTATTATAATTTAAGTATTGCGCGGCAGTGCAATACTTATTTATTTCCAGTGTCACTTCTCAATGTTAATTTAACATGTTAATTTAAAAAGCCTATGGAGATCATAACTTTTTCATTTTCTCTTACCACCTTTTTGTCTCTGATGCCACTAATTTTTTATTCTTTACTAATTCTAATGATCTTATAAATTTAAAGTGCAAAAACGTTTGCCTGACGCCAGGTCCAAAACGAATGGTAAAATGCCTTTGCATATGGGTGAATTATAACCCAGAGAGAAACATGGGCCATTTTTTTTTTTTTTTTTTTGCATTATTCAAATATTTTTCTTAATAATTCCAATTTTCGCTTTTTTCATTGAAAATCAATGGACATTTTTCATAGAAAATGTCACATTTTTACTTCATTGTTGCAAAAATTTCAAAAGCCGTAATAATAATTTATTTCTTTTTAGTTGAAAGATTTTCACGTGAAATATTAAATTGAGCTAGTTTTTTTTTTCAAAAATTAAAAATGTGAATATTAGTGATGGGCGATAACGAGATGTTTTTCTCGATTTTCTCGATTGTATGGACATCTCGATATTTTTCGATTGTGTAAATTTTTTCTTGATGACTCCAGTTTGTGAATTGCTTTTATACATTATATTTTATATATGTCATACATTTATCAAGAATCATCTGCGGATGAACTGGAATGAGCCGGTGTTAATAAAGATTAGGTGACTTCGCCCGCTAGCGGGCCCCTAATTTATACGTAATCTTGTAATATGAAATCACGAACAGGTTACCCGCTATTTACAGCACCGTATAGGAGGCGTGGTGTGCACGCACTACAAAATCTTGTAAAAAAATATAATCTCGAAACGAACGAACCTCGGACCAGATCTCTTGGGGGAGAGGTCAAAGTGAGCGGAGGGGCACAGCAGCTGCATAATATGGATAAATCATCACAGATCTTTAGGCCTTACCAACCATATGTCACTTGAGGGGTCTGGATCTGAATTTATAAAAATGCCCTCCACATGGGGGCAAAGTGGGGGGAGAGGTGCGGGAAGTGGATAACATGAGTAAGTGGTCATAGGCCTTTCCAACAATATCTCACATGAGGGGGTCTCGGCTAAATTTAGAGAAGTGCCCCCGTGGAAGAAAAGTGGGAGGGGCGGTCACCGGAGGTGCATAACATCAATAAGTAGTCACAGACCTTTCCAACGATATCTCGCATGAGGGGTCTTGGCTAAATTTGGAAAAGTGCCCCCGGGGGGCAAAGTGAGGGGGAGGCGGACACCGTAGGTGCATAACATCAATAAATAGTCACATACCTTTCCAGCGATGTCTCACATGAGGGGTTTTGGCTAAATTTGAAAAAGTGCCCTGGGGGGGGGGGAGGTTGGGGGGCAAAGTGGAGGCGACTGCCACCGGAGGTGCATAACATCAATAAATAGTCACAGACCTTTCCAATGATATCTCACATGAGGGGTCTTGGCTAAATTTGAAAAAGTGTCCCCTGGGGGTGGCAAAGTGGGGGGGACGGACATCGTAGGTGCATAGTGCATAACATCAATAAGTAGTCACAGATCTTTCAAACGATATCTCACATGAAGGGTCTTGGCTAAATTTGGAAAAATGTCCTCCGGGGGAGGGGGGGGGGGGGGACGGCCACCGGAAGTGCATAACATCAATAAGTAGTCACAAACCTTTCCAATGATATGTCACATGAGGGGTCTTGGCTAAATTTAGAAAAGTGTCCTGAAATTTCATATATTATAAATAATATTTATCGGAGGGCTCCATAAAAAAATCCGATCTAAAATGATAAAAACAGAAAAAACTACCCCCCATGGTGGGGGCCAAATTGGGGAGGGGAGGAAGAAAGTCTCATAATATGAAATAGTTATCCGAGAGCTTTTCGATGACATATCACATGACGGGCCCAAACAAAGTTTGAAAATTGCTCCCCCTCCCTCCACCCGTGGGCCCACTCTTTCACATCGGAATTCACACAGCCCCCCACTTTAAAATTTTTATGTTCAATAAATAATATTTACCGGAAGACTGCATAAAAAACCCACATCTAAAATGATATTTAAATTTATTATAGAAATCAGCGACGGTTTTAAAAATTTGTTCACCCCCCTCCCCACCCCCCGAATTTAACCTTCAGGGGAAGAAAGGTTCATAATATGAAAGAGTTGTCAAAGGGCTTTTCGATGATATGCCACAGGAAGAGTTCGGTAATTTTTTTTTAATTGCGCCCCGCATGGGTCCACTCTCACGTCCTCGGAATTCACCCGACCCACCTTCCTCTTTGAAATTTTTATATTTAATAAATAATATTTATCAGAGGGCTCCAGGTATGTGACAGCTTGGTAGGGCTAAAATAAGAGAAACTTTGAAAATTAAGGCTTCATTTCACAGCTCATTGTCATGCCTATTTCTCTCTCCAGCTCGCCCCTCGATATATCTTCTCAGCCCTTCTTGGCCGAGCGTGAAATGACAATCATCAAGAGTAACATATTGAAAAAGGACAAAAACTGATTTCTCATTCTCGAACAATGTCATATGAAATGTTGAAAAGAGAGCGAGAAACGAGAAGTGACAATGAGAAGCGATGAGTTAGAATCGAGGGGAGGTCTCTCGAGGTAAGCGAGCAGTTTCCATCGCCAAAATTTTTTATCTCGAGGTGCGAAAGAGAGATAAATGAAGCTTTCAGAAGAGTCAAACTTACCGCGCTTCTGGTGTAAGTCATAATTTCCCAAAGGAGTACATCTGCTTTTCCATTCGCTTTTGTTATTAACCGATATGGGTTAGGAGGCATAGTGGTTTAAGTTATCAGTTCTGGTTTCAATTGTTGATATAGAAGTTTTCTATTGAATTTGGCACCAGTTTTTCCTTGAATTTTAATGTTTCTCTTATTTTAGCCCTCCTAAGCTGTTCCATATCTCTTAATATTAGAATGCTATTGTTAATAACAAAACTGCATTGCAAATTATGTGTTTTTAAGATTTTAAGTGTCGCCTCCGGAAAGAGGATTTTTCGAAATTATTTTACCCCACTCCCCACTCATGTAATGCATTAAAATAAGGGTAATCTCATAACCTTTCTAAATCTACCTTTCTTTTGTCAATCTACCGGTAATTTTAGACACCTGGTTTTAAAATGATCTAAAGGAATATACTTAGCGGCGTTTTTTTTTCGTACTCTGGTACGGTATCTTCCACTTATAGGAAAATTATAAGACTAACATCAAATTGTGTCTAAAATTGAATAAAAAATATGGACATATGTTTCTTAATTTTAACTTCCTTCTTTGCCTCAAGAGGGCACTTTAAAGTTTTGTTTCTTCAAACCTTTAGTATACTGTTTGTCCAAAAATTATAAAATTCACAAAATAAAGTCTTTTCACTCTCCCCTATCTTCTCGTATCAATTTTATTTTTACTACCATAGGGAGGTGCCGCCCAGGGAAACATTTTACTTTTAGCCTCAGGCTATTGGTATTTTTCATCTGTTTTTCATAATATTTTGTCTCATTGTTTTTCTTCATTGTAGATACTATTCTCTAAGTTCTTGACCCATTCTGACCATTTGGGCACTCATTGTGGACCAGCTGTGGCCTATCGGGACCCCTCTTTATTTGTCTGGCTCTAATCGCACACTTCACTTGTTCTTTTACCATTTCTTCTTTTTCTTCAATTTTTTTCTTTGGTGAACCAATGGTTTGGTTCTTTACCATTCTCAACTTCCCCTAGTCCTCTCTTACATCAAGTTAACTTTCATCCTTGGTCTGCTGCCCTACTATCAATTTGGGGCCTAATGCCCCTTTGGGGGTGGGGGGGGGGGGCGTTTCTTCTACCTTTTCAGACCCATCATCTAATACCACGTTGGTAAGGATTGGAAGATTAAAATTATCCGAAATACCAAAAATGAAGCCCATTGAAGTTTTATTTTAGTTATAGAATTCTCTATTAGCAGATATATTTGTCTGTTTACCTTTCTATTTTTCGATAACACTCCTTTGTTTTCGATAAACGGAGAAATTCAACAGCATTAGACACACTTTAGACATTTAGGGAACTTTAACTTGCATCAAACCTTCTGCCTTTATCAAAAAGAAGAGAATGCTAATCGATTCTAGCTAATGCGCCTAAAATAAAAAATGAGCTAGTAAATGTTGGAATCGCTAGGTACTGGAAAACAATTTCCGTGTTAGACAGGTTCCCTCTTAGCAGTTATATTTGTCTGGTTATCCTTATGTTTCTCGATAAACGGAGAAATTTCACAGTATTAGACACACTTTAGACATTTAGGGAATTTTAAGTTATATTAAACCTTCTGCCTTTATCGAAAAGAGGAAAATGCTAATCGATTCTAACTAATGCGCCTAAAATAAAAAATGAGTTAGTAAATGTGTGAGAAACTAGCTACTTTGGATTTCAATACAGACTTATAAAGTCATGTTGGAATCGCTAGGCACTTGAAAACAATTTCTGTGTTAGGCAGGTTCCCTCTCGCCAGTTATATATGTCTGGTTATCCTTACGTTTTTCGATAAAGCTGTCTTGTTTTCGATAAACGGAAAAATTCCACAGCATTTGATACACTTTAGACATTTAGGGAACTTTAATTTGTATCGAACATTTTGCCTTTATCGAAAAGAGGGAAATGATAATCGATTCTAGCTAATGCGCCTAAAATATAAAATAAGTTTGTAAGTGTGTCAGAAAGTAGCGCCTTTGGATTTTGATACAGACTTAAAGAGTCGTGTTGGAATCGCTACACACTAGAAAACAATTTCCGTGTTAGACAGGTTGCCTCTTAGCAGGTATGTTTGGTTGTCCTTACGTTTTTCGATAAAGCTGTCTTGTTTTTGATAAACAGAGTAATTCTACTATATTTGACACACTTTAGACATTTAGGTAACTTTAAGTTCTATAAAACCTTTTGCCTTTATCGAAAAGAGGGAAATGCTAATCGATTCTAGCTAATGCATCTAAAATAAAAAATGAGTTTATAAATGTGTCATAAAGTAGCTACTTTGGATTACGATATAGACTTAAAGAGTCATGTTGGAATCGCTAGGCACTGAAAAACAGTTTCCGTATTAGACAGATTCCCTTTTAGCAGGTATCTTTATCTTACTATCCTTATGTTTTTCGAAAGAAACTTTTGTTTTCGATCAATGTGGAAATTCCACAGCATTTGACATTTAGGAGAACTTTAAACTGTATCAAACTTTTTGAAGTTATCGAAAAAATGGAAAGGTTATTTGATTCATCAAATGCGCCATATTTACGCGATTTGGACATTGCAGTTTCATAAAGAAGAAAGGTGAATTTATTCCAATGCAAAGAAAATCATTTTAAAATACTGAAATTCAAATGAGATATGTTTATAAATTTCTTCTGTAAGATTAGCATTAGCGAGTGGGTCTTTTCACTTGACGGAAGTAACCCTTTAAGCCTAAATCAGGAGCAAATAATTGCGATAGCAGAATTATCGAGCAACCCCTATCACTATTATGAAATTTTCGGCCAGAATAATAGCTAAGTTTTCAAACAAATGTTTTTAGCTTCTCTCATTATAATCGATTGGAAAACATCTCGATTGTAGATTCTATGAATTAATCGATGGCTGTATCGATTGTGATTTTTTACGATGACGATTTTTCTCAATTGTCGAATTCTCGAGAATCGCCCATCACTAGTGAGTATGACATCATAGTGGAAATAAAAAGGATATTTTCAGAATAAGTTTTTGCTTTGGTCAAGTTTATATTTTAGTAAAAAGTTTCTAATGGATAGCTATTTTTACGCAGGTAGCGAACTTAGTGGAGAATTACATAACTTAAATTTTAAAATGTATTTTTTTTCCGAGATGAGAACTATTTATACCCCAAGTTAAACTTATGTAATAATTTTCTGATGTGTTTATATCACACCTTGGGAGAGAATAAGGTTTAAAAATTTAAGTAAAACTTTTATTTTTTATTTTTTACTGTAACACAGCTATAATATTTTAAAATATTAGCAGTAAGGATTCAACACAATTTACATTTACATTCATAGCGTTCCTGAGTGGGAAATAGGGTATCTAAATTTAAGTGAAGTTAATTTTTTATGTTTTGATTATAGATTTTTTACGTTCAGATTGGAAGTTTTTGTCCAAACTACCGCAACCTGCATTATTACACTGGTGAAACATTTTGAATTACACATTGGTAAACTGTATCCCACATTGTGATGCAATACAGCATGCATCAAAGCCTGATGATGATACTCTCTATTAATTTTGAAATGCGTTCGCCTGAGTGCTGTAGTTATTAAAAAACTTGACATATTAAAAACATAATTTGAAGAACAAATTAAAAAAACAAAATTTATTTCCTACATTGTTTAAGCCCAAGAAGGGGCAGATATTAAGTTATTTCATTCAATTAGTTCTACATTTAACGTTAAATTTTTGTAACAAACTAGTTAAGCCAATTGAAGATTAAAATATAAAAATAAAATTCATACAATATGATATTTAAAACACCCTAAAAATTAGATTCCGTTCAAATGAAATCGAAATAAATCTTAGATTTTTTTTAAGTTTTGTATTTTGCATGCATCTTATCATTTTATGCACAATTGTCATAAACATAATACAAAATCTGCAATAAAAATATTTTCAATTAAAAATGGAAGAAGTCTAAGATTTATTTTGATTTGATTTGAACGGAATCTAATTTTTTGGGGTGTTTTAAGTATCATATTGTATGAATTTTATTTTTATTTTTTAATCTTCAATTGCTTAACTAATTTGTTACAAAAAATTTAACATTAAATTTAGAACTAATTGAATGAAATAACTTAATATCTGGCCCCTTCTCGGGCTTAAACAATGTAGGAAATAAATTTTGTTTTTTTAATTTGTTCTTCAAATTGTGTTTTTGTTTAATATATAGAGATTTGACTGTAAAAAATATGAGTTAGGTCCAATTTCACACCAGATACTGGCTCTTACACAAATAATAGTGAGTACCACTGCTATAGAATGTATATTATGTGCTGGCAGAAAAATGTGAGCTGGGATAACCAATTAGGACAAAAAATAGTTTTTAAAAGCAATAAATATTGATTAATTGTTCATGTGGTAATTTTTTCTCACATTTAAATGCAAGATGAATGCAAATTTTTACTTTTATCACAAGCAAAAATACCATCAAAAGTACCAAGTGGTGACCATCACTGCTCTAACATAGGCTGTATTTTATGTCAGTACAACAATCCCAAAAGGATGCTGGAGCAAAAAATGTTTGAAATTTGCGATTTCTATGATATTGTTGGGCTAAAAACTTGATATTTAATGTGGTAGTTACTTTTAAGATATTTGCTATGGATTGTTTCTAAAAAGGTAAAAATTTAAAAAGGGTAAAATAAGCAGAAAACATTCTAAAAATATTTATTTGGGACTGCTAAGGCTAGAAATTTTAAATTTTACATGGCTGTTTGTTACTTTTAAGATGTAAATACTCGCACAGAACAATTTTTAAAAAATTCAAAGTGTAAAAGAGTGCAACAAAAATGTGATTTTTATGATACTGTTGGGGCTTAAAACTTGAAGTTTTGCATCGTGGTAATTTTAAAATGTAAATGCTCTCCAAGAATGGTTTCTAAAAAATTCAAAATTTTAAAAAGTGAAACGAGCAGAAAAAGTGCTAAAAACTTTCTAAATTGCAATTTATTTGGTATTGTTATGGCTAGAAACTTGAAATGTATAATAAAACTAGATTTCTTAATAAAAATTTAAAACTTTAGGTAAGAAAAAAAAAAAAACTTTTTGAAATGGAAACAGTTTTTAATCATATAAAATAAACCTAAAACCTTTTAAAATTGTTTAAAGCAGTTGCAATGAAATTAATAATACCCAAGTAATTTTCTCTGTGTTTATCAGTTTTAACACTTTCCCATGTAAACTGATCAGCTCCACCACGTACACCGCCACGAGAAGGATTATACATTCTGAAAGCAACACAATATATTAAAAAGATTATAAAGATATATCTCAGCATTTATAAACAAAGAAAATGTAAGAAACAAGAAAACTGTTTCAAATGAAAATAATTTGCTTCAAAAAATACTAACAAAAACTTTAATCATAAATAACAAATAACCCAAATATTAGTTGCTAAAAAGGAGTAGAAAACTTAGAATAAAATACAGAACCATAGCTTTCGGTTTGCATCTAATGATGATGCAACATCATTGTGCCAAATCATGACAAAAGGTTTCACTTCGCAAAAAAAGAAGGGGAAAAAAGATACTGTAATCATCAAATTGTAAGAGATGCAAAAACTTTTTTAATATATTTTTTCAGTGCCTCTCAAAATAATGTTACTATTCATAACTGAAAGGTTTAATATTTTTTATGTAACTTATTAATTGCATTTTGAATATTTAAGAAATCTCATATTTGTTTTACATTTTATTTAATCCACAATCTAATCACACACAGATTTCCGAGTTTCTTTCATAATACTGCTTAGAGATAAATTGTCTCAACTTTACAAAGCATCTAAAGCCATGGTCAGTAACAGGTAGATCACGGTTCATATCTGGATTGCAGAAGGTCGAAGTCTGGAGTAGAGATGCAAATTTTCAGAAAAATTTGAAGTGGCGAAAAAAAAAATTCTAGTTTTTTTCTGGAAAAATTGAAAATAATAGAAAATTTTATTTTTCGTAAATGTTTCTCAAAAATAAGATAAAATAATAAATTTTTTTAATATTTATGCACACTAAAAAATAATTTTCCCTTTACATGAATATATTATTTTTTTTAAAAGATAGAGAGAAAAAAAAAAAGCCAGCTTTTAAAAGTTTATCCTTTCAGTCTCAGATTTCAGACAGTAGTTTTTCTTACTTAATTTAGCATCAGTATTTGTAATATATCATGTGTCTGTTGAAATGATTTTTCAGAAGCATTTGTTTAATTATATCAGTAGAGCTAATTTAAAAAAATAACAACAAACAAATCTTAAGTTTCAACCAATATCACTGCAGTATAAAAGCAATTTTAACTGTATTTTACATCCCATCTACATAGTACTGGTTTTCAAATATATAAAGGATACCAGTTTAAAAGAAATAAATTATTGTAATTCTGGTATTATTATAAATACTATTATCATTTTTAAATCTTCCATTGTTTAAAAATTAGTATTATTTTACAATATTACATTTTTTCCCTTTACAGTTATAATTTTCATTTTCTGTATATTTAGTTTTGATACAGCTTTCCAGTCAAAACCAAACTATGTTTCAATAACTTTTAGATTCTTAATATTGAAAGTAGTATTTTTTCTTCTATAAAACTTTTAAAACAGGTAGATTTTTCCATGTTTAAAAATAGTTTTCAATTGCATTTTTCACAGAGATTTGCTTATGATTTCTTTGTAAAGTTTGCATGGATTTATACTTTTTAAAAATACATTTTAGACAACTCTAAGAATGTACATTTCAGGAAAAGAAAAATAGATAATTTCAACTGCATGTTGAAAAAGAATGCATCAAAACAAATTTTTCCGACAATAGTGAAAAATTACAGCCATGCTAATAAAAATAAATGCATGTTTCAAATTTTACATTAAATTTTCCAGCTTACCATTTTCATTAATTGGTATAATATTGAAATAATTTTGCACTTGAATTTTCATTTTTAACAAGAGTAGTTGTATTTAATTATCTTACCAGGGACTTGCTTGGATTTTTTTTTTTCACACGATCATGTTTTTGAGAAATTGTAAACTTTTGTAAAAACTTTTAAAAAATGTGAATGAAATGTAAAAAATTATGAATATAAAAAATGTAATTGGAATTTTGTAAATTAGAAATTACCATATTTAAATTCTCATTTAGACATTATTGAGATGGTCCTTTGTACATCTATACAGTTAGATAATAGATTCATTGGTGATTGCAGCTATTATACAACAGGGTTTTTTTAAAATACAAAATTATTACATTTGAGAAGGATTTAATTTGGAGATTGGAAAAAATGTCTGAAAAGTCAATTTTTAAGAAAAAGAATTTTGTTTGAAGGTGAAAAAACTGTGAAGGATCCTTTAAGGTTTAAGGGACTCGAGTTCTTTCTAAAGAGATCCTTGCTTACAGATAAGATTTTCCATGTTAAGGACCATGAGGGACACTAAATATGAAAAAAATATAAATAAAAGTATCAGAAAGTAGCTATTACAAAAATTTGACTACATTATTTTATAAATGAAATTTCGAATTTTCCAATTTGGAAAAATTGAAAAATAGCCCTTCAGAAAAAAATTGAAAAAAAAAAAAAAAAAGATTTTTTTTTTTTCTCAAAGTTTCCATTTTTTTTTCCGAGAATTCCCATTGCTAGTCTGGACAACCAAAAATTTTCACTTTGAATACATAAGTTTTTAATATTACATATAATAGATACATTTAAGCGATAGCCTTATCAGTGTTTCTTATATTTCACAAGTAATAGCGCGATTAATTTGATTTTTTAATAGTGATACATAATTGCTACGATGTGAAATGCAAAATTGCATAGGGGCGACGGTGGGAAGGAGTGAGTGGACCAGTTACAATACAGCGCAGGCGCAGCAGTGGACTAGTCAGCTGCATTGGAGTGCATGCACGAGGATTAGTCTTTCAGTCATAGATTGCGTCTTGTGCAGATCTTTCGTTTATTTCCGTTGTTACTGTCGTGTGCTAAAATAAGGTTTTGTGAATCAACATGTATCCGAAACAGCATAAAGTTGACAGTGGAAATTGGAAGTTTCTGTCTGAGTGGACAGAACAATATTGGGCTTAGATGTGTTATTATCCCTCCATCCACCATCTTGGATTGTTTTCTTGCGTGAAAACTCCTTTTCTGCCAAGTAGTAAATGTCGCCAATAGTTAAATATTGTTGATAGATTAATATAATATTAAAACTAGTTGGATGTGCCAATCCCAAAACTTTCTTCTATCTTATACATCTTAATATTTCAAAACCTAGTTACACATGTTAATACTTCAATATTATTAGTTCAATACTATACCAACTTTGATTTTCATCTTAAATTTCTGCTCAAGTCAATTAAACGGACTAAAAACGAGTTAATCTATATCATGATATTTGTTAAAATTATTAATTTTTCCTTATTCTGTCGTTATCAGCTGTTTGCGAATAGCCGGCATAGCAGGAAGCGAGTTCCTGCCGCTGCATGAGCCGCCGATGCACAATAGAACTACGAAAAATCAAGAAAAGTATACAAAAATCGCTAGCACGGAGCCCCTTTACCGCGCAATATTTCCAAATTCAAGGAGAACCTGTTGGCCAAAGTCAAAAACAAGCACAAACATTTTGGTTCAATTGTATGCATAATTTTATACGCTGTTCGATGGTACAATAATGAAAATGGCACAGAGATCGGAATTATAGCGCCCCCTTCTTTCAGAATTTTTTCAAGTTCAGGGAGGACTTGTTTGCCATAGCCAGAAACATGCACAAAAAATTTGGTTCAATTATATGGATAAGTTCATACACTTTTCGATGGTACAATAATGAAAATGGTACAGACATCGCAATTATAGTGCCCCCTTCCGGCAGAATTTTTCCAAATTCAGGGAGGACCTTCGTGACATGACCAAAAATAAACACATAAAATTTGGTTCAATTCTATGCATAACTTCATACACTTTTCGGCGGTACAATATTCAAAATGGCACAAAAAATGTACAAAAATCGCTATTACAGCGCCCTCTACGAGCGATTTTTTTACAAATTAAGGGAGGACCTCCTTGCCATAGCCAAGAACTTAAAATTTTTTTTTGGTTCAATTCTATGCATAACTTCATACACTTTTCAATGGTGCAATATTCAAAATCGCACAAAAATCGCTATTACAGCGCCCCCTAACGGCGAATTTTTTGCAAATTCATGAAGGATCTGCTTGCCATATCCAAAAACTTAAAATAAAAATTTGGTTTAATTCTATGCATAACTTCATACACTTTTCGATGGTACAATATTCAAAATCGCACAAAAAACGCATTTACAGCGCCCCCTACCGGCGATTTTTTTCCAAATTCAGGGAGGACCTGCTTGTCATATCCAAAAACTTAAACTAAAAATTTGGTTCAATTCTATGCATAACTCCATACACTTTTGGATGGTACAATATTCAAAATCGCACAAAAATTGTTATATCAGCGCCCCCTATCGGCGAATTTTTTCCAAATTCCGGGAGGACCTGCTTGCCATAGCCAAAAACTTATAATAAAATTTTGGTTTAATTCTATACATAACTTCATACACTTTTTGATGGTACAATGGCGACAGACAGACGGACGGACGGACGGACGGACGGACGGACACACAGACAGACATTTTCTATAAACATGTTTTTTGGAATCTCTGACCCCTAAAACATGCAAATCCGTCGAAAACCGGAAGTCGAAAAAAATTTCGATTACAATACTTTCTTCTATTGAAGATAGAAGAAAGTAAAAACTGGAATATAATAATTATAACTATTAATTAAAAAACAGTTTTTAATTCACGCCCAAAAAAATCCAAGATGGCAGATGGAGGGATAATAACACATCTGTTCCCAATATTGTTTTACGCTGCCTGATAGGCAGCTGCTCCAGTTTGCGTCATATGCAACAAAACTATTGCTGTTGTTAAAAGTTCTACCTCATCAGCAGTTTTACAAAAACTTTCCTCTTGGCAGTGAAGCTCGCCAAGAAAAACTTCAAGCATATCTTACTTATATTATTTAACTTAATGTATGTTACTTACTTAATAAGTACTTATATACTGCTTATGTGTTTTTTTTTCTGGGCCTCTATCAAATTTTTCAAAAGTATTTGGACTCCACTTAAAATTACTTGCCGACCCCTGATCTAAAGTATAGTTGTTTTATTAGTTTCTATATACGATAGTTGAATAACAAATCAATCACCGATTTAAAAATAATGAAAACAATAAATGCTATGCACATCATATTCTAGAGCAAATATCTTGAAGTAATCCTCAGTAATGTATATAAATTTCATTGAAATTGAAATAGTGTAACATAATTAAAATACGCTGCAAACAATTTTTCTCCTTACACCATTATGTAACTGAATTCTGTGTGGCCCTGTAAATGAATAATAAATGTTTTACGCCGCATATTCTATAGATAGCATGTTTTAGTGCACCTCAGAAATTCATATCAATTTCATTATGTTTCTAATAATGTATAGTTTGTAATAATGTACTTGCATTATGTTCATTACAATTTAAAAAATGCAACTTTTAGATATGATAAATAAATTTACATTAATAATTTCAAAAACAATTTTAAAAATGCAAGTTTTAGATATGATAAATAAATTTATATTACTTAAAATCACAATTAGTAAATCTAATGAAATTATCTGATATCCTTTGCATAAAATTATACAAATCTCTTTTCTTTTCTTTAAGTAGTGGTTGCTAACAATAAACAAATCCTTTATTTTGACAAAAATTTTCTTCAAAAGTAAGTGGTGAGAAAATCATGCAGGGGCATAAATTTATGCAAGTAGGTACATTACAGTATTATCTCAAATAAAACCATTAAATTACACAATAAACTATTTTTTTAAATACTATTGAACAAATTAAAAATTTTACTCATAAATGCTCACACAGCTTACGGATAACATTTCCTATCATCATTTTATAATGAATGTAAAATATAGTAAAACCTCTGAATAACGGACACCTTGGGAGCACATAGATTGTCTGCTATTTAGAGGTAAAAATGCATACATACGTAGGTGTTAGGGATTGGAAGAGTGTATGTTATTTGAGAGTGTCCATTATGGAGGTTTCACTGTAGATTTTTCATGGTTATCTCTCACTCACTTAGTTAATACACACATGTGGGATTTTTTTAGGCACTTTATTGTATTTTTTATAAACCACAGGTAAAATAAATGAATTTTAAAATAATAATAAATAAATATGAAATAAGATTTAAAGTATATTTTCTGCAGTTTTAGTAAATATATGTATACAGGGCTCGAAATGGAAAAATCAACGAACCAGAAAGCTATTTCAAAATTATTATTGACTAAAAAATAAATAAAATTAAGCATAGACAAATTTATAATCTAATCATACAAAGCCAATTTAAAAAATGTATCCAGGATTCTAAACAATAAAAAGTTAAAGAGAGTTCAAAAAGCTTTATATATAAAACTGTAATAATATGTTTAATAATTGCACGAACCAGAACGATATTTACCATATTTCACAAACCAGAATAATATTTGCCATAATTTCTTAAACCGGAATATTGTTCCGGTATGTTTCGAGACTTGTATTAGTATAAAATAATAAATAATATGCAAATGAAAATCATGCCACTTAAAAGTAATGACAATTAATAAAATATTTCAATCTTACAAATAAAAAATAATAATTATTTTTCACCAGAAAAGGATGAATTTTATGAATAAAAATATACTTTATACATACTTTGATTCCTCTTGAATATTTCTGCAATTTGATAGGATTCAATTTGGTAGGAACAAATCAATGCAGATCTCTAAATCAGAAATTTAAGAATAATTAGTCTGGAAATAGTAACAATGATATACTTTTAATAATAATAACCAAATTTATACAGATATATTGTGATATTGAATGGGTGTGTCCTGGTTCGGCATCATAACCCACTAAATTTCCTGTAACAGCCAAAATTTGGTAGAAAAGTCAGCTTGAGGGCACAATTATGTTTTTGTTTTTAGTCATATGTCTAGTATTACAATGAATTATTATTATATGTTCATTTGCAATAACACGCTTATATACTATCTCATGCTCACATAATTATTAATTTAAACCAATGTTAGCAATTTCATATTAACTTCACGTGGATAAGATTCATAAACGATTTTACTCTGACGTTTGTAAGTAGACTCCCAGCCCAGAAAAATGAATTTCCAGCCCTATGTATTCCTGATACGGATGGGAAAGCAAAATAGTTTTAAAAATATTTAGTGGTGTACTGAGTAGTGCTTTGGCCGAGTACCGAATAGTTGGGTAATAAGGAAAAAAAACGTTGATGTGCACATAATGTGAGCTTAGGTGTACATATGTGTGTACATATATATATATACCTATACCTGTGTGTACATATATTATATAATATACATATATAGTATATATAAATTAACTAATTAAATTTGAAATTTATTTGTGCACCTTTTAAAGACAATTTTTGACAATTCAAAACAGTAGCAAAAAACGGAGAATTGACATATAACAAGTACAATTATTAACCAATATAAAATTAAAACATTCTTCAACCATCTAATTTATCCTGATACCTGAAATCTATCTATCAAAAATAAAAATGTCTATTGGTTACTGTAACAATTCATTGAATAATGCAAAACATTTCATATTTATTTTGTAACTGTACCTTAGTATTTTCTTTTGATTAAAAGTAAAAGAAAGAAAAATACAACGAGAGGTACAAAAAGCCATAGGTATGATCCATGTCAATTCAGGCAGCCAAAGAAAAAATCTTACCTTCATAGTCTCAGAAGTTTTTGAATTGAACATATGTTAAAATTCAATAAAAAACAAGATACTTGTATATTTTGGTTTTGCCCAAAAAAATTCCTGGCCCGAGATACAGGCCGCCAAAGATGGCATCCCGGGCACCATTTCCAATTCGCCATTTTCGATAAAAATTTTAAAGTGCTCTATCTCTAGAACGGTGCAAGATATTTTGTTGCGTTTTTTTTTATTTTAAAGATAATATTCTTCTGTTTAAAATGATATACCCAATTTTGAAAAATCTATTCAACTTTTCTTGTGGCAACCTTTTGAAGAAAAAAAACTTTTTTTTCAAAAATATTTTTTTTTTTTTGAAAATGCCAATCCTAAAAATTTTGATTTTTTTGCTGTTGATCAATACCATTGGGAACTATCTTCACTGTAAAGGAGAACTTCCACTTTTGAGTTTAACAAATTTTAGAAACATTTAAAAAATTCAGAGAATTTTACAGGAACTGTATCTATACAGTTCCAGTAAAAGTCACTGAATTTTTGCTTATTTGTATCATATTTGTAAGGATAAGCCTACTATATATCCTAATCAAGTTAGAAATTGCAATATCAAATGTGGCAAATGAGGTGCGTGCATAGTATTAACTAGTTTTATAAATATTCAGATCTTGGTGCAATAAGTGTTACACTCTTGGGCAAAAAGGCATGTATACAAAATTTACTATAATTCCATATATTAAATTCAGTAATACAGAAGTAATATGAATCCATTTTAAAAGGACTTAATCGCCATGGCAACCTAGAATCATTGCCTATCATGGTATATCACTGAATCAATTATGTATTGTAGGATTTTTAAATAGAATGAAGAAAACTTTTACAGTAGACTCCCTTAAATCCGCGAACGCCTAAAATCCGCGTATTTTTTTCAGATGTAAACAATGAAATTTACAGTTAAGTTGCAGGAACAAAATTCAAGATGGCGTCGAAACCAGCGACTACCGCAATGTTTTTTTTACTAAATTTTTTGTTAATCATTCTCTTTTGGTTATTACAGTTGATTTATTACTAAATAAATTTACATTACTTTTGATTTTGATATAAATTAGCATATCTATATGATGACATATCGATCTTACGATTGCTTTACCGATAGATGGCAGCATAGGACTTCAGAAATCGAATTGAGTCGATTTTGTCCGTAGTAATTTAATATTTTTCTAATTATTTTAATAATTACTTACGTTTAAACTAATAAATTATTTTAATATTTGACTTATTTTAATGTTTCACTTTATTGTAAGCATTCATTATAATTTCCCTTGCTTAACTACCAATCAAATTAATGTTTGAAAAATGTAAACAAATCAATGACCAGAAATCCGCAAAATTCTAAAATCCGCACAACCTCTGGTCCCAAGCTGTGCGGATTTGAGAGAGTCTACTGTATTCAGTGGCGGCTCGTGCCAATCTTCACTGGTGGGGCCCGGTCCTCATAACATATTGTAAATTTTTATGTATTAATATTTGTTGTTTAAACATGAAAACAAATTATTTAAAACTAACTATTATTTAAAACTTTTATTTCTTACTTTTGTAAAAAAAAAAAAAAAAAATTAATTATTTTTTCAAGTAATCAACGTTAATTTCAAATTTATCAAATTAATTACAATTTTTAACATACCATTAATTGCCATTATTAACATTGAACATACTTTGATCAATCATTATTTAATTAAAAAACAAATATACAAAATAATAATAATAATAGTAGTAATAATAATAACAATCTCACAACGTTACAGAAAAAAAATGTAAACTTTACTTGCAAACATTGAAACTGTTCAGAAATTAAAATTTAGTACATTATTTAAATAAAAGTTTGGTATGTTTTTAGATGCGCAAATCTTTCACTAACTTTAAATTTAATTACCATTATTCACATTAAACTTACTCTGGTCAAACATTATTAAATTAAAAAACAAATTCACAAATCAAACAAAAAATAATTATCTCATAATTTAATAGAAAAAAATACATATTTTTCTTGCAGAGATTTAATCCATTCACAAATTAAAATTTAATGCATTATTTAAATAGAAATTAGGCACGTCGATTTTTTTCGACTAGCAAATCTTTCACTTACTTTTACATCAAATTCTGATATTGTACTAATAAAATCTTTGTGGACTGAAAGAACAGCAAGAGTGTGCTTATCGTTCCTGTCCCATAGAGTTTTTCAAAAATGTTTTAAAATTTTCTCCCATTCGCTCTTGAACTCCAGTATGACACCCGCTCACAACAGCGCACCGTCATATGCTTGCGCAACAAGCTTATCTTTTAAATAAAACTTTTCTAAATTTTGAGTTAAGATTATAGTAAGTCCCTCTGCTGTTTTATCATAGACATCAATAAATTGAACAAACCTTTTCAAGGGTTTGTTGTTTTTTATATATCGTAAAATGATAACAAATTGCGAAGTGTAGCTTACATCAGTATAGTTTCGTCAGCTTGTAAATCTACAAAATTAGAAGCAGAAATCTCATTTTTAACTTCATGCATATACGTTTCATATATACAATCCAACAGATCATATTGTATAGTTTTTTAAGTATTTTTAGATACTGTAGCATTGTTTAAATGGTCTTCCAATATAGTGTCCAGTTTTGAGGCGTATGTGACCAATTCTAAAAACATACCTCGGTTTACGATTTAGCACATACCTGTTCTTCTCAACCATTTCATTATGTTTTTGTAATGAAATCCTGTAACCTTCATCCAACTGCACTACAATATTGACAGTTCCGAAAGTTTTATAGTTAAAAGGATTATTTAAATGAGTAGTATTCATTTCCTGTTTTTTTTACTCTTTCAGAAAAATGCTTCAAATCGTTACAGCCGGCCATACTCCATAATTTCATCCCTCCAAACAATAAAAAATAAAAACAGAACAATGCTTTTTTTTTCTTCACTTGCTGAAATACACAGAAATTTTTGATACCACTGTGTAGAGAAATAGCGTAGTTTTCCCCCATCTTTTCGTTGCATTTCAAAATTCTTCGGTTGATAAGGTCCCAGGCGTTTAATTTCAAGTTTTTCTTCCAAATTCATTGTTGAAAAGGGCATAATAAATCATCTACAGAATTCATTTTTTTATTTCAAGAATTTAAGGGTGTGTTCGAAAAAATATTTTTCCACCCTCAACAGCTCGAAATTTTCTGGGACAGTTTCAGACTCATTTTTAAAAGTAAAAACATGAAACTTGCTGAGATGATTTTTGAAGTGATGTTTAAGAGGCCGTGTGGTTTCATTTTTCGCTCAATTCAATAGAATTTGATTTTAAAACAATTATTTTCTCATTAGGACCCTTTTTTTCATCCCCAGATCTCCCGCTTTAGAAAATTCGGTTCGAAACTCCCACTTTGATAGCATTTTTTTTGCAATATTTTCTGCATTTTTCAAAAAATCGACAAGCACGTCCCATTATGTAGTTTCTAAATAAGAGAATTTGCCAGTTTGATGCGTCTGAGAGTAAAAATGAATTTAAAAATAAATCAGAAAATAAGCAGTTTGGATTGGAATACACCTTAACAATAACATGTGTCTCCGTTTAAAGAGAGTACAGAGTACTTAAAGATCGCGTAATTCAACGAATAAGCAGCAATAGTAATACAAATGTCGGCGAATATTTTTGAGAATCCCCGTATAACAAACTTTGGATCAAGGGCACTCTCGCCCAGTGCCCCCCATTGCAAAAAAAATACGGAAGATTTAGCTCTAAAAGAGCAGTACATCGCCAAAATTGAATGACACGTGAGGGAGGGAAATACTCATTATCGCGCCAAATGGGCACAAATGTCTTGTGCCCCGATACAGTAACCTTGGTGTTCAGAAGTAAGTAGTGGCCAGTAAAGTGATTTATTGCCTCTGAGAAAGAAATAGATGCTGAGAGTCGATAACGGATGAGTGGGCACGATGTAAGAAGGAGTTTCTTTGCAATATATTTTTAGTAAACAGTTCTTTTTTTTTTTAAGTTTTAAATTAAAAATATGAATCAGCATTTTTTAAATGAACAGAAAATTCTAGTGGGGCCTGGCCCCAGTGGCCCCAATGGACCGGCCGCCCCTGACTGTATTAATGTCTTTTATGTTTTAATTTGATTTTCATAGCATTTGAAGTGATACATACTTTATTGCAGAGGTTTACAAAAAATTACTTCCTGTGTCATAGAAAGTGCATAGTGTTTACAGAGAGACACAAAAGATTTCAGATACTTTACCTTATTGGAAATACTGTACATTAGCGATGATTGCTAGAGGTGCATTTTTAGTTGTGATATGAGTTTTTAAGTTTATTAAATATTTCCATATTACGTTGTGTGTATAAAGTCTGTAGATCATATACAGGGCTACACAAAAGAAATCATAAGGGTATTGCTGGAAGTGCATTTTTAGTTGTGTTTGAGTTTTTAAGTTTAACTAAATTTTTCCATATTACGTTGTGTGCATAAATTCTGTAGATCATATACAGGGCTACACAAAAGAAATCTTAAGGGTTTACTGAGTATGAATGAAAGTAGCTTAAAGGTGATTTTTAAATGAGTTATGCATTTTTACACTGAACTACATTTAGTATACTAAGATATGTTTGGAGAATATAGATAAAATGATATACAGGTCCATGCAAAGAATTAGATGCATGGCCGTCTATGGATGATAATCTCTGGAAGTGTGATTTCACTGGTTTTAAGGATGTTTTAATCTTAATTAAATATTAGCTAAATACTGGCATGCATATAAAGATAGTAGGTAAAATACAGGGTTGTATGAAAGTATTCAAGTATGCTTCCGTCTATTGACATAAATTTCTAAAAGTAAATTCCGACCTATTTATGTGTTTTTAACAATTTCCAACATAGTTGAAAGTCTTTATGGATTCGATTTGTCTGCCCATCTGTCTGAACACTAATTTGTATTAATATAATTTGTATTGCTGTGTAATTGATATATGTTATTGAGATTGCTTTACTATGTTCGGTATTGAAAATAAAGTATGTATCACTTCAAATGCTATGAAAATCAAATTAAAACATAAAAGACATTAATAAAAGTTTTCTTCATTCTATTTAAAAATCCTATAATACATAATTGATTCAATGATATACCATGATAGGTAATGATTCTAGGTTGCCATGGCGATTAAGTCCTTTTAAGATGAATTCATATTACTTCCGTATTACTGAATTTAAAATGTAGAATCATAATAAATTTTGTATTCATGCCCTTTTTGCCCAAGAGTGTAACTTATTGCTCCAATATCTGAATATTTATAAAACTAGTTATAGTACGCACGCACCTCATTTGCCACATTTGATATTGCAATTTCTAACTTGTTTAGAATATATAATAGGCCTATCCTTACAAATATGATACAAATAAGCAAAAATTCAGTGACTTTTCCTGGAACTGTATATATACAGTTCCTGTAAACTTCTCTAAATTTTTTAAATGTTTCTAAAATTTGTTAAACTCAAAAGTGGAAGTTCTCCTTTACAGTGAAGGTAGTTCCCAATGGTATTGATCAACAGCAAAAAAATCAAAATTTTTGAGATTGGCATTTCCAAAAAAAAAATTTTTTTTTCAAAAGGCTGCCACAAGAAAAGTTGAATACATTTTTCAAAATTGGGTATATCATTTTAAACAGAAGAATATTATCTTTAAAATAAAATAAACCACATCAAAATATCTTTCACCGTTCTAGAGATAGAGCACTTTAAAATTTTTATCGAAAATCGCGAATGAGAAAGGATGCCGGGGATGTCTTCTTTGGCAGCCTGTATCTCGGGCCAGGAATTTTTTTGGGCAAAATGAAAATATACAAGTATCTTACTTTTTCTTAAATTTTAACATATGTTCAATTCAAAAACTTCTGAGACTATGAAGGTAACCCCCCTGCCTGAGTTGATATGGATTCAGCCGATAGAGGATTTCTTAACAGAAGACTTATGTAAAACTGACACTCCATTTGCATGGTGGTGGGGGAGGGGGGAACTTTTCCAATTATGTGCAACCATGCAAAAAAATTCTTATGTGCACCTTCAACCACTGTTTATTCTGAACGTATATTTTCAGAGGTAGGTCAAATTTATAGTAGTAAAAGAAATGCCCTGTCTACTGATAATGTAGAACGTTTGGTGTTTTTGTACCATTATTTGAAATACAATAAATTTAATTATTAATTTTTTTATTACATTTATTGTATTTTCAGTTTCTTTATCTAAAATAATAGTATTTTCTGTTTTCCTATATATTTAAAAAGAACTTATTTTTCTTTGTATAAATGTGAAACTAAATTTTACTCTGAAATTATTTTATGAGGGTTTTTGTTCTTTAACTTTTTCTATATTTTGTAGACATATTGCTAAATACCAAGTAAATAGTTTTATGAATTTTTGCATATATTATACATTGATATTCGAATAACTTTTTACAGACAGTTTTAAATTCATATCATATGCTTAAAAAATGAAATTCTTACAACTACTCGGTATTGGCCGAGTACTCGGCCAAAATTTCACCGAGTACAGAGTATTTACCGAGTACTCGGTACTGCTCTAAAAATATTTACTAAATATGAATCATTATTAAGAATGCTAATGCGAATTAAAAAAACTCAAAATCAATCAATAGTCATTTATTAACAATAGGTAAAAAAAAATTATCTGTATTGGTTTCACATTTAAAAAATTATTATTAAAGTTTTTATTATAGATGCTTTCTGCAGGAAAAAGTTAAAATTTTGCGGTATAAAAAGTCTGTATTAGGGTCGTTCCATGTTATGTGTGTGACATTTTAAACAAAAAAATTTCTAATTAATCAAGGATTTTTCAATATATTTCTTATTAAAAATTCAAACAAAAGTTCTTTAAAAAATATACACTTTACCGTATTCTTTTAAGCAAAAACCTATCTTTTTGATATAGTAGGTATTTTTTAAATAGCTTTTTAAAAACGTTAGGTGTGTGACTTAGAAAAAAAGCAAATTTTTAGCAATGAAATTAAATGATATATTTCTGTGAGTTTTATTTCCACACATTTAAACTAAAAAATATGGTGTAACAACAAAACAAAATTAAAGCTTGCGTTACGTGTGTGACTCTCTGCACGGAATTGCCCATTAAAGACTTCTTAGAGCAACACGAGTTCATTTAAATATACAAAGCCCTAGTACATCAACAAAATATTTCATGCTTCTTATATGAAGAGATACACTTATAAGATTGATATTTATATCAATGTATGTAACAGAACAGTTAGCAACACTTTTAAAATCGTTTATTTTTCTTTAGTTCGTAGCCTTACATAAACAAATCATTTAGGAAGTTGAATAAGAGTACAGAGCTGAAAAATAATATATTTCCGCTAACAAATATTTTTGAACAAAGGTACAATATTATACTAGGATCTTACAATATATAATATGCCTTGATCCCTAGCCTTCTAATCCTTCTAATTATAAAGCAACAACAACCAGTTTTCTCAACAAGAACCAGTTCTTCAAAATTCGTCAACAAAACCGACAAAACAAATCATCTCAGTTAGCATTACAGTTATGCAAATTGTAAACAACATCAATTAATTTAGCGGTTTCTACTTTTATGTCACGGTGATAAAAAAAAAATCAACGTTAGAAAATAACTTATAATCAAAATTACATTTGTTGATCACAATTAAAATGTCAATTATTGATTGATTGCAATCAGCTGTAAAATTTCTATTGAACAACTACAACTTCCATTTATTTATCGTTGACGTTTGTCAGTGGGCTTATTTTTCTGCTTTCTTTGATCGGTTGTGAGAATTTATCAACAGAGGTATTGCTAAAAATATAATAATAATTTACTTACATTCTATTTTAGTTTTAAATGTAATTTTATTGGATGTGCAGTTTTTCATTTTGTGTCTTATAATTACTGTGGTCATATATAGGGGAGAGTGGGGAGGAATGCGACACTTTTTACAAAAATAAGAAAATCAACTTTGTTTGACATACAAACAAAAATTTCAGTTTATAGAATTCAGAATGAAACACTTTCTAATGTTCTTGAACAGTATAGAAACATAATATGCAAAAACAATTTTATAATTAAAGAAATTGTAATTTTCAAAATCTGTCCTATACCTCTCCACTAAGAGGGAGGTATGGGACAGCTATAAAACAAAGTATGGTAAGCCCTAGTGTTGGATACATATGCAGTCTAACAAAATATGCAAATTGATAATGTCTTTACTAGGGATGCACCGAATAGTGATTTTGGTCGAATACCGAATATTCGGCCAACAGGCGAACCGAATACCGAATATTCGGCTAGCCGAATAGTAACTGCTAGGCCGAATATTCGGCCTGCCGAATAGTAACTATTCGGCTCGTCGAATACTTTTATATTTCAAAGTTTGAAGGCACTAAAATGTTAAATTTTAAAACAATTTTACATAATATTTAAAACAGAAACTTTTATTCTAATAAACAAGAGCTTTTTTCAAGTAAACTTTATGCTGAAAAAAATCTGCTTTGAGTTATTTAAGAAGAGGATAGTTATAAAATTTTTTTAATTAATAAAATTTTAAATTTCATGGCTTCTTTTGAGAATTAAAGCAAACGAATAAAATTTTCTTAAATTCTAAAACAAACATTTTAAAATCAGAGAGAAATTGTGAAAAAATTGTACAGGATCATATATTATTTGTTGGTCAGGAAGAGACTAAGTAAAAGTAAATAAATAATATAATCAGTTCAAATTTTATATGGTGGCAACTTCTGTTCTACTCCCTTTGATTAAGCAAGGAAGATTTTAAATGCATCCTAGATTGGTGTCTGGAGTGGGCAATCATTTTATTTTCAGAGATTGTAAATGTTGTTCTTAAAATCTTAGCAAGAAACATATTATTTACTGGACAATGTTCAGGAACTTGCATTTGTACATAATTAATTCCTATGAAAATCCTCATAATTGGTTAATTTTCTTAAATAATACTTGACAAACAGCAAATAAATAATGTAAAAACATTCTCTTTTATTTAAATATGATTCTGTTTCTAATTATTCTGAATATCTTTATAAGGTGAATATTAAATGTAGAAGTTGTATAAGTTTTTAAAAAATATGTTTTAGAAGTTTTCTTTAAGTATTCAGTTCAGCCAAATATTTCGATATTCGGCCAAACCGAATGTTCAGCATGCCGAATAGTTTGCTATTTGGCCAAGTCGAATATTCGGCATACCGAATAGTTTGATATTCGGCCAAACCGAATATTCTGTAACATGGCCAAATACTGAATATTCAGTGCATCCCTAGTCTGTACCATAATATCAAATTCCAGTATCTTCATCACAAAGGAAAATTCAGGATATTCAGTCACAGGTGACATAAAAAAAATACTCAGTTTAATTTATATACATTTTGAAGTAAATGAATACATATACATTATCAATGTTATAATTAATATATTACACTAAAAATGTTTGCATATTAGCAATTTGCATTCATCTTATTAAAAAGAAGGAAATGGACTTGTCCCATTCCTCCCTTTGCTAGCATGCCTCATTCCTCTCCATTACCTTGTTTTATGTTAAACTTTTATAAACAACAATGCTGCTTTTAGACTTAGTTTTAATTATGGATAATGTAGTACATTGTAATGTTCCATAAATAGAGAAACTATTACACCTGCACATAACCAAGTAATTAATATACAGAAAGCATGAAAAGTATATGAAATAAATTTACTTTTGATTCTTGAAATAATATTTTTTATATATACAATTGCAAATTTATGCAGATCAGCAACATTTTCCAACTGAAGATTGGGATACCACCGCTTCATCTAATGTGTGGTTGATGAAATGTTTGGAATGATACATACTAAAGAGAAAAACCTACTGTCCCATTCCACCCCACTCTCCCCTATATATTACATATCTAAAATATAATCAAGATTTGAAATAATAATAAAGTTTGCCTGATATTATATATATTTATTTATTTTACACATATAATAAATTAAAAACTGTAGCTTGTATGTATTTTTATAAATGCATGTAAAGTTTCATTTCTTCTTAAAATTATGTTTTAAAATTCTTGACATTTATTTAATATTACTATGATAAAAATAAAATGTTTATGAAACATGAACCTTCCTAATATATTTTAATTTAATAAAGTTATTTTTTACTTAATTTGTTGTGGAAATATAAATAAAAATCACATTTAGTTATAGTCTTATACATTTTTCTAGAATCAACAAAATGGTCTCTACAATCTGCTGTATAGGAGCTGGTTATGTAGGAGGCCCTACATGCAGCGTGATTGCATTAAAGTGCCCTGATGTAAAAGTTGTAGTTACTGACAAAAATGAAGCTAGGATAAAAGCATGGAATTCTGATGATCTCCCAGTTTATGAAGTAATTCTTTTATTGTTCTATCCTTTAAAAAAAATCCACCCTATTATTTCATTAAGTATTTCACTGATTCTGATTTTTTGTTTTGTCCTATTTTTATACACAGTTTATAATAATACAAAATATTAAAAAACACCTAAGGAGTACTTATTTAGTTTTAAAGGAATTTAAACTAGCAATACAGATTTCTGCCAAAACAAGTTTCCTTTTCACACATTTTCTTGTTATAATAGAATTTTAGAATGATGTACCTATGTAAATTTTTAAGTGTTTTTATGTTAAACAATGTTGAATTCAGGGAGTAGCTTGGGGAAGACAGTCTACCCTCCACCACCCCCCCCCCCCCTTTCCCCAGAAGGTTTGAAGTTTTGTGTTTTCATGGTCAAAAAGTTCAATCTATCGTAGTTTCTATCATAATAATATCTATCATGTGGCCTAATTTCAATATTTAATACTCAATTTTTAATTCATCTTTTTACATCTTTCTCCAATCTCAGCAAATATAACAAATAAACTAGTTGGATGGGCCAATCCCAAAACTTTCTTCTATCTCATATATTTTAATATTTCAAAATGTTGTTACAAATGTCAGTATTTCAATTTTATTAGTTCAATACTATATCAACTTTGACTTTCATTTTAAATTTCTGCTTCAGTTAATTAATCAGAATAAAAACGAGTTCATCTTGATCATGATATTTATTAAAATCAATAGTTTTTTGTTATTCAGTTGTATATCAGGTGTTCGCAAATAGTCCATTTATTACTAGGTTGGGCAAAAAGTTCTGGGAAATTTGTGAAAGTTGCATTGTTATGCACAAATTAACAACAAAAGCAACAAGGACTATTCTTTATGGTAGAGACCGTCATAGTCCACAACTTTCTGCCAGATTCCGGATTTGCTGACTAAGTTTGTCGCCGTTAACAGCACCTTCATCCTTACTAATCTCATCGACTGCTTTTAGAATCATTATGTCTTTTCTCTAATAATGCCGGGCAACACACGCAAATCATATTGATCAATAGGCATTTTGGAACCAAAGTTCCTGAACTCCTATAAATATACTACTAGTACTCCTATATACGATACAAATTCTGGTAACTATTAGATAAAAAATTTCCCAGAACTTTTTGCTCAAGCTAATAAGATGGGAAGTTTCCATCAATTTACGAGCCGAAGTTTCCATCAATTTACGAGCCGCCCGTGTACGATAGAACTACAAAAAATCAAGAAAATTATGCAAAAATCGATATTATAATGCCCCCTTTCAGCAGAATATTTCCAAATTCAGGGAGGACCTTCTTACCATGGTCAAAAACATGCACAAAAAATTTGGTTCAATTCTGTGCACAACTTCATACATTTTTCGGTGGTACAATTTTCAAAATGGCACAAAAATCGCTATTACAGCACCCCCTTCTGGTGGATTTTTTTCCAAATTAAGGGAGGACCTGCTTGCCACAGCCAAAAAAAATTGGTTCAATTCTATGCATAACTCTATAGTGCATAACTTTGTTACACTTTTCGATGGTACAATGGTGACACATGGACAGACAGACATTTTCTATAAACATGTTTTTTGGGATCTCTGACCCCTAAAACGTGCAAATCCATTGAAAACCAGAAGTCGAAAAAAATTTCAATTACAATACTTTCTTCTATTGCAGATAGAAGAAAGTAAAAATATGTCTTGCATGAAAAAATCATTTTCTGTCTGCTATCAATTTAATTAAATATTACTTGACATCTTCGCTTCTAATTATTTGTTTTTAATGTAAATTAGATTCCTGTGTTCAGCATTACACTTTCTGCATAGATGTGTAATTTTCAAACTGGTAA
The DNA here is from genome assembly GCA_963932465.1 of Maratus speciosus. Classification (NCBI taxonomy): domain Eukaryota; kingdom Metazoa; phylum Arthropoda; class Arachnida; order Araneae; family Salticidae; genus Maratus; species Maratus speciosus. The sequence goes on from OZ010793.1 coordinate 140,069,495, forward strand.
AAGCAGTATTTAAAAAAAAAAAAAAAAAAAAAAAAAATTGTTGAACTCTTAGCTCTCCCAGTATTATAAAAATGTACGGTTTTATGTCATCTGTCTCTGCGTTCAATTGAAAACTTCTACTTCTCATTGAAAAATTTTTTTTTATTATTAATGTTCTAATTAACCAATTTTAATGAAAATTATGTATTCAGAATCAGTGCAAAAAAATACACTTAGATGCATAAACTTCAAATCTATAAGTGCAATATTTGTCAAAATTTTATAGCCCGCGACAGCATCCCACTATTAAAATCAACTTTTAATGGATATTTCAACTTCTATTTGGAATTTTTGAAAAATTTTTAGAAATTCTAAAAGAGAAAATTTTTTTTACAAATGGTGGGTACTAAAATTCATGTTTTTAGGTAGAATAGTTCATGAGATACGTGTGTCTTTGAAAGCTTCCAGTCCTTTATCGCCATGGTAGCCAGGCAAATTGTGCTAAACCCTTGTCCTCTTTTCGAGTTTCTGAAAGAAAATCTTTGCAGTTTTGAGTAAAATCAATGCTTTAGTTGAATTTTGAATATTTTCCATTCATTTAATTGGGATTTTTAATTAACGTGTGTTAAGACTTTTTCAAAATTTTATGATTTGTCATGTGATTGGAGGTATTCAGCTATAAGTATGCAAAATTTTAAGTCTCTAACTTGTACAGTTTCTGAGAACAAGCTGTGTGACGGACAGAGAGGAGTGAGATGAATAGGATTTCGTCAGGTGAACAAAACTCTAAAAATTTCTCAGACTCTTTAGATTTGAGAACATCCTTAACTTCTGTTAGTCTTGCAGTTTAATTTTCTACAAAATCTCATGATTTTTTTTTTTTTAATTAAAGCTATCTATGTAATGCAAAAATTTATAGTATACAAGATCTCTCGTGTCAAGGTGTGCATTATAAAGATTGTCTGTGTATTTTTAAATAATATCTGAGAGATTTATGATTTGTTTCATTGATTATAATTAATCTATATTTTAAATATAGCCTGGATTAGATGAAGTTGTGAAACAGTGCCGAGGGAAAAATTTATTTTTTACCACTGATGTGGATTCAGCTATTAAAGAGGCAGATTTAATTTTTATCTCTGTGAATACCCCTACTAAAACATTTGGATTTGGAAAGGTAATATTTATTTTTATCTTTATTATCAGTATACATTCATCAGATAATATGTTTTTATAAAAATTATACTTACCTGAATTCTATAAATTAAGAGAGTATTTTCTTTTCATTTTCATTAGTTCAATTACTCATTAAAACAAACTGTTATACATTTATTTTATTTTTTTCAAATGTGTTCAAAGATTGTTGAAAAATATTTTGTGTAAGTTTTTAATTCATACTGACATGAAATTGAAATTTTTTGTTGTTATAAAATTACATTATATACAATTCACAATCAGAAGCAATTCAAATTATCTTTGTAGCCAAAGGTACTTCATAATTCCTTCCAAAGTTTTGGAGTGACATAATTAAAAAAACTATGAGGAATACAGGGTGATTCCATGCAGAGAGTCACACACATAACGCAGGCTTTAATTTGCATTGTAGAAAAAAAGCACATTTTGAGTAATGAAATTAAATGATATACTTCTGTGAGTTTTATTGCCACACATTTAAATTTAAAAATATGCTAATAACTTACTTACCATACCACTTAAAATCAGAATTAACATTAAAATTTAATAAATAATTGAATAAATGCAAATTAAAGCCTGCGTTACGTGTGTGACACTTGCCACGGAATCGCCCTACAACAGAAAAGTTCATATCGCTTAGTAGGAAATTTAGAAAATAGTATTTAGTTACCAGTAAATAAAGAAATAAAACATAGTGAAATTTCTCAGTTAAATCAAAATTGCGTAGTCTGTTAATGGATTTTGTACTTTGGATAAAATTTCTCTTGGTGCATACTAATTAAAAGCTTTTTAGTAAAGTGTGTCATATTTGTAAAAGACTGATGTAATTATTAATTTAGCATACGTAATTAAATTGTTCAAAGCCTAATTATGTTTACTTAATGCTGTCTGTAAGTTAAATACGTCATAGTTACAAATCCTTTTCTGTTACTTGTAAACATGGCAGAACATAGACTAAGTGAGGAAATGTAGAGGCAAGCTGCCATTGTATCCTTGGATGTAGGCCACTCCAATTCAGGGTTTGCTGCTTTCGTGAAACTTGCCCAGTCATTTGTCTTTAACTTAAGAAGCCAACTGAAGACTGCCTGGTGTGATGTGGCCACTGTTTGTAAGCAATATTGTCGGTGATCTGTCACTATCAGGATGCCAAATTCATCAGTTGTATCAGTGGGTATCCTCCCGGTAGCAGAAAGTTCGAGACGCGCGACGTGCATCGCAGATTTATTTTGGACCTTGCAGATAAATTTGCCAATTTGAAAAAAAAAAAAAAAAAAAGTATTTCCTTAAAAAAAAAAAGTACGAAAATTCTGACAAAAAATATATCGCGAATTCGACAAATGGTCGCCGAAAAATATCAATTTCGGCAATCGTTCGCATAAAAAATCAATAAATTATAGCCAAAGTGTCGCTATAAAAACGCGAATTTCGTCAAAAGAGACCGGTAAAAAAACATGAATCTCGTCCCAGGGTTGTAGAAAAAATGCACATTTCTGTCACAGGATCGCGGAAAAACACGAATTTCGTCAAAGGATCGAGGAAAGAATGCGAATTTAGTAAAAGGATCGCGGAAAGAACGCGAATTTAGACAAACGATTCTGGGAAAAACGCAAATTTAGTCAAACGATCGCGAGCAAACGCAAATTTATGTCAAAGGATTGCGGAAAGAAGGAGGAATTTCGTCAGAAGATCTCGAAAAGCGTAAATTTCTGCCAAAAGATCGCTGTACAAACTTGAATTTTATCCAAAAATCCCGAAAAAAACGTGTATTTCGTTCCACGGGCGCAAGAAAAACACAAATTTCTGTAACAAAATCGCGGAAGAAACTTGAATTTCATCAAAGGATCGAGGAAAAAACACGAATTTAGTCAGACAATCGCAGAAAAATGCAAATTTCTGTAAAACGATCGCGAAAACACGCAAATTTTTGTAAAACAATCGCGAAAAAACGCAAATTTCTGTAAAGCGAACGCGAAAAAATGCAAATTTCTGTCGAAGGATCACGAAAAACGCAGATTACTGTCAAAGGATCGCGAAAAAAGGAAAATTTATGTCAAAAGATCGGAATTAAAGTTGCGGAATTTCGTCAAAAAATCGCAAAAAGTGCAAATTTCTGCCAAAGGATCGCTGTAAAAACGCGAATTTCGTCAAAAGATCCCGGGAAAAACGTGAATTTCGTCCCAGAGGTGCCGAAAAAACGCAAATTTCTGTCACAGAATCGCAGAAAAAACACGAAAGTTCGTCAAAGAATCGAGGAAAAAACACGAAGTTCGTAAAGGATTGCGAAAAAAAGCTCATTTTTGTCAAAGGATCGCGAAAAAACGGCAAATTTCGTCAAAAGATCGCGGAAAAACAGCAGATTTCGTTAAAAGATCGCGAAAAAACGGCACATTTCGTCAAAAGATCGAGATAAACTGCATATTTCGTCAAAAGATCGCGAAAAAACCCAAATTTCATCAAAAGTGCGCAAGAAAAATACATAATTAGTGCCGGTAGTGGATTTCTGCTCCCTGCCCCCCCCCCTTCTTCTGTTGTAACCTTTCGGAAAGTTTGCTGTGAATTTCAGAATTTCTTTCTTTTTTTTTTTTCTCAGAATCACCCTTTCAGTAAGAACGCTGTTTATTTTAACACTCATAATGTTTGTACATAAGAAAATGTAACACGCTACTCCCGCAGACAATTTTCATCCCACTAAATTGCTGTCGCAGACACAACCATAACTTTCTGCTACTGGGGGTATCCTGTATAGGTGAAAACTGGGAAATTGAGTTAGTAGAGAGTGGCCGGTAGGTTCAGTTTCATTAGTAGCCACTTTTTGAACTTAGTGGCCACTATAATGTTTCAAACTTTCTTGACATCTAGATAAACTATAATCGTTGTATATATATATATATACATATTTTGTTAGGCAAACAGACCCTTTCTCATCCCTGTACATATCCCTATCATGACAGTTCATTTTTACCTTTTATTTACAAGTATAATTAATTCATTATCTTTATTTAAATACACTTTATTTAGTTCCACTTACCTTTATTCTAATGTTATTTCCAAGCTTTAGTTCCAGGCTTTAAGTTTCTTTCTTTACTCCGTATACTTTTATTTACGTTTCACTTTACTATCGTAAGAGCCAGCCTTTAGCACATGTTATCGTCCGTGACGCAATACATCCGAAATCTTCTGATCCAACTGAGGAGTTGTTACGAATGAACACGAGATGGCGTTAGTCATCTGGTCGTTCGTTTTGCATATGACGTTTCATCTTTTCTTCCATTGGCGTTTCAGAGATCGGAGAATGTAACTTCCGGGCTGCGTAGCAGTTGTCTTTCTTGTGTGGTTGAATGATATAAATATGCTTTCATTCAACGGGATAGGTATGCGTTTTCAGTCCGTGCTGTTATATGGTGAAGTGTCTCTTTCTGTTTAGTTTTTGGCGAGTTGAAAAGATGATGCTGTTTTTCTTTTAGTCTCAAGTCTCCTTACAGTTTTTAATGCTGGATAAGATTGTTTTTATTGTCAACTTGGAATTTGACTTTTAAGCAGGAGAACGTTTTTGCGAGCTGTCTTTTATTTTTCATCGATAGTGCTATGAATGACTTCTTCAATCTGGAAAAGGACAAGTTTGTTTTTCGGCGATATTTAAGGTGTTAAATTTACTTTATGATTTGGAAGAAGTAATATGTGTTAGTCACGTCTTTTCCCGAAGATGATGGTTTATTGTTATCATAGCTTTCTTCTTATGCGTCAGTTGATCTTCGATTCTTTGAATATGCAGGTGGCTCGTGAAGATGGTTTTCACCCTTCGATGAAAGTAATTAAGCTGTACTATGTAAGCGTCTAAGATTGATCGTGAGGGACTCTGGTTCACTTGTATAGTAATCTGTGTCATGAAGTTATTTCAAGTGTATAATGTTAGTTTCATTTGTAAGAGTAAGATATTAGAATATATATATATATATAATTGTTTTATCATTTTATTTTAAAGTATATTTTAATCGAATAATAAACGTTAGTATTGTCTTTTAAATCTAGTTTGTTTTTCTTTAACCACCACAAGTGCTTTTCTATTTCAGCTGTTTAGGTTTCATTTAAAGTTAAATAGTAATTGAATCTTTATCATTATAATTGTTTTTGACGAGGTTTAGGGATTCTTTCAGCCTTTGCGTTTCCAGCTGCTAAAGCGGCTCTGCTACCTGTGTTAGACTTTACTTATGTAATTTCAACATATTTTTCTATAAATCAACGTTTTCTACCAGCCAACTATTCGTGGTAAGAATAGAAAAGCAGTTAAAATTCAAGAAAATTACTTTAAAACCACAAAATCTGTTATCACATAGATTTTTTTAGAACAGTTTTTAGTATTTGTATATGTTCATAAACACAGTTATCAATCAAATTACTATTACTTTCTTTATATTAAAAATAGCTCAATCAAAATTCCAACAGTTAGGTGTATAAAATAAAACACAGTAAAATGTTATTTGGATTTTATTTAATAAGTAAATGTGTTAGTAACACACTACACACATTACATACAGTTGAAATCTAATCTGGTGAGTGTATTTCACAGGATTAAACAGTATCTCTTGAAGAAAAATAATCTAACTCCTGAGTATGTGGCAGGAGTCGAAATATTGAAGATACTGTAATTTCCTTAAAATACGATTGCATCCGGTGGAAAAAAAAGGGAATAAACTACTTGAAATGCATTTGAAATCCTGATGAATATATTTTGCAGATAAAAACTGTATTTCTTGAAAAAATAATCCAACTGAATAGCAAGTATACATGGCGAAAAGCCGAAATATTGAAAATACAGCTAAGTCGTTGAAATCTGATCGCATCTGGTAGGAAAAAGAATTAACCAGTTTGCTAATTAGACGTAATCAAAGTAGAGATGCATATTTCCATGAAAAAAGCTGTATTTCGCTTGGCGATCCATAACAGATTTTTTTCGCCACTTGGCGAGTGGCGACTAGGGTGGCGATCAACAGCCGATTTTTTAATCGCCACTTTTACAACTTTATTCGCCATGTGGCGAGTTGTGACCGTTAATTTTCACCTATAGGGTCATTCTATGGTTACGGACGTAACAATCAGAGACTTTAAAGCTTCATAAATAATGTAAAAAAAATACTTATTACATGGATTATATTATATTTAAGGTCAGTTCAAGGATTGTAAATAGAATATTAAATTTTGAAATCTGAATTTCCCATAATTTAAAAATAATAATAAAATCTAGGTGTTACGGACGTAATTCACAAAACAGTCAAAATTGCATATAGTTGCAGTTATTGTCATAATCCTGTGAATTTTAAGGAAGAACATTTAACTTTTGCTTCAAAAATTCATTATTAGGGTATTAACTATTGGAAACTGCAATTGTGAAAACATTAAAATAATTATTTATTAATACATGGGATAATTAAATTGTTACAGACGTAACTTTTGCCTGTTATGGACGTAACAATTCAATGCATCAAAATTTATTTATGAATTCTAATTCATTTATAATATATTCCCTAATTTCTTTTATAAATTTTAAAAATAGAATATTCAAATACAAAAACTAGCCTAATTATAACTTCTACAAATAATTTTTGAAATGACAATTGTTAGATAAAACATGAGACTGAAGGTAAATAACAATATTCACATTCAATCACAAAATAAAGATAAGGTAAAACTCCTTACCTTTTGATTCTGGATCGTCCACTTCTAAACTGCAAAGTTTCTTCTTTTATATCCATTGAAATGCTATAAAAATATTCACTCACTATTTAAATATCCTCAGAGTAATCCTGTAAAAAATCTTGCGAAGGTATGTGTTATTAAAGTGTATTTATATCATTATTTGTACTGCAGAAATTTGTATCACCTCTTAATTTTTTAATTATTTTATAATTGTTAAAAGTATACACTCAGGAGCATTCATTTTTACTCCTTCCTTACTACATACCAAGATACACACTGAAGAAAAAAATATATATCTTACAAAAAAAGATTATTGATAAATGAAAAAAATAACAAATAAAATTAATCTTGATTATTGATATAAACAAAATATTTAAAGTCATAAATTAAGAAAATAGTCCTTTCAAGTGTCACAATAATAGTCATTTAATTTGAATGTTTGTTTCTTATCCACATATTTCCTCAAACAGGAAGTAATTTTGTAAAGTAATAAAGTCTTTATTTATGATAGCTAAAGTGTTTTTTTGAATGACAGGAAAAAACAGTTTATCTTGATTAATGAGTTTATATAATTTTGAAAGAGATTAGTTTGTCTAACATGATTGATAATGTTTATCCAATTCTGAAAGAGATTATTTTTCTAACATGCCCCCTTAATCTCTCCAGATTGATGAGGCAAACAAGTTCATTGAATTTCTGTGATTCACTAATTCAGGTTTGGGGACTGGTTTAGTTAGTGCATCAGCAGTCATATATTTTGATGGACAGTACTTTAATTCAATTATTCCATCTTCTTTAAGTTGTTTTATAGCATGAAAACGAATATCTATATGTTTACTTCTTTTTGAAAACTTCTCACTTTCAATCATTCTAATACAACTTTGGTTGTCTTCATATAAACAGATAGATTTTGTTTGTGCTAAGTCTAAATCTTCTAGGAGTTTCAATAAATAAATAATTTCTTGCCCTGCACTTGCGGCTGAGACATATTCAGCCTCTGCTGATGAAAGAGCAATGCATGACTGTTTTTTAGTAATCCATTGAATTGGATTATTATCTAAGGTAAAAAGATTGCCGCTGGTTGATTTTCTTGTACTGGTATCTCCTGCCCAGTCAGCATCCGCAAAGGCCTTTAAAATCGGTTCTGCTTTTGTGTCAATGCGCAAGTTTAATTCTTTAGTACAGTTTAAATACCGTATTATTCTTTTAGCTGCCATCCAGTCTTTTTGACGTGGGGATTCATTTCTTCTACTCAATATATTCACAGCAGCAGAAATGTCAGGTCTACTGACAGATGCGATATAAAGTAATGAACCTATTGCCTGTCTGTATTTAACATTATTTGGCAATAAATTGTCATTATCATCTAATCTATTAGAATTAGGTTCCATCGGAGTACCGACTGGTTTAGCATCCTCTAAATTAAACTTTTTTTACTAGTTCTTCTATTTTACCCCTTTGATTTAATTCTTAACCTTCTGCTGTTTTCTCTATTTTGATTCCTAAATAATAACTTAGTTCTCCCAGGTTTTTTAATTCATATTCTCCCTTAAGTTTTTCTATTATATCTTTAATTTCGTCATCTTGTCCCGCAATCGGGATATCATCGACATAAACAATAATATACGTTTTGCTTTCTCCTTCATTTCTAATATATAAACATGTGTCTGAATTAGACTGTTTAAAATTTAAATCATTTAACGATTTTGTTATCTTAGTGTGCCATGCCCTGGCTGCTTGCTTCAACCCGTAAATGGATTTATTTAAGCGGCATACTTTGTTTTCCTGATTTGGAATAATATAGCCTTCTGGCTGAGTTATGTAAATTTCCTCATCTATGTTTCCATACAAGAAAGCCGTCTTGATATCGACATGATTAATTTTTAATTTGTGGTAAGCTGCCGCTGCTATGAATGATCTAAGTGTCCTATATGAAACAACAGGGGCAAAAGTTTCTTCGTAATCTACGCCATGTTTTTGATAATATCCCTTTGCAACTAATCTCGCTTTGTATTTCTGTATTCTTCCTTGATCATCATATTTGGTTTTAAAGATCCATCTGGATCCGATTATTTTTTTACCTTGTGGTGGATCTACAAGTGTCCATGTTTTGTTTTTATTAAGAGAATTTATCTCTTCTTGTGTCGCATTTAACCATTGCTTTTTTTCTTCTGGGTTTTCAATATTCATTATGTCATGAAAATTTTCTGGTTCTTTTATATGTCCGTGTGTTGTCATGTAAACGAATCTGTCTGGAGGGATTCCTTTATTTGATCTATCTGACCGCCTTGGTTCTGGTGTTAATTGTTTTGACTCACTTGGTGTGTCTTCAGTGTTTGTCACTTCAATTTCTACTAAGCTTTTGTTCTGTGATTTGTCATTTTCATCGGATTGTTTTTCTCTCAAATTTAACTGTGTTTCTACCTTTTCTTTAGTATTTTTGTTTTCTAGAAATTTAACAGTTCTTGCGATTATTATTTCTTTACCACTTGTGTAGATGCGGTACCCTTTGGAGTAATTGTCGTAACCGACAAAAATACCTTCAACTGCCTTATCATCTAATTTTTGTCGTTTATTTTTGTTAATATATGCAAAGGCTTTACAGCCGAACACTTTAAGATAATGTAAATTTGGCGGTCGTTCATTCCAAAGCTCATACAGGGACTTTTCATTAGCTTTCGTTGGCAAGCGGTTTTGCAGGTGATTCGCCGTACAGATAGCTTCACCCCAGAATTTTTGAGGCAAGTTTGCTTCGCTAAGCAAAGCTCTCGTCATTTCAATTAAAGTTCTATTTTTGCGTTCAGCTACGCCATTTTGGCTCGGAGAGTACGGAACAGTGTGTTGGTGCTTTATGCCGTTTTTTATGAGATAGTTATCCACTAAATCATTGTTAAATTCCCCTCCATTGTCTGTTCTTATACTTTTCGGCTTTTCGCCAAATTTATTACTGACTAAGGCAACAAATTCCTTAAGTTTTTCATAAACTTCTGATTTCTTTGATAATAAATACAGAATTGTAAATCTTGAGTAATCATCTATAAATGTTAAGAAATATGTTTTTTCCCCAATAGTTGGTACTTGGAAAGGCCCACATACATCAGAGTGTATCAACGCTAATCGTTTAGTGGCTCTATAATCTGCTAATTTTGGGTAAGGTGCATCTGTTAGCTTTGTTTTGATGCAAGTTTCACAAGTTGTGTTATGTTTACAATTATTAATTTGTATTCCTTTCGCTAGGTGTTTTTCTTCGATTTGTTTTATAGATGCAAAATTTTTATGGCCGAATCTTCTGTGCCATAATTCTATGCAATTAATATTGTTGCAGTTGTAAGTTTTACTTACATAGTTTACGTTTGCGCTCTCATTTGCTAATATAATTTCGTATAAGTTATTTTTCTTTACCGCTTCTAGGCGTGTTATTTCGTTATACGTTAACTTACATTTATCATTTTTAAATAAAATCTCGCATCCATTTTCTGTAGCTTTACTAACAGAAAATAAGTTTGATTCAATATCTGGAACAAATAACACATCTTTTAGTGTTATGTTATGTGTTTCACCATCGGAAGTTACAGTTTTTATTAATGTATTTCCTGATCCATAAGAAACTAATTTGTTTCCGTTTGCAATTACAACATTAGTTTTTTCATTTGATTTAATTTCTGTAAATAAATGTTTATCATTTGTTATATGACTGGAACTGCCACTGTCAACTATCCATGCTTTGTTATTGCGCGGTTTTATTATAAACGCACAATATTTATTACCTTGTTGACTTTCAGATTCATTGCAATCGGCATTTTTATCCGAATTTGATTCATAATCATTTCTTACAGTTTTTTCATCCTTTTGGAAAACAAGCGAAGAATTAAAATTTCTTTTGTAGTTTTGTTTCGTATTATGTGAAGTATTGTTTTGTTTATTTTTATAGTTATTACTATGCCAACAATCTTTAGTGTTATGGTTTTTTAATTTACAGTTTGAACAGTATTTTTGTTCCTTCTTGTATCCCGCATTACTGAATTTATAACCTGCATTGTTAAATTTCTTTGTAGTTTTAAATGCTCTAGCGGTGTTTTCAGATGGTTCTGAACTATCGCTTCTGCGGTTATATTCATCAATCAATTTATTTTTAATGAAACTAGGTGTCAACTCTTCTTCATTACGGGACTCTAATGCGGTAATTAATATATCATACGAAGCTGGTAAGCTACACAGTAACAGCGCTGAAATATGATTATCCTTTATTGTTTCTCCTATGGCAAATAATTTATCAATTAATTCTAGTATGTTTGTGATATGCTTTACCATGTCACCGCCTTCAGGTAATTTTGTGCTATGCAACTTGCGTAAAAGGTATAGCTTGCTTGACAAATTACTGCGTTCATGAATTGCCTTCAGTGTGTTCCATGTATCTTTTGCAGTTTGAATGTTTTTTACGTGGACGATCTGGCTATCCTCAATGCTGAGGTTAATTATAGCCCCTGCCTTCCGGTCCTTTTTGGACCAATCAGCCGTAATTGGGTTTGGTGGTTCATTAGTAATGATCTCAAAGAGATCTTCTTTGATGAGAAGCATCTCAATTTTAAATTTCCAAACATTGTAATTATTAGAGTTGAGCTTCTCAATTATCTGTGCATCTTTTAAAGTTGTCATTTTTGACTTCTATTACCACCTTTTAATTTTCAAATAAACCCTTTAAATTATCATATACTAATATTTAATATTTAAGGAAGGCAGCGCGTCAGTCTCATAATCATTGTTAGATAAAACATGAGACTGAAGGTAAATAACAATATTCACATTCAATCACAAAATAAAGATAAGGTAAAACTCCTTACCTTTTGATTCTGGATCGTCCACTTCTAAACTGCAAAGTTTCTTCTTTTATATCCATTGAAATGCTATAAAAATATTCACTCACTATTTAAATATCCTCAGAGTAATCCTGTAAAAAATCTTGCGAAGGTATGTGTTATTAAAGTGTATTTATATCATTATTTGTACTGCAGAAATTTGTATCACCTCTTAATTTTTTAATTATTTTATAATTGTTAAAAGTATACACTCAGGAGCATTCATTTTTACTCCTTCCTTACTACATACCAAGGTACACACTGAAGAAAAAAATATATATCTTACAAAAAAAGATTATTGATAAATGAAAAAAATAACAAATAAAATTAATCTTGATTATTGATATAAACAAAATATTTAAAGTCATAAATTAAGAAAATAGTCCTTTCAAGTGTCACAATAATAGTCATTTAATTTGAATGTTTGTTTCTTATCCACATATTTCCTCAAACAGGAAGTAATTTTGTAAAGTAATAAAGTCTTTATTTATGATAGCTAAAGTGTTTTTTTTTGAATGACAGGAAAAAACAGTTTATCTTGATTAATGAGTTTATATAATTTTGAAAGAGATTAGCTTGTCTAACATGATTGATAATGTTTATCCAATTCTGAAAGAGATTATTTTTCTAACAACAATAACTTGTTAAACTTTACCATAATTTAAGTGAAATGTTCTCAATCTCATCACTCTCACCTTTTTAGTGCTAATACTTTCATTTAATTTACTTTTTATACTTAAACTGCATGTTTTCAGAAAATTAACACGCCAAGCTATAAAAAAAATGTATTACATGACTTTATAAATTAAATATTATTTGTTTTATAAATAAAAAAAGAAATAGTACTTTGGTTTCACTTTTCATGGAATGACCCTATCCTATAGTATCCTGGAAGTCTATGAGGATTCTAGGCAATTAATGAAAGCACTCATCAGGTAGCTACAGGTTGATGATCAGACTATTCAATGTGTGGTTTATGAGGACCTGCCTTAGAAGTCGTATGTAATGAGAAGAGCACAATTATTTTCCAAGAGGACCAGGGAGAACTGCTTGACCAGAGCCAAATGCCTCTTGAACAAGCTAAAACATACGGCATAGCCAAGAATGCTGTGTTTTTTCTCCAATCAGAATAATATTGTCCAGGTCTAAACTGTAAACTGCAAAAGCATCTAGTGCAGTGGTTCCCAACGTGGGGTGTACGCCCCACTGGGGGGGGGGGGGCAATTTGACCTTCTAGGGGGACAATTCCAAATTTCTTACTTACTCATTTACTTTCTTTTGTCTTTTTGGGGATAAATAGTGTTGTAGGCTAAAAATAAATGGAATGCAAGCAAAATTTAATAAATCAGTTTTTTATTGAATTTTTAAAATATTCTGTATCAAAATTTTAAAATAGATTTAACACCAGAATAATTATGTAAATAATATTTGATAATATTTTGATATCTTTTAAAGTATTAAAACTCACTATAATTTTTCTGGTGGTGGATTTTAAAATTTTTCGTAACGTTTTCCATTATTTATTAAATGAGTTTTCTACTAATCGCTAGTACAATTATCGATATTGGGAAAGGGAAAACAGAGAGAATGTGTTATGTGAAACAATGGTTACTTAATTTGATAAAGATGCGAATATTAAAATACTTCTTGTGTATTGTGTTATCCGTATAAAGAAAAGACAGTGTCCTAAGCTTTACCGCCAACTCTTAATAAGCTACAAGAATGCATTATAAAATGTATGAATTTATCAGTTTTAACGTTAAATGTAAGTGTTTATTTAAGTTACTTGGGAAGATAAAAATGCAGGCCGTATAACACTTTTCTTTAACATTGAGTTAAATTGGAAAAGTACAACATAACTCGTTTTGGCCTGTAGGCAAAGATGTATAATCTCATTGCATTTATAAAATTATGTTAAAAACGCATTTGTGGTAGAAGATTCACCTCTTTGATAAGTTAAAAAATATGAAATGAATAGAGTTTATTAAGGCTCTATTATACTTTCACTGTGCGAATAGAGTTCATTTTTAAAAAATGAGACATAATTTACATATTAGGGTGGGGTGGGGGGGGGGCATAGTGACTTTACTGATGCTTTGGTGGGGCGTGGCCAATAGAAGGTTGGGAACCACTGATCTAGTGGCTGTGTAAAACCCTGAAGAGGTTCTGACTGTCATGGACAGTATTCCAACCTCAGTAATGATTTGGGAGGTCGTGAGCAGCTAAGGCAATCTGATGGCTCCACATTTCTTTCTTCAAGGTGTTTAGAGTCAACGCTGTTGCTTATACCAAGGTGTTAAAGCACTGTATTACTTCTGTAGCATGTGGGAGGTCATACATTTGTACAGCTCGTACAACTCTATAATGGATGGCCAAAAACTTTCATGACCATGTCATCCCCAACTCCCCAGATGTTGTCAGGGCAACAGTTATCTATGCAATGGCAAATATTCCCAACACTCATCTCATTATTGCTGCATTTGGTTTTGACAGTGTGCAAGGGCTGTTATTGCATCTCACAATGCTTTCAATGAATGATATCATCCGTTATGAATGTGATAACCTGTACAGAACATTAAAATGTAAAAAAGTGCTCTATTTTCAGTGCCTGTTCTTGTTTGCTTGAAAACGGGATTTTATTCTCATATGTGTAATAAATTAATAAAGAAAATAAGTTTGTCTCATTTCTTCCTTAAATGGTAGCAAATTAACTTTTTCTGCAGTTTTCCCTACTTTGAAATAAATTTGTGTATCCTGATTACTTTGCTATATAAAAGATCGCTTTAAGTTTTATACAAGCTTTATAGGTGTTCAGTATGCAGCTTTATTGATGTGCAATACATAATCTCTACATTAAAGTTCTTATTATACTTGCCTCAATCAATATCCTGCAATATAAAAGATAGCTTCAAGTTTTGTACAAGCTTTATAGGTGTTCAGTATGTGCAGCTTTGGTGATGCGCAATGCATAATCTCTACATTAAAGTTCTTATTATACTTGCCTCAATCAATATTGACTGCAAATGTGATCCTCCCTCATAGTTTTGTTAAGTCAGTTGGTAAAGGGAACTGAAACACACAGTCTTTGATACTGTTGTACAATAAAAAAAATTGTATGTGCTTAAGTCTTTGAATTAACTGGTTATTTTGTTTTGGAATTTGTGTGCCCTGTGTCTCTCCAAAAATACACTTGTACAATTACTTTAAAGCTTATACAAAACTTGAAGGGCTTCTTTATAAAATGGTATGAATCAATTTGGTATATTTGTCTTGATTTTTAAATCATGACTTTCTGAAATGTTAAGAGAATTATGAAACACCCTATAGAAGTTGAATTAATGAATTGTGAGAAAATATTGCATTCAGGTTGTTCAGAATATTAATAGGAAATCGAAAAGAAAATAGTTTTATAGGAAACACACAATCAATTTTAAAAAAAAGTTATTGCAGTCTAACTATGTGTAATATATTCTGATATTGAGTTTTTTGTTGATTTTTTACATGTAAAAATCTGATATACTTTGTTGTTGACAGCTCTTCCAAATTTAGGGAACCTTTAAAAAAAAAGTCTGTTCACAATTATTGACCATTATCAAAGAGAAAAAAAAAAAAAAAATAAAATAAAAGCATGGCCACTTGATTTAGAACATGAGAGATCTATGTAGAACTTTAGTATGTTACTTACTTTATTTTAGCCTGTGCACTTCTGAAAGTCCAAGTTCATTGTGTCATTTATTTTAGAAGATTGTTTTTAGTGTACCACCACTTGTGGAAAGTTATTAATAATCGTATGTATTATTTCTAATATATATACAGCATTCTTTTTTCTATCCGTATACAAAATGCATAATGATGAATGTGGTACGATGTCTCGGTACGGAATATTTTTTAACAGGCTCTTGTTCAAGATGATCATTGAATGCTTATAAAAGTTTTTTTTTTTTTTTTTAACTATTTTTACTTTTATATTTTTTTCTCTTTGTTTTTTAAACCTTTTTGTTTGGTTGGTTGTTATAAATGTTTTAAAGTTTGTCATCTTTATTCATTATCATAGTGTTCAATTTATTGTTATTGTAAATAAATTTATTAATAAATTAAATTTTTATAATAGAATTATAAAATGTTATATAACAGACTAACATTATAATTAGATATTTATTTTCCATACAGGGGCGAGCAGCCGATTTGAGGTATATTGAAGCTGCTGGCAGAAGAATAGCCCAAATTGCCAAGAGTAATAAAATAGTTGTTGAGAAAAGTACAGTCCCAGTTCGAGCTGCTGAAAGTATTAATAGTATTCTTAAAGCAAATACTAAACCAGGAGTATCTTTTCAAGTACATATAATTTTTCACATAATTTATTTTAAACATTACTAATATAAAGTATTGTTTGTTACTACAGTGGTTCGTAACATTGCTTATTTCATATACTTCTAGTGTAATTAAATAATTAGATTTCTATTGCAGCAGTTATTTTATTTAATTCATTTGTGTTTTGTTCTCTTTGCTATACCTAAGGAGAAAAAAAAAGAAATTTAATGAAAAATTGTTTTAGTTTAATTCTGCCAAAAATATTAAATAATTTAAAAATTGATGCAAGTCAGTCTCTTGTATTTTTCTTGACGTAGTACATGTTGTAAAAAATATATACAACTGTATTTCTCTCGGTAACTTCTACAAAAGATAATTTTAAATATTGTGTTCGTTTTCTAACTAAAAAAAATATATGTGTGTATATATATTTCCCTTTTAATTGTTTGTGGAATTATGCTGCGTTGTATTTGGCAGGGGGAGGAGGAGGAACTTTAGAAAGTGGCTACTGAGTTCAACATTAAAAATCTATATTTATTCACTTTATTGAGAAATGAATTGTTTGATTTAGTATACATCTTAAATTGTTTCTTTTAGTAAATTTTTATTTAAATGTGACACATTCAAGTAACTATGGCTCAATTTGATTTAATAATTGGATGGTAAATTTTAACACTTCCCTCATGTACTAAGACTGTTTTCAAATAGTATAATATTTATAAAAGTGTTTTTATTCGCATAGTATTTGGTATATTTTTCCTTTTCCAAATTGAAGCAGCTTAAAGTAAAGGCATGCAGGATTTTGAGTGTTATGGTATTTATTTTAACAAGTAATAGATGGTATATTGCCTTATTTTATTTATTCAATAAAATGAAAACTCTTAATTTATCACATGGAAAGATTAAGTATTTTTAATTATCATGTGATTTTAATTGAAATTAATCTAAAATAATAGTTGCAAGAAATGCAATGTCACGACTAGACAGGAAGAATCACTCAAGTGTGACAATTTATGACAAAGAGGGGAAGGGAAGCAAGTGACAAATTTTAAAGGAAAATTCTTAAAGCGGGTAATAATGAAAACTAGTAGGGCCTTAAAATAAAATTTTAAAGAAGAGCTGTGCATATGAGGTCATTTCTAATTTAAATTGTAATTTGCAATCCTTGTGCTGGTTAGTCTTTAAAATAATTAAAATGAATATTAGATTAAAAGTTGTTTTAAAAAATTATAAAAAAAAAAAAAAAAATGTCAACCTGATTTTTTGGTCTATTGATGTCAACTTTTGGTTTAGATCAGGGGCTTAAAATTAATATGTGCTTGTGGGCTGCAAACGATCATACATCTTAAATGATGGGCAGCATTGTATTTGGATTAGTTAAAATTTCATAGAATATCAGGCTTGCATGAGTAGTAAAGTATATAATTTGAATGTGTTATTAAAAGTACATCATTAAACTTGTATGATTCTTTTTTTTTTTTTTTTTTTTTTTTTTTTTTTTTTTTAATGTAAGCACTTTTTATTCTGTAGCTTTCTATAAAATAAAAGAATTGTCTCTGAAATCTCTGTGGGCTATAGGAATAGGTTGTAGGCACATGTGGCCCACAGCCTACTTTTAATTTCACTACTCAATGTTAATTAGAAACACTTGGTTTAAATTAAACTGAAATTACTATGTATTTTTTTCTCTTTATATACTATATATATAATTTGTTTTTATTGTTATTGGTTTAGGTTCTTTCAAATCCAGAATTTTTAGCAGAAGGATCTGCTATCAATGATTTACTTAATCCTGATCGAATCCTTATTGGTGGTGAACAAACACCTGAAGGTATGGAAGCTGTACAGAAATTATGTAGCATTTATAAGAGATGGATACCAGTAGATAAAATTTTGACCATGAATACTTGGTCTTCTGAATTAACTAAATTGGTAAGCACAAAATTTATAATGAATTTGTTTTGTTTATTATCTTGATAAGTGTATTTTTTTCCTTTCATATTAATAATTTCTTAATTAATATTTTCTTCATAATCCTCTATTTTCTATTTTGTCATGACATGACAAAACGGAAAATAGAGGACAGAATTAAAGAACGCAACTAATGCATATACAACGCATATACAACTAAATAAATTTACTGATGAAATAGCCAGATTAAACAGTAAATTGCTCATCACAATAGATTTCAACATTGTTGAAAAATTAGCAAGTTATAATAATTTCAATTACGCATTACTAACAGATGCAATAGAAATTATCACAACTATCTAAAATATGTATAATGATATGGTACATACAAAAATTTATAATAGATGGTGTAGCCTGTTAGGAATAGCCAAAGACGATAGAGAAAACTTCAAAGACAGTAGAGATAATGAAAGTATGTCCTGCATTTTAAGAATAATTTCTTGTTTTAAATTTACATTTTATCTGCTAATATCAAACTAAAGTGTGCAAGCAAAAGCTATTCGTGAAGCCTTTAAATTTAAGCCGCATCAAATGAGTAGATGTTGCAAATTAGTAAAAACTTAATACTGTAAATTACATTACAGTTAAATGTATTGATTAGCCATACTTAACCTGCGGCCCGGCAGCCTTTTATGTGCAGGCCGAGACATACAATCATTAATTCATATTTATGAAATTGAGGTGTGAATAAAAAGTATTTGATAGCTTTGCTGTTATTTTATACATATTCATGGGAAGACAAAATATGTACTGTTATTTATAATTAATTTGAAATTATTATTATGTTAAAAAATCTTAAGTGTCATTTTCATTGTCAAAAGTTTTTTGTACATGGAGTCCTATTTGTGCTACAGTGGTTTATAGATTTCTTAATCTTCAACACTATTCAAACATTATTCCAAATTAATTGAATTTGCACGTGAGTATTTCTGCAATAAAAAATAGATAAAAAGTTTTTGCATTTAGCAAAAGATTGATATTAGAGAAAATCTCCTGATTTTTTTTTTTTAAGAACTTGCAAGTTCTCCATCAGTACATTTTACACTTATTACATAGCTAATACTGCTTTTTAGAGATGAATGTTTGTTGAAAAAAAAAAAAAAAAAAAATTGGCACTGAAAAGCTTTTACACTGCTATTTCCAAACAACAAACTTTGCCATAAGAAATCTACCACAAAGTTTATTGTTTGGAAATAGTGATGTTAAAAATTTTTGGTAACATCTCTTCTGCATTCAGCCTTATTGATAATGTCAACTATATTATATTGCTTTGCTATAATAATTATTTTACTCTTTTACTTTTTTAAAAAACCTGAGATAAATGTGTTCACGAACATATGCTTGTGGACCGTGAGAAAAAAAAATATGAGTATGGCTATATTAGAATCCAATGTAAAAATTTCTTGCAGGCAAACATATTTAAACATAGCAGTGTACTTATTGAGCCAAAGAATAATACTATTGACAATAAGCTTTTAAAAATGAAGAACCATTATTTTCAATAAATCCTTTCAAACTTTTCAGCAATTGTCAGAAATGTTAAATGATCAAAATTTTTGACTAAAAATGAAATCATTTTTCTAAATTTATGAGGGTAAAAACCCTCATGATTATGGAAGAATTCCTAAAAGAGTTTAACCCTCAGGCTAACTAACCCCCCCCCCCCCCAAAAAAAAAAAGCATACAATAATGCATTCAACCACAGTTAAAATTAATTAGTTTTTATTCAATATTCATTTTAAATGTTTTTAGATCTTTATGAGTTTAGATCTAAAAATACAAATTTACAAACCAATTTCTTAATTTTATGACATTCAGCTGGATTTTACTGTATTTAAACTAGTTCTGTTTTTCGGGTCCATTGGACCTGTCTGGTAGGCAGATAGTTAAATATCCCACTCAGTTCTTTAGGATGAAAAAAAAAAAAACAACTCTGAGCTCAAATTTTTTTTATTGTTGTTAGTATAAAAGAAAACAGTTTTAAATATATACTTATGCTAATTGTTTCATTTAGAGCCATTTAAAACTTTAATTTTCAATTCTTTTTTTTATACAAAATTATTTCTGATTACTTTGACATGATTGTTTTAAATGTTGTTTCTTATACAGTAGAATCCTGTTAATCCGAACTAATTGGGACCAGTAACTGTTCGGATTTAAAAAAATTCGGATTATCCGAAATTCCGATAAAAATAGAAAAGAAAAGGATGCATGCCAAAAAAAATGTAGGCTATTAATAGTCTGTAGTACAATAAACATCCTCTAATCCAGCATTCTGGATAATCAAGCACAACTTTCAGAAAAAAATAGCATTCCTTGTTTAATCAGTCCTGATGTTTATGTTTCATAAGTCAAATGGAAGTACAGAATGAGGAATTACGTAATAACCCATTACAAACGGTTCAAAATCATGAATCTATAAATTGCTCAGTCACCACGTTGATGAAGAGGGCAAGAAAAACCATTTCTGTAGATAATTTGCGAAATCAAATTGTTGAACGGAATAATAAATTTTATCATCTAAATTAAATACTTTTTGCATTTTAGAAAAGAATTTTATAGTGAATGGCAAACAAACTGATATTTGATATTTTTTTTAAGATGGCTTCTATCAGTAGGCCTGATGTTTTCATATTCGTTTACATATGTTGCACTTTTACATTATTGAGTATTTTTTAAAATACTATTCAAGTTGTTTAAAGAATAAAAAATATGCTTTACTGCCATTTTTTTGTTTAATTCTAACTTCCACATGTTTTTTCTGACTTTCATCCTGTAATCCGGAAAATTTCGGAAGTTAATCTTTTCAATTAATCTGTTCAAGATTAATTTTCGAAAATAAAATCGGTTCGGATTAGTGGGGTTCTACTGTATAAAAAAGATATATCTTACTATGTTAAAACTTTTCAAGAATCTGTTAATTTAAATTCATGCTAAAGTTATATATTCCTTTTAAAAGTTTAAAACAAATTGTCTCTTTTATTTTTATCACTTGCCTTTTTTTTTTTTCTTTTTTTTTTTTTTTTGCTTTGAAAATGTCAATTTTTTTTCCTCTAAAGATCCAATTATGATTTTCAAAATTGAAAAACATAAAATTTATATATTTTAATTATAATGTCTATCAAGTGTTATCAAGTCAATGTGTAAAAAGAATTTGCCCATATCTTACAGAGGTTGGTAGTTAAAGTTATGCAGTTATTTTAAATATGTTTTATATTTAATTTTGACTGTAATTGAATTCCTAAAATTTAGTTTTCATAACTGAAACTTTTTTTTTTAGGCTGCTAATGCTTTCTTAGCTCAAAGAATTTCTGCCATTAATTCCATATCTGCTATATGTGAAGCAACTGGTGCTAATGTAAGTGAAGTTGCTCATGGTATTGGCACAGATTCTCGAATTGGCCCTAAGTTCTTAACTGCAAGTATTGGTATGTTTACATTTGTTGCGTTTAAATTGTTTCATTTTTCTATGAACAGTAATTAAATTTTGAAAGAGTGTGGAAAGAAAGAAAAATTTCTGTGCTCCATTGCATAGCAGGAAAATTTTTTCATTCAGTTATGATTAGGGCAGAGTCGAATTTCTCTTTTATAGACCCAATCAAATTTGCTGCTCCTTCTGCTGTTTCCTTTAAAGCCTAAACAAGCAATGGTAGAATGTTATTAAAAAAGAACACTGGCTTTTTGTGAAATTAAAATTTTTTACAGGGGATAACATTACATGCATGTAAATGGAGTGTGGGGGGGGGGGGGGAGAAAAAAGAGGAGTCCTCCATGCATGTATGTTACTGTAAAATACTATTATCTGTATATTGTTATCTAATACATATAAAAAAGAAAATTTGTATGTCTGTAATTCTATACAAATCTGCAGTTTCGAAGCCAGAATTGTGAAATGTTACGTAAATGTGTGTTAAAACAAGGGTGAGGCAACTAAAGTAGTCCAGAATCGAAATAATTTTTAATTAATAAAAAAAACAGCAATTTCCTATCAAATTTAAACATTTTTCGTTGTAGCAGTTCCCAACAATTAAAAATCCACAATAAAATTCTTACCACAGCAATTACTTTTCTGTTGCAAGATCTCCACGTGAAAAATGAAGTAGTTTCACGAATTTAAAAAAAAAAGTGAATATACATCATATTGGAAATATAATGGATGTCAGCAGGTGAATATATAACGTCATATGAAAAAACGTATTAAAACATGATAAAAATCCGATTATGGTAATATTGGCATATTTTGACATTTTGCTGCTCTGTGAATTTGTTTCCGCCATTTTAAAATCTATTCCATATATGTATGTGTGTGTATGCATGTATGTTAGAATTTCCACAAAGGTTTAAGTCTCTAGAGCGCATTCTTAGTGAAAAACTGAAATAAAGATTTCAGTTTTTTTTTTTTTTAAATAAAATTCATAGAATTTTTCTGCTTGCCATTTTTTTTTTTTTATCATGAAAAAATTATTTAATTAACAAAATATTCAGAAACAACTTTTCATCAAAAGATTTTAATCTTGGTCTCAATCCAGATCACAGGTTATATTTACTAAGTAAGTAGGTAATCTGTTGTCCGGATTAAATGGAAAAAAAAAAAAAAAAAAAAAGAGTGAAAATGAAGTGTAAATCAACCCGCAATTGTTGATTTTTTTCAAAACAAATTCTCTGAAAATTCCTGGCAACGCCAGGTACTTTAGCTAGTTTTGAATAAAGGAAACTGAAGTCTTCGTAATATATAAAACTTTATTTATTACTTTATGTTTATTTCAGTTTATAGAAATTGTTATTCCTAGCTTTTACTTGACCAAAATAATTTATCACAACATAAAATTTTAGCTTAATCTCAGCCTGTTTAAATTATTGTATAGCAAGCTTAATTGTTTTGTGATATGTCTTTAACCCTTTAAGAGATGGTGGGATATATTACATCCTACTTAAATTTAATGAAGATATTCACCAGAATCTTTTAATTAAATTTTACTTTTATAACTTTGAGGAAAAAAAGTTGCAAAATTGTATTTTCTTATTTTCAAAAACAAATTTTCAAAAATTCCATTGTGAATTCATCATTACAGAAACACAATTACTTGCTCTTGAAAGGATTAAATGGTTTTTACTCCTTGACAGTGTGGAAAATCGTATTTTTGTAACTAGGCTTGTAAGAAAACATGAGCCTATTACTCCTGGATTTAATTTTTTTTTTTTTTTTGCTTTTCAAAATTAATAAATAATATTTTAGAAATTTGTGCATCTCAGTTTTTACTGCTGCAGTCCTGGGCTGATATGACCCATACCTAAATCTGGTTGTGTATTAAGGTTACCTGTTTTTCTTTGTAGAAATGCAGAACCTTTTATAATGTGCTAAATAGAATGTATGAAAAGAGCATGTTTGTTCTATCTCTGCATTTAATTTTTCATTCTCTAAAGCATATGTTAATCTGTATATGTATTTATACTTTCATATTTAAAATAGAGTTTATGAAACATGTATGTTATCATATTAGTGTGCATATAAAGTATTTGATTATGGAAAAGATATGATTAATGTAATATGATTAATATAATTAACTGCTATGTTGGTTTGTCAC
Organism: Maratus speciosus; assembly: GCA_963932465.1. Taxonomy (NCBI): domain Eukaryota; kingdom Metazoa; phylum Arthropoda; class Arachnida; order Araneae; family Salticidae; genus Maratus; species Maratus speciosus. The sequence continues at coordinate 140,093,085 of OZ010793.1, forward strand.
ACTTATTTTTATTTGATGGATTATAATGTTTGATGGTATTTAAAGAGCCACTTATGCCAGTTAAAAGAACAAAAAACATTGCCATATTTAAAAGTATTATGCTTTTTTCTATGAAGCTTTCATTTATTTTTATTTTTTAAGTTGATGGATGTGTTATCTCCACATATTCTAAAAATTATTATTATTTATTTTTTTTTTAACCCTTCCACTCACCTAGACCTCATATAACATTCCTAATTTTGGTAGCTTTTTCCAACCAACTATTTCTATGAATGACATCTCCGAAGTTTTCAGATCTCATGTGTGACTTCAAATGTGTATTAATTTTTAACATGACAGCAGAAGACAAAGTTGACGATTTTTTTTTGGAAAAAAAAAAAAAAATCTTTTTGTATATTCAAATACTATTCAAAATCCCATACTGATGTCATAGCTAAAAGGTTGTCTGAGTGAGTTGTGGCATCCAGGTAGCTCAGTTGATAGAGTAATGGCAGTTTAAGCCTAATAAGGACCTAGGTTTGACTCCTGGCCTAGACACTTTTTTACTTAGTTGGGAAAATTGTAACTCTTCAGCAAATACCTCTTATTGTACACAATCTAGAATGCAATTTTAAGTATATCAAAACACATGAATTTTTTTTTTTTTTCAATAATTTTTGGAGTGAAAGGTTTGGTTCAATGTAGAACTGTGAATGGGGTATAATTCAATTCCTAAAAATTAAAATTGGTAATTTGTAAATGGAATGCCTGATTTTTTTTATTTTTTTCATTAATTATTTTGTTTCTTAGAAAAATAAGCTGTAAATTAAGATGAAGTTTGATTGATTGTTTCTTCTACAATGAAATTATAAAGTTCTCATCACTATGTACCTAAAGAATATTTATAGTTTGAGAGTCAGAAAGAATTCTCATTGGTCAAATTTCATCCAAATTTTATAAAATGGAATTTACTGGTATCTATGCTATTGTTCCATTAATTTAAAATTTTATTTGTAGTATCAAATAAATGCACGTATGGCTTGTGCAATATTTTTGTTTTATCACTATTATTAAAATAATCTAGCTGACCTGCCCGAGCCAGTGATAATTTCTATTCTTGTTTTCATTGAATACATTTAAATTAAATATATATATATATATATATATATTTCTTACTGTCCAAACTGTTTGAAATTTTTATGAGTTATAATATTTACGAAGCCTGTGTATAATTTTTGTGCTAAAATGAGCATTTAATAATAATAATAATCATAAATCAAAGGTTGCTTAAATCTCTTTATACCATTGACGATTCTTTTATTTTAAACTAGCTGATCCACCCATCATTGCCCGAGCCCATGATAATAGCCTTAAATATACCTAAAATAAATGTTGAATGATTTTATATTTTAAAACAAAAATCTAAGTAAAAAGGGCTTGCTAGATGTGTTCTTTTCTTCCTTTTGTTTTTTTTTCATCTACTACCATGGAATACATTTAAGCTTTTAAAAAATATATTTTTTATTGTCCTATTCCTTTGAAATATTTATGAGTTATAAATATAATGTTTCAGAAACTTGTGTATAATTTTCATGTTAAAATATTGATGTTTAATTGTAAAAAAACTGTGTTTTATTTCTCATCCCCTACCCCCCCCCCCCCCACAATGAAATCGTATAGGGGTGGTGGGTGAGGGACAAGCTTTGCCAAAAGGGACTATTGGAAATGAATATTTTTCAAAGGGTTAATATTCATATTTTTAAAAAATAGATTGCACTGTTGGAAAGAAAAATAGATGTACCTATTGTTTTGTATTTTTCTTTTCTTTGTATTTTGATTCCCCGAACAGATGCTTAATACAGATGATTGTATTGATTATTTCCCGAACAGATGCTTGAACATATGCTAAAAAAGGGGGAGATCTTTGAGTACATTAATTGTTTTAAAAAAGTAGTCGTTCTTTAAAATATAATGTTTAACATATGTGTTATAGTGTTTAAAATATAGCTCTTTAAAAATGTGTTTCTGTAGCCTGTGTAAAAATTCATTAAAAAACATTGATATTTAGTGGTAAAAGTACTTGTAAAAAGATTTTTTTCCCATTGGATCATTTATTAGTTTAAAAAATAGTTCTTACTGTCCAAACTCTTTAAAATTTTTATCAGTAATAAATATTTCCTTTTAAATATGTAATTTTTTCTGGGTGGGGTGGTGTAGAAAGATTCTGAATTCCAAAGCATTCAATCACATATGTAAAAAACCTGTTTTAAAGTTCTGAAAAAAGAAAAACTTTGTATACACAGGGAATTTTGATTGTCCTTTTATAAAAAAATATGTTTTTATATCAATGTGATTATGTCAGGCATATCCTCAATGTTATTCTCCATATTTTAACAAAATTAAAATGAACAGTCATTGTCTAAGTCAATAGTTGGCGACAAAAATGAGCTATTTTGGGAACTATGTGGTAAGTTTCACAGAAAAATTCTCTCGCTTTTAAAATTACTGCTAATTTTGTGCCGGGGTGTATCACCATGGCATCAAACTACGGAGATATTTGTAACAATATAGCAGTGGTTTTAAACATAGCAAAAGTATAAGTGCAGTTATCTTTCGAAAAATATTAGCTTGTTTACAGAAAGTTTATTAAAATATTTAAGTTCACGAAATCAACATTTGGTAAAAACAATGTTTTTTTTTTTGTAGACAGTTTAAGTAAATTTTTACCGTATTTTTAACCTACATCGGCCATTATCTATTGTTCGATTTAGTATAGAAGTCAAGCCATTAGTGCCGCCTTTGAGATCATCCTTTATTGTAATGATTATAAATAACCATTAGTATTGGCAAGAATTCTGATTACGGAAGATTAAATAGATGAAGAATAGATTCAATACAACGTAGATTATTTCCATAAGTCAAACAATTGCCTTATTTACGGTATCAGAATGATGGCCATGATATTTTTTTTTTCTGATGATGAGTGTGACCCGGTATCATTACCTTAGCGTATTATATAAATAGATTTATTTTTAATGCGACATTTTATTCTATTGGCTTAGATTTAATATCTGTTAAGAAAATTGTAATAATTTCTTGGATACTTTATTATTTTATACTTACAGAATCGATTACATTCAACGTATCATTTTGTTGCACGGTATTAAAAAATAAAACAAATTCATAGCAATGACTAGCATTTTTAGGTTTGGGGTATGTTTAGAAAAACAATGCAAAAAATTTCAGTGCAATTATGGTTATAATTTTTTTTTTTTGCAAATTTTACCAATTATAAAAATAACTGATCTGAAGATTTTACATTAATTGCTTCAAAAATGTTGCTTCCAGCATTAAAAAATATGTATTGCAATCAATTTTCTTGTTTAAAAATCTTTTCTTTACATTTTAATTTGATTGGAAATGTACTAAGATTTTATTGCAAAAAAAAAAACCAAATTGTAATTTTTCATTCATATTTTAATAGGTTTTGGTGGTAGCTGCTTTCAGAAGGATGTATTAAACATTGTGTATTTATCAGAATGTCTCAATTTACCTGCTGTAGCTGCATTTTGGTATCAGGTTAATTTTCATTCTTATTATTTTGATTACTGAGAAATTTAATTAAATTGCTGTAACAATAATGGTACTAAGGCTAATGTCAGACGAACATCTTTTTGCATGCCTTTTTTCCTTACGTATTATCCCTACATAATGCCAGCAGCCTTGTGTAGGGATAATACATAAGGAAAAAAAACATGCTAAAAGACATCTGTCTGACATTAGCCTAAAGATTTTGTTTGGAGGATTCTTAAGATGTATTGTAATTTTGTTAAACAATTTTAACTTGTGTGTGTGAATATGATTTGTTTTGTGAATTCATGGTAAAATAAGGGGGGAGGGTAGGTAGCCAAATTCCTCCATGCTGGCCAAGCAGGTTGGAGCAAGCCCATCCGAGTTTGTTCCCCATGCATTAAACAAGGGTACTAACAGACTGCACCAGTGGAAGATGCAAGTTGGACATTAAGTCTCTGCTTCCAGTCTATTCCTTTAAGTCCTCCTCGAAGGCAATTAAAGGATCTGCTCCTGGTTAATAAGCAGAGGCTATTAAACAGCCCTTTATATATACAGGGTGATTCATAAATATCGAAACAATAGGCTATCTCCTTAATTAATGCTCCTAGGCACATATTTCCAATTACAATGTTTCATAAAAAAAAGTGGAAATTTTGATGAGATAAGCTACAACTCCATGGGAGGTCTATTTGAGAAAATACGAAAATTAAATTTTTATACGGCCCCCGTAGGGTAAAATTCCCAATTAGGATTTTTCTCCTTGTCCATTCCTGAATTAAACACAAAAAGTTTCATCTTCATATCTGCAAAACTCAAGGAGTTATGCCTGTTTAAATAATTCGTCAGGTTTTAAGGGATTAGACACAAATTGAAATGCGTGTTATTCAAGAAACAGTGTTACTTTAAAAGTTCCAGGATACATGTAAAAAATATATTTATTGATTTAGAATTAATTTTTCTGTTTTTTGTGATGATTAACCATATAATTTTCAAATAAAATCACATCCTAAAATTTCTCAGAATGTTTAAAGTTTTTAAAATTATTATATTTTTTTTTAATTGGGGTAATTTAAAATTGTTATAACTCGAAATACTATCGTTGAATTTTAAAGTTTCTTTCATTTAATTAAAGAGAAAATATAATTTTTATTTTGTTTCAGGATTTTTTAAAATATTAATATTAAAAATATTAAAAACACAAATAAAATAAATGATGTAACTTATTTTTAAAAAAATCATATTTTCAAATTTGTCGAAACAAAATTAATGTAAAATAATCAAAAAGGTCATGTTCCGAGTTTGCACCTTTTTTTTTTTAACAATTCTTGACTTAAAAATGTAAATTAATAATTTAAATTAAATTTATTTTAATTTTAATTACGCATTTAAATTAATTATTTTTAACAATTTAAATTAATAATTTAAAATGCATTTAAAGTCTTTAACGAAGATTGGCTCCTAATAAAATGTTTAAATGCTTTTTAAAAAATTGCAGGTGAGTATGTAACTCTTTCCTGTAGCTTAAACTTCCGATTCAGTTTAACTTTTGCCCTTTCCACCTTTTTTCTGTACTATTTAAAACAAGGTTTTTTCTAACATACCGATTAAGAATGTTTTCACAATTTTAACCCTCACAACTTCAGGTTTTATATCGTCCGGCGAGCGGTTAAAAAAAATCTGTATTCAACCAGACCAGTCTCGAACGGGCCTAATGTATTTTCCATACCTAACCGGGACTGGCTTCCTTTCTTCCTATGTCTGCACAGGGCAAAATTTTCAGTCCCGGTCTCGACTCAACCAGTATTAAAATCATTCTATCTGACTCACCTAATCTGTGCAAAATTCAGTAAAGTTTGGCTCAACACAAAAAAATTACAAAAAATGCATATATTTTTAAATTGCCATTACAATTAAAGCATATTACCATTTACAATTAAACTTTAAAAATCGTTTTTAAAGGATAGTAGATTTAAACGAAAAAAAATACAGTAAATCAAGTGTAAAAGAACCCGCCTATTACTGCATCCTGTCTAAAACGGAATAATTTTTTGACCCATGCAAAATGAATACAATAATACTTGAGAAAAGAATAGAATACATTTGCACCTCCTAAGATGGGAAATTGTCTATAAGGCATTTTTTCCTTGTCTGTGTGATCCCGTCTTAGAAGGTTTTGCTGTATATCTTTTTTGAAAGTCTCCAGAACCTGGATTAGGGATTAACGATATTAAATGGTTAGTGAAACATTTACATACAAATAGAGAATCATTAAAAAAAAAATAAATATCACAGCCTTTGACGCTTCTTTAAAAATGAAGATTATAAACATATAAAAAGGAAATCTATAAGCTATTATAAAGCTATTTTTGGTCAGAACTCTTTCATACGAAACAATTTTTAACCATATCGATGTAAAAAACTATGTTTTCTAGAAATTCAATCAGGCCGGACCAGACTCGGGCTAAGATTTAAACATTTTTTCAGACCGGGACGAACTTTTTTTTTCTATGGGTCGGCTCGAGACCAGGTCTGGATATTTTGACCCGTGCAGACCTTTAATAAAGGCCTCCAGCATAATTTGAAAGAAGGTTTAACTTAAAATCTATACGCTGCTATTTTATGTCCAAAGGATAGGCACTCTCTTAAATCGATTTTTAATAAGGTACAATTTGGGGATCATCCCTATCTTGCATTCAAAATGTGTCAATAACTCGTCGCTCAGAGGCATGAGAAAATGGTGTAAGTCGCAAATTTTGAATTTTAATAACTCTGCGAGTTTTGAAGGTACTGAGATGAATTTTTTTTTAATTCAGGAAGGGATAAGAGAAAATTTTCCAATTGGACATTTTACCCAATGGGGGCCATATAAAAAATTAGTTTTTGTATTTTCTCAAATAGACCCCTCATGGAGTTACAACTTATGTTATTAAATTTGGCACCTTTTTTTTATGAAACTTTGCAATTGGAAGTATGTACCTAGGGGCGATATTTAAGGAGATAGTCTATTGTTTCAATATTTATGAATCACCCTGTATATATAAAATATAAGATGTTAATTTTAGTATCTTTGTTGTTAAAGTTAACTGCTATATACCCCATGGTTAACTCTATTGTCAGTATGTCGTAAAGAAGCTGAATCATGAAATCAGCCTATTTGTATGGAACGATATGCAATATACTTTGCAGAACTTTTTAAAAGCTAATAATGTTTCGTAATTGGGTTCACTTGTTTATAGAATTTTTCCCTATAATTCCCTAAAACCTCCACTGAAAAAGTATCTAACAGTGCAAGTCCCATCAAAATCTGTCCAGTAGAACTTTTTTTTAAAGCTAATCTTTCATAATCGAGATCTTATTATAAAACTTTCTCCATTAATTCTATAAATAACAGTTTATGTCCCATCCAAAATCCATTCAACAGTTCTCAAGTTATAAGTGGCCAGAATGAAATTCCCATTCTTATTTTCAACATACATTAAATCTACTTTTTTAATAACCATCTAATGCCCTTGGTAGAATTCATGTTACCATCGATATTCCCAGTTTAGGGAATTTTTTAATTCAGATATTACGAATTCATACCAGAAATTTAAAATAGTAATCTTTGCTTTTTTAATAAGACATTCCATCATTAGATAAAGGCGAATTTAGTATTTAGATTTTCTGGTATGAATTCGGAATCTCTGAATGACTAAATTTCTAGAACACATTCTATTATGGGAATTAAAGTATTAAAGAAAAGTGATTTTAGCGAAATTTTCATTTGGCTTCACCCCCCCACCCCCACCCATTTGACTTTTTGCATATCTGGATTGCACCATTAGTCTGGGTAATTGGTTTCACTCTATTTGCTATTGCAACTTAAGAATGTTTTGTTGACTCCTTAATGTGATATGTATAACTTGTATGAGAGTGAATGCTGTTAATTGTGTAAGTGCAAGACCTACTATTGATTTATCTGACATCTTAAATAAATGACATTCTTTAGTTGTCTTATTGGTTTAAATAACAGACATAATTTGTATGTGTATAAATTGTTTAAACTTTCTTTTCTATTTTAAATTGATCAAAAACATATACAATGAAATTTCAATAACTTGATTCTTGCATAATTCAATATTTTAAATAAACAAACATTTTTCATACAAATGATTGTACTAATACATTTACAAAGCGACTGCATGAACAAATAACAACAAATTCCTGATAACTTGACACTTTGATGAAAACTTGGATAAATTGACATCCAATAAACTTTTTAAACTGAAGTATGAAAGATATTCTTTTAAATTTGGCACTCTAAGATCACAAAAAATCCTATCTTGTACCTACATCTATAGGTGAAAACTGCGAAATTCAGTTAGTAGCCAATGGCTGGTAGATTCAGTTTCCACTGAATGTAGCTACTAGTAGCCACTGTGATGTTTCAAACTTTCTTGACATCCTCATAAACTATAATCATTGTATATATACATATTTTTCTATAAGTCAGAGTTTTATACCAGCCAACTATTCATGATAAGAATAGGGAAGCAGTCAAAATTCAAGAAAATTACTTTAAAACCACAGAATCTGTTACATTAATTTTTTTTAGAATTTATTTTTAGATTATTTGTATATGTTCATAAACACTATTATCAATTTAAATTACTATTACTTTCTTTATATAAAAAATAACTAAATCAAAATTCCAACAGTTAGGTGTATACAATAAAAAAATAATCAAATAAAGCACAATAAAATGTTATTTGAATTTTATTTAATAAGTAAATGTGTTATTAACATACTACACACATTACATATAGTTAAAATCTAAGCTTATGAGTGTATTCCGCAGGATTAAACAGTATCTCTTGAAGAAAACTAATCTAACTGGTGAGCATGTGGCAGGAGTCAAAATATTGAAAATACTGCAATGTTCTTAAAATCCACTTGCATCCGGTAAAAAAAAAAAAAAGGGAATAAATTATTTGAAATGCATGTGGAATCAAAGCTGATGAATGTATTTTGCAGAATAAAACTGTATTTCTTGAAAAAATAATCCAACTGAAGAGAAATGGCGAAAAGCTGAAATATTGAAAATACAGCTAAATCGTCGTAATCTGCTTGCATCTGGTAAGAAAAAGAATTAACCAGTTTTCTAATTAGATGTAACCAAAGTAGAGATACATATTTCTATGAAAAAAGCTATATTTCACTTGGCGATCGATAACAGATATTTTATCGTCACTTGGCGAGTGGCGACTAGGGTGGTGATCGATGGTCGGTTTTTTAATCGCCACTTTTACAACTTTAATCGCCACGTGGCAAGTGGCGACCGCCAATTTACACCTATACCTACATCTGTGTTTTATTGAAACATCTATGAGTAGGTTAGTGTTGTGTACATGTGTGTGGGTGGGGGGGAGGTGATATCATAAAAGTTTCTCTGATGGTGTGGTTCGTAACAGATTCTTATATATATATATATATATAAACATATATCATCATCATCATCTCTTTTCAACCCACTGCTGGATGTAGGTCTCCACCAGATTTTTCCAGTGTTTCCAGTCTAGTGCTTTAGTCATCCAATTTACACTGGCTACTTTTCTGATTTTATCACTTCATCTTCTTGGCCGTTTTACATCTCTGGGATACCACTGTAGAGTGTTTGTGCTCCATCTATTCTTTTATCTTCTTGCAATGTGCCGAGCCCATTTCCATTTTAGCCGTTTAATTCTTTCAATGATGTCAAAAACTTTCGTCTGACTTCTTATCCAGGTTATATTTTTTTCTGTCTCTTCTAGTTATACCTAGCATACATCTTTCCATACTTCTCTGTGTTGTTTGTAATCTTTGTACCATCCATTTTGTTAGCATCCATGTTTCTGCTCCATAAGTTAGCACAGGCAAAACACATTGGTTAAATACCTTTCTTTTCAAACAAACAGGCATGTTATTCTTCAGAATAATATTGTTCTTCCCAAAGGCACTCCATCCATTTCTTATTCTTCTATTGATTTCATTTATGATACTATTATCCAATGATATTTCCTGCCCAAGGTACTCATAACTTTGCACTTCTTTAATTTCAGTGTTGTAGACGATTTTCTTTTTTGATGCAAATGAATTGAACATCACCTTAGTCTTTTCCAAGTTTATTTTTAATCCCACATTAATGTTAGCTTCTGCCAAATCTTTTAGCATATTTTCCAATTCTTCAGGGCTGTTACTGAAAATTAAAATGTCGTCAGTGAATCGGAGATGATTTAAATATTCCCCATTTATTTTAATCCCTTTGTTTTTCCAATCCAGCTTCTTGAAAATATTTTCTAAGACAGCAGTAAGAAGCTTAGGCCAAATGGTGTCTCCTTGTCTTACCCCTTTTCCAAGCTTGATCTTTGCTTTTCCTTTGTCCAAGCGGATGGTTGCTGTTGCTTTCCTGTAAATCTTCTTTATAATATTGATGTAAGGTTTGTCTATACCAATGTCTTCCAGAGATTCTACTACTGTTGATGTGTAGACCGAATCAAATGCTTTTTCATAATCAATAAAGGCAAATATAAATTTTGCAAAATTATCAGAAATTGGTTAGTTTTCCATATTGAATGTCAATACCAAATCATATATATGTTATATAATTTCCAGAGAACAAATTCAAACCAAAAGTACAAAATGAAAATTAAAAAGATTAAAAGAAAAAAAAAACATCAGAAATAATATTTATGAAAGATCCATTACGCTTTTGCAATAAATATTTTTGCAGGGAAGCCCTATTAATAATCAATATAAGAAACAAAAATAGAAGATTAAAATATAAATTAAAATACAGATGCTGTAAAAACTAAAAAGAAAAAACACTTTTTATTCAACTTTTTTACACCATGTAAAGTAATTAAAATCCATGCTGTTAAACAAGTTATAGTTAAAGATGACAATTAATGCATCTGTAGGAACAATCAACTAAAATTTAACTTAAATGATTCATTGGGGGATCAGTTGTGTGGAAATCCAACGTACAAGAGTCCCACATCACCAATGAAATAGCTATTAAATAAAAATGCCCCTTTAAACCTCATAAAACCTGAAATAAAAATAGCAACTGCTTTTTGGCTGTTGTTCAAAAGTGGACAACACATTTCTGATAATGATGAAAAAATCTGTTGAGAAAAAAATAAAACTGTCACTAAATAAAAAATCTTGCAATTTTATGTGAATTGCAGAGTGGTGGATTCTTTGAGCCCTGAACTTTGAGCTCAGAACTGCATTCTCCAAGCGATGCATTAAAAGCTGTAGACATTATAAGCCATTTTCTTTGCTCAGGAGAAGTATTATATGATGGTTTCATTTTTAAAAAGAGAATTGACTGCTAAGTATTAAAGAAAAAAAAATAGAGTTAAAATTGAAAATATGCATGTTTTTAACATTATACAAAGACATACCATATAATTTTTTAAATTACACATCTATGTGCTATTAAAACAGCTGGGAATGCCCGTTGTTGCTCTTGTGACCATCAGAGCGAATTTTCATAAACGTTTCTAATTATTTTATTATAAAATATAATTTGGGTAAAATTGATCTAACAAAAATATAACTGTGAAAAAAAAGGAAGCCAAATCTGCCAAGAAAAGAAGTGATATATATAAGTGGGTGCCAAGTTAAAAAAAAAATTCACTCAAGCTTATCTACGGAAGTATTATAGCATTGTTTCAATTGTTTAAAAATAAAAATTATTGATAGCATATTAATAATAAATCTAGAACATGGCAAGTTTTTACCTATGAGTCATTTATTTTTATTAAGGGCATTATTATATCAAAACTTGATATTTCATGTTTGGAGGCCTTAATTTGAGAGTATTGAGGCTTCTGAAAAGGATGCAGTTTCTAGAGTGATGACCAAGGACATGCGCTCATGTATCTCTTTGTCAGGCATTAGTCTATTTGTAATGATGTTTCTGGGGGGGAGGGGGGGGGGGAATTGCTAATGTGATAATCAAAGACAAGTGGAAGTGTATCTCTGTGTGTATTTCTTTATCAAATCTTTAACATGACTCATTTGTTTATTATAATAACAATATTGCAAATTGTTATAATGACATCATTATTAATATTATTATCATCATTTTATTAAAACATGAAAAGGAAAGGCATAAAATTTATAAAAAACTTGCCAATTTCTAGATTTATTATTAATATGCTATCAATAATTTTTATTTTTAAACAATTAAAACAATGCTACAATACTTCAGTAAAATGAGTGAGTTTTATTTAAACTTGGCGGCCACTTACATATCACTTCTTTTCTTGACAGTTTTTGTGGAACTTGGCTCCCTTTTTTCACAGTTAAGTTTTTGTTAGATATCATTACTTTTTGTAAAGTTATACTATATTTAGACACTTTACTTAATGCTTTTTAATGTGTACATGTGACTATTTTAATTTAAATTTCCTACAAGAAAGTATTTGGCTGTCAGTTTGCAGCAGAAATCTATATTTTAATACTGCTGTATTGAATGCATGTTTTGAAACAAAATGTATTGATTCACAATTTTTATTGTTTCTGAAACAACAATAATCATATTGAAAATTAAATAAAATTATAAATTAATAGAAAATTTAAAATTAAAAAAATAATTGTAAAATTAAAAAAATAATTGTAAAATTAAAAAAATATTGTAAAATTAAAAAATAGCTTAAATTTAAAAAGCAACAAATTTATTAAGATTATTTGGAATTTTTCTTCCTTTTCTTTTTAATGAAGTCGCTAATTTGTAGTTACAGAAATTATCTTATTATATAAATCTTCTCTTCTCTGAAATTTTCACTTTGCCACCTTTTTTCGTCAACATGTAATGTGTAAAATTATGTATGTATATATCTATATATATATTAAATATTTTCTTATATTTTTTTTTTATAGTAATAATAGTTAAGAAATTTAGATACCCTACCTCATAATTTTTTAAACAAAAAAGAAAAATCATATGTTAAGCATAGATTATGAAAATTGCTGAGGTTTCATAAGTCATTAAAATTTCTTTGTATTTATAAAGTATAGAAGTTACACAGTTTTAATTGCACAATTTGAATTAAAAAATAAAGAATTTAGAGAATAATAATTAAAAAAAAAAAAAATGTTTATTTTCCTGCACTAGCAGTGCTAAAGTCATTAAAAAAAAAAAAAAAAAAAAAAAAAAAAAACAGAGGTTATTGGCAGAGGATATGCTGTAAAGCAGTGCTTCCTAAACTTTTTTTCCAGCTATCCATTTCACTGCCATACCTCTAAAGCATTTACTCTTGTCAAAATATAAAAATAATGATATAAACTAATTAATGTGAAGCAAATTACAGCAAGAATGGTGGCTGACAAGTGTTTTTGGTGATTTATCTTCTTGGCATGAACAATAGATGAGTAGTTTTAATTTTTACTGAATCTTCTATAATCTGAAGAATGATAACAAATTCCTTTGTATGTTTTTCAGTGCACAGGACTGTAGTGGAGGGTGTATGACAGCATATGGCGCATGCCTTATGGGTTATTTTTAAAGAAGCTCCATATTAGGTCCTATATTTATCAAGCAAAGCTATTCTCTAGAGCAGTGTTTTCTCATTGCTGGTCTGAGGAAATAAAATGCCAAAGCAAATTAAAAAAATCTCAAAGTAATGTTCTTTTTTTGAATTCTAGTCTTCTCATGAAATTAAAGCATTTAAAATCTATAAGTGTGCAATAGGCTTTTAAACACTTCACATTAAATTTAAGTGAAATCAGGGTTGGAAAAAAACCAGGTTTTTTTGTAAAAAACCAAAAAAACCGGTTTATTTGGTTTAAACCAGGTTTTTTTGGTTTAAACCGGGTTTTTTTAAATATAATTTCCTATTGCATACAGATGCATATCTGTTGATAAAATAAACATTTTTGGATATTATATAAGTAATATAACTTTTGAAAATATTTAAATTAAATAATTACAGTCAATTATGTAGAAAATTGAAATCATTTCTAATTTAAACATTATTAGTAACAGCTATGTCTTATGTTCACAGAAAACTGTTCCACACAGTGAACATTGATACCTTGAAAATCGTATGAAGAATCCTTTGATTAATAATATAATAATCAATCAATCAAACATTTGATGCAGTTTCATGAATATAATATTATTCTGTGGTTGTTATTATTTTTTTAATATCCAAATACTTCTGGTTATTTTGTTTCCTGAGTGATAATTCCAAGTGTCCAAGTCAACATTTTTGGCCATTAGATTCCGCAACTAACAGAAAAGATTGATTGGTATTATTGAAATGCTATAACTAGCACTGAGATTTTGCAAGCTGTGTTATTCAATTTGATATCTTAAGTTACTCTTTTAAATTCTTTAAGGATAATCTTCACCAATCTCAATCCAGAAAATTTTCTTTTACAACTTAACCAAAATCTTAAAAATCATCGTATTTTGTTATTAACTGCTGTAAATAATCTGCATTTTTTAAATGAAAATATTTTATGCTAAATATTGAATATTATTTATCTATTTTATCTTTTCTAATTTCACATGTTTTAAGAAAAATCTTTAGGGTACCAGATATGTTCATCAGCACATGCTAATTTTCATTCTACATGCATAGAAACATGACCTAAGCTCATTATGTCTCATGTTGACTGCTGAGATGAAGTGTTAAAAGTAGAAATTACTTCTATCAATAATTTAAAACAAATAAATTACAAAAAAGAGAAAATATTACATTAGATTTTTTCTAAAAAAACCAACTGGTTTTTTTGACAAAAAAACCAATTGGTTTAAACCGTGGTTTAAACCATGGTTAAAACCACTTGGTTTAAACCGTGCCAACCCTGAGTGAAATGCTGTTTCTTGTTAACAATATTCTTTTGCTATTGAATAAAAGATTATAATTTAATTATTAAATCAGACTTGCCTGGTTTCATTATTTATCTTTTAGCAATACAAGTGTTGAAAGCCTGCTTCACACTTATAGATTTTAAATGCTTTCATTTCATGAGAAGACTAGAATCCAAAAAAGAAACATCATTCTTTTAAATCATCATTTTTTTTAACTTGTTTTTAGCATTTTGTTTCTGCAGACCAGCAATTTGGAAACATTGCTGCAGAGAATAGCTTTGCTTGCGAAACAAAGGGTATAATATGGAGCTTCTGTAAAAGAATCCAGAAGGCACAACACCATATACTTCCATACACCTTCCAATACAGTCCTGTGTACTGTAAAATATCCAAAGGAATGTTTTATCGTTCTTCAGATTATAGAAGATGCAGTAAAAATTAATGGTACTCATGTATTATTCATGCCACGCAGACAGATCGCCAAAAATGGTTATCAGCTGCCATTCATGGTTATTGTTGCCAGTCCTAACAATCATCAATTATGTTCAAAAGAAAAATCAATATGCATTTATTAAATATATAACATTGTTAAAAATGGTAAATAGTACAAAAGAAAACTAAAATGATGCAAAATAGTTATTTGATATACATTAATTAAATACATAACATCAGATTGGGGGCTTTTAATGATAGAATATGTTTATTGATGGTATTTTTATTTGTGGCAGGATGTTATGCCTGCCGGAGGAATGTAACATGTATATATATCCTGTGTATCCTATATCTATTAGTATTTTACATATATCTATTATCTGTACTACATCATATTATATAGTTATATCTGAAGTTCCTTTTAATATGGCAACTATGTAAGATGAACTGTGCAGTTACAATGTAGAACGGAAAAGAAAGGGTTACTGTAATTAATATGTATAACCAAATGAATCTTCCTGGCACAGATAATACATAAATACCAAATTAAATGTCATCTAAAAATGAAATTTATTCAATAATTGCCTCTGGCATTTTCAATTAATTGCATGTTGCATGGCTTTAAGTTGCAACTAGTTTATCTCTGTATAAAGAATGTTAAATAATATACAGCATGCAATTGGGATTTTTTTAATTATTATTATTATTAGAAAGTATCTGCTTATAATTCGTTAAAATGCTGTATTATGCCAACTTTAAAATTTTTATTTCTAGATCTTTAAGCATACTTGTTTATTTTCTTTGTCAACCTCTATTGCCAATCAGTATTACTTTATGCTAATAATGAATAAGTGCGACATAAGAACATATTCATATGTCCTTTTGGTTTCATATAACCTCTATTAATTTTCAGTTAGCCAATTTGTAAAAATTTCATCTAGATGAGCATATGCTATCATAATCTAGTTTCTCAGATCCATTTGTTCCTTCCCCCCATTTATTTATTTATTTATTTATTTGTTCTTATTACCATTTGTAAATAAACTTCTGTTTAGTTACAAATAGTATTTTATAACCATTGAGTTACTTTCCTTTTCTAATAGATACTTCATTTGCCATTGTTCATTAATTTGTAGATAGTGTCTCATATCATGCCCATTAATTTATGCTTTTTCAGGAGCAGAATCATCTAATCTTGAAAATACTTCGATACACCTGTTTTGTAGATGAAAGATTCAAATCTTTATCTTTTTTAATGCAAAAGAAAAGAAGAAAATTAACAATCAACTTACATCCTTCATTACAAACACTAAATTGGCTTATTTATAAAATAAAAATGTTATTTGTACATTACATGTAGCATGGCATGCAGTGGCACTGTTGAGCATGGTGAGAGCATGATGCTTATATTCCATTATGTTTTGCTCATTCATTATTGGCATTAAGTCCATTTTTTGGCAACCTATTTTGCTTAGCATGAATGGTTGAAGGGGAAGAAACAAGAATCAGCTATTACCTTAAGAATATAGATCTACAACAGTAATAATGCTGGTCATATTCAATATCAAACAATCGCATGAGATTAACTTCTTATATAATTTTAATAAGCAAGCCATGAATGTGAATTGGTCAGGAAGTAAAATGTGTGTGCCTTTATTAAATTGATAAAAACACTTTTATCAGCATATTTTTGTTAAAACAGTTTTATCCACGTAGGTCATTGAGATGAATAATTTCCAAAGAACAAGGTTTGCTCGCCGAATCACTGAAAATCTTTTTAATACAGTGTCAGGGAAAAATATAGCTGTATTTGGATTTGCCTTTAAAAAGAATACCGGTGATACCAGGTAACTATATTTTTTTAAATCTTTTTATTTCTAATGTAATTTGAGTAATTTATCAGCTATAATGCTACATACAATTTACTTTTATTAGAATAAAATAAATTTTAAACTTAAGTGGGCTTGTACATTTTCAAAATCAGTGAAAAACAACCAATATTCATCTTCCATTTTTTTCAGCTACCACTAAATATATTTCAATAATTTCTTTTAATGTTTTTGTTATTGAAATAAGCTACATTTTTATCACTTTCTTTTTTTGGAAAACCAATTGCTGATTAGTGTATTAAATTAAAAAAGAACCTAGTTGGTTTTGTTTGCAAAATTGCTTGATTATTGCATTTTCAGTTTTTATTTTTTGCATGGAGCTGTAAAAGGAATGAAGCAGACATAAATGATGTCACTTGAAGCTGTTCCTGCATCCACTACATTTAGCTACGTCTTGCACTGAAAACTGCTGATTGGTGTTATCAGTCAAATATGGTGGACACAGGAGAGGGGGGGGGGGGAGAACTCATTTTTCGTCTTCCAGGATTTCCACAGGGGAAGATTGATATGTCTACTCCTCTTCCTTCATAGCTCCATGATTTTTTTGCAGTTAATATCAATAGTTTTTGAGAAAAAAAAAGAATAAAAAATAGGAGAAAATGTAAGTTTGTAGGAGAAGGCATCAAAAATTCTAACTTGATCTTAGTTTCTAAGAGTAGTTTATTAACCAAAGAAAATAGATTTAATTTGGGTTGGGCTGTAATTCAAGTATTTGGTCTAGGAATTAATTTGTACGGTTTTTAATAAAAAAAATTTAAAGCTTTATTTCAAAAGCAAAATACATAAATACGTTAACAAAAATATTGTCCATCGCTACCCACTACTTTTTCCCATTTTTCAGGCAATTTACGAATTCCGTGTCGAAAGAAGTCCTCACTTTTCGAAGCGATCCAATCAGATATCCATTTTTCTATATTTTCTGAAGAAGTGAACCGCTGCCCAATCAAATCGTTATTCATACAATCAAACAAGGAGTAGGGTGAAGGAGCAATGTCTGGTGAATATGGCGGGTGCGGTAACACTTCCTATCCAACATTCTCCAAATATGTTTTGACCGGTTTTGCGACATGTGATCAGGCATTATCATGTTGAAAAATAAGTTTATTATGTCTGTTATCCCATTCTGGTCGTTTTCTGGTCAGAGCTTGTTTCAAACGCATTAACTGAAGTCGAAGGCGTTCTCCATTAATAGTTTCACCAGGTTTCAGAAGCTCATAGTACACCACACCTTTCACATCCCACCATATACACAGCATAACCTTTGCACAGTGAATATTTCGTTTCGGTTGTGATGGACCTGGCTCACCTGGCATTGCCCAGGCTTTTTTTCGTTTAGGATTCTCGTAATAAATCCATTTTTCATCACCAGTAACAATCCAATGCAAAAATCCCTTATTTAGTCTTTGAAGCAGCATTTCGCAAACGGTTTTTCTTCTTTCAACATATCTTTCTTTCAATTCATATGGAACCCAATGTGATATCTTTTGAATCATTCCCATTGCTTTGAGGTGTTTGGAAACTGTTGTTTGATCAACCTCTAATGATTTTTCAAGTTCTTCCTGCGTTTGACACGAATCCTGATCGAGCAATGCTGCCAATTCTTCATCTTCAAATTTTTTTGGCTGTCCAGGTCGTGCTTAGTCTTCCAAGCCGTAATCACCACTTTTAAACCGTGCAAACCACTTTTGACACGTTCGTTTAGCTAGAGCATGGTCACCATAAACTTCCACCAAAATATGATTACTTTTGGTAGCACTTTTCTTCATGTTAAAGTAATGAAGAAGAACCCCCCGAAAAAACACTTTATCAGGCATAAAATTTGACATTTTCAGTTGGATAAAAATTGTTGTTTACGCTTAAACCAAATGGCATATAATAATTGGATGCGCAATAACAGTAGTTTTAAATGCATGTTTGAACAAACGAGACTATGGGACAATATGCTAGTTACGCCATCTCTTGCAAAACCACATGAATTAATTCCTAGACCAAATAGGAAATTACATGTCACTCTATCACCTTATTTGAAGGTATTCCATTTTTAAATGTAGTCGTCCCTTTAATATAGTATGCTTTACTTAACATAGTGCAATATTTCAGGGAATCTCCTGCTATTTATATCAGTAAACATTTACTTGAGGAAGGAGCTAATTTACATATGTATGATCCTAAAGTTCAGAAGCAGCAAATCATCTCGTAAGTATCCTTAAACAGATATTAAATATTTTATTTAATTCCATATAAGTTAAGTTTTGTTCTGATCAGAGTTCATTCTAGGATCAAGGACAGGCAGGGTGCACTTTGCCATAAAAGGGCACTTTAGATAAAAAAAAAAGGGCACATTAATGTAATGATAAATAATCAACTATAGTGTTTCCCCCAGAATAAAAAAAGGCAGGGTGCTCCTTCAAAAAAGGGCACTTTAACCGAACAAAAAGGGCGCTTCAGCTGAACAAAAAGGGAACTTTTTTAAGAAAAAGGTTTTTAAAATTTTTGTTTTGATTGCTGTTTATTTGATTGTCACAAATTTCGTCAAAAGATCGCGGAAAAAGCGCGAATTTCTTCAAAAGATTGCAGAAAAAGTGCGAATTTCGTCAAAAGATCATTGAAAAAGCGCAAATTTCGTCCAATGATCACGGAAAAGCGCGAATTTTGTCAAAAGATCGTGAAAAAACACGAAATTTGTCGAATGATCGCGCAAAAAGCACGAATTTCGTCAAAAGATCGCGGAAAAACACGAATTTCGTCAAAAGATCGCAGAAAAAACGCAAATTTCATCAAAAGGTCGCGGAAAAAATGCAAATTTCGTCAAATGATCACGGAAAAAACTCAAATTTCGTCAAAAGATTGCGGAAAAAACGCAAATTTCGTCAAAAGATCGTGGAAAAACACGAATTTCGTCAAAAGATCGCAGAAAAAACGCAAATTTCGTCAAAAGGTCGCGGAAAAAACGCAAATTTCGTCAAATGATCACGGAAAAAACTCAAATTTCATCTAATAAAGATCGCGGAAAAAACGCGAATTTGGTCAAATATTTTCAGAAAAAGCGCGAATTTCGTCAAATAATTGCAGAAAAAATGCGAATTTGGTCAAATATTTTCAGAAAAAGCGCGAATTTCGTCAAATAATTGCAGAAAAAACGCAAATTTTTGTCAAAGGATCGCAGAAAAATGCGAATTCCGTTAAACGATAGCGCAAAAAAACCCGAATTTCGTCGAAAGATCGATGGAAAAACGCGAATTTCGCCAAAGGATTGCGAGAAAAAACACAAATTTCGTCGAAAGACCGATGAAAAAACGCGAATTTTGTCTAAGGGCCACTGAAAACATCCATAATTAGCGCCGAGAGGAGATCGTCCCCCGGCATTCCCCTCTGCTGTAACGTTTCAGAAAATTTACTATGAATTTCAATTTTTTTTTTTTTTTTTTTACTTAGAATCCCCCTGATTTAGTTACATATTGAAATTCAGATTTTTATGCGGAAGGAACAGGGGAGTTTTTGTTTCCAAGGTATGCTCATAGACTACTTTCTCAAAAACTCAATTTTTTAATTTGTTTGGATCAGATTTTTAATCTGTGTAATATAATAATTGATTTGATATCAGAAACAATACTACAACCACATATATGGCGAAATTCAAGATTTTTTTCCACCATCGTTTTGCTAAATTCACGATTTTTTTCCACTATCGTTTCGCGAAATTCACAATGTTTCTACGATCGTTTAACGAAATACACGATTTTTTTCCACGATCGTTTCGCGAAATACACGACTTTCTTCCACGACTGTTTCGCGAAATACACGATTTTTTTTTCACGACCGTTTCGCGAAATTCACGTTTTTTCCCGCGATCGTTTCGGTTATTTCACAATTTTTTTCCACGATCGTTTCGCGAAAATCATGGTTTTTTAACGATTTTTTTCACGTATATTTCGTAAAATTCATGATTGTTTACCAGGATCGTTTGTCGAAATTCACATTTTCCCCCCGCGTTCCTTTGATGAAATTAGGGTTTTTTGCTTCACTTGATTGCCGATTCTTTTTCTGTGACCGATTGATCAAATTGGCAATATTTTTTCGCGGCGATCAACAGAATTAACGATCTTTGTTTGCGCAATCTGGACGAAGTTCGTGATCATTTTTATGCAATCTTTTGACGAAATTTTCGTTTTTTCTCCCTGATCGATGGATGAATTTAATTTTTCTTGCGATCGATTGACGATTTTTGTGATATTTTCTAGCAACTTATTGGGACATTTTGAGGTTTTTCTTTTGATCCCTTGAAGAATTTCGAGGGGGTTTCCCGCGATCGATCGACGATTTTCGCGGCTTTTTTACCGCGACTAACTGAAAGACTTCGTGATTCTTATCTCGCGGTTGATTAACATAATTGCCGATATTTTCCAGCTACCTATCAGCGAATTTTGTAGGTTTTATTCTTTGGATCGATTGGCTAATTTCCAGAGATTTTTCCCCCTGTATCGTGTACGAATTTCGCTATTTTTTTCCCTGCGAATGATTAACAAATTTCGTGATTTTTTCCTGGATGCGATTTTTGAATTTCGCGATTTCTTTTCTTCCGACTGATTGATGACATTCGCGTTATTTTCTAGAACTTTTAGGCAAATTTTGAGGGGGGTTTTCTGTCAACCAATCGACTACTTTCGAGATTTTCCCCCCGTGACCTACTGGAGAATTTCGTGATTGTTTTCCTGTGATGGATTAATATAATTGGCAATATTTTCCTTCTACATATTAGGAAATTTTGCAGGCTTTATTCTTGGGACCGATTGGGTAACTTCCGGGGCTTACTGGCGGAACTCACTGTTTTTGCTTCATGCTAACGTAAACGAATTACACGATTTTTTTCCGCGAACGATCGACAGATTTCGCGATTTTTTTCCCCGTGAGCGATTGGAGAATTTTTTTAGTTTCTCGTGCGTTAGATTAATGAAATTCACGATTTTTCCCGCGTCCGGCTGAAACAGTTGTTTTTCCGACCGACGGATGAATTTCACAATATTTTCCCACGATTGACAAACTTTTTTTTTTGCGCGACCGACTGACGAATTTCACAATATTTTTTCACGATCGATAGACTAATTTTGCAATATTTTCCCGCGATCAATTCTAGAATTTCAGATCCATCGATCGATTGCAAATTTCCGGATTTTTTCGCGACGTATTGTTAAGATTCGTTAGTTGAATCATGCCGAGGGCAAAATTTTGCAAACCCAAAACGGGCAGGGCGCGTTTGCAGTTATATAAAAACGGGCAGGGCGCATTTACAGCTATAGAAAAACGGGCAGGGCGCTGCGCCCTCACAAAAACGCCTAGGGGAAACACTAAACTAATAACTTTTACCCCCTGACCCCACCTTCCTAAAAAGTCTGTGCTACTACCCCTTTATCCCATTCATGACACTTTGCAGTGCAGCGGTTGATTCTTTTCTGAAAATTTAAAAAAAAAAAAATCTGTCATAAATCCGAAAATTTGGACATACACTATATCACAAATTTTGAGAAATGTTCGCCGAAAAAAAACACTTTCATCAGAGAATCGCGAAAAAACGCCAATTTCGTCAAAGGACCTTTCCGAGTTTTTAATCTTTCTTATTTCGACTGAATTTTCACGGTAGCCGAGAAACGGGATGTAGAGAGAGAGAAAAATTTATGACTGCGTCGGTGCTGTAATTTTACTGAAAATAATTGGTGCCTGTATGAGGGTGTTGGGGGGGGGGGCGGATGAAAAGGAGCAGATTAGGAGCAAAATGGGGCTGGGACATTATATAATGTTTACAAATGGTTTAGAGTTTGCTTGAAATTAACTTAAAGGGCGCTATTTTTCCCTTGGTCGATTTTCCAAGTGATAGGGCTCACGGGCGGGGATTTCTGACAGTGGGGACATCGGGGCGTCAAATTTTGTAAAGGGCAGGTAGGGCGGTCCACCCCGTGAAAAACGCCTAGAATGAACTCTGTTCTCATAGTTCAGGATTGAAATTTTGATTTCGCATCATATTCACATAAATTTTCTAATCTTCAGACTTTTCATTGAACTTCTAAAATAAATGTATAAATAACACAAGTGTTTAATTATTTTATTTTTTTTAATTTTACATTGAAATATATATCATTTTGCTTGATTAATTTATTTTTATTATAGATTGTAATATGTTATCTTTTTATGTGCATAGTTTTTATTTGTTTTTAATACAATAACTTAAAATCTTCATTCTTATTTTTGAATTTAATATTCTTTACAAAACACTTTCTATTTAAACCTATTCTGTTTACAATTTCTTAGGTTTACTCTTACACAAGAACCCTTTTCTGCTATATTACACTTTTTTTGTATGTGGTGCTATATTATATTTACTTTTACTTTCATATAAAAATATTTTTAACAAAGTCATTACTTTTTTACTTTATGATGTTTAATGTAGAAAAATAGCTTTACTTTTAATATCTTTACAAGACAAAATATTTGTAACATTGAAAAATGATAGGAACATGAATCTTTGATGTAAAAATTATTATATGAAAATCTTTAAAAAAGTTATTAATTTTTGTGATATAAGTATATTTTATCATTAACAGGAGCATAATCTTTTGAATAATTTTCAAAGAAGATCTTCCAGTAAACTCATGTTAATGTCTACATTGCAAAAGCCAGTTACTCTGGATATTAGCTGATGATCACATTAATTTCTCCTTTCAAAATAACTTTTTCTATTAATTGGTTCTAGTAATACTAAATTTATTCAAAAGTAAAATATGGTTAAAGGAAATTTGTATTTAAAATAAATTACAGTAAACCCTTTGTAAATACTAGGGACCAGGGAAAAAATTCCATTTTAGGCAGGTTTTCTTCTACACAGGTATGGTTGTATGATATTCCTTTTGCCAGAACTATAAAGTTTACCTTTTAAAACAGTATTCTGCTATAGGGAGCTTCCACTTTAACAGGTTGTAGTGTGTAAAGTTTGACAATTCCAGTATTAAATAAAACGAGATGATCTAACCTGGGCTAAAGAACGTTCTGCTTAGTATATAGAACATAGGTGAAAATCATTTTTAATTAAAAAATGTAATAGATGTGTACATTTAATATAGATTGCTCACTAACAGCACCAAAAAGCATTTCTATATGAAAAAAATATCAATTATGTATTCAAATAAATATTTGAAATCTATTAAAAATGGTATGTTTTTATTAGCCACATGCCAGCACTTAACAGCCAAAAGATATCATCAAAGATTTCACATTTTATAGCAATCTGTTTGATTGCATATCTGGTTAAATTTGTTTTATTTATATTTTATTTGTTGAAGTTTTAATTTCAGTATGGAATATTAGCCATGAACAAATGCTGATGAATTAGTTTACTATTTATATTGTTTTAGGTGCAAATTTGTATTGTTTAATCTTCTGCAATCTAGGTGCATTTGATAGAGATAGATTAAAAAAATTCATGCTTGAAAATAGTTTTAAAAACATAAGCCAGTAAGTTGAGATACAGTTTTCAAATGAATGTATATGAAAGTGCTTTATTTTATTTTTATTTTTTTCTCTCTTTTGACAGTGTAAAAATAGAAATTGTGAGATGTCTAGAAGTTTTAAAAAAAAAATATTCAAAATTGGCGTAAAAGTGAAAATTGTTGGTCAGGTTGTTGCCAGTGTGAATATGACATAAGTGTTACTCAAGGACATGTTTTTACTTTATAATATAGATTAGACAACTCATAACAACTTAGTGTTTTACTTCAATAAAATTTATTCTAACAGAAATATTTGTTTTCATGAGTTATGATGCTTTCTTTATATACATGATGTTTGTAGACTGCTCTGATAAAATGAAAGGAATGACAGTACAGTAAACTTCCAATTATCTGCCACTCTATCAACCACCACCCCTCTTTCCTAATATTTTTTATATCAGAAACTACAACGAAAATTCAAATGCATATAAACTTGAGTGAGACGACGCTATTTTGAGTAAAATGCTTGTCTGATATCAGGAACAGCTAGAAAATATTTCTATGGATGACATCAATCACAGAAAGCTAAATTGTGTAAAACATTGGTTATAAAACAGATATCGAAATTATTCAAAAAAATTTTAATCCAGAGAAACCTGAAGCTGATGAATCAAAGAATCATCATCCAGGAGTAATTCATGAAGACTATGCTCTCTAAATGCATTAATTGGTTTGAGATGCAAGAGGAAGCAGATGCAACCCAAGTACTTTTATTACGTAGAATTCGTAATCTTGCTGCAACTAAAATCACAAGCAGAATGCAAACAAAAATATGTAATGTATGAAAACAAGTACTAAGTATTTTTTCAATACAATTCTAAATTTTTCTGATAAATAGATTTCTTATTATTTAGGCTTTTTATAAATGAAAGTACACAGCAAATAAAAATTTCTTTTAATTATTCTTATTTATAAATTAACATACAAAAATGTAATTTTAATAACGCTTTTGTACCGTCTTTCGATTATTCGTCTATTTTGATTATCCGCCACACCATCGGTCCCATAAGTGACAGATAAATGGAAGTTTACTATATTTTCATCCATAAATTTAACAAAATTGAAGATAATTTAGCTGTATTATCAACAGACTGACTTCGAAAGTGATCACATTTTGTGGAATGCTGAAAGTGCATTTTAATTTGGTCAGTGGCACTATATGTAATGTCAGTTACACTATGAATTATGAAATATCAAACTAACAAGGGAACCACTTTTGGTGTTGTTCGCACCTAGCATTGAGACCTGGTGCATTTTAAAGCCCTATATTATGAAGTTTGAGAATCTATAAAATTTTTCTGTTAAAATAATATTTCTTGATTATACAGCAGCATAACTCTCTGAAAATGCAATTTTCAAGACCACTTATCAGACTATTAACATTGAATTTTTTTAAAGAAAAGCATTTAAAAATAAAAATTAGTTAATAATAAGTATAAAATATTGAAAAAAGTTTGAAAATTCCTTCAAAAACCCACAAATTTGATTTTGAAAAATTGCAACTTTATATTCATATTTTTGGCGGGGAAACAGTTGGCGTTTATTTTCAAAAGTAGAGCTTTCCGGCAACGCTAGCCAAATGTCATAGCTGAATTTGTAATAGCTAGAAATTGCAATGTCCGACCTATTTCGCCACAGTAATTTTTATAAATTGTGTTGTTAGGTAACAGAAATCTTAAAATAATAAATTAGAAACTTTAAAATATTTAATTAATTACTTTAAAATATTTAATTAATTACTTTAAAATATTTAATTAGTTATTCATTATTAATTATTCCAAATTCAGTTTGTCAAATTTCACTTTAAAACAATTTTATTTTTCTACAAAAAGATCGTTAATTAATATCAATAATAAAATAATAAATCTTAATTTTAATAATGTCAGCCAAAATAAATATTTCTTTTATAATTTTCAAATATTAAATTCAAAATTTAAACATAACGATCTTTTCATTCAAAATCTTTAACCTAACGTTCTTTCGTTTTAAATCTTTTCTCTCCTCTGTGTGGCAACACCGTCACTCGCGCGCAACGGTTTTTTGATTCGAAATAGCGTGCTTCCGGAGCGTGGGTTCGGGCTCTTCCCGTTTGGACTTGATAAGTGAAGGACGTGTGGGCTCCAGCCGGCGTGCCGTAGTTTTGTTAGGCACGTCGGGGGGGGGGGGGGGGGTCTGCGCTGTTGAAATAAGAAATACAAGTCCTAGTTAATATTTTATTGAATTATTCCTGTTTTAATCCCATCAAGTTTGTCTCGTAAAATTTTTTTGTGAGGATGTTCAGACGGACGTCTTAACGCTGTGATCAGGAGTCTCCCGTCTAATACTAATAATGAGCTTGAAGAGAAATTCATTCAAGGAATGCGTATTAGAGCTACCTAGATGATTCGTCGAAGATATAACTTCAGTCAAAGTGCCTTTCGTCAACGCACGAATAAAAAAATTCATTAAAAGTGCAAAGTAAAATCTTTACACTGGTGAGATAAACCATTCTTTAAAGTGTTTTGACTCGTCATTTGAAATGGTGACGCCAGGACGCATGGAGTGAATCATCTGATGACACTGGTTCAATTATGGTATAAATTTTCTTTATTACATATTGGCATGCTTCTATTGCGAATTACTGTACCTTTGGAGAACCTCTTAGCCCTATATAATGAGCTCAATCTTGTCTGACAATCGTCAACTTAGATACTTTTGAAACTCTAGAATTGACTATATTGACTGTTGAATGACAACGTCTGAACTTTGAAAATCATTTTCTCAGCATCCTCATGGGAAATTAATTAAATACATATAAAATATTTAGTTGTCTTAATCTGTATCTCCCATCAATTTAACTTGTTTTTATATTGTCTCATAACGATCTGTCTTGTTATAATCATATACATAATTAAATGGTGGTTCTGCGCAGAACTGAAGTAATTTAAAATGTTTTAAAATAAAGAGATTTGGTTTAATCCTATCTGTTTTGTTCCTTTTACTTATGTTTCATTTTACATACAACCTTGATATTACTCAATTATGATGTGTATATATTCTGATCTAATATAATAGAATTTATAAAGTATATTTCATCTTTAAGACTGAAAGGATTTACTATATAATAATAATGAGAATATAACCTCATAAAATAATAATAATTCAAATCAGATAAATATAAAGTAATTATGCACATCACATTATGTTCAAAAGGTGAAAAGCTTCAGTGTATTATATTTAGGGATCTGGTTCAGGTGAGTGAAATCTTTGTAATAATTCATCATGAATTCTTCATATTTTTTCTTATCAGGTTTTACCTTTTCTTTTTCATAATGCAATGTACTTCTACTTCTTTATTATCCTACCACTATAATCACGTGCCTCCTCTCCTTTTCTTATTAAATTAAATTAATTAATTCTATCTTTAAAATCACACTAATCTAATTTTCTCTTTTATTTATTTTTTTATCTTACATGTGTAAAAATATTAATTTACTTTACGATTACTTTTACCGAAGGACCATTTATACAGCAACATTTCATTTTAAACATTCGAAACTTTATTTCATTCGATTTCAAAAGAAAATAGTTTGCTTAATTTGTATTTCACTAAAAAATAGTTTTCGATGATCTTCGAAGCTTTTATAGAATTATATTTATTACTGATATATTTATCATCTGCATAGAAAAAAAAATAAAAACCTAATATTTGTTTCTTATGCTATCAATTATTTAAAAAAAATTGAAATCTGATATAATTCTAGTAATATGTTCTGTACATTTTCTCTTTAGCTAAAGTGGGTGGAAAAATTGTAGCACATATTTGGCGACTTAACTCACTTTTGGCGTGATATTATAAACAAATAAATATGTAATAATAAAAAATTAAAAGTATATAAAATATTATTTTAACAGAGAAATTTTTTCGGTTCTCTAACTTTTATGTATAGGGCTACAAAACGCACCAGGTCTCGATGCTAGGTGCGAGCAACACCAAAAGTGGTTCCCTTGTAAGTGCCAATTGGATAAAATCCTTTCCAGTGCTTCCCTTAATGTCATCACATTTGACTGAATAGAAGAAACGGGATAGATAATATCATCACAACATCGTTAGTGGTGGTAAAGTTTAAAACGAAAACATGGTTTCAGCTTGGCATGAGATATTTTGTCAAAACAGTTTACAAACATCTTACAAATATATTTAAAATTTTCCATAATATATATTTTTAATAAGGTTAATCTAGATGATTTTTTTATATTTTGGATACATCTTTTATTTCTAAACTTTTTCATATTGATCTCATATTTATATTATAATTGCATGGCTGAGTGAAGAGTTTACATATTTATTTTTATAGGGATCTCACATACTCAGAAGGTATTGAAGATTCTTATAAAGGTATATTTAGACTTATTATTGTTAAAACATTCTGTTTTATATATGATTATTTATAAACTAACTGCCCTCGGCGACTAGTTTGGTCTCCCTTAAAATTTATGTTTGGGAAAGCATGCTAAGCATTGTATCATGTTACTTTTATTCATAATTTAATTTACCTGGACTCCCTTAAATATAATTAATATAATCCCTTAAGCTAATATTAGTTTTTGTTCCATTAAAATAGCTCGATTTGTTAATTTTCTATAAGCAAGTAAATCCTATTGGTTTACAATGGAAGTCTATGGGAATTTGGCGAAATATTAGAGATATCACCAAGTTGGTATCTCATTTTGGTCACCTAATTTGGCGATATATTGCCAAGTTTGCGACAGAACAGGGTCCCCCTATGGTAACCCCTTATAGGTATGGAGATACATTAAATGCTGTTCAATAATCAATGAGATGTGTTTCATTCGAGCTTTGCCATTAAGTAATTAACAAATAATCGTGATTTCTGTGCCACGTACGATAGCGTAAAATATATATAGATTTTGTTTGAATTAATGTAATTTTATCAAATGATATTAAGGTAGTTAAAGTGTAGCTGTGAAAAGCTTAATTATCTAATGTAAATGTAGTTAATGATAATACATTATTGTGCTCTGTAATAATATTTTAAAGGGGTTTTTTTCTGACTTCTGCAAATGCTCATGGTTGTACTGCTGATTATGATACTTTACTTCATGCATCTTAAAACTTTTTTTTTTAAGGGCAAGGGGACATTAAATATTAAGTTTATTATTGTTGAGAAAATTTCCTGGAAAAAAGAAAAGGTTATAGTAAAACTCTGTATGTTATGTGAAAGCAATCATATGTATTGTTTTAAAACACAAAACTCTCAAAATCCACACAGATTAAGATCAAGAGCTTTGTGTATTTTTTTAATTTTTCCGATTTTAGATTGTTGTTTGTTTAAAGTTTCAAACCTTATCAGAATAGCTGTATCTTTATAAATAATTATACATTATAAATATTACTATGCTGATAAAAATGAACATATCTAATGCAAACAAAAATAATCTATCAAAAAAATCTATTTAAGGTAAATGTACTTAGTGGGCTGCTTAAGAGCATTTAACTAATTATTTTTAAAAGTTGAGCAAACTGCAAATTATATGTATAGTTTTTAGACCTAACCTTCATCTATCAGAATGAGCATGCAAAGTTTCAAAATATGTGTCTCGGAAAAAATAAAAAATGTTGCCTTTTTTTATGAGCAGTAGTGGACATACTCAATTTCCGATATATTAGCAGTGCTCCCCCAAAAGTGAGTTCTTCAAAACTGGAATGTAATATACACCATATAGAAGTTATAATTTGTTTACAGTCTTAGATTTAACTGTATACAGTTAAGAAAATATATTTAGATGTTTGGATGATTACATTTCATATTAAAAAAATAAATCTTCAGTAATTTCAGAGTTTTTTTTAAAAAAATTCCAAACCTGTTGTTTTTGCCTTTTGTTTTCCTCTTTTTGTCTTTTCTTTCTCTTCAGCCTTAACAATTTTAACTTCTTTATTCTGAAAACATTGTATCATTTAAATGAAATAACTGAAACTAGAATTTTCTTCAGTTTCCATTTATCTCCCATTTTATTTTTTTCTTCTGTAAAACGAAAAAGAAAGAAAAGCTTCCTTAAAAGGGGATGTTATGTTATTTGATAGTACAGTTATGTTTCCAAATTTTTCTAGAAATAGAGCATTGTCGTAAAGTAGCCCCCCCCCCTTTTTTTTAACCATTTGGAAAAATGGTTATTGTTCTCGTCAGGTTAGGAAATCAAAAGCATATCTGATGCTTTTTATTGGTTGAATCCACATTTTATTCGTTTTCTGATTGGTCTATACAGTAATCTGTATTTCCCTTTACTTTCAACAGAGATGAATACTTCTGTTGCCACTATGACAAAAAAGTAATAAAAACTACAAAAAAAATTAATAACTCAGAAACAAATTGAGATACAGCTTTCAAACAAATTGCATTTAAAAGTACATTTTTTTTCTATATACGACGGTGTAAAAAGTAATATTGTGGGATGTTTAGAAGTTTAAGAATGAAATTTCATTTAAAATTGGTCGTCAGATTTCTTGGAAATCTGACGATAAAAAAGCCTTTTCCCGAACAGCCTATGAAATGCTTGGATAATACGTAAATTTTAAGAAATCTGACGATTCACAGGCGATTTTTGTCGTTTGCAATTTTTACGTGTAATAACACTATTAATGTTTAATTCATGGCGTACGTAATGTATGGTCAACTCCATGCAATTTTTTATGTCTTAAATTTTAGTCTTCGAAAAAATAATTTTCCAAATGGTCATTGTAATTTGTTAAATTGCTTTTTTTTATTATTATTTCCTTTTTATGGGGTGGGGGAGATCAATGGCGGATCTAAGGGTGGGCGAGGGGGCGATCGCCCCCCCTTGAGCGAATAAAGGGTTTGCAAAACGGCATTATGCATCCTCACAGGAAATGACTTGGGGCGAAGCTCGAGCCCGGCGCGACCCATGTCAGGTCGCGCCATTTTTTAAACCACAAGACTCTGCCTGGGTAAGGTCTTTTCTCTTTTAGAGCCGGGTCGTGCCCTGATCTTAAAATTTTTCTGCAAATTCGGGTCGGGCCAGACTTCTTTTTCTTCCAGGTCGAGCCTGGCCTGGACTTCATTTTTTCTAGAGGTCTGCACCGGCCAAAATTTCCAGGTCGGGGCTCGACCCGGAATAAAAGCTAAACGTTCGATCCGTTTCAGCCCGTATGATAAGCAGTATTGGTCAGACCGCGAACCGTGCACTTCTCTAAATTCTTCTCTCCGAGCCCAAGTTGGTTTGGCATTTTACTAATTTGTTATTCGTAAAAATTATATTTATGTTGTACATTTGTTTAGCAAAATCTTTAAAAATTTAATTTGAATTAATAAGTTACAGAGATGCATTTTTAAAAATCTACTTTTTTTCTGTGTAGAGCTTTAAAATTGTGATTTTCTTTTATTATCCGTTTCTTTCATTTTAAACTGATTTTCTTACTAGATTTTCATTTGAATGTATTTGTCTAAGTAATGATTTTTATGTAGCGTTTATGTGCATAATTGCCTAAATAGTCACTAATATTAATGTTTTTCTGTATTCATGAATTTCGAACAAAATCTGAAATAAAATATGAGCATAAGTAAGCGCACTTTATGAATAATTTTAATTGCAAAATCCAGGCTGGGCTGGAGTCGATTTTTTAGCTTTTATACCGGGCTGGGCCAATATATATATATTTTTTTTATGCGGGTTGAACCTAGAAATTTCAGCCCAGGTAAATCTCTAACTGACATATCGAAGACAGCTTTAATTAATTTTCTAATTGCTTCTTTCAGCCACCATCCAATAACTACTGAATATGTCTGCTAAACATACAATGCTACCGGGTGTCCTAATATGGACTGACGGATTTTAAATACAATTCAATGACTTGTAAATGGCGACAGCTATTTAAAAAAAAATACTTGAAGGAGGGTTATGTAAGATGTCAGGAGCAGGGGTGATTCTGTTCCTAATTTTCCGAAATTTTAACCCTCTCGCTGCGCATCCCCTGTGTTGCATCATAAAAAATATAATGCATCATTTCCCATTCAAATTAATTTAAATAATATAATTTATTTCAATTTTACAACTTAAATTAACATTTTCAAACACCTAATTTCTAATCACAAGTTTTAAACTCATAATGTAAATTTTAATGATAAATAATTCAATATTTCCTTATTTTTCAATGTAAACATTATCTCTTATTAAGATTATTTAAGTGCAATTGGTATTTTATTATATTTCAGTAATTTAACTTTCAAATTTCTTTCAACATACATCGCGAAATGTGTAAACACATCGTAATTTTCTAAGTCTAAAATATAAAAAATAGAAATCTTTTATTTATCAATATTTCCCTTTTAAATTATATTATGTGGATAGAAATACAGTACAGGACCCATTATCCGGAATTCCGAAATCCGGAAGGACCCAAAATCCAGAAGAAAAAAAAAATGAAAATTTTCTATAAATTTGTAACTTTTTAGTAAAATTTTGCAATTTCTGAAATTTGTCGAAAATTTTACAGATTCCTAATTTTCTTTTTGGTCTATTGTGTTGCAATGTGTAACCACTAAAATATGTCACATCAGTGATGAGGGCACACGGTGCCCCTCTTCCCCCCCCCCCCCCCCCCCAAATTAGAAAAAAATCATTTTTCTGTCAAATTTTAGTTTAAAATTAATTTATATTACGATTTGTTTTTAAAAAAAGGATATTTCATACCCTTCCTATCACTTCGATAAAATATTATGACTACACAATTATGTTACTTGAGTCAGGGGTGATTCTAAATAAAAAAAATAAAAAAATCTGAAATTCACAGCAAATTTTTTGAAAGTTTACAGAAGAGGGGGGAGGCTCTCGACACTAATTATGCATTTTTTCCGCGATCCTTTAACGAAATTCGGGCTTTTATGCGATCTTTTGACGGAATTAAGAGAGTTTTGCGATCCTTTGAAGAATTTTTTTTGGCTATCTTTTGACGAAATTTGCACTTTTTTCCTCGAGATTTTGACAAAATTTGCATTTTTCTTCCGCAATCCTTTAACTAAATTTGCGTGTTTTTCGCGATCCTTTTACGAAATTTCGTTTTTTTTTTTGCGATCTTTTGACGAAATTTGCTTTTTTTTCGCGATTTTTGGATGAAATTTGTGGGGTTTTTTTTGCGATCTTTTGACGAAATTGCAGGAGGGTTTTTCGATCCTTTGAAGAAGTTTTTTTCGCTATATTTTGACGCAATTTGTTGTTTTTTTGCGGTGCTTAGAAGAAATTTGTGTTTTTTTCGCGATTCTTTGATGAAATTTGCGTTTTTCCCACGATTTTTTTTGACGAAATTCGGGAGGATCCGAAATCTGGAAAATTCCAAAATCCGGAAAGCCTTTGGTCCCAAGGATTCCGGATAATAGGTCCTGTACTGTATTTATTTCTAGCCGATTGCAAAATTTTCAGTGACTTGTGATAAATACTTTGGCAGAAATACGCAAAAATGTATTTTCTATCTTTTCTCATTTTTAATTTCGGCGCGCGACGCCATGAGATCATTCTTTCCGACATTTTGAAAGTTCCAACAAGAAGGGTATTCCCCTTTGCCAAACAGACGCTTAGTTCAAAACCGGACGTTTGCTAAGTCGTTTAACATTCCTTTTGGTACACGCACGTTGTGTGTGACGTCAGGCGCGGGGAGGATAGGTGCTTTGGATTGGCTGGCGCGCTTTGTAATGGCTTTTGATGTTTGAAACTCTGGATTCTGGAATAGTCATCAGTCTTGACCAGGGAGCCGTAAAAGCAAGTGGTAACGTGAGGGGGCGCGACGTGTGCTTTTTTGGCCGGCAGTTGCAGCCGAAGAGTCTCTCTATGTGACAGCAAGAAAATCGCGATGAAAGTCTTGAAATTTGCCAAATTTTGATTCCTGATCCAAAGGTCTTACAGCATTAATGAAATTCATTTGACGTAACATTCTGGATGAAATGAATATCACACCTTTATATGTTTGGACATTCTACAAAAATTCATCACAGTGAAATGTTATTCGCGACATTCGAATGAAGATATCCAGAATTAAGTAGGAACACCAGCTATTTCCTTCTAAATATGCAATATTATAATTCGCTTGCCGCTCTGATTCCACGATCAACCATGATAGTTTATGTCATTTAGAGGTCTTATGAATTGAATTTCATCCTCGTGACGTTTATTTCATATCACGAATTTTTACTCTGGAAGTGCATCGATCTTCATCACCATTAATTTCATGAGACTTCAAATTTATCTCCAAATACAAGAGTCCTTCAACGATCCGAGTTTGGCTTTATATTCCTGAACTTTATTCCCTAGTTTAACTTTATGTTCCTGAACTTTGTTCATTTTGGAGGCCTTAAAACTAAAAGAAATATTTCATAAATAATCAGACTATATAACATCACGATATCAGAACTTCACATTCTATTATGTTAACTTAAATCTCATATTTTAACAATTTACTTCTGCTTTTTCTCAGATGATAATATATCTCCAATTATCTAAAGTTATATTAAATTTTACATTCATTTTGATAATCTTTTCATAATTCATAATGTAAGAATGCATTCAAATTAGCAAACTTTATATATGTTTAAATAAACGTCATTTGTGAATTATCTTTCTGTGTTCAAGTACTTGGGTGAGTGTTTTCTTTTCTTTATTTTTTTTCAGCTACGATAACTAGTAAATATAATTTTTATTTGATCTTAAATAATTTAAAATAATTCTTAAAAAACACATTAAGCAATGTCTACCACTTACGTCATCGGCTGTAGTGTAATTTTGAGCTTATGAATCGGGATTAATTTTGTTCAATTCAAACTTTGGATTGAATTTCACTCTCCGATTCATTAAGCCCAGACTCACAGTACATTTATGGTGCAGTTAACTTAGTGATTTCATTCTTGGAGTTATTGTTTTAAGCCTTTTTAATATTAATTTTTTCTTTTCACTCATAGGCATTAATTGATGCCATAACTTTAAAGATCGGAGATCGGGTTTCATTACTTTTTCATGATAATAGATAAAGCATATTTATTAATTAACTTATTAATTATTTAACCATTTATTTTAAAAATAATACTCACTAAACTTATATATTTTTTTTCTCTCTATTTCATGTGCGGACCCCATATTGGTGCAATATATTTTTTAAATATACATGATTTATATTTTTATTCATTTTCCTTTTAAGATTTGATTCTATAAATATATGTAAAGAAAAGTAATTTGATTTTTCAAAGATTTATTTGCTAATATTTTTTCATAAATTGAAAAAACGAAAACTTTATATATTACGCTTTGAATTTATAATGATTTATTGTTGCATGTTTTGATATTTGTAGTTATTGTGTTCCTTTTTTTCTATTTTGGGGGATTTGTACATTTTTGCATATATTTATTTAGTTTAACTGTATTGCACATTAATATGCATTTTTAGAAAAATTTTTTAAAAAGTAATCTTCCATTTTTTTTTATAATTTTTTTTTCTTTCTTTTATCATTTTAACAAATTTTTCCATTATTATTTTTTTATTTGCTTTGCTTTAAGATAATTTATTTGTCATACATCAGTGTTTTAGTATACCTTTTGATTTTTCACGTGTATACAAATTATTACGATATGGCAAATGATTTGCAATTAAACGCGCTTATGGCAGCGATTCCCACTTTCCATGGAAAAGAAGGGGAAAATGTACATTTTTTCATCAAAAACGTTAGTGATGTCTGTGACATACAGAATGGGAACGACGAGAATCGTATTCTACTCTTCCGCCTGTATTGTAGAGACAAGGCGCAGGAATATGTTGCGAGCGATCCAGAAATTAACAATATTGATAATTTTGAAAATTTTGTGCGTTTATTTAGAGCAAAATTTAGCAGAGAAGAGAATTTCCAGGAAACCTCTTATCAGTTCTCAAATACAAGACAAAAACCTAAACAGACAGTGAAGGAGTTGGCTGAGGTAGTAAAAAAATTAGTCAATCGATTGGTTCCGAACGCTGAGGATATTCCTCAAATGGTTATTCTAAAGCAAAAATTGATGTTTAATAAATTGCTCGAAGCTCTTAGACCAGATATTAAAACAGAGGTACTTAAACTTGGAAAGGAAAATTTCGATGATCTGGTTTCTAGTGCTATGGATTGCGAAAAAGCTTTGGAGCAGCAATGCTCTTTCTCAGTCAACACCATCAACGCGACGCAGGTTTCAAATAACAGCAGTCAGGACTCGTTGATTACAATTTTGTTGAAACAACAAGAAAATTCAAATAAATTATTGCAGAGTATGGCGGAGCAGTTAAAAGGATTAAAAGAAGAGCGGACTGTTTGCCATATCTGTAACAAACAGCATAATAAGCGCGATTGCTGGTTTTTTCCGTCTTTGCAAAATAGGGGATTTTTTTCGCCGCAGCAAAATTTTTCTGGTCAGGGTAACAGTGCTGCTAATCAAGCAAGTAAATTTTTAAGTCCTAACAGTAATTCTCCAAGTAATGATAGATATTTTGAGAATCAGGGCAGAAACTTTGCTGGAGATTTTAGAAGAGGTAGCGATAACAATGTGCAGAGAGCATCATAAAAAATATAATGCATCATTTCCCATTCAAATTAATTTAAATAATATAATTTATTTCAATTTTACAACTTAAATTAACATTTTCAAACACCTAATTTCTAATCACAAGTTTTAAACTCATAATGTAAATTTTAATGATAAATAATTCAATATTTCCTTATTTTTCAATGTAAACATTATTTCTTATTAAGATTATTTAAGTGCAATTGGTATTTTATTATATTTCAGTAATTTAACTTTCAAATTTCTTTCAACATACATCGCGAAATGTGTAAACACATCGGAATTTTCTAAGTCTAAAATATAAAAAATAGAAATCTTTTATTTATCAATATTTCCCTTTTAAATTATATTATGTGGATAGAAATATTTATTTCTAGCCGATTGCAAAATTTTCAGTGACTTGTGATAAATACTTTGGCAGAAATACGCAAAAATGTATTTTCTATCTTTTCTCATTTTTAATTTCGGCGCGCGACGCCATGAGATCATTCTTTCCGACATTTTGAAAGTTCCAACAAGAAGGGTATTCCCCTTTGCCAAACAGACGCTTAGTTCAAAACCGGACGTTTGCTAAATCGTTTAACATTCCTTTTGGTACACGCACGTTGTGTGTGACGTCAGGCGCGGGGAGGATAGGCGCTTTGGATTGGCTGGCACGCTTTGTAATGGCTTTTGATGTTTGAAACTCTGGATTCTGGAATAGTCATCAGTCTTGACCAGGGAGCCGTAAAAGCAAGTGGTAACGTGAGGGGGCGCGACGTGTGCTTTTTTGGCCGGCAGTTGCAGCCAAAGAGTCTCTCTATGTGACAGCAAGAAAATCGCGATGAAAGTCTTGAAATTTGCCAAATTTTGATTCCTGATCCAAAGGTCTTACAGCATTAATGAAATTCATTTGACGTAACATTCTGGATGAAATGAATATCACACCTTTATATGTTTGGACATTCTACAAAAATTCATCACAGTGAAATGTTATTCGCGACATTCGAATGAAGATATCCAGAATTAAGTAGGAACACCAGCTATTTCCTTCTAAATATGCAATATTATAATTCGCTTGCCGCTCTGATTCCACGATCAACCATGATAGTTTATGTCATTTAGAGGTCTTATGAATTGAATTTCATCCTCGTGACGTTTATTTCATATCACGAATTTTTACTCTGGAAGTGCATCGATCTTCATCACCATTAATTTCATGAGACTTCAAATTTATCTCCAAATACAAGAGTCCTTCAACGATCCGAGTTTGGCTTTATATTCCTGAACTTTATTCCCTAGTTTAACTTTATGTTCCTGAACTTTGTTCATTTTGGAGGCCTTAAAACTAAAAGAAATATTTCATAAATAATCAGACTCTATAACATCACGATATCAGAACTTCACATTCTATTATGTTAACTTAAATCTCATATTTTAACAATTTACTTCTGCTTTTTCTCAGATGATAATATATCTCCAATTATCTAAAGTTATATTAAATTTTACATTCATTTTGATAATCTTTTCATAATTCATAATGTAAGAATGCATTCAAATTAGCAAACTTTATATATGTTTAAATAAACGTCATTTGTGAATTATCTTTCTGTGTTCAAGTACTTGGGTGAGTGTTTTCTTTTCTTTATTTTTTTTCAGCTACGATAACTAGTAAATATAATTTTTATTTGATCTTAAATAATTTAAAATAATTCTTAAAAAACACATTAAGCAATGTCTACCACTTACGTCATCGGCTGTAGTGTAATTTTGAGCTTATGAATCAGGATTAATTTTGTTCAATTCAAACTTTGGATTGAATTTCACTCTCCGATTCATTAAGCCCAGACTCACAGTACACCCTGATTTCCACAGGCAACGTAAAAGTGGCAAAATTTGCGCAACCCGCAATTTCCAAAGCAAATCTTTTTTTTATGATATAATTCTATTTAAAAGAGAAACTCTTTCAAAAAAATTTTGGTTATATTCGAACTCTTAAAATATATGCAGAGTTGAAATATGTAATAAACTAAATGTGCAATATATTCATGTATATATATATATATATATATACGCAGCGAGAGGGTTAAGGCATTCGGTTCCAAAAATTTAAAAAAAAATCATCAATCCGAAAATTCGGACATAAAAATAATCGCAAATTTTGACAAATGGCTGCCTTAAAAAATCTATTTCGTCAATCGTTCGGAGAAAATAACTTCAATTTCGCCAAAGAATCGCAGGAAAAATGTTAATTTGGTAAAAGGGCCACGGAAAAAACGCGAATTTTTCTTCAAATGATCACGGAAAATGCAAATTTCTTGAAAGGATCGCGGAGCAAACACGAATAATGTAAAAAAAAAAAAAAAAAAAAAAAAAAAAAAAAAAAAAAAAACACCTCATTTCGTTAAAGGATCGCGAAAAAAATTCAAATTTTATCAAAGAATCGCAAATTACATCAAAGGGTCGCGAAAGAAATGCGAATTTCGTCAAAGGGTCGCGAAAAAAACTCCCATTTCGTCAAAAGGTCGCGGAGAAAAAGCAAATTTCTTCAAAGAATCGCGGAAAAAGAGAATTTCGCCAAATAATCGCTCAAAAACGCGATTTTCGTCAAAGGATCGCGGAAAAACAAGAATTTTATCAAAGGATCGTGGGGAAAAAATGTGAATTTTATCAAAGGTCTACAGAATTACGCTAATTTCGTCAAAGGGTTGCGGAACAAACGTAAATCGCATCAAAGGGCAATGGAATAAATGCGAATTTCATCAAAGGGCTACGGAAAAAACGCGAATTTTATCAAAGGGCTGCGAAAACATGCAAATTTCGCCAAAGAGTCGCGGAAGAAATGGGAATTTTATCAAAGATTCGCAGAAAAATTACAGTGGTCTCTTTAGAAAACAGCACACATACATACACCTATGTTTATTATTATAGGTATAGTTTTTAATCTGAAATAATATACTGAAGTAACTTTTGAAGAAAACGGGTTAACTCAAACCCAATTTGCAGGAATCTACAATCAGGCTGTAATCGAACTGAAACGAAAACAGCTAAACGACCTGCAACAAAAATAATTAGTGCCAGGAGGGAATTCCCCCCCCCCCCCCCCCCCTTTCTATCTGCTGTAACATTTCAGAAAATTTGCTTTTAATTTCAGATTTTTTTTTTTTTTTTTTTACTGAGAATCTGCGATTCTTAATTTTAGTTTAAAATAGCAACGACAGATGGCGCGGCAAACAATAGATGTTAAATCAGGCACCGATTTAGTGTCTGCATTTGTAAAGCAAAATCAAGAATCACAGTGAAAAATCTACTGACATCTCACATAATCCTCCTGCAAGATTTTTTTTTTTTTTTAATTGCTGTTACCATTTGCAAGTTACAGAATTTTAAAATCAGTCCATTTTAGGACACCCGGTATGTTTTTAAATAAGTTTCAAAGCATTCTCTACTGAATTACAACTGATCTTAGATATAAAGAGACAAGCAGTTTTATACAAATTAGTATTTTTTACATAATCCTGGAGATTAAAAAGAATTATTAAATAATTGTTTGGGCATGCCCGTTATGGAGCCTTTACTGTATGTAGTTTTTATCTTAAAATATATTTAGACTTTCTTTTCAAAATTAGGGTCGGCCCGAACCCTTCTCGCAAGAGTAAAAACCCAACCCGAAACTGACCCAAACCCGAAATAATATATGTCAATCTGCCCCAAACCCAACGCGCTAGGCGCAGTTAAAAAGTAGAAGTGAACCTGACCCGCTGCAGAAAAGTAGAAATTAACTGGACCCAAACCTGACCTGCAGCAAAAAAGTAGAAGTCAACCGGACCCAAACGCGACCCACAGCAAAAAAAATATGTTAACCCAACCAGCAGAAAAAAATACAAGTCAACCGGACCCAAACCCGACCCACAGGAAAAAGTAGAAATAACACGACCCGCAGTGAAAAAAAATAGGCTCGACCCGCGCATCAGATTGGAATCTCCAAATTTCCAAAATCACCCCCCACCCCCTTGAGGACTCTCCAGATCCGCCCTTGGGGGAGATGGGGGAGAAGGCCGAAAGAATGTGTCTGTCTCTGACTGACTGACTAGGAAATCCTACTGCATGTACATTTCTGAAAATTTGGATGAGTGTATTCCAAGGCAGGTCTTAAAATACACCTAAGGCTCAGACTTTTCTTTTTCTTTGATAATTAGCTGAGATATTAATTAATAAACAATGAACACTCACCAAAAAAGACAATTTTTTTCCTGGAAATGGTACTCAGTGTCTGTTTCAAAAGATTGTTAGCAGAGAACATCCAAAAATTGGAAATTCTTTTTGAAGAATTTTTCGAAAACCCTACCAGCCAAACCCTTTAAAATGCCAAAAAAAATACACTTAATTTCATATTTTTTGCTTCAAATGGTGCAATCTGTTCAAAAATATACAAATTTTAACCCTTTTAAATTTCAAAAAGTTTTATTAAGAAAGTTCGATTTTGTGTGTGTGGGGGGAGTCCTTTCTTTTTTTTTAATTCTGCTTGAGCCTCACTGTTAGAGGTATGGGAAAACTAAAAATACCCACTTAATCCAGATATCTACTTCTCTAAAAGGATGGTGCAATCCACTTTGAAAAATATGAATACAGTAAATTCGTGATTTTACGACCCAACGTGATTTAGGAACCATTGAATCAGGTCCCGACCGTTTTTCGATATTCACTGTTTTTCCCTGCTCGTTTTAAATACTCGTAGATAACTTGTATTTTGATTTAGTGAATTTTCTGAGAACACTGAAACTGAAGATTTCAATCATCTCATGCAAGAGTTACAAAAATATGTTGTTTTGCCGGAAAATATAACATTTGATGATGAGTTAGAAATTGAGGGGGGGGGGGGGGGGGGGTCGTCGGAAAATGACTTAATCCTGAACAGGACATTCAATTAATTCTTCTGACAAGGAAATTGACGATGTTCCAAAAACACCTCCTGCATCACAAGAAGCAAAGGATGACATCAAGACTCTAAGAAAAATTTTTGAAAGGGAAGAAAATTCTAACAACAACTTTCAGATTATCTATGGCCCCATTCTGGAAGTTCCCAGCCATCATTTGAATCAAAAGTATAACATTTTTCAAAAAATGTTAATTAACTAGTGTGTTTTTTTTTTTGTTTTTTTTTTTGCAAAATGTTTAAATTAGTTCTTATAAAATTATTCCATAATTTTTATGCATTTTTTAATTCTAAAGATTAAGACAAATTATAATAATTATATATTTTTTAAATTGTATAAATCAGTAGTTTTAATTGCATTAGAAAATGTTAGGTATTGTTAAACTGCATTAAAAAAAACTATATTACCAACTTTTGATTTAACGACTGTTACATTTCCGTGAAGGTCGTTAAATCGCGAGTC
Source organism: Maratus speciosus (assembly GCA_963932465.1). Taxonomy (NCBI): domain Eukaryota; kingdom Metazoa; phylum Arthropoda; class Arachnida; order Araneae; family Salticidae; genus Maratus; species Maratus speciosus. Next base: position 140,135,302 of record OZ010793.1, read on the forward strand.
TGTCCCTTTGAAAAGTATACGATTATGTAAAAGTATGCGATAGTAAAGTATGCGATTAGAAAATTCAAATATTTATATCCATGAGAATCAGCTAAATTAATTTTTTACTCTTTTCCAATGCAGTATGTAATGGGTGCTCTGAGGATTGCATTATACTATTATAATTGATTTATCTGTAAGAAGTTGAGTGACTAATGCTTCATTAGCAGAAGTCATCCAGCTTAGAATCAGTTAATCAAATATGATCATCTTGATTTTTTGCTGAGTCTGAACTAAACTTTTTATTGTTTACACTGAATGATAAAGAGATTTTAGGCATTTGTGGATTTTGGGGCATTTGACTGTATAGATTGTTTATTTCATTTATTACTTTAAGTTACCATGTCATTATAATAATGTTTCTTTCAAAATTTAAAAGTTTTTTTTTTCTCTCTTATTTTATAATCAAGTATAGCTGTGAAATGTAGCTCTTGTATAATGATCTTTTCTTTAAAAAGGTAACATAAATTATCTGAAAGATAAAAATGCAATAAAGAAATTTATGATAATTTATTTTGTATCTTTATTTTAATGTATTTAATGTCCCTTTTCTTCCATGTTGATACTCAGTTGAAGAACAAGTCACTATATTTGAAGATCCTTACTTAGCTGCAGTTAATACACATGCTGTAGTCATATGTACTGAATGGGATGAATTTCTGGTGAGGATGGGATTTTTTTATTTTTTATTTCTTGGAATTATCTCAAGATATTCATATTTCAGCAAAATATCACTTAAGATATTATTTAGAGAGATTTTTATTTATTATTATTTCAGTCAAGATATTATTTATATTAATTTGTATTTCAGCAAATTATTATCAGCAGTGATGCCATTTGACATAGATCAGTATAACAGACATGTTTCATTAGAATTGAAAATATTTTCAGGATTAAGTTTAATAAGAATTGGTTATAGAGTTTTTTGGAATCCATTCATCACAAACTAAGTCTGATTCCCTGTACAGAATCTTAAACTTTAAATTGTTCCTTTGTTGCCATCAATACAACCATTCTTTTGAAGCAGAAAATTGTTCATTTTCTTTTGAATCTTTTGCCATTTTTTCTGTTTTTTGCATAATCATAGCACTATTGATGAATGTGCTTAAGGCTCTCCTCAAATCCAAAGGAGCAATTTTATGACACAAGTTTTAATTCATTTTTGTTCAGAAATGCATGAAATTGACAGTTGTTGTTATTCAGAAACTATGTCATCGAAAGATGTTTTCCATTTTTTGGTGAAAATAAAAAATCATTCAGAAAATACCGTGAAAGTTGACATTTTGAACCAAATTTCTGGACGAAAGGAGAAGAAGCAGCCAAAGAGAGGAGAAAAACTGCTAAAATCACTTTTAAATTGATAAGTAATTTATTTATCAAAAACTTGAAAAACCATTTCAATTCCAAATCCCTTTTATAGTCAGCCCTACCAATTCTGTACCAAAAATGGGTTACTAAATGTGTCTGAAAGTTTCAGACTTATTGAGCAATGCACTTGAGAACCACCTTAAGCTGTTTTAGCATAAAACCATTCCAGAATGGTTAATATTGTTAAAATTTTATATTATTTTCGGTTTCTTGTCCAAGCATCCATTATTTTGCCATTCTTCTCTCATTTTATCCACATTTTTCTTAATTGTTGAGAATTTTAAACCTGTCTGTTTTAACCCATCTCAAGTTTATTTTTCATTCAAAATTTGCATCTCAAACTTTTAATTTGTATCCCAAACTTAAATATTTCCTCTTTGTGCACTTGTTGTTTTTATTTTCAGAATATCCAGTTGTAAACTATTCCTCACATCTACAAAAATACTATATGGCACTGTTGCAATATAATACATCACATGGTCACTATTCTTTCTTTTTCCCTCCTGGCTGATTTTAAGTAACTCTTTTTTACTTGTTTAAAGAATTTGTAGAAGCTTTGGATCAACAAAGCATAGTACATCTCTGCATATATAAATCAATCTACTTTACAATGGTATTGGTAATGGTGTTAATTATGGTATTTGTCACATTTTAGAGTGACCACACTAATCTTTATTGCAATTATCCAAGTAAGGATTTCCAAAGTTATTATTCTATTAAATAGGGATTTTAAAATTACATCTATAGGGAAAGTTGTGGTTCTGGATGGATTTATTTCTGTATGTGAGGTATTTATCTGTTACCTGATTAAGTGAAGCCATAAATTCTTTGCCTACCTGTAATTATTCTTTTATTTTTCTCATTCAACACTTGGTATTTCCTCTGTATTTATTGATCGTTAAAAGATCAAGTTTATTAATCCTGGTAATTCTTTTAACTGGTGTTAAAAAGGATAAAAAATTAAAAATTATAATGTTTTATTATTATGCTGTTTGAATTCACTTATACTTCCATATCATTATAAACTACATGGTGAAGATAACATGTGCAAAGTTAGATTGTGAATTAACTACATTATTTTTGTATACATGATCAGTGGGTTATGCAGTGATACTAATTCAGATATGTTTGTTTTAAAGTGTAGTAAAATTGAAAGTTGAATAAAAGCTATATATTCAACCAAGCAATCATAATATAAATGTGAATTTGTACAATTGAAAGAATTTTTCTGAAGTATTTTCTAATTCACCCCCCTCCCCCCCCCACCCCAAAAAAAAAAAAAAAAAAAATTAGAAATGCATCACAATTTTGCTCAATACATTTTATTTCATATCAAGTTATTGAAATGGGGAAATGAAAACATTTGTGTTTGTTTTAAAAGCAGATATAAATAGTTATGGATAAGTTTTTTTTTCTTTTAAATTCTTTGATCTTTTTGTTTCTACATCTAACCATTATTAAGTCTGGAAAAAAATGTAATCATTGAATTGAATGCATGTTTTTTATGCTTGGAAACAAAACGTGAAAGTACATTTCAAGGACAATATATGATATTTATTATTAAGTATAAAATTCTGTAAAATTTTTAGCTTAGACTTATAGATCTTAGGAAATTCTGAACATAAGCTATATTAACCCTCTAGGATAGATGTTAGGCATTTTGTTGAGTTCTAGTTGTACTGATGTTCTTATTCATATGGAGGGCAGTTTAAAGTGATTTTTTTTTTTCTGTAAATGAAATAATTATGAGTGCTCATTTATTAAATTTTGGCTCCATGTCAGTTAACAATTTTGTGATCAGCATGCTTGTTTTCTAGAGAAATGAAAAACTTTCTAATAAGTCTCTCTTATACCTCTACAAATACTTTTCAAGTTACTTTACCTGAATGAATTTATTTTTCTTATAATTAAAATCTAATTATCTAAAATATTATCATTGATGTTATCTAATTATTGTAATAAAAATTTTAAATCATTCAGAGCAGTATGGTAATAAATTTTCCATAGTCTTGTGAAAAATATTGTTTTAATAATTCTTTAAAATTATCCTTAATAATAATAATAATAAAAACCTTAATGAAAACAATATTATGCATTCTCAAGACCCAGTGGCGTAGCTAAGGGAGGCAAGGGAGCCGGGCGCCGAGGCCAAGGGGCGCCAAATTGAGAGAGTTTTAAACCAAAATTATCTCGCATATTTTGACAATAAATAAAAATTATTGATAAAAAAATGTGTGTTTGTGTGTGAATGTTTTTTTTTAGCAAGATACTTTGTTGTATCCAAATAATGAACAAAAGAAAAGCTTCTGTAAATGTTTCTAGGGATGGATCAACACACTTGGTACCTCAGATAATTATGTATCTGAACTGAGGCGCAAAGTGATTAAATAGGGGGCACCAAATCGAGAGGAGCTTTGAACCGAAATTATTTCATGTATTTTGAAAATAAATAAGAATTGTTGACATTTTCTTTTGTGTGTGTGTGAATGTTTTGAAGAAATTCAGTGAAATGAGGGGATGGAGCGATCCATAATTGTCAATCACTGATGGACATTTTTAACTGTCTAGCCTCCAGCTTATAAATCAAAAGGCCTGTTGGTGACTTGGAGTCACATTTCTGGTATCAAAAGAACTTTGTTCATTTGTATACGAGCTGATCCGCCCGTAGATTTTTCCAAACGAACTGTGAAAGATTAAAACCTCTATTCATATTTAAAAAAAAAAAAAAAAATTGAATAGCTCAAAATGAGCCTCTGGCACGGGTCCCCACTGTCTTCGGCAGCGTAAACAGGACCTGCTACGCACACATCTCTAACCACTAAATACCTACATTCAAATTTATCTTTTCAAAATGAATCTTCTTCACGGGTCCTCATATAACAGGCACACTGCACACGCGACAGAAAATCTGAAGAGAATCTTAAGAGGAGTTGAAAGAAAAACATTCCGCAAAAATAGGGTCCATGAAACCTCAGATAAAAATGTCCCCTGGTGGTGGAAGGTAGAACTAAAAACTGGAAGACAATCGAAAACCAAGTTGAATGAGCAAAACCCAGTTGAAATTGAGTCCATAGAACACGAAATAAGAATGCGACCCCTGCACTAGAAGGTGGAGCTAAAAACTGCCAGAAAATTATAATCTAAGTTGAGTGAATCAATTCCCGTTGAAATTTGACCCATTAGAATCCGAGAAATGAATGCACCGTTAATGTTCTATAATGGCGGTAAAAGAAGACTATATTTCAGAAAAGGTATATTTAAATGTAAATAAAGGGGAGAAGCCCTCTTAGACCAAATCTTAACTCATATCATAGGCTCTTGCCACAGAACACATTAATAATCCTCTATTAAATTGATGAAATGCTTTTAAATTATGTTTTTAATATTTGGAAATGTTTAATAATTAAGTCAATTGTCTACATGTCATAATCTCTACACCGTCGAAATAAAATGGAGGGGTCGACCGGAGAAAGATATCTTTTTAGTTCGGTTTTTAATGAATATTCGTCCCTGTATGGTTCTTTATCCTGACTTTTGTACTGTCGCCTTCAATTTTTTGAAAAAAATTATAAAAATTACCGAACCAAAATTTTATACACAGGTGTAAAATATTTTTCTATACATGGGCTTTGAAAGTTTCAAATCGATATCTTAATTCGTTTTCTTAATTTTTGCTGATTAGTGAAAATTCTTAATTTCTTTTATTTTGGCTGGGGAATCAGGTTCAGATGTGTGCACGATTTTGCCATTTTGTGAACAAAATCACATTTTTGATAAGATTTTAACTAATATTCTCGGCTAATTATAAAAAAAATTAGAAATCTGAGTCGTTCTATAATGGCGGTAAAAGAAGACTATATTTCAGAAAAGGTATATTTAAATGTAAATAAAGGGGAGAAGCCCTCTTAGACCAAATCTTAACTCATATCATAGGCTCTTGCCACAGAACACATTAATAATCCTCTATTAAATTGATGAAATGCTTTTAAATTATGTTTTTAATATTTGGAAATGTTTAATAGTTAAGTCGATTGTCTACATGTCATAATCTCTACACCGTCGAAATAAAATGGAGGGGTCGACCGGAGAAAGATATCTTTTTAGTTCGGTTTTTAATGAATATTCGTCCCTGTATGGTTCTTTATCCCGACTTTTGTACTGTCGCCTTCAATTTTTTGAAAAAAATTATAAAAATTACCGAACCAAAATTTTATACACAGGTGTAAAATATTTTTCTATACATGGGCTTTGAAAGTTTCAAATCGATATCTTAATTCGTTTTCTTAATTTTTGCTGATTAGTGAAAATTCTTAATTTCTTTTATTTTGGCTGGGGAATCAGGTTCAGATGTGTGCACGATTTTGCCATTTTGTGAACAAAATCACATTTTTGATAAGATTTTAACTAATATTCTCGGCTAATTATAAAAAAAATTAGAAATCTGAGTCTCATGTGCTTCAGGACCTGCCTTGGACTAACCTCACACAAGTTTTCAGACTTGCACGTATGGTAGATATTTCTAGCCATCTCCGCCACACACACACACATAGATTGGTTTTCACGCTGATTTTTGTGTTCTTTGGATTTCCAAATGAATATTTTTGTGTAATGGGAGCTTCTGTGAACCAATGCAAAATGGATTTAGCTGGAAGAACAAGTAAAGATATTATTTCTTCTTTATTGGAAATTCCATTTTTGTGTCAAATTGGCACTGAGAAAAACAAAATAATCAAATGTGGGTGACCTATCCCCAAATTTTCCATTCCTAAATCGTATAAAAAGAAAAGCAGAACTTTTCCGTCTTCCTAGTATGACCAGTACAAATGGCTGTTTTCGTCGTTTTAAAAGTTAAATATATTTCATATATATTTAAATTCAGTGCATATATATATTAGAGAAAGCTATATCTACCTACTTAAGGAATAACTGGGAGATGAATGGGAGAAAAGAATTTGACTCGGGAACCTCTTTGTAAATCGAACTCGTTTATTTCGTCATTGCATCTTACAATCATCTTTGCGAGTTCGATCAGATGTTTCTCCAGTCATTTAGTTCAATTTCGGGACCTAAATGGTCGTAGGTTGTGCTGGCACCTCGAAAGGGCAAAATCTAATCCTTTTCGTGCGCATTCTTGCTAATATGTTGAGCATTGTTATATTTTCCAGCTGGGGGCGAAGATATCAGTTTGGAGGAACAATTAGTTTAATTCGTTAATTTGCTCTTAATTGACCTGTGGTCAAGACCATCACAATTCCCGGGATCTGTGACGTATATGACTTTAAACACAAATGAAGGAATATTGCCCAAACGTCAGCATTTTCTGTCTTAAGTTACCCGTTACTCTCTGATTTTAATGGTGAACGTAATAAATGTTATACTGAGACACAAAGTTATAAGGGGTAAAACGTATTTTAGAATATAATATTTAAAGTTAGGAAAAAGAACTTAGGGATTTTAATTTAATTTTTTTTAATTTAGAATTTTAAAAGGATTTTATTTATTATCCCTTTCATCTATATATATAGTATATATATCTCTCTACAGATATCTGATCATTGTCTTGCGACTGCACTCATATTTATAAACCGATTTGGACGCGATTGAGCATATGTTTATAAGATCTCGAACAAATTCGTTGGACATCTTGATCCGCCATCTTGTTTCAAAATTGCGGCCTCTTAAGGATTTCAAACTAAAAAAAAAAAATTATGTATACAAAAAAATTATAAATACAAATTTTTTTATTGCATAATCGTTAGGTCTTGATAGAAGGATTCAAGAACATTTTTTGGTTTCCCCTCTATCTTAAAAAATGGATGAGTACAGCAGTTTGAAATTCTAGGGTGACTGCCGTTTTTAAACAGATTTGTTTTTCCATAATCGGACGTAATTTAGAAATTTTAGAAAATGTGGTTTTTTGAAATTATTTTTTTTTTCATTGTTGCTACTCCCATACGCTTAAAACAACAGTAATATCTGTGAACATTTGCTAAGTTTTTGAAATTCCCATTCAAATTCATTATTGACAAAAACTAGAAATCTTCTATAATTGGGTTCCACACATTTTAGTTTCGTGTGTTTGAGTAAAATTAGCTGAATCCTTAAAAACAAGGAAGAGTGAAGCAACCTTTGTACAAGCCAAAAAGACTTTCGTTTCGTCTTGAGGAAAAATAATGGTGTTATATTTTTTCTATATTGGGGGAGGGGGGTTGCAAAATTTCTTTCTGCCCCGGGTGCCAAAAAACGTAGCTATGCCACTGTCAAGACCAGGGCTTGACTAATACATTGGACAAATCGCCTCTGGCAAACAATTGTAACTTGTATCTGTGTTTATATAATTTTCAAAATAAATTCATTAACTGAATTGCTTTAACTCCACAACTGGGTTTAAAAAATTAAAGCAATTCATAATATATTATTACTTTATCAATAATGATTCTTCCTCAATCCATTTACAAAAAAATTATGTGCTTTTTGAAAATCCATGATTAAATAAGCCCCACCAGTGGCTGAGAGGTTCTGCTCTCGAAGTTGGTAGACAGGAGGTGCTGGGTTCGAACCCAATCGCGCCCGTCGGCCTAATCGTTCGGAGTTTTCATGGTTTTCTTCGAACCGTGCATTTCCATGCATTAATACGGGTTAGTTTCCCTTAGAAAGACCTCCATGGAAGGCACTCCCCCTAGGGCCTATATCCCTCGTGTAGATAATTGGCCGTCAAAAATCAACCCAACCCATGATTAAATAATGTGTGTGTGTATCTTGGAGAGGGGCACAAATATTAATATATATATTACCAATTTGTTCATATATTTGTGATTTCATCTTTATTATATAGGTATATTTAATTTTTTTTTATTATTATTTTTCTTAACTGGCAACTAGAAAATTTTGCAGTTTTAACTAGATAACAATTTGAATATGTGTTTTAATGTGTAACAAATGTAAAGGCAGTTATTCAACGATCTATTTAAAAATAAAAGATTGTTATGTGTTTTGCCAAGCTTAATATATTGTCTGTAGATTATTAATTTTATAGCAAGATCCTATTATTCAAATGATTTCAATTTAAAACATTTTAGTTTCAATGTATTTATCAGAGATGAGTTTGGGCTCTTTTTTTCAGAGCATTGGCCTGAGGATTTGAAATACAAGGTTGCATGTTTCCAAAAAAATTTGTGTCATCAGAGCCCTACCAAAAGTGTACAATAGAAAACTATTGACATTTTAAAATTATTTAAAGATTAATTTTCTCATTTAAAAATATCTTTCATTGAAATAAGTATCCTAATTCAAATCTTAAATACTCCCCATAACATTTTGTGCTTTTCATTATGCAGAAAGATATGAGTTTTGTTTTCCAGTAATTCCGAAAAGGACTTCAAGCAGAAAGCTGAGATAGATGAGGGATATCCCACAACTTCTTTATGTTACTAATACTGACCATGAAAAGACTTTAGAATCAGGATATTTCTCCTTATATCCCATCTATAACTTTTCAATTCCCTTTCAAACTAATTACAAATTGTTCTAAAACACTTTAAGAAACTTGTAATTGCTTGTTGCTGATATGGTGATAACTATCACCATAAGTCCACCACAAGTAGAGATGTAAATATATTATCACCTCTAGTATAGGTATATGATACTGGATACATTGTGAGAAGGTTAGGAATTAATAACTAGAATTCTTCAAAAAATATTAATGGAAGATTTATTTACAAATTATTTAAATTAAAACACACTATTTACATTTATAGGCTTGGATATAGCAGATCCTACCCAACATTAAGTTACACATTAAGATATTATCTACATACTGGGTTATATCATTAAATTACACTATTCCCTTTGCTATTGACCGTACTCAGCTAGACTTATTTAATGGGATAACCACACAGCTATGTCCGAAACTCCCGTACATACTCCAAATTACATATATCATGTCCAGCCCAAGACTCCAGACTGACTTCTCTCACTTTCTCTTCTCCATTCAAAATTCTACGGGTTTTTCACTGGTATCTCCACAACCAACCCCACATACTCCAAATTACATGTGTCATGTCCAGCCCAAGACTCCAGACTGACTTCTCTCACTGAGTCTTCTCCATTCAAAATTCTATGGGTGTTTTCACTGGTATCTCCACAATCGACCCCACATGCTTTGTTTTCCTGCTCGCCTATTGACATGGCATCACAGAAGATTATCTTTTGTTCATCATCCATGCTTCTTGCTACCTATTATCCAAATTCTGATAGGTAACATCCCTTCTTGTATTTCCTTTTATACAATAGTACTCATTCTAATCCCAAAGATAAGAAAAAATGTTTCCCTAACCAAAGTACATAGATATTGATATACAGCTAAATACAATACATGAAGAAAATAAAATTAACATTAGTTTTCATTAGGCATATGTTCATTAATATTAGAGACCTGACAATACTTATACTGTATTCTCATTTATTTTAATTGCAAGTTTGTTTCATATAGCAAATTCTGATTAACTGGAACACATCGAGTTAGCACAATTTGTCCAGATAAAAGTGCCTACCTGAATTATCAGAAGTAAAATTAATGATATTTTTAATCTTATTCACATTTTGTTTGAATTAAATGGTGTCCCACACAATTGAAATCTACTGTATCTAAGAACATATTTGAATGTTCCTGAACTATAATATTTTCTAATGATTTAGTTTTACTTAGAATATTTCATCATTATTTTTTTACAGACTCTGGATTACAAAAGAATATATGACAGCATGTTAAAGCCTGCTTTTTTATTTGATGGCCGTATGTTACTTCCTATTGATGATCTTCAAAAAATTGGGTTTCATGTTGAGACTATAGGAGTTAAAACAAGTAGAATACTAAACAGAGGCATGGCTGACTGCATGTGATATTTTCATGTAAATATTTCCTTCTTTTTATGATTAAATTTCAAAGTCTGAAAGTTTCATAATTGAAATTTTGAAAAAATTACTGAATATTCCCTTATGAGGGCATGTATGTTTATTTTCTTAAAAAATCCTGTGGAATCTCTGTGTCATCTGTAAAAAAAAAATGAAAAATTCATTTTTATTGACAATATCTCCAGTCCACAACGAAATTTCAAAATATACACTTCTATGCTAAGCACTCTTTACGGTAAAACTTTTTCTAGTCTTCGTACTAAACTAGTTTGTTTAACTTAATAAAATATATTTATATAACCAGAGTTTCTCCCAGACAGTTTCAGCAGGATGCTGCACCCTGTCCTCCAGCTTTCAAAATAGCACCCTTGTCCCTCATCCAAAACATTAGCACCCTTCTTGCTACTTAGTAAAAAAAGAGCCCTTTTTACTTTTTGCATTAAAAGTTTTGCTTGCATATTAAAAATGGACTTATTTTTGTCTCAAAAAGAGTGACCTGACTTTTAAATTTTAAAGGTGGCTTGAAAAATAAAAAAAGTGCCCTTTTCCCACCAGCAGCACCTTGACCTTTTTCTAAACTTGTGGGGGAACTCTGATATAACTACACATTTGTAATATGCATTTATATATGTATATTAAATGAAATTTAACTATCACATTATACATTTTAGAACAAAATTTAAATTGATTGTTTCAAACTCAAAATTAAGGTCTGATTCTAAGCACATTTAATTTGACTTTGATTTTGTTAGTGTCAAAGACAATAAGACAAAAGTATCGTTGCCATAGAAACAATTCTTCGATATTGAAATGTGCAGCAACAGTGTTCTTAGTTGGACCTTTATTTTTAAAATATGCATAAAACTTATTCAACTGGTGAAACTGTGTAAATTTAAGTAAACTTTTTTATCGTTTAAGTTTTAATTCATCAAATATTCTGCATTTAAACACTCATTTAACTAGCAATTTCCAAATGCATTAAAAATGCTGATTTGGTGAAGAAATGTGCCACTTGCTAAAATTTGTGGCATGTTCAATTTTTTATGCCACTCAAAAGTATTTATTTTTTACAGATTTTCTACTTGGAAGTTGACAGCAGCTAAAGTTGACTGATGATTTATTATATACATAACTAGTGTCATTAACTTTTTTTTTTTTTACTTTTTGAGAAGACTTAAGAGACACTTTAAGGAGAACTTCCTTGTAAGAAACAAATGTCTATGCTACTTTTTGTGCTAATCTATTAAATTAAATGGAATTCTTATATAACTAACACAAAGAAGATAATTATATAAATTGCTATTTCTGTTCTTTTAGTCGTTATTTTCTGATTTATGATACATTTTTTGATGATCTGCTATTTTATCTTGAGTGTACTCTGTATTAGAGATAAAAATTCACAAAATTTATTTTTTTTCTTTTCTTGAGATTAATCAGTGATATTTGATGTGATAAATTAAGTTCAAACCAAATATAAGATCTTTAAAACTTAAACTACTCAATCTATTGTGAACCATGAGTAAAATTTTAAAAAACCATAATTACTAGTAGTAATTTTTATTAGAAATAAATTTTAACTTTATCTTGAAAATGTTAAAAATGAAGGGATTGGGTAAAGGAAGTAACTAACAAATTCAAGTTTTCTTGAAAAAAATTATACTCAAAACTATTATGATTGTTTTCTCCGAAACAGCTGATTTGTTAAGACTGAGTATTTATTTAACTATGTTCAATTTTTTTGTCTAATAATTTATTATTATTGAACTTATTGAATTTTTATTAAAAAAAGCACATACTTATCTGAAATTTATCTTTAATTATGGTGGCATATTTTGTGTAATAAATAAACCTTGCTCTAAAAAAGGATGTCAGGATGCAGTTAAATAATTTTTTGTGAAAATCAGAAAAAAAAAAGTCATTTACCAATGTTGAAAAAAGAATTTTCAACTGGACGTTCAGTTGTGATGCTACAAAAGTATTTTTATTTTTTACTCTCATCTTCCATTTCGATTTTGGAATGCAGCATTTAAGCTGCGTGATTAAAAAAAAAATTTCGAATATGTGATGATTTGTCATTATTTCGAATATGAAATGTAGCATTGTATCTCTATATGTTTTAAACTTAAATCATGTATATAACTGTGTATAGGATATTTCTCATTGTATAAATTATTCCAATATTTTATAATTTTGCTTTTATTCCATGTCACCATCATTGTGGCAGAAAACTACTGTGCTTTTTGTAATAAATTTTATTAACAGCAAAAACTTTCTGCAGGAATATTTCGTGAAGTGAATACAAGTGTGATGGTAGTCCAAACTACAGAAATGTTAAAATACTTTACTCCCCCTCCGCCCCATCCTTGTATTTAGCAATTTGGCAAATTTTGACTTATTATTTTTCATTGTTTCGAAGTAACAAATAAGGTAACCAGGGCACTAAGGCAAGGCAACAAACAAATAAAGAAATTTTTTTTTACTATTTTTAATTGTGTATACTGGGAGGAGAAAGAAGTAGACATTTCAGGGGAGAATTAAAAGATCATTTTCTTGTTTATGAAAAATAACAAGTAGAACAAGAAACTTAAAAATAAAATAAAGGAAAGAATTTTAAATACTTTAAAATTTGGAGTTCAGAGAAAGAAAAGCAAAAATATTGGGGGAGGAGGAAGAAAAAGTAAACAAACAATCATTTATTGTATTTCAAAGCAAAAAATATAGCAGGTTTTTTTTTTTTTTTTTTTTTTTTTTTAAATGAAAGAGTTTTAAAATATTTTAAACTGTGTGATGATGGACAAAGGAGACTTTTAGAGGTGGGCCAAAGTAGATTAAAAAAAAAAAAAAAAAAGTTGTACTAAAATTTCAAAGTATCAAATAAAAGCACTGAAACAAAACTACATTAAAAAAATAAGACTATTTAAAAATAAAATGAGATTTTTTAAGATCAACAACTTTAACTCTTAAATATTGTTGGTAGTCTCACAGACTGCTGTTTTCATCAATTCTTAACAGTTTTTAACTATAGATGCTATTCAAATTTTGTTTTGTTCGGAGCCCTAGTACTATGGCTAGATAATTTTGAATAAGTGAGTTTTAATTATAATAGTCCTGTACTACAGAAACAGTATCCTATGAGTTAATCAAGACTTTTTTAATTCATCTTTTGATTAAGGAGTCTCAGAGGCTGCTCACAGTATCTATGCAACAGTTTTTGTCACAGCAGTTAATGGTTAAGGGAGGGTGAAAAGACAGAGAAACTAAAATTTTCGAAGGGAGGTAGATAATTGATCATTTATTTATGGTTACTTCAAAGTAGTAAATAGGGCAATTATTTTACAGTTTTAAAATTTTTAAACAATATGAGGGTGAGTGGGGTTATGATCAGAAATTTCAGTGGGAGAGGAAATGTAGATGATTTGTTAATTATGTATTAGTATTTCAAAGTAACAAATAAAACTACAAGGGCTAAATTAAAATTTGTGCAGAACTTAGAGCTTAACAGTTTTAAAGATTTTCAACTTTAATGCTTGGGGTAGGGATAGGCAAAGAGATGGAAGCTAAAATCTCAAAGGCTGGAGGATAGGGGAGGGGAGATTGGGAAACGGAGGTAACTATCACTTCTTACCAGTATCATTTTGCAGAATCGACACATATAAAGAAGATCCTTTTATGGATGTTCCTTTGTTTTATGTCCATGGATTTTCTCCCCCTCTCAAAAACATATTTTTTTCACCAAATGAAAATTTTTTTGTACAATAAATCTTTCCCATTTTGTGACATTGTCAGCATGTGACCACTATTCTGCCACTAGGGCAGCCATCATCATTTCATCTTGGTTTTTGAAATACTACATTTCTATCACCATGTTTTAAACTTCAGCCTTCTCAGTTATTAAAATTTCATTGTATGTAAGTACAGTGTACTATTTTCAGTTAATTATACTTTCTTTGTTTAGAACTATTTAAGACTTTATCTGTTTTTTATATGTTAATGGGAAGACAATTTCTGTTCCTCCTATTTGTAATTAATTAAAATTTATATTAAAGCATCTAAACATTTTGTTCAACTAAGTTTCTTTTATGTATTAAATGTAATATTCTAATTTGAAAAACAAATATTTTAAAATCTTCATCTGGATCAAGCATTATTTAATTTTTTTTTTTTACATTTTATAATTAACTTTTAAAAGGATAGTTTTTTCATCAAAAATATCTTCCCAGTTTGGTTTTCATAGCTTCACAAGTCTGTACATGGTTAGCACTTATAACAGATTTTAAAATAATAATAATAATAATCTGTCTTTTATAAGTTTGTTTTGTACCTTTGATGTAAACATGATTCATAATTTTCATGAAACCAAAATGTATTTTTCAATTTTCCCTTAGAATAACATCTATTCTTTGAGTGCCTTCATGAATCCCACCACTGGCCAGTAAACATGGACAGAGATCTGATTATGCATTTATAAGGTGTTGGTTGACACTGTTGTCTTTAGTGTAGGATCAGCTTGGATTGGTTGCAGTTTTATTTTACCTATTTTAAATGTTCCTTTTGGGGGTTTTTATGGGTTTTTTTTATATATATATATATTTTATACTTTGTGCCATGTTTTTTGAAAAAAATAGAAAATGGAGATTCCAAATTGATTTTAGGATGTATACAAAAAAGTATAATCCACATTTTTTTATTTTTTTTTTTAAGGAAAAAAAAGTTTTTAAGCAGTTACCACTCTCGATTATTATGAAGCATCTGCTTGAAACTTAATATATGTTGTCTATTTTGGTCGATTGGCATATTTTTTCATAATGAAAGACATCTTGAATTCTTAAAATATCAACTTACCCTAACTATAAAAAGTTTGTTGATCGGTAGCTTTCAGTTATTAATCCAGAAAATATATTATTTTATAATCTGAAAAACAATTTTAATATCCAGTATCTTTATTATGCAACAAATCTAATTATCTTGACCAAATTTTACATTTTTGTTTTGATGTTTTTTGTTACAAATAGTCTTTAACTCAATTACTAATGTATTATCATAATTTTCAGAATAATTATTGATGTAATCATGAACAATGTCAGATTTGTTATAATGTTATTTATATTGTACCTATGTTAAAGAAATTATTAGTTCATTTATCTTGAAAATCTAGTTGTGATGAATTATTATAATTATTTGTAATCAAGAAATGCATGAATAATACTTGTCTAAATTTAGTCAGTTAAATCTGCAAGATTTTCTTCTGCTTGTGAATTAAAAAAAAAAATGTTTTAAGCCAATTGTTATTATATATTGCTAATAGTGTGGATTCTCATTGATGAGTCTCTGCTTAAGATGTATCTCCGGTTAATAAGGACAATTTTCTTTTCCTCCTCATTTTTTATTTAAAATTAATGTTAACAACAACACTTAATATGTACTACTAATTGGATAATGCTGACAAATTTTCTGCAGATAGATGCACAGAATCTGAAGACACTCATTTTGAACATTATTTTTTAAAAGACAATTTTGATATGCATCTTTTATTGAGAGATCAAGAAATTATTAATGACTGGATGAAAAGTAAAAGTAACATTCCACAACTCACAATGTGAGAGGGTCAAACAATACTGTTCAGGTAGCTGATTATCAATAATAATCTGATGTAACAGACTAAGTTTCGTAGTGTGTTGCAAAATTAGAAAACAATGAGGGTAAAAAGATAATTTGTTATATTACCACAAAGAAAAGGGATTTAATAATTTAAATATATTTAAAATTACATAAATCCAACAATTTATTTGTATAACTTGTTTGTCCTGAGTAACATTATTTTGTATTAGCAATATTGTCAGTAATTTGCATTTTTTACTAAAAATATTAAACCAAAAGAATGTTGTTTCTTTTAGCATATATTTTTTTAAAACTGAATTCAGTTAAGGCTCCTTTTCACTAATAATTTTTTTCCAACTTGAGCTCTCCATGTGAGAATTCTACCCCCCCTTTCTAAACACGCCTATGCTTTTCTACAGCTGTCAACGCAGTTAGGGTCAAGCGAGGGGTCAAACAAGGTGTCCAAGAAGGGGGAAAACTGCTTGAGGGCAGTCTTGGATGGAAAGAAATAGTAGGTGAGAGAGGTTCTTTTACAAAAAAAAAAATAAATAAAAGCGAGCTTTCTTTTGAGTTTGTTGCAAAAGGACAAGATTCAGAAAAAATAGTTTCACAGGTCGGACAGCCAAAGAGAGGTCCAGGGCTTGATATTCTTCCCTCCCCCCGCCCCGCCCTCTTCTTATACCGTTATTAAAAAAAAAAAAAACTAAACATTTTCGAAGTCTTATAAAACATATGATTGATTATATAAGTACGCACTCACACATTTAGAAATAATCTTATCCTATTTCAAAAGTTCAAAATATTGATTATAAAGATTAGAAGGTTAAAATAGGCTTGAATTTTCAGCGATATGAAAATTCCCTAAAACAAAATTCGGGGTCACTAAAATCAGGAGTGTCAGTATCCAATTTGCCAAAAGCATAATCAGTCCGTAGATGAACCTGAATTCTTATGCCAAAATTAATTCCACTGTAAACAATTTAGATCTTTGTTGTTTTCCTATATTGGTCTTATAAATTCTCAACAAATCTTTTAGTTGTTTAGGTATTATATTAAGGTTAGACCGAAATAGGTATTTAAAACCGAAACAGAATTTTGGTAATCTTCCTATTTTCGGCCGAAAACGAAAATGTCTAAAAAATTTTTTGAGTAATTAATACATACATAAATATTCATAATTATTAATTAATTATAAGTGAGGCCCAAGTTGACTTTCTGTGAATTTGACCAAAACTTTTTATTTTCTTACAAAATAAAATAAAATGTAATTAATTCGTCAACAACACAGAATTATTTTCGAATTATGCGAATTACATATAATTAGAAAATGTTTTAGGTATACATACCTCGATTTATCTTTTGTAATGATTTTTTTAATGATCATCTGTTATACTAGAACTTTCTCAAAGAGTATTCAAAACACTTCTGTACTTTCTAAAAAATTTCTATTACTGGTGAGTCTGCATCTTTTAATGAGAACATGAAAGGCATCTTCAAAATTTAGTTATATAGATATTACTTACATTGTAATTTGTACTCACGTCTTGAGTCAGTCATGACTGACAATTATAATCAGTGAAGTTTATAGAAATAAACAAAGCTTATCTCATTTAAGCCAATATAGCTCAAATCTCTGGGTAATGTCGACTTTCGGTCCAGCCGAATTTTTGGCAACATTTTCGGCGAAACTCTGATTTTGTGACAAAAACGAAATCTATTTTTCCATCGATCTCTAATTATTATTATTATTGTTATCATAAATATAAAATATAAAAATACTAGCAATATAAGCATATACCGTATTTTATGGAAGAAACACCGCACTCCTCAAATTGGCCTGAATAAACTTAAAAATATCGTAATCGCCGCACCTGTTGTAAACGCCGCATCCGTCGGAGTGCTACTTTTGTCGACAGCAGGGCCGGGTTAAGCTTCTCTGGGGCCCGGGGATACTGAAAATTTTGCCCCTCCCCCTTCCCTGCTACTGAAAATTCCCCCCTCCCCCCACACACAACTCCCCCCCCCCCCCCCCCCCCTCAAACACAAACTTTAAAAATTGATTGTGTATATCGTTACTCAAACATTTTTTTTTTTTTTTTTGGTATGTTTAATGGTGCTTTTAATTATTTTATTTAACCACATATGTCCCAAATTATGAAAGAATGAAAAATCATCTTTTAAAGTATTTTTCTGATTTTTTAAAAATTCATTAGAAGATTTACACAATCAATAAATTTTAGAAGGATATTGCCAATTAAAATTAATGAATGAAATATTTATTTATAGGGATTTTGTAGAATATTTCTAACTCCTCTCAATTTTTTTATATAAAAATTTTTTTAAGTGTTTTTTAGAATTAGGAAATGTACAAATATAATGCCCTTACAATAGAAATATAAAAATATTTAAGAACTGGAACCATCCACTTCCAACCTTCAGCCATCAAGAAAGCTAAACAGGTGCGAATGAAAGATAAATCATCCATTTAAAAACACTTTTTTTAGGCATCATCTTTTGGAACAACATAAAGTAAAGTATTTGTAACTCATTGTAATTGCATTACTGCTAATCGATGTAGTAACCCTTTATGTCCCAAATTATGAATTCATGAAATTTTCATCTTCTAAAGCATTTTTCGTGAATTTTTTAAACTGCATTAGGAGATTTATACAATCATCTAATATATTTTTGAAGGATTTTGCCAATTAAAATTAATGAATTAAATTTGATATTAAAGGGATTTTGTGCAATATTTATAGCTCCACTCAAATCTTTTATTTAAAGTATTTTTTTTTTTTTTTTTTTTTTTTTTTTTTTTTAGTATTTTGTAGAATTAGAAAATGTACAAACATAATGTTTTTACAATAGAAATATTTCCGAACTGAAACTACCCCCCCCCCCCCCCTCAATCTTTCAACGTCAAGAAAACTCAAAAAATGCTAAGGCAAAAAAAATCATCCTTTTATTTTTTTATTTTTATTTTTATTTTTTTTTTTGTGTGAAACCAATAATGCTTTTGGAAGAAGATAAAGTAAAGTATCTATAACTCATTCTAAACTGTAATACTACTAATCGGTGTATTAAATGAATTTTATAGCAAGTTATTTTAATGATACATTAAAGTACCGTCGGGACATAAAGGGTTAAGAGCGATTCCAAATAGTTGCAACCAGTAAGGAGATGAAGTATTGGTTTTTAAAGGGATGCATTTACTTTGTCGAATCGCTCTAAAATATCATGCCAAAGTGTACATATTAATACCCATTCAAATGTAGAAAACTTTTTTAATTAGGGATTTTGCTTCCTTTCTAGTGTCAAGTTTCTCTTCACAGTTCGTACTTATGCATTCTAAAACACAATAAATATTGTCATAATTGAAATATAGCTCTTTTACTGATTTGTAACGGCAGCACCACCTTGTTATGCACTAACTTTTTAGGTGTACGAGTTCCTCATTGAGATTTGGTTCTGTGAGAGTGGTGCCCATTTACCTAGCGGACTAGAGAAATACACGTATAATTTTTGCAAATATGAAAATAATTATTTTATATCAAAATTTACTTTTCTAAGTTCAATCTAAATGTTGACAATGAACTAAAAGTTCTAAATGTGTATGCGGAAAGTTTTTAGTTCTCGGCTAAAATAAGTCAATTTTTGTACAATATATGAGAAATTTTATTAATAAATTCTTTGTAATCAAACTTCCGCAATCAGGTAATCTTTTCAAATGTGAACAAATTAGCGTATTTTTAGCGGAGTCTACACGGCAGTTGGCGAGCGTAGCTTGTAGTGGGCAAACCGCCAAATTGTGTTAGAAAATGTAATTGTGAGATACATTTTTATTATGAAAAAACAATTTTTTCTGATTTAAAAGAAAATCAACACTTCAGACTTTTTATAAAATTTACTTTTCCAGTTTAATCCATATCTTGACAATGAATTAAAAGTTCTAAATATGTATGCCAAAATTTTTCAATTTTAATGAGATAAGTCAATTTTGTGCAAAATATGATAAATCTATTCTCAAATACAAAAAAACTACTTTCTGACGCATTTTTAAATTCATTTTTGTTCAGAAACGCATAAAATTGTCAGGTGTTCTTATTCAGAAACTATGTAATCGAATGGCGTTTTCCATTTTTTGTTAAAGCAGAAGATCTTTCAGAAAATACGGCCCTTAATCCGGCCCTGGTCGACAACGTCACATTGTCACATTGACCTAACTATAATCAAAGTTTTCTGAACAGTGTAGGATGCCTCGTTTTTAATATCTTAAGATGTCTGAAGTTTTATTTAAAATATTTAAATCCGATTTTAAATATTTTTATGAATTTTTAAATTAAGGAAACTCAGTTGGTATTTTTAAAAAATCGTAAACGCCGCACTTGGAGAAAAAACGAACTTTTAATCTCGTAAATGACGCGGCGTTTCTTCCATAAAATACGGTACTAGCATATAAAGTATACTATCATACAAAGCTATATAATACTAGCATATAAAGATTATATAAAGATTATTATTAATATAAGATTATGTAAAATTTCACAGGAAAGTTTCTTTATTGTATATATTTATGTACAAAGGCTGAAATACATGTTATTTAATTATATATGTCGTAGGCTAATTGAGAAATCACGCTCTTTGCAAAGAGCCTAGGCTGTTTGCAAAGAGCCGGACTAATTGGAGAATTATCTCTCTTTTTCTAATTAGCCTGATATTTTTCAGGCTTATTGCAAAGAGCCTGGAAAGCTTTAGGCTAATTGAAAACTGACCTCTTGTTACTCAATCAGCCTGGTATTTTTCAGGCTTATTGCAAAGAGCCTAGAAAGCGTTAGGCTAAATTAAAAATAACCAATTATTTCCCAATCAGGATAACTTTTTTAGGCTTATTAACCCATAACCCGACCCGAACACGAAAAAAAAATTACAACAGACCGTACTCCTATCTGAGCAAGACAAAATAATTTCCGTCGACACGCAACTCGACCCAAACCTGAAAGTTCCATTTAAAAAAACCTGAAATCTGACCCGAAACAACCGTGATATTGCAAAGAACCATAACCCGATCCGATCAAGAGAAAATAATTGCCGGGTTCAGATTTGGTTCGTGTCAGATTTCGAGGTTTTTCTAACGGAATTTTTAGGTTTGGGTCGGGCTGTGCGTCCACGGAAATTATTTTGTCTTGCTCGGATTGGGTTATGGTTTTTGAGGATATTTTTGCCGGATTCAGATTTGATTCGAATAAGATTTCAGGTTTTTTTCAAATGGAATTTTTAGATTCGGGACGGGTTTATGTCCATGGAAATTATTTTGTCTTGCTCGGATCTGGTTATGATTCTTTGGAATATTTTTATAGGTTTCAGATCTCATTCGGGCTATACTTCGGGAGGGGGGGGGGGGGGGGGGTGAACAAAATTTTTAGGTTCGGGTCAGGTTACGTGTCCAGAGAAGTTATTTTGGCTTGCTCGGAACGGGTTATGGTTCTTTGGAATATTTTTGCCGGATTCAGATTTGGTTCGTGTCACATTTCGGGTTTCTTCTAATAGAATTTTTAGGTTAGAGTCGGGTTGCGTCTCCACGGAAATTATTTTGTCTTGCTTGGATCAAGTTATGGTTCTTTAGAATGTTTTTGTCGGTTATCGTATTTAGTTCCGGTGAGATTTCGTTTTTTTTTTTTTTTTTTTTTTTTTTTTTTTTTTTTTTAAATAGAACTTTCACGTTCTGCTCGGGTTTGCGTATCGACTGAAATTATTTTGTCTTGCTCGGATCGGGAGTGCAGTCTGTTGCATTTTTTTTTTTTTCGCGTTCGGGTGCCGTTATGGGTTAATAAGCCTAAAAATATCATGCTGATTGAGAAATAAATAGTAATTTTTCAGTTAGTCTAACGCTGTCTGATCTTTTTGCAATAAGCCTAAAAAACGCCAGGCTGATTGAGAAACAAGTGGCCAGTTTTCAATTAGCCTAATGCTCTCTAGGCTCTTTGCAATAAGCCTGAAAACTATCAGGCTCATTGGGAAAAGGGAGATGATTCTCCAACTAGCCCGGCTCTTTGCAAAGAGCCTGATTTCTCAATTAGCCTACGAAATATACACCAGATTCCCTTTTTTATTAAAAATTTCAAAGACGACTAGCGACCGAAAGCTTTAAAGGTCGGTAATATTTTTATTATTGGTGTAACAATTCAAAATTAATATACTTTTTTCAAAATCCATTAAAACAATGTCGCGATTGTCCCCAATTTTACTACTTTGCAACATTAGGTATAAAATTTTAATATTTTCGTTAAAATTATATTCGTTGAAATTAAAGCTTCTTTCTCTTTTAATATTCACGTGTAAATATCATTCATTTGAAAGGATTTGGCAATATTATTAATTGGATTTTTTAAATAAGACATAATTTCTACCGCTTAATGCTTTTCTCGCGCAATAATTTAATTAATTTCAAGTTTTCTTGTATTGGATACATTTTTAAAGAGGTAAAAATATTTATAAATAATAATTGGTAATAAGTATGTTAAAAAGTTTTACTTATATTTAAAATTCTAGTATTTATCGCATTGATATATAATCAGCAAATCAAATGAGAAAATATTCTAATAAATTATCAACAGAATACTAATAATTGATTGTAGGGCAATAATTAAGAACGTCTCATAAAATTCTGTTGAATAAGAAAAATGTAATACAGCAAAACTATGCAATCGACCGTTTAAATATTTTTTTAAGACAGAAAAACAAAATTTAAAAATATTAATTATTTTAATTTTTCAAAATGTCGTTCAAATCGTTCATAAAATGTCTTTAATCCTTTATCTTCTGACGGTACTTATAAGTATCATTAAAATAACTTGTTATAAAATTCATTTAATGCATCGATTAGTAGTAATACAGTTTAGAATGAGTTATAGATATGCATTACTTTATTTTGTTATTAAAGCATTATATGTTACACAAAACAAAAGAATTTTAAAAGGATGATTTCTTTTTCCTTTGCATTTTTTCAGCTTACTTGGTGTTGGGGGGGGGGGGGGGGGAGATTTTTCAATTCGGAAATATTTCTATATTTCTATTGTAAGAACATTTTATTTGTACATTTCTTAATAATTCCCTAATAATTTGTACATTTCCTTTTCCCTTTTTTTTTCTTTTCTCGTTAAAAATTATCCCAGTTGTAGTTAAATAGCATATTGAATTGTTATTCATTCAAACAAGTTTCATTTTGAATTTTTTTATTTTATTAATCAGGATGATTTATAATCTTATAAACTTTGTATTTAAGTATTTAAATGAATTCTAGACAGAAAGTAAGTTTAAACGATTTTAAACAGAAATGATAAATTAATGAAATAATGAAAATGATTACTATAAATTTGTTAAATGCATTTTTTAGACATTCTGAATAAGGTATAAATTGCATAAGAGTTTTTTTTATTTTTCTTCTTGCAAAGGCAAATAATGTATTTTTCTGAAAAAACAAAACATTAAAATTCACTTGTTTCCTTGAAACCTAATAAAATCCATGCCTGTAAGAAAGGAACAGTTTTTATAAGTATGTCAAAAAAAAAGAGAAAAAAGCACAAAAAATTTAACTGTATGTATGTATAGTGTTTGATGCAGTTTTATTTCCGAAAAATTATATGTAATTCAATAAAAAGACATTGAAGCAAAAAAAAAAAAAAAAAAAAAAAAAAAAAAGGCAGTATTTAGAGGGGGGAAAAGGTGTTTTACTGCCCTTGAAATACAACTGAAACAAAATAGCTCTTTCTCTTTATAAAAATAATCAGGAAAGCCCAGAAAACTATACCAGACTTCCTCCTTCCAATTCACTTGATTGTGGGTATCTCTTGAACCCCCCATTGTGACAGTCTGCATGTCAAAGGTCAAACTCTGCGCCCTCCTGCATTGATTTATGTTTTAGTGGGGGAATGAAATTTTTAACATTTTTGTCTAATATCTCAAGTTTAAATAGACCTAAACGAAAAATTTTAATTTGTATGAACAGATGAAAATACAGGCTTTCTTGTGTTGTTTTCAAAATTTTAAAACTCCAAATAGAATTGAAGTTATTTAATGTTATTTACATTTCGCTTACTTCTTAAGACTTTAGCATTAAATTAAAAAATAAGTATACATTTTAAAATTATTTTGTCAACGAAGACAGAAAGCGACATCTTTTAAGAAGTGCATACAGAAAAAATGAGTTAAAAATATTAATTTTCTGACGAGATATTAGACAAATAAAGAGGCATTAAATGGCCATTGGTTTAACACTGGAGAGGGAAATCTAAAATCTGAGTGATAAGGGGCCTTCAGTTAATTCAATGTAAGAAATTATTTTTATACCATTCAAATGATTATGTTGTTCTATGCTGACTTTGTTTAGTATGGATGAAAAATGGGAAACCTTGAAAGTCCACACTAGCAAGAGTTCGCTGTATTTTCTTGTTTACTAGCTGACACGTCCAGCATTGCCTGAGCCTGTGATGATAACCTTAAATATACTTAAAATCAGTGTTGAAGGATTTTATATTTAAAAAAAAAAAAAATCTAAATGAATCTAGAGTTACGGCTTGCTTTCAGTAGTGTGCTATGCATGCTCTAGTCTATTTTTGAAAATGAACCTTGAATTTGTATGATTTTATATTTATTAAATG
The DNA here is from genome assembly GCA_963932465.1 of Maratus speciosus. NCBI lineage: Eukaryota > Metazoa > Arthropoda > Arachnida > Araneae > Salticidae > Maratus > Maratus speciosus. Next base: position 140,159,877 of record OZ010793.1, read on the forward strand.
AAGATTTTTCCAAATTATGAGGCATCCATTATAGAGATTTCTGGTTTAATTTCTGACATTTTGATGTATTAAACTTTTAATTCTGAACAGAAGCTCCTTAGAAAACTTAAATAATATATAACATGCCCCTGCCTATCACTCTTGTAACACATGAAATGATATCTTCCAATATTGACAACCTGTGTTGAAAATGTAGATGTTTCTGCAGACATGTTCAGAAATCCCCTCACCTTCCACCTCCCTCCCTTGAAATTGTTTGAAAGCTCAATTTTCTTAAAGTGGGTAATGAATGATATCTTCAAATGCACTGAGAAAGACAAAAAGAGAGAGAGAGAAAAAAAAAACTCACGAATTCCTGAAAAGACTTCATGAAAATAATTTCTTTGAAATAGTAAGTATTAATATTCTTTAAATCGTAGATAACTGGAAAAGTATTAGAATTTTTTTTTTTTTTTTTTTTTGTATCCAGGAGAAAGAAATGGCATTTTTAAAATTAGAGAAAGATTGAAGGATGCAAAATGACTTCTGAGAAATATTTTTTTATGAAATAGTAAATACTAATATTTTTTTTCAACCAAACATATCACCAGAGCTGGAAAAGTGCATTATTTTTTTTATATTATTATTATTATTAATTTTTTTTTTGGGGGGGGGGGGGGTTGTATTTCTGTCAGGAAGGGGATGTTAAAAATGAAGTGTTTTTTTACAGTAAATTTTTTTTAAAGATACTATTAGAAAAGATAAACTACCTCAAATAAGTGGGGGTTTTGTAGTTCTGTTAGGAAAGTGGTTGAGACAGTTTCAAAATAAAAAAGAAAACTTAAACACTGACACATAATTCAGTGCCAAAAAAATGTTTTATGAAAGAATAAATATTATTTTTTTAACAGAAGATACCATTACAACTGGAAATTTTTTTATTCTTTTTTTTGTGGGGGGGGGGGGGGGGGGGGCGAGGGTACCTAGTGAAGTCACACTCTGGTGATTGTTTTCAAACTGCTGAAAGCTTTCCTATAGTCTGCACAAAGATCTGAGGAAAGGTGCTGGCACAGTTGGTGGCACCATGGAAGCTAGCCATTTCATGATTTTCATGAGGTTTTTTTTTTTTTTTTTAATATCTTTGCTAATTATCAAAAAAGCAAAAATCTGAGCCTCAGGGGTATTCAGACCTATCTTTGTCTATTCCCATGTAAATTTTCAGATTTTTCTCACGTATGCTAGATTTCCATTGACATCACCAATGAACAAACAGACAGGTTGGCAAATATGTTGTTTCTTTTATTAATGTAAATGATACTATTATCAACAATTTATATTTGGCTAAAATGGAAAATCATTTTGATTAGGTCATAATTACTAATTTATTTTCAACGTATTAGTAATTTTAAGCTTTTAACATTTAAGATATATTTTTGTTATCAATTACATTTTTTCTGTTGAGCATTCTGATCAACTTTTGAAAAAATATATTTCATTTATTATTTTTTTTTTTAATCATAGTTTTGTACTTAGATTTGAACTTTTGAACAAATTGTGAAAGGGTATGCAATTTATAAAGCTAAGTAATTCAGGATCAATTTTTTTTTTTTTTTTTTTTTTTTTTTTTTTTTAAATGCATATGGAACTTATAAAAGGAATTATTTAACCAAAATGTTTATATGTCGCATTTATTGATATTTTTTTCATGCCATTTTCCAAAAAATAACTTATTGACATTTAAATATTCTTTACAATATTCTTTTTCTTTTTTTTTTAGTTTTATAAAAAGAATTTTTATAATTTTTATTTCTATAAAGTGTGGTCATCTTGTATCTTTTTTAAGCATTATTTGTTATTATAAATTTGTTTTGTTGAACTGTATGTTATTGAGAAATTATATTAAAATGTATACTTGTTTAATGATTTGTTAACCAGTTTTTAATGAAGTTCTTCAAAAATATGTAAATGGCTGTCATTATTACTGGTATTCTCAACCTCACATTTTGCATTTAAGTCACATACATTTGAAATGTTGATTTGTTAAAATTTTAAATACATCTTATTTGTAAATTTCACTGTCCCAATTAATTAAATATTTGTTCCTAAATGTCAGTTCTTCTGCCTTTTTTTAAAAAAAAGAATGATACTTATAATATTTCTATTGTTTTGACATTTTGCATTAATTGATAATAAGTGTATGTAATAAGAAGTAATAAGATTCCTTAAACTCTCACAGTTTTAAGTCTAGAGCTATTTTTGTCATCAATATCAATGCAACAATGTTTCGAAACAATTTTTCTTCAAAAACTTAAAATTTATGAATTTAACATTCCTTTTACATTAGAACTTTCATCTTATTTTCATATAACAACCACTGGGATTCTGTTTTACTGTGCATTAAAGTGAAGCTAAAAAGAATTTAAATTTTAAGTTATAGTTAAGAAATTTAAAATTATAAATAGATGTAAAGTTATTTTTGATTCTGAAGTAATACTATCAGATAATCTCATAAAGTTAGATGCAGCCATCCAAAATTATAGTTGAGGACATTTCCTTCCGGGCCATTACAAAATTCATCAATTAAAAATAATAATAATGTATATATGTAACATAAAAAAAATTTAAACAATCATTTAATATTGAAGAGATAAAGAAAATCTAGAGCAGGACTGTCCAACCTATGACCTATATGTGTCCTTGTAGAGAATTGAAAATTTTCTTTAAAATTGTATATTTCAATGCAGGCTTTTAAATGTTAGATTAGTAAATTCGTACTGGAATGGAATTTCCCAAAAAATGAATGCTTCATCATACAGCTTAAAATGTACTTTGATTGTTTGAGAAGTATTATGATAATTTTCTTTAATACTTAATTTTCTTAATTCACTGGGTAATGGAAACAGCATTTCAGAACTGAAGCTGTATGGCATATACGTATGCATTTGCTAAGTCTACTTTTAGCCACCTATTAAAAAATTTTACCTTCTGTTTCAAGAAGAACTGTAATTCTTTTGCATATCTTGCTGAGTAATTTGAAAAGCATTTCTAGAATAAAGGAAAGCAAACATAATTTTATTAAACATTTTAATTTTTATTGCATTAGATAGGTAAAAAAGGCCACTTACACTATGAAAAAAAAAAAAGAAAAAAAGGCTAATTACTTATACCAAAAAAAAAAAAGAAAAAGAAAGAAAGAAAAGAAAAAACTTTATCGTTGACTGATGATTAGTGAAAGGATTTTGAGAAATGTGAAATTTTAATATCTTATTTGGAACTAAAATTAGACTATTTATAAAGCATTTTATCTCGTGGTGAACTACTGGGAGAATGGTGAGTAGAAATCTAGGTATAGCCAGTAAAATTTTAGCCATACTAGCCATCTTGTAAGTAGCCTATTTGTGGATGAACTTTTAAAATATCTTACAGCGTTGGAAAAAACTGTTTGCCACATTTAGATATTTTCTATCGGTTTGTATGGAGACAAAAAAAAATTTTGTTGCTCTCTTTTTCCTTTGAACAAAATTTTGAAAATGGGGAGGGTGAACGGGACATAGTCCAGATTAAAATATACGGGAATTACCTTATATTGTGCTTAAGCAAAAGTATTTTTTTAAATCATTATTTTAAGAATAATTGCAAAAGATGATTCAGAATACTTCCTGAATATTATGGAACTAATGCAGTTGATATTTCAATTCCTGTCAGTGCAGCTCCATGTGAACATGGATTTTCATCTACAAATCACATTTCGCACTTGGCTTCAGGAAGATAGGTGATCTTATGATGATCTATGACAATGGACACTCTTTTCATCAATTTGAATCAGGAAATGCAATGAAATTAAGGTGATGAAGAAAGAATAATGCTAAAATGAGGCACTTGACATAAAAGAATTATTTCATTTCAAATAACTACAAATGAAAAAATGTATTATACAGTAAGTGCACTTTCATCAGTATTCTGTAGAAGAAAATTACATCTTGAAAACTATTTTCTGAAATGTATCCCCCCCCCCCTTCTTCCCACTTCTTTCATTTATGGCTGGCAGAAAATCAAATTTACCAGCCACATAGGCTAGTAGAATATTTCCACTTTTTACTAAGACTGTGGCTGATAATTGAAGCACTTATCCTATTATACATTTTCTAACATTTCTGTTTAATAATTATCAGTGGTATTGATACACTATATTGGCAATCCAAGTAAACAATTTCCCTTAAAATGCAGCCCAAAACAAATTTCGTGCCTCAAATATGGCTCAGGGAAGTCAAAAGGTAGGACATGCCTGATCTAGAAGAAAAATTCTTTCATAATTAAACTTAAAGTTATTTCTTTGACAGTTTTCTATTTTACTATTTCTGTTTTTAGAAAAATGTCAAATGAATTTATAAACTTTTATAATGTTTAAAATACTGAAATTCATCTCAATTATTATTTTTTTAAATATGATAAACTTAGTATTTAAACTATACTTTACCTTGTTATTTAATATAAATAATATTTTTGTTATTCCAGCTATAATTGGGTTTTTAAGGTTCTGCTGCAGCAATCTATTTGCCAATTGATTAGTTATTTATAATACAAAATATATAATAAAATCTCGTATTGTTTTATAAATTCCTAATTTTCAGTATTATTTATGTCTGTAATCTGTATTAATTGTTGAAAATAAAATATTTATCTATTGATTTTTTCAACTGTGAAGTTTTGTTTTAATTATTCTGTGCACAGAAACTCTGATTTTTTACCCATGCTTAGATATGTTAAAAAATGTTAGTTAATAATATTAATCTTAATTGTTTATTTGCATAAAAACATATTTTTTAAAGGAAAATTTTTTTATGTAATATTTTTATCAATTTAACTTTTTCAACTTGATGTTAAGTATTGATAAATGGCAGAGCACTTTTTTAGGAGGAAGGACGAGACAACCTAAAAGTCATACAGGGTATTTATGAAGTCTGTATACTTTTTTTGTTGGGGGGGGGGGGGAGGAATACATTCTAAAAAAATTTTGAGAATTCCACTAAATGTTAAATTGCTAAATTAAAATTGCCATAATAAATGAAGAGCTCAGATGATAAAGGAGGTATGTCACCAAAAAAAAAAAAAAAAGAGTTAATCATATGACTGAAAATAATGAATCTTCCGCTATTTAATATTATTTCTGTTCCTCTTCAACATTCCTTCTTCCATCTGTTAAATTACTATTTGAATAAATCTAATACTGACAGAGATTTTAATTGATAAAGGAGGCATTGACAATAAATGCAAATACATTTTTGAAATGTTACAGCTCATTTTCTCAAAGTCACGATTGTGTAACTTATCTTTTATCATCTGAGTTTTTTGAATGTTTGATCTGTTAAAAAAATATGTATATATATATTTTTTTTAATTTTTTTTTTTTTTTTTTTTTTTTATTTCATCTGAACTAAAAAGGGCAAAAAATTATTTTTTTCCCAACTGATTGAGCCACTTATTTCTACCAATCTCCAATAATAATAAAAAAAAAAGATAACTATCATTATGGACAGAAACTATTTCTGTAGTGATTATTGTGTTGGGGATTTGTCATTATTGGTGTTATATTTATTGCATGTAAGTATACATGTATATAAGAGTGGATGTAAGTATACAGATAAAAAATATATGGAATGGAAGCATGTAGATAATGTATTCAGTATGGAGAATCTTGCATAAAATTGATTTAAAAATGAAAAAGTATTTATCTTAGCTATTTTGTTTAAAATAAACTGTTTTTAAGCTATTAAGATAACTTTTAATTTTAGAAAGGTTTATTTGTATGCTGTTGAGAATTTAAACCATTTATGATCAAAAATAGGAGAAGGAAGTTCTCCCACAAGATTGCACTCTGAATGAATGGGTTTATTACCACCAGCTCAAAGAAAAATTCTAGCCGATGGAGCAGCTGGCAGACCTGATAGATTAACATGTATTTAAAATTGATGTCTTGCAAAAATATTTGTTTTCTCTACTATTATTTCTATAATGCTTTCAGAGAAAAACACATTTTAAAAAGTTCTGTTGAGACAGTAAATTAACATTTTCATCAATATGAATCTTAGGTTTTCTTGGGAAATTAATTATAGTAATTTCCTCTGTATTAGCTTTCTATTCTGAAAAAGAAAAGGGGGGAGGGGGGGGGGGGTACGAGGGGATAATACCCTCCCTAATTTAGATAGATGGGTTTTGCTAACCGATTTACTTCAAATTTGGTATACCAGTTTATTCTGATAAGGCGCTTCCTAATTAGATTTGGAAGTTCATTGGTTAAATATAAAGCGGGGAACAGGGGGCTAATACCCCCTTAATTTAGATAAATGGGTTTTTCTATCCGATTTGCTTAAAATTTGGTATACCGATTTATTTCGATAAGGCACTTCCCTGATGACATTTGGAGGGTCATTGGTTAAGTATAAAGAGCGGAAATGGGGAGGGCCAATTCCCCCCCTCCACCCCTTAGTTTATTTTTCGAGGGGCATTATTCTTTGAAATAAGAGCATAATATACAGTTAGTGTGAATAGCCTGTGAGCTCAATGCCATCAGTTTAACTGGGCACTTTTCTTTTTAGCTCACAGGCTATCAAAGCCTGAGAGCTAATGTGCTCGCAGTTTCTGTATGTGTTTATGTACGTACATACGTAACGCGATAACTCTCGATAGAAATATCCGATTTGCTCCAAATTTTTTTTAGTTCATCCTCATAAGGCGCTTCCCTGATTAGTTTTGGGGGTTCATTGGTTAAGCATAAAGGACGGGGGCACGAATCCCCGCCCCATTTAGATAAATGGGTTTTTCATGCAGAATTATCAGATTTGCTTCAATTTTAGTATACCTGTTAATTCTGATAAGACGCTTCCCTGATTAAATTTGGGGGTTCATTGTTTAAGTATAAAGGGAGGAACAGGGGCCAACCCCCCTTAATTTAGATAGATGGGTTTTTCTATCTGATTTGCTTCAAATTTGGTAACCAGTTTATTCTGATAAAGCGCATGGGGGGGGCGGGGGATCCCCCTTAATTTATTTTTCGAAAGGCATTCTTTGAAGTAAGAGTATAAAATACAATTAGTATGAATAGACTGTGAGCTCAATGCCATCAGTTTAACTCAATACTTTTCTTTTTTATTGTTTCAGTGAGTGCACTCTGCATGTCAGGGAATGAGCCAATAACTGTTTATAGTTTTTAGATTACTGCTGGGGAAAGAAAAAATAAACGTATAATCAAGGAATATACTTTTATTTATTCGTTTTTATGTTATTTCATTGTTAATGGTTCTAGGATGAGAACATGTTTTTTTTTCCCTTAACAGCTGAAATTTTGGTAAACATTAAAAAGAAAGATATTTATAAACTGTAAATGAGATAAGGAGATATATATTTTAAAAAGGGAAAGAAATTTTAGTTAAATATATTATTAAAAGGAGAATTTTGATTATTAATTGGGGGATAATTAGTATGTGATGACTGGTTAATTACATTCATCACAGCTATTTTAAAAGAAGATCTGCAATATTTGCATTTCCCCCACGCTTATAGGAGACCCTAAAAAGACTGAAAAACCATTTAACTTTTTAAATAAATTTAGAGCGTTGAAAATTTCGCTCATCTGCGCATTTTTAAGAAGAATGACGTTTATAGGAAGTAAGTCTCCATCTGTTTGGTTGAAGGAAATAAGAGTTAGAGTAGAAAGTACATCTTTTCCGGATGAAAAAGAAAAATCATTTTGTTTCTTTTTTTTATTATTTGACCGAGATCTTTTTTAAAGATAGATTTAAATATACCGTATTTTATGGAAGAAACGCCGCGGCGTTTACGAGTTTAAAAGTTAATTTTTTTTTCCAAATGCGGCGTTTACGCCATGTGCGGCGTTTACGATTTTTTTTTTTAAATACCAACTGAGTTTCCTTAATTTAAAAATTCATAAAAATATTTAAAATCGGATTTAAATATTTTAAATAAAACTTCAGATATCTCAAGATATTAAAAACGAGGCGTCCTACACAGCTCAGAAAACTTTGATTAAAGTTAGGTCAATGTGACGCTGTCGACAAAAGTAGCGTTCCGACGGATGCGGCGTTTACAACGGGTGCGGCGATTACGATATTTTTAAGCCTATTCAGGCCAATTTGAGGAGTGCGGCGTTTCTTCCATAAAATACGGTAATATAAATTATTATCAAAATTACATCTTAAAAATAATAATTTTAAAAATTAAAAAACCTTATTATTTGACTCAAAGGTCTGTAGTAGCTTACTTTTGGGCCACTAACATTGTCTAGGGTTCCCATAAATGGAGGTGAGGGTTGAGAGATAGTCGTTACCTACGCCCTGTTGATTCGCTACGTTTTGGAATTACTATTTTTCAGCTTATCTGTGTGAATCTGTGAACATCGAAATATCGATTCTAGAATTTGGGAATCTATTCTTATTGCGATCGATTCTGTTTTATACGATGTCGATTTTAATCGATTCTCAAATTTTCCAGAATCGCCCATCACTAATTCTGAGATCTAGCTTGTTTGAATCAAATAAGCGAGCCGTCTCTAAATCTTCGTGCTTAGCGGTTCTCATAAGTTTTCTCTTTGGCTTAAACATACTGCGCTCAAACAGTAACGTAATGGAATCCCTGTTTTTTTTTTATTATTATTATTATCGTTGATAAAGTAGAATTGGCAATGCCAAACTCTTAGTAGATTTCTGTTTTCGTCCTTCTTTTTCATCAGCTACATTAAGCAGCTTCATCTTCATTTGAAGCGAAATAGCAGTTTGTTTTCGGACCGATTTCTGTCATTGTGCTCATAAAACATAAGCTAATTTACAAAAAACACGAAATTCACTGATTTTCACCCCAAATTCAGTGGTTTTAACACAAAATTTACCAATTTCAACTCAAACTAACTAGATCGAAAACGGAATTTTTTCGTGTTAAAAATGTTTCGTAAAAAAAATGTATTAAATAGCAAAGTATACTGTCCGGACCGCAATATCATTTTGTGTTAAGCGTTTTCGTGTTAAACGTATTTCACTGTATATGTATATACATATACATGTATGTATATATACATATATATATATATATGTATATTTACATATATGTATGTATATATAACACTAACGCCCGGCTAACCGAAAAGTACCATTCGAATTTCTAAAAAAAAAATATTTTGCTTACATTGACACAAATTTAAATCATTGAAATAACTAAAAATAATAAATAAAATATTGCCATGCCAAAAATTTTCTAACAACTCATGGAAATCTTCAAAATTTTCCTTTCAAAAAACTTGGTTTATTCCCTGTTTTTTCCACCCTTTGCAACTCTAACCCTATGTCGCTACTTTCATAGAAAAGCAGTCTAGTTTGACTCATATAAGCCAGTTTGGTTACAGCGCCTGGAAGATACAGTGTGGAAAACGGCTGCAAAATAGTGCTAAAAAATTGAATCCCATAAATGTACAACGATGCTGAATAACAAGATGTCGATCGTAGCGCCATCGTAGTGATTTAAAAACAATAGTCATTCTAAAAGAGACTCTTTAACCTATTTCACGTCATTCCTTAATTAAATTAGCTTATAACAGACTAAAATATCTTATATTTATAGTTTCCGATATTTAACATTCTATAATTTTTGAAAACACAGGGTTTATATTGAAAAGAGTTACGAGATGGCGCTCGTATCAGCATATTGCCGCTGAGCATTATTGGAGATTTATGGGATACAAGTTTTTAGCACTTTTAAAGCATTATAGGAATAGCCGTTTTCCACACTGTATCTTCTAGGCGCTGTAGTTTGGTTGGCTGAAACGATTTTGGATACGAACAGATCGCCAAGCATCTTGGCGAGCCTACCATTCTCGCCTAGTTAATGTTTGTTATCTTGTTCCACTCGTCTGATCGAATTCGTCTAGGTGAGTTCTGGCCAAGTTCTGGTTTGTGGTTTTGCCAAAGTTTGGACAAACACGCCTGTCTGAGCACGCGTCTTGTGCGTATGTCGCCATCTTCAGGTATCCTAGTCGCTCGTGGAATTATTCATTATTATTATTAAAAAATAAGAATTAATAATTCCACGAGCCAGCGAAATCGAAACGTACAAGTTGTTCAGATTTTTAGCTTTGTGTTGCCTGCTTTGTGTGACGTTTTCTTGACGCTTGTCAAGTCTTTGTCGGGGGGGGGGGGGTGTCGAATAGTGATTAGTCCATCGACCATGACATCGCGACGTGCCGTTGATTGTACTTGTTCGAATCCTAATACTTATCTTTGAGAAACTATCATAATATCAAAAATATGATTACTCGATCAGTTTCAATCACGTGACAACGTGCTTATCAATTTTTAACTAACCAGCCAAAATCGCCGACTGTTTACCCGACATTATGGCTTAGCCAATCAAAGTGGAGAAAAGTTAGAAAAATCGACGGCCAAACAAAGGTTGTTAAGTTGCTTCCTAGCGAGGCTAACGAAAAAGACAGGCTGCCGCGATGTATCCCACATGTCTTTTTTTACAGACTGCTAGAGTGACGTGATGCTCTTTTCGCACATTTTTATTGGTGCACTCGAGCATCACGTGACTCTAGCGGTCTGTAAAAAAAATAAGTGGTATGCACCACAGAAGCCTGTATTTCTCGTTAGCCTCGCTTCCTAGGATGTGACGTCAATTGAAACTGATCTATTTTATATTTATAAGTAATTGATAAAATACAAGACAAGTATCGATCATTAAAAAAAATAACTATTTTGATTTTTTTTAATTATTTGGTAATAATTGGCAACATACATTCATCGGCTAAATAGCGCATAATGTAGGCTGGTATATCGGATGCGCAGTCGCAGTGTAAATGTATGTAAACACACATTGAGTGTGTTCAAGAAGCACGCGCGTTACGCGCGCGAGCTCAGGAGACAGGAACATGGAGTGGGTCCATATCATGTATGGAATAACACGTAGTATGTTCAGGAACAGATCATGGATTTGATTAATTAAGGTGCTAATTATAAAGATATTTTGTTGCAAAAGGAACGTGTGCTGGATGGCCGAATGGATAAGGCAGTGAACTCGAGACTAGGGATTGTGGGTTCGAATCCCTCCAGTCCCACATTGTGTCACAATTTTTTTTTTTGTTTTGTTTATTGGTTGTTTTATATTTTTCATAATGAATAAGATATTTTTGATGAAAATATATTTTTTATTTTTGTTATACAGAGGCACGTGTATTTTTATTATAATAATAAAATACTCATTTAAATGTGAGAAAATGAGGTATTTCGAGATGAAAGTTTTAGATCTGAACGCCTTTTAAATATTCAAAGTTTTGTTTCTAAGTGATTATATATGTAGTATGTATATGTATAATGATATAAACATTAAGCAAATCCAAATGAAAAAATAATATATATTGTACGAAAATATCCTTTTGCACGTAAAATAATTCCTTTTTTTTTTTTTTTTTTTTTTTTGAGTACTTTACGAGTGAATTTTTATCCAGACTAGGCTAGAAATCATATTCTACTTTGAACATTATAAAAATAAAATGTAATAGTTGTAAATTATTTTAACTAAAAATATCTGTACATATATTTTTTAAAGAGATAAAATATATAGGTCTGCTGCCTAGTTTGTATTGAATAAAGTATGATTAGAATGTTTATAAATTTTTTACTGAAAGTATAAGTAAGTATTTTGCTTATACTAACAGAATTTTGAATGCCATTTATTTCTCATGTTTTATGATGTATTTTGGTCTGTTATCCACACGGTATTAAAATATGCAATCATAAAATAAGAAATATATATATTAAAACCTACTCTGAAAAACTGTCTAACTAACAGTGCAAATTCCATTGAAATCCATCCAGTATAGTAGATTACAAACAAATCTCATATGTTGATATCAGAATCTTGGTTTACTAACAGCATTCTATTTATCACAGAAGATATAAATCAACTGATAAATCATTTTTAAATAAATAAAAAGAAAATTGTTAAAAAGTTAAAATTTTTAGATCACCAGTTGAATTCTTAAATTGTATCAATCAACCTACCAAACAAAGCACAACCAATAACACATAAGCAGAAAACGCACAATCACGTGATCAAATCGCCCACACAATTTTTTTGAGCAGCTCGCGCGGAGTTTGCGTGCGGTTGGTTAACTAATTTTAAATGCTAAACGGGCTAAAGTAGATAAAGAAGGTCACGTGATGTTTTTCCCGACTATTTTAGATTTTATCTGAGTGAACATAGGCATGTATTCCTGTTACGAAAACCATGTTTTGGAAGGATGAAGAAATATAGTCGTTGGTTTTACCTTTTTTGAACCATAAAAATAATGAAATAATTGAATTATGGTAAAATTCCTTTCTTCGATAAGACCTACTCCATGGCATAAACTTCTGAGCGCGCGCGCGGCGCAAAGTGCACCTCTGAACACGCTCGTTGTTTGTTTGAGCTAAACGCATGTGGGTTGTATCACATTCACAGACAAGTATAAATACGACTTAAATTTGAAGTAATGCCTGTGGGCTGTAATTTGGGTTGTTGATTCTTATTTAAAAAAACATAAAAATGGTAAGATTCCGCATGTTATGTATTATTTTTAAATATGACTTTGTTAATGTTCTTTGTTTTAATTTAAAATCTTATGTCATTGCTTAAAAAAAAAAAAAAAATCCAAATTCGTAGGTTTACTTTCATAAAATTCCTTGAGTTACAAGATTTATCTATCAAAAGATGATTTTTACTGTCACTAGTTTGTTTTCAGTTTCATCATACTACCGTCATTTTTCAGGTCCACTAAACTATATTGGATATGATCCAAAATATTCTATCAACGCGGTTTAACCAATTTCGTAGTCATACTTCCCATTATTAATCAAAAATAAATTGAGCTTAGATGCTGCCATTTATACTACGTTTGCTTTGAACACAAAAAATGTTCAGCTATTAAGAAGTGATGTGAAAATGTAAAAAAAAAAAAAAAAAAAAGAATCTGACAATTTAGTTTTTATAAGGAAAAGAACAGAGGTCCCTGTATGGGGACCTAGGGACCAAAGAGGATAAATTGAAATTTTTGTTTTGTGTCCAACAAAGTTGATTTTCTTATTTTTGTAAAAAAGTGTCCCCCACCCCTCCATTCTTCCATACATATTGAAATTTTATTAACCACATAAAATAAAAGCAACTATTTATAAATGTTTTGGTGTTATTACATTTTGGTAAATGTAATTTAAAAATTAAATATGATTATTTAGGTTTTCAGTTAAGTAAAAATATATTATGTACTCTAAACATTACTGAAATTGCATTTTTAGCAATGCCTACATGGGGTGATTACTGGAAAATGACTAATTAAGCATCCCAGTAATGGACACCCCTCTTAAAACCTTAAAAATAAAGGAAATTTTATAAATGGTTTTTAGTATATAAAATTCATAAAGTTTCTACCAAAACAAAAAGCTACAAATTTTGCAAGAAAATAAAGAATATATAAATTTATTAAATGAAGCATCTTAGCATGTTCATTAAGATTTTCACTGAAAATCAGTAGAACTTCAAAACAGTATTTTCTGCTTCCTGATTGATTTAATTAAGAGTGTCAGCAAAGATGCAAGATTATAAAATATGCAAGGGGGAGTTATGAAAAAAAAAATAATAAAAGCTAAATTTTTATTGGTTATTTTTTTATAAACCAAAAACATTGAAGGGAGACCATTACTGGCACATCTACTCTAAGTACAGAAATCAAAATATCCTAAAAATCATTAATTTTTATGAACATTTTGGTAATGGAATCCCTACAAAAATAATTGTTTGTATTTTAATTTGAAGTATAATAATAAAATAAATAAAACCTCAAAACGTATGCTAAAGATATATTAAATTAAAAATTTTAGAATAGAGATACTTTTAGCTTAAAATAAAATAAAGTTTAGGTAACTGTAAGACAATAAAATGAAAGTCTGTCTTAGTTCCTTTCCTCTCATCATCCAAGTGAAGTACTGTACAATGGTATAGTCTCTAGTGTGAGGTTTTTGAATTGTTTAAGAAAAAAATTATATAATAAGTTGTAAGTAATTGATACAATAATAAAAAAATGAAGAAATTGTCATACTAGAAATGTTTAAGCATACAACATACAATAAGACTTAGAAATGTACTAATTATGGGGAAAACATACAACCTACCAACTTAAAAAAATTATCATTGTTCTTAAATTTTAATATGTTTAGAGTTGATAAAATAATTCGTTTATGTGTATTCTTTAAATTATTGAATATTTATTTCATGTAATAAATATTGTTAGCTAAATGTAGAATTAAAAGCTTTCTTCGGTAACTTGATATGCACTTGGAATGTTGGAATAGTTTTTACTTATGTGAACAGCGTTCGAAATCCTTGGTGGTCTGCTGGTCCGAGCCCACCAAAAATTCAATTGGACCACTAATTCGAAAAATTTAGCAGTCTGCAGAGCCAGTAAATTTCTTTCCCTCTCTGACAGGCAGGGTTCGTTGATATATATCAATCGATATATATCATGATATATATCCAATATTTATTTTGAAAATATCAAGATTTTTGATATTTTCGATATTTTCATATTTGATATTTATTTTCAAAATATCAAGATGTGTGCTATTTTCAATATTTTTCTTATTTGATATTTATTTTCAAAATATCACTGTGCAAGATATTTTTGATATTTTCAGTCAAAACAAATGCAAATGAAATTTCTAACTGTTGTTGACTGTGTTGTACAGTAAATAATGAATTTTTGTCTCTGATAGTGACTTTTTTAGCTGAAGAAGAAAACCAATATCTTTTCCAAGCTTTATGTTTGAATTTTTTACTTTTAACTGTGGATTACGAAGGACATAATTAAGTCAGAACAGACACTGAATAATAAACTGTCTAATTTAAATACCCAGTTTTATATATATATATATATATATATACATATACAGCTTCATTAGAAAAGAATATGTTCTGGTATTTAGTTTTGTTTAAACTGTACAGCATGTTAGGGAATAAAAAAATGTTAAAAATTTTCTTTTATGAATTTGATTTCTTGATAGTTGATACTGAATCCCACAGCTTTTTTTTTTTTTATTCTTTTTTTTTTTTTTTTTTTTTTTTATTTAAATGTAAGTGCATAAATCAAATTGTTTCGGTTTTCAAATAGTTGATCTTCAATTTTGTTCTAAATTTCTGATTTCTTGATAGTTGATACTGAATCCTATAGCTTTTTTTTTTTTTTTTTTTTTTTTTTTTTTTTTAATGTAAGTGCATAAATCAAATTGTTTCAGTTTTCAGTTAGTTCATCTCAGGGTTGCTGGCTTTTAGCCAGGCCAAAAAAAGCCGGCCGGCTTTTTTTGGTTTTAACCACTTAAAAAAAGCCGGCTTTTATTAAAAAAAACCGGCTTTTATTGAAAAAAGCCAGTTTTTATTTTTTAAAGTTGGTTTACAGTACATTCGTTTTAAATTTGGATCAATTAATTTTTAATACACTTATAAATATTTTCTATTAAAAAAAATTAGATTTCTATTAAATTTTATCAAATAAATAAGTCTTTATAACTTCTAGAAGGCAACTGTGAACGCATTATGTCTGAAAAAGAAAAAATATATATACATAAACATTGAAAAGGATATAAGTTAGGCTTTAAACTGGTGTTTTGAAATTTTATATTATATATAGTGTTGACTCTAAGCCGCTTTAGCAAAGTGCAGCGCCCGGCGGCCCTTTTTATTTCCCTTTTGCACCCGGCGGCTCTTTTAAACCCTTCCGATGTGCCCGGCTGCCCTTTTTAACACTTCCTATGCACCCCATGGTAATTCAGTTGATACCGGAAAAATATTGCAAATTCTAGGGACTCCAAACAAACCAGTTCAAAATATGTTTTATGAACAAGGTACAAGTGTGCTCTTTTCGAAAAAAATGTGCCCTTATTTTATAATAGTGTTCCCTTTTTGAAAAAAAATGCACCCTTTTTTAGAACAGCATTTCCTTTTTGAAAAATGTACCCTTTTTTTGGAATAGTGTTCCCTTTTTGAAAAATTCATGCCCGGCGGTCCTTTTTTTCTAGCGTCAACACTAATATAGCTCCACATGTACTACACATTTTAAAGATTATATTTAATTAAAACTGTTCTTAACTGCTCTGCTC
Source organism: Maratus speciosus (assembly GCA_963932465.1). Lineage (NCBI taxonomy): Eukaryota > Metazoa > Arthropoda > Arachnida > Araneae > Salticidae > Maratus > Maratus speciosus. The sequence goes on from OZ010793.1 coordinate 140,176,043, forward strand.
AACAAACGCAAAATGTTGACACATTCAAAAATTCATTTTTTAATGGAAAGATGTAAAATTCGAAAGCCTGACCATGGAAGTGATTTGGAATTGAACTGTGTTTTCCATTTTTTGATCCATCAATTACCTATTGAGTTATAAGAGATTTTGATCACGTGACAAACATGTTTTTTCACCCTTTTCTGAGTGGTTTCTTCTTTCGTGTGGAAATTAGATTCAAAACGCTCACTTTGACACTATTTTCTGAAAAATCTATTGCATTTGCAAAAAAACAGCACAATTACATAGTTTCTGAACAACAACATCTGCTAGTTTCATGCATTTCTGAACAAAAATAAATTAAAACTTATGTCAGAAAGTTGCCCTTTTGAATTTAAAAGCCTTAATGACAAAATGTAGCACATCAAAATGGAAACATTCTTATGTGTCCATATGGAGAGATTAAGTTAAATGTTAAGAGAAATTAGAAAAGATGTTTTGTTTGAGGAGAGTGGTACATAAGTGTATAAAAAATAGAGCATTTAAAACAAGAAAAAAAAAATTCTCCAAAAAATTTTGAAAAGCTTGTTGTTAAGCATATTCATGCATATTCTATTCATAATGTTTTTTAAAAGTGAGAAATGGTGGTGTTTTTATTAATATGACTATGTATAATTTCAAATGTTTGCTAGAAATAAAATAAGACTTGTATATTAATAGCTCTTAAAATTAAGTAATAAAACATATAACTAAGTAACCATTGTCCTCTTTAATTTTATAAAGCAGTAAAAATGAAAAAATTGGCAGTTGGTATGGCCCTTTTAAAATTTAGCTGACATATGTGCAATTCAGAATACAAATCACAAGCAAAATCATCTAAGTTTTATTCCAGTATTAATGTCCTCATTATTGAGAAATTGGGTTACTTATTAAACTGTAAATCAATTAAATGTCATTAAAAACACTTTAAAATGTGTAGTTTATAATTACAATGCTTTATTGTATAAAAGCCAATTATGGCCAAAAAAAGCCAATTTTGGCCAAAAAAAGCCGGTTAAAACCAATAAAAGCCACCGGCCTGGCCTTTTTTAATTTTAGCCGGCTTTTTTGCAACCCTGGTTCATCTTCAATTTTGTTAAGTATATATAAAAAAAAAAAAGTGTGTTTAGTATATTGTTTTAAGTTTTCATGTTTGTAATATTATGCTTGAATATATTTATTATCAGCAAAGTTGACTATTTTGAAAATATCGGATATATATAAAAAATATTGGATATATATCAAAATATCGGATATTTTTGATATTTTCGAAAATATCATGATATTTACGAACTCTGCTGACAGGTAAGCGTAAATTTTCCCGTCCCTGAGAAAAATGCGACCAAACACAAAACACAATTTTATTTTATTTAAAAAAATAAAAAAATGCATTAAACCTTACAGTCACAGTTAGAATAAATAATCGGAAATAAAATATCTAATTTATAATTTTAGTTTTTGGTTATGTGCTGTTTAATTTTTAGCAAATTATAATTTTACATTTTATTATGCTGAAAATTTTGGGCAACTCGGAAGGAAGTTTGCTTTATATACTGGGAGAAGGGGTGGGAGGGTCACTCAAAGGTTTAAAGGTACTTAAGACTGTTCTCAAATTCAAAAGGGTAACTTTTTTGACATAAGTTTTATTTATTTTTTGTTTGGAAATGCATAAAACTAGCAGGTCTTGTTATTCAGAAACTATGTAATCGAGCTGTTTTTTTTGCAGATGTAATAGATTTTCAGAAAATATTGTCAAAGTGGGCATTTTGAACCAAATTTCCGCACGAAAGAAGAATAACCAGTCAAGGGAGGGCGAAAAATGTCTTTGTCACGTGATTAAAATCGTTTATAACTCAATAAGCAATTTATTTATCAAAAAATGGAAAACACAGTTCCATTCTAAATTGCTTCCATAGTCAAGTCTTCCAATTTTATATCTTTCCGTTATAAAATGAATTTGTAAATGTGTCGAAACGTTTTGCACTTGTTGAGCAGAGCAGTTAAGAAACAACCTTAATAGAATTTTATGTAGCGGGCCAGTGATAATGATTGCGGACCAATAAACTCATGCTTGCTGGTCGTTGGGACCAGTGATTGTTTTTTATCAATTCTACCACTAGTGAGTGTCTGGTTGTTTGACTCAATATATTATACTATGAATCAAATAACTGAGAATATTTCTGAAAAATTGGAACATTAATTTTGTTGTCTCTTAGGATCAACTGCTTTATTGAGTTGAATTCTTCTGCTCAAAGTGCTATAATTGGACTAATGTTAAAACGTGCAGTATTAGGTATTCCAATTCACTTTATTAATATCTTTTAACAATAAAATAGCACAGGTCTTATTAAAAAGCTTTTTCATTAAAAGTAATATTTTTTAATAACTGAATTTTATGTTTTAAGTATAGTAACAAAATATGTAGGTTGCAATATATTAAATGTAAACATATTAAATATTATATGACATTTAAGATTATGATAGCATACATTTAATTACATAAATTAGTGTTTTGATTAGATAGAAGGCAATAATGGTTAAATTTAAAAGTCCAGTACTTTATTAAAGTACGAATTTATGGTTATTCCAGGCCCAGGCAATGCTGGGTGGATCAGCTAGTAAATAACAAAACATTGATGCCGCTAGACTTTTAAAATCCTGGGTCCCTGGCATCCAAGCAATTCCAAAAATCTGTCATTTTTGTTAAAATAAGACAGATTCTATTAATTTAATACAAAATATGCCACTTTTACAATCTTTCAAGAGGAAAATTATGCATCCTGAAGGACCCATCACAATTCTTTTTATGCATCACTTTTCTAATTTTTTTCTTAAATAATGCACTATAACACACCCCAGGCATCATTGACAAAATAGTATTTAATTACAACATGATTTAATATTAAATTATTTAATCACCTGTGTTTTTCTTTAAAAAATGAGTGAATTCTATAATTTTTGTAAGCTTTTGGGCACACAGGTATATAAATACACTGTGATATGGAATTATTTAAAAATATTTTTATTGCTTCTTTAATTCTTTTACAAGAGATGTCTGGCTACAATTAAGACTGCATTTCACTATTTAAAAAAAAAAAGGAAACTGCACTTGTAAGTAATGGTCTAAAGCAGTGGTTCCCAACCTTCTATTTTCCACGCCCCAGCAAAGCATCCGTAAAGTCACTATGTCCCCTCCCACCCTAATATGTAAATTATGTCTCATTATTTAAAAATGAACTCTATTCACACGGTGGAAGTGTAGTAGAGCCTTAATAAAATCTATTCATTTCATATTTTTTAACTTATCAAAGAGGAGAATCTTCTACCACAAATGTGTTTTTAACATAATTTTATAAATGCAATAAGATTATACATCTTTGCCTACATGCCAAAACGAGTTATGCTGTATTTTTCCAATTTAACTCAATGTTAAAGAAAAGTATTATACGGTCTGCATTTTTATCTTCCCAAATAACTTAAATAAACTCTTACATTTAACGTTAAAACTGATAAATTCATACATTTTATAATGCATTCTTGTAACTTATTAAGAGTTGGCAGAAAAGCTTTGGACACTGACTTTTCTTTATAAGGATAACACAATACACAAGAAGAATTTGATATTTGCATCTTTATCAAATTAAGTAGCAATTATTTCGCATAACACATTTTCTTTGTTTTCCCTTTCCCAATATCGATAATTGTATTAGCGAATAGAAGTAGAAAACTCATTTAATAAATAATGGAAAACGCTACAAAAAATTTTAAAATTCACCATCAGAAAAATTATAGTGTGTTTTAATACTTTAAATGATATCAAAATACTTTCAAAAATTATTCGTATAATTATTCTGGTGTTATATCTAATTTAAAATTTCGATACAGAACATTTTAAAAATTCAATAAAAAACTGATTTATTAAATTTTGCTTGTATTCCATTTATTTTTAGCCTAAAACACTACTTATCCCTAAAAAGACAAAAGAAACTTATAGTGAATGAGTAAGTAAGAAATTTGGAATTGTCCCCCCTAGAAGGCCAAATTGCCCCCCCCCCCCCCAGTGGGGCGTACACCCCACGTTGGGAACCATTGGTCTAAAGGAAACACTACATTAAACTATACATTGAATGTTTGTTATTTTTGAAAGCTTTCAAATTTAATTTATTGTTTTCTGAAGCAGCTAGATGTATTTAAAGTGCAAATTGCTGTATTTTTTTAGAATAAAATTTGTTTGAAGATAACCAATTATTCTGTTTGCTGTTTTAGCTTCGAAGACAAGCTAGGCTGCGCCGTGAATACATTTATGGGAAATCTTTAGAGAGGAAGCAAGCTGCTGTTTTGGAAAAGAAAAAAGCTGTAAAAAAATCCCTTGATGGTAATTTGAAAAAATTTTCTATGAACATTTTTCCCTTTGATTCATTATAAAATCCGATGTAAAAATGATTTTTGATAAACTTTTCCTTGCAGTCTTACAAAAAATTGTTTACATTGTATTTGAAAATTTTGGTGTAGCTTATATAACAGTAAAAATAAGAACATTGTTTTAATGGGAAATTTTTTCTTTCCAATTGCCATTTTAGCCCTTTTTCTGCAGATTTAATGAAAAAAAAAAAAATTCATCTGGCCTTGTTATACTTTTTGGCACATTTTTAGGAGTCTGTGCAGTTTTTTCTTCTTGGGGCACGTTTTGTGAAAATTGATAAGTTATTTTTGTGAAAAATAAAATTTTGTAATGAAAGATAAAATCCAATTACTCAAATTCGAACCAAGCATTTATTAATAAAAACTTCTTTAAGAAGTCCTTTTTCTAAAGTTTTCTTTTCTGATGAACTTGTTTAGTTTGCAAGTTGCACATTTTAAAACTAACAACATAAAAATAATTAATGAAGAGTATTTTTTTATGGAATATACTACAGTCGAACCTCCATTTATCAAAGTAGCAAATTTCCAGAAAAAAATTCGATATATAGAAGCAATCTTAGTTTTATCATTACTCCTAAAACATTAAAATTAAAGCTAATTTTCGTACACAGAACTCCATTTCTAATTTATATACGAACCCAGTAGCAAAAATTTTGGTGTCCATCTGCAGCAACCAAAAATTTATTTGTGGCCGAACAATGCTGAACCAAGCTACTATCATAAATGCTTATAGTAACCCATAAAACAAGCAAAAATTGCATTTTACAAAGAAAATGCAATAAGAAACACAATAACTCTTAAAACAAAGTAAATTTTTAGTAATTTTTTTTAAAGCGCAGTTTTTATTTTTAAGCTGGTAGATTAATCTGCAAGGTCGAAAATAATCTGCAGCGCTGCTGCCATGCTGCACAGTTTCTGCTACGGGGTATGCAAATCACATTAAATGAAAGTTAATAATTAAAAAAATGAATTAGTATGAAAGTTTTATTGAGTACTACATACCTTTTATAAAAACAATAATCCAGACAGTGGTTACATTGATCACAGTTACATTCTGTTAAAAAAAAACTACGAATATCTTACTGAACAGCCAGTTTTTGTAAAAAGTTCATCAAAGAAATGTTCGCATTTATTCAGTCACTAAAAAGTTCATCAGGAACATTTTCCGCGAATTGAAGTCCGCGACTTATTGTTTCAAACATCTGTCGCATTTCTTTTTTCGGTGGCTTGGAAATGTTTTCATATTCATTTACGTCCTCTGGTTCTTCAGTTTCTTTTTCAAATTTATGAAACAAATTCGGTATGTCTTTGTCTGTAGGGTAATCAGCAACAATTAACTTATCATCGACTGTTAGGAATTCGTTAAGAAGAATATCATCTCTAATGTGACCTTGGAAGTGCAAAATTTTCCCGAGACTTGGATTTGCGGGAACACGTCTTGTTCTCCAATTTCCAGTAATACACTGAACCCAGCTTTCGCAAAACAGTTTTTTATTGTAGATTCAGAAACATAATTTTCCCAAACTTTGGCTAATTCTGCCACATATATCCTCAGATCAATCACCTTATGTAAAGGTTTTTCATCTTCAAATGTCTGTATAAGTTGTCGGAGAGTGCGTTTTCTCTAATGAAGTTTCGGGTTTTTTATTACAACCTGGTCTATTAGTTGCAATTTTAAAATGGTGTTCGGGAGAAGAAAAAGCAAATTAGCATTTGATAATTTTGAGGATACATTAGGATGGGCCGGGCAATTGTCTACAACTAAAGCAATTTTTCTATTTTGATCACTCAGTTTTCTATCCAATTTCAAAATCCGCTTTTCGAAAATTTCACCTGTCATCCATGAGTTTCTATTAAAACAATAGTCAACCTCTAAAGACAGTACATTTTTGAATACTCTAGGGTTCTTACTTTTACCTACTACCAATAATCGAAGTTTTTCTTTGCCACTCATGTTAGCGTCTACCAGCACTGTTATTCTATCCTTACTGTTCTTGCCTCCATGACAATCATCATCTTTGAAAATTAGAGTTTTGTTGGGTAAACACTTATAAAAGACTCCCATTTCATCAGCATTAAAAATGTCATCGGGCTGATAATCTTTTAGAATTTTTTTTAAATCATTGCTTTTCCAGTCATCACAGACTACTTGAGATACACTTTTACTTTCTCCGGAAATAATCTTTTTCTTGATGCCATGCCTTTTCTTAAATTTGTCGAGCCACCTGGAACTTGCTTGAAATTCATTACATCCAAAATGTTTAACATACTCCAATGCCTTATGAGAGGACCAGAGATCGGCAAGTTTTGGTCTTGAATGCTTTTTATCCGCGTTATTAACCAGAGTTTGCTCATGCTGGGTATGTCACACCCAGTGCTGCTTTTTTGCAGTTATTCTCCCTAACCTTTCTTCAGAAATGGATAAGTCTTTGTGTAGCTGCCTCGAAGGTCATAATCTTAGAGGGGGGAAAAGTGGTTAAATAATTCAAAATATAGATCTATCATAATCGCCAAATATGGGTATCTCACACCCAGTGCGAGCATTTCTGTAACAGCTCTGAGTACAGATAGACGCAGGAAATTTGCAGAATACATGTAAATAACATTTTTAATATATCTTTAAAACTATATTATCCCTTCCTTTTTCGTAGTGTTTTATGTTTTATGTAGATTTTAAGGTAAAAATATTGGAAGAAACCGCCATGGGTATGACCATACCCTTAGCGAGTAAAACCGACAGTTTTTCTTGCACATGCATTCAGCAGACCTGCCAACTGCTACGAAAAAATCGTAGTTGCTACGATTTGGACCTATAAACTACGATGCTACGAAATTCGATCTTAAACTATGATTTTTTGCAAAAAACACAAACGCATTTTTGTTTCTAGTTGCGATTTTTATCCCGCTCAGCATATTTTTCAGGAGTGGTTCTGTTCCGAAATTTCCAACATTTCAAAGCATTCATTTCCGAAAGTTTTAAAAAACTGATCATTAATCTGAAAATTTGGACATTATAAAATCTTCATGGGAAAAAAAAAAAAAAAAAATCTGGGCTGCAAAACAAATTTTTGAACATAAAACTCTCTTTATGTTATCAACCGCAAGTGAATCGTGTTTCTGTAAATATTTATACAGGAATTCCCTTCCTTAGAAACAGGGATGTCATTTTAAGAATTTCTGGAGGGGGGGGGGGGGGGTGTCTTTGAGGGACAAGATTTGAAATAGTGTTAAAAATCGCAAGATTTGTACAATTTATTATTAAACATTTCAATTTACGAATTATTATTAAACATTCCATTTTTACATGGTAAAAAATGCGAATTTCGTCAAAAGTTCATGGTAAAAAGTGCGAATTTCAACAAAGAATCGTGATTGAAAAATGTAGAATACGATTGTGGGAAAAGAACTGTGAATATCCTAAAATGATCGCGGGAAAAAAATTTGAGAATTTCTTCAAAATTTACTGCACTGGGCTAAAAAATTGGGACCAGGCTTCTTTTACAAATGTAAAAAAAAAAAAAAAAAAGGCTGCAAAACGAGAAGAAACTTTAAATATCCTATAAAAATTTTCAGAGGAAAAAATTTACTATATTGAGTTGAAAGACTGAAACCTTATTCCTCTTACGAACGTCAAAAGATGGCTGCGAAACACAAAAAACCAACCAACTTCCAGATTAATTTTAATTTCGTGTGCTACGATTTCTCATTTTCAAAGGTTGGCAGGTCTGATTCAGTATAGATAGACACAGCGAATGTACAAAATAAATGTAAGTAACATGTTTAATATCTGTTTAAAACTCTATTATGCCTTCTTTTTTCCTAGTGTTTTATGTTTTATATAGATTTTATGGCAAAAAATGGGAAGAAACTGCCATGGGTATGACATACCCAGCGCAAGTAATCCCGTCTGTTTTTCTCGCGCATGTAATGCCGGGTTAAAACAGACTCGTCCACTGTATCGTAACTGCATGTTTTCTGTTAGGTTCAATACTTTCATAGGATTTCATTATGTCATTCCGATTTTTTTATAATAGTCGATATCGTGCTTGTGGGAATACCAAATTTAGCCAAAATGTCTTTTTTGCACATTCTGCCATCTACATTCTTCAGCAATTCAACTTTATCCACAACACTAATTGATTTTCTTTTCGACATTGTGATCGAGAGAAAAAGTAAAAGTTCAAAACGAATTTATAAAACACTCCTTAAATTTTTACTGAAACTAAGAAGAGTGAGGAACAACCATCAGACAAAAGGGATAGCTAGAAACTGGTTTTACTGCATGACAGGTCGCAACCGAAATTTGAAAACGAGTTGGGAGAACAATAACATGTTTGTCTATCCTTCATCCCCATCTGACATGTGGGGTTCAGTAAACTTCCTTTATCCCCCTGACCTTCATTTTTCGTGAGGCAACAGACAAATGGTCGAAAATGGAATAAAATCTCTCAATATGTCTTGAAAACAATTTCGATGTATAGAGATTTTTTCGATATATAGAAACAGTTTTTCTATGTAATGAACGTTCAGATTTGCTAAAAGTTCGATATGTGGAAGTTCGATATATGGAGGTTGGACTGTATTTTATAAAGAGGAATTTTGTGAAGGAGCCTGTTTTATTAAATGGATTTTTTGTGAAGGGGCCCTAAATAGGCCCCAAATTTTGCCTGGATTGACTTCTGATTTGTAAATGTCTTTTCAAAGTCTTCCCTTATAAGACTTTTTATTCGTATTTTTTTCTTCTAAATTTAGTCATTCAGACAATTATTATAGCTATAATTTGTACCTAAGGTACAGAAATTAGCTTCTTTTAGCAAAATGTTTAAATGGGAATAGAAACTCCGAATTGCTCCATTTCAGCTTCAGCCATGTTTCATACTTTAAGAGCATGGTTTCAGTGCTTTTTGAATTGTTAAACCTGCAATGGTACACAAATTCTTTGCTTTAAATTTTTCTTGTAATATAACATCTGTTGCTTAATTAAAAAAAAAATATTATATAAGCTTTTAATAGTTGATTTTATGATGAGTAACAAAATAATTGCTCCCCCCCCCCCCCTAGTACAGATCTTTCATCTTTGTAATACAAATTTAAAAATGTAAGGTTGTACGTTATATAGAATTTTGAATTATATTTTGTGGTATTACTAGTTCTGCTTTTTGCTTTAGTGTGCGTGCATGTTGCTTACCCAGTTATAATAATAAATTATAGTACAGAAAGTTTAACATGAGGTGTCTTTGAATTTATAATATAGTATACCTGCAAGGGAAAATTGTTGAAAATAAATTTAATAAATGTCCAGTTTCTAAATCCTTAAGTTTTCTAAAAAAAAAAAAAAAAAAAAATTCATCTGTCCCAGAACTGCCAACTCTTCTCTTCTCTTTTTTTTTTTTTTTAAATCCATAAAAGCTTCCCTTTGAATAAAGAAATTGCTCTTGCCAATCTAAATGTTATGCAAAAGATGCCAATAATCAAATTTCGATTGGAAACTACTGATTTTTAGTTTGGGTACTACTCATATGCTTTAAAGTATATTTGTCCCATTTTGTTGTTGTTCTTAAAGGTATTTAACCCTTCAACAGTTATATTAATTGTATACGGTTTATAGGGTTTTATCTAGGAAAAGGGGATTTTTAGCTTTTTGGCTAATTGCAGCCAATAACTTCTAGCCAAATAAAAATAGCTTTAGCCAAGGAAAAAAAAGTTGTATTTATGCAAAATATCTATATACATGAGTATTATTTTTAGTTATGCAATATGTACAAATAAATGCATCACTCTGTAAGATTGACCCTTCGAGATTTGGCTGTATACCACACAGCAAATGCTTTTTTTTAAAATGGAAATTCTTTTCAAAATTCTTCTCCAAATTAATCATCATTAAGTTACTTAAATTCTTGATTGTCAGTTTGTTTTTCAAGTCAGTTTTTGTTATATTCATGAGACTGAATACCCCTTCAGTCTGCTGTAGACAACAAAAGTGATGCTACAAATTCATACAAAGAAGTCACATTGCGAAACATGCCAGTAATGCCATTTTATGAACAACAAAAAAAATTATACTATAAGCTAGTTTCATTTCTTTACATGTTGTAGCAGCCAGAACTCGCATAAATTCAAGTCTGAAAAGTTTATACGACATGCATCTGGCACATTGATGATTCAAAGCTAGTGCACATCATATCGCTTGCTTATACAATCTGCGATTTTCTTTTTCGCCATATGCTGGAGTCATGTCTGATGCAAATGACATCACACTGTTTGAAGACACTTGCATAGAGAGCACGAGGCAAATTTTGAAGTGTTGCCGCAGCGCAAATGCAATATGAGATTTTGTTTTTGTGCAATGGCTGCAGGTTTACGAAATGTGGAACAACAAAATGGGAATGATATAGCATATTCTTTGGCTGTTGCTATTTGGCTAATTCACTAAATGCTTTGGGGGCAAAAAACACTTCCAGTTAGCTTTTTGGCTAATTGGCTAGCTCTAGATTAAACCCTAGTTTATTGTAGATTTGTTCACTGTATTGCATGCAGGCCCCGATCATAACTAATTGGGGCCCTGAGCAAAGATGAAATTAGGGGGCCCCATTCGAATCGTTGTAGCGTTATCCAAATAGAACTGATGGTCAGTCATGTGTGTAAAGCATAAACAATATTTTTTGCACCTTGGATTTTAAATAGAAGAAAATTATTAGTTCAATCAATTCTAAATAAAGTACTGCCTTAATAAAAATACTCTTTTTTAAGTTCAGAACAAAACTCTTTTATATAACTTTAGCAACTTGTTATATCACTTTAAGATGAATTTAATAAGAGAAAATTTGATAGCTTTTTAGCAGCTTCCCTTTTAAGTCTTAATCGCCTATTTTTAGACCCTGGTGGATAAACACGAGATGAAGATGTACACGACATCGTGAATGTATAAAAATTACTCGAAATGCATGTGTTAAACATACTTCATTGTCAGTGTTGTATTTTCACATATCCTATTTTTGTAACTTTAAGATTTTAAAGATAAAAAGTTCTTTTGATCACGAACAGCTATTTACACCAGTCAGAAATTATTTCATTTTGAGACTGAAAAACCATATAAAACCTTAACTACAGATCGCATGGTTACTTGCAGCCACAGAGCATATAGCTATTATATTCTGTGCTCTGAACTTCCAACCAAATCGGAGTGCTGCCTTGCTACCGAGTGGTTGAGGTTAGCTTTGCGAAAGTACTGAGCTCTGTGAGTTCAAATTGAAATTTGTTTTTCAGAAAGTTTAGTAGAACCTTTTTAAAGATGAAATTTGTATTTTAGTATTTGAAAATTTTCAGAGTTGGAATAGGGAAAAAAAGTAAATTTTTTATAAATTAATATATAGATTTGGGGGCGCACTGGGCAAAGTCCCGATTTACCCATTCAATAATAAGGGCCTGACTGCATGTCCCTGCATAGCTCATAGTATAAATATCTTTCATATCAGAAATTTGAATTAATAAAGAAGCTGAAATATATGCTACTTAAAAATAAGATAAAGAATAATCTTCATGAATTTCACGAGATTCATGTTATTCATAATTTAAATCAAAGTTGGGAGAGCTTAGATGAAAAATTCACGATTCGTGTTAAATCACATTAAAATAATCAAGCATATTTCACGTTGAAAGTGGCGCAGATGTTGTTCAAGAGCAAATAAGCACATGATAATAAAAAACTTGAAGATTCTATTTACACTTTTAAATATTTACAATGAAAACATTTGGATAATATTTGTTATTCCTCGCTGGGAATCCAAGATAATCATATTAAAAATTTCAACAATTATTTTCTTCTATAAAGAAGTCAAGAAAATAGCATGATTTTATATTCGAAAATAAATTTCCCTTTTTAAAATCAAAACATTATTTCTTCGATTTGAAGATCATGACAAAAAACATACGCAGACTACCTGCTGCGTTCAAGATTCACATTCACAATAAAATTAACTAAAAAAGGGACAAGAAAGAAAAAAAATGTTTTTTAATATTAATTCTCTAGTCAGACCACATGATCTGGGATCACTGGCACCTAAGCAGGTCTGGCTGATTGCTCGAGAGAGGAAGGGGTTTGCGAAATTTCACATAAGATAAGCAGATTTTCTATCATAATTTTTCAATTTGATAACAGATTTGAAATGTTGAGAATAACAATTTAGTAGGTATATTGCTTTTCCATTTTAGCTCACAGGTTCTGTATGTACATACATATGTAAATATGTACGTACTAGGGTGTCAATGATTTAAATCAGTTGATTTAAATCAGCGATTTAAATCATGATTTTAATCAAATGATTTTTTAAAAAAAATCATTGATTAAAATCAAAAATTTTTTAAATGTTTAAAATGACATAAAGTATTCAAATCTAAGATGAACATAATTTGGGAAGTTTCTACAGGTATTGTGACTTATGAATACACAAAACAAAGCTTTAAATAATTGTTTCCAAGCTTAATTCCTGAGTATTGTGAAAAATTTAAGTACAGTAAGTTTGTAAAAAGCATGGTTTTTATCTAACAAACATAAAAAGTATTTAATTTAAAAATATTTAAATCTAATATAACTTACAATGTCATAATTTCCTTTTAATAATCAAGTTATTCATTCTTTTATGTACAATAAACATAGCAATAGAGTGTCAATGATTTTAATCAATTTATTTAAATCAGATGATAAAATCACATATTTTCTGATTTTTTAAAATAGTGTGAAAAAGCATTATAATCAGTAATGAAAACAATCACTAAATCACTTGTAAAAAATGTAATATTTGTTGTTGTTAATTATAACAATATTAAACTGTGTAAAAAGATGTATTATACATTTAAAAAACATCTAACTAAATGTTAAATAACTTCAAAACATTATAATATTTAGTAGCTATTCAAGTATTTTAATGTTGTGGTTAAAAAATCTGATTTAAATTTCAGAAATACAATTTTTGTATTCTATTTATAAATTATGTGTGAGTTTGCTGTATACATTGCTACAATTTTTGATCAATTTGATATACATACATTTTAGAACCTGTGTAAAATTACTGGCTGCTTTATGAATTTATCAAACTATTATTTATCACCTTTTTTCAACCACTTTTTCAAAAATGTAGATTGTGTTCTTTATTAAACAGTTAATTGTTTAATAATTACAAAATTTAATCTGTATCATCAATTTAAAATTAAATGCAATTTATCAATAACTTTAAAATATAAACAGTATTTGATATTAGGGCGATTCCGTGCGGAGAGTCACACACGTAACGCAGGCTTTAATTTTCATTTATTCAATTATTTATTAAATTTTAATGTTAATTCTGATTTTAAGTGGTATGGTAAATGAGTTATTACCATATTTTTTAGTTTAAATGTGTGGAAATTAAACTCACAGAAAGATATCATTTAATTTCATACTCAAAATGTGCTTTTTTTTCTGAAGTAGAAAAAAGCACATTTTGAGTAATGAAATTAAATGATATCTTACTGTGAGTTTTATTGCCACACATTTAAATTTAAAAATATGGTAATAACTTATTTACCATACCACTTAAAATCAGAATTAACATTAAAATTTAATAAATAATTGAATAAATGAAAATTAAAGCCTGCGTTACATGTGTGACACTATCCATGGAATCGCCCATTAATTTACATAATTATTACAAAATATTAATGCACATGATGTTTTATGTTACTAAAGAAATTTTTAATTTGCAGTTTTTTGTAATTTCTATAATTACATAATTAAAATTTCATTACTTAAAGCAAAAAAAACATAGATTATGTTAGTAATTGAAGGGTTATTCATTTTTGAAATGCTTAATTCTTGGTAGATGTTTAATATTTTAACACAGGGGAAAAAAAAAAAAAATCCGATTTAAATAAAAAAAATCCGATTTTTTAAAAAAAAAATCATGATTTTTTTACCCCCTAGTACGTACATAATGAGATAACTCTTGATAGAAATATTCGATTTGCTTCAAATTTTGTAAATAGGTTCATTCTATAAGGCGCTTCCCTGATTAGTTTTGGGGGCTCATTGGGTTAAGTATAAAGGGGGGAACAGGGGTCTAATCCCCCACTCCCCCTTAATTTAGATAAATGAGTTTTTTGTGCAGAATTATCCGATTTGCTTCAAATTTGGTATACCAGTTTATTTTGATAAGGTGCTTCCCTGATTAGATTTGGAGGTTCATTGGTTAAGTATAAAGGGGGTGGGGGCTAATTCCCCCTTAATTTAGATAAATTTGTTTTTCATGAGAATTATCCAATTTGCTTCAAATTTGGTATGCTGGTTTATTCTGATAAGGTGCTTTCCTGATAAAGAGTGAGTTTTTTTTCAAAAAGAGCGAGTTCTATTCTAAGCCTGTGAGCTCAATGCCATCAGTTTAACTGGGCACTTTTCTTTCTATTTCTTATTTAGATGGCTTTATTTAACCCATTGTTGGCTATAAAATTAGACTTTATGTACACCAATTTTGCTATTTTATTCTACATAAATTTCTTGTAAAGAAAAGGTCAGTTATACACACAAGTTGTACATGTCTTTTCTTTATCAAATGCATCCTTTCTTGATAAAACTATTGGAAAACAAAATGGAGTTAAAGTTATAGCTAATAACATGCAATAAAAGGTCTGTTGTTTTTAATTTCCTCACAGTGCCCAAATACAAGCTAAGCATATACAGTCGAACCTCATTAAGACGAAGTCGAAGGGCAACAAAAATCTTTTCATATTAACCGATAAAACAACAGAAGGCATTTAGAATAATTTAAAAAATAAATCACTGAAACAAAGATGTGAAAGAATGTAAATGATATTTGCAGAGAAATATTTTATAATAATTTTATGTTAATCTGTATTTTTGTGCAAAAAAGTACATTGCTAACATCACCATAGAAACACAAAATCCATACTCACACAGATACACATGTGACTATATGTACTGTAATATTCTTATAAAAAAATAAATGAGTAAGGAGAAATAAAAGTAAAAATAATATATTTACCTCTTTGTTTGACTTTTGAAAAACGTTTTATTTATTTTTGTTTCAAATATTTCATTCTACATTTGTTTATAAAGGTATCCACGTTGTCCAAATTGTACAAAGCACAATTGGACTTTTCTTGTTGAAATAGAGACCACTGAACAGTTTTTAAAAGCTTCTCACTTCATTGAAGGACACAGGAGGAATTTCAACCTCTGCATCAGCCTCCATTTTATTCAGATCTTCCTCTTCATTCTTCTTTTCAGTTAAATTGGCCAGAATATCTTCATCTGTCATGGGTTGTGATGTCATAACATTTTCATCAATTCGAACGTAATCCTCAAAGGACAGGGGAGAAATTATTCCTCCTTTTTCAGCTTCTTCTGTCACATCGTCCATTTCTGTTTCATCTGCTTGTGCAACATCATCTTCTGAAAAACCATCATGCCTGAAACTGTTTTTTATAACAGTGGGAGTAACAGAGTTCCATGCACTTCTTAGGAAATACATTGCTTCTAACAGATCGATGGAAAATGGTGTATGTTTGCCAAAGCATTCAATAAGTTTTTTGATTACTTCTTTTCTGTAGCGAGTTTTTAAGCACTGAATAATACCTTGGTTGCATGTCTGAAGCTTTGCTGTAGTATTTGAAAAGAGTGGAACACATTTTATTGATTTTAGCCCTTTTTACATCTTTGTGGGCTGTACAATTGTCCAACAAAATGCATATCTTTCTCTTTTGATTGGTAAGTCTTGAGTCTAATTCTAATAACCATTTTGCAAAAATTTCCTTATTTATTCAAGCATTTTTAGTGAATGTGTACTGAGCAGATAGTCTTTACACACTTAAAGCAATGTAGTTTTATGAATTTTCCAATAATATTGATAGATAATTTTTCACTACCATCCATATTGCAGGCTACCAGTACTGTGACTCTTTCTTTATTACATTTTCCACCGGAACATTTCTCTGCTTTAAAAGTTAATGTAGGTGAAGGTTGTGCTTTATTAAAAAAACGCACTTTCATCTGCATTGAATATATTGCAGGGTGCATAATCTCTTTTAATAGCCGGACATTCTTTAGAGAAAAACAAATCTACACTACTTTGATTAACTGCAGACTCTTCACCACATAATCTTTTGGAGACAATACCATGGCGTTCTTTAAACCTTGACAACCATCCGTTTGAGCATGTAAAATCATAGACACCAAGAGCTTCTGCAAAAAACTTTGCTTTTTCTTGTAAAACAGCACCAGTTAAAATGATATCCTGGTTTCTAGCTTCTCTTATCCATTTTAATAAAGCAACTTCAATTTCTTCATTCTTAGCATTTCTCATTCGTTTTCTTTCAGATTCGAACTGATTGATAGCACAAGCCATTTCAATTTGTTCTCGATTCTTAATAACTGTCGAAAGAGTACTAGCAGGTATTCCATACTTTGCTGCAATGTCTGATTTTTAAAAATCCCATCACTAATGTCACATGAAATTTTCTGCTTAGTTCCAAACTAAGAGCTTCTTTTCCCACTCATTTTCAAAACTAGAGGTCCAATACGACTAGAATTCAGTCAATAAAATATTTCTAGCAAAGAACTTTATTCACATCAAGTGATCAACAATGTGCTAGCAATGAAATGAATTGCACACAAAAGAATTTTAACATCAGCAGAGGAAAAATGCAACTCTTTTCTCTTCTTCCACGATCACCACTACTCCACCTCTCTTCACCCATCTCAGTTCCAAGGACAAACGCATAGCCTCCCTCATTCAATTCAGAAAAAGCGTAAACTTGTTTCAAGGTGAAAGGTCACAACAAGGAAATTTTTTTATTAGATGCAATATTTACTTTGTCTTAAACAGGAGAAGCTTGTCTTCACGTTCGTATTAAACAGTGCAATTATTATTATTTTCCAAGATAACGTGATGGGGAAATTATTTTCCTTCACCTTAAGTGAAATTTCATATTAAGCATTTTCGTCTTAATGAGGTTTGACTGTATTCAGTTTAGTTTAGAGGAAAACCGAATTGCATCTGATCCTGTATCTCAGATGATAATTTAAAAAAGTTTCCCCCCCCCCCCTTCCCCCCGTTCTTTTTCTTTAAAAAAAAAAAATTGTGATTTTATAATACAAATACAAAAAGTGGCAAATTGGGGAAGTATCATAAACAGTAAAATAAGATGTGCATTTTCATGCAACAGTTTTTATTTATTATTTTTGTGGCAAATACGGATCCCCCCCCCCCCCCCCCCCCCCTCTTTTTTTTTTTGAGTGAGAATGCAACTATTTTGGCTGTTATTTTTTTCATCTTAGGCTATTAAAGCAACTATTTTTGATGCCATAAGGTAGTGGCAGCACTGTATTCTGTACATTCGTGTGCATTTTTATTTATTTTAAAGGCTTTACACCACATCAAACTTCAACTTTCATGTCTGCAAGCTTGAGATCAAAGTATTTGTTAATTTTTTCATATATAATTACAAAATTGTTTATATTTTTAATGACATGCCTAAGTTGAAGAAGTTAAGTATATAATGTTATGTATATATCTACTTGAAATTGTCAGGTATAGTGTTAGAATTCTCATTAGAGATCATATTGATTAGGGATGCACCGAATAGTGATTTTGACCGAAGATTCGGCCTACAGGTGAACCGAATATTCAGCTAGCCGAATAGTAACTGCTAGGCCGAATACTGAAGATTCGGCCAGCCGAATAGTAACTATTCGGCCGAATACCGAATATTCGGCTTGTCAAATAATTTTTTATTTCAAAATTTAAAGGCATTAAAATGTTAAATTTTAAAACAATTTTACATAATATTTAAAAGAGAAACTTTCATTTTGATAAACAAGAGCTTTTTTCAAGTAAACTTTATGCTGAAAAAAATCTGCTTTGAGTTATTTAAGAAGAGGATAGTTATAAAACTTTTTTAATTAATAAAATTTTAAATTTCATGGCTTCTTCTGTGAATTAAAACAAATGAATAAAATTTTCTTAAATTCTAAAACAAACATTTTTAAATCAAAGAGACATTGTGAAAAAATTGGAAAAAAAATTGTACAGGATCATAAAGGTCAAAATTAGCACTAGCCACCGGCCACAGGGCCGGTAAATGAAAAATAGTGGCTAGTGAAAAATTGTCTATCAGTGGCCGCCTTCCAGCCACTTTTTTACAAGGAGATAATAAAATTTGCTTGCATTTCATCAAGAGTTCTACTTTTTTGGTTCCAATATATTTATATTAACACATTTATTTGGGCTACTCAGTTTTAGATTAATACTTAAAGAAATTTTACTGTTTAGCATTTTGAAATAAAAAAGTGGCCGCTAGTTTAAAGAAAGTGGTCACTTAAAAAATTACTCCTACTGGCCAGTGGCTGCTAATGAAATTTCCTAATTTTGATATATTATTTGTTTGTCAGGAAGAGACAAGTAAAGAAGTCAGGAAGAGTAAAAGTAAATAAATAATACAATCTATTCAAATTTTATTTGGTAGCAACTCAGCAAGAATAACTGTTCTACTCTCTTTGATTAAGCAAGGAAGTTTTTAAATGCATACTAAATCGGTGTCTGGAGTGGACGATCATTTTCAGAGGACGATCATTTCTTAAAATCTTAGCAAGAAACAGATTATTTACTGGACAATGTTCAGAAACTTGCATTTGTACATAATTAATTCCTATGAAAATCCTCGTGATTGGTTAATTTTCTTATATGATACTTAACAAACAGCTAATAAATAATGTAAACATACTCTCTTTTATTTAAATATATGATTCTGTTTCTAATTATTCTGAATATCTTTATAAGTTGACTGTTAAACGTAGAAGTGGTATAAGGTTTTTAAAAATATGTTTTAAAAGTTTTTTTTAAGTATTCAGTTGGGCCGAATATTTCGATATTCGGCCAGACCGAATATTCGGTATACCGAATAGTTTGATATTTGGCCAAACCGAATATTCGGTAACATTGCCGAATAGGCCGAATACATACTGAATATTCGGTGCATCCCTAATATTGATACAGTACAAAGTCTCGGACACGGACATGTGAAATTTGGAATTTTCAAAATCCGGGCAGTTTGCTAACTACTGCTTTTAAAAAAATTTATTTTATTTTTTTATTTTTATTTTTTAAAAATGTATTATAAATTTGGAATTCTTAAAACTGCGTCGAAAACCTCTCCACTCTTCTAACAATTTTTAAAGAACAAAGATATTCATACTCTTTTCATTCCACATGTCTAGTTTCGACAAAATGATCTTACGGTCTGTTCATCCATAATGCTTTTCCAGGCCTGCGATACCCACATCAACATGCCTTGCCAGGATGACTTTTTAAAAAGCCGCGATGATTCAAAACTCTATTTTTTTTTCCTCAAATTCTATTCTTTTAAATATAAAAAGGACTTCGTGAATGTGTCAACAAGTTTGCATTAAAGTGCAGAAAAAAAAAAACTTAAAAAAAAAAACTATTTAGTTGCAAGCAAATAAAAAAAGAAAGAATGAAAAACCAATCTCTTTATGTAAATTGACCGATTTCTTTCAAATTTTCAGCAAGTTGGAATAATAGTAAATTAGGCTGTGTAAAAAATTTTTATTAAAATATAATCAGTTATTAGAAAGTAACACCTGCCAAAAATGCCCACTTTACAGAAACTGGAAGAAAAAGTAGGAAACTATTTGTGGTTTGTTTTTGTTTATTCACCTCACTCCATGAAATCCAAAGTCGAATGTTTACACAATCAGATCATCCTTGGGTGGATAACATGTTTTGCTATGCAGAAAGGAACCATGGATAGATTTTTTTTCTTTTTAACTTCTGTTGTAAATGTGTTTCTGATGTAATAGTAGGAGAGCTGTTGAACATTTTTGAGTAGGTATTTGAGGCACCCTGAAAATTTGTACAACACTTCTTTTGTAATGCCTGAATACAAAATCGAATGTCTGGCTGAAGGATCGTGGCCCAAAAACTGTGCCAGACACGTGTCAAGTGCCATTTGGCCCTTGATACGTGTCTGGCACAGTTTTTGTGCCGACTAAAGTGTCTGTCATTTTCAAAATATTTTTTTCTAAGCATAAATATTATTCTGCCTCAATCTCAGCATGCCTCAAATACCTTTTTTGGGTAGTCAAAAAATGGCACTTGACACGTGTCTGGCACAGTTTTTGGGCCGACTAAAGTGTCTGTCGTTTTCAAAATATTTTTTTTTCTAAGTATAAATATTATTCTGTCTCAATCTCAGCATGCATCAAATACCTTTTTTTTTGGGGAGTCAAAAAATGGCACTTGACACATGTCTGGCACAGTTTTTGGGCCACGATCCTTCAGCCAGACATTCGATTTTGTATTCAGCCATTACAAAAGAAGTGTTGCACAAATTTTCAGGGTGCCTCAAATACCTTCCCAAAAATGTTTAACAGCTCTTGGACTATAAATAATTCACAGGAAAAGAGGGTGTTCAATGTAAATTTTTTTTTTTTTTTTTTTACCTTAAAAAAAAATTCTCTACTAAAATATCTGCTTTACTATTATCGTTTTTTAGTATTGAAAATGTGTTGTCATAAATAACATACTTTTTTTGCTGCAAGGGTGTGTGTGTGTGTGTGGGGGGGGGGGGGGGGTTAGATTAATTTTTTTTGGCAAACTGAAAATGATCCGAAATTCAGAATTGCCGAGGTCCGGAGGGATTTAGATTTTGTACTGCAATGTGTTTCCAGTGTACTAATTTACTATTTAAATTATTGTTAAATTATCATAATTAAATTGATTTTTAATACATTTTTAGAGAATACAGAATTCCATAGTACTGTCCAGAAAGAAGCGTTAAGATTCCAGGATTCATTGGAATGGGACGATACACCAGAAAGTAAGCCTATAATTAAAGTTTTTGTTTTGTTGTAGTTTTATAATTAATTTTTATGCTTAAGTAATGATAAAACCCCTGACAGTCTATTACCTAAATGTGATTATATGCAGGGTGTCCCAAAAAGATTGAAACATGTTTTCATTTTTTTACCTGTTGGAAATACACACAACTCAAAATGCAGAAGGGTCCAAAATAAGATAGGAATTAAGATTATGTGGATCAAATAGTCCTTCAGTTCAGAGAAAAAGATTAACCAGCTTGATGTTATCAGATATTTTAGTGACACTTATAAGCAAGTTATCATTCATCATTTGTAGATTTTTTTTATGGGATACACCAATGTTGATTGCTATAAAGTCAGCTTTAACTGATTTGCCAAAAGAATGGTTGCTACCAATCTTTACTGATGGGCCAAATGTCAGGAAGAGTGTAAAAAACAAATTGCATGAAATTAACAATAATATTGAATGATATAGGTGCATGCACTCTTTGCAAAATCTACAATATGGTGTTGGATGTTTTTTACCTTGATTTTGAGATTGCTCTTGTTGATTTACATTACTTTTTTTAAAAGATCTGCTGTGCAATCTAGTGATTACTCACAGTTATGGGTATCACTTGGATTATTTGAATTTACTATCAAATTTTTGTTGTCATTTATCAAAAATATGAAATTTGTGGAAAAACATAGAAAATTCCATGAACAGTCACGTGGGAAAAATCCACAATTTTCGCCAATTGGTTTCAGGTAAAAAACTGTGAAATTTGTCAGTGCACCACCAGAAGAAACTGCGAAAAAACCCATGATTTTCTCTAATCGGTCGCAAGAAAAAGCCTCAAAATTTGCCTATGGTACAAGGAAAAAATCGTGAAATTTCCAAATCAGTTACGATTAAAAAAAATTGCAAAATTCGTAGATTAGTAGTGGAAAGAACTCACAATTTTCTCCAGTTGATCTCAAGAAAAACTGCAAAAATTTGCCTATTGGTTCAAGAAAAATATTGTGAAATTTTAAAATCAGTCACAGGGGGAAAAAAAAAAACGTGAAATTCTTTAGGGTATTGTCGGAAAAAATTGAATATTCGTCGATCAGTCGTGCAAAAAACCCCCGAGATTTGGCCAATCAGTCGCAAAAAGCGACAAAGTTTTCCAATCGACAGAATGAAAATATTGCGAAATTCACCGATCGCGATCTGTCGCGGTTAGTACGCAAAGTTCACCGATCTGTCACGGGTAGAACTCGAAATCAGTCAATTGGTTGCAGAAAAAAACGTGATTTTTACCAATCATTTACAAGAAAAGTGCAAACATTTCCCAATCAGTAGAAAGAAAATATTGTGGAATTCGCCAATCGGTCACTTGTAAAAATATGCAAAATTCCTCGGTATATCATCGGGAAAGCTGTGAAATTTGACGATCAGTAGCAGGGAAAGTGCACAATTTTTTCCAATCCGTCGCAAGAAGCTGGTGCAGAATTTGCTTATTGGTATGAGGAAAATTTTGCAAAATTCCCCAATCCGTCATGAAAAAAAAAAAAAAAATGTGAAATTCGTCAGTGGAACACTGGAAGAAACTGGAAATTCGTCGATCAGTCAAGGAAAAAAACTACAATTTTTGCCAATTGGCCACAAAAAAAAAAAGCTACAAAGTTTGCCAATAAGTAGAAAGTAAATATCGCGAAATTCACCCAACGGTCATAGCTAAAAAACTGTGAAATCCTTTAGTTGATCATCGGAAAAAATCAGAAATTCGTCGATCCAATCAGTCACAAGAAAAATAAAAAAATTTTCCCAATAGTTTCTTTCGTGTGAGTATGTCAGTGTTTTATGAAATGTCTTTTGCATTTCTATAAAAGATGCAATTGCACTTCTTCATACATAAGAAAATCTTCCTGTAACTTAAAAAAAAAATTCCACAGAATATTTTTTATCAGCTGAAGTTTGTTGCAGAACACTGCAAAGTATTCTGCTTTGGGGATTTGTACATTTATTTACCAAGCTATCAAATTTTGATGAGTTCAAACTAATTTTTATTTATTTTTAAAGAAATTAGCTATGGGTTCAGCTATGGATGATCTGATATGTTGGCAGCAGTTTGAGTACACATAGCAACATCGCACAGCTTGCTGCAAAGCAAAATGAATAGTATCTATTACAGATGTTATCCTGACTTTGGTGGCAATCATCTGTAATCACAATACCATTTCCCTTTGCACCAGGCTCTGTGATGTTGCTGAGTATAATTTATTTAACTGCTGGAAACAAGGGTATAAAAATCTAGGCTCCAGCGGGCAGTCTCTCACCACTAAATTTTATTAGTTTTAGTTGCTTAAATTTTATTAGCATTACAAAAAATTTAGACGAAAAATAACGAATAAAATTTAGTGGTAAGTAACTGCCCGCTGGCACCTAGATTTTTACGTCCCTGGCTGGCAACATGCCAGGTCATCTGCATCCATATCTGTTTAACCCTTTATGCCCTGACAGTACTTTAAAGTGCCATTAAAATAACTTGTTATAAAATTCATTTAATACATCGATCAGTTTCAGTAGTAATACTGTTTAGAATGAGTTATAGATACTTTACTTTATCTTGTTTCAAAAGCATTAATAATTGCACAAAACAAAAATATTTTGAAAAGGATGTTTTTTTATCTGCATCTTTTTACCTTTCATGACATTGAAAGTTTGTGGGATGAAAGTTTCAATATGAAAATATTTCTATTGTAAGAGCATTATGTTTGTACATTTCCTTATTCTATAAAATACTAAAAAAAAATATTTTAATTAAAAGATTTGAGTTTAGTTATAAATATTACACAAAATCCCTATAAATTCAAATTTAATTAATTTTAATAGGTAAAATTCTTCTAAAAGTTATTAAATGATTGTGTAAATCTTCTAATTTAGTTTTAAAAATTCACCCAAAATGCTTTAGAAGATGAAATTTTCATGATTTGGGACATAAAGGGTTAAGATAAGCAAGAAAATCCTTTTTTAAAGTGTTTCAACTTTTATCTAATTATTAAGGACATTTTTTCACAAACTCTCAATCTATATGATTCTATTAGAATCGGAAAATATTTTTTAAAGAAAGGTCGTTTATGTACAAAAAGATATGTGATTATGATTATAAAACGGTCATTTTCAATCTCTGTGCCAGAAATTGTTATTAAATTGCTTTTTTCATATGAATTAAAATTTTATTTTATGATTCATTGTTAGCGTAGTTAGTTCTTTGGCTATATTTTCTGAATATGTAATTTTACTTTTAGACATTAAGACACATGAAGATGATGAGTATAGGTGGGCTGGAGTAGAAGATCCCAAAGTTGTCATTACTACTAGTCATAGCCCTAGTGTAAAATTGAAACAGTTTGTCAAGGTAAGATAAATAATATTGATTTATATGCAGAAAAATGAAAAAGAGTTTTTATGTGTATTATGTATATAATATGTATGAGGTATGAGGTATTTAGAACTAGGGTGTCAACGATTTTAATTAGTTGATTTAAATCAGCGATTAAATCGTGATTTTAATCAACTGATTTTTTTAAAAAAATCATTGATTAAAATCATAAATTTTTTAAATGTTCAAAATAACATAAACAAAATCTAAACTGAACATAATTTGGAAAGCTTCTACGGGTATTTTGCCTTATGAATAAACGAAGAAAGAGCTTTAAATAAGTCTTTCTAAGCATATTCCTGTGTATTGTAAAAAATTTAAGTACAGTAAGTTTGTAAAAAGCATAGTTTTTAAAACAATTTCATATAAAATTATTTAAATCTAATATAAGTTGCAATGTCATAATTTATAATGAAATTATTCCTTCTTTTGTATAAAATAAGCATAGCAAGTATAATAAATTTCTACAAGGAAAAGAAAAATCATAGCAAGAATCTTATTTTTTCATTCCACTTTTGGAATAATAAATTTATAGCAAATATTGGAGTTAAAGAAGAATGAAAGAATAAGATCTGCTCAACTTTTATTGCAAAAGAATGTATCAGACAAAAAAAAAAAAAAAAAAAGTATAAAAATGTTAAGCACAGCAAGAGCCTCTACTTCAGTATATGTTGAATAAATGCTTTTTTACGTTGTAAACTCATATGCACCAAATAAAAAAATTAATTGGGGATTGAAAAGGCAGCAAAACTCTTTTCTAGGAAAAAAGAAAAAAAAAAAAAAAAAAAAAAAAAAGCTAATAACCCCCATTAAGAGGTAACAATGGTGTTATTTAATATTTTGAGGATTTAAAAAAAGACTGGCTATTCTTATATTTACTCTGCATATGTGTATGAATTGGTTTAACTTGTTTTCATATTTTTTTTGTTAGCATACACATACATGTGTGTAAGTTTAGTTTTAGGCGATTAACGATTAAACAGTCTAAGTACAAATGCAAAACGACCTGCAAATAATATTTGTTAGCTTTGTTATTTGTGCTACTAACTAAAGAAATTACTTATTGGCAGTTTTTATAAATTCTTTAATTACTTAATGTTTCTTCTAGGCCTTTTTTTTTTTTTTTTAAGGGTGCTGCATGCACCCTTCCCCTTTTGAATTGGCAAAATGCACCCTGCCTTTTTAAAAAATAGGGGAATTCACCTGTAGTTGTAGCCAGAGATTTCTTGTAAAAAATTTCCATAGTATTTCTAAATTAATGTGCCCAAGGTCTTAACTTTATTTCTTTAAAAAAAAAAAAAAAGAAAAAAAAACCCCAGGATATTATTAAAACATGTTATTTAATTGTATTTTTCAGTTTGTAATACTAAAATACTTTTTTTTATATTGTTACTAAACACATTACTAATATATTTCCTCGTGAAATAGCGCCCTTCTTCGGAACTAGCATCCTGTTCGTTTTTCTTTCTAAAATGAATACAATATTATCATTTTGATAATTGAAGCATAAAAATGTATAATATTTCCCTAATGAATGAGTTAATTGTTTAATAATTATTAATTTTAAGTAGCGCTCAGTAATTTAATATTAAATGCAGTTATTAATAATTTTAATGAATGTTAAATATCACTAGTATTTAATATAGTTTTACATAATTATTACAAAATACTAATGTACATAATGTTATTGTATGATATTAACTAATGAAACTACTAATTTGAAGTTTTTGCAATTTCTGCAATTACTAACTAATAATTACAATTTTATTAAAGTGTAAAAACATCCATTATGTTAGCAATTAGAGGTTTAATTGTTTTGGAAAAACCCTTAGTGCCTGTTCAGTATTTGAATGCTGGGAAAAAAATCATAAAAATCCAATTTAAATAAAAATCTGATTTTTTTTACACCCTATTTAGAACCAAACTGAATCAAGTCCATTTTTTTTTTTTTTGTTAAACAGAGTTTGAGATGAGTTCTTCCTGCATAGACTACAATGTATTCAATGCCATAACAAACAAAGTCTTTTGTTGAAAGTTTGAGCAGCAAATAGTGCTAGTTTCATAAGATTCTGAATGAAATGTACGAAAACTGATTAACTTTATTTCCAGTGTTTTTATGGACTTGATTCCCTTTGATCTTGAATGCCTCATATAATGCATGATTTTTGTATATGTCGGGGATTACTTAAAAGTTTTATTAATAGTAGAGATGCAACGAATATTTGGCCTGTCTGCTGAATATCAAGTCCATTATTCAGCCTTGGCCGAATAATACTGTAATAAATGTTTTTTTATTTACGCAGTATAACTTTTTAATTTGACAATTTATATTCATCATGTATAAGGAAAATTTTATTTGAAATTAACCAACACTTTTTTTTTCCCATTAACTTTCATACCCCGAATGGGTTTTATCTACCGATTTTTTATATAAGAGGCTAATTTAGGAATTATGTTAAAAAATTTTTATGCTGTATCAGTAAGTACAAAAAGTATCTGTAATAAGCTAACATAATCTGTTAAATTTAAAATTAATCTATTCAAAATTGTTTTAATACAGCTGTACAAGCAAATTCATTTTTTTTTTTTTTTTTTTTTTTTTTTATCATAATGGGAAGTTTAACATTTATCCCTTGTTACATAAAAAAAATATTTCTTTCAATAATATTTTGAATTATACCTATAAAGAACATAAATATATTATTGATTAGATACAGGTTTTTTTAAAAAGTAAAATACGCTTAAAAGTTAAATATAATTTAAGTGATTTTTTTAAGTGTGTTACTATTTCTTATTAAATAATGAAAGAAACGTAGGTGCTAAATGTTGGAGTTTTAAGTGGCGTGTTAAGCCAAAACACTCCATTCTCAGTAGCAGGAGTTCGCTGTCTCATATTTAAACAAATAGAAAAATAAATCTCCTTGTGGCTATGCTGCTTTTTATAATGGAAATAATTAAAGTCGTTTACCTTGAATCAGGGACCCGGAGCGCTTCGGAGCTGTGTTTTCCCTGGAGCTGGAGCCGGAGCTGGAGCTCTAAATTTTCTCCAGCTCCAGGGCTCCTTTAGTTTTTAATATTCTTTTAAATCTTTTTTTTTCAGTCTTTTGAATTTCTAGGATTAAAATATTTTAATTACATCATTATTCAGTATTTTAATTATATCATTTTTTAGGTTTTTATTATTATTATTAGAGAAGGAAACCTTCTCAAAACATGGTAACACTACTTTACTTCTACTTGAACTAAGTGACAACACTATTTGAAAACAAATATGGCCGCCTGTTGTTTACATGCGTAGTTGTACAATTTTGGCTGTTTGAAAAGTGTAGAAGAAATTTAAGATTTTTGTGTTTAAAATTCCACCAAACTTTCTGTTTTAAAAGCAAAAGCTAAAAGATGTCATATTTTCTGAACAAGCATTTCAAGTTTGATGAGAAGAAAAATGCATTTTGTCAGATCTTTAATGAAGGTAGAAAGTATTTGTGAGCAAAAAATTAAACGTGTAAATTAAAATCTGCAACTCAAAAGCGCGAAGTCGGAGCCGAGTTGGAGCCGGAGCTGGAGCCACAGTATTTTCTCTAGGAGCGGAGCTGGAGCTGGAGCATCAAAATTTGTTCGGCTCCGGGTCACTGCCTTGAATTCATCAATATCGCGATGACTCGTATGACATCATCCGTGTGGCAAGGCGAGGGATTATCCAAGTGCTTCTTTAAGAAATTATTTTATTTTTTGTGAAGCATTATTTATCTGTTAAGGAATTTTTGAGAACTTATATCCATGGAAGCTGTAATATAATTTGGATTAGTCATGTTTTGATGATAAAGAAAGATCCAAATTTAGGTTTAAATACTTATAATTAAACATATTACTGGAGTATAAGAAACTCCGTGTTAATAGAGAGGCTACATTATTAAAAAAGAAAAGTGTGGAATACATAAAGCTGCTGGAAACACACACACACACACACAGAGCTTGAAAAAAATATATAATCCGTTATGATGTCTGGCGAGAGTCATAAAGTACATATGGTTTTGAGAGTTACTCTAGTGGATGCAATATCAGTCATTATCAAACGCGGAAGTAAAATAGTTTGTAAATTGCTTATTAAAGTGTTCTGCGTTTAGTAACAAGTTCTTTCTTTTCTTATTTAATTGCTTTTAGTAGTTGCTGAAAACATCTGGGGGATTAAATTTAACACTAAATTCTTTTAATTAGTATGCATTTACGTTTTACATATTTTTTTCAAGAATAGCATTGTAATGTTTATATTTGCCTTAAAAAACACTTAAAATGTTTTCAGTAAACGTAAATTGCGATGCAGAAATAATAATTCAGCATTCTCAGGTGATGGTCTATTTCTTTTTTTTTTTCGTAAATGTTACCTGTATCTGAAAATAATGAGTGGCAACATTCTTCCATGTGCACAATTTGGCGAATAGTTTAACGATTTGTATAATTTGGAGAAATTGGTCGACTGGATAATCAAGTAGTATACATTTTTCTTAACCTGGTCCAAGCGATAAATCGCTAAATGTTGTATCTATTGAAATATTTCATATTGAATTCAATTTAGTATTCAAGTATTATGAACATTTATTTCATGTTTAAATTAATTATTTTTATTATT
This sequence comes from Maratus speciosus, assembly GCA_963932465.1. Classification (NCBI taxonomy): domain Eukaryota; kingdom Metazoa; phylum Arthropoda; class Arachnida; order Araneae; family Salticidae; genus Maratus; species Maratus speciosus. The sequence goes on from OZ010793.1 coordinate 140,205,405, forward strand.
TAAATTTATCTCTCATTAAAAGGATTTTTTTTTGTTCCTTTTGTAATTAAAAAATAAGTTTTTTTTTCTTTTATTTTGCGAGATGTTTACATTATTTTCTAACTGATATAGCCCTTTCCATTCTTTAACCAACGATAATATCGGCAAAATATAATCACTGGCAACACTTTCGTGGAAAATATCAATAAAATATGAAATTTATTACCAAAAATCATAATTATCTCTGTATATTTGATGCATAAACCACCGCAGGAATATTCTCTATCGAATGATACAATCTGAAAAAAAATTCACCAGGTAGTTTTTGAAAACACTCGAGCCGAATTATATGATAAGGGAACAATGTATTTTTTTTTTGCTGTATAGTATGTATAATATATAAATAATGTAATGTCGCATATATTATACTTTTGAAAAAAACCCGAAAAAGCCCATGTGGATTGGGTTAAAAAAAAAAAAAACAGGTTTTTGCGAATTCTGATTATGAGGGGCTTGTTACTTTTGAGAGAAAGAAAAGAGAAAAGTATATCTTGGTAGCAGAAAAGAATAATTATATTTTAATAGAATGAATAGTTATATTTTAGAAAACAACCTTTTTCTTTACATACAGAATGTAAATTTACTAAGTTTGAGTTGAATGAGAAAGGATATCAAAAGACAGAGGACACATGCAAGTTCTTATTTTTTGGGGGTGTGAAATTATTTTACTAAAATAAATAAAGTTTCATTTTTACAGAGGTAATGATTTTCTATTTTAGATAATGTATATATAAATTACTAGAACTATCTATGGATTAAATAAAAAACTATGAATTAAATTATTACAGTGGAACCTGCCTAAAGTGACCACCCTCGGGGGCCTGCTAAAATGGTCACTATATAGAGGTGGTCACTTTATAAAGTGTCTTTAAAAATGGCATATTAAAAATTTTTGTCTTCTCAAAAAATAAAACAAATTAAAATACATGTACGTAAAAATGCTCTACATTAAGTAACAAATTGATTAATTAATAATTATAATAACAGAATTACTAATTTAAAATATACTACATAGAAGATAATTAACTTAAAACTCATTAATACGCATTTTTATTTTGATTGTAATTGCATAATGATAAAGTTTTTATAACTTGCAGCAATAAACTATGCATTAAAAAAAATATACAAACTTTTATGAAGTTTCGTTTACAGCAAAAAAAATCAGAATTTTTTAGTTGCTTAAAACACTTCTTTTCAACAATTATGTTTTCAGTCATGTCTCCAAGTTTCCGCAATTAATCCAGCATTGGTGGACCAGTTATTTAAGGTATTACGCTTTCATTTTTTTGCACACCTTTAACATTTCTGCGATGAAAATTCCATCATTTTTTTAAATTTCAACTTCATCTTCACTAACACAATCTTCTTAATTTATTTTTTATTTTTAAACATATCTTTTTTATAGATGAAAATAAAAATTTCGGAAAATGGTCACTTTAATCTTTTAATTTGAAAATTTTCGGCATGTAGGAAATAGGATGGTCACATTTTACAGGTTCAAATAACATTGACAATGACAGGCTATCTGGTCACTTTACACTATAGACAGGTGGTCACATTATCGGACAATTCTCATATTATTTTACGTGAGCATGAGTAAAATTTTGGAAAATGGTCACTTTAGCCAGGTGACTACTTTACCAAGGTGATCACTTTAGCAGGTTCCACTGTATTTACATTTTTGGAGGTCAAATGTAATCTTATTGGCATCAAAGTATTTAAAATATTACAAAAAATACATTCCGCTGTTATGATTTTTGAACATTAAAACAAAAAATTAATTTCAATTAGTTCTTAATTTAATTTTTGATTTAAAAAAAAAAAAATCTGTATTCGGCCAAATCACTATTCGTTGCATCCCTAATTAATAGTATAATATGAATTTTATTAACCCCTTGTAGACAAGCGACACATATACGTGACACATAAGTTGACAGAATCCTTTATTATTCCCATCGGTTATTTTCTATAGTAAATTTTTCCTTATTTAATCAGGGCACTTTTAATTATTATAACCCGATTTAATTATGCAAAAAAACGGTGATAATAGATTAAAAATTCACTAAAAGACACTCACCATGAAAGTATTATATTTATTTTTAGTTCCCTATGTATTCCCAATGTATAGGGATATACTCTATTATTCTGATGTATATACAGTAGGCTCCTTAAAATCGGCCCATCATCACAGATGTAAAAAATGAAATTTTCAGTTCAGATGTACGGACAAAATTACAGAATTTTTTAGTTTTCTATTGTTCCATATGTATTTTAATATGTAATTCTGGATAATATTACTGAACTCATGGTTTTTCATGAAAGAAATATAAATTTATTTTTGAAAAAAATCAAGATATTGCTGGTATCACAATCTTTTTACCAAATATATTTATGTAAATCATGCTTATTTTGGTTATTAAGACTGGCTAAACCTGAAATAAAACTTCCTAAAACTAAAGATTTTAATGTGAATTAATGTGTACCTTTATAAGGAAAATTTCATTGAATAATTCAAGGAAAATGTATCTCTTCTTTATTATGCATATTTAATTATACATTATTAATTATTTACTTGACCTTTACTTTTAATAATTTAATATATCTTTCTTTTTATCATTTTAGTTTATTACTTTACTTAATTATTTTAACATTTTACTGCATTGCAAGCATTCATTGCAATTTTGATTGAAATATTACATTCAAATTACTGTTTAAAAAATGTAAACAAAGCAATGACCAGAAATCTGCAAAATTCTAAAATCTGCACAACCTCTGGTCCCAAGGAGGAAGTCTATATTGTATAATCTGCCTGTTTCATACAAGAAAATTTTATCAAAGTTTGCATGTGTGCATTATATGCATTATATTGATGAAAGATTAATAATTATAATAAAATCATGATTGTAAGGACTCTCACGTCTAAATTAATGAACATGGTATTTATTTACAAAAAAATACTGCTCACCACCCCATTGCATGAAAATTACTGGTCGATATAATTTACAATGTAGTTTTTTATTTTTATGCTACGTGCCTCATAAAGGTTTCTTAGAAAGAAAAAAAAGGCACATAATGCAGCAAATATATCTAAAAATAGAGTTTCAAACTTTAGATGCACGTTATATATCGCAATATATGATATATTTCCTTATATGACCCGTTGATTTTGAAAGTGGGACAAGTCCATTTTGTGAAAAAAATTAGTTGAAGTTAAATCTTATTACAAATTTACATAACATTTATGTTTTTAATCAATTTATGATAAATATTTCTTAAATATTAATACAGTAGACTCCCTCCAGTCCGCGACCCTAAAATCCGCATATTTTTTCAGATGTAAACAGTGAAATTTACAGTTAAGGTGCAGGCACAAAATTCAAGATGGCGCCGAAATCAGCGACTACCGCCATGTTTTTTTTACTCAATTTTTTGTTAATTATTCTCTTTTGGCTATTACAGCTGATTTATTACTAAATAAGTTTATACTATTACTTTTGATTTTTATATAAATTAGCATATCTATATCAAAAATTCCAGGGCTCGAAATGGAAAAATCTACGAAACAGAACGCTATTTAAAAATTATTTTTGCCAATTTTTTTTTTTTTTTTAAAGTATAGACAAATTTATTTCTAAACATACAAAGCAAAAAAAAAAAAAAAAAAAACCCATTCAAGGCTCTAAATAACAATGAAAACAGTAACAGAGAGCGCAATAAGCTATATTAAACAGTAACAATGTTTCAATAAAAGTATGAAACGGAACGATATTTACCATAATTTTACGAATCGGAACTTTATTTATCATAATTTCAAGAACCAGAATATCGCTCCGATTTGTTCCAGTACATTTCGAGCCTTTATTGTATTTTCTGTAGAATATTAGCAAGTGTAAACTGTAGTGGAATTGTTTACTTTTCTTCCGTTCGTTTCCTCGTGTTTCAATATTTATTATTTTTTCAATATTACGTACGCATTTTAATATGTAATTCTGATTAATACGACTAAATGCAAGCTTTTTTATGAAGAAAAATATACTAATTTACTTCTGAAAAAAATCTAATGGCCCTGTTTTGTATATACAGTAAAGCGCTTATCTCTTATCTATGCGTATAGGCAACTGAGAAAAATCTTGAGAAAGAGGAAATGCGCGAAGCATGGCAAATAAGATATAAGTTTTGTTTTGAGATCGCAGCGTGAAAGAGGTATCGACGTCAGTTTTCATCAGTGTTGAATTCAGACACTTTTTTCCAGGAGGGATTTCTGTGGCTCCGGGGAGGGGGGGGGGGGGGGGAATTGCACTTTTTGACCATTGAAAACACAATCTCAAATCTTCTGAGGGGGAGTATCTCATTGCTCCGGGGAGGAATGTCCCCCCAAGCCACCTCCTGAATTCAACACTGGTTTTAATCTAATGATTTTTATTTATTTATTTTTAATTTTACGTATGTATTTTAATATGTAATTCTGATTAATATGACTGAACTCAAGTTTTTTCATAGAGAAAATACGCATTTATTTCCGAAATAAATAAAGATGGCGCTAATATCATCGGCGATCGCGATCGTTTTCCAAAATATTTTTTAATTAATCAAGCTTTTTCGTTTATTAAATCTGGATAAACATGGCATAAAATTTCGTTATTGATGCAGATTCTTCATCAGAAACTGAATCTGATGAAGAACTTGAAAAAATTAATCTTGAAGAAGGTCTAGCCATAGGAGAAAAATATTTGAGCTTCCTGAAGCAGCAGAGCTTTATATCTGAGCAACAGATAATGAATCATCAGCAGCTTCAGGATGCAATAACAAAAGAACGAAACAAAAAATTAAACAAACAACCATTTTATCCATGTTTCAAAAATATAAAATAAAAAAATAAGTAAAGTTTGTAAAAAAAAATAAGAAAAATTTATTTTTCCTCATTATTATGTATATTTAGTATTGTATGTTTGTATTTAGTATTATTTATATGTATATTTATATATTATTTTATATTTATATTATATTGTATATTTATATGTGCATTTAGTATTGTATCTTAATTATTATTTACATGACTTAATTTTTAATATTTTTCTAAATTTTTTATTTTGCATAATTATTTTATTTAATAATTACTTACTTTTAAACTAATAAATTATTTTAATGTTTTACTTAATTATTTTAATGTTTCACTTTATTGTAACCATTCATTATAATTTCCATTGCTCAACTACCAATCAAATTAATGTTCAAAAATGTAAACAAATAAATGACCAGAAATCCGCAAAATTCTAAAATCCGCACAACCTCTGGTCCCAAGCTGTGCGGATTTGAGGGAGTCTACTGTATACCTTTTTACTAGTAATTTATTTGGTCAACGATATTTCAAATGTGTTGATATTGAAAGTGAGGAAAATTTACTTTAATTTGAATTATTTTTTATGCTGCACAATAAGATTTTCATCATGAATACTTTAAAAATCTTCACTATCTAAATTAATAAATATATAATTATCTATACAATTTATTACTGAACGTTTTTTCCCTATAAAATTAAATTTATTTTTTGTTTTATTGTAGCTTTTTTAAACTTTCGTTATCAGGCTGATGATACAAAATTTTCATATTATACAGTATTCAATTTTCTTCTTTTTTAAGTTTTAAACAAGAACAAATTAAGCAGTTCAACTAGCGTTATGCAGTAGTAGCTCCAAATTAGTTAAAAAGTGTTAGTAACTTTTAATTTGTCTATCTATCCCGTATCTCATCTCTGTTTTCCAACTTTCTGAAAAATGCAGAAATATTTACGTAGTTTTAAATTTTATGAGATTGGTATCTCTATAATAAATAAATAATATAATTCAAAAAGTGTTTTTCAGTATAACGGAAAGTTAGATTTTTTAAGTTAGAAGTTAGATAGTTTGCCTGATATGATTTGCAAAAAAGGGAAAAATCCCTATAACTATTCGAGTATTATGGTAATTTTATTTCCAGGATAGAAATCTGAAAAATGCACCATATACTCTGGCATATAAACATACAGTTCTGATACAAGAAATTCATAGAAATTGTACATAGAAATTGTACATAGCACATGTGAACACATGCATAAATAAGAAAAAAATAAATTTTTGTGTATAAAAACTGTGATGAAAACTAATTAGATGACCTCTTTCTAGTTGTGTGAATAAATCAATAAATGTTCCAACATAGATACAAGTAATTACTCGTAAAATTATACACTAATATACCTACTCCTTTTGAGTGAAGCATAGCAAAGCTATGTTATTCTTTAAATAAGTTATTGAATATTTCTGTTTTTTGCTAAATGTTATGCAGTGTTAGAGATCTGCCCGGGCCCGGCCCGACTCAGAGAATAAAAAATTCGGCCTGGCCCGGTAAAAAAGTTAAAAGTTCGGCCCCAACCCGGCCCGTAGAAAAAAATTTATTGGCATGGCCCGGTATAACAGTTAAAAGTTCGGCCCGAGTCCGGCCGGGAAAAAAGTTAAAATCTCGGCCCGGCCTGAGTGAATTTCTACAAAACACATATTTTTACGTTGATTTGGTTAAAAGTTTGTCTCGTACGAAGAGTTCAATCCAAAAATATTTATCTTAACTTTTATTTTCATGTTTATAATCTTCATTTTTATAGAAGGGCCGCAGGGTGCAATATTTATTTTTTTAATGAATCTCTATTTCTTGTATGTAAATGTTTCAGTTATCATTAATATTGTTAATCCATATTCCATGTATTAAAATGTTAAGAATCTGAGAAATACTATACAGTAAAATCTAAGACTGAATTGCATAGAAAAGAAAAAAAAAATGTGTTATAGACAAGTTCCCTTCTTAGCAGTTGTAAATGTATATTCTTTTCTTACTTAGTAGTATATTAATTTTGCATGGATCAACACGTTTTTCAGTTTAAAACAAGAGTTCGTCATAGACAGGTTCTTTTTCACATGTTTTACTATATTTTAATAAGTGTAGAAATCTACTATTCTTTTAAAAGAATGAATTTGAATGTTTAATTGTTGAATAATGGCGATTTAAAAATGTATGCATTTTTTGAAAAAAAATTTGTGCCAAGCCGAATTTTACAGACCTTTGAACGGACCAGGCCACGTCGAGACAATGATTTTCATACAGGCTGGATCAAAACTAGGAATGAAAATTTTGGGCCGTGAAGATTAGGAATGAAACCAGTACCCAGGTCTGTGCAGAAAAAATAAGTTAAGCCCGGCCTGAGCCTTCAGAAAAAAGTATGGCCCGGGCCCTGTGAATGAAAATAGGCCCGAGCCCGGGCTTCGGGCCATGGACCGGCCCATGCAGATCTCTATGCAGTGTGTATAACAAAATTGTGCATTGTTTAAAAAATTGGTAAAATTGTGATATAAAAAATTGGTGATTATCACAGTACTACTTATCAATTTTTTTGGCCAAGAAAATTTTATTTTCATAAAATAAAGTATCTTACAAATACTTAAATATTGGCTAAGAGAAAATAAATATGTTTAACCCTTAAATGCCTGATTTTTCAAAAATCATTGTAATAATGTTTTTCGGCTTTCATTTTTTAAATAAATCATGAGAAAAATACTTTAAAAAATCATACTTTGTTTTAAGTATGGTTTACGGCTAAGAAAACAGTTTGTTACTAATTGCAGTACTAGGTCTTTAATTGAAAAAATAATTTTCCTTGATAAAATTCTATAATATTAAACACACAAGAATTTTAGGAACTATAATAAGAAATAAATTTTACTTGCTCTCTGCAGAACAAAATAGGATATTTCGCAAGCTTCTAAACAAAACAACAACAACAAAAAAAAAAACAAGTCGCAACAATTGAAAAAATAAATCTATCTTTATTCTTAAACAGCACAAGTGTTGCCATCTAGATGTTGAAAATCGATTTAATAATATTTTCAGAAAGTATTTGATTGGCAACATTAGGCATTATAGCTACAATATTATTCTAATAGTATTTTAGAGCCTAAATTGGGTGTGTTGCCGAAAAGCAACACCCGGCATTTAAGAGTTAAAACTGGAAATCATTAAAGAATAACAAACATATTGGTTTTTACAGAAAGCCATCACTTTTAATTGTTATCTAACTTCCAGTAAATTAAAACTGTGAAGCAATCCTAAAAAACATTGAATTTACAAGGGTAATTAAATTGACTAGGACATTTTAACATTGACAAGGGTAATTTAATTTTAAACTTAAGAAAAAATGCATTCATAGACTTAAAAAATAAACTTGTGAACTGTTCACATTTCCCCCCATATGTTCTGTTCACAAGTGCCCATCTACCAACTTTAGTCTAACGTATATATATATATATAAAGATATTTTTAATTGAAATAAGGAAACAAAACTTTTTGTAGACTTACCTAATTAATGCCACTATAGAATGCAATGCTGATATTCTACTTTAAAACAAGTCTTGAATGAATTTTTACTTCAATAACTTTAGAAGACTTACCTTACACCTTCTAAAACAAACAAATTACAACTACCAGAAATCAAAATGGCTCATTGTTCTAAAAATTCAGCCAAAAGGTGGTACCAGTACTGTCATCTATTGATAATTTTTTGAATTTTTTTATTTCAGCTTAACTGAGTGAAATATGTACTGTTCACATATGCACCTGTGTTCACATCTGCCCCCCTCTCCCCTACACAAGCAATATTTTCAATATTTATACAACTTATTTAATCTAATCAAGCCATTTGTTTATTTTTATATGCACACAGAAGTAAATTGCATAAAAAAAAAGAAAAAAAACAATAATATAAATTTTATTTTTAGGAATTAAGATTAGTTTTCCCAAATTCTTTGAGAATGAATCGTGGTAATTATGATCTGAAGCATTTGATGGATGCATGTAGAGCTAATGATGTCACAGATTTTGTAGTTGTTCATGAAACTAGAGGCAAGCCAGGTAATTTATTTTCATCATTAATTTTTTCACTATCATATTTTTAAAAAGAATGTAATTATAGAATTATTTTTGTCTGTTTTATATGCATGTTCTGTTTTGAAGATTTTTTTTTTTTTTTTGTGTTGTTGTTTATAAAACTCATTTAAATTTTCTACAAAAAAAGTAATGGTAAATTATAAAATGTAATATTTGTGATGCAATATTAAGTTTGCATTTCATTAAAAATTTTACAAGTCAGCTTGATTTTGCTAATCATAAAACTAACCGTGAGCCAGTCAACAAGGAAATGTGAGTCAACTGATAAAAAGTATGAATTGATTTTTAACAAACCACTAAAGGAAGCTAGTCAGATGTGTCAATCCCAAAACTTTGTTCTATCTCATACATGTTAATACTTCCTGAAAAATGCAGCATATCAGCGCCACCTGTTGGGCGATTTACACCAAAAATTAAACAGCACTAATTTATATCAGGGACTAATTTAATCTGAAGTTTGATGAAAATTCATGCATTTGTTCTATTGTGATAATCATGAATAATGCAGCACGGCAGCGCCACCTGTTGTGCGATTTTCACCAAAAAGTAATCAGCACCAAATTATATCATGGACTAACTGAATCTGAAGTTTGATGAAAATCTGTGCAGTAGTTCTTGAGATATACAGACCTGCCAACTGCTACGAAAAAAATCGTAGTTGCTACGATTTGGACCTATAAACTACGATGCTACAAAAATCGGTTTTACACTACGATTTTTTGCAAAAAACACATTTGTAGTTTCTAGTTGCGATTTTTATCCGCACAGCATATTTTTCAGGAGTGATTCTGTTGCAAAATTTCTAAAATTTCAAAGTATTCCTTTCCTAAAGTTTTAAAAAATTGGCCATTAGTCCGAAAATTCAGACATTAAAAAATGCTCATGGGGAAAAAAAAATCTGGGCTGCAAAACAAACTTTTGAACATTAAACACTCTCTTTATGTATATTAACCACGAGTGAATCGTGTTTCTGTAAATATTTATACAGGAATTTGCTTCCTTAGAAACAAGGTGCCATTTTAAGAATTTCTGGAAAGGAGGGGGGGGGGGTGTTCTTTGAGGGGCAAGGTTTGAAATAGTGTGCAAAAATCGCACAATTTGTGATAAACTACTGCGAATTTTGACAAATGACCATATAAAAAAAAAATCAATTTCGTCAATTGGTCGCAGAAGAAAATAAATTTCGTTAAAGGATCGTGGTAAAAACGCAGTGTGGATTTTAGGGGGTGGCCGGGATGGGGGGGGGGGATGTCCCTCTTGGAAGATTTGAGATTTTGTTTTCAATCGTGTGAGTTTTGTCAAAATATCGCAGAAATAAAACACTAATTTTGTCAAAAGATCGTTAAGAAAATGCAAATTTCATCGAAAGATCAGTAAGAAAATGCAAATTTCATCGAAAGATCAGTAAGAAAATGCAAATTTCACCGAAAGATCAGTAAGAAAATGCAAATTTCACCGAAAGATCAGTAAGAAAATGCAAATTTCACCGAAAGATCAGTAAGAAAATGCAAATTTCATCGAAAGATCAGTAAGAAAATGCAAATTTCACCGAAAGATCAGTAAGAAAATGCAAATTTCACCGAAAGATCAGTAAGAAAATGCAAATTTCACCGAAAGATCAGTAAGAAAATGCAAATTTCACCGAAAGATCAGTAAGAAAATGCAAATTTCACCGAAAGATCAGTAAGAAAATGCAAATTTCACCGAAAGATCAGTAAGAAAATGCAAACTTTCACCGAAAGATCAGTAAGAAAACGCAAACTTTCACCGAAAGATCAGTAAGAAAACGCAAACTTTCACCGAAAGATCAGTAAGAAAACGCAAACTTTTACCGAAAGATCAGTAAGAAAACGCAAATTTTCACCGAAAGATCAGTAAGAAAATGCAAATTTCACTGAAAGGTCAGTAAGAAAACGCAAACTTTCACCGAAAGGTCAGTAAGAAAACGCAAACTTTCACCGAAAGATCAGTAAGAAAACGCAAACTTTCACAGAAAGATCAGTAAGAAACCGCAAATTTTCACCGAAAGATCGCAGAAAGAAAACATTAATTTCGTCAAAAGGATCGCAGAAAAAAACGCAAAATTCGGCAAAGGATCGTGGTAAAAAATGTGAATTTCATCAAAAGTTCATGGTAAAAAGTGTGGATTTCAACAAAGAATCGTGATAGAAAAATGTGAGTAACGATTGCGGAAAAATTGTGAATATCCTGGAATAATCAGAGGAAAAAAAATCCCGAATTTTGTCAAAATTTACTGCACTGGGCTAAAAAATTGGAACCAGGCTCCTTTTACAAATGTAAAAAAATGCAAAGCAACTCTAAAAATCGTATAAAAATTTTCAAAGGAAAAAATTTACTATATTGAGTTGAAAGACTGAAACCTTATTCCTTTTACGAATGTCAAAAGATGGCTGTGTGTAACACGAAAAACCAACTAACCAACCTCCAGATTAATTTAAATTTTGTGTGCTACAATTTCTCATTTTCAAAGGTTGGCAAGTCTGGATATAGCAGTTGTGAAAAATGCAGCATAACAGTGCCACCTGTTAGGCGATTTACCCCAAAAAGTAATCAACACCAGTTTATATCAAGGTCTAACTAAATCTACAGTTTTGTGAAATTCCGCGCATTAGTTCTTGAGATAGATCGCCCACAAAATTTTTGTCACATACAGACTCGCATACAGAGATTTTCTAAAAACCTTTAAATTGTGTTCAGAACAATCTAAAATGTATAAATTCCTCGAAAACTGGAAGTCGAAAATTTTCACAAATCCAATACTTTCTTCTTATAAAGATAGAAGAAAGTTTAAAAAAAAAAAAAAAAAAAAAAAAAAAAAAAAAAAAGAACATTATACACATTAGTGGGTGCTGTAGTTGGAGACTTTCTCTAGCAGTTGAGCTACCACAAATAAACATTATTAAACATGGATATATTATTATTGTCTATCTTTCATTTTGTCAAAACTTTTAGCATCTTAGATGGAAAAGTTTGACAGTTTAGTCACATAACATACTTTGTTTTCAATCAGCTGTGAAAGGTAGGGTTAATATAAGAAAATATAAAGATTGAAATAAAATCTATTCTTTATAAATACAGGTTGCAATTGGATTTCTGTTATCTCAGCAGCTGAAAGGGAAAAATATGTATTTAGTGGCTGAAAATTCATAAAATTCAAAGTATAACTAAGTTTTGGGCATACAAAAATGGAATTTTTACAGTTTTACTTGTTAGAGAAGAAGAAAAGTTTTTAAAACATGACTTATAAGACCAGCAACAGTATTAAATTTTAATTTTTGAAATTAAAAAAAAAAAAAAATTTTTTTTCATTATCAGGATGAAAAATATTTGAAATGTTTTCGCAATTGAAACTAAAAAAACTAATTAGCTCAAACAAGGAAATAATTATGTAATATGAATCTGTAATTTTAGATATATGTTTTTTCAAAGTACTTAAAAGTAAGAATTATAAGAGAATGCATTAATTATTAAATGAAATTTTTAAGAGATACAGCCATAACTAAAAAAATATTAAGAAATATCAGCTTATCATATCTGTTTTTTTAATTTCCAACGATTTAAATCAATTTTTCACTCTTTTTTTTTTTTTTTTTTCGAAGTCTGACAATAAAGTAAACTCCTAGGGCTTAGTTATTGCTAATTAAGGGTATAAAGTCAAACTATCTGAATGAGAAAATAAAAGAACTTTAGGATGCATACTTGTTGGAGCATCTAATGAAGTCTATAAATAAATCTATATAGTTTATTTAATGATATAATAGATTTGTACAATAACATTTTATTGTAATTAATACAAATAAAAACTGAACAAGATTAAGAATAAGAAATAAAATTGAATAAGAATATGAAATAAGAGATACTTTTATGTTAGCAAGGACAGATGCAAATCTTTTCAATAACATTTTTTTCTCACTTTTCATTCTTGCGTGTGTAAATTAAAAACAATGCTTTGATGTTAAAATAAAATATTTTTGTTTATGACATTATATATATATATATTATATATATATATATATATTTAATATATATATATATATATATATATATTATATATATATATATATATTTAATATATATATATATATATATATATATATATATATATACGCACGCACAGTACAAAGTCTAAAGTCTGGAATTGTCGGGACTTTACCAATTCCGAACTTCGGATTTTCCGAACTTTGGGTCATCAAAAATATTGCTTTCCTAAGGAAATTCACTGCATAAAAAGGCAAAATATGACGTTCATATTTTAAAATTGCATATAACAACTATTAATATTAAATTAAACAATCATTTTCATTAAATATAAATAAATCATAACAAAATAAAAAGTAAAACAAAAACATTTAAGTCTGTTCTCAAATCCAAAAGGGCAACTTTATGACATAAGTTTTAATTTATTTGTTTGGAGATGCATGAAACTGGCAGGTGTTGTTGTTCAGAAAGTGTATTTGGACTGTGTTTTCCGTTTTATTCCAAACGCAATAGATCTTTCAGAAAATAGTGTCAAAGTGGGAGTTTTGAACCGAATTCACGCGCGAAAGAAGAATAACCTCACAAGGAAGGGTGAAAAACGTCTTGATCACATGATCAAAATCGCTTATAACACAATAGGTAATTTATTTATTTTAAAAAATGGCAGACACAGTTCGATTCCAAATCGATTCCATAGTCAGGCCTTTCAATTTCATGATTTTCCGTTAAAAAAAATGAATTTGTAAATGTGTCAAAATGTTTTGCACTTGTTGAGCAGAGCAGTTAAGAACAGCCTGAAGGGAATAAACAATTTAAGAAGAAATTGCAACATTCTGAACTATTGAACATTTTAGTTAATATTAGGTATATCTTTAAGAAGTTTTTCCTTTATTCTGTACATAGACATGAGTTAAGATTCAGTAATAAAGCTTCTTTGCTCTAGACTTTTTTTTGCTTCAACAATTTTGTTTTTTCACTTCTTTCTTGAATACTGCCGCTTGAAAGTCCGAACTTTAGAGAATTCCAAATTAGACTTTGTACTATATTAACTTTCAATTTATTTTTTGTGCTTGTTAAGATTCTATTATTTTGTAGTAATTAAACTAACTTTAATAATTTTGGTGCAATTAAATAACCTTTAAATTTTTTTGTTATTATTAAATTACAACTTTCGTATAACTAAATAAGTGTTTATAATTTTGTTAAATTAAATAAGTCCATTTTGCATTAAAAAAGTAGTTTTTTTTTATCATCAATGTACAATTTTTATTATAGTAGTGGTTTATGAGATCTAAAATTCTGAATTTAGTGGTTCATGAGGTCCTAAAGGTTGGTAACCGCTGATCAAGAGAGAGCTATAATTGAGAGGACACTAAAAAAAAAAAAAAAAAAAAATGGTTTTTCCTACAACATGATATTGACTGGAACTAGGGATGCACCGAATACCGAATATTTGGCCTACAGGCGAACCGAATACTGAATATTCTGCTAGCCGAATAGTAACTGCTAGGTCAAATACCGAATATTCAGCCAGCCGAATAGTAACTATTCGACCGAATATTGAATATTCGGCTCGTCAAATAATTTTATATTTCAAAGTTTAAAGGCATTAAAATGTTAAATTTTAAAACAGTTTTACATAATATTTAAAACAGAAACTTCCATTTTGATAATCAAGCTTTTTTCAAATAAACTTTATGCTGAAAAAAAATTTGCTTTGAGTTATTTAAGAAGAGGGTAGTTATAAAACTTTTTTAATTAATAAAAATTTTATTTTCATGGCTTCTTCTGTGAATTAAAACAAATTAATAACATTTTCTCAAATTCTAAAACAAACATTTTAAAATCAAAGAGAAATTGTGAAAAAGTTGTACAGGATCATATATTATTTGTTTGTCAGGAAGAGACTAAAGTAAAAGTAAATAAATAATACAATCTGTTCACATTTTATATGGTGGCAACTCAGCAAGAATAACTGTTCTACTCCCTTTGATTAAGCAAGGAAGTTTTTAAATGCATCCTAGATCGGTGTCTTGAGTGGGTGATCATTTTCAGAGATTGTAAACGTTGTTCTTAAAATCTTAGCAAGAAACAGATTATTTACTGGACAATGTTCAGAAACTTGCATTTGTACATAATTAATTCCTATGAAAATCCTCGTGATTGGTTAATTTTCTTATATAATACTTAACAAACAGCAAATAAATAATGTAAAAATACTCTTTTATTTAAATATATGATTCTGTTTCTAATTATTCTGAATATCTTTAAGTTGACTGTTAAACGTAGAAGTGCATGGTTCGTACACTTTGAAAAAAATAGAAAAAGTGCTGGAAAAAAAAGGATTCATTTTCAAGGAATGAAAAGTGCTGGAAAAAAAAGTATTCATTTTCAAGGAATGAAAAGTGCTGGAAATTTTCCATAAATGTAAAATAGTCCTTGAAGTTTAACTTAGCGACATTCATCAGTCGGATAAGAATCCGAAAATTTAAGACATTCGGATCCGAAAATTTAAAAATTGGTCATCAGTCCGAAAATTTGGACACACACAAAATAAAAACTCACGGGAAAACAACGCGATTTCGACAAATGGCCGCCGATAAATACCAATTTTGGACAATCGTTCGCATAAAACTCGAATTTCGCCAGAGGATTACTGAATAAACGCTAATTTCTGTCAAACGATTGCGGAAGAAACGCGAATTTCATCAAAGGATCGTAGAAAAACGCAAATATCTCCAAAGAGTCGCTGGAAAAACGCTAATTTCTATCTAATGATCGCGGGAAAAATGTGAATTTCGGGCCAGGATTGCGGGAAAAACGTAAATTTCTATCAAAGGATTGCAGGAAAACGCGAATTTCGTCAAAGGATCGCGCGAAAATAGCAAATTTAGTCAAAAGATCGCTGAAAAACGAAAGTTCTGTCAAAGAATTAAGAAAAACACGAATTTCTGTCAAATGATCACAGAAAAAAAAAATCGAATTTCTTCAAAAGATTGCGAAAAAATGCAAATTTTTGTCAAAGGATCGCGGAAAAAAATAGAATTTCTTCAAAAGATCGCGGAAAATGCAAATTTCTGTCAAAGCATAGCTGGAAAGTGCACATTTTGTCAAAGAATCGCGAAAAAAACGCAAATTTCTATCAAATGATCGCGGGAAAACTCAAATTTCTTAAAGAATCGCCGGAAAAACGCAAATTTCTGTCAAATGATCGCGAAAAAAACGTGAATATCGACCAGGATTGCGGAAAAAACGCAAATTTCTATCAAAAAATTGCAGAAAAACACGAATTTCGTCAAAGCATCGCAAGAAAACAGTAAATTAATCAAAGGATAGCGGGAAAACGCAAATTTCTTCAAAGAATCACGAAAAAAACGGGAATTTCGACCAGGATTGCGGAAAAAACGCAAATTTCTATCAAAGGATTGCAGAAAAACGCGAATTTTGTCAAAGGATCGCAAGAAAACAGCAAATTTATTCAAAGGATCGCTAAAAAACACAAATTTTTGTCAAAGAATCGCGGAAAAACGCGAATTTCTGTCGAATGATCGCGGAAAAAACGCGAATTTCTGTCGAATGATCGCGGAAAACAATCGAATTACTTCAAAAGATTGTGAAAAAACGCAAATTTCTGTCAAGGTATCGCGGAAAAAAAATCGAACTTCTTCAAACATCGCAAAAAAATGCATATTTCTGTCAAAGGATAGCGGAAAAATACAAATTTCGTCTAAGGATCGCAAAAAAAACGCAAATTTCTATCAAAGGATGGCGAGAAAACGCAAATTTCTTCAACGAATCGCGGGTAAAACGCAAATTTCGGGCCAGGATTGCGGAAAAAACGCAAATTTCTATCAAAGGAATGCAGAAAAACGCGAATTTAGTCAAAGGATCGCGGGAAAACAGCAAATTTAGTGAAAGGATCGCTAAAAAACGCAAATTTCTGTCAAATGATCGCTGAAAAAAATCGGATTTCTTCAAAAGATCGCGGGAAAAACGCAAATTTCTGTCAAATGATCGAGAAAAAAACGTGAATTTAGGGCCAGGATTGCGGAAAAAACGCAAATTTCTATCAAAGGAATACAGAAAAACGCGAATTTAGTCAAAGGAACGCGGGAAAAATCGAATTTCTTCAAAATATTGCGAAAAAACGCAAATTTCGTCAAAAGATCGCGAATAAACGCACATTTCTATCAAAGGATCGCGGAAAATGCAAATTTCTTCAAAGAATCGCGGAAAAAACGCGAATTTCTGTCAAATGATCGCGGAAAAAATCCACAAATTTCATCGAAGTATTGCGAAAAAAGACTTCTTCAAAAGGGCCTTGGAAAAAACGCACAACTAGCACAAGGAGGGTATTTTCTCCCGCCTCTCTCTGCTGTAACCTTTCAGAAAATTTGCTGTGAATTTAAGATTTTTTTTTTTCAAGAATCACCCTTGTGAATTTTATCAATTACACTTTGAAAAAATTAGAATTTTTTTCAATTTGTCATGGGATGAAAAATACTTTCATCAATCGGTTTCAAAAAGTAATCCACGGTTATTTTCCTCAACGGAGTTTTTTTCTGTCGCAGAAATAAATCGTGGATTTTGTTTATCGCTAAC
Source organism: Maratus speciosus (assembly GCA_963932465.1). NCBI lineage: Eukaryota > Metazoa > Arthropoda > Arachnida > Araneae > Salticidae > Maratus > Maratus speciosus. Next base: position 140,223,012 of record OZ010793.1, read on the forward strand.
TGAAAAAACAAAAAAACCAATTCCGACAATTACCTAAGGGAAGAAATCGAAATTTTGTTAATCCACCTTTGAAAATAAACACAAATTTTGTAAATCAATCACGAAAAAAATATCATGAAGTCGTCAACTGGTCATTGATAAAATTTGCAAATTTCTTCAATCTTACACACACACACACACACACACACAAAAAAAAAAAAAAAAAAAAAAAAAAAAAAAAAAATTCACGAGTTTTTTCAATTTTTTAGAAAAAAATGGGCTTTGTCAATTGATTGCAGAATAAAATCATGAATTAAATCTGTCTCTGACACAAAAAAAATTGTGAATTCTGTCAATTATGTACAGAAAAAAATCACGAATTTCTTGAAATATTTCTTTTACTCTTCTAGTGGTACCATATCTTATATATTTTTTTTCACTGAAAGAAAAAACAATCAAGCTCTGTTTTCTTAACTTTTTATTACATGTGAACTTTCTTCCATGGTACCTTAGTAAATTAAAACCTATTATTTTTTAAAAATTCTCTAATAATATTATGTATGGAAAATGCCTTTTATAAAAATTAAAAGATCTGATAAGATTTCTTTGAAGCAGATAATTAGTGTGCTGACTATTTTCCTTGTGTGTTAGTCTATGCTTTTTTTATGCGTGTATCTAAACAGTCCTTGAATAGTGCTTGAAAAGTGCTTGAATTTTATTTGTTCTCAAGTGTATGAACCATGAAGTGGTATAAGGTTTTTAAAAATATGTTTTAAAAGTTTTTTTTAAGTATTCGGTTGGGCTGAATATTTCGATATTCGGCCAAACCGAATATTCAGTAACATTGCCGAATACCGAATAGATACTGATCTAATACATATCTACCAATTCTTCTGCATTTGCAGAAACTTTCTGAATTTTAACTCTTCTGCTTAACTTTCTATAATTGGCGACTGCCCTTGTCATCTATTAAATTTAGCAGCACACGAAGCAACAACATGTATTAAGCATTGTTTGAAAAGTGTCAATAGGAAAGAAAATGTAAACATACTTTAGGAATTTTATGATGTGGAAGTTCATTGTAGCTTAACTCAATAGTTGAAATTAGGAAACTTCGTAAGCATGCTTAACTTAATCGCTGACACTTGAATGATGCTTACTGCTTAGAATAAAAATTAGATCAATAATAAGCTACTTTTGTAGTAAAATATAAAAAGATTTTACATAAAAATATGAAAGAACAACTTTTGTTAGTAAATTTTATAAAAATGGAAGAAAACTTTTTTATTTCTTTTTTTTCAGATTGAAATAAAGTTTACCTTTCTTTCATTTTATAGAGGTAGTGAATTAGAGAAAATAATTTTGTCCTTAAATCTGTCTTATTACTTTTTTTTTTTTTTCGTTGTTATAAAATGTCTGGTATGATCTTTTGCATTAAAAGTCATTTTTTGTAAAACTTCTGCTTTTTTTAGAAACAGAGGTTGGCAGATATGTTTTTCTCATATTTGCCAATTTTATTTTACTTTAACTTGTTTTTAAACATTTCTAAATTTTTATTATAAGATTTCGAAAAATTCATTTCTTCTGAATTTTCTTCCAAAATTGTCCTGATTTTACAGAAATTTAGTTGGCAAGTATGTTAATGTATTTTGGAAAGTAACTGTAATCTAATTTTCTATTTCTGTATATTATTTCATGTTAAATAATTATCTTTGTACCTTTGCAGACAGTCTTATCATCAGCCATTTACCTCATGGCCCGACAGCTCGATTCACTATTGTCAATACTGTCATGAGACATGATATAGAAGATATTGGTAACATGCCTCAAGAGTATCCTCATCTAGTATTTCACAACTTTAAAACAAAATTAGGTCAAAGAGTAAGTTTCATTTAAACATTTTATTTCATCTATTTTTATCAAATTTTCATTCATAATAACTTCTATTTTTTTTAACCCTGCAAGTGTCTGAGGGCTTTCCTGCATTTTTATATAAATGTACAGAAAACTCAGATTTATTTAAATAGTCTCCCCACAAATTGGTACAGAATTGCCTTTAACATATCTTTATCTTATAGACAGTTCTTAAAGCAAAATTCTGATTAAACTATTATTCTCTACAGCCAATTTAATTTTCTTACTGCAAACAGAATTTTATGTTGCAGTCGGGGGGAAAAAGAGGGTTAAAGTAAATATTCAAATTTTAGAATTTCAGTTTTGAAACTTTTTTTAATGACTTTCCTTGTATATCAACTCCTCAAAATTTAAGCAAACTTAAAAGATTTTCAATATCGCCTTTTTTTTTAGGAATCGGTTTATATAGACATTTTTAATTTCTGAGGAAATGTTGGAGAAGCACAGTGGATTACTATATTCAGAGTTCACACTGCCAATCACCATCATATCAATTTAGCAACAAAATATTTCATTTCACACGAGAACAAAAGATTAAAATTGGCAAATTGTGAAAACTTTCCTTTTTTTATTGGTCACACTTTTAATCATATTATGGAAAGATTGAAAGTTCTTTAATATAACTCTTTTTCATTTTTTTTTTTTTCTGAACTGATTTATATGTATATTTTTCTTCTTATTTGACTAATTAACATACTATCTTAATCCCAAGTTAACTTTAAAACTATTTAGAGATAAATTGTACTAGAATTTCTTTTCTTGTCTTTGCTAAGCATCTAGAATGCATTTGTTTTATTGTTTTGTATAGCCAGTAGTATTATAGTTTAATTTAGATGAATAAGTGATCTAAAAGTAATTGCAAAAACACCTATTGAAAAGAATAAAAGTAATACATTAGATGATTAGTGAATAATTTTAGAATCTCTGTTTCATGATAGATCTCTGCCTCTTTAAATCTTGGAAATCTATTGGTTTCTGAGGTTTCTAAAGATAAATGAGTGTTTTTTTGAATTGTTGCTAGATTATATTTTTTCATAAATCTTTTTGCTAGATCCCGAAATGTTTCTCTTTTTTTTTCACATTGTTTTACAAATGCATATTCTGAATCCATATTGAATTTGTTTTACATCTATTAATGAGTATTAAGTGTTGATTTTGAGTAAAAGAAAGAAAAGATTCTGCATCTGTCCTGTTTATTTCTTATATCTATCTGCCATGAACAAATGTGAAAGACTCACTTTGACTGAAAAAGACAAAGCTTTTTTTTTTAACGCTGTTACATTTTTTGATGTCTTGGTAAAAGTAAAGAAGCTTTATTTCAGTTTGCCTTTTATTTATTTATTATTATTATTTTTTCACAATTCTGACTTATCTATTGTTAATAATTATTTGACTATATCTATTGTTAAAAAATTCAATTGTGCCCATGACAGTAGAAAGGTTGATGACCCCTAGTGTATGTAGTGAAGATGAGTTTGGGTTTATTTTTCCAAGCCCGGGACTGAAAGATTTTTTGTCACCAAAAATCAAGCCTGATACAAAAAAAAAAAAAAAATATTTAAAAATTGTTTAAAAAATATCTCTTTTTTAAAACCTTCTTACATAAAAATAACTGTTAAATGAAAATTTAAAATCAAACTTAATATAAGAGCAGTTTGGCATCAAATAAAAATATACTTCATACTTGAAAAAGGATTCTCATATTTTTTTCTCCTTTAACAAGCCAATTTCATGGACACATTAAAGAAGTGGGTTTAATGAATAAATGCATGAAATTTACAGAAATTACTTTTCGTATGCTGAAGAATCTAACAATATTTTTCAATTTCCTATAAGAGGTGTACTTCTTTAACTAAAATAGATTTCTTTCTCCTAACAATCTTCTGTGATTGACGTGAATCTGAAAAACAAAGTAAATTAAAAAATTGGCACCATTATCTCAAAGGTCTGATGCTTTTATAGGTAAAGAGGTAACACTGATCAATTGCTTTCTATCAGAATAACATACTAATTATATATACTTACGAAAGAAAGTGACATCGTAAATGTACAGAGTCCTCAGCATGAGCAGAGTTCATGATGACAAATAGATATAACTAGCTGCCCTGCCCGGCGTTGCCCGGGCCGTAATAATATTTTAAAATAAGCTTGAAATTTGTATAGCAGGTCGGTGCATAGGGGTGGGCGGGGGGGCTAGAGACGGTGCAAATTACCAGGGCCCGGCTCTTGTTCAGTTGGAAAATTGTGTAAAGTCAGTGCTTAAGGTTTTGAATTTTTATTTCTTCCACACTTTAAACTCATTTATTAAAAATTAAATTATTATATTTTTATTTTATAAATTTTTTTATTTTTAAATTTTTATTTTAAATCTGTAGATGAAAAAGTAATTACAAATGCATCATAAACTGTAATACTGAAAAAGAAATTATAAAATTGCAAGCAAATACTACTATATAGATTTTTAAAAAAGATACTATCCATCAAATTTATTTTCTAATAGAGTAAAGCCTGTTTATAACGAAGTCGTGCAATAAACTGAAAAAAAAAAAAGATTTCAGCTCCCCCCCCCCTTTTCACACAATAACCAACCAATGAGAAGCGTTTTATTCAGGCGTTGCCATTAAACAATTAACAAATAATCGCGATTTCTGTGCCACGTACGATAGCGTAATATATGTATATATAGATAATGCATGCTTGCCAACCTCCTGATTTTTTTAACACCAATGTTTTTATACAGAAATACTTGTTTTATACAATTGCACAATTTCTGCAATTAATTAAAGTGAACATATCTGTGAGATTTTACAGGTATTAAGAAAATCGGGAGGTTGGCAACTATGTTAATGGCTAAAGTTATTTTCATATGAAAAACAATTATACCACATGCACAATAGAGTATTAAATAATTTGCAAACCTCAAGCTAATTCTGGTCTACTATAATTGAAGAAAATATTCTCTTCACATTAGGTAACTAAATACTAAATAAGTAAAGGATCGTATTAAAAAATATCCTCTGTCACAAACGAAAATTCAACTAAAACCAAATTAATTTCTTTGTGCTTGTTTTGATTTGCGCCATATCAATAGACCGTCGCCAGCAATGCTGTCGACGTAAATCTGCAAAATCACAAATTTTCTTCTGAAACAACAGTCAAATACTAAAATAGAAAAACATGATTTCTGTTCCCCTTTTATTTTGATCAAAATAGCATTAAAATGACTTCAAAAGGAATAAGTAATTTTAAGACGAGAAAGTTCTTCCAATCTTTTCTGCACATGAATAAATAAAATTTTTCGGTTTCAGAAAGAATGAGCCTGAGTTTGCATGAGCTCTTAGACTAGAATAAAAATAGAGCTTGACACTGGCTCGGTCTGAGCCTGTCTTATCTCTAGTATGTAGTATACTTTGCGTGAATTTGACTAATCTTTATTGTTCTTATTCAATGTTATAATAATTTTTTATATTCTTATGTTTATTTCTAAAATTCTTTTTGAATAGGTTGTCAACATCATAAAATATTTATTTCCTGTACCCAAAGAAGAAAGCAAAAGAGTTATCTCTATTGTTAATCATGAGGACTTCATTATGTTTCGGTAAGACTTATTTTTTCAATATTAAATTACAATAGTTTCAAAATATTAGTTTATTGGTTAAAATAGATTCAGAAAAAATATTTATAAAGAGATTTATAAAAGTATGTTTATACAAAGTTCTCAAATATATGTTGTATTGACAAGGGGTTGTCAAATATATTATTCATCAATTTTTATGAAACTTAAATACATTAAACCCCTACAGCCCCTTCTGTCTCTAATATTATGCCTTGTTATATCTTTTATTCAGATGTATAGTACTTTACCTTGCCTCCTAAATACATTTAAGTATATAACTTGTATTTAAATAAATTCAATTTAGTAGTTAATAGATAATACTAAATGTACTTTTTGTAATTTTCTTTAATGGGACTTTAAAGTCATGCCGACTATAAAGGGTTAAACATTAATATTATTTGTAAAAAATCAATTTTTATTCACTATATGTATTTTTCAACGAAACAATAAAGGTAAGGGTTTAAATTAAACTAAACAAATAATTTATTAAAATTAGAGATTTTGATTGTAAGACCTCACTGACAGCAAGCTACAATTATTCCATATTATGCCACCACAGTTATTTGGTAATTGTATGAAGCCGTATATCATATGTTAATATATGCAGGGATGGGGATTTTCAGAAAATGTTACTGCCCAAGAATTTTATTTTACAAGTCAGCAAGATGCAACATACAGTTGAAAGTTGTTATAACAAAATTTACATGGCAGCAAAAATAGTTAATTAATATTGCTACAATGCATTTTCATAATTTTCTTTTCAATAAAATTAAGAAATATATGTAGCAGAGGAAAGTTTAGTATAGGATAGAACTCGGTACCATGTTTTACATTGTGGTAATTTGGATCTTTGCAAAATGTAACTAACAAGTAAAATAAATAAAGTTTTTGGTTAAAGTTTTTTCTATAGCCTGCAGTTTTTCAAAGACTACCTAAAAATTAATTCTGCCTGTTAGAAAATCCACTTGACAATGGCAAGTAAAATGATGTATTTCAGCACCTCTGGATATATGTGTTGCTGTGCAAATGTAGTTTTTTCTTTAATTTCGAGAGATGCATTTCAGCTATAAAAATGCAGTTTTCTCTTCAATTTCGACAGATACATTTCACTATTTGGAGTGTATTTTCTTTCTGGTCCTCTTTTAACTATTGTTATTAATTGATGACTTGATTATTATTAATTCATGACTTGACTATTATTAATTTATAACTTGAATATCTAAGCTTCTCATGTAAAATCTTACTAAACTTTCACAGATTGCAAATGACAATAACTTCATTGTAAACAACTTATAGGAAGGAAAAATTGGAACATAATGTAGAAAAAAGTTGTATTTTATAAAACTGTTCTATATGACAGGATAACCAGCCAACTTGGAAGTCAAGTAAAGCTTAGAAAAGTTGGGGAATTTTGATTGAAATCTGGAAATTTCAATCTAGTTTTAAAATTAACTGCTTGTGACATGATTTTATGGAAAAGAAAGAGACAGCTTACAAAATTTGTAAAAGATGGATGCTTAAAAAATGCTTCATATCCAACCAACATTGATATGAGTAAAAAAAAGCTGTTTTTTATTAACAACTTTATGTTCTTTTTATAATGATGAAGTAAAATATAAAATTTAATTGCATAATGGGCTAATTTAGTTCTCTGAAAGTCATTGTGTGTTAAAAAAAGTAAGATTTTTCGAAAAAACCACATAGGAAAGTGGAGTTAAAGGACTTGTAAAAGTCAGGTAGAATTAAAAAGTTCAAATGCTAGCTGCCGTGTATGTCTCTCCGTAGTCATGCTAACACTAACCAAGTGTTATATTTCACCACAGACATTGTGAAATATGTTTGTAGACATAGATGCTAGTTAATTTTTTTTTCACATCTACAATTCGTTTACTGTTGTAAGCATTGTTTCACCTGAATTTTTACTAATCTTAGCTATTTGGCTCATCAGCTAATAAAGACATAGCCAAATGAAAATAATGTTAGCCACAGATTCACCATGAAAAATTGATTCTAAAATCATTTTTAATGTCTATATATCCCTGTTTCCCTTTTCAATAAGTTTTCTAATTTTACTTTTAAACATTGTTTTTAGATCAGTTATTAGTCTGAATTCAGTTATTGTCTATAAAAACTCGAAAGAAAATTTTCTAGTCTTAATTTATCTTTAAATAATAATATGGAACAAAATCTGAGTTAACGTGGGTACAGTGATGTTGCTAGGCATTAGAAATCCTGGGTCCCTGGGACCCAGACACTTCCAGATAGCTGGGTTCTTTTATTTACAAAAGTGGGTCCTTCTTTTAGCAGGGGTTGATGCAGATTTTTATTCTTGGGGCCCATTTTGTGAAAAATAACATTTTGTAACGAAAGTTGAAATCCAGTTCTAAAATTCGAACCAAGAATTTATGAACAAAAGCATTCTTTAAATCCCTTTGCTAACGTTTTTGTTTTTCGTGACATGGTTTTATTTACAAATTACACATTTTAAAACAGTTTTTATGAAAAAGAATGTTATGTAGAGGGTCTATTTTATTAAAAGGAATTTTGTGAAGGGGCCTGTTTTATTAAGTTTATTTTTGTGAAGGGGCCCATTTTATTAAATTTATTTTTGTGAAAGAGCACATTTTATTAAATTTATTTTTGTGAAGGGGCCCTAAATAGGCCCCAAATTTTGTCTGGATCGACCCCTGTTTAGAAATAAGATATATCCAATGTATTTAATAGAAAATATCAATATTTTGCACTTTTTCAAGGTAAAAATTATGCATCTTGGAGGACACATTACAATTTTTTTTATGCATACTTTTTCCAATTTTTTACTTAAATGATGCTCTATAGCCACATCCCCAGCATCGCTGAGGCTGAGCGATTTCAGATAATATCTTAGTGTGTTAAATAAAAATAATAAAATATGAATGATTCTAAAAAAGATCAAAATACAGGGTGTTTATAAAGTCCCGGACCCATTTTGATGTTTAATAACTCATAAAATAATAAAGATAGATTAAATTTAATAACATAAATGGTTAGATAGACTCAAAAAGTTTCATGACCCTTGCCAATGAACTTCCACGTGTGCCCCCTTCATAGCACGGAGAATATCAAGTCGATAGTCAATTTCACCCCAGGTAGCGGCAAGCATGTCGGCATTCATAGAGGCTATTGCGGTTGTAATTCTGGCTTTTAAGTCATCAATGTTCGACACTCTCCTCCTGTAAACATTGTCCTTTACAAATCCCAAAAGGAAAAAGTCCAGCGGCGTTATATCAGGTGATCTGGGTGGTGCACCACCTCATTGGGGTACCATCGTTCGTACTTCTCTGAATGACCATTTTCCAGGAAGATGGATTGAACGAGTAGGTCCAATTCCTTGGCCACCCAGATCACCTGATATAACACCGCTGGACTTTTTCCTTTGGGGATTTGTAAAGGACAATGTTTACAGGAGGAGAGTGTCGAACATTGATGACTTAAAAGCCAGAATTACAACCGCAATAGCCTCTGTGGATGCCGACATGCTTGCCGCTACCTGGCGTGAAATTGACTATCGACTTGATATTCTCCGTGCGACGAAGGGGGCACAAGTGGAAGTCCATTGACAAGGGTCATGAAACTTTTTGAGTCTATCTAACCCTTTATGTTATTAATTTTAATCTATCTTTATTATTTTATGAATTATTAAACATAAAAATGGGTCCAGGACTTTATAAACACACTGTATAATAGTAAGTTACATTCCTCCTTCTGTTACCCTCCCCACAAAAAACAAAAGACACTATTCTCAATTCTTGAATAAAGATTGAGATTGTCACTGAAAGAAAAAAAAAATTATTTTACATATCTCAATATGGGAATTTCATTCTTTTTATTTTATTATCAAATGAAACATTTTGACACAATCACTAGTGTGTGTGAACCATGATCATAGGCAAAGGAGGTGTCAATCGGCCATTCGATATCTTATGACATGGTATTCTGCAAGCAGCCACACAGATTTTTTTTTACCCTTAACATGTGCCTTAAAAATGGGATGTGTCTTAGTCTTATGCAATAAAAGTACAGATCCCCCCCCCCCCCCTCACTTTTAGGATTTCTCATGTTTGTATGTTATATGCCGCGCTTTTGTCAGTAATTTATTTCAAAATGCGAATTTATACTAATAAAAGAAAGTTTCGTTCTGCCTGTGTGCCTGCGATGGCTAGCAGAATCTACTGCATGCTCAATGAAGAAAATTTTTGTGAGGGTAGTCGAAGGCCTCCCCTGGTGCACCTGAGGCTCAGAATTTTAAATTTCTAATAATTAATTGAGCTATTAATTAAAAATCTTAATGTACTCTCATCAAAAAATCATTTATTTCACCTCCAGTCTTCGAAATTGCTTGCCCATGTGTAGAAAGAAACCCGATTAACACAGCTGTACGAAGATGAAGAACCGTATTTGGCAATTTTGGGTGATTTATTGTTGTTCTTTTTTTAACCTCGAATGGCCAAACTATATACAGTAAAGCCTCGATTATCCACAGTGTGGTTTATCTACAAAGCGATTTTTTTTTTTTTTTTAATTCAAGCAAACAACAAGGAAAATACAATAAGCCATACTAATAAATGTAAACAGAAAAATTCATGTATTCGAAAGTTACTGAAGAATACTTCTAGATTCGGTTGCCATGTTTGAAATATCAGATATAAAGTCTTAATGTCTTTTCTTGATTTTATTAACCAAACGTAAACACAGCAATTAAAATATGTAACAATTAAATAAGACTATTATGATAAATTCCAGGAGAACATATCAAGAATAACTTCATTTTCGAGATAAAAATTATTCCATACTAAAAGAAAAGCAATTGTTTACAATTTAGAATAAAGAAAATGTGTTTCCAAAGCAAGAAGCAAAAACAAGTGACTGATTTTTTTTTAAATGTGTAACTCAGCTCTTTTTGTACAGTATGTATGGCATTGTTTCTTGTTTACTGTTCTTTATTTTAGTGATTTAGACGTAAAGCAAAGGTTTCTGATGTACTGTGCATATATATATGTATTTTAAACGATTTATTATGTTTTTTGCAAAATAAAACATAGTTTTTATGTTGAATTTTTCTTTTTTTTTTCGTTTTTGCACCCAATTTTCTGTCTTTTTCGGGTTATCTGCGGTACCCTTGTCACCCAATTTTGCAGATAATCGGGGCTGTACTGTAGTTAAAAACAAAAGCCATATTCTGAAAGAACATTCTTTTACATCTTAAATGCCGTAATCACTTTGAAAAAACACTTGTATAAACCCTTTGAAACGTATTTTTCAAAATGTGTCATTTTCATAGTTTTCTTTTTCTCCCATATAGCATTGGTTCCCTAAGACGCAATTTTAGAGGTGCCAGCTAACAAAAAATATGTATGTAAAGCTAAGCCCTTCTTCTTTACGAAGGTGTAATTGGTTTTCAAAAATACAAATTTTAACCCTTTCGAAAAAATTCATGACTGCAGGTCACTTTGCACCTTACAGAGACGATCTTTTTTCTTTGGTAAAAATGCCTAAAACTTCGTATTTCAACACAATCTTTTCAAAGCATCTCTGAAGATCTGATTTACATCACCTACTAAAAGTTTGAAACGTTCAGATATGTGGACGTATTTTTTACGAAATAACACGTGTGAAAATTTTGATGAAAACAAAAAAAAAACGAGGGGCTTCGACGTGCTTTCGCTCGAATTCAGCTCATGTTTAACTACTAAATAGGAATAGTTTTCTTATGAAAATTTAAAGAAGGCTTGGATACAGTTATGTTTATAATTTATTAAAATTTTAGAGATATCGGAGGATAAGAACTATTTTTTGTTTGTTATGCTAACGGAGCCGAGCTGAAAACAAGAACAAAAGCAAGAAGGAAACATATTCCTTTTTCATTTTCTAGATATTGATATTTTTTCACAATTTTTTCTCATGGGGTGCATAACAATCATAATTATGGCTGCTGAAAATCTCAAAAAGCTCAGACAATAAGGAATCATTAAATATCAATATTTTTTCTGTATTGTTTCACACAGGCTACGAAAATATTATGTTTTTAACTCCTAAAAATTTGAAACAGTTTGGACTATTATTTATGACTGTTTTGTTAAAAACATTTAAAATACCAGTTGATCCCCACACTTCCCTTCCTTACGAGTTGATAAATTGCAGCTGTCTGAAAGTTTCTCATGTTTGTCCTACATTGGTGGCACCATTGAGTGAAGATATAATGAAATAAAATGTGAGGTATTTTCTGAAACAACTAATTAAAAAGTAATCTACGGAAATGTTTAGTTTTTTCCCTTTTAATTTTGAGAAAACATGGCCGCTTTTCTGATTAATAGTGATACACACAGATTAATTAAAATTATATAAAGGGAGTTTGTGATTACGGATTGATCTTATTAGGTGATATTTTGTCTAATAAATAATTATGATGCTATATTACCTTTTTAAATAATTTTCTTTTCTTTTCTTTCTTTCTTTTTTTTTTTTTAATAAAATTTAATTTATTGTATTACATTTGGTGAAACACCTCATTTGTTGAAAAACATGTATTTTTCAATTTCATTTTATTTTTACTCACAATGTGCCTTTTTATGATGCTTTAAAAAAAAGAAATTAAAGTCTTGTTAAACAGTCAAGCTTTAGATATAATAATTTATATTTAATCAGTGCAAATCTGTTTGCCTCACCTTTTCCCTTTTACTTTCGAAAATGTATTCAAGGTTTTTAATTATATTGCACAAATACTACTATTGCTTCAAAATTTAAAAAGTTCAATTTTATTTTTAGATTAATAGAACAACTATCGCAACAATTAGTTAAAGGTTTACCATTATTAGTTTTTTTGTAGAAAAGTGTTTAGCATATTTAATTTACTCAAGCACACCCCATTCAAAATAAAGGCAATTTTTTTAAAACCTAAAACTCAGATAAATTGTTTAAAGAGCAGTATTGTCTTTTTCTACCTGCTAAAATTTAATTTATAGTTTTGAAATTAATGTTAATATTGGTTTTATATTACTAATACGAATAATTAATATAAGCAATTAATCATTCTTGTAAATATATAATAATTTTTAATAATCCCGATTGTTCAATTAGTTTGATTGTATTAAAATATTTGTGCCCCTTCCATAATTTTTAACTTGCCGTGCCACTCGTTTCACAATTTACAGTACCTATAATATAAGTTCTTTGAGAACTGAAATAAATCATTTCACTTCTTGCAGACTATGACATATTTGATTAACATTGAGAAATGAAATCACACTCTAAGAACAAACAAGAAAAAAAATCAAAGTTTGCATGCATGCATACTAGGCATTTTGAGAAAAGTGAACATTTGGACTTTCAGACAGCTGCGATTTATCGGCTTGTACTCCCTTTTACTGGCATATTTCAAAATTACTCATTGACACCAAAAAAACAAAATACGCAAAAAAGAAAATTCAAAACATCGTGTACTTAAATTTCTCTTTGCAACAGTGCAAACCATTTCAAAAAATATGAAAATTAACCGTTTGAAAAAAATTCCTTCCACAAAGTCACTTTTCGTTTTATCAGTGCATTTTACCACAGGTTTAACATTATTTAACGTATTTTGATTTAAAAAATATGCATAATTTTATACAATAACTCTGAAATTTTCAATCTATATACTAACCTTTTAGCTAATGACTGAGTATCAATTTGGTTCAGGTATAGTTGGATTTAAGGGTGAAATAATCAGCTTGGGGAAAGGGGGGGGGGGGATCACTTAAGGAGGGAGAAAAAAAAAAGTCATGCGTTACCCAGCAATTTTAAAGTTAATTATCAATATGTTAGAATGAAAATTCTGCAGTTGTTTGAAACATCCCCCCATTTCTTGTTGCAATTATTTCAAGCTTTTTTACCACTAAATATCAGTTATTTTTTTTTAAATTGATTTTTCACACATTCAGTGAGCATGTATTTCAGACATCATACAAGTTTAAGGTTCACTTAAAAATATTATCATGGCCTGGGCAACTCTGGATAAGCCAGCTAGTATTATGTGTGTGTTGGAGATATGCACGGGCCGGCCCATGGTCCAAAGCCCGAGTTGGGATCGGGCCTATTTTCATTCACGACACTCAGGCTGGGGAGGGCCTAATTTTTTTTTTCTGTACAGATCCAGGGGTTGGTTTCATTTCTAGTCTTCAAGGCCCAAAATTTTCAGTCCTAGTTTTGATGCAGCCGTATGAAAATCATTGTCTCGGCATGGCCTGGTCCGTTCAAAAGTCAGTAAAATTAGGCCAGGTCCAAAAATTTTTGCAAAAAATGCACACATTTTTAAATCGCCATTATTCTACAATTAAACATTCAAATTTATTCTTTTTAAAGAATTTTAGATTTCTACGCTTATGAAAATATAATAAAACATGTGAAAAAGAATCTGCATTTGACGAAATCCTGTTATAAACTGAAAAATGTATTGATCCATACAAAATTATTATACTAATACGTAAGAATAGGATATATAATACATTTACAACTTGCTAAGAAGGGAACTTGTGAACTTGTCTATAACGCATTTTTTTTTCCTTTTCTATGCAATTCCGTTTTAGATTTTACTGTATAGCATTTTTCAGATTTTTAGCACTTCAATACATGGAATATAGATTCATTTACAGGGGTGGGGAATTTCTAAAAAATCCTACCAGCCAAAAATTTATTTTACTAGCCAGCCAAATGCAAAGTACAGTTGAAAATTGTTATGGTAAAATTACATAACTGCAAAAATAGTTGCTTACTATTACTACAATGTTTTCATGATTTTTTTTTTCTATACAATTAAGAAATATATACAAGAAAGGAAAGTTTAATATATAATAGAACTTGTTTACATCAAAGTAATTTGGAAAGTTGAAAAATATGGCTAACTAGTAAAAAAAAAAAAGTTATCTGCATATTTCTATAGTTTGCAGTTTTCGATGATTACCTAAAAATTCACTTGCCCTGTCAGGAAATTCACTCGCCAGTGGCGAGTAAAATGATACATTTCCCCACCCCTGTTCATTTACATACTAGAAATAGAGATTGATTAAAAAAATAAATGTCGCAGCCTGTGCCACTTGTATAAAAATGAAGATTGTAAACATGAAAAAAAAAAGATATATATTTGTGGTCAGAACTCCTCGCATGAGACAAATCTTTAACCAAACTGACATAAAAATCAATGTTTTGTAGAAATCGGCCGAGATTTTAACTTTTTTCCGGGTCGGGACAAAATTTTAGCTGTTATACCGGGCCGAACTTTAAATTTTTTATCGGGCTGGGCCAATAATTTTTTTTGTATGGCCCGGGCCTGGAAGTTTCGGCCCATGCAGACCTCTAGTGTGTGTGTGTATATATATATATATTAATTACAACCTCTGTATTGGATACCTATTTAGAGAACATTTTTTTCAACCCACAACACATACAAATTTGTATATTTTTACAACTGGAAAGCAGACACCTCCGAATACTGGTCAATTCTGTTGTTCTGAGGTATCCATTATTGAGAGATTTTACTGTATGCATAAAATTAATTACATTGAAGAGTTTTTATTGCAATAATACAGTAACTTTTGTTTGAAGAATCATATTTAATTTTAGAAAATGAATTCTTCGATAAATTAATTGTGCTAATTACATTGATTGCCCCCCCCCCCCCAAAAAAAAAAAGCCTCTCTGTGAAACAAATATGTGAACTATATAGATATGACATTCCTAAATCTAAATATGGCGAATTGTTCTAACACATACCATTTTTCTGAGAAGCAGTTTTCTGATAATAACAGATAATGAAATTCATTAATTTAGAATGCTAGATAAAAGTGAAAACAAGAAAAATATATTTTCAGTTCCATGGATAGCAAATCAATGAAACCTATTTTGTTAATATTTGTCTCGTGCATTGTTCTTTTGGTGTCTGCCTCCCTCTTTTGTCTCCAGCAGTATCCACTAACATATTTTAATTCCTTTTGCCATTGCATCTTTTCTAACGTACATACATTTAAATATATTTATACATTAATGTACCTACATTTAGTTTTATACTTCATACATTTACTTATAGTTTAATTACAGATAGGTATTTTGTTTGTGTAATTTCCACCAACGTTTTAGTAAGAGATTATGATTTAGTTAGACATAAATAACCTTAATTTTAAATACAAGCCACACAGCCAAAAAATTTATATCAGATACAGTAATTTCATTGCCATATTTTGATTTAGTAATCTGAAATCTATAAAGAATCAACCATTATTACAGGGAAGATTTTGGTGCCGACCAGTGTTATATATTTATGTGTTACTGAAGTTCTAATATAAAAGTTCTAATATGCAGGTTTCTTGGAAGTTTGCGTACTTAGAAGTTTTTTACAGTACTTTGCTATCAATATTATTATTAACAAATTAGACATTGTTATCCATGTTCTTTCCCTCCAAAAATGTGTTAAACTTTGTTATACAAAGAAGTCGTCTTATAATCCAGAAAACAGTATTACAATATCAATGTTTTCTAAAGAAACTGGAAAAAAAATACATGTGTATTGTGTGTATAATAATGCAAAGTTTTTGTTTTATGTTCTAAAAATGTTAATAGACAGGAGTTATATGTTCAATAAAGATAATCATAATGAATTTTCAGTATGTAAATCAGTTAGTGAAGAGTGATCTTACATATTGCCCAATTTCAGGTATGAGGTTCACTCAAAAAATGTCTTTGCAAAAGTATAATGTTCCAAATTGAGAACATATTACTCAACTGCAAGAAAAATGACACAGCTCGAAAAAAGTAAATTTCACAGGAGAGGGAATAGAAGATTTGCATGTTTTTACTGTAACATGATATTATAGCACTTAGCTCTGCATGCAGCTGTAAAAGCACACATAAAAGAATAAAGCCCTTAAAAATGAAGACATAGATGAGGGTTGAGTAATTTACCTCCTCACACAATTTGTCCCCTTTCTCTAATTACGAATAGACATACAGAGTAAAAAAGGATAACTACACTTATGAAATGTATGTTTTCTGGATAACTACACTTATGAAACTTTACCTGTAACAAGATGCATCTATGACAGACCTATTAGCGGAATAAAATGCAAAATGAATTTTTGCAAGTTGTGTCATTTTTCCTGCAGGCGAGTGATGTATTCATTCATATAATATTCTTTACATTTTAACAATATTTGGAAACTTCTATAAATTATCAATAAACTAAATTTATGTCTTCTTTGAGCTCCCTAGCTTTTAAAATTAAATCAATCAGAATGTAGAATTACAATGCCATTCTTTAACTTTTTTGTGCCTGGTGTCCATTATGTTTTAGCAGTACATGTCTTTATATTGACAATGAAACTGTCTTTACAATTAATATTTATTTATTATTAACTTCCCCTACTGTCAATATTTTAAAAGCTTGCTTTAAGCTCCAGCTTTATAAAAGTAAATCAGAATGTAGAATTATAATGTTATTCTTTAACTTCTTCATGCATCTTAGGTGCCCTAATAACAGTACATGTCTTTTTATTTATTATTAGTCTATTTATAATTAATATCACTATTCTCCCCAGTACTAGTGTCACCTGTAGGAGACAAGAAACAATTCCTTTAATTTCTAGATTTTAATCTAAACATGTGATTATTTAATGTAAATGCATTGAAATTTCCCAATTTTTTTTATTTTTCAGAAATTATCAGTATTATAAGGAAGACAAGAAAATTCAGTTGCGTGAATTAGGTCCACGCTTTGATTTAAAATGTAAGTATATTTGTTTTAGTTTTTAATTGAATATGAAAATGTGATGTACTTTATTATTATTATTTTTTAATTTCAGTTCATCTGCTGGTATTTAAAACCAGCATTGACATATTTAATAAAAGAAAAAAGATATATCTGTCTGTGGGTGGGTGGGTGGGAAAGGGGTTTACAGCTTCAATGAAGATTGATGAAGGAGGTCCAAATTTATCTGAGGCTCAGATTTTTTCTCCATTTTTTATAATTAGCTGAGATATTAACTAAAACCATAATAAACATTGTAAAATTGTGCATTTTTGCAAGCAGGGGAAAATGTTCTGCATTTTTTAAAATGCTGCATTCACTTTTCACACTGAAATAAAAATAAAAAATTCCAACTTATTCTGGGTACTTACATGGTTCTAACGTTGCTATTTGTTTGAAAAAAAAAAATTAACATTTAAAGTTTCAATAAACACATTTTCTGAACTTTGATTTCATTTTTCTGCGGAGCCCGCTGATTTAAATCAGATTGATTTTAATTACTTGATTTTAAAAAAAAATTCTTGATTAAAACCAGATAATTACATCCCTCCCCCCCCCTCCTGCACATGCGCGCATTAATAATGTTTAACTGTACTCTAAATCAAAATAATCTTGAAAAAAGTACAGTAAACTCTGTCTAAGGTGGAATCGATCAGGACCAATGAAATTTTCCGCTGTAGACAATATTCCGCTTTGTGCAACCCCCCCCCCCCCCAAAAAAAAAAAAATATATATATATATATATATATATATATATTTAAAACAGATGAAAGACAGATTTATATATATATAAATAAAATAAATAATCAAAATTAAAAAAAATAAAAAGATGCACAAGTTGTATATTTTTTTTACATTCTAACCTTTAGTACTATTCTTTAAAATTAAATTTTTAGTGAAATTAAACTTTCTTGAATTTCATAGGAAAAATATTCATTTTAACAAATACAATCATATACCTGATCTTAATTTCTGACTAGATGGAAAATAATATTTTATCAATGCTTGTTTTTACTTCCACTTTTAACAAGCATTAACAGCATTGCAATTCTTCAGTAACACATTATGAGTCACATTGTGTTACACATTTCTATGGTAAAAAATTACCATATTTAACCCTGAAGTTAAATATGGTTCATTTGAATTAACTTCATTAATCTATTATGAAATTCAATTAAAATGTTCGAGGCTATTTGATGTATATACATATCAGTTTTAAAGTTTCATGAATCAAATGCATTTCATTTTTAAATTCATTTTTTCTGCCTTATGCAAAATTTTTGATTTGGTGGGACATTAAAAACCTTTCCATTTCCGCATTGTGCAGATTCTGGCTTAAACAGCATGAACTAATGTTATTTGCTTTGGTTTCGCTGGGGCTTCAAAAATTTTCCACATTAGACAGATTTCTGGCTTACGCAGAGTCTGCCTTAGACAGAATTTACTATACATATTATTTAAATCGAACAAAAAATAAAAGTGCATGTTCTCAATACACTTTAAGAATGTTCTTTCATTTTCAACACAACAATCAACTGCTTGCTTTCCTTCATACATACCCACTGGAGAGATAAGAGAATTCATTGAATAGGATAACAGCGGTATCCCAGAGTAAATAGAGTTCATGACAAAGCAGAATTTCCTTCTTTTGATCACTAACCAACAGGTGTTAGTTGTTTTTCAAGCACACTTGAAACAAAGAACTTGAATCAACTATTAAAAGCTCTTTGCTTGAAGTTACTTTTACATATTGAACTATAGATAGCAATACTTGGTATGGTACAGGGCAAACTGAATTTTTTTTTTTTTTACATAAAGATGGCAGGTAGGGTAAAGGATCCTATATGGCTCCATTTTAACAGAAATTGCAATAGTTTCAAGTAAAGTAGGAAAATTAGTTTCTCGAAAAAGCATTAAATTTGAACTCATTTCTCGAGTCAGTGATAAATGATAGTTATAAACAGTGAAGTTCATAGCAATAAATAAACAGGGTCTCATATGAGTAAATACAGTTCAAACCATTGAGTAATGTTGAAAATTACTGAAGAAAGAAAGAAGATTTTAGGAATACACATAGTTTTGGTCCCGGATGAATATTCAGCAGTATTTTTACCAAAAGATTTTGAGAAACGAAACCAAATATACAGTCAAACTCCCATTGTAGTCAGTGTTGAATTCAAGGGGTGGCCTGGAACTTTATAATGTCCCCCCCCGGAGCGACAAGAATCCCTCCCGGAGGAAAGTGTCTGAATTCAACACTGATTGTAGTATAGCATGGGTGGTGAATCTTTTCAATTCTGCATACCAATTTTTTTCAAAAAATATTGTACATGACCATGGCATCCAAGCTAAAAAATAAATTTAAGAGGTCAACAAATAATAAATAAAATAATAATAATATACTCTTTTTTTTTATATAAGGATTTAAAGAATATAAGTAGCATGTATGTAGATGTTACATATACCTAAAATATAATTATAATAACAATTATATTTTAGAAAATAATAATTAAAAAAATATTGGGATTAAGTGTGATGCCTGGATTGCATTTTAGATATAAACTAGCTAATTTCAGGCTCATGTTTAATAATTTTTAACAGAATGCAAGCTGAGAACTCTGAGTTATCTGACAAGTGTTTTTTATTTGCATTTTTTTAATATTAATAATTTGCAAAAAATGTCTCACAAGCATAGATAGATGGAAAAATTGCTAAAATTGCAAACATCAACTTCCTTAAGTTGCTTTGGAATTAAATTCAAAGTTGCTACAATTGTATCATAGAAATTTGTACTTATCTTGCATAATAATCTTTTCTTTTTGATAGTTTCCAAATCTGTTTTAAATTCATGTATTTTTGAGATCACATTGAACTAAATAGGAATTTAATAAGCTGCAATTATAAATCTTCAACTTCCAATCATTAGAATTTAAATAAGTTCAGCTTATCTAAATTCCTGTGTTTTGTGTAATTTTACTATATCTTGATTTGGAATCTCAATCATCATCATGTTGAAAATATTCTGTCACCCACCCCTGTAGTACAGCCTACGTTGGCAACATTTTTTCATAGCTACTAACTTTTTGGTTTGGCCCTAAAATGTACGGTTTCTGTTCTAAATAAATGTTTGTATGGACGGATTTGGCACAAAAATTAATAATGAATCATAAAATACTAGCCAATCTGCAAGTCAATCTAGTCTAATGCAACTATCAAGGGCTTCAATGTCAGTTACACAGGTTGTATTTTTATTTTGGTCCCACTCTCTGTGATATCTAATGTCCTACAAATCATAATTTAATTATTTTAAGTTGCACATATTTATGAGCATATAAAATTTCTCAAAGTTTCAGAGAATATAACTTTTAGAATCTCTTAAATTGTGTTAAACATTAAATACTATTTAATACAATGATGTTCTTCAACGGCTTATTCTTGTAACCATTTAAAAATAAAAAGTACACTTTTCAGTAAAAATGAAAAAGGGAATTTTGCTTAGCCACTGAGCCAGTAGGTTGATTTTATTTAGTAGCCAGTTACTAGCGAGTGAGAATAATTTCTTTAGTAGCCACCAAGTACACTTATGTCACTGAATATTTAATTTATGGGTATATTTTAGGTATGTTTATCCACTGAGTAGCAGGTATGATTCAAAATTGAAAAAAAATAGGTTTAAAAAATCTGAAATTTGCAGCAAATTTTCTGAAATGTAAAGGTTGGGAGGAGATCCCTCCTGGTACTAATTATGCATTTTTTCCACGATACTTTAACGAAATTCGCGTTTTTTTGCGATCTATTGGCGATGTTTGCGTTTCTTTGGCGATCCTTTGACAAAATGTGCATTTTTTTCATGATCTTTTGACAAAATTCGCATTCGTATTCGCAATTCTTTGGCGAATTCTCGTTTTTTTTCTTCGCAATTCTTTGGCGAAATTCTCGTTTTTTTTCCCCTGCGATTCTTAAACAAAATTTGCATTTTTTGACGATGTATTGATGAATTTCGCATTTTTGCCACGATCCATTGACGATATCTGCGTTCTTTCCGCGATCCATTGACGATATTTGCGTTTTTTTCTTTGCTGTATTTGATGATATTTGTGTTTTTTTCTTTGCTATATTTGATGATATTTGCGTTTTTTTCTTTGCTGTATTTGATGATATTTGTGTTTTTTTGTGATTCTTTGACAAAATTTTGGATTTTCAGCGATCATTTGACGAAATGTATGGGTTTTTTTCGTGATTCTTTGATGAAATTAGCATTTTTTTCCTGCGATCTATTGACGATATTTGTGTTTTTTTCCACGATCCACTGACCATATTTGCATTTATTCCACGATCCTTTGACGAAATTTCGGATTCTTCGCGATCCTTTGATGAAATTCGGGTTTTTCCACAATCCTTTGACGAAATGTGCTGTTTTTATTGTGATTTTTTGACAAAATTCTCGCTTTTTCGCAATTCTTTGACAAAATTTGCTTTTTTGGCCATCCTTCGATGAAATTTACTTCTTTTTTTTTTTTGTAATCCTTTGACCAATTGTGCGTTTTTTCGCGATCTTTTGACAAAATTCACGTTTTTTTCTTCCGCGATTCTTTGACGAAATCTCTTTTGGAAAATCTTGTGTTTGGCTGGTACTTTCCATATTTTTAATCATCAGTTTTTCACGTTTATTCGCCGAGTGGCGACTGGTGGGTGCTTATTTTCATCTTTACTTTTCAGATAACTTGTGCATAAGAAACCATATCACATTTTTTGTTGTTGTGTGTATATTTAATGATATGTGTTTTTGAACACATCTTAAAGATGCATTGTTAAAATTGTGTAGCAAAATCGAAAATTGTAATTGCAAAATTGACAGACTGGCAGGTATGTTTTTTTTAATATTTAAAAATAATTAACTTGATAAAGTATTATTGTCAAATCCACTTGAAAATTGTCATTCTTTAATATGAATATTCATTTTTTTTTTTTTAATTATTGTTTCTTAGTGTACGAAATCAAACTGGGAACCTTGGATGAAGATGCTGTAGCTGATGTAGAATGGTCTTTGCGCCCTTATGCTAATACAGCAAAGAAACAGCACTTCTTAAGTAAAGATCCTATGTAAATATTTATTGTAAATAAATAAAAATACTTGTTAAAGTTTTTCTTTTATGTTATTATAAATAAAGCTCAAAATACATTTGTTCAATTTTCAAAGTCTTTAACTGTTTTAAACCATAGTAAAAACTCATTTTTATATTATCAAAATTAGTTTTCTCTAGTTTATTGCAAAATAGGCATACATACATATTATAAAATTGCAATAGTGTTATGTTATAAAAATTTCAGTTCATATTGATTTATTTTATTAAAACTTGAAATTATTCTGTTCTATAAAAAACATTCAACCAAAGCTCTTTTAATTGATATATTTTTTCTTGCTACCTGAATCATAATTCTAAAGATCTGACCTCATTGAATCTTATGATTTTTTTTATTACAAAAATGCATCATGATTAAAATGTTGAATGTTTATTAAGTCTTTGTCTAATTTCAAAGTACTTTATTGGCTTTAAAATAAACGATTCAAAATGTAAAATAATAATATGTCAAGTTTTAATGAAATTTTCGCAAATGTTTAATGTGCAGAGGCAGCAAATATTATGATTTGTCCATAATTATTATGTATATGTTACCGTGCAAGACAGAAATCTGGGGAATGCTGGCTTTCATCGGTGAATGTCAACATTCACGTAGTCGCTTGGCATATGTCCGAAATATTTGCTAAATATCTTTATTTCTGACTTACACCAGCAAATGTCAACATTCACGATGCACTAATGGTGAATGTTGAATATGTTGGAAATTTGCATTTACTTCTCCGTATTTCAGGGGCGATCATTAATTTTTAAAATATAAAAACATTTTAATTGTCTTTAATCCAAAGGTGTGCTGAACTTAGTTTTAGCAGAAATCTCTTCAGAATGTATTTTAGAGTACTGTTCTTGGAAAAAATAAAAACTATTGTTTTCTTGTTTACTCTCAATTAATGTATTTAATTTTTCAAAAAAAAAAAAAAAAAAAAGGGCTCACTGCAGTATTTATTCAATATAAATTAGGATATTGAATAAAAAAAATTAAAATTTAAGAAAACGTAGTGTGCACCATCAAACCTTGCATAAAACTGAGCTGACTGACTTGCAGTAGAACAAAGAATTTGGCGACAGACTGTAGCCTCTCTGTTGAACACCACTTCAATTTTCAGCCCCACCAGAGCATATCTGTGCTTGTCGACATTCGCCGTTGATGGTCCAAATGTACAAGAATATAATCAAATACTTTCACCAACGTATTTGGTATGTGTTGACAAAGTCAACATTCTCCAATTTCGGTCTTTCACGGTAACATATACTCAACAAAAATTACTAAGATTCTTTTTTTTTTGTTGTTGTTAAAATCTTTTTTTTTTTTAAAAAGACAGTTCAAACATTATCTATACAAAAATTGCATCAATTTTCGATAACAGAAGTGTGTTAGCTACTGTTCTTTCATTTTTAGACATCTGTGATCAATTATAAGCAGTCAAACTGTTTGCTTCCTAACTCTTGCCAGTAATAGCATTGCTGATTGATTGTATGAATGACGTCATTCCTGGTGGCGATATATGCATATGTGCAGCTGTTCTTAAAATTACTTTTCTGTGGGTTCTTTTTAAATAATGTTCTGAACTAATTAAATGATTCACCTATGTGAGTTTTAAAAGGTATAAAATGCTGTTTTTAAACACTTCCTTCTGACAAATTGGATCACGACTATCTTTCTGCATATCGCTGTTGCGTTCACTGACTCTTGAAGTAGTATTACAACTAAAAATCTCCATGCTGATTCGATCGTGACCACGGTGTGTGCGATGGATTTTTGTGAATTTTTTCTCCTGTTTATGCTTTGCTTAATATTAGTTTGCGTGATATTTTTTCATGCCTAATTTATTAAGGATAAATGGCTAAAGCAGAATTGGAATGAAAATTCCAAAAGTTGTGTTGAGCTTTTAGATCGGGATGATAGTGAAGGATGTTTGAAACAGTTGGATTGGGAGAAAATGTGGAAAGGAGTACAGAGCACGTGGATTTTGGAAAAAAAAAAAAAACCGTTTTTGAAGAAGTAGAAAATGCTGCACAAAAATTTAAAATGTAAAAATATCGACCAAAGAAGGACCCCGTTTCAGGAATGGAAAATCTGCTCCAATTTGAATTTCTTGCTACATCTGCTACAAAAACGGCAATTTCTTAAAATTCTGCTACAAAATGGAAATTTCGTAATATAAAAAAGTAGAATAAAGAAAAAAAAAAAATTCATATGAACCTTGTATAGGCTTGGCAATGATGCATGTAGCTAAGATATGCAGCATCATGAAATTTAAAAATTTATCTCTAATTGAATAATGGATTATAATACAGATTCATTGTCTTAAATTTCAGTTTTTATAATATTACATATCTTAATCCAAAGAGGATGATTACTCCAAAACCCTGTTGATGTACCATCTATGAAAAATAAGCATTATTGAAAAGATATTCAGCATTGTTTGTTGTCACACAAAGTAGTTTTACCCCCTCATTAATGCAGAACTTTCTGACATGCACACAAATAATTTTAGATGTAAAAGTATGAAATTAGTAAGGGATAGTTACTGAAGTAATTTGGAATTTAACAGCATTTTTCGATAAATGTCACATCTTGAATTATAAGTGATTTTTGAGGCATAAAGTCCTTTCTTTGACTGTAGCATCCTAAAGTTAAAAATGCCCACTTTGATAACATTTTTAAATATATCCTTTTGTTTTTATTGAAAAATGGAAAATGCTATTTGATTTCAATGCTAAAACATTTCTACAAAACTTAATTCAGATACAGAACTGCACACTGCTACAAAAAACAAATTTTTGATTTTCCACCCCTGTATTATGAGATACCAAATCCTGGGGTCGATCCAGGCAAAATTTGGGGCCTATTTAGGGGAACTTTCACAAAAACATATTTAATAAAATAGGCCCCTTCACAAAAATAAATTTAATAAAATGGGCCTCTTCACGAAAATGAACTTAATGAAACAATCCCCTTCACAAAATTCCTTTTACTAAAATAGGCCCCCTTCGAAATATTTTTCTTCATAAAAACTGTTTTAAAATGTGTAATTTGTAAGTAAAACCAGTTCATGAAAAACAAAAACTTTAGCAAGGGGATTTAAAGAAGTTTTTGTTAATAAATTCTTGGTTCGAATATGAGTAACTGGATTTCAACTTTCGTTACAAAATGTTATTTTTCACAAAAATATAATAAAATTCACAAAAATATTTTTCACTTTTCACAAAATGGGCCCCAAGAATAAAAATCTGCATCGACCCCTGAAATCAGAAGATTTGTTGATTACTATAAAGTCAGCTTTACCCAATTAGCCAAGAGATTGGTTGCTATAATTCTTATTAGCTATGGACTAAAATGTCATGAAGAGTGTAAAAAAAAAAAAAAAAAAAAAAAAAAAAAATGCATGAAATCAACAAAAATACTGTTGATATATAACATATATCTATGATGATATATTATATATATGCATGCACTCTTCACTAAGTCCACAATGCATTTGTCCATGGAGTTGATGTTTTTGGACCCTGATTTTGAAATGCTTCTTATTGACTTATACTACTCTTTTAAAAGGAAATCCACTGTGCAATCTAATTATTACTCATGGTTACAGATATCGCTTGGGTTATTTAAATTTACTATCGAATTTTTGTAGTCATTTGCCAAAAAATATACAATAACTACTGTAAATAAACATATTTAACTTGTTACATTCTGTTTTTAATTTAAATCCATGCAGCCTTTTTTCTAAAGTGTTAAAATTTATAAATCACATTATTTTTTAAATTCTAAAGGGACATTTCTTGTCTGAATATGATTAAGTTCATACTTTTTTCTCTGTTTTAACAGTTATTACATTTTATGCTGTTGAAATTGTAAATATGCACAATGGTAAAGACAATTTCATTAACAAAGCATATTTACTTTTAATTTGGAGCTGCTACCAAATGTAATTAACTCGTTCAAAAACTGTAATTGACCTGCTCCAAAATTGGCATTTACCGCTCCAAAACTGTAATTTGACCTGCTACAAAAATGGATTTTTGATTTTCCACCCCTGCTGTGTGATTGAATCATCTTTAGTGCCAGAATACGTTTTTTCACACTGTATTCTCTAGAGATTTTACAATTTCTCACAGTGGAAGAGATGATTGCTGAAGGCATGTAAAACATGTAAGTGCATCAAAAGTATGCAAAAGCTTGTGTGTTAAAAAAAAATTGCCTGCATGCCTGTATACTCTGGAAGATGAGTATTTGGTAATAAAAGCTGAATTTTTATTCAATAGTTTGTTGGGGCTCCCTCTTTTGAAAAATGTTTCCCGATTCAAAAATAGCAGCGAAACTTGGTTGTGGGCATACAAAAATAACAGTTGAAATGACTTTCATTGTCAACACAAGATGATGTGATTGGGAAATTTAAAATCAAGGCTGTTTGTGCTCGCAATAAACAGCGGCAATATTATATGCTGGATTATTTTAAAGAAACTTATATGTGAAAATATATCTTCCCCCCTCCCCCCTCAAAAAAAAAAAAAAAAAAAAAGCCTTCAGGAAATTAAAATATATTTTATATAAAATATAAATAATGGTGTTATTACATTTTCTATTTCTCTAATTCACACAAGGAAAAAAAAAAAAAGGTTTAATTTAAATCGCACTAGTGATCATCATCGTCAAGGGTAGATTTAACAGATGCTTCACTCACCTTGTGTTAGTCGAAACGAACTTTCAGAGAAACAGAAAAAGGGAAAAGAGAGAAAAACTAACAAAATGGATGAGTGCTACCTCAGTGCGTCATATCCCAAAATATACCACAAAGCATGACGCGCTGAATGCTGACAGTGGGAGGTAGTAGAATTCCTATAATATTTTAACCCATTAAGCGCCGCTATATTAAGCATGTTAAATAAATAAAGTTTATTTATATATTTTATATATATAAGATGCCCCTATGATAAAGCAGTTGAAATTTTTTTAATAACTTTAACCGTTCAGAATGTATAACATGTTCCCGTAGCGGGAGCGTTGGCGTCTAATGGGGGTTGAATCTTCCTCTGAACTGCAAAGAAACGCGCGTTATTTTCTCCTGCCATGATGCAATTGCGATTAGAAAATTTAATAAAACTTCATTTTTAGGCATGATGCAAACAAATAAGCAAACATATAAACAATTACTAAAAATATATGAATTAAAAATTTAATATTAATATTCATAAATCACTTTCATTCAAATTTTTTTAACGAATATTCAAAATATTAGAAATATAACGTCACTCTTTCTTTTTTATTATTTCCCTACACATTGTCTATGCAACTTGAAACGAATAACTCAGATATAACATTATGTTGTAATAAATACTACACGCACATATGTATAAATTTGTTTTACACCTAGATTTCTTTCATATACTTATATTAGAATATAGTTTTTTTCATAGACACGTAACTGATATATATAACTCTATATATTCCTAAATGATGTTTTGAATTTTCTTTATTACCTGTTTCAAATAAAGTAGTTGTTTTACAAATGAAAATTGAGACATCTCTTATTTCAATATAATAAATGCTTTTCACGTTACTTTTACCAAACATCGATTTTCAAATTATTTAAATATATATATATATATTATCTCTTTAATAAGAGGCCTGCATATATTTAAAAATCGATCTACAACAGTATCACCGTTAGTACAATTAATATAACATGAAACAATTTAGAATTTTCGTAATCCTTCTTTTTCTTTTTTTATATTGTATATGAATCTACCTATGGATTTAAGTTTCAAAAGTAGCTGCCAACTACTACTGTATTATATCTTAATTTATGGTCAAATTTACTGTTACAAGAAATTACCAAAATTCTTTTTTAATGTTTTAGTAATAACTTACTTCCATGCAAAACGCAATCTTTTATTTTTGCATCTTGCATTTTAAATGTAATTTAAAGATTTTTTTTTCTGCGGATGAACATCATAAAGGTAAATTTTAAGGGGTTTTTTGTTCACAATGGTTCTGTTTTTCTGTATAATATTGCGAATCCACATTCAAGCGAACTGACATACACTGCTTTTCATGAAAAATCAATATAAAATGTTCCTCTCTTTATGGAAGCGCGCTTGCAGACAAAGGGACGGGAATGTAACCACAAGCTGCCAACGCTCCCGTTGTGGGAACATATGAAAGAAACCTTTCTAATATTGCTTTAAATGAATATATTTACTTCGTATTAGGAATTTATTATTAGATGATCTGTTGGCTTTAAATATTCACTGCACTTGTAAAAACTAAAGAATTTACTTTTTTCTTTTTATTAATTTTACTTGAGGAAGTCTAAAAACCAAAAATCCACTTTTTTTAAAAATCTGCAAAAAATAGTAAATATATATATATCATTCTGAAAAAATATGTATACTACACGCCATACTATTAACTTTTCGGCACAAAATGTATTGTTTAAATAATTCAAAAATATGTTGAGGGGAAAAATAACAAATTGTTGTTCCCGCAACGGGAGCGTTGGCGTTTAATGGGTTAAGATTGTTTTAAAAAAAAATATGTATGAATTTACAACCCATGAATTTTGTTTAGAAGAAATCTATTTCTATAAGCTTCAAATAGGAAATCCGATATTACAGTTCATTCTGCCAAATAGCTTTTGAGTTATTAGAGAATACTCTGCTTTCTACGAACAATGCTCACCAAAACTCCATTTTGACCCTGTGTATTTAAAAACTCACTAATTTGCTCTGGAGAGGGAGAGAGAAAAAAAAAAAAAAAAAAAAAGGCTGTAAATGTAGAAATTCAATAGCCATTTGAGGATATATATTTCATGAAATAGATTCAGTGAGTGAAATAAACAGAGAAAATCCTTTTAAATTAATAAAATATCGTTTGCCATATATCCTTAAAATGAAATAAAATAAAATAAATAAATAAATAATTGGGAAAAGGAATTATGAGCGTAAAAGTTTGTGAAAATCACTTTGTGGAAGCAAAACAAAATATTTAGGTTTTCAGAATAAAAATGGGCATTTCATTTTAAATGTGATGACTTTTTTTACCCGTGGAAACTTTAAAGTTCATGATTTATAAATATAAATGGACGTCATTTGCTGAATATTGAGCAACTTTCACATGTAAAACAGTACACTGATATCAAAATATCCCTGACACCTGAAAATTTTCACATTAGCAGACTTCTGAATGGGAATGGTTAAATAGTATTGCAAGTGCTGCCATCTATATGCACTCTTAAAGTCTATTCGTATCAATGGAAAAAATTATATAGTCTCGTTTCCCTAGAAATTAAATAATATATTAGTGATTATCATGATCTAATATAATTTTTTTGTTTATTTAAATCGTTCATAAGTTAAATATCCGTATGGTATTTTTGAAATTTGATAAGTAAATTTATTTTGTTTATATCGAAGGTCAGATTCTTATTTGCAATTTATTCTTATAAACTCATCAGCATTTTAATTCCTTCATAATTTTTCTAATTAAATTTTAAAATAAATAATTGTAACAATTCTTAACGATGCACTTTTGGACCTTATGAGGAAAGGTTAAACGAAAACAAATCACGTTGATCAAATTTTGAAGAAATACATTTTCATTAAAAACTGTCCAAAGAATAGTATTTTAGAGAATTGATTGTAGGGAGATGATAAAATATCTCGGTGACTCGAATGATCAGAAGGCTTTTTGTAGAAAAATAAACTTTATTAAGCAAAACAACATATAGTCAAATATTCGCCAACGTCACTGACGGAAATAAACTGCTGCTCTCTAGAGAGTTCGAATGTTACTGTGTCACGAGATATTTTATCACCTCCCTTCAATCAGTTCTCTAAAATGGTGACCCGGACAGCGATCTCATCTCACATGATCAGTATAAAGCGAGTTACTAGCTTAGAGTAACTGGCTTGGCCTTTTGCTCGACGCTAACGTTCTCGCTTCCTGATCATGAGATCCCTGGTTTAAATCCCATCAGCGCCACTCACCCTCTAAAGTATATTTCAAAATTTTATCCTTCTATATATAAAAAAAAGTTTTGATTTGGAAATGGACCAATGAAAATCTGCGTAGATCATCCGGGTATACTCCTATTAGATCAGCATCCATATTTTTATGATCAGTGGTCTTTCTTCGTTAATATTAAGAAAACTGTTTCATACAAAAATATGAAAATCGGTGGTATTATAGAGACATGTTTGGTAAACACGCTGATGCAGACAGTTTTTAAATCGAATAATTACTTTAAGAGATATTTAATGTTAAAGATGGTCAAAATAATTCCATTAAAAAAAGTTTTATAGGAGAAAAACTATACATAGGAATTTAAACATTTTTAGATAATTTTATACATTGGAAGTTCCCGATGTGCAGACTGCAATTATCTTTTTAATTTGACTCATTTTTAGATAATTTTATACATTGGAAGTTCCCGATGTGCAGACTGCAATTATCTTTTTAATTTGACTCATTTTTGAGGATTTATTTCCATTTTAAATTCAAATTTTTAGCATTTCGAGAGATATTTTTTACACATTTTAGAAAAGGGCAATTATTTTAAACTGTTGCCAATTTTAAAAACAGTTCAAAGAATAATATTTCCTTCAAATAAAAAAATTATTTACACGTGGCTGTTATAAGCAGAAAAAAACTTTCAAATTAGAATTAAGTGATTACGTGTTAAAAATCAGGAAAATATTGAAAATTACATCATAAAAACTACAGTTACACTTGAATTTTAAAAGGGAAAGAAAATTTTTAAATACTAAATTCATTATTATGCGTTAAAAGTTGCAAATGAAGGTAATTACGTCATATTTAAAAAGGCCAAATAAATAAAAGTTGGCAAAACACTTTAAATTAAAAAATATATTTGCACAAGACATTTATTTCATATTTGAGATAATCTTTTCAACTATTATCGTGAATTCTAAGACAGCGCATATAACATTTCCTTTCTAACAACAAAAGTATTTTCATGTGAATATTAAAAAGAGAAAGGAAACTTTGGTGAAAATTACATCAGATTTAAAACGATACATTTAAAAGAACTTTCTCATAGCGTTGTTAAAAAGTACCGAGAGAAAAAGAACTCTGTGTACTTAATTCATTTTACATTAGCTTACTTTCGAATTTTTAACACTTTCCAACAAAGTTGAAAAGTGTTATTGATTTCGGTTTGTCAGTTCGCGCTGTAACTCTCGTAAATATACTAGGATCGTACTGAAATTTTTGGTTATTGACATTTAGCCTAGCACGAACCCTATTTCAAATAAAGTTTGTAGCATGTTTAGTTCATTTACAGGGACAGTTAAAAGTATTCCGTTACATTACGGCCAATGGGAAAAAAATCATTTCAAATGAATTTTAAAGATGTTACACACTTTCAAACATAATAAAAAATGTATGCATTTACGAAGTGCACTTAAATATGCAGAATGTTATAGCATATGCGGTCAACGAATAGTTACTATTCATTTACAGGGTTACACAAAAGAATTCCATTACAAATGGTATTATGGGAAATTGTTTGCGGCGTATTTTAATTATACAAATTCATATATAACAAAATTGATATACGTCGGTGAGGCTTACTTAAGTTATTTCATGTATAATACGAAGTGCATAGCATTTATAGGAACATACAAAACATTTCAGACAAGTATTTTCTATCCGAAGTACTGTATATTAGCGGCGATGGCAGGGAATGCATTTTTAATTTGCACTAATATGCGCTTTTAAGTTTCACTATATTTATGCATACTGTATGGTGTGTGTAAATGTTATAGTTGATATACAGGGATACGCAAAAGAATTCGTAAAGGTTACTGAGTATGACCGTAAATTGCTGAAAGATGGGTTTAAAATGTGCTATGCTGAACTGCATGTAGTTTTCTATGAAATGTTTGTAGAATATAGATAAAATGATATACAGGGCCACGCAAAGAATTGGCCGCCTATAGATGATAAATTCTGGAAATGCGATTTCAGTAGTTTTAAGAGTGATTTAGTTTGAATTAAAGTTTGGCTAAATAGGGGCGTGTAATAAAGGTACTAGGTAAACAACAGGGCTGAACAAAAGTATTCAAGTATGTTTCCATCTATTAGTATAAATTGCTGAAAGAGAAATTTCAACCTGTTATGTGTTTTCTTGCTAAACTAAATTTTCTATTATATAGTGTATATATCAGCCTACAGATCAAATACAGGGCTCTTAGGAAGAATTGGAATAAATATTTGGCTATGGATGGTAACTGCTGAAATCAGTTTTTTAAATGTTTAGTTAGTTATCTTATTTACCTTATTTCCCCAAATAACGAAGTTTTGTTAAAGCTTTCAGGGAGTTTTGGAAAGTGTTTCATAATCTATGGGGTACGCATGATTTTTCTTTCTTGATCAAAGATGAAAACAGCCATTGTATCTCTTAGCAGCGTCTGATTTCGTCTTAAAAATCTCCAATTAAAGGAAAATGAATCAAAATCCGTTTACAGGGAGACCGTCACTGTTTTTTAAAATTATAATTCAATTTTTTTAAGGCCGATGAAATTAGCATGCTTTTAGAATCTGCGGTGTCTGAACGGGGGTTGGCGAGCGTAGCTCGTAGGGGGCAGAGCCCCCTAGTATATATAAAAAAGTTTTGATTTGGAAATGGACCAATGAAAATCTGCGTAGATCATCCGCGTATACTCCTGCTAGATCGACATCCATATTTTTTATGACCGGGGATCTTTCTTCGTTAATATTATGAAAACTGTTTCATACAAAAATATGAAAATCGGTGGTATTATAGAGACATGTTTGATAAACACGCTGATGCAGACAGTTTTTAAATCGAATAATTATTTTAAGAGATATTTAATGTTAAAGGTGGTCAAAATCGTTCCATTAAAAAAGTTTTATAGGAGAAAAACTATACATAGGAATTTAAACATTTTTAGATCATTTTATACATTGGAAGTTCCCGATGTGCAGACTGCAATTATCTTTTTAATTTGACTCATTTTTTGAAGATTTATTTCCATTTTAAATTCAAATTTTTAGCATTTCGAGAGATATTTTCTACACATTTTAGAAAAGGGCAATTATTTTAAACTGTTGCCAGTTTTAAAAACAGCGCAAAGAATAATATTTAATTCAAATGAAAAATTTATTTATACGTGGCTATTATAAACAGAAAAAAAACTTTCAAATTAGAAATAAGTGATTACGTGTTAAAAATCAGGAAAATATTGAAAATTACATCATAAAAACTACAGTTACACGTGAATTTTAAAAGGGAAAGAAAAGTTTTAAATACTAAATTCATTATTATGCGTTAAAAGTCACAAATGAAGGAAATTACGTCATATTTAAAAAGGCCAAATAAATAAAAGTTGGCAAAACACTTTAAATAAAAAAATATATTTGCACGAGACATTTATTTCATATTTTGAGATAGTCTTTTCAACTATTAACGTGAATTTTAAGACATCGCCAATAATATTTCCTTTCTAACAACAAAAGTATTTTTATGTGAATATTAAAAAGAGAAAGGAAACTTTGGTGAAAATTACGTAAGATTTAAAACGATACATTTAAAAGAACTTTCTCATAGCGTTGTTAAAAAGTACCGAGAGACAAAGACTCTGTTCATTTTACATTAGCTTACTTTCAAATTTTTAACTAATTTTTAACACTTTCCAACAAAGTTGAAAAGTGTTATTGATTTCGGTTTGTCTGTTCGCGCTCTAACTCTCGTAAATATACTCGGATCGCACTGAAATTTTTGGTTATTGACGTTTAGCCTAGCGCGAACCCTATTTCAAATGAAGTTTGTAGCATGTTTAGTTCATTATCCGAAGTACTGTATATTAGCGGCGATGGCAGGGAATGCATTTTTAATTATGATATGCGCTTTTAAGTTTCACTATACTTATGCATACTATATGGTGTGTGTAAATGTTATAGTTGATATACAGGGATACGCAAAAGTATTCATAAAGGTTTCTGAGTATGACCGTAAATTACTGAAAGGGGGGTTTAAAATGTGTTATGCTGAACTGCATGTAGTTTTCTATGAAGTATTAGTCGAATATAGATAAAATGATATACAGGGCCACGCAAAGAATTGGATACATGGCTGCCTATAGACGATAAATTCTGGAAATGCGATTTCAGTAGTTTAAAGAGTGATTTAGTTTGAATTAAAGTTTAGCTAAATAGTGGCGTGTAATAAAGGTACTAGGTAAACAACAGGGCTGAACAAAAGTATTCAAGTATGTTTCCATCTATTAGTATAAATTGCTGAAAGAGAAATTTCAACCTGTTATGCGTTTTCTTGCTAAACTAAATTTTCTATTATATAGTATATATATCAGCCTACATATCAAATACGGAAGAATTGGAATAAATATTTGGCTATGGATGGTAACTGCTGAAATCAGTTTTTTAAATGTTTAGTTAGTTATCTTATTTCCCTAAATAACGAAGTTTTGTTAAAACTTTCAGGGAGTGTTGGAAAGTGTTTCATAATCTATGCCGTACGCATGGTTTTTCTTTCTTGTTTTTTAATCAAAGATGAAAACAGCCATTGTATCTCTTAGCAGCGGCTGATTTCGTCTTAAACTTCTCCAATCAAAGGAAAATGAATGAAAACCCATTTACAGGGAGACCGTCACTGTTTGTTTTAATTAAAATTCAATCATTTTAAGGCCGATGAAATTAGCATGCTTTTAGAATCTGCGGTGTTTGAACGGGGGTTGGCGAGCGTAGCTCGTAGGGGGCAGAGCCGCCTAGTAAAAAAAAAAAAAACCTACAAAAATTAGCAGAAAGTAAGACGTAAACGCGATTCCTTTTATATATTAAATGAAAATTTATCAACTTAAATACTTTCTTTTCAAATTAATGAGTTTTTCATTTTTTATGTATTGCTTCAAAAATAGATGGCAGCACCAAATTTTATAAACGCTGCTTGGCAGTAAATTTTTATTTATTTATTATTTATTTCTTATACAGGGTCATCGAAAAATCGCGCAACCCTTGGAAAATATTATGTTTACCCAAATACAAACAAGATTAAAATTACAAACATAAACTAAATTAAAAGAGTAACAATACACAGCGAAAATTAACATTGATAAGATATATAAATATATATAAGACAGGACTTAACTTCTAACATAAAAAGTACCGGAGCCCTAATATTCTGCGGTGCCGGTACAACAACCGTACCCCCCCCCCCCCCACCCCCCCGTCACTCCATTCTGCATATTTATTTTTCGTGCATTTTTTTCTTTAGCAAATATACCTATCAGCATATACTTAGCTGTCAGCTATTCCACTTTTTAGTTATCACTCCTTCTGAATAGTAATCTTTGCCTTATTTTCATGTTAATTAATTTCAGAATTCTGCGATTAAATAGGGTAAGTATTATGATAGTATTAACACAAAAAAAAGGTATAGTTCGCAGCTATGCATTTTTAAGAAAAAATGAATGAAATTTACAGAAATTAATATTTATATGCGGAAGAATGGAACAATGTTTTACAATTTCCAATAAAAGGTGCATATCTTAAACTATGCTCGATTCCTTCCGCATAACAATCTTTTGTGGTGAGTCTCTGGAAATCAGATTAAATTAAAAATTTTACATCGTTAAAAATTTTACATCGTAAAAGAATCGATACTTTTATAGAAAATGGCAAACACTGCTCGATTGCATTCTATCAGAATAACAATATAAGGCAATTATATGTACTTACAAATGAAAGTGACTTCGTAAATGTGCAGAGCAGAGCCTTAGCATGGGTACCGTGCATGATACAAAATAAATAGAAAAATCATTAACTTGATTTTAATACTCGTACGCAATAGAAGAGAAAAAAGGTAATTTAGACTTCGATTTTTCGGAAGCGCTGTTACACTGGGCTCCGGAGCCCTATATCTATGAGCTCCGGTGAATTACGACCAATATTTAATCATGTACTAAAAACAGAGAAGTACCGGAGCCGGGCTCCGGTGGGCTCCGGCGCAAATTAAGCCCTGATATAAGAAGATATTGAAAATGTGATCCTTTTTCTCGAATACAAAGAAGTATGCGTTTTTTCAAATTTAAGGCCACTCTTTTCAATGTTGGAACACTTATTTTTTGAATCTCATGTTAAATGTTTGGAAATGAGATCATTTACATTAGAGATATTATTCATTAGTTAGAGGTATATTTCATTAGAGGTATGGCACGTTGCTCCATCCTGCTGAAACCAAGATTTCTGCGATTAACGAAAGACGTTGTTGCGAAATAATGTTTAACTATAAAAATTGTGCTTTAAAAAATCCCACTTCCGCCGTGGCCATTTTTCGCGAAACAAATGTCTCTTACAGGTTACAACTGCAACTGAAATTTTTCAAATGCATAGTGCTGCCATCTATCGAAAAGTAATCCCAATATTATAGTTCGGATTTTGTAAAATTTGGGTTGCGCGACATTTCGATCACCCTGTACCAGGACAGCACTTTGAATGGAGTTAATGCAAAGAATTGTACATGTTTTTTTTTTTTTTTTTTTTTTTTTTTTTTTTACGAAAATCATAGACTTGGGATGGCAAAAATTCTTTAGTTTCCCTATTTATAAATTCAAAACGAATAGCAATAATGTGAATTCATGATAATATTATATAAAATTTATAAGAAAAATGAAAGTAAATCAGGTAAAAACTTTAATTATTTAAATTTCTTATATATTTTTTAAATTTCTAATCAATTTTTACGGAAGATTGGAGATGGTCGCAAAAATAAAATACACCCACGGAAACTAGATTATGGACGTTTTGGTGTATTTCATACAGAGATCTTACAAGAGTCTAAACATAAAGAAATATATAAGCGCAAGGTGCTTGTGTTTAAAGAAATATACATTCAAATTTTACAACGTAGTAATAATATTTCAGAACATGAATTCCCGAACATGAATGTTATATACCCGAATTATTATTTAAAAAATAACTTTACTATCTGTAAATGTTAAAAATATTATAACGCTTAGTTTTAAAAAGGAAAAACAAATAATTAAAGTTCTTTTTTATAATTACTAGGGGGCTCTGCCCCCTACGAGCTACGCTCGCCAACCCCCGTTCAGGCACTCCAAAATCCAAAAAGCACGCTAATTTGATCGGATTTAAAAATATTGAATTAAAATTTAAAAAAAACAGTAGCGATCTCTCTGTAAACGGGTTTCCATTCGTTTTCCTTGGATTGGGGATTTTTAAGACCAAATCTGCTGCTGTTAAGAGATACAATGGCTGTTTTCGTATTTAATTAAAAAAATTAGTTAAACATTTGAAAATAAGCTAATGTAAAATGAATTAAGTAAACAGTGTCATTGTCTCCCGGTATTTTTTAACAGCGCTATAAGATAGTTCTTTTAAATAATTCATTTTAAATGTATCGTTTCAAATCTGACGTAATTTACACCAAAGTTTTATTTCTCTTATTAATATTCACGTGAAAATACTTTTGTTGTTAGAAGAAAATATTATTTGCGCTGTCTTCGAATTCACGAAATAGTTGAAAAGATTATCTCAAAATATCTCGCGCAAATATATTTTTCAATTCAAATTGATTTGCTATATTTTTTGCCATTTTAAATATGACGTAATTTCCTCAAATTACAAGTTTTAACGCATAATAATGATTTTTTTTTATTTTAAGATTTTGTTTCTCTTTTAAAATTCAAGTGCAAATATGGTTCGGCACAGATGTCATATACGCCGCCCCATATTGGCGCAATTTTTTTCTGACGCCAATTTCATATACGCAACGTGTACTTAACTGGTGCTAAAGTGTCGTTATTTTGCTTGATATGGTAACCCGGATGTTTTTGTTTATGCTATTAATGTTTTCGCCAAATTGGCGTAGGAAAACAATTGCGCCAATATGCGCGTATATGACATCTGTGCCTATGGTTCTTATGACGCAATTTTCCTGCTTTTAACATGTAATCATTTAATTCTAATTTTAAAGTTTTTTTTCTGTTTGTAATAGTCACGTGTAAATAAATTTTTAATTTGAAGTAAACATTATTGTTTGCGCTGTTTATACAACTGGCAACAGTTTAAATTAATA
The DNA here is from genome assembly GCA_963932465.1 of Maratus speciosus. NCBI lineage: Eukaryota > Metazoa > Arthropoda > Arachnida > Araneae > Salticidae > Maratus > Maratus speciosus. Next base: position 140,261,574 of record OZ010793.1, read on the forward strand.
ACATTTTCTAAAAATTGTAAAAAATATCTCTCGGAATGCTGAAAATTTGAATTTAAAATTGAAATAAAACCTCAAAAAATGAGTCAAATAAGGAAAATAAATGCAATCTCCACACCGGGAACTTATTACGTATAAAATGATCTAAAAATGATTAAATTCTCATGTATAGTTTTTGCTCCAATAAAACTTTTTAATGGAACGATTTTGTCCAACTTTAGCATTAAATATCTCTTAAAATAATTCTTCGATTTGAAAACTGTCTGCATCAGCGTGTTTATCAAACATTTCTCTATAACACCACTGATTTTCACATTTTTGTATGCAACAGTTTTTTTAATATTAACGATGAAAGGCCATGCTTAAGCATTCAAATTGGATGCGATCTACCCGGAATATCTACGCAGATTTTCATTCGTCCATTTCCAAATCAAAACTTTTTTTTATATATAGAAGGATACGTAAAGTTTCGGATTTATTGGTTGTATATTTCAACAGACAGATCTACAAATAATTGATTACTGCCAAAAAACTAAGAATATTCAACAATAAAATTCTTGATCAATTACCTGCAGAAATACATTGATCCCATTCCCTGCGGGCTGGCTCTGGAAGGTGTAGCGGATGCAACACATTCGAGCTCTGTGCTTATAGGGGCCACTATCTAGACGAGCCATACTTAACCTCTTTTTCTGGCGGGCCCCCAAACATAAGTTTGCGTTTTGTTTTGCAAACATAAGATGCTAGACGTGCCGCAACACACTTATAAAAGGGTAAAAAAAAAAAAAAAAAAAAAAAAAAAAAATGAATAATTAAAATAGTAAGATAACATAAGTAGTATAGCAAAGCAATGTAACAAAGTTAATATTATAAGTAAGTTTGATCGTTTGCCTCGGAAGAAATCGTACTAGAAAATATAAACACCACTATTTCCAAACAATAAACTTTGTAATAGATTTATGGTTTTTTTTTGTGATAGATTCTGCAAATGTTGTAGAAATATGCCTGGAAATTTGTTGTTTGGAAATAGTGGTGTTAAAAGTTATTGGTATCTTTTTTTCCAATGACAAATGTTCAATACTAAAAAATATTAGCTAGATGGCTTATTAGATGGGTTGGCAGGCTGGTCCAAGCGACTTGGTGTCAATTTGGGCTTTTAAACTAATACTTATAGTTAAAATTTTCAAGTTTTACTATTGTGACTTCTTCCTGAAAGTACACTGATAGTGGTAACATAAAAAGAAATTTAAAATGTTGAATTGTAATTTTTTTTAAAACTAATTAGAAGAAAAAGCGGGCCAACTAGCCCCGGTCTACCCTATATCATGACCTGCCTTGTACTACCCTCATGCAAATTTTCAGACCATTCCCAATCAAATGAGCATAAAAACGACACCTGTTGCGCAGTATAACCCACGCCTAATAAGGATATGTTTATGTGAAAGTGTAACAGAATATGAAGTTCTGTTAAATTCCGTGCATTAGTTTTTGAGAAACAGCTATCGCGAAAATCGTGAAAAATGCAGCATAACAGCAGACCTGTTATATGATTTATGCGAAAACCTAATCAGCTCAGCACAAACTTATGCCAGTGTCTAACAGAATATGCAGTTTAATGAAATATCGTGCTTAGTTCTTGAGATGTGACTATCGCTAAAATTGTGTAATTCCTGAAAAAATGCAGCGTAGCAGGGATTAACATGAAAACATAATCAACAACAACTTATGTCAACGTCTAATTGAATCGGAAGTTTGATGAAAATCCGTGCATTAGTTCTTGAGATAGAAATATTGCGGAATTCGCAAAAAATGTAGCAGCAGCGCCAGCTTTTGAGAGATTTATAACAAAACTTAATTAACAACAACTTATGTCAACGTCTAACTGAATCTGAAGTTTGATGAAAATCTGTGCATTAGTTCTTGAGGTAGCGTTATTGCGGAAATCGGGAAAAATGCAGCATAGCAGCGCCACCTGTTGGGCGATTTACACCAAAAACTAATCAGCATCAATTTATATCAAGGTCTAACTGAATCCAGAGTTTCATTAAATCCCGTGCATTTATTCTGCCCACAAAATTTTTGTCACATAAGTAGACAGATGGACAAACTCACTGACAGACATTTCTAAAAGCAGTCAAATCGTGTTCAGGATCTTCTAAAACGTATAAATCTGTCGAAAACAGGAAGTCTACAATTTTCACGAATCCAATACTTTTTCTTGTAAAGATAGAAGAAAGTAATGAAAAACATTTCTATTTGAGAAACAAGAATGTAGTCTAAGTTTCTTAGTATACTTTTGCAATCCACTAAAAATCAGTTTGAAGGAAATTGAATTATTATTGATGGGATATAAGGAGGAATATTCTATCTGATTTCTGAAGCCATGACACGGTCACTGGCAGTGCTAGTAGGGGAAAGTGTTGTACCTTGAACATATAACGTACAGTCGTGGGAAAAAAGTAAACACCTCTTACTAACTCTGCAAAAAATTATCGTAGATGAAAGTTACTGGTAACACACGATTGGTAATAAAGTCTACTTTTAAATGATGTACAGAAAATTTGCTTAGGGGGCCTACATATTAAAACGAACCATAATTTTATTTTTTTCTATAGCAGTATACAATTCTGACAGCATAAACGAACTCCACACCCTTCAATTAGCCTAAAAGCAAATTTTTATGCAATTTCTACGATAAGTTTCTGAGAAATTAATTATTTTAAAACAAGCGTATTTTAGGGGCTGTATCCAAATTGAAGTCCGATACACGATTGTTGACCGAGAGAGCACCCTTCTTGATCAAGGCATATTATTAAGCGCCACTCAAGCAGACATTAAAGACTGCTACATTACAGGATAGCATAAGAAATTTCAAAATATCTAGTCACTTTTATCACAGATGGCCCCTTAAACCATCATTTTGCCGTTTTATAAGCATAATTTGAAAAATACTTGGAAGAAAAATGTGAAATTTTGGATTTCCATAAAGCAGGACTTAATAAATCTAAATCCATGAAAAAATTGTAGGTTACAATTCATAATTTTTTTAATATTAATTTCACAATTCATATCATAAAATTATACAAATTGCAAATTCAACGTATTTTTGTTTGGGTATTTTAGTATTATTGCTGCACAAAAAATTAGCACATTAGGAGTATAATTTCAGGAGATATTAATAAAATTATGAAAATGTAATTTAACATTAAAAGCACTAAATTTTGAATGTTTATAATTCAAAAACTTAGCATTCAAATGACTGGAATTTTGGTGTCTAGGCATAGTTTGGACCGAAGATTTGAAATAAAATTGGGTATTGCATTGAAAAAAATGACGTTTGGGTTCATTTTAATATGTAGATGACCCTATAAGCAAATTTTATATACATCATTTAAAAGTAGACTTTATTTCCTATTGTTCGGTACCAGTAATTTTCTTTTACGATAATTTGTTGACGAGTTAGTAGGGGTGTTTACTTTTTTTTCTTCCACGAAAGTACTTTGAACATATAATGTACCTTGGGCCTACAAAGTTTTTAGCTCTATCTATTGTATTTGTATCAACTAATACATGTAGTTTTGAGATATAACACTAGATGTCACTTAGCAGTTGGTTTCTTTAATATAGACAGCAAACGTTGCAGACAATTATTAAAAAAAAAAAAAAAAAAAAAAAAAAAAAAAAAGATCACCAAAAAGTAAATTTTTCAAAACTGCAACTTTTCATTATATCTCGTTATCAACAGTTATTTGTTTTAAATTCAAAGTTATATATAAAAGAGTATTTATAGTGCATTATGAACACGAGGTTCAAATCATTTTAAGCATAACTAGAAAATGGTAAGAATAATTATTTTTCACGTCACTAAGCTTTGTACCTTGAACCTAGAAATAGTGTTGTACCTTGAACAGGTCCAAAGTACAACATAATTACACATTATTCTGTTAAAAAGACAACAAATGAAAAATTATCAGGAAAGTTTGTCCTTGTATCATTAATGGAAGGAATTCAAAACTCATGTGCACAATTTGTGTACAGAAAATATGCATAAAGGATGACAATGGTGAAGAAAAGATTATTAACGTGTCCATGAAACGTTTTAATAGCTGTGTGGAGAATTATATGTTTTGACGCCAAATGGGCGATAACGGGATAGCAATGGATCTATTGTTTACGTAAGGTAACCCCCCCTGGGCTCATCGCGCGCGCTCTCTCTGTTTTTTCTTCGAGATGGTGTTGTTGAAAGAATATTCTGTTTTTAAGAACGCGTTTCGCTTTGTAAATAAAATGTATTATAGTGTATAATAGATGTAAATATGTGTCTTCCAATTAAAAGAAGAGAAAATCTGATATCCCGTAGAATTAATTGAGTAAGTGCCAATTGATTTATTTTTAAGATAGCGTTAGTTAATTTAAGAAATCCACTGAACCAAAACCGGTCGCCACACTGGTGCATCGGCCGGGAATATAAATTGATAACTACGCTACTGGCATTTCATTAAACGGGTAAATTATTTAAAATTTCTCTTAAACTTACGATATATTGGAAGACATAATTCTTTGAATGAGTGAATATAAAGATGAATCAAAGTGAAGTTTTAAAACGAAACATAGCAAAACGCGGATCAATTAGAACCACAGTAACGAAATTGATAAAAAAGATTGATAGTGAAATTAAAAAAGAAAGTGATTCCAAACCGGAAATAGTTGAGGACTCTTTAGAAGCATTACTTGAACACAAATTATCATTAGAAAAATTGGATGAGTCAATTGAATCTGAAATTGAAACCGATAATTTAGAAACAGATATAGAAACTTCGATAGAATATAAGGAAGCTATTGTGACTTGCAAATCTAGAGCCAGTAGATATTTGAAAAATTTAAACATAAATTCAACTATCACGAGTGAACCAAAAGTAACTACGCCCTCCATATCAGACAGTCAATTAAAGTCGAATACGAAATTGCCGCGAATTTCTTTAAATAAATTTACAGGCGACATTTGCGAATTTCAAGAATTTTGGCCTCAGTTTAAAGTTGCTATTCACGAAAATGAAGCTCTTCAGCAAATTGAAAAGTTTACTTACTTAAAATCTTTAATTTCTGATTCAGCAGCTGCCGCTATTAATGGGCTTCCATTAACAAGTGAAAATTATGTAACGGCAATAAATATATTAAAGGACCGTTTTGGGAAAAGAGATGTTTTAATTTCCGAGCACACTAACAAATTATTAAACTTAGAAGCAGTACGAAGATCAAATGACATACATTCTTTGAGAAAATTATTTGATGAGATAACTATACAAATACGATGTCTCGAAGCGCTTGATGTGAAGTCAGACCAATATGGTTGCTTATTATTACCCATTATTTATAAATGTATACCGAATGATCTCGTATTACAATTTCACAGAGAACAATGCGATAAAAAGGATGTTAGTGTAAATGATTTATTGTTATTCCTGAAACGAGAAATAGTAGCGCGAGAAAAAACTATTAATGTTACTTCTATTAGTTTTGAAAATACTAAATCCCATGAAAATAAATTTAGACAAAATTCTCCCGAACACTTTCACCAAGAAAAAATTAAAAATCCTTCAGCACTTACATTAAATACAATTGCAGAAAACCTGTGCCCCTTTTGTTCTCAAAATCACGAAGCAAATTCATGTAATTTAAATTTGGAACAACGAAAAGAATCTTTATTAAAACAAGCAAAATGTTTTAAATGCTACCGGAAATTCCATAAGAAGCAGAATTGCAGAAACACTGAAATTCGTTGCACAATTTGTTTTTCGAGAACGCATCAAAATTCTCTTTGTAACAAAAAACAAAAAGAAAGATCATCGAATGAAAATAAAATTGACCTTCTTTCGACTGAGCGTGAACCGGGGGAAAAGGAAAATAAGAAATATGAAAAAATAACAGTTTCATCACTTTGTTGTAATCCAGATGAATATATTTATTTTCAAACATTGAAAGGAATTATGATTGGAAAGAATCAAAATATTAATGTTCGAATATTATTAGATAGCGCTTCGCAGCGAACATTTATTGGGAAGAATTTATCTAATCGTTTAAATTTAGAGGTGACAGGGCAGGAATCATTAAAAATTCATACCTTTGCTGGAAAGAAACCTATTGTTGATAATCATAATAGAGTAAAGATTTTCCTAAAAGACAATAATTCGGACAATATAATATGTCTGGAAGCGTTAGAAACGGAGAGAATCTGTTCCGATATAATACGAGCACCAAGTTCTGAGTTATATAAAAAAATTAAAAATATGGGTATAGAGTTATCAGACGTTTCTAATGATTTAGATGATGGTGATAATGAAATAGATTTGTTGATTGGGAGCGATTACTATTGGTCAATTATGACAGGAAAATATAAACGCATGTCACCAACTCTTGTTCTGAATGAAACGAAATTAGGTTGGACACTTCACGGCAAATTCTCAGAAGAAGTTAATGTGGATAATTTAGTGTGTGCAATGTACATATCTATTTGGGATAATAACAAGGATGATAAAATGTCAGTTCAGCTTGAAACTGTAGAAGGGTTGCGGATTCAAGACGATAATACGAACAAATGCAAAGATATTAATGAATATAAGACTTTGGGAGTAATAGAAATTGTTGAACCCCAGGAAATAAATTCGACCAATGATAATTTGGCATGCTACTTACCCCATCACCCTGTTATTGAAACGGACAAACAAACTTTAACAAATCCGATGAACTGGCGACATTGTCCCGGTAGCTCAAATCCTGCTGACCGATTTACGAGAGGACTCTCACTTCTCGACCTCGAGAGCGATGATCTATGGTGGTCAGGGCTTCCATGGTTAATTAAAGATTCAAATTTATGGTCCAAGGAAGACAGAGAAGTGGATGAAGATATGAAGCAACTAGAAGCTAAAGGAAAAGTAATTTCCCAAAACCTTTGTTCATCAGAACAACAGAAACCACTTATAGAGATTGAGCGTTTTAGTTCTTTATTGAAGGCAATTAGAACAGTGGCAAGAATTAAAAGATTTGTCTTCAATCTAAGAAGTCCAATTAAACATAAGGGTGTATTATCTGCTGAAGAATTGACAGAAGCTGAAGAATTATTAATTAAAGAAGTACAAATGAAAAATTATAAGGAAGAAATTGAGTCATTAGAAGAAGGAAATCCCATTAAGAAGACCTCAAGAATTTATTCGTTATGTCCATATTTGGATAAAAATAAAATTTTACGAATCAGAAGCAGACTTAATGAAGGCTCATTTAGTTTAAATGAAAGCAATCCAGTCATATTGCCAAAGAATGAAAAATTTACCGAGTTGCTGATTATGCAAGAACACAGAAAATTGTTGCATAGTGGAGTTTCTTTGACACTTGCACAAATCCGAAAAAAATTTTGGATTCCTCAAGGAAGACAATTAATTAGGAAAAGTGTCAGGAAATGTTTAATTTGTAAAAAATACAATGCGAAAGCAGCTGACCAACTAACTGGCCAACTTCCGAAGGAAAGAATATCAGAATCTCCTGCGTTTACCGTTATAGGATTGGATTTTGCAGGACCGATAATCGTAAGAACAGAGAATAAAGAGACGTCAAAGTCATATATTGTACTGTTCACCTGTGCCACAACAAGAGCAATACATCTGGAAGCAGCCAGGGATATGACTACAAAATCTTTCCTTTTGTGTTTTCGTCGATTTATTTCAAGACGCGGAAACTGTAAAATGATTTTTTCGGATAATGCAAAGAGTTTTAAGGCTGCTGATAAAGAATTACAACAATTTGAGAAAATCATTAAAGATGAAGAACTCCAGGATTTTATATCGAATAAAGGTATGACATGGAAATTTATCGTCGAGCGTGCCCCATGGTGGGGAGGGTTTTACGAAAGGCTCGTAAAAAGTGTAAAAGAACCTTTAAGAAAAATTTTGGGAAGAGCTCTCATCACATTTGAAGAATTGGCAACAATCTTGACAGAAATAGAAGCCATAATAAATATGAGACCGCTAACCTACACAACAAGTGATTTCGGCGAGCCAGAGCCACTTACCCCGGCCCATTTCCTTCAGCTAGGAAGAGAGAACATCAGTTTTCCTCTACATTTTGCCGAATTAGAAAATAAAATTTCTACTAAAGAAACTTTGTTAAGGAGAAAACGATATCAAAGTAAGTTGTTGAAACAGCTCTGGACTAAGTGGAAGGAACAATACTTATTGAATTTAAGTTCAGTTCATGAATTTAAAACTCCTGAAAGACACAAAAACTTAAAAATTGGCGATGTTGTTTTAGTAGATGGTACTGCTAAATCTAAACTGTTGTGGGACTTAGGAATAGTTAAGGAAGTCATTATTGGCAGAGATAAACTTATTCGTGCTTGCATAATAAAAACTGCTAAAGGACTGCTGAGAAAACCAATACAACTTTTGTATCCTTTTGAACTAGATATCTGAATGATAAGTGATTTCAGTACTTGATTTGAAATTTATTTTTTCTACTAGTGTTTGAATATCAAAGTGTGTTTGTTTTATAAATTCATGTTTGGAAATAATTTTTTTTTTTTTTTTTTTTTTTTTTTTTTTTTTGGGGTGTTTTGCAATTTGTTGTTTATTTAGTAAAAATCTTTCATTTATGCATAATTGTACTTTATTTCAAATTGAAAAGATAATTGAATTAATAATGGTATTTAATTTGTTTATATTATGTATATATATATATATATTCAGTTAATCTTATTCAGGTAAAATATCTGGCCAGATATGTTCATGTAACTACATGTTATAAGAGTGTCTTTTTTTTTTATTTATATTGATCATGACTTTATTATTTTATGTTTAATTCTTTATACTTCAACGCCTGTAGATTGAAAATTTTCTATTTTATCATTTGAGTTGTCATTTAAGGTCAAGTTTATTATAAGAATGTTTATGTTGATTTATCATTATGTACTCTCATGAGTCCAGGTGGGGAGTGTGTGGAGAATTATATGTTTTGACGCCAAATGGGCGATAACGGGATAGCAATGGATCTATTGTTTACGTAAGGTAACCCCTCCTGGGCTCATCGCGCGCGCTCTCTCTGTTTTTTCTTCGAGATGGTGTTGTTGAAAGAATATTCTGTTTTTAAGAACGCGTTTCGCTTTGTAAATAAAATGTATTATAGTGTATAATAGATGTAAATATGTGTCTTCCAATTAAAAGAAGAGAAAATCTGATATCCCGTGGAATTAATTGAGTAAGTGCCAATTGATTTATTTTTAAGATAGCGTTAGTTAATTTAAGAAATCCACTGAACCAAAACCGGTCGCCACAATAGCACTAGAACTCATATTCATACTGGAGGAAAATATGTTTTCAATCATTTGCGATCAAATCATTAGCATTTTGCCAGAACCTATAGTCTTATTTAAAGAGATAGAAGAATTCTTAATATATGTCCTTGTACAGTATCAGTTTTTGAAAAATACTCTTAGCTTTTTATGCAACTGTTTTTTGGTGATTTTGCATCGTGATAAAACAAACATGTATAAAAAATAAATAAAAATGCAATAAAACAATTAAAATTCAGTTAATGTCTATTGTGGTTGGAATTATCCCCTCCCCATCCGCCCTCTAATTTACACCTTCTGTTTTATATTAATTTAAAACAACTTTAAATAGGTATGTATGACAAATCTGTTATTAAATATACTTTTAAAATTTATTTTAAACACATCACAAAAATGTTTCGTCAATTTTATTTTTATTTTTCATAGAAAAATGATGCATGGTCCATGGTACAACATGCCTAGGATCAAGGTACAGCATGCGTGTTGTACTTTGGTTCTAAAATTGCTATTTTTTTTATTAAAAGAAAAACTATGATAGGACTAAAATTAGAGTTCAAGAAAATTATGAGGGAAGCAGAAGATGATAAATAATTAGCAAATAGCTTTATATTTCAATATTTACATATTTTAATTCAATTAAAAATAAAAATGTTAAAATAGAGCTGAGGTACAACGTTTTCTCCTAACATAAAGAAGCAGTGAAATATCCCTTGTCTATTCTCGCTTTCTGTTTGAAATACTTTTCTAGAATTACAGTACCCGCCGTTTTATAAAATCATATTCGTCTTGAAGGATTTTATTTTATTAAGCGGCTGATTTAAAAAACCTGTGATTCAAAATTTAATTATTTTAAAATAAGTTTTCTGTTACCTGCTAGAATATAACATAAACTAGTAAATCTGCAGATCAGGAGCCTCAACGTCATCTCTGCAACTCATTGTTTTTAGTACACTTTGCGTAACATTAATCTTTCTACAAAAACGCAATTTAATGTTTTTAAATTACATAAACATTTATAAAAGTAAAAAATATTTCTCAGGTTTCAGACATTAGAAGAGTTAAATTAAACACGTTGTTATGTAATTATATTCTGAAACTCTCACGAACTACTTATTTTGATAATTTTTAAATAATAAAGTAGATTTCTTCAGATGGGCTCTGCATCCCTGAACCCCCCGTAGTGTAATTTATTTTACATTTATAATTTTCTATTGATTGTGTTAATGATTATCGTATATCTCAGATTTATTTTTACACTGCGATTTATAAGAATAAGCAACAGTTTGGAACAAGCATTTTACGTTATCTTAATATCCATGCAGCAATATTCACTTGCCTGCCAACCACAAACACATGTAACTAATGGATAAGAAACTTTTGAAAATATAAACTGAGACATCTGATTTAGAAATCTAATGCCTCTATAATTTTTTCTTAAAAAAAAATAGTTTTGATTGTCATTCTGCAATGTTTGTATCTAAGATCTAATCTAAATATCTAAAAATGTACTTGATAGCATTAACTAACTAAAATCACCCCAAAATTGGGGGACTTCTAAACCTAACGGTTAATAATTCATCATCGTGTCCATTTCCAATTGACTATATAGATAAACGTGATTTGGCGCGGTAAAGTATTTTTTGGGATAGCCTTTTAATAGTATCCGCATTTAATTTAAAATCGTGATGTTACAAATACCGTTCATATTTGACGCAAACATATGTTTCATATCAAATTGCGAAAAGTTAACTAAACTTTTATTTCCCTTAGCCGGACTTTCTGTTTCATTTTTCGTAATAAGGATTATTTTAATAATTTAATTTATTTTACACTCTACAAGCTGTTACATGGGACGTTGTTCACTTAGCATTAAAATAGAGATAAATGCATTAAGTAAAACATTTCACTCCCCACCAGACATGCCAAGTCTCAGGCTTTTTGCATATCACTATTATCTTAGAGAAAATGTTCTTTTAAATCGCGCAAATGTTTCAATGAAATAAAGTAACATTTTCTGTGTTAAAATACTGGTATCCAGAACGCCGGAGGCTTGGCAGCTCTGCTCCTCTTAATAAAAACACATATGATTAACACATGATTGATAATATGATTAACATAACTTTATCACATTTTATAGGAGACAACACGGAATTTCTTATTTATGGCCTTACATATATCTCAGTCATAAAAATGTAAAATTTTGTGCCAATTAATACACACAATTGCGAAAATGAAATCGCAACCAATGAGAAAAGGAAGGCCAAGTAAAATAGTGTAAATCGAGGAATCTTTTTAATCGTCTGTAATCCAAAGGTATGCTGCACGCATATTTACAATGCTTACTCGGTTCGGATTCAACACATGTATATCCGTATATTTTTCTGGTATGAAATTTTGAATATTCTGAAACACATATACAGACGATTGCTATCTCACACAAGCTTTGAATTATTATTTAACCGGTTGAGTGCGGAGCAGCGCGATAGCGCTCCTCTTGTTATGTGCCAAAATTTCAGGAAGCGCGGTAGCGCTACTCTTGTTATGTGCCACAATTGCGGGAAACGCGATAGCGCTCATTTTAGAGTATGCTAAAATTGCGGAGAGGGTGATAGTGCTCCTATTTGTTGTCTCAGTGCATTTTAGGCGATTTCTGTATATATCGTCGGCGTATAAGTAATTTTTTACTATACAACCCATACACATTCGCATTTTTGGCATATATCCACAAGATTTGTTCCGCACTCAAACGGTTAATCCTTTCGGGCCTAACGGGGGTCTAACCTTAAGGGGTCTCAGGACTCTTAAAGCTTTAAAATTTTTGAAACTTTAATTTTTTTATATGTTAAACTCGTATCTTTTCTGAACATTTTGATATAATTGTTTCCTTGAAATTCCCTTTAGAACAGAAGAAAAAAAAAAAAACCAGAAAAAATTAAAGGAAAAAAATTAAAAAAATTAGAAGTTATGGCTTTGAGAAATATACCTGCTTAATAGGTGAAGCGGGGTTTCCAAAACTTCCAAGTAGTTTTCTTGAAATGACGTTTTTGGGCATAATGCACACGATAGCTAAAAAACTCCTGATATTTTTCATGACATTTTCAAAACATGTGTTTCTTATTAGTCTGTGTAAACTGAACCTAAAATTTCCTTTTTACTGTTCAAAAAATATTTTTTTAAGTGGTTATACTGTTGAAATTTTCTACATTTTGCATTAGCTAAGTACAACTTTGTATTAAAAATATAAAAATGCTTTAAATACAAATTCATTTAAGTTCAGGGTAATTATTATAATCTGAAGTATAGGCACCAAAATTTTCGTTCTAGTTGCAAAATTTATTTTGTAATCGTGCGCGTAATCTGTTATTCCGATTTTCTGCATCTTTCATCTCAATAAAAATTGTGTCTTAAAATCAAATACATTTTAAGATATTAAATGTTGAAAATGGTCTTTTTTTTTTTCTTCCAATTTTAAGAGTCCTGAGACCTGAAATGATCATGTCTCTCCACTGAGTATTATTGTGTCTTAACAAGTAGTTTTGTTATTATCTCCACGTAATAATGATAGAATCCTAATTCTAGTAATGTATCCATTATCCATTAAATTCTGTTTTTTTTTTTTTTTTTTTTTTTTTTCACAATATAGAAATAGTTTACTTAAGTTTTATAAATTTTACATATTTAATGGAGTGATAGTCTTTCTGTTTTTTTTTCCATAATCATTGTTTCCTTCTAATAGTATTTTTAGCATAAGAATTCTGATAACAAATAAGGCAAATATTACTATTTGTTAATAAATATTATAAAAATCTAGAAACGTAATTACCCGAAAAAACTGTTTCAGGTATATTGGTTATATTGGCCAATATTTTTAGTTATCGCTAACAGAGTTGGCAATTTAGCGGAAATTCTGGATTCAAAATATCTACCACTTTTTTTTAAATTGCAATTTTCATTATATTTATTCAATGAAAGTCTGCCATTAAACAAAGCGAAAATTATTATTAAAAAATTCAGGTATTTTTTAAATATAAAATTAATCTTAGTTTTCAATACTAATCGCAAACATTTGAGCTGAACTACCAATATTGATAAAATATTAGGTTTACTTTGGAAATATTTGTAGTGAAACGTAACTGCAACATAAAGGTTGTAATAATCTCTAACAAAACGTCAATATTGTAAAAAAATGCTTACTCTATGTTGGAAATATTAATAGTGAAATCGCAAGATATTTTTTGAAAGCACTGCACAAATATGTACAAACTATAAGTTGAAACATTTGACTGAAAGTCGGTTTTATTAGAGAACCTGCAATGGATAAGAGAAATGACATGATGGCAATAAATTCTGATTGGTCCAAAGCTGTTTTCAACCGCCGCGGGCGATCGACTGTAGTGCTACCATCATGGAAGACGGTAGTATTCCGAGTGACGCAGCCTTAAGCCTAAAATCGTATCGTATCGTATCGTTAAAATCGTATCGTATCGTATCGTTAAAATCGTATCGTATCGTATCATAGAATTCGTAGATGGCGGAACTCATATATACAGCTAACTCGACATCAAAGAAAACGCGAAAAGCCGCCTTTCAATAACTCAGCAGATATATGTCTTATTGTTCTGAATTTTCTAGAACAGTCTTATATCTGCAGTCTAATCGTATACTGAAATTTTTACATTTCTACGTAAAGTATATTTTGAGATCTAAATAGCCATTTTTAAAGTGAAAACGTTGGTATGATATCGAGGAAGTTCCTAATTTGAAAATCTCGAAAACGGTTCTAACGATTATTTTTAAATTGATACATAATATAAATGTGATTAAGGCGAGGTGAATAACACTTTTCTTTTTTCTGGGAAATCTCTCGTTCGTTAAATAATTCGATTTTTTTTCTCTCGAAAATGACACGGGCGATTTTTTAAAAATCAAATAAATATGTTTCAGATGAACCAAATAACAATTTACTTGTTTCCAGCAAGACTCTTGTTCGTTTTATAATGCGCATGAAAAATCGGACTATATTTCTTCGCCATTCTATGGAAATTTCCCCGAAAATGCATGACACTGTATTCATACACATGCTTTCTTTTTAACCACTTTTGGGGAGAAAAATTTTGTCTTCCCACTGGCTGAGTGGCTAAGGGCCATCGTTTACTGATCTTAAGATAGGCAGTTCGATACTCCCTGTTACGTGTTTTCAGATGTGAATGTTTTTTTTTTTTTTTTTTTTTTTTTAAAGTCTGCTACTTGACCATTATTCTCAGTTCCTTTGTAATTTTCTTAATTGCTATTAAGTTAAATAAAATTACAATTATAATGACGCCAATTTGATGATGATTATTTCTTGGCAATTTTTCAACAATAAAAATATTACCATAAATTTTATAAATATATTTAATTTCAATCACTTTACAAAAAATATACATTAATAATTATTATTTGAATATAAATCACACGATCAGAAACGTAAAAAAATAATTCATTTCAGCTCTTCTTTTTATAATATCATTTTTTATTATTATAACGGTCAATCAATATATAATCACTGACATCCATAATATTATTATTATTATTATAATTATTATTTTCCTTGCATAAAAGCTATTGTGATGTAATAATTATTTTATAATAAATAATTTAGTTGAAATGTTTTATTTATAAATATCAATGAAGTTTGATAACCCCGAGACAATTGTTTTTATTTAACTTTGCAATATTTACAGTTTACATAATAAGCATATCAGAATTCTGGTGTCGCCATCTTTTGACGCAATTGCGTATTATTATAGAGAAATGTTTGATAAAAACGTTGAAGTAGACAGTTTTTAAATCGAAGAATTATTTTAAGAGATATATAATATTAAATCTGGATAAAATTGACTGAATAAAAAAGTCTCATAGGAAAAAAAAATATACATGGGAATTTAATCATTTTCATTCAATTTAATCATTCAATAGAAACTCGAAGTTTGCAGAGTGCATTTATTATTTTTAACTTGCCTAATTTTTTGACGGTTTATTTCAATTTTAAATTAAAATTTTCAGAATTTCCAGAGATATTTTTTACATATTTTAAGAAAAGGTTTTTTTAAATTGTTGCCAATTGTTAAAACAGCGCAAAGAATAATATATCCTATAAATTAAAAATTTATTCACACGTGACTATTATAAACAGAAAAAAATCTTTTTAAATTAGAATTAAATGATAACATGTTAAAAGCAGGAAAATATTAAACATTACGTCATAAAAATTGTTTTTACACATGCTTACTTAAAATGAAAGAAAATTATAAAATAATCAATTATTTTCAAATTAGAATTAATTGATTACGCATTAAAAGCAGGAAAACATTGAAAATTACGTCATAAAAATTATATTTACACGTGAATATTAAAAGAAAAAGAAAATTTTTAAATATTAAATTCATTGATATGTGTTAAAAGTCGTAAATGGAGGAAATTACGTCATATTGGCCAAAGTGGCCAAAACAGTTTGCAAAACATATTGCAAAACAATTTAAATTAAAAAATATATTTATATGAGAGATTTATTTCAAATTTCGAGATGATATTTTTAACTATAGTTGCCAATTTTAAGGTAGCGCAAATAATAATATTATCTTTCTAATAATAAAAATATTTTCAGTTGAATGTTACAAAGAGAAAGGAAAGTTTGGTGAAAATTGTGTCAGATTTAAAACGTTACATTTAAAATCTCTTATTTAAAATCATTTTCTTATAGCGTTGTTAAAAAATACCATAAAGCAAAGACTCTGTTGACTTAGTTCCTTTTATATTTGGTATTTTTCAAATGTTAACTAATCTTATTTAATCAAGCACGGAAACAGCAACTAGCATCAGCTGATTCGGTTTTGAAATCCCTCAGTAAAAGGGAAACCCGTTTACAGTAAGATCGCCATTGATTTTTTAATTATACAGAGCAGCCTCGATTATCCGAGCTAATTGGGACTGTTAGTAAATCGGAATCGGAAATCTCGGGTAATAGAAACTGTATGTAAAAACTCCCCGTGCTTGCGAATTTAACATCTCTTTTAAAAAAAATATATAGAACGTTTTTTAAATAATAAAAATAAATATATGTAAAGTTCTGTTTCACAGCTTAACAAATTTAAAAAGAAAATCAACTACCAGTAGTAAATTTTAAAATGCAAATTGAAAAATTTACGAAAGTTCACACTGCCACTGGAAACAAAGCATTGTTCGCTATTGACTTCTCAGGGTCCAATGTTTCTTTGGAGTTGAGTGCTTTTGGGGGCAGAAGGGCCTGTATAGCACAGACAGTGAGCTAAAGAGTGTGGTTATTTTTAAGGCTCATTCAAAAGGGGAAAAAATCAGACTTTGTTATCGGCTCGGTTAACAGAAACCTCGATTAATCGAAGCTCGGTTAATCCAGGTTCTACTATAATTCAATCTTCCGTAATCTTTTTAAAGCAGATCAAATTAATGGACTTTAGCACAAAGTCACATAGCTGATAACTGCCATGCTTGTTGGCCACCTTTTTTTTCAAAAAGTTTGCTTCACCTTATTCAATTAATGAGATATCTCCGATAAAATAAGTCACATTTTCCCGTTCTAAAATACTGGTATCCAAAAA
Organism: Maratus speciosus; assembly: GCA_963932465.1. Taxonomy (NCBI): domain Eukaryota; kingdom Metazoa; phylum Arthropoda; class Arachnida; order Araneae; family Salticidae; genus Maratus; species Maratus speciosus. The sequence goes on from OZ010793.1 coordinate 140,278,524, forward strand.
TCGTAGCATGTAACTGACACTACAAGTACTCATGGAACTAGACTATTTTAAGTCTGATTTTTATTATAGACTATATAAAATTATTAAAAATATATATTATGATAGGAACTAGCGGGCTTCGTCCGCTATTTACGTTACGGATATAAAAATCATGTTTTTTTTTAGGGAAACTAGGGGGCTCGGCCCCCTACGAGCTACGCTCGCCAACCCCCGTCCAGACTCCGCAGACTCTAAATGCACGCTAATTTGATCGGCTATAAAAAGATTTCGAAAGATTGAATTATAATTTAAAAAACAGTGGCGATCTCCCTATAAACGAATTTCTATTCATTTCTCTTTGATTGGGGAATTTTAACGCCAAATCCGCTGCGGTACTACTTGATTATCCTGTCGACCAATTTCGCCAAATTGTATAAATCCCAAACCACTCGCCAAATTATACAAATTGATATAATTTTTATTTTAAATAACGAAAGAACAAATAAATTCGTACAACATTAATAAAAACACAAATAAAACGTCGAAATAAAAATAACTTGATGAGGTATACACGTGTAACAACATTTCAAAATAAGCTAATATAAAAGGAATTCAGTAAAGAGAGTCTTTGTCTCCTGGTATTTTTTAACAAAGCGAAAAGAAAGTTCTTTTAAATGAGACATTTTAAATTAATTCTCAAAATATCAAATAAATGTCTAGCGCAATTTCTAAATTTAAACTTTTTTGCAATATTATTTTGTGTTCATTTTATGTAATAACTATAATGTGACGTAAATATGCCGTAATTTCTCCTAAGACTTCTAACGCATGTTAATGAATTTATTATTTTACAATATCCTTTCTCTTTTAAAATTCACGTGTATACTTTTTATGACTTTAAGTTCCTGCTTTTTATACGTAATTATTTAATTCTAATTTGAAAGTTTTTTTCCTGTTTATAATAGTCACGTGTAAATAAATTTTTAATTTGAAGCAAACATTATTGCTTGCGTTTTTTATACAGTTGGCAACAGTTTAAATTAGTACAATTTTCTGAAATCTGTAAAAAATATCTCTAGAAATGCTGAAAATTTGAATTTAAAATAGAAATAAAACCTGAAAAAATGAGTCAAAATAAAAAAATTAATACAATCTGCACTCCGGGAAATTCTAACGCATAAAATGATCTAAAAATGATTACACTGCCATGTATAGTTTTTGCTGCTATAAAACTTTTTTAGTGGAACGATTTTGTCCAACTTTAGCATTAAATAACTCTTAAAATAATTCTTCGATTTGAAAACTGTCTGCATCAGCGTGTTTATCAAACATTTCTGTATAAAACCACAGATTTTCATATTTTTGTATGCATTATTTTTGTTAATATTAACGAAGAAAGGCCCCCGGTCACAAAAAAATCAAAACCGGCGGCGGCGGTTACAGCGGTAGTTACTTTTTTTTAGAATAGAGAGAAAGAAATAAAAACCTATTTGACGATAGGTTTATAAAGACACATTTTGTATTTGTTATATTTCCGGGGATGAGGAGGGGGGGGGGACTATTTTGATTATTTGATTAAATATCGCAATTAGTCTACATGGCAGATATAATTATGATAGACACTAGCGGGCTTCGCCCCTCTATGGCGCCTTATGGGTCCAGCTTCCATAACTCAGAAACTACCTTTCGGACATCAATGCAACAGATTCCAAACGTTATAATTAACTTAATAATCACCCTATATAGCATTAAAGTAAATTTATGAGTACTGCATACTATTTTTTTATCGTAATTTCTGAAGAGAAAAAATTATTTCGGTTCCATTCTTAGGTACTGGTCTGAAAAATTTTGAAAAAGGGGCGAAGGAGGGACACGAGACTGCTGTTTGTCAAACAACACAACGGGGTCTGGCTTATTCAACTTGGTTTTTGATGACTTAAATTGGAAGGTGGTTTGTTTAAAAGAGTACGTTCCCTGCCCCATGAAAATTGGAACTATTGGTGCACCATCTATGTAAGGATTTAATAATTATAAATTAACATTTTGGATTTATTAATTTAAGGATAAAGTGTTTTTAAAGGAATATCAAATGAAACCCTCTGTGCGATCTGCGATTATACTTACCCAGTTGTTTTTATATACAAACTGCTATAAGGAAAATTGTAATAAAATAGTAAAAATTAAATCTGCATTAAATTCCATAAGTATCTTTTTTTTAATCATTTTATCACTAACCTCAAAAAAGTAATGATATCAATGCAAAAACCCTTGACGGGTTAAAAGTTTCTGACGCAGCACTTTATCTTATGCTCTAAGAATTTTAAATATGGAACTTAAAAATACTGATATCAAATTTTGAGTGACGTTATGCTATTTCTTAAAAAATATATTTGTATTTATTTCATCATTTTAATTTTGTTTTATTTATAATCGCATGTGCAAAAGTTATGTTCAACATGAAAAGCCGCATAAAATTTTATTCGCTGTTGCTTTATCATTTACATCTCTCATAAATTCAAAATATGAGTTTTAAAAGATATGATATAAAATTTAAGTGACGCCTTGATGTGACTTTAAAAGGTTTGTTTTAAAATTCAATTTAAATTATTTTTGACTTGGTTAAAATATTTTTTTACATCTACACAATACTTTTAATTTTCCAATTCACTGTTAAATATATCACTTTCATCGAATCTATACTATGCATTGAAATGTATTTATTTCAATAAATTGATTTATCTTTTGTGTCACGCTATTCAAAATTGTGAGTAAGATTTATGTAAATGGTTTCTTTGCGTCATTGTGTCCAAACTACATGAAATGTATGAAAAAGGATAGTTTGACGCAAATAAACCATTTACATAAATCTTACTCACAATTTTGAATAGCGTGACACAAAAGATAAATCAATTTATTGAAATAAATACATTTCAATGCATAGTATAGATTCAATGAAAGTGATATATTTAACAGTGAATTGGAAAATTAAAAGTATTGTGTAGATGTAAAAAAAATATTTTAACCAAGTCAAAAATAATTTAAATTGAATTTTAAAAAACAAACCTTTTAAAGTCACATCAAGGCGTCACTTAAATTTTATATCATATCTTTTAAAACTCATATTTTGAATTTATGAGAGATGTAAATGATAAAGCAACAGCGAATAAAATTTTATGCAGCTTTTCATGTTGAACATAACTTTTGCACATGCGATTATAAATAAAACAAAATTAAAATGATGAAATAAATACAAATATATTTTTTAAGAAATAGAATAACGTCACTCAAAATTTGATATCAGTATTTTTAAGTTCCATATTTAAAATTCTTAGAGCATAAGATAAAGTGCTGCGTCAGAAACTTTTAACCCGTCAAGGGTTTTTGCATTGATAGACATTATACAGGAACAGCGACCAGCAGAGCAGTTTCAGGGGCTACCTATTTGAAAATCTGTAAAACGGAGAGTTTTTTTTTAATCTTCATTTTTCATAATATTTTCGGGTGAGTATAGATTTTTTATGACCATTTTTATATTTAGAAATCTTTATTTTATGCATATATATCAAAACTTTTCTTGGAATTTATCAGTATCATTTAAAAAAGCATTTTTTATCTTCTGAAGTTTCGTTTTCATTCTGTCAACGCGAGCATTATTATTTTTTTTCTTATTATATTAAATTATATATGAGAAAAACGTTGGTTATTTTGATTTCTATACCTAAAGTTGTATTCATATTCAGCATTATTTCGGCGGAAGTCTATTGTATTTTTTTATATTATTTTTTTTTCGTTGTGAACATCGGAAATTGGCGTTGGTGCCTTCGCCAAGCTGTCAAAGGCAAAGCGTCTGCTTCTTTCTTTGTCTTTGTGTTTTATTATGCTTGCTTATGCTCAATGCTATTGCTATACTTTTTTCTCGTGCTTTTAGCTCATATTACAAATCATTCTTAATTACATTTATTTATTTTCTTCTTGGATTGATTTATCATAGAGTAAGTTTATATTTTATTTATTTACATATTCATTATCTAAAATACCTACTTAAAACATCCAATCGAAGCTGTCACATTTTATCCGTAAATTTTTATGCATATCTTTTAATTTTCATGAGAATTCTTGTTGTTTTCCATTATTTATTTTGAAAATTATAACCGTTATTCTTCCTGATGAGTAATTATTAATACAAGAGTACTCATTTTAAGAAAATAGGTATTATTTTGAACTTAACTGAAAACTCGTAAGTCTTAGCTGTTTTTAAAATCATGTTTACAATATTTTGCAAATCACTTATTACGATTTGCTGTCAGTCTTCAATTTAATGATTTCAATCTGTTCAAGATTGATCATATTGTAATACCTTCGTGTAAAAGAAATGAAATGATAGTAATTTTTCGTGTATTTATAAGAATTTTTTTATAGTACAATAATAGTATAAAGTAGTATTCATTTCTTAAATTTTCCTTTTTCTTCTTATTTATTTATTTATTATTATTTTTTTAATATTACCTGTATTTAAATGTGTGTTTTCTGATATTCATGTTTTTTCTCATCTCATTCAAAGACAAGATTTTTCAAACCCAAATATTTGATTGTACCTTGTTTTGTAATTATTCATAATTACAGAGGAAACAAAATTGGTTTCTGCCAACCCCAAAGCAATTCTCTAATTTTTCTGAGCCAGTAATTGACATCCTTAAGGGAGTTCTTTAAAAATCATTTTTTAATTGTTAGAATTATTATATTCCAGTTTTTAAAATATTATATTAATGTCAACAATATTTAAATATTTCATAGTTAATTTCCCCTCGTGAATCAAAATTTTGTTGAATATAAATACATCAAAACATTCAACATTCTGGTAGTGAAAACCATACAAAAAATAATATAGATAATTGTTTTTGTAGATGTATTTAGAACCCATGCATATTGAAATAATACTACTAATGGAACAAAATAGTTTTTTTTTTTTTTACACAATTAAGATTCTCTCTATTCTAAAAAAAAATAACTACCGCTGTCACCGCCGCCCACGCCGCCGGTTTTGAATTTTTTGTGACCGGAGGTCTTTCTTCGTTAATATTAAGAAAAATAATGCATACAAAAATATGAACATCGGTAGTATTATACAGAAATGTTTGATAAACACGCTGATGCAGACAGTTTTCAAATCGAAGAATTATTTTAAGAGATATTTAATGCTAAAGTTGGACAAAATCGTTCCACTAAAAAAGTTTTATAGGAGCAAAAACTATACATCGGAATTTAATAATTTTTAGATTATTTTATACGTCGTAATTTCCTGGTGTGCAGAATGCATACTTTTTTTTAATTTGACTCATTTTTTGAAGTTTTATTTCTATTTTAAATTCAAATTTTCAGCATTTCGAGAGATATTTTTTATACATTTTAGAAAATGTTATTAATTTAAACTGTTGCCAACTGTATAAACAGCGGAAACAATAATGTTTGCTTCAAAAAAAAATATTTATGCGTGTAATAAATTAAAAATTTATTTACACGTGACTATTATAAACAGAAAAAAAAAAAAACCATTTGGAATTAGAATTAAATAATTATGTACAAAAAGCAAGAACTTATTAAAAATTACTTCATAAAAACTATAATTACACGTGAATTTTAAGAGAGAAAGGAATTTGTAAAATAATAAATTTATTAACATGCGTTAGAAGTCTTAAGTAGGAGAAATTACGTCATATTTACGTCACATTACAGTTATTACATAAAATGAACACAAAATAATATTGCAAAACGGTTTAAATTTAGAAATTGCGCTAGACATTTATTTGATATTTTGAGAGGATACTTTTCAACTATTTTTGTTAGGAAAGCGCACATAATAGTTCATTTCTAACACAAGTATTTTCACGTGAATATTAAAAAGAGAAAGAATAGTTTGGTCAAAATTACGTCAGATTAAAAGCGATTAATTTAAAATGTTTTATTTAAAAGAACTTTCTTTTTGCTTTGTTAAAAAATACCGGGAGACAAAGATTCTGTTTACTTAATTCCTTTTATATTAGCTTATTTTGAAATGTTTATCTTATTTTACTCAATCAAAGACGAAAACAGCGATTGACATATGTATTATTGGCACTACTTAGTTATCCCGTCGACCAAAAATCTATCATTCGCCAAACTATAAGATTTAATGCCAATAATGGTTGATCGTAAATGTCACATTAACTTGACTTATAGCAAATTACACGTGTCTAAGTCATCAAGTTATTTTTATTTCGATGTTTTATTTGTATTTTTATTAATGTTGCACTAATTTATTTGTTCTTTCGTTATTTAAAATAAAAATGATGTCAATTTGTATAATTTGGCGAGTGCTTTGGCGATTTATATAATTTGGCGAAATTGGTCGACGGGTTAATCAAGTAGTACCGCAGCGGATTTGGCCTTAAAATTCCCCAGTCAAAGAGAAATGAATAGAAATCCGTTTATAGGGAGATCGCCATTGTTTTTTAAATTATAATTCAATCTTCCGAAATCTTTTTAAAGCCGATCAAATTAGCGTACTTTTAGAGTCTGCGGTGTCTGAACGGGGGTTGACGAGCGTAGCTCGTAGGGGGCAGAGCCCCCTAGTATTTATATATAATCTTATAGTATAATTAATAAAATAATTCTGAGAATAAATTAATTGTTCAGATTTATTATTGCCATCATCGCAAGATCAATAATTTTTTTTTAACAATAAGAGGTTTAGGAAGTGGGGGTTATAAATAAATGTCTTGGTGTATCAATGCATAGAAATGTACTTCCTGTTACAATTCTCAAGACCTAAATTTTCACAAATTACTTAATAAATTACTTGTACTAATTAGTAAATATCAAATGAAAGAAACGAAACCATGCAGATTAAATGTTTTAAATACCAAATAAAATTATTTCAAAAACTGCAGAATTGACATTTGAGTCCCTGATCTGCAGATTTACTAGTTCCATTGATACTATAAGTGTAATTAATATTTATAGTATTTTTTACATACAGAGTTGTTTTGTCAGAGATGAATAACCAAACATTGAAGACACAAATATTCTCTTTATTTAAATGAGAAGGATATCATTTGTTAAGTGCCATTCAAACCTGACTAGTGACTACTTAGCTTTTCAGACAAATCAAAAGATTTTATGCACTATAACCAGGCGTGTAGTGGAGTGTATATGCCGTGTACCTTCTGGATTTTTTTAAAAGAAGCTCCGTGTACTCTCTTTTTCTCAAATAAAGCTGTAGCGTATACCGTAACCATGAACATTTGACTCTAGCGTATACTCTGCTTTTTTTAGAACTACAACACTAACTATAACTATTACTGAAAGTATAACTAATTAGACATTCTAATAATACCCGGTAGCAGAAAATCCTTTACGTGTCTGCGACAGATACTTCAGGAACAAGAAATAATCTGCAGGTAAAATATTTTTACATTTGAAGTGTTAATTAATCAAACAATCACTTATCTGTAGTGTTTTTATGCATTTTATAAATTTTTATTATTGATAATCATAAGTTTTTAAAGTTAAGCATAACTTTAATGAGCTAAACATAAAGCAAAATAAAGATTCGATGAAAAAGAATCTGCAAAAGAGAAAAGAAAATCTGTGATGCCCGTTTCAAACTTTCTGTTACCGGGTAGTAATAGATATTGGCCCTTCCTATGACTTAAATGACATTTCTTAAATGGCCATTAATATATAAAGCTTAACGTTTTCTATAAAAATAAATATATAATTTCAGAAAGGGGAAAAAATTTAATTATTTAAAGTAAACCCACTTTCTGACTGGTTTGATTAAAATTTTCCACAATAACTGAGATTATTATTATTGAAAATTATTACTGAAAGATTAGAATATCCTAATCCATTTAAACATTCCATTAAAATTTAGATAATTTGAAATACTTTCACAGATCTTATGTATTAAATTCAGATTCTTCAATATTTTTTATTTTTCTATTATAATAAAATTGTGTATTTATATAAAAAAAAAATCTTGTAGATACTATTCGCCTAGGTACATTTATGAATAAACAGTGGTAGAATTCATAAAAAAGAATCATTTCACTGGTCCAAAGGACCAGTAAACATCAGAGTTTACTGGTCCGCAGACATCGTTACTGGCCCCACCTCCTCCTCCTCCTACAATATAAACCAAATTTCCTTTCAGTTATCCAAAATTTTCGGCATAACAAAATGTAAAATTATAATTTGCTAAAAATTAAATAAACAGTACCTGAACAAAAACAATAAAATTATTAATTATGTATTTTATTTCTGATTATTTATTTCAACTGACTGAGTTTTAATGCATTTATTTTATTTTATTTTATTTTATTAAAATAAAATAAAATTCTGTGGTTTGTGTTTGGTTGCGGTTTTCTCATGGACACGAAAATTTACGTTTACCTGTCAGAGAGGGAAAAAAGTTACTGGTCCTGTGGACCACTAAATTTTTTAAATTAGTGGTCTGATTGAATTTTTAGTGCTCTCAGACCAGCGGACCACCAAGTAATTTGAACACTGATAAATATAAGCTTATTTGTTATATCTGATATATATATGTTTTATGTTTATATTAACAATATTTATTTCTATATTCAACATACTTTAATGTGTAACATTGACTTTCTCCAGCTACACATTAGTAATAATAGCTGAATTTTATCAGTAAAAAACATTTTTTTAATAAAAACTATTTATTATGTCAATAAAGTGCAATTTTTTTTTCATACATTCATATGAATTTAGAAATATGCTCGATGAGGACAAAAAAAAAAAAAAAAAAAAAAAAAAATGTGTACTTTTCGGTTAGCCGGGCGCCAGTGTTATATATACTATATAACTATGTATATATACTTGTATACATACATATATATATATATACACATATATATGTGTGTCGCAGGCGATTTTTGTCGCTTGCAATTTTTACGTGTAATAACACTATTAATGTTTATTTCATGGCGTGCGTAATGTATGATCAACTCCGTGCGATTTTTTATGTCTTAAATTTCAGTCTTTGAAAAAATCATTTTCCAAATGGTCGTTGTAATTTGTTAAATTGCTTTTTTTTTTTTTTTTTTTTTTTTTTTTGCATAGGATAACTAAGTTTGATTTCTAATATGGCTATTTTTTACTTTTTCGATTTCCGTTGCAGATTTTTAAAATAAAGATACTTTAACTTTCTGAACCGGTTTCGAAAGTGAAAGTACCTTTATTTAAAAAGTCTGCAACCAAAATCGAAAAAGTACAAAATGGTCCTTTAGAGATTGATCTCAGCTATCCTATGCAAAAAAAAAAAAAAAAAAAAAAAAAAAAACATTTAAAAATATCTAAATTTAAACGAGTAATTCGAAAGCAACCTGGCCATAGGTTTAACATGAGTGAAGAGTCCCCTTAAGTCCAAACTGGCTACTTTCTGACACATTCCTGAATTATTTTTTTCTTGCAAATGCACAAAATTTGTAGGTGATCTTATTCAAAAACTATGTAATCGAATAGCTTTTCCAATTTCTTTTTCAATAGTAATATTAAAGCATATCTTTCAGAAAATTCTGTCAAAGTTGGCATTTTAAGCCAAAATATCGGACAAGGCAGTACGAAAAAGAAAAAAAAACTGCTCCAATGAGACAACGTTTGCTTATAACTCAATTTGTAATTCATATATCGAAAAAGTAAAGAACTATTTGATTAAACATAATTTAAATAATCATACTTGCATTAATATTTATTCATACATTTATTATACAATATTTTAATTTCACCTGTTTTTTTTCTATCCATAGGAGGTAATCAGTAGCCCTTTATCCAGCAGTCACCAACCTTTGGTAACAGATGGACTTCTATTTCTGTGGTGTTTATTATATTTGTAAATAAAGTTTTATAATGCTGTGTATTTTTTCTAAAATAAATGTTTTTAACAATTGAATTTTTTATTTGTTTTTATTTTCTTCATTACTTAAAAGATGTAACAGTATTGCTTATTATTAGTTATAAAAGCACAGTTTTGTATCAATTATGCCACTCCCCATAAGGGAATACACTGATGATTTTTGACTTGTTTGTTCTTTCAGCGGGTGCACTTGAAACTTTTTTGTATGAGCAGGTATATGGTATGAGATATTTTTGTGCAAAGGAAATTATGCCATTAAAAATTCCAGACTTTTCATGATAGTAATAGGAAATGTATGAGAAGTGAAAATCAGTAGAAATTTTTTAACTTTGATGCCATTTGTGCAAAAATGTTTGAAAAATTATGAAAAGGTAGCATACCATTGTAAAATTAAAAATAATGTATATTGCATTAAAAGTGTTTTTTGTCGATAATAGCTAAAACTCAATAAGTAGCTCCAAAGCATAATGTGCTGTGAAATAGAATTATGTGTGTGTGGGGGGGGGGGAAAGGGGGGATTGCATTAAGTTGGAATGTTTTGTGTTATATTTGTATACATGATGTAATCACAAAATAGTAATAATGCTCAACATATAGGAATCCATTCTTAAAATAGTTATTTTACCATTTCCATTAATCAATTTAAAGTAATTTATCATTAATTAATGTTGAATATTAAGCCATTGTTATATTCTTAGTGGCTGGGATGCATAAAATGATTTTGGGCTGTGATTACATTCATTATCTGATTTAATGCGCTTTTAAATGAAGCATTTTTATGAGTGGATAAAAAAAGAGTCATGAGTATGGCTCAGATTTATTAGTTAATTAAAAACAAGTATGCATATTTACATGGGTTAAAATCAGAGGATAAAATACACTAAGAAACTATGCTCGATCATTTTTCAAAATGACATTAGAAATCGCCAAAAAGATAGTTGGAAAACTAAAAGGAAGCATGAAAAAGAAAATTCGGTCTTTAAAACCTTTAAAGTACATTCTAATTAAAAGGCAGTTGTAAAATAAATCTGGATTTGTTTGTTTTCAAAAAAAGCCTTACGTACTACTTCAGCAGCCGAATACCAATTTTGCCATGGAAAAAATTATGTTTCTGATAGCCAGCAATTGCATTAGTTTCAAGTATCTTGTACTCATTGAAGAAATAAAGTATTTTTTTTTTTTTAAATACTGTTTTCTTAAACTTTTGCCTAGATTATTAGCCATAACATTAAGAAAAAAAAATTGCCAACCCGAACCAGAAAAACACAAAAATCAAAATGGAAAAAGTTTAATCCTAATTTTAATACAATTATATTTTCAATATCAATTTTATCTTTTATGTATGTATACATGTTACTGTTCTAATATATAGCTTTTCCCCCCAGAAAATATTTATTATTATTATTTTTTTTAAATGAAAAATTAGCTGTAACGAATATAATTAAAGTCAAGGTGTCCTCCGATGAAACTCATTTGTACCAACCCAAACTGGATGTCGGGTTGGGTTTTGTTAATATCAGGTTATCCGATTCAATGCAGGGCTCTAGTAGCTCACAAAAATAAATTTGCATTTAAAAAGTCAAAAGAAATCTAATTAAAAAGTTTTCAGTGTACATCTGCTTTTAAGGGATAAAAATGAGGTTGATCCTTTAAATTACTATTATGTTTGAAATAGCTAGATAATCATGTTGCAACATTCACCAAATACTAATACATTTTTAAACTAAACCACCTATTGTACAAATACAAAAAATAAGTTATATTGTTATTCAAAAATAAATGCCAAAGCCTTTGACTAATATGCTAATGTCATTTACATAACCTTTTAAGTAACGTATGCGTCTAAAAAAGACACTTCATTGGCATCCCCCCCCCCCCCCCAAAAAAAAAAGAGTTCACATATCTCAATATATATCAGAAAGTTACTAACATTTTGAATATAAATTGTTTGACAATCTTTGATGTACTTTAAAAATCATTCAGTGTATCTGACTTGAAAAAATATGAGACTACTGAAATTGACATTTGAATTAAGTAGCCTTATTATCAGAAATATTTTTAAAAATCAAAACTAAGTACCCCAATTTTTTATCTGCTTGTAATAAATATCTGTCCAAAAAATAATGGATTCTACAGGGTTTGGTTGAAAAAGAAAATGAATTAGACCAAATGTTAGAAGCTTTGAAGTTCTTGTGTAAAATTTATCTAAAAGATTTTCGATGATTCATAGCATAAACATTTGCTTAAGAATAAATTAAACATAATTGACCTTCACAAAGGTAAAAATGCAGAGAAAGCAGAAAGTCATAAAATTGAAACTTATTACATAAATCTAGCCGGAATTTAATTCAAAAATTAAACTAATTAATAAATTTCATAATTCAAGAAATAAATTCCAGTATCCTTAACCCATTTGTGCCTTCCGTCCCATTTTTGGGACGTTTCAAATTTTCATGAATAAGTATATTTTTCTTCTCCTTTATAACATGAAAATTGTATGAAATAATTATTTATAAATGTCTTTATCTATTATCGAGAGATGACAGCATAATAGTCCAGGCATTTTGTGATTGAACATGGGCAAAATTGCAATAGAAGCTTTTTACAGAATTTTTTAATCAGGAACTACTGCTTAATAGCATACTAAAAATCAGACAAAATCTGAGCACGGGAACACCCCTATATTCGGATTTCAAAATATCGGAGGGGATTTTCTGGAACTAAGGCAGAGAATATATCGCTTACGGAAATATATCGCTTTATTTTCACAATTTAACTTTGAAGTATAGTCAAAAACGATAAACAGTACACAAAAGTCTACTATTTCTGACAAATTACTGCTTAAGTTCATTTTTACAGAAATGTTCCAGTGAAGAAAAAAACGTATCAATAGTTTTCATCATATTTATAGTTAGAAGTTAGGTAGTTTTTGTTACATCCATTGACTTGGCACACCCCAGAAGCTGTAGAACAGGGCAATCAATTACGCTTGCATCAGCATCGTAAAGTAGCACAGTTTGTCTTTCAAGAACATGGAAACATATTAAGTAAATAATCTGTAGCTGGTAGTCACTCGCAGAGTATTGGGTAGCACGAGTGTTTTTTTACATACCAGCCTCATTCTGCTGGCTTGGTTCTTTCTTCCGATATTTATTTGTAAGTAAGTGTGATAGCTATGATATTTTGTAGAAGAATCGGTCGGAGGCAAACGTTCAGGTGTAATAAATGATTTTACTGTAGTTACTTTCCTTACCAACATTTGGTGACGTAGTTTGTCTATAGAATCCAGTGCCTTGCAGTCATAAAACAGAAGCATTACTTTTCTTCCAGCCTCAGCCATATCTGAATGTAGGTGTGAATTTGAACAAAATATTTTTGCAGGGATGACAGGGATGACCGCCCCGGGAACACAGCTTTCGCCTTAGAGTATAAGTGCAATCCCGGCAGAACGGAGCTCTGTCTTGTTCATCTGTTTGAGAAATGATGAGGATTTCCCAATCGAAAAAATTCTGGATGTTGTATCGCAGCTCGTGAAAGCATGCAGAAACAGAAGGAAGTTGCAATTTTCACGACCTAACAGAGATTGCATGTTGGGAATATGATAGACTGGTTTGGAACATGATCCTCGTCTTATGTCACTGCGATAGTATAGCTTGAAGCCATTATCCTTTGCCTGTTAAAGAAGGAGAATCAGCAAGCCGGTACCTTCACCTACTACAGTGGTATGTGCATGTGCATGTTCTGAAGATGAGACTGGAGCACGAATAATGTCTATATTGGCATCCCCATCTGTGTTGGGAATAATACAGCCTTGTTTCTTAAGCAATTCGCCTATGAGGGAAGTCATTGCTTGCTTGTTTTTTCATTGTCCAGAAACTCTTCCCTTTTTCCAATAAATTTCACGTATGGGCTGAAATTAATATCTCTACTGTTTTTTTTGTAGCGTCATCTGTGAGCCACATCATTGATTGTTGGATACCCAATGTAATTATCAAAAACCATGATAGGTTTTCCCTATTGTTTAACAATAAAATCAGCGTAAGACATAGCAATGTTTTCATATGTATCATTTTTTACACCAGGAAATGCGACGCAAGAAAGATCCTCCATCCAATATGACCTTTCTGTACTTTCTACGTTGTCATATTTTTCACTGTGTAAATTTTTAATGTGTTTGACTAGTGCTTGAGCTAACTGAGATTTGTCTGAATTTCTCATCATACTTGGTGATTCAAATAATGCTGCAGGGTACGCACACGGTTCATAACGCATGACATCTCCGAGATTCATTTCACCACAAGTGCCAGTAATCATCATTCTTTGAAGAGGAGCGCTGGATCTATTTGTATATCTAAGTCATCTTTATAACTACAAATGGCGGCAGAAGATCCTAGAGTTTTCACTTTCTTTGACCTTTTAGCCGAATACCTAAATATATCCTTCCTTATCATTTTGGAGATGATGATCATACCAAATAAGTGCAACTCATCAACATTAACTTCTTTTTTAGCTGTTACGCCTGTAACAATTTTGCGTAGAGTAGAATCAGAATGAAATGGCGATATGTGTTCCAGTACATCGGCCACTTTTTAAATATCATTGCTGCTCCTCTTCTGTCTGCTGTCCCTTATAGGTATTTTTGATAATTTTATAAAAGTTACACACTCCCAATGTTATTCCTATGAGAGTTTGAAGCTAAAATTTAGCATAAAACACAATTTTTAACTATTTTGAAAACATCATTTAGTACATTTAAAATTGATATTTTGAATTGAAACTTGCAACAGAGCAAAGTATATACACTTACGTTAATAAAAAGCACAGTATGGAGCTGTTTATAGCATTTATTATGTATGTTAGAGGTTAGAGATTAATTAAAAAAGGTTAACATTACAATAATCTCCACAGAGATGCATTATTAAATGGCCGCCAATGGTAAAGCATGTACTTTTCAGAGGCTCATTAAAATACTAAAATTTATAAAAAGAATCTAAAACTCACTCACTAGTGTTGTATAAGCTTCAAATTACATAAATAATGTAGTAATCCGCCGTTAAATAATCATTTAACACCATAAATATAATCTTGAAAAACACTGACATGGCAAACTACTCTGGTCAGATCACAATCACAGCACAGCATGTATAAAAAATATCGATATCTTTGCTTAAAGTCTCCTTAACAAAGTAAATTGGTGATGAAATGTCCATAAATGCACGGGTCGTGCGTGTCCTGAAATTTTATAGCCAGGAAATTTTTCGGTACCAGTATTTTCTTATAAAAAATTAATTCTTAAATAAAGCGAAATTTCGCGCGTTTAAGCTAGATTTATTCTTCTATTAAAAAATACTGATATTTGCCCTGAAAAATTCCCTAAAGCACATTATTAAAAATGTTCCGATGCCTGGGAAAGTTATGCACAACTAGCATTTATAAGCACTGGAATCGATTCGGAGCCAGTTGCAATTGCGGATACATGAGATAGAGGAACGGGATTAACAGAAAGTAGAGGAAATTAAAAGAACTATATCTCGCGAACCACCGGACCGATTTTGATGCGGTAGGGCTTAAAATGTTCAGGAAGACTTAATATGTATAAAGAAAATATAGTATAAGGCTTGCCTGAGGCCGGAGACATATCTCCCCATTGCCGGAGCTTGAAAAACTCACCGCATACCGGATGACTGTTAGGAGATCCGTCTAGTAGTAATACAGTTTAGAATGAGTTATAGATACTTTACTTTATCTTGTTCCAAAAGCATTATTGGTTGTCAGTTGTTCGATAAAAAATGAATATTTGCAGTCCAAAGTTTTTAGTGCTGCCCTCTGTCGTCTTCCTTCTCAACTAAAAGCTATACAACAGCACAACAACGCAAAATGGCATATGATTCAGTCCGTTTTGAAATCCGTTTTTAAGGGTGTTCCCGTGACCGGATTTTGTCTGATTTTGGTTATATTTCTCAGTAATGGTTACGGATTAAAAATCAGTTAACAGAGCTTCTATTGCAATTTTGCCCGGGTTGAAAGTGTATTTACTTTAATTTGCCTGGACTATAAGGTGGATATATATTTGTTTAAATGAAGGTTTTTTTTCGGTGTTTATAAATTTTTAATTTTTCAAGATGGCGAAATGTAAAAAGTAAGTTTATTTGTATTTTTTCTATGAAGGATCCAAAGTCGCAAGTCATAATCTTAGCTTGTAGACTTTTTTAAATACGCATTTTTTTAAATTGCGAAATTAAATGTTCAAGCCTATTTTTTTATGCATTTTTGTAACGTCCAAAATATAGGGTTCTAGGCACAAATGGGCACATAATTTTGTTGGGCATTTAGGAGACAGTTACTTATGTAATCTCCTTTTGAAGATATTTATGAAATAAATTGTTTTTAAGTCAGCAATACGATTATTCTTATTTTATTATTAATAATAGTTATAACGTTATTAGTCTCTGTAAAGCAATAAATATATTTTTTTTTATGTAATTCATAAAAATACTAATTATAGTACATAATATACAATTTAAAAACTTTTTAAATATAAATATAGGCAAAACATATAATTATGCATATTATTCTACTAGAAATACTCATATGCAGTTTTTTTTACATTTTATTAAATAAATACAAAAAAAATTAAGTGTAATTTTTTTTAGTATTTTTCCAGTTCAATGTGCAATATTTTAAAGTGATTTTACTAAAACATTTGAGAAAATCAAAATTCAGGCACAAATGGGTTAAGCAACCCTTTGTTATGCTCCTGTCATGGTGAAACAAAAATTGCTGATGCTATGTTATGGTTCTGAATTCCATTACAAAAAATAATGTTATTGTATCTAAATTACAATTCTTCTGGATGAATTATTTTGTACAATTTATTAAATTCTCTTAAAATCATACTTTTGGATTTTAAAATATTTTTAATAATAATGTGCTTCAATGTTGGCGCCGATTATAATAATTGCGCTTTTTTTGTTGTTATATTTTAAACTTTATTCTGCATGGAATAGCACTGAACCATATCAAACTATGAAGCACTTTAATTGAAGAAGTTAGTGTATATACAGTGAAACCTCCCTGTGCGACCACCTCCATTAAGCGACCACCTCCCTGAATGACCATTTTTTCATGGAACGAAATTTATTCTCATAGGCTCAATACTAATTTTACCTCTATTCAGAGACCATTCCAGTTGAACTCCCTCCATGAGCGACCCATTTCTTTGAAGCAAATTAAAATAATTCCGTTTTTTCCTGGTCGCTTGAAGAAGGTTTTATTAGAAAAATAATTCCGGAGAGCGCATTATTCATCAAACTTCTAAACTAAGTTTAGAATTTTTATTTATTCCGGTAACTTTTAAGTGCTTAAATCCCTTTGTGCTTTTTTAGGCAATGAATTTAACTCTGATGACAAATTAAGGATGACGGTCAATAAACTCCCCTGCCTTATTCTGTCAGGAAACTCTAAAAAAAGTAGATAAATTAATGAAATCTGCATTATTTGTTCCCGTCGACAAAAAAAAAAAAAAAAAAGCATTTATTTATTGAACTTTGAAAAAGACTTGGAAATGAAAGTTATAAAAAATAAAACCGTAAAATCAAAGCAAACGTCAATGTATTCATTTTTTGAACTCTGCAGTAATTAACTTACGTAGTTAACTTTTGTTTTGATACTTAAATTTTCATATTTTTTCCTAATGTGAAAAGTAAATGCCAGTAACATTAATTGTTACCCTTTTTCAACAATTAAAATGTCAATTTAAGCATGACCTCCATTAAGAGACCACCTCCCGGAGCGACCAATTTTTATTGCAACGGAACGTAGTCGCTTTAGGGAGGTTTTACTGTATATAGTGTACATATAATTTTATTAGTATCATTAATATTTATTGTTAATTTATTAAAATTAAAACATTGAATATGGTTAAATAAAATAAATGATTGATTTTTGTATTTTATTATTATTTTCAATTAAGTGAATTTTTATCTTTGTCAAAATACTTCTACTGTACCAAAGTTAATATTACCACTAGGATTGAACGTTTCTCGCAGAAGAAATATTACCAAAAAAATTAACATCTCTCTTTCCAAATAATAAACTTTGCAGTAGTTTTCTATTGCAAATGCTGTAGAAGTATGCTACTAAGTTCGCTGGTTGAAAATAGTGTTGCAAAATGTTTCCGGTGCCATTTTTTTACGCGACAAAATTTCAACCCTAAAAAGTAATATTAGCTATATAATAAGTATGAAACGTAATATTATAACAATGTAAGAATTTTCAAGGAGATGTTCTCTAATAAATCCATCTTTTGCTCAATGAAAAAAATAATAATTGTAGAAATATGTAGTGCAAACATAATTTGGAATGATGGTTGATTATTGTTAAAGATTAAGAAATGTTTTACATCACTTTAGGACAAATAGGACTACATGAAAAAAAGAACTTTTGATTAACGAAACGACTTTTAACATAACTTTAAGTTAATTATAAATAACAGGACAGATTTTATCTTCCCATGAAAAAATATAAAACAAAGCTGAAGATCTTAAATACTTCTTTATATCCATCTCAATTAATTGTATGAATATGGATTAATGATTATGTGTCTCGGGCCGCACATAAAACGTCGCCGGGTCACATGCGGCCCGCGGGCCACAGGTTGAGTATGGCTGCTGTAACTCCTACAATTATGTGGGAGTTGAAGAACAATAGGTTTAATTATGTGCCAAAATATGCCAAATCGCTCTGCCAATGCAATAATGAAGCATTAAAAGACTAAAAAGTCGAAAATAAATTATAAAATGAAGACTGTAATTTTTAAAAAAAAAAATACGCTTTTATCAGTTAATAGTTTAATATTAATTAATTTAGGATTATACGTTGAGAAATCAATATGGAAATCATAAAGAATAGTTTAAATAATGTTTCTTTTTCTTTCGTGTTGCTCTATCTTAAAAAAATAAACAGATTAAAAATTATATATTTTTTGATAAATTCATTTGCTAGCGCTTTCTACCATCGTAAAAAAAAAAAAAAAAAAAAAAAAAAAAACAAGTTGGAAAATGCTTGTCAAACGTGGCAAATGAGGTGCGTTCGTACTATAACTAGTTTTATAATTATTTTTTGCACCCCATATTGTACTGAATGTATATATTTTTTAACTTCATAAGTGCATAGTCTATAACATGATTAAAATGCACTTGCAATAATTTTTTCCCATTACCTGTAATGTAACGGAAAACTTTTGACTCTCCCTGTAATTAAACTATACATCCGATTTTCATAAAATTTGAAATGGCTCGACAAAATTTTGCAACAATTACATATTTAAAATTTCAGACCATTCGGAAGGCTGTAACATCATTAAAATGCACTTGCAATAATTTTTTCCCATTGGCCGTCATGTAACGGAAAACTTTTGACTGTCCCTGTAATTAAACTATACATCTGATTTTCATGAAATTTCAAATGGCTCGACAAAATTTTGCAACAATCATAAATTTAAAATTTCAGACCATTCGGAAGGCTGTAACATCATTAAAATGCACTTCCAATAATTTTTCCCATTGGCCGTAATGTAAAGAAAAACTTTTGACTGTCCCGGTAATTAAACTATGCATCCAATTTTCATAAAATTTGAAATGGCTCGACAAAATTTTGCAACAATCATATATTTAAAATTTCAGACCATTCGGTTTGGTAGTTTTTGCTCTGTTATATGCGGACAGACAGACGGACGGACTGAACGACGACTATAGGTGCTACGTATTTATATAATTTAGTAACGCACCTAAAAACAGTAACCTTTTCATAATCGAGTTCGGTACCCACGCCAAATTAATGGATGGTAACAGAAATTTTTGGGAAAAAAACCCTGAAATGCAGTAAAAAAATAAGGCATCATCTTCAAGAGGAACATGGAATGCTTATGAAACGGTGTTTCTCTCTATTCTAAAAAGAAGTAACTACCGCTGTCACCGCCGCCGCCGCCGCCGCCGCCGCCGGTTTTGATTTTTTTGTGACCGGAGGCCTTTCTTCGTTAATATTAACAAAAATAATGCATACAAAAATATGAAAATCAGTGGTTTTATACAGAAATGTTTGATAAACACGCTGATGCAGACAGTTTTCAAATCGAAGAATTATTTTAAGAGATATTTAATGCTAAAGTTGGACAAAATCGTTCCACTAAAAAAGTTTTATAGCAGCAAAAACTATACATGACAGTGTAATCATTTTTAGATCATTTTATGCGTTAGAATTTGCCGGAGTGCAGATTGCATTAAT
Source organism: Maratus speciosus (assembly GCA_963932465.1). Lineage (NCBI taxonomy): Eukaryota > Metazoa > Arthropoda > Arachnida > Araneae > Salticidae > Maratus > Maratus speciosus. The sequence goes on from OZ010793.1 coordinate 140,298,703, forward strand.
TTTTTTATTTTGACTCATTTTTTCAGGTTTTATTTCAATTTTAAATTCAAATTTTCAGCATTTCGAGAGATATTTTTTACAGATTTCAGAAAATTGTACTAATTTAAACTGTTGCCAACTGTATAAAAAGCGCAAGCAATAATGTTTGCTTCAAATTAAAAATTTATTTACACGTGACTATTATAAACAGGAAAAAAACTTTCAAATTAGAATTAAATAATTACGTATAAAAAGCAGGAACTTATTAAAAATTACGTCATAAAAAGTATACACGTGAAATTTAAAAGAGAAAGGATATTGTAAAATAATAAATTCATTAACATGCGTTAGAAGTCTTAGGAGAAATTACGTCATATTTACATCACATTATAGTTATTACATAAAATGAATACAAAATAATATTGCAAAAAAGTTTAAATTTAGAAATTGCGCTAGACATTTATTTGATATTTTGAGAATTAATTTAAAATGTCTCATTTAAAAGAACTTTCTTTTCGCTTTGTTAAAAAATACCAGGAGACAAAGACTCTGTTTACTTAATTCCTTTTATATTAGCTTATTTTGAAATGTTGTTACACGTGTATACGTCATCAAGTTATTTTTATTTCGACGTTTTATTTGTGTTTTTATTAATGTTGTACGAATTTATTTGTTCTTTCGTTATTTAAAATAAAAATTATATCAATTTGTATAATTTGGCGAGTGGTTTGGCGATTTACATAATTTGGCGAAATTGGTCGACAGGATAATCAAGTAGTACCGCAGCGGATTTGGCGTTAAAATTCCCCAATCAAAAAGAAATGAATAGAAATTCGTTTATAGGGAGATCGCCACTGTTTTTTAAATTATAATTCAATCTTTCGAAATCTTTTTAAAGCCGATCAAATTAGCGTGCATTTAGAGTCTGCGGTGTCTGGACGGGGGTTGGCGAGCGTAGCTCGTAGGGGGCCGAGCCCCCTAGTTTAAAAAAAAAAGATACAAACATTTGACACACCTGCTCGTGTTTTTTTTTTTTAAATAATTTATGTGGCGACTATTTTTAAATTCTATCCTGCTTCACTTTCTCAAAAGAAAAATCTTTCAAATACTCTTTGACAATATATGCAAGAAAAATTTTCTATAAAATTTATTTTTTAAAAATAATGGTGCGAATAAAATATGAAAATAGTTGCCGGTGGCAGTTCTGAAAAAAACGTTTTTTGTGTGTTTCAAGTTTCAATAGTGTTAAAAAAAAACTATTTTTACTTTTATGTTTATTTAACCCTCCGTCTACCAGACGGGTCCATTGGACCCGACAGGTACATACAAAATATTCATTCAAACCAGAAATTTCTTTAAAATAAACTAAGTATATAAACCAGACAAAAATAAGGTAAATAAATAAGTTAAATAGTTTTAAATAAAAATTCTGGTGTAGAACGTTTTATTAAAACTTGAATAAAATTCCCGGTAGATCTAGGGTTAAAACTGTATGTTTGCTTGTACGTGAATCAAACATTTCACACACCTGTTCACATAAATGGACACCTCAAGCTAATCTTCCGTAATATGTGCATTAATTTGACTCTGGTTTAATACGTTTCGAACCAGAATTTTTTTTGAGAAATGGAATTAAATACGTTCTACGTAGAAACCTTGAATTAAATAAATAAAGTTTCATGAAATAAATTTTCTGGTTCGAATGTGGATAACCCAGATCAAACTAATCCAGACATTACGGAAGATTAGAGAAAGTGGCTGCTATGTGATTCTTTTTTTTTTATTTTTATGGTGGCTATTTTTAGGGTTTCGTTCATCTGACGAAACCCTATTTTTAATTCTATCCTACTCCACTTTTTCAAAACACAAGTCTTTGAGTTACACTTTGGCAATGTGTGAAAGATAAATTTATTACAAAATTTATCTTTTAAAAATAATGGTGCGAATAAAATATAAAAATAGTTGCCAGTGGTAGCTCTGAAATAAACGTTTTTTGTGAGTTTCAACGCACTGTAGAATTAGTCTAAAAAAAAAGATTTAAATAAAAATATTTTAAGATAGCTTCAAAAATTTTGTATATTTTTTTCATTAATAGGGGGCTACACAGAAAAATATTTATAACATACAAACTGAATTGTTAAATGCATCACGTAAAATCTTTTGAAACCCTCGATTATTTTCCCTCTGAAAGTGCTTCGCTGATTGAATTATTCGCCTATCAGAAAAGCTTTTTCTCTTAACGTTTACTCCATAAAGATGAAAGATCTAAACAGCTCCCTTTATTGTTTTTTCGCATAAAATCAATAGCATAAAAAAATTAATTGCAGAAGAAAAAATATATTTCCAATATACGGTACCTCTTTAGCTTAGAATTAATTTTCACAACCTTCTCTTTTACCTAAAATGCCATTAGATGGCGCTGTACGTTATGATATTTCATTAAGAGATCGCGGCAGGCTACATAAGATGCAAATCGAGTAATTAGTATATAATTAACTACAGAACGAAGTCAACCGTATACACCGAGAACCTCCGTGCAGGCAATTTTTGCAACCCCGTAGAGAATGAGTATTTACTGTGGTTTTCTAAACATTATTGTTCTTCTTACATTGATCACGGAGACCCATTTTTTTAGGAGGAAGAGTTGAGATCACTTTCTCCTGATTACTGCTGAGCAAGCTGATATAATTTAGGGTGGATTATTTATTGAGACTTTTCACAAGCAGCCGCTGAATTAAGGGGGACATGTAATAATTGCGTATTTGTTACAGTTTCTACTAAGGACAAGGAAATTGTTTTTCAGCTGTCACTCTTTTTTGATAAGGGAGATTGTTTTTACGATATTTAAAAACTTTTAAAGCATGATTAACACTTTCAGGGGCAAAGCAATTTCATTGCTAAAGTGTTGAAATTAATGATTGACACCGGAATTTCAAAACAAATTTATTTGTAAATAAGAAAAAGCTATATTTCGCATATATAGTAAACCGAAAATTTTTTAACCAAAATTCTAGTGCCATTGTAGCATTTGGGAATTACAATTAAGTGGTTTCATAGAAATACCACCGCCCCTCAAGGGGTTAAAGTTTTCTTATTTAATTATACTAGCGATTAATAAGTGCAAACTCTGGTTTTTGAGTTAAGAGGTGCTGGTTCGAATCCCGGTTAGCAGATTTCATTTAAAATGGAGGTTCCGCTATATACAGAGTTATTCGCTACCACGTGTACTAACTTCTGGGAGGGATATGTTATTCAAAGGGGAACCGGAATGAGTTGAGTCGGAAACGGTAATCAGTGTTGTCAATTTAGAGACTCCAAACTCCTACCAGAAATTACAAATAGTAATGTTCACTTTTTATATTCTGAATATATGTCGGAATTTCTGTCCTTAAATAAAGCAAAAAATACTGTTCGGGATTTTTAGTAAACAATCGGTGTTTCAGAATAAAAATCTCCACGAAAATGGAAAATTCTAAAACTCCTTTCCGACTCTAAATTGCTATCTGATTCCAATTCATCATTGAGTAACTTACCTCTCCCAGAAGTTTGTACACGAATTATCTTGGCTTAGTAGCGAATTACCTTGTATAGCACAACTGTCGAAAGATGATTATACAACTCCCTAAATAAACAAGAGAATTTTGTACTCACTAAGAAATATATTTATTACTTCTTATTTTCTTTTACTTTACTTGTTTGCACTCCATACAATTTGAGTTAATTAAATTATTGCTGTTATTATTATTGATTTAATTAAATTTGAGTTAATTAAACAATTAGGTAACTCTATGATGATATTTTTTATGCATTCACAATGGAAAAATCTTTTTCTTGAAAGTAAATATATACAGGGTGTCCTAAAAAGACTGAATTGCGGTTTAATTTTTAAATTGTTGGAAATACAGTGGCAACATAAATTACAAAAGTGCACGGAATAGGGTAGCGGTTGTTGCAGCAACTGGGAACCTGAAAATTTGAGCATGCGCATCAGCTTTTGATTTTTGCCAGAGTGAAGAACCAGATCGAAAATAAACACTGTTTTAAAAAGAAAGGAAATCTAGCTATACAATAATGAATGTTTTAGTAGTTGACTCCATTGAAGAAGGATAACAACAGATTAAAGACTATGAAAATGAAACATTTTCTAAATTCTAAAATTGCGACAACTTATGCAGTTTTATATTTATATTAAATAAAAACAATAAAAAATTAGACTCATTCATAGATTTTTTTCTTCATAAAAACAACAACAGAAAGAGATATGATTATTTTACAAAAAAAACATTACTGGATACACGAAACTCGCTGTGCAGCAATCTCAAAAATCATCAATGCCACGGTCAGTAACGCGAGTATGAAACCGAAAAAAACATCACTGGACACTCGAAACTCGCTGTGCAGCAATCACTAAAATGCACGAAACTCGTCAATGCCGCGGTCAGTAACGCGCGTATGAGCGCTCCGCGCCCATAAACATTATTTTACAAAAAAAACATTACTGGATACACGAAACTCGCTGTGCAGCAATCTCAAAAATCGTCAATGCCACGGTTAGTAACGCGAGTATGAAACCGAAAAAAACATCACTGGACACTCGAAACTCGCTGTGCAGCAATCACTAAAATGCACGAAACTCGTCAATGCCGCGGTCAGTAACGCGCGTATGAGCGCTCCGCGCCCATAAACCGAAAAAAAACATCATTGGACACACGAAACTCGCTGTACAGCAATCTTTAAAATGCACGAAACTCGTCAATGCCGCGGTCAGTAACGCGCGTATGAGCGCTCCGCGCCCATAAACCGAAAAAGACATCATTGGACACACGAAACTCGCTGTACAGCAATCTCTAAAATGCACGAAACTCGTCAATGCCGCGGTCAGTAACGCGCGTATGAGCGCTCCGTGCCGATGAAACCGAAAAAAAAAACATCATTGGACACACGAAACTCGCTGTGCAGCAATCTCTAAAATGCACGAAAGTCGTCAATGCCGCGGTCAGTAACGCGCGTATGAGCGCTCCGCGCCCATGAAACCGAAAAAAAACATCACTGGACACACAGAACTCGCTGTACAGCAATCTCTAAAATGCTCGAAACTCGTCAATGCCGCGGTCAGTAACGCGCGTATGAGCGCTCCGCGCCCATGAAACCGAAAAAAACATCACTGGACACACGAAACTCGCTATGAAACAATCTCTAAAATGGACAAACCTCGTCAAAGCCACGATCTGGTAACAACAAACTGGTCATAATAAAAATCTATTTATCGTCTCGTCACATCGTTATATGTCTGCAGATTGAATTGGCAATTTTTTTCAAAACGCTTCAAAATGCCATTTTTGTAAATGATTGCCAATCTGAAACTACGAGATAAACAAACCAGTGTGGGGGTTACTTTCAAAACTAAAATGATTTTATCAGCGTTTTAAAAAAGAAAATTCAAGAAATATTAAAAATTACAAAAATATAAACTACGAAAATGAAATGCTTAAAATAACTTCTTTTACCATTATGTTAAAGTTCTGATAACTTATGTAATTTTATATTTTTGTTAAATAAAAACAATACTCATTTGTAGATATTATTGTGGCACAGATGCCATATACGCACTACAATGGCGCAATTTTTTTTTTAATCCAATTTGGCGAAAATCTCGTTTTCGAATACCAGTTACATATATATTTTTAAAAAGGGAATAACAATAAATAAAAAAAAATTAATAACTATAGAACAAAACAATTTATATAATTTTAAAAAGAAAATAAAAGTAAATAAACAATTTATCAATAAATAAACAACAACCTGTTGCCATATCAAGCAAAATAATGGCACTTTGGCGCCAGTTAAGTACCCCGGTGCGTATATGACATTGGCGTCAGAAAAAAATCTCGCCAACGAGGTGCGTATTGACATCTGTGCCGTTATTTTTTCTTTAAAACAACAGCAAAAAGATATATGATTATTTTACATAAGAATTAAGTGAAAACACGAAGCAAAATTCGGTATTTTTCGAGAATATGAGCCTTGTCACTTTTTTTAGGCTTCAGAAAGAGAGATTTTCTGCCAACAAATGTAAACAACCATGAAAACAAACCTGATAAGATTTTTTGCTTATTTATTAATTATAAGAATACTCTTAAATTTATCAAATTACTTTGTTTACTCGTTATTATTATTACTAATAAAAAAATACCTAACTTAAATCAATAATTAAAAAATAGGTATATCTTTTTTAAAACGGTGTTTATTTTCGATCTGGTTCTTCACTCAGGCAAAAATCCAGAGCTGATACGCATGCTCAAATTTTCAGGTTCCCAGTTGCTGCAACGACCGCTAGCCCACGGAATAGAGTAAGAATTAGGATTACGCGGATGAAGTAGTATTGCCACTGATTTCCAAAGAGTTACACTTTTTACATTTCTACACATTCCCTCGGTTCCATAAGTTATATTTAGAAAATTTGTCTCTATGCTCTGACCGTAGATATACCGCGCAGAATCAACTTTTCTTCCCGTGTGCGTAATCCTTTTTGTATCTATGGCTCTGACAAGTAATACAATAAAATTTGACTCTTCTATGACCAAAACTCAAAGGTTTTTGATGCTTTGAATTTTATGAAATTTTAGAGATTTCTGTCATTAAAAACATGCTGACGATTTTTTTGTGCCGGAAAGCTTAAAAAAATTTCACAGAATTCATTGCATCATAAAAGTTTTGGTCGTAGAAGAATGGAATTTCTACTGTCATACTTGTTAGAGGATGGTAAACAACAAAAAAAAAAAAAAAAAAAAAAAAAAAAAAAAATTATATAGCCAGGGGCCGTATATAAAAAAAGTGTAACCCTTTGAAAATAAACGGCTGGATAGACTACTTCCCCCCTATTATCTTAAGTCTGCCTAGCAAGCCGGAAATATTTGACAACGCGCCAAATGTGGCACTAGGCAGGGCTAAATATTTGACATACCTGATGTACAGGATATCGAGAAAGAGGCGCCATTGAATTTAAAATACAGTAATTCATTAATTACAACACATGTAAAGAGAAAATAAGTGATATGTTTATATCGGAGCTCCTAAATTTTGTGTACAATAATTTTAATAAAAAAAAGAAAAGTGCCCAGCTAAACTGATGGCATTGAGCTCACAGGCTATTCACACTAATTGTATATTATACTCTTATTTTAAAGAATAATGCCCCTCAAAAAAATAAGTGAAGGGGAATTAGCCGCCGTTTCCCCCTTTATACCTAACCAGTGAACCTCCAAATCTAATCAGGGAAGTTCCTTAACATAATAAACCGGTATACCAAATTTGGAGCAAATCGAATAGTCCTGCAAAAAAAAAACCATTTATCTAAATTAAGAGAGTGGACTAGCCCCCCCCTTTATCCTTAACCAATGAACCACCAAAACTAATCAGGGAAGTTCTTTAACATAAACCGGTATACCAAATTCGGAGTAAATCGAATAATTCCGCATGAAAATCTCATTTATCTAAATTTAGAGGGGTGGGCTAACCCCCCTTTTTCCCCCTTTATCCTTAACCAATGAACCTCCAAAACTAATCAGGGAAGTTCCTTAACATAATAAACCGGTATACCAAATTCGGAGTAAATCGAATAATTCTGCATGAAAAACCCATTTATCTGAATTAAGGGAGTGGACTAGCCCCCCTTTCCCCCTTTATACTTAACCAATGAACCTCCAAAACTAATCAGGGAAGTTCCTTAACTTAATAAACCGGTATAACAAATTCGGAGCAAATCGAATAATTCTGCATGAAAAACTCATTTATCTGAATTAAGGGGGTGGACTAGCCCCCCTTTTCCCCTATATTCTTAGCCAATGAATCCCCCAAAACTAATCAGGGAAGTTCCTTAACATAATAAACCAGTATACCAAATTCGGAGCAAATCAAATAATTCTGCATGAAAAACACATTTATCTGAATTAAAGGGGGTGGACTAGCCCCCTTTTCCCCTTATATTCTTAACTAATGAACACCCTCACAGGCTCACACAGCTCACAGCCTATTCACACTAATTGTATATTATACTCTTATTTTAAAGAATAATGCCCCTCAAAAAAATAAGTTAAGGCGAATTAGCCCCCGTTTCCCCCTTTATACCTTACCGTAACCAGTGAACCTCCAAATCTAATCAGGGAAGTTCCTTAACATTATAAACCGGTATACCAAATTTGGAGCAAATCGAATAGTCCTGCAAAAAAACCATTTATCTAAATTAAGAGGATGGACTAGCCCTCCCTTTATCCTTAACCAATGAACCCCCACAACTAATCAGGGAAGTTCCTTAACATAAACCGGTATACCAAATTCGGAGTAAATCGAATAATTCTGCATGAAAAACTCATTTATCTAAATTAAGAGGGGTGGCCTAACCCCCTTTTCCCCCTTTATCCTTAACCAACGAACCTCCAAAACTAATCAGGGAAGTTCCTTAACATAATAAACCGGTATACCAAATTCGGAGTAAATCGAATAATTCTGCATGAAAAACCCATTTATCTGAATTAAGAGGGGAGGACTAACCCCCCTTTTCCCCCTTTATCCTTAACCAACGAACCTCCAAAATTAATCAGGGAAGTTCCTTAACTTAATAAACCGGTATACCAAATTCGGAGCAAATCGAATAATTCTGCATGAAAAACTCATTTATCTGAATTAAGGGGGTGGACTAGCCCCCCTTTTCCCCCTTTATCCTTAATCAATGAACCTCCAAAACTAATCAGGGAAGTTCCTTATCATAATAAACCAGTATAACAAATTCGAATAATTCTGCATGAAAAACCCATTTATCTGAATTAAGGGGGTGGACTAGCCCCCCTTTTCCCCTATATTCTTAACCAATGAACCCCCAAAACTAATCAGGGAAGTTCCTTAACTTAATAAACCGGTATAACAAATTCGGAGCAAATCGAATAATTCTGCATGAAAAACTCATTTATCTGAATTAGGGGGTGGACTAGCCCCTCTTTTCCCCTTTATTCTTAACCAAAGAACCCCCCAAAACTAATCAGGGAAGTTCCTTAACATAATAAACCGGTATACCAAATTCGGAGCAAATGAAATAATTCTGCATGAAAAACACATTTATCTGAATTAAGGGGGGTGGACTTGCCCCCCTTTTCCCCCTATATTCTGAACCAATGAACACCCAAAATCAATCAGGGAAGCTCCTTAACATAATAAACCGGTATACCAAATTCGGAGCAAATCGAATAATTCTGCATGAAAAACCCATTTATCTGAATTAAGAGGGGTGGACTAACCCCCCTTTTCCCCATTTATCCTTAACCAATGAACCCACAAAACTAATCAGGGAAGTTCGTTAACATAATAAACCGGTATGCCAAATTCGGAGCAAATCGAATCATTCTGCATGAAAAACCCATTTATCTGAATAAGGGGGTGGACTAACCCCCCTTTATCCTTAACCAATGAACTCCCAAAACTAATCAGGGAAGCGCCTTATCACAATGAACCTAGGAAAAAATTTTGAAGCAAATCGGATGTTTCTATCAAGAGTTATCGCGTTACGTACGTACACACAGAACCGGCGGGCACATAAGCTCTCAGGCTTTGATAGCCTGTGAGCTAAACAGTTCACATTTTCGTCCACAGATAGCGCTGTACTTCTCAAATCATGTAAGATTGCTCGAGCCAGGGGTGCCATTTCAGAACTTTCTTGGGGGGGGGGGGGCAAACATTTTTTGAGGGATGCTATATAGCTAAGGGTAGGATCCAGGGGGGTTCTACCCCCCCCCCCCCCGCATGAGAAACGTTTACTGACTTATGCTTACAATAACAGTAAAAACTTCGAATACGGAAACTCAGAACCTAAGAAATATTTCGTTTTAGACAGGTTTCCGTCTTAGCAGGTAAAATTTTAATATATTGGGCATGATGTTTTTTTCTTTTTAGACAGGATTCTATTATAGACAGGTTTCATTTTTACAAGTATCCTCAATGACTGTTAAACCATCTGCTCTATAGTTTAGCTCTGAAAAGAGATGTATTAGAGTAAAACTTCTGAAAACGAGGCCTGTCTATAACAGATTTCTTTCTAGAAGGGGAAAAAGTCAAATTTCGTCGAAAAAACATCATACAATTATACTTGCTAAGACGGAAACCTGTTTAAATGGAGCTTTTTTCTAGTCCCTTTCGAAGTTTTATTGAAAGGGTTCGCCATTTCACGAGATTCCTGACGAAGGACAAGGAAAATTTTTCTTTGAGGAACAGGGAACGTGGAAAATTGCAAAACTTGCAGAAATGCACAAATCACGCAGGAAAAAAATCCCGCACAATAAAACATGCTATACGTGATTTTGTCTCCATAACGTCTTTTACAAGCATGTGATTATTCCACATTTTTTTTTTTAATTTTCGTGAAAGTCCGCGATTTTTCTTTCTTTCAAAATCCGCAAAATCAATTCGTCAATGGGCCGCAGAAAAAAATCGCGAATCTTGGAAATTTTGAAAAAAAAAGTCTCAAAATGGTCGCTTAAAAAATCGCTAATTTCTTTAGACGAACGTGGAAAATATCACTAATTTCATCAGAGATCGCGAAAAGAAATACAGCTTTCGTCAAATGATCACACAAGCAGAAATCTTGAATTTCGTAAAAGGATTGAGAAAAAAATCGCGAATTTCGTAAAAGGATTGCGAAAAAAAAACGCGAATTTCGTCAAAAGATTGCGCAAAAAATCACGAAAATTTAGTCGAACAATCGCGCAATAAAATCGAGGAGAAATTCGTCAAACGATTGGGTAATAAGTCCCAAAATTTTGCCAAACTCTCGCGCAAAAAAAAAAAAAAGAAAAAAAAATCACAAATATTATTAGTCGGTGGCAGTAACAAAAATCACGAATTTCAATAAATGATAGTGATAAGGAATCGTGAATTTTGTCAAAAAAAAAATCACGAAAATAAATATTGAATTTCGTCAGTTGGTCGCGGAAAAATATTGTGAATTTCGGCAAGTGCTTACACGAAAAAAATCTATTTCGTATAACGCTTTCAGAAAAAAATCGTGAATTCCGTGAATCGATCCAAAGCCGCCTCAAGACTACAAGCCAGACACGCCCTTCAATTCCCCACATGTGACGTCACAGCCCGGGGCTGGCTAACTGCCAACGCGCCAGCCCCGAACATTTGAATTTTGTATCTTACTATTTTACGTGCACGTGCGTTTTACTTAGCCTAATAACAAATTTTTTTCAAGGTAAGTTTTATTTTCAAATCATATTTATATGCTATCAACACAAGTTTTATTTCTCGTGTTCAAAATCTTTTATTTTTAATTTCTTTGAAATAAATTAACTAGCAAATCCTAGTGCGATTCTATCAATAAGACCGTATCTCAAAACGAAACGATATTATTGTAGTTCTGTTTCTTTCCACATAGAGCAATAATTTAAAATGGCAAACATCCCTAAATCGTGTCAAGACTTATATCATTTAATTTGTATCTTGTCACACCATTCTCTCTTTATAATTTGTTCTGTTTTCTCTAATTCATTAGAGTGACGTTTAATTAACGCCCATTTATTAAAAGACACTTGTCGTGTGAATAGTAACTCGGGTTATTTTGTATGCAGAATTAGTTGGACTTTAATTTGACAACAAATTTATGTATTTTTATATATATATCTATTCATACTTAATAATTTGAATATTCTAGAAATTTTCATAAAAGTCGCTGTGAATACATAGCATTTTTATCTTGTTTACTTCTTTTAAAGCAAACCCCGATCGATATACTTGTATCAATTTATTGTTGTTTTTTAATCTTAAACGTTTGCTATCTTAATAAAAATTCTTTTTATAATTTTTTGTTAAATTATAAATGCTTATGTACTGTGTAAATAGAGCTATGAGGATAATGTTTTTGAATCTCTCTATTTTTGCCACAACTGTAAACAATTTATTTACAAGACTAGAGGAAGGGTTGTTAGTACCCTTATGCAAAACAGTAGTCCCCCCCCCCCCCCCCACACACACCTTCTTCGCAAAAATCCTATGTGTTTTCATATACATTTTAATGTTTAATTAAAAATAACAATAAATAAAATTATTATTCTATAATTATAAATTTACTTTTAGATCTAGTCAGGAAATACTTTTCATCTCATAAAAATTGATTATTTTAAGCTTAAAAGATGTGAACAAACATTTAAGAACCCACACAACATTATTTTGGAAATGAAATATTTTCGTGGAAGGTTTTTGTGTTTTTCGATGTTTTTTTTTTTTTTTTATCAGCTATTACCTAAACATTCGAGGAAAATGAACATAAATTAGGAATATTTTAATTCCAACTGATGAAAGTCTTCTTTCTTTCTTTTATTTTTCTCTTCATATGTCAATACATTTTTTAAAAAATCTATTGTTTGTACCCAGGGCTCGCAGCGTTTAAATGTGGGTTTTGATTGGCACACTTATTATTATTTATTTATTTTGAAATAATTGAAAGCAAAATAATTCAATTTATGTGTTTAAACTGCAAATTTATATATATATATATATATATATATATATGTAATAATGTATAATAGCTTGTTTTTGAATATATACCAAATAGATAATTGATATTGTTTCTAAATTTCAAAGTAGAATAAATAATAAAAACTGTCTACTAAAATAAATTTAATACTTGGGATTTTTTTTTTCATTAACGAACGAATTTTCTTTAATGTATCTTTAATTCTGATGCACATTTTCATTGACACAGTGATATTGTTTCATAAATATTGTTTTTGTGTTATCGTTATTATTGTTTCGAGTGATCGAAATTGATTAAAAAGCATTTAATTAGCGTCTTTAAACTATAAATTTTTATTTTTTTCCCCATATGCTGTGATAATAAGTTGAAATATGGAGGAAAGAATTAATGTTTTAAATAACGCATGTGCTCTCCACGGCTGATCTAAGCCCCGCGTCGTGACGTCATGAAACCTTGTGTTTGGCTTGTAGTCTTGAGGCGGCTTTGATCGATCGCGGAAAAAATCGCAAATTTTGGCAGATGATCGCAAAAAAATCATGAAATTCAATCAGTCATGAGATAATCAGCCAACGAGCGTCATGAATAGGTCACGAAATTTGCAAATTTTGTGATCTGTAAGTATAAGAAAATTTTCGTTAGTGATTTTCTGCAAATGAAGGTAAAGCGTTAACTTTTTCGGATTGTGTTTTCACTATTATGAGATGGTTTCATGTTAATCCGATTTTTCAAAGAAATTCTGAATATTTTTCAGATAAAATAAAACAAAAAAAAAACTATATATTTGAACATTAATGAATACTATGTATATATCTTCATTTTTCTACAGAAAAGGTAAAATTTATAATTAATATTCATATAAAAAGCACAAATAAATGCGCAAGAATTACTTTCATGCGCATACATATAATTTAAAATTATTTAAAATACATTAGAAAAACCCAGAATGTTTTCAGTCATCACAAGACCGTCATCAGTAGGATTTAAATGTTATTATTTTCTTTGTGCTTATTCGAGAATTGGCTAGAAGAAAATCATTGTGATTGTTGTGTCAATGATTTTGACGAGTTTTCCCATGATCAATTTGCACACGAGAGTGATCCGAGAAGAAGCTGATAAAAAAAAATTCTCACATGTATTTTTTAAATTAACCAAAGTACTCATTAAGGATATATGTCTCACCTTGACGGAGTTCGAATAGTAAGGCTTTTTTTGATAATTATTAATGTCTATGCATAAGCATTTATTTAATGCATATGTTTTTATTGCAATAAAATCTGCTAAGTTATTTTAGAGTTTGAGCAATTTTCTAATATTTGTTTGAGTCCGACATTTGATTAGGGATGCACCGAATATTCGGTATCTATTCGATATTCGGCCATACTACCGAATATTCGGTTAGGCCGAATATCAAACTATTCGGTTTGGCGAATACTTAAAAAACCTCTTAAAAATATTTTTCTAAACATTACACAACTTCCACTTTTAACTGTCAATTAATAAAGATATTCAGAATAATTAGAATATTTAAATAAAAGAGAATGATTTTTTGTTATTTATTTGTTGTTTTAAAAATGTCACTTAAAAAAAATTAACCATTAATGACATGTCATTTGTTTATGAGAATTAATAAATGTGGAAATGCAAGTTACTGAGCATTGTCTGGTAAATAATCCGTTTCTTGCTTTTTCGCAAACAGGGTGTTTCTAAGCAAAATGGAAGAAAATTTCAGGGGTAATAATAAGCATGAAAACAGGCAATTTTTTGTCCAGTAAATCAGTATCGCAATTCACTTATGCAGTCAGAAATACAGTGTATCCCCAAGTCAGACTTTAATTTTCTTTTGTTACTTTAACAATAATGAAGGTATTGTAACTATATTGTCAACTGAGTTACTTTTTTTGTGAAATATGATAACATGACGAGAAGTGCTAGAAATAGCAGCCATTCATATCTAAACAGCACTGAGCTAATTATTTTATTAAAAATACAGCTAGTACCACTGGCCAAAATCCAGTCTTTTCCAAGGATATTAGTACATTCTGTACAAGCAACTTAATGTGATGCAAATTTCGCTAAAATACCTTAATTTTTATACAGCTATAAGCGAAAATTCTGTTACGGATTGTACAACTTTCATTTTTGAGGAAAGAAGTGGAATGATATGTTGCTTCTTGTTCAATATGAGAGAATGTTTTCCATTTGTTTGAATTAACTGAAGTCATGGAATTTAAATTTTGTTATTTAAAAAAATTTTAAACGATCTTCTTCTTAAATAATAATTCAAAACATACTTTTTTTAGTACAAAATTTACTTATAAAAATAGTCGTGTTTGTCAAAATGGAGGTATCTGTGCTAAATATTATAAAAAATTGTTTAAAATTTAACTTTTAACGTTAAACACTGAGATATAAAAGTATTTGGCCAGCCGAATATTCGGTATTCGGCCGAATAGATACTATTCGGCTGGCCTAATATTCTGTATTCAGCTTAATAGTTACTATTCGGCTGACCGAATATTCGATATTCGGTTTACCTGCAGGCCTAATATTCGGCATTCGGCAAAATCACTATTCGGTGCATCCGTACATTTGATAGTTGATAAATTTTCTGAACTATTAAATTCCTTGAGGGGGGGGGGGACTAGGCGCCCCTGGCTCGAGCTAAGGCTAAAACAGCATCAAAGGTTCTGCAATTTTTATTCAGTTTAGCTATTAAAACGTGAAAGAAAGTTTTGCATCTGGAAATAAAGTTAATTTGAATATTCTTGCAGTCTGAGATGGAAGAGCGCCATCTGTTAACGAAAGTTTGAGGTGTTTTGAAAACTACTGTATATAGGGTTCGCATGCTATTAAGCCACGCCCCATTTTATAAGAACTTTGCCACGAGTATACCATAAAAATAATTTTCTTCCTAATGAGCTCACGATTCATTAGCTAGAAGATAGTTTTAGGCGATTACTGGTGTAAGAATCCTTAGAAAATGGGGCGTGGCTTAAGAGCATGCGAACCCTGGTATACAAAAATTATAAATTACCTGATAAAAGTGTCACTATTTTCATTTCTATTTATTATATATTATACTTAATGAGTTCCTGAATTTTAGAGAAGTGACGTCTATTTCTGGATATCTGCTTATGTGAAAAAATAATTAAAAATATGTAAGGATTGTAAGTAAGGATTGAGTATGTAAGGATTGAGTTTATAAAATTCAACTTATTCCTTTGAAGAGAGTTTGAATATATTTTTTAAATATCACTTAATTTTAATCAAGATTTGTACGTGAATTTTTGATTTTTCTTCCGTTATAACTTTGGTAAAAAAAAACAAAACAAAAAAAAAACTGCTAATTGGCATTCCTCATTTCTAAACAAAGACATTCGAAAATTCTAGTATGTATTCAACAATAAAAAAAATTGAATTACTTGGGCCCGAAAGGATTATATATGTGCTTTCGAGATTAGTGCTGTTGTTAAAAATTTCTGTTCGAAAAATCAAACTCAATAGAATTGTTTTTCCTCGTTTAAAATATCCAATCGATGTTTCTTTTTAACAAACGATCCTTCATGTATCATCGAATTTGGGAATGAAAGTTAAAACTTTTTCACTTAAAAAAATAATAAGGATAAAAACACATACACAAAGAAAGAAAAAGATTAAGAAATCGAAAATTCACCTCCGAGCTTCTGAAAAATAATAAATCACAAGGAAGACCTGATGCTGAAAGTATTTGAAAGAACTGTCAATATCATTTTTAGGATATGCAATACAGTAACGCCATCTTTTGACGTAAAAAGTACTCGTATATAGAAAATCAATCTGTGGAATGAAAAATAACGCATGTTTGTTTTTCGTATTTACCGTTGTAAGCCAACTCTAAAATGTGAGTAACAAAAGAAAATAATAAATAAAAGATAAGGGAATATATTGATAATTTTAATAAGAAAATAGGGTTTTCAGACGCCCCAATTTTAGGCTAATTTAAATTTACTGTGCGTGATAACTACCATTCTCAACGCTGTCCAATGGCTAATTTCTAAACCATTAGTCATAGACAGCTACAAAAATGCTACAAAAATATTTTAAATGCGGTAAAAATTTATTTTAAAAATAGTTTTAACCAAGAAAAACATTTCTTAAACATTTACGAAATTAAAATTTTTATACGGTCTCCTGGTCCTATAAGTGATATTTAGTAAAATTAAAAAGATAATTTTCCATTATATTAACAAGTAAGATAAAAAAAAAGTCCCATTCATCTAACACTTAAACTAACCGAGTTATGAAACTTTGAATTGCAAGACTTATGCCAATTTTCTGCATCTGAACACAGATTAGTTGGGCCATGCTTCAAGGGATCGTACGCAAAGTGCTTAAAGTATTAGAAGGATTTATTTCGTGTGTACATTTTTGCATCGCAGCCGAAGGGAGTCACTTCGAGCAAGTTTTAACATAACTTTAAAATTTATTTATTAAGTTTTAGATTAGATAATCTAATCTAATCTAATAACATTATAAAATACGAATCATTTTGTAAAGAATTGCGACTGTTGCTTTTCATCATTTCATTTAACAAAAATTCTGTTATGTTTTAATTTACAAGGTGAGACCGAAAAGTAAGGTGACTGACGTCATAATAATCACTGTATTATATATTTGCAGATAAATACCTCACTGTTGTTCAAAGTAGTTCCGCCGTCTACAATACACTTTTGGCAACGTTCATACAAGTTCTGGAAACTTTTGAAAAGTCCTCCTTTGAGACTGTTTTAAGTTCCTTGGTAACAGTTGCTTGAATGTCTGAGGTGTTTGAAAATCCGTATCCCTTCAGTGCCAATTTCAGCCGTGGAAAGAGGAAAAAGTCTGCTGGTGCAAGATCAGGGTAATAAGGAGTCCATTCGCTGACGTTTTTGTTCATCGCTTAAATAATGAGGGACAAACGTCGCACAAAGTTTCCGTTTACCCAAATCCTTTGTCAATAGTGTTTGGACGATTTCATGAGGAAGGTTCAATTCGTCCGCCATTATTCGAACGGACAAACGGCGATCTTGCAGCAATAACTTCCTAACTCTTTCAACAGTTCACGTGGTTCTGCTCGTCACCGGTCTTCCACTGCGATGCTCATCCTCCACGCATTCACGACCTTGACGGAAACGCTTGAACCACTGAAATACTGTCTTGCGAGATAAAGTTTCTTCGCTATAACACTTCGAAGCATTTCCAAGGTTACCGTAGCAGTTTTACCCATTTTAAAACAAAATTTCATATTCGTTTTCTGCTCCATTACGCAATGCACTACCACCTCTTATGTTTAAGGGACTGCACGAACAAACACGAACCAAGGAATTTCGCAAATGACCCTGAACTTTAACGTTACATACCGAAGATCGTAATGCGCATGTGTCCAATTGTCGGGCTGTTCTCATTTTCGAAAGGAGGGGTGAGCCACGTTACTTTTCGGTCTCACCTTGTATATTTTTAGTACAAATTGTATATTTTTCTTTAATATGTCAGAATGAAAATAGATTTGAAATTTATCTTTATTTACTCTCAACTATTATTTTTTTATATCTGACGATTACTTATTTTGTTAGTAAATTTGTGAATGACCCCTATTTCGCAGAAAAAAAGATGCTTCAACTTCAAACAGCTATTACTCGGTCAGTTTTAATCGTAGAAGAATGAGACTTTTTGTATCACTTCTCAGTGTAATATGATATTTATTAACTTATATATATTATTAACTTAAAAGTCCGTGGGGCCGTATAAAAACTTAAATTTTTTTATTGACCCAAATCACTTTTAAAATAATTCTTTGCATAATTTAAAACATTTTTGTAACTGTAACTATATGTCTATGCCTAACGGTTTAGGAATTAGTATTTGGACACCGATCATTGAGAGTAGATATCCTGTATAAATTCTTCAGGCCATGGACGTACGTTTCAGAACTTTCTTGGAAGGGAAGGGGTATTTCTTTTGATATTGTGCACATCTGAGAAGCAAGTGATATACGGATTTATTCTCAGACATATATTTTTAAAATTAGCCAAAGTACTCAATAATGAATGATAAATTAGTCACACTTTGATAATATTGCAGTACGAAGGCTTTAGCAAATATTATTTGATCATTATTAATTTCTGTGCTTAAAGTGCTCATTTAATGATAATATTTCTATTTTAATAAAATCCGACAAATTATTTTAAATTTTATGTAATTTCTGAAAAAAAAATATTTATTCAAGCTATGTTCATGGGGGATGCATTCTGAAATATCAAATTCATTGTGAGGGGGGGGGGGGATCTTCCACTTAAGCTCTCAAACGGTGCCTTTGCAATGATGCCTGTACGCATAACACATGGTTTATTTCGTAACACCTAAAGGATGAGATTGCTTCATGAGAAATTTGATTTGTTGATATCACCAGTCAATGCAATTATTCAAAAGATTTTACAACGCAAAAAGAAAATCAATACCACAAGATAATACCAGAAAAATATATTAAATTTATGATAAGTTAGCTCCTTTAAAGCTAACAGACCAAAGCGATATAAGTAAGCGTCCTATCAAAGCGTTATAAGTAAGCGAACAAACTTAATGCTGGAATCAGGTGTAAATTAACACAGTTGCGCCACCTTGTGGACGGAGTGATAATTCACATACGCGGGCTTTTAGTGTGGCGCGTATTTTCTAAATCTTCAGTCGCTCATGAAAATGAATTTTGTTTGCCACATTTATTACAAAATAATGGCGTAGCGAGTGGGGTATCCAGACGCAGTTGACACTTCGAAGTTTTCTTCGCTCTATCAGAAAAACTTCAGTTATTAATAAAGTGGAAAAAAACTTTATAATTTTAGTGGTGTGAGTAAGAAAACAGTTAGGTATCTACCTGTAGTTCACACTCCATCCGCTACGTGGCGCATGACCTTAATTGATGTGACCTCGCTTTTAATCTTGCGGATACTTCTCCCATTTAAGATAGGACGCTTACTTATATCGCTTTGCGTCCTATCTTAAATGGGATAAGTAACCGCAAGATTAAAAGCGAGGTCACATCAATCAAGGTCATGCGCCACGTAGCGGATGGAGTGTGAACTACAGGTAGGTACCTAACTGTTTTCTTACTCACACCACTAAAATTTTAAAGTTTTTTTCACCTTGATTAATAACTGAAGTGTGTCTGATAAGGCGAAGAAAACTTCGTGGTGTGCATGTGGATGCCCCTCTTGCTACGCCATTATTTTGCAATAAATGTGGCAAACAAAATTCATTTCCATTAGTGACTAAAGATTTAGAAAATACGCCCCGCACTAAAATCCCGCGTATGTGAATTATCACTCCGTCCACAAGATGGCGCAACTGTGTTAATTTACGCCCGATTCCAGCATTAAGTTTGCACGCTTACTTATATCGCTTTGTAACAAACTTTTGATTGCTATATAAAATGTGTGCTTTTTAACCGCTTCCCTGATTATTACGAGTTATCTCGGGATCGTATATACTACAATTACTGTAACTTCCGGTGTATAACCCGCAGATCAAACAATTCCGTTTGGACCCAGAAATTTTATTCAGTATTTGCCAGCCAATATTTACCGTGATCTGAAAAGTTACATTTTATTTAAAAAAAATTCTGGGTCGAAACACGATTGTTTGATTCGCGGGTTATAGAACCGAAATTACGGTAATTATTATCCCGAGAAAACTAGGGTGTGGCATAATTTGTCACTACGATTTGTTTACCACATTTTTACTCTGCCTGGTTTATTTAGCTGGTTTATTAAGCTTAATTAAATTAAAAAAACCCGACTGCGTAAAAAGCGAACTAATTAATTATTTCTCATCAATGTGAAACTATTTTTTATTGTATATTACTTACCTATTATTTTATTTATTTATATTGATGACTTTTAAGTTGTGTTTAATTGTTAGTTCCTATCTATAAATACTTTTTGATAAGGCCTATGAAGATTAGAGTTGCAGTAGAGCTAGAGATCTTACGTACACAACTTCCATGTTGTATAATATTTAAACGGAGCTTCTGACTGTTAAATAGTCAATGAAACATCGTCTTCATTTTGAAAGACCTATCCAATGACATGCCACTCAATAAGGTGAGTAAAATTTTTTTGTCTCTACCGTCATTTTGAATTTATAAAAACAAAACCTAGCCTATAACCATTGAGGGGTTAAGACGAATTGATAGAGACCTCATTCATTAATCTCTATCCAGCCGTTGGGATGTTTCGAGGGTATAAAGAAACCTACATACCCAGATACGCGTGAAACACATAACCCTTCTTGACAGTCGGGTAAAAATAAAGAAAATGTTCTTATATAACATTATAAATCATATATAATATTTGATTGTGCAGTTTTTCAAGTTTTGTGATGTGAAATAGAATGATGAAATGCAATAATGTGACTGCAAAAAATGTGATGATTTTTTGCAAATTTTTTCAAAAAAATTGATAAGGGAAGCGGTTAAATAACATGGTCTAGTAGCGGTCTAGGTCTAGTCTAATGCTAGGGACGCAAAGTTTTTTTACAACGTTTTTCCGCCAATCTTTAAAAGAAAGATAAAATTTTGTGGCAGAAATTCCGTAAAGCACGCATGTCAAACTCGTTTACCACCAATATTCATGTAAGCATTTTCTATAAGACCAAACGGCATATTATATATATATATATATATATATATATATATATATCGGGTGTCCTAAAAAGGACTGATTGATTTTAAAATTCAATAACTTGCAAATGGTGACAGATATTTAAAAAATTCTTGCAGGAAGGTTATGCATAAGGTCAAAAGTTTTTTTTACAGTGATTTTCGATTTTAGTTCGAATTACAATTAACAGATGGCGCTGTAAGCAATAGGCGCTAAATACAGGCTGGATTTTTTGGTCTTTCTCTTCTTCCATGCGGAAAAAGGAGGTTAAAATGTATTGAGTGGGTCCCGAAAGACCAAAAATCGAAACTGAATTTAGCGTCTATTGATCGCATCTATTGTTTGTAATTCGAACTCAAATCGAAAATCACTGTAAAAATCTTTTGACTTTATGCATAACCCTCCTGCAAGAATTTTTTAAATATCTGTCACCGTTTGCAAGTCATTGAATTTTAAAATCAGCCAGTCCTTTTTAAGACGCCCGGTGTATAAAGAAAAGAAAACAGATTTATATCATTACTATCACAAAGAATGGAATTTATACATACAACATGCAACCATGTTAACCCTTTATCTAGTGAAAAAAAAAAAGTAAACACCCCTTACTATCGCTGTGAAAAATTATCGTAGAAGAAAGTTACTGGTACCACACAATTGGTAATAAAGTCTACTTTTAAATGATGTATATAAAATTTGCTTCTGTTAAACTTGATCTTTACGCACTTTTATTATTTTATAAGGTTGGAAATAACAAAGATGTCATTCAAGAATGCATTTCCGAACATAACTATTGCGTACGATACTTTGGAAATTCGGTTGACTTATAAATAATTACAGTAATTTGGAAATAGAACATTCACACATTTTTATTCTTATATGCTTACTTGCTAAGCTCCAACTTAAAAAAACTTTAAACCAAAAATTTTATTTCAAGAATAAAAAGAAGAAAACTTTAAGTAGTTTCAAGTACGAAGATAGATTCACACTCAGTTTTAACCCTTTCGCGGGCGGTGTCTTTAAAAAAGGACTCCTAATTTTATTTTACTGCCTTTGAATATTTAACCCCTTAATTCTCGCTCCCGTCATATTCTCGGGCTGCGTCTTTTACTCAGATTGTTTGACTCCCACCAGTTTTATAAAATAGTGAAATTGGCTATATTTTAGTATGGACTTACCTGTCATCAAATAAGGTGAATATTTATTTTTCATAAAAGTGGTGACAATAAGCAATTTGAATTTTTTAACCGCAATTTAATTCGAGCGTGAAGGGGTTAATAAAAAAATTACCTTTTATAGCGTGCTTGGAAATAAGCATATTCGTGTTTTTAATCAATCCGTTTATAAATTCTGGTGTCAGTCCATTATTTCATCAGTTTATAAACAAAATTATTCCGCACCGGTAATGGTTAATTAACTGCAATAATAAATTTTTAAGAAAAATTTCAGCAGCAATAAATAAAGGCGAAATAAGTAGGTAAAACTGTTTTTTTATACTTCTTGAAATTAAAAAATCTTTTTTTTTTCTTTTTGCATTCGTTTCTAGATGCGTTCGTAACTATGTAAATACGTAGCACCTATAGTCATCGTCTGGTCCGTTCGTATGTTCACATATAACAGCACAAAAACTACCAAGACGAATGGTTGGAAATTTAATGTATATAATCGTTGAAGAATTTTGTCGCGTCATTTCAAATTTTATGAAAATCGAATCAAAACTTAAAAATATATTAACCCTCTCGCTGCGTAATTGTTTTATCAAAATAGCTTCAAAAATTGTGTATTTAAGAATTTTTATTCTTTTGTCACCGGTTTTTCAAAACAAAAATTTTTGTCTAATTTAATCGGGAAAATTAAATCCGATTAAATAAAGCAAAATTTACAAAAAAAAAAAAAAAAAAACTGGTGGGAATGATTAAGGAGGTTTAATTAGACGGAAAAATGCATCCCCGAGAAAATCACGGGTTCCGCAGCGAGAGGGTTAATAAGAGTTTTCTTCATTCTATTAAATCCTATCATACGTAATTATTTCAATGATATCCCATGAAGGTAATGAATATAGGTTGCCATGGTGATGATGTCCTATTTAAGATGGTGTTAGTTAAACTAGTTATAGCACAAATGCACCTGATTTGACACATTTGACATTCAATTTCCGACTTGTTATAACAGCAGTTGCTATTGACAACACCAGTCAAGGCAAAAAGAACTATTGAACTGGTGAATATGGTAAAAGTACTATAGCAATGAAAACTAACATTTTAAACAACAAACTGTATTCAGCCAGAACTTCCAAAAGTGAGTTAAAAATATCAGCTACGGTAGTACAGTAATACAGCAAAGGAATAACTTCCAGTAGATCCTCACTTATTTTTAAATTCACATCACATCTGCGAATAAAATTGACTAGTTCTGTGTGTTATCCCATGAATCTGTACTTTCACGAATTACAATGTAAAACGCATGAAATGTTGAAATTACCCATTTTTTCCCCCTTAAATTTTTGGATGTAGCATCACTTATTCAAGCAACTGTAATTAAGCTTATAGTATGTTTAAATTTCTTTAACCCCTTAACGGTCTCATTTAATTACGGTTTAAAAATTCAAATTGTTTATTGGCACCAATTTTTTGAAAAAGAAATATTCGTCTTATTTAATGACAGGTAAAATGATACCATAATAAAGCCAATTACACTATTTTATAAAACTGGTGGGAATCAAACAATCTGAAAAAAATTATTGCTGCCCGTGATGCCGCAGCCAAATGATCGCTGCCCGTGAATATCACGGGAGCGAGAATTAAGGGGTTAAGGGGACCAGAAAGGTTGAAATTACAAACAAACAAAGAACAACAACAACAACAAAACGTACTTTTTGTTGATTATTACTTTCATAATGTTTGAGCTTTTAAGAATGTTCCATAAAGAAATTCCTAAAACGGTTGTAAGAGCCATAAGTGTTGAGCAGTGAGTCGCCACGGCGATATCTGCAAATGGCGAAACTTTAAACTCAATTATTGCGAAACACTGTTTTTTAAGTGTTTTGCTATGATAAATTTTGAAAAAGTTTTACCTGTTTCTTTTTATAAAATGAAGCAAATTAAATTAGGTATAAAACTATTTTTCTACTATCTCTCTATTCTAAAAAAAAGTAACTACCGCTGTCACCGCCGCCGCCGCCGCCGGTTTTGAATTTTTTGTGACTGGAGGTCTTTCTTCGTTAATATTAAGAAAAATAATGCATACAAAAATATGAAAATCGGTGGTTTTATACAGAAATGTTTGATAAACACGCTGAAGCAGACAGTTTTCAAATCGAAGAATTATTTTAAGAGATATTTAATGCTAAAGTTGGACAAAATCGTTCCACTAAAAAAGTTTTATAGCAGCAAAAACTATGCATGGCAGTGTAATCATTTTTAGATCATTTTATGCGTTAGAATTTGCCGGAGTGCAGATTGCATTAATTTTTTTATTTTCACTCATTTTTTGAGGTTTTATTTCTATTTTAAATTCAAATTTTCAGCATTTCTAGAGATATTTTTTACAGATTTTAGAAAGTGATATTAATTTAAACTGTTGCCAACTGTATAAACAGAGGAAGCAATAATGTTTGCTTCAAAATAAAAATATTTATACGTGTAAATAAATTAAAAAATTATTTACACGTGACTATTATAAACAGAAAAAAAAACATTTGGAATTAGAATTAAATAATTATGTGCAAAAAGCAGGAACTTAAAAATTACGTCATAAAAACTATAATTACACGTGAATTTTAAGAGAGAAAGGAATTTGTAAAATAATAAATTTATTAACATGCGTTAGAAATCTTAAATAGGAGAAATTACGTCATATTTACGTCACATTACAGTTATTGCATAAAATGAACACAAAATAATATTGCAAAACGGTTTAAATTTAAAAATTGCGCTAGACATTTATTTGATATTTTGAGAGGATACTTTTCAACTGGTATTTTCACGTGAATATTTAACAGAGAAAGAATAGCTTGGTAAAAATTACGTCAGATTAAAAACGATTAATTTAAAATGTCTCATTTAAAAGAACTTTCTTTTCGCTTTGTTAAAAAATACCAGGATACAAAGACTCTGTTTACTTAATTCCTTTTATATTAGCTTATTTTGAAATGTTGTTACACGTGTCTACGTCAGCAAGTTATTTTTATTTCGACGTTTTATTTGTATTTTTATTAATGTTGTACTAATTTATTTGTTCTTTCGTTATTTAAAATAAAAATTATGTCAATTTGTATAATTTGACGAGTGGTTTGGCGATTTATATAATTTGGCGAAATTGGTCGACGGGATAATCAAGTAGTAACGCAGCGGATTTTCCCCCATTGCGTTAAAATTCCCCAATCAAAGAGAAATGAATAGAAATTCGTTTATAGGGAGATCGCCACTGTTTTTTAAATTATAATTCAATCTTTCGAAATCTTTTTAAAGCCGATCAAATTAGCGTGCATTTAGAGTCTGCGGTGTCTGGACGGGGGTTGGCGAGCGTAGCTCGTAGGGGCCGAGCCCCCTAGTACTTTAAAAAATCGTATGATAAACTTTTAAGGATTTTGAATTTTTTATTATAACTCTTATATTTGTTTTTTATATATTTTTTTGTTTAAGTTGTAATCGAGAGACAACGTAATAAACAGCATAATGAAGAAATAACGACTGAAAAATATGGAACATCTGAGGCAAAATCAATTTTTCAAGATTAAAATTGTCTCTGCGTTCTCTATTAATGTTTACACCAAGGTATCTATGATGTTCACAGCTTTCTATTTTTATGTTATTATTTAGATTTAGACCTGGCTCATTTCCTCCTATACATAGGTATTTGGTCTTGCTAACGTTCATGTAAAGTACATGGTATTTGGTATAGCGAAAATATTTGGTACAACGAAGTTGATCTCTTTTATAACTTTCAACTTCGAAAAAGAACTTTTATCTGCTGTAACAATTCGCGGAGTTATTAATTTTTCATAGCCTCGTACTCATTTTTTGCCTGAGCAGACGCATGACGTATCATTTGCGTAGAGTAGGTACGCTATTACTAATGCAAAATATTTCGTAACGGAAATAATGGTGTTGGGATAGAATAATGTGGGATAAAAATATCCTCGTCAATGCAGCTTAACAAACTCAAGAGTTTAATTAATTGATACACGATATTATATGAAATAAAAAGCATAACATGAGGAATGTGAAGAAAGTGCAACTATCAGGCAATTTTCTGGTTGAAGAAAGATTTTTAAAAACGGAGCTTAAGAGTTCCGTAGTTTTTGTCTCACCATGTATGTTGAAGATACGTCGATGGGCAAATACAGGATTTGGGTAAAAAGTCTAGGTGATTTCTGATATTTAAGTTCACGAATGTACAAATTGTGTATTATATTATGAATGTTGTTGAATTGCTCTGATCTACTAAGCTTATTATTTACGAGTGAATAATAAATATAGTATAATATTGAAAAACTTTATAGTTATGAGCTAAATGAATTTTTAAGTAAGTGTAAAATAAAATCCTACAACAATATTTGAAAGGATTTTTGAATTCGAAAAAAAAAAAATAAAAAATATATATATCCTTGAATAATCTATTTTAAACTACTCTTCTGTGTAGCATCATGTAGATAATTTGCTAAAAATTTTAGAACTCTTTGATTCACTTTTCGAAAATGTAGTTTCTAATATGGTTTATGGTTTTAGCGTCTTTCATTTATCTTTTCGTTGTATAGATGTCTTTCATTTATCTTTTCGTTGTATGATGTAAAGATGTCTTTCGTTCATCATTTCCGTAAATCCCAAAAATTTTCAGACAATATTTCTGGGGTATTTGGGACCAGAAATAAGTCAGGATTTCGCTTCCCAGAATTGTATTCCGTAGTTTAGATATATATGGTATGCATTATCTACTGTGTATGGATTTTTATAACACCAAAAATAATCTGGTAATAATGAAAACATCATTAAAAGGTAAAAAGGTTTTAAAAATATCATTCAGGAAATTAATTAATTGCAACGTTGCACATAATCATTGTTGTGTAGTCGATTAAATTAGATTTTGATTACAGATCATGGTGCATATTAATGTTGAAAAATCGCAACTGTCGTTTACAATGTGTGAAACTAACATTAATGAAATCCTTGACGCTGTCTGTCGTCCACGAAGTGGGGATTCTTTTACATTATTTTGCCCTCTCAAACCGACAACTAGGTTGCTAAATGAAAAGCGAATCAAATAAATTATACAACATGAGTAAATGAAATGGAAGAAACCATTATTCCAGTTATTGCAGTATGACAAACTCTAACCGAAGTACATATATGTATTTGTTTAAATGAATTCCTTTAACACCAAAAAAGTTTATAATAAATGAAATGCTGAAACTTTACTATAACTTTCAAGCAATTTAGTATAAAATCAATACGGAAGAGAATATTTTCTCACTTATTCCAGTATGTTAAACAGTAATCCTAAAGTTCTGTCGAATTGCTTTCCTGATTATAAGTACTCCGTGATTCACTAAAGTGCTTACATTATCTTTCTGAGCATGTTCTGTGGTTTCTCCGTAGTTGGTGCTTACCTAGAATCTTTCCATAATCAAGGTCGACTGGCACGTTTCTATGATCTAGTTTCTCCTCGAATATCAGCAGGACATTCCGCGATGATTATTGTGCAGCAGTACCTCCGTCAAAAATCATTGCGATTTCGTGCAACATACGATTTCATTTAATTATTATCTAAATTTTTGTCCAAAAATTCTCATGGTATTGGAATGTCAAAAGGGTGCGTCCTGAAAGCTAGGAGGATCTTTAATAAAATGAATAATAGAAACATCTTTCACAAAGTGGAAACCTTGATCGTTGAGCTTTCAGATGAATAAACTGATTTTTCAAGTAACATAATAAAACTTTATAGAAATTGAAATAGTATAAATTCTTTAAAATACATACATGTCACCCTGTAAATATCCATCGGTTGTAACGCAATCAAGGTCTTTTAAGTCACCCTGTAAACGAACCGCAAATGCTTCAATGCCGGGCTTAACTGGGTCAAATGCAGTAATATATCTAAATATCGTGTGTATATAATCACTTTGACAAAAGTTAGGCTATTTAGTTTTTCCTCTATGTTAAGTACAAGAATACAGTACTTTAAACTGAACTAAATCAAAAACTAATCGACATTTTTCTATGAAACTTTAAAGATTTGAACTGCTTATAAAATCAAATGAAAAACAGCAAACCGCGTAAAAATCGATAATTACACACCTCTATGTAGCCGTATCAATAATCTTTTGAGTGACCCTGTAAACAAAATGTAAATGCTACAGTTCTGTTCCACAATACGAAGCTTACTTGGGCTGACTGTAGTAACATATGTTAATATCATGTCTATACGACCATTTTGACAAGAGTTATGCGATTTAATATATTCTTGCTCTACATTCAGTACAGGAATCAATTACTTCAAACTCATATAAATAAAAAACCAATTAATATTTTTACACAAAACTTTAAAGATTTGAACTACTCATTAAAAGAATTCAAATGCAGCAAATCGATTAAATATCGAATAATTACTCAACTCTTTAGCCCTATCTAAAGATCTTTTGAGTGACACTGTAAACGAATCGTAAATGCTACAATTCTGTTTTACAATGGGAAGCTTACTTGGGTCGACTGTAGTAACGTATTTCAATATCATGCGTATACGACCATTTTGACAAAAGTTAGGTCATTTAATATTTTTGTGCTCTATGTTAGGAATCAATTACTTTAAACTGGTATGAATCAAAAACTAATTAATACTTTTACATGAAACTTACAAAGGTTTGAACTACTAAGTAAAACAATTCAAATGCCGCAAACCGCGTAAAAACCCGATAATTACACATCGCCGTAGCCCTGTCAACAGATTTTGGTCTGAACAAGAATTAAAAAAGTGAAAAAAACATCACTTTTTAACCCCTTGAGGGGCGGTAGGATAAAATATATCCCACCTAATTTAAACAAGATTCTCACCAGAAAATTTTATATTTTTAGCTTTGGAGGAAAACCGTTGAAAAACTGCTTTTCCTTATTTAACCTTCCGTCTACCAGACGGGTCCATTGGACCCGACATGTACATTCAAAATATTTATTCAAACCAGAAATTTCTTCAAAACAAACTAAATGTATAAATCAGACAATAATAAGTTAAATAAACAAATTAAATAGTTTTAAGTAAAAATTCTGGTGTAGAATGTTTTTATAAAACTTGAGTAAAATTTCCGGTAGTTCTAGGGTTAAGAATAAAATTTTTCGATTATTCCTGTGAGAATTCAATATTTAGAGGCCCCACCAGTGGCTGAGAGGTTCTGCTCTCGAAGCTGGTAGACGGGAGGTGCTGGATTCGATCCCAATCGCGCCGTCGGCCTAATCGTTCGGAGTCTTCATGGTTTTCTTCGAACCTTGGATTTCCAAGCGTTAATACGGGTTAGGTTCCCTAAGAAAGACCCCCCCCCGAAGGGCACTGCCCCCCTGGGCCTATATCCCTCGTGCAGATAATTGGTCGTTATAAATACAACCAATCAATATTTAGAGACATTTTTGATTGCCCTTCAAGGGGTTAAATCGCATTTACTAAAAACCTATTCCCCGAATTCCACTTTACTTTAATTTCTTAGTCACGTGGCACGCCCCACTCCATACATAAATAGAACTCGTGTTATAGAGGTGTCAAAATCCCCTTTTGGTCAGTCCGCAAAATATAATCCAGGTAGAGTACTAAAAAAAAAAAAAAATGTAAAAAATCGTGTGGTATCAATTGGCGGAAATTCCTTTCATTTACGGTTCATTGCATTGTTGGTTCTTTTGCTTGGCGAGAAACTCTGTCGAGTTTCTATGATTTAACGGAAAGTCCATTGAACAAGCAAAGTCTACAATGATAACAATAATATTTTTAAATTATAACATTTTATATTGTTTTTTCCGGTGACAATATTTCAATACCTTTTCAGTTACAAAAATCAGATAAAGATTTCACCTTTAAATTGTTTTACTCATCAATTGCTTAGATTGAAATGTGTTTCCTTTATAGAAGAACTCTTCGGACAACAATATTTAAGTACGATATATTGAGGTAATTTGGACCGACCTTGGTGTCCTACTTGGACCCCCCCCCCCCCCCCCCACAAAAAAAAAAAAAAAAAAAAAAGAAAAGAATGTGTGTTCTACCAGTTCTGGTTCTACTGTGTTAAAGTACTGATGTGATTCACCAATATTTTATAAGTCACAATACTCCTAGAACTGATTTCAAACATTTATTATTTGGGTCCCTGTAGCCTCCTCCTGCGTCCAAGCAGTGTCACCAAGTCAGTACCTTTTTTATTAAACAACAACAACAACAAAAAACTTTTTGACAGAATTTTTGCATAGTAATTTTTGTTTTATTTAGTGACAGACAATTAATCATTAACCCCTTGAGGAGCGGTAGGATAAAATATATCCCACCTAATTTAAATAAATTATCACCAGAAACTTTTAGCTAAATTTTATATTTTTATCTTCGGGGGAAAAATTGATGAAATATTGCTCTTCCTTATTTAAGAATAAATTTTTTCGATTATTCCGGTGAGAATTCAATATTATAGAGACATTATTGCTTGCCCCTCAAGGGGTTAAATAAAATTACCATACTGAAATTCTGGTAAGATCGTATTCTACCTATAATTAATTAATTATACTATCAAGTATTAGGTAAGAAAATATCTGAAACTGTTAAAATGTTTTTGAAAATACTAACAACAATTTGTTTATCTAATTACACTATTGCATATAATTGAAAAAATCAATAATGTAACTGACGAAAAGTTTCTTTTCCTCAAAAATGGTAACTTAAGTACATATCAGGGTTCGCACGCTATTAAGCCACGCCCCATTTTGTAAGGACTCTACCACCAGTAATCGCATAAAACTATCTTCTAGCTAATGAATCGTGAAGAAAATAATCTTTATAATAATACTGGTGGTAGAGTCCTTACAAAATGAGGCGTGGCTTAATAACATGAGAACCCTGTATATAGGCCAGAAGAATCCATAATGTGGGACGTGTTCAAGTATAATTAATAAAAGGCTATATTTTTGGTGCACGCTGAGTTACCGTCTATCCGTAAAACACAGTATTTGTAAGAGTAATGTATAATGTTTTACAAAATACTATGCGCTATACTTAAAATTACTGAACCTCGCTGGAAATTAATGAATGACCTTGTTTAAAAATAATGTACAGTCATGGAAAAAAAAAGTAAACACCCCCTGCTAACTCTGCAACAAATTATCGTAGAAGAAAGTTACAGGTACCAAACGATTGGAAATAAAGTCTACTTTTAAATGATCTATATAAAATTTGCTTAGGGGCCATCTACATATAAAAAAGAACTCAAAGTTTGCTTTTTAAATAACAATACCCAAGTTTGACACCATAAATAAATTCTACACGTTTTAATTAGCCTTAATCCAAATTTTCATGAAATTCGTACGATTAGTTTCGGAGAATTTAATTATTTTAAAATGAGCATATTTTATGGGCTGTATCCAGATTGAAGTCGATTGATGAAATGCTTCAGAATGACTATGTCACTTCTATTCATGTATTATTTCTTGCCAATATGACCATTTCACTCACTTAATATGTTTCGACTATTGACAGCCCAAATTTTTCACTAAAATGAGTAAAATATATTTTTTCAAATTATGCTTTTCTGCACATCGTAGACCTTAAACCATGATTTTGACGTTTTTTACTCATAATTCGAAAACTACTTGAAAGAAAAATTTGAAATTGAGAATTTGCATAAAGCAGGACATAATAAATTTTGACACCAATATTTTATAAAAGATTTCTTTGACTTGTTTATTCTCAGGAAAATAAAGCGGAAAAACTATTAATAATTATTGGTACCAAAATTCAAGGGACCGTGCACATGCTGAAAAAAATCCGCCTCCGGCAACCGCCATTTTTGTGTCAGCGCTCAGACCTTCTATTCAGGGGGCGGTGGATCAGTTTCAAATGACGACACACCCTAGCAACCCATTTGACAACTTTTGTTTGCCTATCGGTTTGTCCGGGTTTTCTCCACTTTGATTGGTTAAGCGATAATATGGGCTAAAAATCGGTGATTCTGGTTGGTTTGTAAAAATTGGTTGTCAGGTCGTTGAAACTGATCTATTACAATCTAATCTGATGCATTTTGAGGCAATTATCACGAGACATACAGACAAAACGATAAACAGATGAACAGACAGACATTAAAAACTTTTGGAGCCTCAACAGTAAACCTTTACTATAGTACCTAGATGATATAGTGTGGCAATCGACTAGCCAAAAAGTTCTGAAAATCGAATCCCATAAATACTCCATAAATGTTGAACGATGCTAAACGATAAATGACGATCGCAGTCTCATCTGGTAGTTCAAAAGTAAGCATTGTATAAGGATTCAATTGAGAAAACATTTCGACCGGTGAAGAACTAGCAGATGTCGCTGCGATCAACATTTGTCGTTCAGAATCTTTTAACATTTATAGGATTCAATTGTTTAGCACTTTTTAAAGGGTTATTGGAATAGCCGGTTACCATGCTATATCTTTTAAACGCTATACCCCTTCTGACGTTTTGGGCACTTACTAGATTTGCTGTTTTCCGATAGACTTTAGTTGACTGTGGTGTTTCCCATTTAAAATTTCATCTGCCTCTCTAAAAGCAACAAATAAATTAATTATAAATTTCAAATGTTCCTCCAGACGCTAATAATAGATGACAAATAAGAGTTATATGTTTTAAAATGCAGTGAATCTTAAACTAATCAGGATGTGCGAATCGCAAAACTTTCTTCTTTCTGATACATGTGAATATTTCAAAAAGTCCTTCCGGCCAGTGCCGGGAGGAAGAAGTAGCTTTCATATTCCTTATTTTTAAAAAGCCAGCTTATATTATTCAAACACACAAAGCTCAATTTAGTGGAAACCGATTATAGGAGATTCAATACTAATTTTTATTGACATTAAATCATTATCAATGAGAATTTCGCGAAATTAGTCAGCTTTATCCAAGCTGCTTTTATTTAAAGTAACTTATATTTGGTTGCCAAATTCGGCGATATCTTGAAGTGCCTGTCATTTTAAGACAACATGGTGGATGAGGCTAACCAGTGAACTTGGTCGAGACCTCAGTAATTCCTGTGCACAGGCTCACTCACATCGGAATCGTTTGATATATACGAGAGCTGTCGCAGGCAAAAAAATCAGATTTTTCAAAATGTCACCCACATTATAAATTCAAATTGCTATATCTGAGCCATTTTTTAAGATAAAGACAAAACCAAAAATGCTCCGGAATCCTTATATCAAGGTCAAATACTTAAAAAAGAAACCTTTTTCAATTTCTAATTTTTTTGCACCTTACTTTAAATATAATTTTTTTTTATTTACTGGCTGCCATTTTGAAACAAGATGGCTGATAAAGCTGGCCAGCGAACTTGGGCAAGACATTGCTATATACTATCCACATGCCTTCTTACATCGAAATAGGTTAATAAATGCACGTGTTATCGCGTGACAAATATCAGATCGTTTCAAAATGTCAGCCATGCTAGAAATTCAAAGTGCTATAATTCAACCATTTTTTAAGATATTAACGAAACAAAAACTGCTCCGGAATCTTTGTATCAAGGTCAAACACATAAAAAAAATCTTTTCCATTTTCCAATTTTTTGATACCTCATTTTAAATTTTAAATTTAATTTTTTTTAAATGGCAGCCCTTTTGAAACAAGATGGTGAATGAAGCTGGCGAACGAACTCGGTCTAGACATTGGTATGTACTATGTACACACCAAGTTACATCCAAATCGGTTCATAAATACAAGTGTTATTGCGTGACAAAAATTAGGTCGTTTCAAAATGCCAGCCATAATAGAAATTCAAAATACTTTAACTCAGCCATTTTTTTAGATATAGACGAAACAAAAATTGTTCCGGAATCTTTGTATTAAGGTCAAACACAAACAAAAAAAAAATCTTTTTCATTTTCCAATTTCTTGGTACCTTATTAAAAATTTAAAATTTTTAAAATTTTTTTAAATGGCCGCCATTTTGAAACAAGATAGCGGATGAAGTTGGCGAACGAACTCGGTCGAGACATTGGTATGTACTATGTACACACCAGGGTACATCCAAATCGATTCATAAATACGCCTGTTATCGCGTGGCAAAAATCAGGTTATTTCAAAACGTCAAGCCACGCTAGAAATTCAAAGTGCTATAACTCAGCCATTTTAAAGATATAAACGAAATAAAAACTGATCCGGAATCTTTGTATCAAGGTCAAACACATAAGAAAAAAATATTTTTTAATTTTCAATTTTTTGGTACCACATTTCACATTTTAAATTAAAAAAAATTTAAATGGCCGCCATTTTCAAACAAGATGGCGGATGAAGCTGGCCAACGAAGTCGGTCGAGACATTGGTATGTACTATGTATACACCAAGGTACATCCAAATCGGTTCATAAATACGCCTGTTATCGCGTGACAAAAATCAGGTCGTTTCAAAATGTCAGCCACGCTAGAAATTCAAAGTGCTATAACTCATCCATTTTTTAAGATATAAACGAAACAAAAACTGTTCCGGAATCTTTGTATCAAAGTCAAACACAAAAAAAAAATATTTTTTAATTTTCAATTTCTTGGTATCACATTTCAAATTTAAAAATTTTTTTAAAAATTTAAATGGCCGCCATTTTGAAACAAGATAGCGGATGAAGCTGGCCAACGAACTCGGTCGAGACATTGGTATGTACTATGTATACACGAAGTTTCATCCAAATCGGTTCATAAATACGAGAGTTACAGTGTGACAAAGATCAGATATATATATATATATATATATGTCACATTTGAACGGAGGGTGGTTTTGGAGTCTGGGGGTCATGATCGATGAAAATGTACCAAAAGTTTTTGAAATCACTTTCCTCCGAACGGCTGCAATAGGTAGCTTTTTGTAATGAAAGCTACCTAAAAGTTGTTACACATATCAATACTTCAGTGTTATTGCTTCGATATTACACCAACTTTGATTTTCATCTTAAGTTTACGCTTCATTTTACTAATCGGAGTAAAAGCGAGTTAATCTTAATCATAATATTTAATGAAATCAATATTTTTCGTCACTATGTTTTACATAAGCTGCTGGAAAATGGCCGGGTTAGCTAGAGATGAATTGCCCGCCACTGCATGAACAGCCGATGTGCAATAGAACTATGAAAAATCGAGAAAAATCGCTATTACAGAGACCCCTTCCGACGGATTGTCACCAATTTCACGTGGGACCTGCTGGCCATAGCCAAAAACATACACAAAAAATTTCGTTTAATTCTATGAATAACTTTAAACATTTTTCGATGGTACAGTGATGAAAATGGTACAAAAATCTCTATTACAGTGCCCCTTTCCGGCTGAATATTTCTAAATTGAAAGAGGACTTGCTTGCCAAAGCCAAAAACAAACAAACAAAAAAATTTCGTTCAATTTTATGCATTACTTCATACACTTTTTGATGGTACAATGGGGACACACAATTACACAGACAGACGGACATTTTGTATAAACATGTTGTTCGGGATCTCTGACCCCTAAAACATGAAAATCCGTCGAAAATTGGAAGTCGAAAAAAATTTCGATTACAATACTTTCTTGAGAGAAAATAAAATAAAAATATGTCTCGGAATTAATGGGTTAGCTAAATAAAAACTTCCTGTCTTCATTCTGGGATTAAAAATATGTCAAAATATTTCTATATAATAAAACACAGTGTAACGAATCCGGATCGAACCCATCAGTATTACCAGTCTCCGATAAGATGGAGCCACGTTAGGCTTAATTTCGATTTGAACGATGTAATTTCGATGTGTATGAGAAAACGTATCTGCCTAAACACAAATCTTTTCTACCTGAAATCCCTTGTGTTCAACATAATTTTCTATAAAAGATTCAAAACTAACAAAATTTCAATTATTTGCGCAGCCATTTCAGAAATCGAGTTGAAAACAAACGTAGCGTAAAACGTAAATAAGAAGCTGTGGTAACGAGTCATTCACTTTTGTGATTCATTGAAAAGAAAATTAAACCATGGAGCTACGAAGATTAAAAGAAACGACTTAAAGGGCGTCACTTGAAGCTGTGTTACCCCTGTTTACTCATGTGACGTCAGCCGCGGGTAAACAGAAGAAAAACACCAATAGGCATGAAGAACATTTTAACAATGTTTCCACGTTGTTCTATAAACAGTCTTTTTTGGAGGGGGTCTTCCCGAGACATTTCCGTAAATTCGTTTTTGTTGAAATGTGACGCAAAGATCGCACAGAGAGAAAATCATGCTTGGGAAATACCGCTTTCCGTAGCCCCACAACTTGAACGGACAATGTCCAACGGGATTGCAAAAGATTTTTTGGCGGTCGTTATCAAAGTTCAAAAGGCGTTCGTTGTTCGTTAACAAAGTTAGCGTCGTTTGTGAGCGAAAGGATTAACGATTATTTTCGTTTGATACATTAAGTACAAAAGTTTTGTACAGCTATTAAAAATGGGCATTAACTATGTTTGATTCTTCTTTGTATTACAATAATTAAAAAAATACATAGATATATAAAAAATATAAGGTTACGAAACAACAAAAAGCATTTATAAAACTTATCCTTGAATAAAAATAGTTTTCATCTTTTATTTACAAGTTTTGTTGACAGATTTAAAACACTGTTATTTCTTTAAAATTTATCCTATTTATTAATCAATATACATATAATATTTTTTTTTTGTTTGAGGGGGGGGGGGGGTGTAAACGATAAAAATGCGATTTCAAAGTGTTATAAAAAAATAGTATTACTTCAATAGTTGCAGCAGACTCTTTTAATTACGCAGTTTTATTGCATATTTGTTAAATTTTTGTTTTATTAAGAAATCTTAATTTTGGTATGATATATTAGCCGGAAAGCCTGGTTTACCCAGAAGTATTGTAAATGCTAATAGTGTGTTTATTAGAACATAAACTAGCCCAACTTTGCTCATCTAAATGCTTCCATATTTTCAATTAATTTTATCAGTTTTTTCAAATTTCAACTGTAAAACACAATTTTTACCCACCGTCCTAGGAAGGGCATTTACACTAGTTTTAAATACTACCCATTGCCACAATTCGCGTACGCGAATATGTACAAACATATACTTTATAATGCTTTTAAAGAAATAACAGACTTGATTTTAATTCGTTCCTCTTTTCTCCTTTAACTTCTTTACTTTCTAAAATTTCATTTTATCTTTGCAATTACTATAAATGTCCTAAATAAAACTTTCGAGAATGGCATTAATGATTTAAAAAATTAGCATTAGTTTTCAGCGCCCTCTAGTTGTAACTATAACAGACGAAGTGAATCGATATCCTTAAAATAACGTGTGGTATTTTGATTTATTTTATAGCACTTTCATTTATTTTTGGACGAAAATGCCAGATTTTTCTTGGAAGAGTAAAACATGGTGCTTAAAAAATGATTTAGATTGAAAGATTAAAATATATTCACCTATGACATTCTTTGGACATATTATTTATTTTTAAGCTGTATAAAATGCATGCAGCATTAATATTTTTTTTTTCTTTTGCATTTATAAAAAAAAGTGTTTAATTTATGCAAAACAAGAAGAAAAAAATCATGCATACAGAATAGATTATGAAACACTTTCCAACACATTCAGAATACTATAACAAAACTTCATACTTTACTAAGGTGAAAGTTGATGTCTAAATGAACAGTTTGGAAAACGCATAACGCCAGAGCCTGATTAAGGTTGAAGGCCACCCAAGGCCCAGCAACACCCCCCCCCTCTCGTACCAAAATAGTAGATAGATTTTTTCCCCGGGAATATTTGTGGGTTTATCATTAGATTATCATACGATTGCCAGGTTAAACAAAATTGTTTTTCGTTTTTGAGAAAATAATTGCAGGAAACTACAATTTTACTTTAATTTGCAATTTTAATTTTACTTTTAAACTTTTTAAAAATCACTTTATTAAATTTGGGCCCCTTCCAGCAATGGATCCAAGGCTTTGGCCTGGTTGGCCTGTGCGGTAATCAGGCCCTGCATAACGCATTTGAAAATCGGATTTTTGCTATTACCATGAATAATCATTGAAATATGCGATTTATTTGCAGCTCTGTATGTGATCTACAGATATGCATCCATACTACATGGTATACTAAAAGTTAGTTCAGTTAAACGCATAGCACAGTTAAAAATTTACACTCAGCAATTTCCGCCAATAAACGGATATTGTTGAGAATTTTTGTACGACCCTATATAAGATCTATAGAATTTATACACACCAAGTAATATTTAAAAAAAAATTAAGTTTAAAAACGTATACCACAACTGAAAACGCACTTCCTACACTTATTGTTCGTAGGTTTCAATAGTTCAATTATTGCTCATTTTCTTCTATAGCCAAATTCATTTGCGTGTCCCCGTACATGAACGATAAATTCTATGCTCACTATATTCTATAGCAAGAACCTTGTAGTACAGCTCAGTGACGTATATCAATTTCAATATGTTCAAAATACTGTAATATTATTAAAATACACCGCAAAGACCGTATTTCCCTATAGACCGTAATGCAACGAAATTGTTTTGAGTAATCCTGCAAATGAAGCGAAAATTATCACACTTAATTTTCCCTACTGATTATGCCATAGTAAACCAAATAACATACAGTAGAACCCCGCTAATCCGAACTCATTGGGACCGATGCCTGTTCGGATTACCTGAAATTCCGATAAAAATAGAAGAGAAAAAGGTGCACAGTAAACATCCTCTAACCCGACCTCCTAAGGTCCTGCATGCTGGATAATCCGGCACGACTTTCAGTAAAAAAACAGTATTCCTTGTTTAATCACTCCTGATGTTTATAATAAACAGAACTTCATAATGAGGAATTACGTAACAACCCATTACAAACGGTTCAAAATATCGAATCTATAAATAGTTCAGTCACCACGTCGACGAGGGGGAGCGGGAAGAAAAAATATTTCTGCAGATAATTTGAGAAATCAAACTGTTGAAAGGAAAAATAAATTTTTATCATCTCAATTAAATACTTTTTGCATTTTAGGAAAGAATTTCATAGTGACTGCGGAACAAACTGATATTCGAGATTATTTTAAAATGCATCTACGAGTAGGCCTTCAGTGCACGTTTTCATTTTAAATTCGTGTTACGTATGTTGTACTTTTACATTATTGAATATTTTTCTTATTCTATTCAGATTGGTTAAAGAATGAAAAAACATACCTTACTGCCATTTTTTTTTCGTTTTATTTTAACTTCTATACATTTTTCCCGACTTTCATCCGATAATCCGGAAAATTTCGCAAATTAATCTCTTCAGTTAATTAAAATTATACTGTTCAAGAATAATTTTCGAAAATAAAAATCAGTTCGGATTAACCGGAATCTCGGATTATCGGGTTTCTACTGTATATGAATTTCATGGCAATCGGAGTATATTTATGCGTGTTACTGCACGTGCAGATAAACCGAAGAAACACTTTGCAACGATTTTCAAAGAACAGTTGATAAATTATATACTTCGAATCAGAGATTTTATCACATCTATTCAATAAAATATGCAGAACGATTTTTACTCATTCAAAGTAAATCAGAACTCTAATAATTAAAAAGAATATGAATATATTTATTATTACCAGGCAAGCCTGGTTCAGATCACTTATAGCGGTGATCGCTCGCTTCAGAAAAAAATTACATCTACATTAAAAAACAAACTGAAAAATAGTAAAGTAAAATAGGGTTGCAATAATTCTTGGCGATGACTAATTTTCGCCAAGTCAAACAGAAAGAAAGGAGGTTTTAACAGTCTGCCCCCCGGATGAACAATTAGGCGAGAGTAGCCGAATTCGGACCACTTCACTTATTTTCAGGTGTAATTCACTCAATTTTTGGAATATCTGCAATACATCATTATTCGTGGTCAATCTATTCATCTACTAACTAAATAAATCTTTAGATCAATTTCTTTTTGAAAATCTTAAATTTTATTTTAATTTGAAAAAATTGTCAAAAGTGGTCCAAATTCAGCAACTGGTCGCCTAAGTTGGATACCCAGTCTCTTAAATTGGACCAAATAATAGGTTGTTTTAACGCCTAGGGAATATAACTAATTTTACTAAAATCAAAGTTCGCGATTAATGAAAAAATCAAACAAAATAACAGCAATGAAATATAATGAAATCAAATATCTGATAATAAGATTAATTGCTTTAAATCAAAATGTATTTAAAATGTACATAAAAGTTATCAGTAATTAAGAATAGTAATTATGAAACTAATTGTCAGTTACTTGAATATCATGTAAGTATTGATGCAAAGCTTGCACATGAATTTTGTTTATTGTTTTTCTTTTTTCCAGCACACACAACATGGAACCATATTTGGCAATCTGAACACTGAATCATTTCTGCTATTGGGTCTATCGAAAAGTCGTGTCGTGTTGGGAAAATCCATTTGAACCGGAAAATTCTGCGCGGTAATTATTAGACATTAGATATCGAAATCAATGTCTAATAATTAAATGATAGAATTTTCCGGTACGAATTGATTTCCCAACACGACTTGACTTTCCGATCGACCCAATATTTTATTTTTCTTTCAAAACCAGGCAAAACCAATCATCACTGTCTAAATATTTTTCAAATTCTGAATTATCAGATTTTTTTTCTTTTTTACAACAGAAGTTTCCTGTACAGTATGCTTCTAGTTCTTCTCTTCCATCATTTTCTTGCTAATTGCATTACGCCTATTTTTTAAAACTTGATGTTCCAATTGCTTTTGTGCTGTGATAACTTCCTTTTTATCTTTTTTGTTTTTGTTTTCTTCATTTTGTTTTCTTACTTTATATGGGGAAGATGTTAACACAACTGTTTTTTGGGTCCCTCTGTACTTTGATTTAATTAAATTTAGCAAGGGAAATAATATTTCTAATGTTCTTTTGGCTTTTGGGGAGGATTTGTAGCTGCAGTCTTCTTGCAGGTCAATTTATTCACAACTTACTCACTCATTTTTCTTTCCTATATATTTAACAGCTTTTCCTGTCACGGTTGTTTTTCTTCCACACAGTTTGTCTATGTCTTTTTCAACATTTTCAGCATTATATAAAAAAAAAAATGTATAAAAAATATCATCTATTGAAAAATACGCTACGATCAATCAAATGCAAACATTATATATTCAAACAGTGTTGAATTCCGACCCCCCCCCCCATCCCCGGAGCCTTGAAATAACCACTCTCCCAGGAAGGTTTGAGATTTTATGCGTATTAACCCCTTAATTCTCGCTCCCGTCATATTCTCGGGCTGTGTCTTTTACTCAAATTGTTAGATTCCCACCAGTTTTATAAAATAGTGAAATTGGTTATATTTTAGTGTCGTTTTTCCTGCCATTAAATAAGGTGAATATTTCTTTTTCATAAAAGTGGTGCCAATAAACAATTTGAATTTTTCAACCGTAATTTAATTCGAGCGTTAAGGGGTTAATGGCAAAAGAGTGTAATTCCACCCCCCAGAACTGTAAAAAGTCTGCCATCGCAAATATCCTCCAGAAGGAAAATGTTTGAATTCAACTCTGTAAACCGAATACGCCGTAGGAATAAGGAATATTCAAAGAAAATAAATACAAATACATGCGAGATAAAAGAAATTGCCAACAAAATTTATGCAAAATTTAAGCATGTAAAAATATTTTTATGTTCATATAGGCCTAATCTATATAAAAAATTAATCCAGATATACAAAAAAAATTGCATGGAAATAGTAATCCAGTATATACATAAAAAAAAGTGTACCGTCTTCGAAATTCATTACTTACTTTTGAAAAGCAACTTAAATTGGCCCAATTACGGCAACTGCGCCATTTTTTAAAACAGATAATTTCAAGACTAAGAACAAAAACGAAATCAAACAAATCCGCGTGAAAAATATGCGCAATAAACAGGTGAATTCATATATGTATATGAAAATATAACAACTTACCTTAGTTTTAAAGTATTCACTTACGTTTAGTAGGAAAAAATTAGATCAAAACAGCTAACTTTAGGTTTTTTTAAATTGTGTGAAAACAGTACGTGGTAGGCGGTCGCTTCTTCTAATCATGAGTGACGTCATTCTGATGAGTAGGATTTTAGCGGTAGATGGCGTCTCTTCCTGTAAATAACGGCAGAATGGCAACGGTCCAATTAAAGCGGCGGTCCAAATATGGCTACTCTCCCCTACTATTGTTCATCATTCAAACTAAATTTTTATCAAAATTTTCAAACTACATTAATAAGACAATTAAAAGTTAGAACATACTTACAATAATGAGACATACAAATAACTCTATTTTCACAGGAAGAGCTACTGAAACTAAATTATACAAAAATATTGGATTAGAAAAAGTTAAAAAATGAAAATGTAAACAAAATGTTCTTAAAAGTGAAAAGTTCAATGTTAGTCAATAATGTCAAGTTCCAGTTTATGTAACTGTTGAACCAGTCTTTTTATTATGCCGGATTCAGTTTGTATTGCACAAGATCTGACTTTAGAATCTCTTCCTAAAAAGAGTTCTGTAATTCGACCGCATTTCCACATGTGCCTTGGAGTTTTACCGTCATTAATCAGTACCACATCACCGATTTCTAATTTAGTCGGAGCTTTGACAGGAACTGAAAAATTGGCAGAACGAAGTTCTAGCAAATATTCCTGCCTCAAACGTTTCCAGAAATGATTTAAAACTTGATCTCGATATTTCAATATTTTTGTTAACGTTACTTTATTCTATTTAGGTTCAGTAATACAATGAAAATCTGGTAGAGAATTTATTCGCTTGCCGATCAGGAAATGTGAAGGAGCAAGTGGAAGCGGTTCACTGTTTTCTTCATAAACATAAGTTAATGGACGACCATTAATCATTGCTTCGATTTCAGGTAAAATGGTTTTTTTACTTTTACTGCCCGAGAGAGACTGCTCAGACTAGGAAGTGAGTCTGTAGAGCATAGATTGTCCCTCCCGGTCCCCTTTATTGAGGTCTTAAAAAAAAAAAAAAAAAAAAAAAAAAAGGTTACAAATTTCAGCCGAGGCTGAGCCTGCCAATACAGAGGGCGGAGTGGTATATATAAGATATAAAAAAAATGTTACATTAGCAAGCTTTGTGAAACAAACATAAGGACATTAAATAATGCAGTGTTATACAAAGTTAGACAATATTATACAAGTTGCTGCGACTCAACATTGGGTACTGGATAAGGGAGAATCCAAGTCTCTGTCTCAGTGATGGAGTAAAACTGAAAGGTTACATAAGAAGTTGAAGATGTTTTTAAGCTTTGAGAGCAAAATCGGGCGCGATAAAATATTTGCTAATCAACCAACTGGAAGAACAGGAGGACGGCGGATATGCCAGCGAGCTGTTAAAGGACAATTATAGAAATAATGAGAGGCAACAGCATCATCACCGCACTCACATAGAGGAGAAAGGGCTCTTTTGAACTTGAAGAGGTATGCTCCCAAAGGACCATGACCGGTAAGGAAAGCTGTGGTGGATGGAGTGAGCAGCAGAAGATCCAAAGATACCACTG
Organism: Maratus speciosus; assembly: GCA_963932465.1. Taxonomy (NCBI): domain Eukaryota; kingdom Metazoa; phylum Arthropoda; class Arachnida; order Araneae; family Salticidae; genus Maratus; species Maratus speciosus. Next base: position 140,342,608 of record OZ010793.1, read on the forward strand.
GGACAAGATCATAAGTATATCTACCCTTATCTGAGTAGTCCCAGTAATCCTGCCATTTTTTCATAAAATGAGCGCGAAGATGTCTTTTAATGTGTGAGTGCGGTACTGGAAGTGAAAAATCAACTGATGGTTTAGCAGTTGCCTCCTTTGCCAACATATCTGCCGTTTCATTGTCCAGGATACCCTTATGGGCTGAAACGTGGCTTAAATAGGTTTTCCAGAGAAGATTTTTGAGACGTGATTTAATCTCAATAACCTGGGGATTTGTTGTGAGCCAAACGAACAGATAGCCTGCAGGCTTGAAAGACTATCGCTAAAAACTGGAATTAAAAAATTTTGGTTTTGTTGAGAAATCCACTCTAAAGCTTTAAAGATGGCAAAGAGTTCGGCTTGGAAAATGGAATTATTGTTATCCAGCCTGCAAGACCAACGATGAGTCACTTCACTCCCTTTCGTAGCGCAGAAAGCTGCACCTACTCCGGTAACAGTGCGTGAGCCATCGGTGAAGACCATAACATTTTGAGTGGGAGAGTAAGAATTTATAGTCGGGTTTACTTGTAGGTGGGAAGTCTCATCTGCCGGATGAAACTGCCAGCCAAGAGTCTTACGCTGAATCATCATTTGTGGGAAAAATTGCTGTGAGATAGCTTCATTCTCCAAATGGATGATGTTGCTTTTAGTGAACTCATATTTAATGGTAATGGAAATGGGAGGAATACCTGTCAAGATATTGAGAGCATCACTGGAAATGGTTCTATACCCCTAGAAATTTGCAAGAGAAACATCCTTTGTATAGAAACTAATTTATTAAGTGCTGCTTTTGTAAGATTTCCCCCCCAAATAGATGCTCCATAGGTGATAATTTTTTCAACAATAGTAGAGTACCAAATTTTTAGCATATGGCTTTTAATACCCCAAGATTTAGTGGTTAATCTTTTTGAGTTATGATAAAATTTTACTAGTTTGATTTTAAGGTAATTAATATGAGAGAACCAGTTCAAGTGCTCATCTATTGACAATACTAACAATTTAAGGTTAGAGACATGATGGACGCTAGTGCCATTTATTCTGATGGTGGGTTTCCTTTTAAGTTTATAAGGTTTTGCAAATGTTAGGGCTTGGGATTTATTAGTGGAAAGTTGCAGGTGCAGTGATTCCAGCAGCTGACAGAAAATTGGGAGAGCAAAAGCAGCCTCCAACTCCAAGTCCAGACGCCGAAAACCAGAGAAAATAAAGCTGAAGTCATCCGCGAACGCAAAAAGCAAGTAACGAAGTTTTTCGAATTCTGAGAGAATAATATTAGCTATGAGGAGCCAAAGAATTGGCCCCAGGCAGGAACCTTGAGGACAACCCTTTTTCTGTGGGTGGATAGAGATTCCTGCTCCCCAATTAACAAGAATGCTTCTCTCAGAAAGATAAGAACGAATGACTCCAGCAATATTACCCGGACAATTTAGAATGCTAAGTTGGAGGAGAATGTCTCTCCACTCAACATTGTCGAAAGCGCCTTGAATATCAAGAGAGACCAGGGAAGTGTATTTGCCTTCACTAATTTTAAAAGCACAGGAAGTCAAGATTTCGGAAAGAGCTTTTTCGCATGATCTGTCCTCTCTGAATCCAAATTGCCTATTACTTAATAACTTGTTTGATTCGAGGAAAATAATAAGACGTTTAGCTATTAATTTTTCTAGTAATTTACCTAACACCGGAAGCAGGAAGATCGGGCGATAAGAGCTAGGTTCAGAGGGAGTCTTCCCTTGCTTAAGGAAATATACTACTTCCCCTTGTCTCAAAGTTAGAGGAAAATAATGGAAAGAAAGACAGAGATTGGCCCATTGGGTAAAAATCTCTGGTAATATATTAAAGGAACGTTTGAGAATTCGAAAATCAATAGAGTCAGTACCAGGAGCTTTGTTATCCTTGAATTTGCCAAGTGTGGCGAGAAGTTCCTCATTAGAAAAAGGTTTATCAAAGTAATTCGATAATTTAATGTCAAGATTATTATGGTTAGGATAGACTGTTTCACCAAAAAGATGTTTGGTAAGGAATTCGAGATTATTACGTTTCGACGAGAAGCCCGAAGGCCGCTCTAGGAGGATTTCATCTGAGTGAAGAACTTCCCAGAAAAGAATTTTCGTGCAACACCAAAGGGATTCTTCTGGTGCGAACAAAAGGACCTCCAAGCTGCGCTTTTGGCATCAAGAATAGACCGTTTGTAAATGGCAGCTTGTTTGTTGTATGAGGATTTGAATTGTTGGATAATTTCAGGGGGTGAATTTAGCTGTTTCAAATTTTTAAGTTTTTTACGCAAAGCTGTTAGTAAATTACGTTTTGATTTTAATTCCGGAGACCAAAATGTAAAAACAGGTGCTTTGCGAAGATTTTTAAGGCGGAAGGTGGCTCGTATCGCCGTTTTTATTGTGTCTATTAGCAATTCTGTAAATATATTAAGCTCTTCTGTGTTAGTTATAGAATTCAAAGTCAAATTAAGTGTGTTTCGTTTGGATTTTAGAATTTTATCAATTTTTTTATAATTTCCAAATTTTGTATTGTATCTGCGTTGCGTGACTAAAAGAGGAGTAGTTTGAAGAGAAAATTCAATGAACTTATGATCAGAAAATGTGTGTATATCAACAACTTGCCAGTTACGAATAAAAGTAAGTGCAATAGGATTAACAAGAGTATGGTCTGGGAATCCTTTTGCCACGATCGTGCCCGATTTATTTCTTTTAATGAATGTATGTTTACGGATGTCAATATTAGAGATTGCGAGGTTGTTAGTGACGAGAAATTCAATGAAACTCTCCCCCCTAGCGTCCTCTCTGGGACTTCCCCAGAGCGGAGAGTTCGCATTAAAATCACCACCACATAAAAAAGGTCTTCTTTGAGTAATTAGGTGCTGCCACTCTTGTAGTGAGTTATCCAAGTCAAGTGAAGGTGCAATATAGTTTGAGCCGATAATGAACTCACCTTCCGCCGAGGTTATGGAAATAAAAATACAATGGTCACCTGTGAAAAGATGATTTATAATCAGACTAGTATTCCGAACTATCAAGTGCGCGGATTGCTTTTTAGAGGGAAAAATCTTCCAGGTGGTTGGAAATCCAAGCAAAACTCCTCTCCCACCGCAGTAGGCATCTTGTAGCAGCGCGATATCTATGGAGTTCTCCTCCATATGCCGGCCAGCTACAGTGTTAGCAACCTTGCAGTGATTGAGGTTGATTTGCAAGAATTTTACTGAGTTTAATGGCGGAAGTTCCTGTTGTAGATTAGGCTGGATTAGCTTGAATATTTACCTTTATGATTCAGTGATGCCAAGGCCTCTGCTTTTTTCTTTAAATAAGTGCCGCATTGGCGATCGTAGGCTGGGTGTTGGGTGCAGACGCCAGCCTTCCTATAATCACCTCCATGTCTATTTACTATGAGTCTACAGTTAACACAGTTATATTTACGTGTTGTGCAGTCTGTCGCATTATGGTTACCACCACAGTTCTCACACGCTTCTTCGTTTGAGCAATTTCTAGATGTGTGCCCGATTAATTGACAATTGAAACAGCGCTGTATCGAAATGTAGCGTTTTACAGTACATCTGTTGAAGCCGATACAAATCTTCTGAGACAACAAGATTATGGCATCTCTTTCTGCAAGTTGCAGCACTAAATGGGAGGCTGCCTGTCCTTGACGTCCTTTGAGAACTTTTATTATTTTATAGTTTACAGATTTTCTTTTTAGACTACGTTGTAGTGCTGGATCAACTATTTGTTGTTTGTATAAGTCGAGTTGTTCGACATCCGTTTCTTTTTTATTTCCATCAGCTTTATCATGTGATTTTAGTGTTAGGGGGGCTTCTGGGGCACCAAAGATTATTATTCTCGCCATTTTAGGATGCTGTTCCTTTATTTCCATGAGTTCTGCTATATCTTCCACCTCTGCTAATTTGCTCTTTATTGTTTCTATATCTTGTTTGTCATTACAGGTTACTATGATTTTGTTATGTCTTGTCGATTGACAATCCATTTTTGGCAAGTCTTGCATATTTAGATTGTTTAACATCTTTTTCATTATGGGAAGTGTTACTTCATTACTCTTCGGGTTTATTACAATTGATGGGCGGTCTCTTGGCAATGGTGGAAAGTCGCCATTTCAGCAAATGTGAAATTCTGCTGGTCATCATGTTGTGGCACGTCTAAAGCTTGTGTCACATTGGTTGCTGATTTTTCTAGAGCTTCTTGTATGGCCTTTGTTTGTTGCTCTAAATGCTTTTTAATTTTGCTTTGGTGTTCTTCTAAAAGGAATTGCATATCGTTAAGCATTTGCGCTTCTTTTTCAGATCTTGAATTTTCCATATAATTTATGTATTCTTTCTGGCTGTCTATGATGGCTTTAAATCCCGTTACTTCCATAGCCTTATTATTTAATATCTGCCTTACTTCCTTAAGGTTTTTTATGATTGGGGTCAGTTTGTCTTTTGTTGTTTTTGCCTGGGCCTGGGCTTTCGGCTGCTGCAATTGTTCATTTATCTGATTCACACTTTCTTTTAGCTGCGTCATGTCCTGCTGCTCTTCTATGATTTTTTGTTTTCTTAATTTCTCCAATTCCGTTTCACAATTATGTGCTCTCTGCTTTAGATGATCTCGGTATAACTGAGCATATTCTTTACTATCTTTTTCATGTTCTTTTAAATGACAATACATCTGATTTATGAGTACCTCTGTTGTCATTTGGGATGCCTTCTGTTCGTCATAAGGAATCAATTCTTCGCCTTTTAATGGTGAACATTTGGTTATTTTTGGTGATTTTTGAGATTGCTCATTTGAATTATTTCGCAGATCTCTAATTCGTTGTGAACGAAGTAGCATTGAATGTTCTAAGCTTAACCCGTCAGTTATTTCAGAACTCGCTAGTTGGTTATGATTTTCTGTTGATAACTCCACTTGTGTACCATCAACAATCTTATTTCCGTCGTTGTTAGATGAATTGTCGGTTCCAGACTCTGAATAGGAATTTTGAACGACTAATGAGTTATTTGGAGTGCCCTTTGCCAACATTTTATTTCTTTACTTTATTTAAAAGCGCAAACTTCTTACTTTCTCTCACTACAGCTACTTATATAATAACAATTTATCAATAAAAAGTACTCTCAGAAAATTACAACCAGGCATCACTAGAGAACAACTCTGATCTCTTTGAAAGAAAGGAATAACAGATAAGTGTAAAGCAAAAACCGGTGATCGAAATCAACGAAAATGACTAAGATAAAATTAAATCAAAAATGGGAAGATTAATTTTGTAGAATAAATTAAAAATAAATAAAATAAAATAAAAATAAAGACAGAAATTTATGCCGAAATGAGAGGAGGGGGGGGGGATACACTCAATTGTGAAATACTTCCCGAGTTTACTGAAACGAGAATGTAAAAATAACAATACATTAAATAAATAAATAAATAAATAAAACTGATATTATAGAACTTTAATTTATTGTGAGTGTTCAAGACTCCAGAAAATAATATTGACTACTCCAAAAAGAGAGAAAAAAAAATGTCCCTCAAGGAACTGTTGCAGAAAAATGGACATTAAAAGTGGCTAATAAAAAAAAATAAAAAAAAAAACCCATACAAATTAATACGCCAATCCTTAAAAAAAAAAAAAAAAAAAAAAAAAAAAAAAAAAAAAAAAAAAAAAAAAGGTGGAAAAAATAAATTAATAATAAAAAAAAGAACTTCCGGTAAAGGCATGAAAATAAAATTATTAGCAGAACAAAAATTTAACAATTTTTAAAACTGCATCAGAAGGGGGGGGGGAACAATTCTATGAACTTTATAGAAAAGAGTTACTTACAAAGTTTAGGCTATGGGATAGGCTTTAAAATATATATATAAAGATAAAGATAAGACCAGCCGATAAATCGCAGCCCTCCAAAAGTCAAAATACACCCTTCTCAAAATGCCTTACACGCAAGTGCGCGGAAGTCGGAATAATTTCGTATTTGTTCTTAATTTTTAGGGTAAGAATTCTCAGTGGCAGTCGAAACTCTCGTAGACTGCAAGTAGAGAGTTATCATGAAACCATCAGAGTTAATACTATGCGATTAATCAGTAAAACGACAAGTTAAGGTGGAAAAAAGGGGGGGGGAAGAGAAAAATAATTGCTTTCAATACAAACTAAAAGAATAAACAAAATAATTAAAAAAATTAAAACAATGTCAAGAAAGAATAAACGCTTATGCTAATTAATATTAACAGTTAAAAAAAAAAAAAATAAATAAAAAAAAGAACAAAATTAACATTAATATTATTGCTATAAATTAAAAATTTAGAAGCTAAAAGCAGACATTACAGATCTTTAAGACAGTTTATGCGAGGTTAAGGTAAAAAAAAATAATGGTAATATTAATAAATTAGTTTAAAAAAAATATTTAAAAAAAAAATAAATAAAATAAAGCCTTTGTGTTAAAGTGGGAGAGCTTAAGTTAATTTAGGTGCAAAAAGTTTTTAGTAGAGCTAATGAGAATTTTAGATCAGGATAAGCGTCCTATATTAAAAAAAAAAAAAAAGGGGGGGGGAGACTTAAGCCTCTTCAACGACTACGTGCCTGTCCATATTTTTAACTAGTATTAGAAAAATAAATAAATAATAATAGGGGAAAAAAAAGAATTTAGAAGCAATAGCAGTACTTGTACAAGTTCATTAGAATTTTGCATGTATATTTTAGAATGAAAAGGCGAGGGGGATGGAAAAAGATTAACAGTCATTAAAAATAAATATGATAACTAAAGTTGACAGTTTAACGATACCTTAATTACAGGGGGGGGGGGGGGTGAGGACAAAAAACACAACAAGACACATTGTGGTTGTAAATAATGTGAAAAAGAAAACATGATTTTGAACAAATGGGATACATCACAAAATGTGAAGAAATAATAACATTATAAAGAAAAGGAGAAGAAGAAGAAGAAAAAAAAAACTAATAAACATAATGTAGCATCCTATTTACATTCTAGGTATTTTGAAGCATTACTCTTATTAGAAAAAATAGCTAAAGATATAATAAATACAGATAAAGACTAATACAACTCATTATAATGTACAACTTTCTGACTCAGTAAGAACGGCAAAAAATTTCCTAAAAACATAAACTCAGTTAATAATCACAGAAACATTTGCATATAATTTATAATATGTATATTACACCATATAATGAGTAGGCGACGAAGACTACTCGATATTAAAAGTGAAAGAAACTAAACATTTCCTTAAAAAATAAAATTATTATTTATGAGTAAATTCATTAAACCCAACGCATTTAAAAATTTATAGTCAAACTAGATGGCGCCACTAGCGCACGACAAACACAGCAAAGTGACCCTGGGACTGGGACGGCCGCGAACCATCGACTCACAAAAGAGCTCTTTATAAACAAAAAAAAAAAAAAAAATACTTTAAAACCTCCTAGCAAGACAAGATACGCGACGGGGCTGGGAAGACAGTTTGAATTTCCCATAAAAGTAGTTTGTTGGTTGAAATAAAGATAGTTTGACATCTCTTGAGATTTGTTAAAAATGTAAACACGCTAATGAAATGTCTATGGGTCACACTAAAGTAAAGTGAAACTAAAAAATACCCGTATGGGGTCTATTCGAACACTCACCAAAAGTTAATTACTGAATAAAACTTTATAAAACACATACCGTAAGAAAGGTTAAACATTTTTACACGTAAAAAAGACAAAAATAAATGAAGATGAGTTCCGTAAATATATTTAAAATTCCAAACACAACACAGTTTCAACATTCCATCGAAGATGGCAAGTGAAAGCTCGACAGCATCCATTATTATAATTTACATAGTTCACTTAATTATCGACAAAAATACATGTTTTATATGTCAAAGTGATCAACTTGACGTAATATACATAAAAAATTTAATAGGTTTCATTTTATATATTGGTAAAGGTTATTCTTAAGCTCGGGAAGTTTGTCGAAATTCAGAAGGTCAAGGCCAATGCTGAAAACAATACGGATCGAGATTAAGAAATTTAAATGCCTAAAACTTTATAACCACTGAACAGATTTCGACAATTGAGGTACCATAATCTACAGCTCGAGGTTACGAAAAGAAAGAGATCAGTATTATAGTTCTAGCTTACCTGGTTTCGGAGAAATTAGCCAGACATTCTGGAGCTCATAAGGGCAGTGCTTCCAGGGGCACCAGTGCGGCCGGACTCAGTTAAAATGGTTTGTATTTCTTCATATGAGAGACAAGATCTTCCGAGAACTTTCTTCCAAGGAGTTTTCACCGAACGAACCACGAGTTCCCAAAAACCGCCCCACCAACTGGCTCTTGGAATAATGAATTTCCAAATGATGCTATTTTTATTAAAATATCGTAAAACTTCCTCTTTCGATATTCGACTCCAAACTTCTCTAAGTAAATTATCAGTTTTGATAAATGTTTTCGCATTATCACTGTAGATTGTTCGAAAAATTCCTCTACGAGATATGAATCGTTTAAATGATAAAAGGAAAGTTTCTGTAGTCAAATTAGTACACAGTTCAAGGTGCACAGCTCTAGTGACTGCGCATGTGAAAAGAACTATATATGCTTTTTCTTGGCCAGTTTTTGCTTTGACATAAATAGGTTCTGCAAAATCCACAGCACAGGTATAAAAGGGTGGGGTTTCTGTGATACGATCTTTGGGTAATGGTGCAATTTCTTGCTTCCCAAGAGAAGCTTTAAATTTTGTGAAAATAAAGCAATGTTTCAGTACAAATTTTATCATTTTTCGTCCTCTAATTATAAATATTTTTCTCGTAAGTGAGCTAAAGTTATTGCAATTCCATAATGGAAAACCTTTTCATGGGCATTTCGAATCAACAATTTGGTATAAGCACTCCCATATGGAAGTATAAAAGGGTGCTTTTCCTTTGAGATAATTCGGAAAATTGTAATCTTCCAGATAAAATTAACAAATCATTCTCATCCAATTTTGGATTCAGACTATACAAGGTTGAATCTTTATCGATGGGCTTTCCCTTTTTCAATAAATCAATTTCACGACTGAAGACAGATAACTGGGTTTGTTTTAACCAATAAAATTCTGCCTTTTCAATTTCTGGAGCTGTGAGCTCACCTGAAATTTTAGGTTTTGATTTGTTGATATTATTTAGAAATCTTAAGATCCAGTCTGTGATGTTAAGTAATTTGGAAAGAGAACTAAAATTTTCTAATTTTAACTACGACTCTGGATGTACAACACCTACTGTACAAGATAATTGAGCAGAACTCAAATTTGATGATTTTCTTTCGTTCAAAATATTTTCCTTAAATGGTATCTTTTCAGGTTTTGGCCAACTGTCCTTTGGTAATGACAACCATTCAGGACCGTAGTACCATAATTTATTTTCTAGGAAGTTATGTAAATTTTCGCCTCGAGTAAGAAGATCACTAGGATTATCCTTACCCGGAATATACTTCCATATTTTAGGATCAGTTAAAGATTGTATTTCTACAACCCTATTAGCCACAAAGGACTTCCAATGCATGGCTGATCCCTTAATCCAATATAACGTAATTGTGGAATCTGACCAGATACGAATTTCCAAATTTTGAAAATTAAATGCATTTTTCAGATACTTAAACATCCTTGCAGCTATTAATGCCCCATCAACTCAAGCCGAGGAATTGTCAAACATTTAATCGGGGTTTCGACATTTTGCCCAAATAAGACTAGTCATAATTTTATTATCACTTGTGGTACATCGAAAATATGCTACGGCCCCATAAGCCTTAGGACTAGCATCGGAAAAAATATGAATTTCGATTGGATCCGAAAATTCTAAACCCTGTGGAAAATATTTGCGGGGTACCTCAAATTTATGTAAATGTTCGATTTCTGCACACCAATTTCCCCATTCACCTTTTAAATCATAAGGGAATTTTTCATCCCATTCCAAACCTCTTTTCCATGTTTCCTGTAGCAAACTTTTCATACGAACAGAAAATGATGCAATGAATTCAATAGGATCAAATAATTTTAACATGGCTTTAAGAACAACGCGTTTCGATGGATTAAATTTCCAATCATCAGGAAAGGATTGTATGTCAAAACGTAATATATTCCAATTATTATCCCATAATAATAACAAAATTTTTAAAGAATTATTCATATTTTCTTCTGAGTCACATAATTTATTTTCCTTCCATAATTTTCTAAGTTTAACAGAATTAGTATTGAATTTTCGCAAATTCATGCTAGCTTCCTTAACACTAGAACCGCCATAGCGGTCATTTTGACGGGTACCAAATAAAAATACTTCGATTAGAACCAGAAATTTTTTTCTAAAATAAGTTGAATATGTATCACGGAGAAATAAGTTAAATAAATAAGTCAGATAGTTTTTAATAAAAATTCTGGTGTAAAATATTTTCATGACACTTGAGTAAAATTTCCGGCGGTTCTAGTATTAAAAATATGCGAAGCTGTTGAGGATAGATAATAAGCGTCTTCATCAGATTTTGATCCCGTTATCAAATCATCTACATAAAAAGAAGAGTCCAAAATCTTAACAACTTCAGGATGATCAACATATTTACGTATATGGGATTTAATCGTTGTAGTCAAAAGAAAAGGACTGCAAGTTACCCCAAAAGCAGCTCGTGTAAATCTCAAAAATTTTAAATAATCTTTTTCGTCACCAAACCACAAGAATTTTAAATAATCCCGATCTTCTTCTGTTATCCCAATTTGAACGTTTTCTCTAAGTCAGCGCTAAATGCAACATTAAATTTTCTGAAATTAAATATTACATTAAGTATGTTCGAGTTAAGATTAGGTCCTGGATATAAGCATTCATTTAGAGAATTTAAATGTTTTTCTTTAGAAGAAGCATCGAAAACCATTCTTACTTTGGTAGTTAGTTTATCTTCTCTTAAAATCGGTCTGTGTGGCATAAAATAACCATTTTCAGTTTTTTTTTAATCAGGACATTCTTCTACAATTCCAGCAGTTAATTGTTCAAATATAATAGCTTTATAATTTTTACATAAGTCGTTATCCTTCTCGAGTTTACGATTTAATTCCTCAAAGCGACTTCTAGCTATTCTAAAATTATTCCCGACTTTATTTTTCTCATCCTTCCACAATAAATCCGTTTCATACCTGTTATTTGCGAATTTTAAGTTATTCTCAAATTTATTCACAATTTCCTTATCTGCACCAGAAATATAATCATTTGATTGAGTAATACCCAAGAATTTAATTTCGCATAAAAAATTTAAATATTCTCCATTTGGAGTATTCACCGACAGATGTAAAACAGAAGCACATTCCATTTTTCTTTTTTCATTTTCATAAAAACCACAAAGCGAATATCCGAATAAACTATCACATAAAAAGAGAGATTTAGTTATTTTTTTTATTTCTCTATCGTAACAGATTTGATAAAAATAATCTGCCCCAATAAGAACATTTATTTTAGAATGGCATGATGCAACCTCATTTGCTAACTTAAAAGGCGCCAGTTTATTTTCTATTTGTCTGGAGAGGAGGGGGGGGGGATCCTAGTGTTACAAATTACATCCGTGACTAATGCCTCAACAAATATGAAAAGCGATTTGTTTTCAACATGGGATAATTTTAATTGCACAGCATCAAATGTTTTTATTTGTGGTTTAACTGCTGCAAAGGGATAAATTTGAAGTTTTCTTGACGACTTTCTTGTTTGACGAATAATTCGGAGATTTAATTTTTATACTAATTGCTTTGTAACAAATGACATTTGACTCCCCAAATCATATAAGCATAATGAAAGCTCAGAATTTATTCCAGATTCTACATTTACGCAAGCAGTTTGTAATATAACCTCCTTAAAGAAATTTTAATTTTCTGTATTACAGTGAGATATCGAATTAATAACTGTGTCAGCTGATTTGATTTCTTTGGGAACTGTATGATGAGATTTTTTTAAACAAATCGAAGAATGATGAAAATTTCCATTGCAAAGTTTACAAGGTTCTAATTTAAATTTACATTTGGCCGATACGTGGAACTTTTTGAAACAGGTGAAACAACGTCCCTGTATACGTAATTTTTCCCGTTTTTGAGGAATAGTACACTCTTTACACAATTTTGAATCATGTTCATTATCACAAAATAAACAAACATTTTTTACATTAGTAGCAAATGCAGAGGCTGAAGAAATGTCGCGTTTATAATTGCTAAAATGTTTATAACTGTTACTATATTTATTCTTTTCCTTTTTAGCATTAAAACTATTTTCAGGGCTCTGGAGTGCCATTGCAGATTCTCGTGATTGAACTTCGTTTTTAATGAAGGAAAGAAGCTCTTCGACCTCCATTTTTTTTACCATTGGTTCTTTTACGATTAAAATTCAACGCGATTTCAGCAGGTATCAACTTTAATAAAATAGGGCATAGGAGATGACCATAACTTCCTGCTGTAACTCCGAGAGAATTTAAATTTCTAATTTGTATTTCACAGCTATCATACAATTCCCGAAGTTCTCTAACATTAGAAGCATTCTTTACCTGTTTTAAATTTAATCATTTACTCATGTGTGCGTTGATGACTAGGTCGTCACGACCGTAGCGAGCTTTTAACAAATCAACTGCAGCTTTAAAGTTTTTCTCCGAAAGCGAAAATCCTGCAACAGCATTATATGCACTACCTCCAAGAAGAGATTTCAAGTAGACAAATTTGTCAACAGGAGTTAAATTAGAATTCTTTTCGATTGCATTAGAATATTGCCCCCAAAATTCTAACCAGGAACTGCTGTCACAAAATAATTTATTTATAGTGAGCTTCGGCAATTTCATAGATCTCTCTAAATTTCCGTTTTGAGAACCGGATTCGTTTTTCATAAAATTTTGAAAAGCATTATTTTGATTTTGGGAGTTATGTTCATTTAAGAACTTCGTTATCTTATAACGCGATTCAATTATTTTCTCACTATAGGTTTCGGAACTTTCGATTTCTTTCTCAAAATCGTCGTCAGCAATAACATCTTGTATATCAGAGTTTAATTTTTTTTAATGATTCATATTTGTCATTCAGTTGATCTTTACATATATTTAATAAATTAAATTTATTGTCTAATGGCATAGAATCATCTTCAAGAGTTGTGCTTATTTTTGAACACAACTTTGTCGTTTGTGAGCATAAGCCAGCTCTTTTCTTTTTTAATGTTTAGATGTTAGGAGTAGTTGACATATTTATTTTTAAATCAATCAACAATAATAGCTTACCACAATATAGCTTAACATAAATAGCTTACCTCGAGCTTTCAGAAACATAAATAATAAATTTCAAGCATCATTCCAGACATCCTGACGCGGGACGACAGCATGAGGATTTTCAAAGAACAGTCGATAAATTATATACTTCGAATCAGAGATTTTATCACATCAATTCAATAAAATCTGCAGAACGATTTTTACTCATTCAAAGTAAATCAGAACTCTAATAATTAAAAACTCTGTTAAATGAATATGAATGTATTTATTATTACCAGGCAAGCCTGGTTCAGATCACTTATAGCGGTGATCGCTCGCTTCAGAATAAAATTACATCTACATTAAAAAACAAACTGACAAATAGTAAAGTAAAATAGGGTTGCAATAATTCTTGGCGATGACTAATTTTCGCCAAGTCAAACAGAAAGAAAGGGGGTTTTAACAGTGTTGGAAGGAGTTAAAAACAAGGTATTGAATTTATGGAAAAATTGACTTGGTTTTTGATGGATTTACAGATTTGCGATTTCTTGAAAACGATCTGATTATTTTTAGACCGATATCTGTCTGTCTGTTTGACAAAAAAATGTTGCTGGTGCTGTAACACAAGAACTAATGCTCGGAATTCAACGAAACTTCATATTTAGTTGGGATCTTTATATAAATTTGTTCTGATTAGATTTTGGTGACATCTCTCAACAATTGGCATAGCTATACACGGTTGCCGGTTTCGCATTCTTTTTTATTCATAAATACCGTATTCATACCAGAAATAATTCCGAAAGAATTTTTACCCTAAGTAATCACGTAACTTCTGGGAAAAACTTTGTATTAAAAATTTCTTGTACGGAATTTCTGAATAAACTTGTCGGATGTGCCAATGCCAATCCCAAAACTTTCTTCATTCTCATACATGTTAATATTTCAAAAAGTTGTTGCACATGTTAATACTTCAGTGTCATTACTTCAATATTACACCAACTTTGATTTTCAGCTTGCGTTTCTGTTTCATTTTACTAATCGGAGTAAAAACGAATTAATCATGGTCGTAATAATATATAAATCATTATTATGTTGTTTAGCTGCTTGAGAATCGCTGGATTAGCTAGATGAGAATTGCCCGTCGCTGCATGAACAACCGATGTACAACAGAACTATGAAAAATCGAGAAAAATCGCTATTATAGCTTCCCCATCCGGCGGAATATTTCCAAATTCAAGGAGGATCTGCTGGCATCAGCCAAATGCATACACTAAAATTTGGTTAAATTAAATGCATAATTTCATTCTCGTACATTTTTCGATAGTACAATAATAAAAATGGCACAAAAATCGCAATTATAGCGCCCTCTTCCGGCGGAATACTTTCAAATTCAGGGAGGACCTGCTGAACACAGCCAAAAGCATACACAAAAATTTGGTTCAATTCTATGCATAAATTCATACTTTTTTCGATGGTACAATAAAGAAAATGGCACAAAATCGCTATTACAGCGCCCCCTTCCTTCATAATATTTCCAAATTCAAGGAGGACCTGCTGACGGTAGCCAAAAACATATACAGAAAATTTGGTTCAATTCTATGCGTACACTTTTCGATGATATAAAGAGGACACGCGGAGATACGGATGGACAGACAGACTTTTTGTATAAACATGTTTTTCATGACTTCTGACCCTTTAAAACATGTAAATCCGTCGGCAATCGGAAAAAAAATTCAATTACAATTTTTCTTCTTTATAAAGAAGAAAGTAAAAATGAGGCTGATATTTCTCATATTACTTAATTCTAACAATAAGTTTCAGTTTAAAAAAAAGATTAAACATTTTTAAAACAAAAACCAATGAAATTAATTTATTTATCCAAAGCTTTAATAAGTTAAAAAAATTAATTACAATTTTTTCTTCTTTATAAAGAAGAAATGAGGCTCATATTACTCATATTACTTAATTCTAACAATAAGTTTCAGTTTTAGAAAAGATTAAACATTTTTAAAACAAAAACCATTGAAATTAATTTACTTATCCAAAGCCTTAATAAATTAAAAATTCAATTACAATTTTTTCTTCTTTATAAAGAGGAAAATAAAAATGAGTCTGATATTTCTCATATTACTTAATTATAACAATAAGTTTCAGTTTTAAAAAAAGATTAAACATTTTTAAAACAAAAACCAATGAAATTAATTTATTTACCCAAAGCTTTAATAAGTTAAAAAAATTAATTAAAATTTTTTCTTCTTTATAAAGAAGAAAGTAAAAATGGGGCTCATATTACTCATATTACTTAATTCTAACAATAAGTTTCAGTTTTAAATATTTTTAAAACAAAAACCAATGAAATTAATTTATTTACCCAAAGCTTTAATAAGTTTAGAAAACTATGTTTTAACAAATAATTTATATACCACATTTCTTTAATCGTTATTTGAAATAGATTTAACTAATTAAATTAATTAATTTATTCAATACTTTAATACGTTTAGAAAACTATGTTTTAACAAATGATTTAAAAACTATATTTCTTTAATCAATGTTTCAAAAAGGTTTAACTAATAGAATTAATTTAGTTACTCAATCCTTTAACTTTCCTCGAATAGTTTTCTAAAGAAAACTATTCTTTAACAAATAATTAAAAAATATGTTTCTTTAATCAATATTTCAAATAAGTTTAACCAAGAAAATTAATTTATTTACTCAAAGCTTTAATGAGTTTCAAAACTATGTTGTAACAAATAATTTAAAAATCGCATTTCTTTAATCAATATTTCAAATAGGTTTAACTAATAAAATTAATTTATTTACACAAAGCGTTAATAAGTTTAGAAAACTCTGTTTTAACAAACAATTTAAGAACCACATTTCCTTAATCAATATTTCAAATAGATTTAACTAATAAAATTAATTTATTTACTCAAAGCTTTAATACGTTTCGAAAACTATGCCTTAACAAATAATTTAACAATCACGTTCCTTCAATCATTATTTCAAATAGGTTTAACTAATAAAATTAATTTATTTACCCAAAGCTTTAATACGTTTAGGAAACTCTGTTTTAACAAACAATTTAAGAACCACATTTCCTTAATCAATATTTCAAATAGGTTTAACTAATAAAATTAATTTATTTACTCAAAGCTTAATACAATTAGAAAACTATGTTGTAGCAAATAATTTAAAAATCATATTTCTTTAATGAATATTTCAAGTAGTTTTCTCTATTAAAATCTTTACTAAAAAGTTTATTTTCTCCATTAGATACAGTTTTTCTTTCATTTTTTTTTTTTTACACTACTCTTTCCCTTATAAATTTTTCCACGGATACAACTCAAGATACATACTTTTTTTTTTCTCTTGCCCTTTTCATCTCTATTTTTCGATTCTGAGGATAGAATGAAGATTCAGGAGGGAAGCAAAAGATCGCAAAAAAATGGATGAAACGCCAAAGAATAAAAAAAAGCTTCATTCAGTGAAATATCAAGAAGATCGAGAATCCTAGGGGGTCGTTCATAAATTTACTTGAAAAAACGCTGCACTTTCAAATAAATCCAATTATCCCTTAAGAAACACGAACGAACAAGTCGGAAATTGTACATCAAACGTGGCAAATGAGGTGCGTTCGTACTATAGCTAGTTCTTTAAATAATCAGATCTTGGTGCAATAGCTGTTGCACTCTTATACAGAAATGCATGAATACAAAATTTATTACGATTATGTATTTAAATTCAGTTACGGAAATAATATGGCTCCTTTTTAAATAGAACGAAACCACCCTGGCAACATAGAATCATTACTAATCATGGGATATCATTTAATTTATTACGTATGATAGGATTTAATAGAATGAAGAAAACTTTTATTGATATCTTTTTAAGTTTTGATTCGATTTTCATAAAATTTGAAATGATTCGACAAAATTCTGCGACGATTACATAAATTAAATTTCAAACCATTCGGATGGGTACTTTTTGCGCTGTTATATGCAGACAGACGCCCGGACCAGACGACGACTGTAGGTGCTATGTATTTATATAATTACGAACGCACCTAAAATCAAAAACTAATAAAATTAGTTTAATTACTCAAAGCTTTAATACGTTTAGAAAACTATGTTTAACAAATAATTAAAAAAAAACACATTTCTTTAATCAATATTTCAAGTAGGTTCCTCTATTAAAATCTTTACTAAAAAACTTATCCTCTCAATTAGATACAGTTTTTCTTTCCTTTATTTATACTACTCTCTTCCTTGTAATTTTTTCCACAGATTCAACATCTACATACATTTTTTTTTCTTATCTTTTCCCTATCTATCTTTCTATTCTGAGAATAGAATGAAAATTCGGGAAGGAAGCGAAAGATCGAAAAAAAAAAAATAGGGTACAATGAAAAAAAAAGACCTTGTGAAATATCAAAAAGGCCAAGAATTGTTAGGGGATCGTTCATAAATTTACATGGAAAAATACTGCACTTTCAAATAGACCCAGTTATCACTTAACCCCTTAATTCTCGCTCCCGTCATATTCTCGGGCTGTGTCTTTTACTCAAATTGTTTGATTCCTACCAGTTTTATAAAATAGTGAAATTGGTTATATTTTAGTGTCGTTTTTCCTGCCATTAAATAAGGTGAATATTTCTTTTTCATAAAAGTGGTGCCAATAAACAATTTGAATTTTTCAACCGTAATTTAATTCGAGCGTTAAGGGGTTAAGAAGCAATAATGAAAAATCACAGTTTAATAAAGCGAAAGATGATTTCGAAGTAAATAATTTGGAAAACGCATAATACAGGGCTGCCAGGCGAATATATTTTAATTACTATTTCGCACCACTTTTTTAAAACAAAAATCATTCACATACGCTTTGTCAAAACTTGCTAGAGAAGTATAGTACAAAATGTATTTTTAAAAAATTGTGATGCGTACAGAATATTAAAATAGTCACTTGTAGCAGCCGTGATAACACATTTGAAAACCTAATTTCAGAAATTATGATCTATAGTCGGAAAAAATATCCGAATTATTTTGTGCAGTCCTGTATATAATCTATACATTTGTATACAGGGGTAAACCCTAAATGATTCACAGTAATTCAAAAAACTGTTTATTTACTAGTATACGGCGTACAAAGACGAGTGGTACCGCTGCCATCGAAATGCTCAAAGCCAAAGGACACGAGTTGTGACGTCATCACTAATCGACCGATTTCTCACAAGTGTTGGAATTCACACCGGAAAATTTTGAGTAGCAATTTTCTTTTATTTTAATTGTTGAATATCTATCTCTTATAAAAGAATAATAACTATTTAAACTTACTGGTGAGAATTTGGAATCCCCCAATAAAAAATCAGCCAGATGCGGCTACACTGTGGGATTCCGCATCTGGCTGAATTTTTATTTAGGGATTCCGAATTGTCAGCAGTAAGTTTAAATAGTTACTATTGTTTTACAAGATGTTAGACATTCCACAAATAAAAAAAAAAGAAAATTGCTATTCAAAATTTTCCGGTGTGAATTCCAACACTAGTGAGAAGTCGGTCGATTAGTGATGACGTCACAACTCGTGTCCTCTGGCCTTGAGTATTTCGGTGGCAGCGGTGGTACACGAAAAGATACATACATTCATCAAGTTTCTGGTACATGCTGCAAATGTTCAATGTGCGTACCCTTAGTCAACACGCACACAACCCAGCGGTAATCCATTTCCGTCTATTCGTTCAATAGCCTGTTTCTGTCAATGTTCCTCACAGCACCAGCGATGCATTCCTGCACACGAGCCACAAGGCGGGTTTTTAAACTTGATGAGCAGTGAACCGGAGCCGAAAAATGTTTGATACTCCAGCTCCAGCTCCGCTCCCAGATAAAATACTGTGGCTCCGGCTCCGGCCACCGCTCCAACTCGGCTCCGAATTCGCGCTTTTGAGTTGCAGATTTTAATTTACACATTTAATTTTTTGCTCACAAATTCTTCCTTTACCTTCATTAAAGATCTGACAAAATGCATTTTTCTACTCATCAAACTTGAAATGATTGTTCAAAAAATCTGACATCTTTTAGCTTTTACTTTAAAAAAAGAAAGTTTGGTGGGATTTTAAACACAAAAATCTCAAATTTCTTTTGCACTTTTCAAACAATCAAAATTGTACAACTACACATGTAAACAACAGGCGGCCATATTTGTTTTCAAATAGTGTTGCCACTTAGCTCAAGTAGAAAGTAAAAGTGAAGTAGTGTTACCATGTTTTTTAGGAAAAGTTTTCCATCTCTAATAATAATAATAATAAAACCCCCTAAATAATGACACAATTAAAATACTGAATAATGATGTAATTAAAATATTTTAAGGCTGGAAATTTAAAAGACCGAAAAAAAAAAGATTTAAAAGAATATTAAAAAACTAAAGGAGCCTTGGAGCAGGGGAAAATTTAGAGCTCCAGGGAAAACACAACTCCGGAGCACTCCGATTCCGGGCTCCAGCTCCGGGTCTCTGTTGGTGAGTGTATGTATCTTGTTATGTATCACCCGTGTTTGTAGGTCGTACACCTCTCAATGCACAGTGTTTTGAAACACGATGAATCATTTAGGCTATCCCTGTATATGCGACATAGCATGCTAAAATTTAGTTCAGTTAGGAAACTCATTGCGTAGTTGAAAATTTCCCTTCAGCAATTTCCGCCAATAAACGAAAATGCATTCGAGATCTTTTGTGAAACCCTGTATACGATCTATAAAATTTATACACATCAAGAAATATGTAAAACAATTACCGTATATACTCGTGCATAAGTCGACTCGTGCTGTCAACCCCCCTAATTCTTAAGCAAAATTTTGTAAAAAATTGAATTTTCGTCTATAAGTCGAACCACATTTCTGGTAGTATGTTGAAAAATGATTGCAATCGAGGATAAAAGAAAAAATAAAATAAAATAAAAAAATTGTGTTTTAATAGATTACACAACGATCATTACAACACACACAACGATTACAATGACCATTTGGAATTTATTTCGTCCACCAAATTCCGTCGCATCTTCTACAACAACAGATCGCAAAGATCAAACTTCAGACGACCAAAACCTTCATCGATAAACTCTCCAAGTCCCGTTTCGAGAAGAGAATCAGTTTACAAATCGAAAGCAGTTCCACTGAATCATCCACAGATTGCGACAAATTACCTACGTTGAGCTCAATTTTTCCCGGTTAGAATCGACCGATTGTAAAACGCCGTGGCTAGTGGATTGGAGTCCCTAGAGACATGGCCTTTTACTATCAATCGATTAAACATTAGATTGTTTCCTTTTTCGCGTTCGTCTTTTATTCTGTAATCGATTTTCATGGGCTACATAATCAGTTGAAGACCTCGATTTTCATGGACTACATAATCAGTTGAAGACCTCGATTTTCATGGCCTACATCAGGGGTGTCAAACTGTGGCCATCCAAATACCACTAAAATTTTAAAGAAATTGTCTACAAGTTGAATCGCAGAAATTCGACGATTAGATAAGGCGAAGATAACTATAAAATTTTAGTGGTATCCGGCGGGCCACAGTTTGACACCCCTGGCCTACATAATGAGTTGAAGACCTCGATTTTTGCTTTGCAAGACGATTTTCATTTCGGCGTTGGTCTTTGGCTTTAGATTTTTCGATATCTGATAATTTGCGAATACTCATTTTGTAACTTTTTCAATTTGTAACGATTTTATGCCTTTCGATTACCTATTCAAACAATTTTTAACGATTTTATGCCTTTCTATTACCCATTCAAATAAAAATTCTTCTAAAAGTAAAGAACATCGTTGAATTTCGTTAAAAAAATAAAATGCGAGCATCATTTGGCCCCATCCTCGACCGAAAACAACAACCAATTCCAAATGGTTAATAAATTTTCATTAAATTGGATTTTTTTTTTCTAATTGGACTTTTTTTTTCAATTCAGCGTTTTAAAACTGTATAATTATGTAAAACCGAAGAAGCTTAAACTATTTTCAAACCTATTCACATCAATTTAATGATTCTTAAAAAGAAAAAATTCTTTCAAAAATCTATCCACAAGGATAAACAGTTACTTAGACTGCTAAACTTTAGTACAGTCATTCAGGGTAACTTTGATCCACATTTTCTTTTCTCACATGCCACACTCTTATTTTAAGAATATTGTTGCAACTCGGGGCATAAAAGAGAACAAACGATCCTAAATTACTGTATGGCTATAAAAAATTAAGGGATAATAATGATAAAAGCAATAAAAAATGAATTTTTAACTGGTTTCAAAGTTACCCAGCCATTTATGGTAACTTTGCGCCATATGATAAATATTATCTAAAATAATTCATTATAAAAAAAAAGCATTATAGTTAGGACAACTTTGAATCCCAAAAAATGTTTTCAGATATGTAAAGACTCCGAATTTACATTTCCCAACATCACAAGTTTGTATAATTTATGATATTACAACAAATATTATGCATAAGAAAAGTGGAAGAAGAGAACCATGAATATTTAGAAAAAAAAACTGTTTATAGTTCATATAAAACATAAAAATGCAGTTCAAAACAATTTTCAACGTTTTAACTCAATAATATATCCATAGTTAAAGTAATACATACTAGTACTAATATTATTCAAACAAGAATAAAAAACGTCGAACGTATGAAATGTCAAATTTGAGTAGCTCCGCCCCGTATCACGCCTCTAAATGAATTTAATGTATCTTACACATATTTGTGAAAATATTTACATGTTATATCTAATGCACACTTTCGGTATTTATAAAAAACATACGTGCAAATATGGGAAATTTTTTACAGTAGCACTTTTGACAGTAGCATTTTTGATCAGTAAATTATAAACATCAGTATAACTTTGAACTGGCTTAATGTTACCCTGAAAATGTGGTAAAATGTTAGTGCCTTCTCATTTTACATTTTATTAACTATTAATAAATAAATAATCACAAAATATTAACACATTTACGACATTTAGATAATAATATGTCTGATAAATGAGTATATTGTTACTTACTATGAAAATTTAATTCGATTACAACAACTTCAAAACAGCATTCAAAATGAACTTGAAAACGGTACTTCACAAAAATAGTTAGATGATGCAATTAATTGCGCATAATGTTGCTAATTTATTTTCTAAAATAAAGAGTAGAAATCCCAGTTTAGAACCTTGCCAACAGAGCACAGTTCTGGAGTTTATTTAGTCTTTTGGAGTCAAAAATATTGAAAATTAGGAGGTTGTGCAAAGTTACACCCCATGGTTCAAAGTTACCCCGAATGACTGTATAGCTTCTAGTTAAATTAAAGGAAACCATAAATTTATTTAAAAAGTTATGTAATGGCTCATTAAAAAAAGTATTTTTTCTTTGTTAAAAAAAATCGTTCTTATTTGTTAATAACTTTTTTTTAATAATTTTAGTAAAAGCTTTAATTCATATCGAAGGCAATTAACAGGGATGAGATTTCCGCGTTATTGCACACCAGTATATTCTTAGAGAGAATGTTGTTCTGTTAAATCACAAAAATGTTTCGATTAAATGAAATATCATTTTCTCTAACAAAATACTGGTGTAGAAAAACGCGGAAATCTCATCCCTGAATTAAATAAACTTTGACTTAAAAAAATCAAGATTATCCATTGAGTAGTTTTTTTTTTTTTTTTATCTTGCCCACCGTGCCACCACATTTTTTGACACACATAAAATAAAGAGTAGAAATCCCAGTTTAGAACCTTGCCAACAGAGCACAGTTCAGGAGTTCATTTAGTCTTTTGGAGTCAAAAATATTGAAAATTAGGAGGTGGTGCAAAGTTACACCCTATGGTTCAAAGCTACCCTGAATGACTGCACTGCTTTATATTGTGAGACTTTAGAAGCGATATCTAGAAGCATTCTCAAGTTGAACTTTTTTTACACCTTGAGGGGAAAGCAAAAAGGGCTCTAAATATTGAATTCTTACCGGAATGATCGAAAAATGTTATTTTTAAATAAGAAAAGCAAATTTTTCACGACTTTCCTCCAAATTAAAAAATATAAAATTTAGTTAAAATTTTCTGGTGAGAATCTTGTTTAAATTAGGTGGGATATATTTTATCCCACCGCCCCCCCAACGGGTTAAAAAAAAGGGATTAAAATATTGAAAAGAATGCCCCTGTATGTAAGGGATTCCCAAGAGAAAATGGGTGCAAAAGAATTATAGGGACATTATTGTTAAGCTTTTTTTTTTTTTTTTTTTTTCTCAATTACAGGGAAATGACCATTGTCCGCTTTTATCTTTCTGTCCAATCTAGACCCATATGTGATTACTTAACCCTTTCAGGGGCAGGCACTTCTATTAGTAAAATACTGAAAAGAATGAATGATACCAGAAGTAAGAAACAAATTTATCTGAAGATAAGTAAAAGATTTTCTTCGAGTACTTAATAAAAAGAAAAATTTCAAACCAAAAGTCTGGTGCCAATGTCCCATTTAGGTACTAAAATTAGGTAGTCCAGAAATTAACCACCGCCTTTGAAGGGGTTAAAAGACTTGTCCATTCGCTGATTATCTGCGATTTTTTTTTTTTTTTTTTTTTTTTTTTTTTTTTTACTATCTCGTGTATAAGTCGACCCCCCCCCCTTTTCAACTCCCAGATTTTGTCTAAAATTCTTCGACTTATACACGAGTATATACGGTAGTTAAATTTAAAAAAAAAATGCGTTTCCAACAGCAATTGTTCATAGACAATACTGTAATCAAATTTAAATTTAAGGATGAATGTTATCCATACCATAATCTATAGTAGGCATGTTGTAGTACACTTTGCTGATATATATCAATTTCAATTTGTTTGAAATTGTGTAACTTCATTTAACCTCTTGAAGGGCGTTGATGCCGCTATGGCATCACATAATTTTAATACCTAATGGCCACATTGCCACCCGAATTTTTTAATGAAAATTTCACTTTTATTAAGTCCGCGAAAATACTTTTACTTGTTTGAAATAAATTTTCTTGTAAATACTGGTGTCATTCAATTATTTCAACATTTTACGAATACAAGTACCTTCCCCCTGAAAGGGGTAAATATACCGCAAACGATTTTTGTCCATAGAATGTAATGCAACGCAATTCTTTTGAGTGTGCTGTAAATAAACTATAAATGCTATACACTCCATTTTCAATACCGAACGTGCCATAGTAAACCTCAATAGCGTATATCAGTTGCATGGCAATTCGAGTGTATTATCGCGAGTTAGATTATGAACGGACGGTAGACAGACAAACCAAATTCATATGCATTTTTCAACCATGTTGGAAGTTGTTAAAAAGGTTTTACTAGGTAGCAGCCATTTTAGAACAGATTGTAATGAGAAATATGTCTGTCAAAACTTTTATGAAAGATTTATTGCAATTCTTCCAATAAATTTGCAAAAAAAAGATTGTGATTATAGAAAGTTTTCAAAGCGAATAGAAGTATACTGTAAAAAAACCCGGACTAAAATACGGAAATTGTACTGGCAATCGAGACGCCAGTACTATTTCCGTATTTTAACGGAAATTTTGCCTCGTAAATTTCAGAAAAACGGAAATTTTTCATTTAAGAGAAAAAAAGTTCTGTTATAATACGGAAATAGTACTGTCGTCTCGGTTGCCAGTACAATTTCCGTATTTTATTCCTTTTTTTACAGTTTAGCTAAGAAAATGTATGTTTTTTCGAATGATGCTATTTCGAACTTAAATTACATTAACATCTCATAAACTTGTTTGCAGGTTACTTTTTGAAATTGACATTTTTTTCTGCAAGTAATGTGAACTTCATAAATTAGGAACCTTAATATTAGACCGGGCGGCCGCTGTACAAACCATAATCTCATCGAGTTGATGGATGAAAATATAAGATTAGTTAACCCTCTCGCTGCGCAACCCGAGAAATACTCGGGCATGCATTTTCCCGTCTAATTAATATTATTTGCACATTCGCACCAGTTATTTTTTAGTGAAACTTTGTCTGATTTAATCAGGACATTTTCCCCGATTACGATAGTCAACAATTTCTGCTTTAAAGAATCGGTGATAAAAGATTCAAAATTCTGTAAAAGACGCTCACCACGAATAATTACTTACGCAGCGATAGGGTTAAAGCTCGATTAGCATATTAAAATGCAACTGGTCTGCCAAGTCATATCTTTGTGGAAACCACTTGTAGATCCAATTTTGGTGGTTGATTGGTAGGTTGATCATTATATTTTCCGGCACAAAAAGATATGAAAACTTGGAGAACTGAGTGCAAGAAAACACAATGGTAAACCCACCAATCAATCACCAAAATTGGGTCTTTTCATATCTTTGGGTGCAAGAAAACACGGTGATAAATCTACCGATCAGACACTAAAATCGGCTTTCAGGTGGTTTACACCAAGATATGACTTGGCAGACCACCTGCATTTTAATATGTTAATTGAACTTTAACTAACCCCAGATTTTCAGCCATCAACTTGATGAAGTGATGGTTGGTGGAGCTGCCTCCCGGTTTATATGAAATATTAGGTTAGCTTAAAACATTAATTGCATAAAACTTGTGTTTACTTTCTACCCAAATTTTTCTGGTGATTATATCTTCACTGCTCAATTATTTGATATATTAAAGCTACGGGATCAGTATAGAAATTCCCTAAAACAGGGTTCGTACGGGTGCTTGAATTTCATGACTAGGAAATTCTTCGGTACCACTATTTTCTTATGGAAAATCTCTCCTGAAATAAGGCGAAATTTCATCCGTTTAAACTAGATTTTTTTTGTCTATAAAAAAATTCTGATATAGGGCCTTGAAAATAACGGTATCCGTACGAACCCTGCTAAAACATTGCAAAAAAAGGTATAAATTATTAGTTTCTTGATTTGAAGAAAAAAAAAAGATACCAAATAAATCAAACGTATTTAATAATTAATTATAATAATGAAGAAAATTTTTTTATAGCTTTCATCTTTCATATGAATTTCATAAGTGAAAAAAAGTCGTTGTACATTTTAATTATTCATTTAAAGTTTAACACGCTGAGAAAATTCTTTAACAAACAATTTAAAGCTTATGTTTCTTTTATCATTATTTCAAATGAATATTTCACTAAGAAATCTTGTCGCATTCATGCAGTTTTTCTGTTCTTTATTTGCAATTCTCTTTTGTAATTTTTCCCACGGATTTCATCTCAAGATATTTTCTTTTCTCCAGCCGTTTTTCTCTCTATTTTCTGATTCCCAGGATAGAATGAAGATTCGGGAAGGAATAAAAACATTAGAAAAGGGTGGGATGAAATGCGAAGAAAGAGCTCATCCAGAAAAAAATAAAATAGGCCGAGAATTCTTAGGGGACATCCATAAATTTATTTGAGATAATCCAGCATCTTCAAATAAATTCACATGGTTTTGGTGAAAGATTTTACCAGGCAGTGGCCATTTTTAAACATACAGCAATGAGAAAGTATGCCTTCAGAACTTTTATTATTATTTTTTTTTTCGATTATTTCAGTACATTTACAAGGCAACGATTGTGATTATAGAATGATATTTAATTTGAGGAGAAATTGCTGAGAAAACTACTAATGTTTTCGCAAGTAGCTATTCCAAACGTGGGTCATACTAAAAACCAGTGGTGGACTCATTAGGACTTATGCGATCTCTTTGTTTAAAGTTGTTTCTAATTTCCGAGCACTTTGTTCATGACAATTATTTGGCAGTAAAATCTGTATAAAACGTAAATCTACTTTTAACGGAAAAATTTCCTAGATTCGGGGAAAAGAAGACCAAATTATACTCGCTGAGATGAACATCTATCTGAAACGAAATTTTCTCCTGTCTTTTTAAGAGCCTACACTAGTAACGTGAAGATACTCGCAAACTACTGTTAAAACAATGGCAAAAATGCAAACTAGAAAGAAAGCGCATCCATTACATTGTAGCTGTTTTGGATTTTTAGAATTTACATTAGTAAAGCCATTTTCCGTTTCACACTGACAAGATGTACACGAGAGTGTAGGGTACGTACATGTTGTCTCAGTTCAAATTTACGTCCAAACAATTTATCATAATCACTGCAAGGGAATCTTGAATTTTGAATTTTAACTGTTGTTATTAAATTATCCTTTTGAATGAATACTTGACAGCATTCATCACACTTGAATGTAGACTGCTCTCCACTATTACGAGTTTCCAAATGTCTTATTAAGCTTGGTTTTCGATTAAAAGCCTTTAGACATGTTTCACATGCATATAGCTTTTCATTTTTATATATCTTCATATGAAGTTTCAAGCTAAAACAGATTGATAAGACTTTGCCGCAGGTTAGAACAGGTATAAATCTTCTTTTTACCATCTCACCAATCATGGACTATTAACACATTGGATGCGGGGCACGTACTAGTACGTTTTTGTGGGTTGGGGACAAAAATTATTACTGTTACTAGAAATTTTGTACGGACGAAAAAAGAAGGTGTAATCCAAGAATGTTTGCTTCTTATTGGTTGTGAGCAGGTTTTAATTTACAGTGGCATTTTCAAAAAATTGCCCGCGTACAATGTGTTAATAAAAAGGAGCTGACGTATCCTTAATATAGTAAAGCTTCAACTGTAACCGTTTTTACAAAGTCTGATTACCTCCGGTCGAAGGTTCCACCAGTGAATTTATATAGCAAACTTCTATATATTTAAAGGTGATATCAATGCACAATTTCAGTCATAAATAATGGACAAAAAAGCGTTTAAATTTAACTGGTGCGAGTTTACTTTTGCGATAGTCAAGTCCATCCTTTCTGCCATATGTGACAACCAGTGATACAATCTGACTGTTTTACCTGCCCAACTGACACCAGAAAATATTTGTGAGAAAATATTTTCGTGAATAAGACAACATTTCCTATTCAATTGTACTGGTGGGAAAATTGCCCCGGCGGTATTTTGAAGCTGTGGATCCGATTTTAAAAAAAACCAACCAGCCGCCATCTTGTGACAACCTCCTCAGTTACTTCACTCGCAACTGGTAGGCGGTACACTATATGCCTCCTCTTCTTTATTCATAACCCAATTTCTCCAATTGTAGTATTCATAGGAGCAGCTTCTTCGGGTGACATGATGATATCCATTGGGCATTGAGACACATTGACTTTCTGTGTATTCCGGGTTATTCACCGCACTCTAATGTAGACCGGTTCCTCATTATTGTGTGGCAGCTTATAAATGCAGTTTTACTTTAGAAACAGAGGATATATATAAAATATTTTATTATATTTAAATCCAGAAGGTATATGACGTATATCACCATACACCCTTCACTCCAGCCCTGATATCAAATAATTTCTAGGTTATAGCAATTTTTGACCTCACTGCAATGGAACCACGTCTGTAAGTCTTCTCCAGAACTTGTATTAAAGTTTTTTCGCAAATTCTCAAATGAATTTGAAAGGAAACGGTTGTAAATATTCGATAAATTTCAAATCGAAAAAGAATAGTCGAAAAAAAAAATAGTGGTTCGAATTAAAATTACACTAAATCCTCATAAATATTCTCGCAGCTTTTTACTGAAACTGATATTTTTTCTGTATGTAACGTAAAGGCTAGATAAAGAACGTAATTTATATCATTGATACAGTAGTATTCCGTTATATCTAAGGATCAACCGAAACAGGTTTCTAAGACCGAAACCGAATTTCGGTAAACTTCCTATTTTCGGCCGAAAACGAAAATGTCCAAAAATTTTTTTTGAAAGCATTTAGTACCGACATAAATATACATAGTTATTAATTAATTATATGTGTCGCCCAAGTTGACTGTCTGTGCCTCTGACCAAAACGTTTTATTTTCATATAAAATAATTAATTTATCAACGACACAGAATGATTTTCCAATTATGCGAATTTCATCTTGTAATATACTTGAACTTTCTCAAAGAGAACTCGAAACACTTCAGCGGTTTCAAACTTAAAAATTTCTAATTACTGTTTAGTCTGCAGCTTTTAATGAACTTGTGAAAAGCGTCTTCAAAGTTTATTCCTATATGTATTACTTGCTTTATAATTTGAACTCACTTCTTGAACTTGTCACGACTGATAATTTATAAACAGTGAAGTTCATAGCAATAAATAAACAGTGTCTCATCTGAGCCGATTAACTGAAAACAACGAGAAATGTTGAAAATTTCCGAAAGAAGAAACGAGATTTTTGGAATACAGATAGTTGCCGTCCTGCCAAATTTTCGACAGCATTTTCGTTGAAAATGAATTTTCGGCGAAACCCTTATTTTGGGTCAAAAACGAAAACGAATTTTCGATCGATCTCTAGTTATATCGCTTATTCCGATAAATTGTCTTTTTTCTTTTCCGTGATCTCTCTCTCTCTTGAGAAATAAATCTACTTTAACCACCCTTTAACCCTTCCCGACGCGAAGTTTTTCCGCTTATAAACTGGCGAAATGATGGACTGACACCAGAATTTATAAACGAATTTATTAGAAAATACAGACATGCCTATCTTAAAGTACGTTGTAAGACGAAAATTTTAATTAAATATTCTTGGTGACACTAAAATAACATTAGGTGTCATTTTTTTAAAACCCTTAATTCTCGCTCCGGTCATATTCTCGGGGTGCGCCTTTTACTCAGATTGTTTGATTCCCACCAGTTCTATAAAATAGTGAAATTGGCTATATTTTAGTATCGTTTTACCTATCATTAAATAAGGTGAATATTTCTTTTTCATAAAAGTGGTGCCAATAAGCAATTTGAATTTTTAAACGTAATTTAATTCGAGCGTGAAGGGGTTAAGGTCACCGCCCACGAAAGTTGTTAAGTAATATTTTATGCATGTTGATAATAATAAATGTAGTTCTATATCTTTTATTTTGTTTAAAAAAATTGCAATGCGCGTATAAGCTAACATTTAGGAGGCAAATATAAAAATTTTACTTTTAGCATATATATATTTAAATTATTATTTTAATATCTTTCGTTATAAGGCGCTTTACGATGTCGTGGTTTTTTCTTGTCTTCGAAAATGCGCGATAGGACGAGAGGCTATAGTGTTCCGGTTGTCATAGAAAATGCATAATAACTAGGATTTTCCGTTATACAGGGTGTCCATACAAATATGTCCCAGTTTCTAAGGTATGTTATAGCAGTTTAATTTAGACTATTTACAACAAATCATACATCAAATTGAAGGTAAACTGAGATAGTTTTTCTTACAAGTGTTCAATATGTGAACTTTTAATTATACGGCGCACAATGTGCATATGTAATTAGTTAATATTTTATTTACAAAATTAAGTTCCTTCACGTCAATGAAGTTGGTTTACATGCGCAAATAACAGTATTTGCTCGCTACATGTCATAAAACACTGAAAATGTCGCGCACCTACAAAGTGTTAAGCAAGCAAGTTTAAATTTAAAGCTTTTAATTCTTTAAATATTTAATTTGTTACGCTGAATAATGTTTGTTATGTTAAATAATTAACCCTTTGGATTCCGGCGTCTTTTACATAAATTTTATTCGTTCGGCACCATTAAAAAAAAAAAAAAAAGATTTTCCTGCAAGTACACAATTTCAAAAATGTTCTGATTAAATAAAGCAAATTTTATTTTCCATTATTACTAGGGCCGAAAACA
Organism: Maratus speciosus; assembly: GCA_963932465.1. Taxonomy (NCBI): domain Eukaryota; kingdom Metazoa; phylum Arthropoda; class Arachnida; order Araneae; family Salticidae; genus Maratus; species Maratus speciosus. The sequence continues at coordinate 140,373,497 of OZ010793.1, forward strand.
AATTTTGCAAAGTAATATCATCTTTATGATGTGCAAAAAGTAAATATTTATCTGTAGTTAACCCTCTCGCTGCGGAGACCGAAATTTTCTCAGGGATGCATTTTTCCGTCTAATTAATCCTTGATTATTCCCGCCAGTTATTTTTTTTGTAAATTTTTTCTTATTTAATCGGAGCATTTTCCCGATTAAATTAGATAAAAATTTTGTTTTTGAAAAACCGGTGACAAAAGAAGCTATTTTAATTATTTTGAAGCTATTTTAATAAAACAATTACGCAGCGAGAGGATTAAACACAACATGTAAAGTCAAATATCAAACAAGTTTTCATTTTCTCACCATAATATCTATTCCCTTAATCTTAAATCAATTTTTTGATGATCCCCATTTGGCTTGAAAATTTAATCAATCTTGGCCGAAAAGAGTTTTTATTCATTTTTCCCACTAATTTACTAATAAAGGGCTAACAAATTTCGTTGAATTCCTCATGTCTTCGAGTCTTAAGTTTGGTATTAAGGGAACAGCGTTTGAATATAAATTTGTGCCAGAAACTTTAATTATCGAAAAGATTTAGCTTCTTTATGAAGTGCTCGCAGGCTTTGTTTTCCACTAAAGAAAGAAAAGTTTGACAGCAAAATAACAAAAAGGTCTTGGACAGTGAAATGGTGCATAAGTCCTTAAGAAAATTAAATTATAATCATTAATCTAAAAATTATAATTTCAAGAGAAATTTCTGCTTATTTTCAAATTAAAGAAATCTTATTAACTTGAAAAAAAATGTGTCTTTCAATTTTTTTTTTATTACAACTCCAGATTCGTTCAAAAATTTATTTCAAAAAACACTGCATTTTCTAATAAATCCAATTATCACTTAAGAAACACAAACGGACAAGTCGGAAATTGTACGTCAAACGTAGCAAATGAGGTGCGTTCGTACTATAACTAGTTTTATAAATATTCAGATCTTGGTGCAATAGCTGTTGCACTCTTATGCAAAAATGCATGAATACAAAATTTATTACGATTCTATACTATATTAAATTCAGTAATACGGAAATAATAGGACTCCATCTTATATAGGACGTAATAATTATGGCAAACTAGAATCATTACCTATCATGGGATATCATTGAATTAATTACGTATTATAGGATTTAATGGAATGAAGAAAACTTTTAGTAATCTCTTTTTAGGTTTTGATTAGATTTTCATAAAACTGAAATGACTTGACAAAACTCTGCAACCATTACATATATTAAGTTTCAAACGATTCGGTTGGATAGTTACATGCTGTTACATACGAACAGATGGACAGACAGACGATATGCGTGCAGACGTACAGACAGACGGACCAGGCGAAGACTATACGCGCTACGTATTTATATAATTACGAACGAACCTAAAAAGTGTTCTTTAATGCATGCAACACTTATGCGATTTTTAAAAATAAAATAAATCCTAAATTTTAATTATCCACTTAAATTTTAACATGCTCAGGAAAACTCTTTAACAAACAATTTAAAAAACATGTCTCTTTAATTATTCCAACTAAATTTTTCACTAAAATTCCTTCATTGTCTAGTTGATACTTTTTTTTTTTAATTCTTTATTTGTAATTATCCCTTGCAAATCTTTACACGTATAAAACATCCCGAAATATTTTCTTTACTCCTCCTTTTTCTCTTTTCTGATTGCAAGGATAGAAGGAAGATTCGGGAGGGAAGCGAAAGATCGAAAAGTGTGGGACGAAATGCGAGGAAAAACCTCATCCAGCGAAAGAATAAAATAGATCGAGAATTCGAAGGGATCGTTTATAAATTTACTTGAGAAAATGATGAATTTTGAGATAAATTCGGGTGATTTTGGTAGAAGATTTTAGTGAACATCATTCATTTTCATGATATATGAGAAGTGATCTCCAAAAATGTCATGAAAGCAGTGATATTCAAGGACCTTCGCTGTTGTTTTACATATTTTCATGGGAAGGCAAAATCTGCCCTGTTATTTATAATTAATTTTAAATTACGTTAAAACATCTTAAGTGCTGTTTTCTTAGTCAAAAATTCTTTTCACATGTCTTTGTAATCTCATTTGTGCTACAGAAGTGGATACATTTCCTAATCATCAACTCTAATCAAATATTAATCCAAATTTATTAAATTTTCACTATATTTCTGCAAAAAAAAAAAAAAAAAAAAAAAAAAAAAAAAAAAAAAAAATGCATTGAGCAAAAGATTTATAAGAGAAAACTTCCTAATTTATTTTCTTCCAAACTTAGAAATTTTGCATTATTATATTATTAGTTTTCTACTTATTATACAACTAATATTACTTTTTACGGTTTAATATTTGTCGCGGAAAAAAAAAAAATGGTACCAAAATTTGTTACATCACTATTTCTGAACAACTAATTTTCTCGTACATTTCTACAACATTTGCCATTAGAAATCTACCACGAAATTTATTGCTTTGAAATAATAGTATTAAAACTTTTTGGTAACATTTCTTCGACGACAAATGTTTAACGTTACTGATAATATTAACATTGTTATACTACTTATGTTATCGTACAATTTTAATTACGCTTTTTTTACCCTTTTATACATGTATTGCGGTCCGCCTAAAGTCCCAAAACCTAGGTTTGCGCCTTTAGTGAAAAAAGGTTGAGTATAATTGCGACTAGCCGGTCTGCAGGCCGAAGAGTTACCATAAAAAGAAGAAAAAATCTGTATCTCATTTTACTCAGTAAAAAAAGATAGTGTGCAGTCATGGAAAAAAAGTAAACACCTCCTACTAACTACTCATTAACTTATCGTAGAAGAAAGTTACTGGTACCGAGCGATTGGAAATGAAGTCTACTTTTAAATGATGCATATAACATTTGCTTAGGGGTGCATCTACATATTAAAACGAACCCAAACTTCATTTTTTTTCAATGGCAATACCCAATTTTAACGATATTTCAAATCTTCGGTTCAAACTATGCCTAGACACCAAAGGGCATAGCCGGATAAGCATTAGAAACATGCCTTTCAATCAAATTTCTGATTTTCTCCCCCGATGTGGCTACATATCTGACAATATATTTCCACTATTATCACCCAATAAATATTGATATTTAATGAGATAAAAATGTTTTCCCGATTTTTTAAAAAACGGATTTTTTCAAAAACTGCTGCACGAAATTTCATGCTGTTAACGGAGGATATATAGATAACAAAGATGCATAACTGGTAATTTTTGTATAATTTTCTGTTTATAAAAACTGTGTGAAACAGCGAAATAAAAATAAAAAATAATAAAAATCATATCTTATGGTTATCCGAAAATTACTATTTTCTTGTAAAAAAATCCCCATATATGCCCGGATTTTCTATATAAATGCCGAAAGTTTGCGTTGGGTACTGCATATAAATATTTACAAAAATGTATACTAAAATTATTGAAACTCATTTTAAGGCGTTATTTTGGGCGGAGCTATTCAACTTCGACACCCGAAGAATTTTTGGAATAAACAGTTACAGAATTGCTGTATTTTAAATTTTAATGAACACCTGAGCAACATTCTCAACGCTGTCGATATCAAAATCTACATGAAATTGAAAAACAGGGCTTATATGCTTAATGGAATCTAAAATACATCAGTTGACATATTGTCTGCTGACTTTGTTCCAAAAATTCTTCGGATGTCGAAGTTGAGTAGCTCCGCCCCAAATAACGCCTTAAAATGAATTTCAATAATTTTACTATACATTTTTGTAAACATTTATATGTAGTACCAAACGCAAACTTTCGGTATTTATTCAGAATATACGGGCACATTTGGGGAATTTTTTACAAGAAAATGGTAATTTTCGGATAACCATAAGATATGATTTTTATTTTTTAGAATTTTTATTTCGCTATTTTACACAGTTTTTATAAAGAGAAAATTATACAAAAATTACCAGTTATGCATCTTTGGTATCTATATATCCTCAGTTAATGGCATGAAATTCCTTGCAGCAGTTTTTGAGAAAATCCGTTTTTTAAAAAAATCGAAAAATCTTTTTTATCTCCTTAAATATCAATATTTATAGGGTGATATTAGGGAAAATATATTGTCAGATATGTAGCCATATCTGGGAAAAAAATCAGGAAATTTGATTGAAAGGCATGTTTCCAATGCTTATCCGGCTATGCCCTTTCAAGTCATTTGAATGATAATGACTAATGTTATGTTGATGCTTCTAATGTTAAATTACATTTTCATATTTTTATTAATATCTCCTGAAATTATATACTCCTAATGTGCTAATTTTTTTTGTAGCAGTAATACTAAAATACCCAAACATAAATACGTTGTATTTGCAATTTTTTATAATTTTATGATATGAATTATGAATTATGAAATTAATATTCGAAAAAATTATGAATTGCAACCTACAATTTTTTTGATGGATTTAGATTTATGCTTTATGGAAATCCAAAATTTCACATTTTTCTTCCAAGTAGTTTTCAAATTATGTTTTAAAAACTGCAAAATGATGGTTTAAGGGGCCGTCTATGATAGAAGAGACTAAATATTTTAAAATTTCTTACGCTATCCTGCAATCTAGCAGTCTTCAATGACTGCTTGAGTGGCGCTTAAGATGCCTTGATCAAGAAGGGGGCTCTCTCGGTCAACAATCGAGTACCGAACTTCAATTTGGATACAGTCCCTAAAATACACTCGTTTTAAAGTAACTAATTTATCGGAAACTTATCGTACGAATTACATAAAAATTTGTTTTTATGGTAATTGAATGGTGTAGAGTTTATTTATGCTGTCAGAAGTGTGTACTGCTATGGAAAAAAAACAAAGCTATGGTTCGTTTTAATATGTAGATGGCCCTCTAAGAAAATTTTATATGCATCATTTAAAAGTAGACTTTACTACCAATCGTGTGGTACTAGTAACTTTCTTTTACGACATTTTTTTGCAGAATTAGTAAGGGGTGTTTTTTTCACGACTGTACGTCCATTTTTTACTCTTGTGACCATCAAAGCAAATTTTCATATATCCTTTCAATTATTTTATTACAAAATATAATTAGGATAAAATTGATATAACCAGATAAATACTGTTGTGTTTTAATGTTAAAATGTGTTAATTGTGTTCTAATTTAAAACAAAAAGCATTTTACTCGTCAAATTTTTGCAAATCAAATTATTGTTACTCTTGTGGTCACAAAAGTAGCAATTTATTATATAGAGAAGTAAAATGCTTTTGTTACAAATTATTATATTTTATGTGAGTAGAATACAATGGTACAGTAGAACACAAACTCGTTATATCAGTTTTATGGTAATTATATTTTGTAGTAAAATAATTGGCAGTATTTATGGGCAGTTTTTTTTTCTATTAAAGATGAAGTTTAAATAAAAAATGGAAAATATATTAAATAAGCACAAATCACAAATGTATTCTTTTCATTTCTAAATTTTCAAAAATTAAACCTACTTACACACACGCACAGGCACACAAGAAGACTGAAATAAATAAATACCAAATACTGAGTTTTAAGACCCAGAATGAACAAAATAATAAAATTAAACAAAATAACGTATTTGGCCGAACAATATGGACACAGAAACAATATGACAGCAACGTAATCCAGTAAAATAATTTCCACAGTTACCCTTACTTCCCTCATAGCATGCATGGTCACAGTGACGTCATTGTGACGTCACTGTAAGTCACTGTGGTCACGTCACAACTGTGACCAAAATGCCACCACTCAGCGATGTCACACTGTGACTGATATGTGAACTTCTTACAAAACTTTTAAAAATTATAAAAATTCTTCAAAACATGTTATTTACTGTAAAAGATATTTTTCTGTCAATTAAAAAAATTGTGACGTCACTGTTATGTCACTACATGTAATGTACGTCTCATTATATGACAAAAAACCCCTACCATATACTGACAGTGTAACTCGCAGTGTAAACTCGCAGTAAAACAAAACATATGTTAAGATTAAAAGTTTCCACATCAAACAATAAAAATAATTCAGTGTTTGTTTCCGACTAATATTTCACAACAAAATTAAAAACTTCACCAAAAAATGTACATAAATAAAACACACAAATTTAATAGACATGTAATCAAACTGCTCGCTTAGACTACTAAAACTTTTTGAATTAAAAAAACTGTTGTAGGTAGTAAAATACTTGATAATATTTACGACTATTAACTCTTGGAATGTTGCTAATATGAAAGTATCGCTATTGAATTTTAAAACTTTATTTGAATACATAATTGATATTTTTCATATAAAAATGTTTTTTGGTGTTATTAGTGGTCAATCTAGAAAAATGTATTAACTGTAGAGATTTCAATAATAAGAAAATGTTTTCTTCCTGTATTCTATAATCCGGGAAAATGGTTTTTATTTATAAATTATTGTGTGTATAAATTGTGTGTGGGTATGGGAAGGGACGGAGTTTTGTAATAAAGCAATGCTTTATTATAAGAAATAAAAACACTTGCATATTTTCAGTAATAAATTTTTCTGCTAGTGATTAATTATTTTAAGTTATTCTTAAAAAATAAATTTGGCTACTTGTGTCACATTTTTTAAATAAATTTAACTTTTTCCGAATATAAAATAAAATACAGTAAAACCACTTTAAAGCGACCATGTTCCGTTCAAATAAAAATTGGTCGCTCTGGGAGGTGGTCTCTTAATAGAGGTCACGTTTAAATGTAGATTTTAATTGTTAAAAAAAGGTAACAATTAATGTTACTAAAATTTATTTTTCACATTATGAAAAAATTTGAAAATTTAGGTTTCAAAACAAAAGTTAATTACATAAGTTAATTACTGCAGAGTATAAAAAATGAATATATTGACGTTTGTTGTGATTTTACGGTTTTATCTTTTATAGCTTTTATTTCCAAGTCCTTTCGAAGTTCAGTATATAAATGCATTTGTTTTTCTTTTTTTGGACGGGAGCAAATAATGACGATTTCATTAATTTATCTATTTCTTTGAGAGTTTCCTGACAGAATAGTGCACGGCAGTTTATTGAACGCCATTCTTAATTTGTCATCAGAGTTAAATTCATTGCCTAAAGAGGCACAAAGGTGTTTAAACACTTAAAAGTTATCGGAATAAAATATTTAAAAAAAAATTCTAAACTAACTTTAGAAGTTTGATGAATAATGCGCTCTCAGGAATTAATTTTCTAATAAAACTTTCTTCAAGCGACGAGGAAAAAGCGGAATTTATTTCATTTTCTTCAAAGAAATTGGTCGCTCATGGAGGGAGTTCGACTTAAATGGTCTCTGAATGGAGGTAAAATTAGTATTGAGCCTATGGAAATAAATTTCGTTCTATGACAAAATGGTCGTTCAGGGAGGTGGTCGCTTAATAGAGGTGGTCGCACATGGAAGTGGTCGTTTAATGGAGGCGGTTGCACAGGGAGGTTTCACTGTATACAAAATATATGTAAAACGCATGGCGTAATTAATTATTCATATTTTTTTTTGTTTTGCAAAACTTAAGTAGCTTTTCAAAACTTAAAATTTGAACTATTTTGAAACACATAAAAAAAAGTTAAATGCATCAAAAAATTCTTCAAACAAGAAATTTTAATTGGAAGTAAGTTTATAAAAATATTATGTCATATATATGTATAAGAACGGAAAAGCCATCTGTTCTTGCTTTGATAAACAAAACAGTGCGGAAAACCGCAGACGATAAAACTATTAAAAACAACATATTGCGTTTAATCTTTGGAACAGGCAGATGGAGTTTTTTGCTGGACAATAGGTAGCGTTATGAACATGCAGTCTGTCAGATATAAACATTTAACCTAAAAAATTCATAGGAATAATCATCCCAAGGTAATACTTTCGACAAAAATATGAGTTCGAGATATTTACACTAGCTTTGGTGTGGTTTAAATGATTCCCATCATTGCTAGTGTATGTATTATTGACATATTTTCTACTTCCAAAATTTGTTCTTCCTAAAACATGGATTACATCGGAATTTCAAGAACGACGTTAAGGGGAAAAAAAAGGTATGGAAAAATATTTTATTCCAGAGTTTGCTTTTCTTTAAATTATAACGCTTTTAGTATTTTCTTATAAACATTTCATTAACCTAATACAGTTTAGTAGATTTATTATTTAATTTATTGAAATAAATAACTGTCTATCAACAATTTTAATCAGATGATTAATATCAATTATATAAATTTATTTTAATCAGATTTGTTTTCTTTTAAAATATTATAGGTTAAAATCACATGTTTTCTCAAACTTTAAAATGACATATAAAAATATTATAATCAAAGTTTAACATAATTAGCAAATATTTAAATGTATTTAACGTACTAAATAAAAAGGCCTTTTTATAGAATAAAATTTTTTGATTGTCTCAAACAATTTGCGTTGCACATTTTTATTTAAAAATTAATATATGTTCGGAAGAAAAGAAGATGGTTTATTCTATTTAGAAGAAATAGGATTTTTTTTACATAATGGAGAAGTACTATTTAAAGGATATCATACATATGTAGTATTAAGAGGGAAAAATCAGTGTCAATGAGTATTATTCGATGTGAAAAAAGTTATAAAAAATTATAAAGAGATATCCTTAGCTGGTAAGAACTTTTCAGTTAGACATTATGAACGAAAAGCTTTGAAAGTAAACCGGTTTCTCAATTTGTTGACAAATATAGAAATTATGCAACCCAGTGAGAATTTAAATTTGGTTTTATTGAAAGATTTTAATTTTTAAAACACATATCCATGTACTTGAATGAATGAAACTAAAATGTAAAATATATTTCATTATTTTTTTTCTGGATAATTTTAATATTTTACTTCTTGAATGATTTTATACGCATAAACTTCAAAATATCTATACGATACAGTCTATTAGAAAACAGACTGATTAAAGGGGGCTTGTTATTTATGATTATCATCTAATCCTGTAAATAAAATAATAATAGTAATAATGAACCAATGTGTGCTTCTATTTTGTGCTTATGGTTTGAATTTTTATACTTTATTCACATAAAAATGACTAACTATTTTACATTATTTTCATTATTTTTTATTTTACTGTGTCATATAAAAGTAAATATGATTACCTGCATTTGTAACAGACTGTATATATAAAATTTTCACCACACGTTACCTTTATAATAAATTAAAAACGTCATCAAAAATTGTTCATAAATAAAACACAAATTTAATAAACATGTGATCGAACTGCTCGCTTAAACTACTAAAACTAAAAGAATAATAATAATAATTTAAAAAAAAACTGCTGTAGGTAGTAAAATCTTTGGCGATTTCTTCGACTATTAACTCTTGGATTGTTGCTTATATGAAAGTATCGCTATTGAATTTCAAAACTTTATATGAATAAATAATTGATATTTTTCATATAAAAATGCTTTTGGTGTTATTAGTCAAACGCATTAAAAAGAGGTGCTAGTTCAATAAAAACAGAGCATGATGACAGAGCTTCATGAGTAAATGTAATATAGTAATGTGTTTCGTAATGCTATAAGAAAAAGTGTATAATTTGTTAATATGATAAATAAAGTGACATTAATTTTTAAGGATTTTATGAATTACAAATTGAAAAATACAATTAAATAACGACATCATTTAACAATATCTTGTATTTTCTGAAGAAATAAAGTTCTATAATTTTTGCAAGGTCTTGGACACACTGATTTAGGAATACTGTCGTATGAGGTAGTTTTTTAGAAGAAATTTCTGATTGCAACTAAAGGTGAATTTCACTTTTTAAAAAAAAAGATGTATTTCGCCCATTTTAAAAAGAACAGGGTGCTGCAACTTTAAAAAATGGTCTAGATTGAACAGTAAGTAATTGCAGAATTAATAAAAACAGCAAATAAATATAATTTAATTAGTGGCACAAGTAACAAAACAAGCAAATATGGTTTGCAGCTCATCTTGCATTTGTACAACGGAATATTACTATTAATCTCCGACGCTTTGGACGGAAGCGAAGATGACATTTTATGGAATGACGGAGATTCTTCATACACCGATTCATATTACAATAGTGGTACTGCTGCCTTCAGTGAAAGTGATTTATTATGAATATTTTTTATCAAAATTTTCACAAAGATTATTTGTAAATTTTACGTCTATAAAAATATTACTATAAAAAGAAAAATGGTATTTAATAAACAGCACATAGTTTGGAAACATTTGATAAGTTACTAATTTTATTATAATGTGTTTTTTTTTTATACCAGTAATGTTTTAGCATTAGAGTGTACAATATTGTGCAGTAGATTTCCCCGCATAATAGTCGCACTTAGACTTTCACAATGAAAAATTGGCAAAAAAGTGCGACTATTACGCAAGTAAATACTGTAGTTGTTGAGCAGATATCATTCTTTCCTTCTTCTTTTGCTGTAAATTTATTATTGCAAAAGCAGAATGAGAAAATATTACCTAATTATTCTTTTACTCTCAAAAGTTTTTAATACTTGCTGTGATGTTTACAGAAAAGAAAGAATAACTTGATTGGTTAAAGATGAATTTCGTAAAAGCATCGCGAAAAAATGCAAATTTCGTCAAAAGATCATGGGGAAAAAAGCGAATTTAATCTAATATTAGCAAATTTTGTCAAAATATTGTAGAAAAAACGCGAATTTCGTCAATGGACCGCATAAAAGGCGAAATTTTTAAAATAAATCGCGCAAATAAGGTGAATTTTGTCAAACGATCGCGAAAAAAATTCTAAATTTCTTCAAAAGGTCGTGGAAAAAAACGTGAATTTCATCTAAGAATCGCAATTTCGTCAAGAGATTGAAAAAAACGTGAATTTCTTCAAAGGATTGCAAAAAAATGCCAATTTCGTCAAAAGATCGTTGTAAAAAAAAAACGAATTTCATCTAAGAATAGCAAATTTTGTCAAAAGATTGTAGAAAAAACGCGAATTTCATCAATGGACCGCATAAAAGGCGAAATTTTGTAAATAAATCGCGCAAATAAGCCAAATTTTGTCAAATGATCGCGAAAAAATCTAAATATCTTCAAAAGGTCGTGGAAAAAAACGTAAATTTCATCTACGAACCGCAATTTCGTCAAGAGATTGAAAAAAACGTGAATTTCGTCAAAGGATCGCGAAAAAATGCCAATTTCGTCAAAAGATAGTGGAAAAAAACGAATTTCATCTAAGAATAGCAAATTTTGTCAAAAGATTGTAGAAAAAATGCAAATTTCATCAATGGACCACATAAAAGGCGAAATTTTGTAAATAAATCGCGCAAAAAAGGCGAATTTTGTCAAACGATCGCGAAAAAAATCTAAATTTCTTGAAATGGTCGTAGAAAAAAACATGAATTTCATCTAAGAATCGCAATTTCGTCAAGAGATTGAAGAAAAACGTGAATTTTGTGAATTTCAAAGCATAGTGCAAAAAAGCGAATTTCGTCAAAGCATAGCGAAAAAAGCGAATTTCGTCAAATGATAGTGAAAAAACATAAAATTTTGTCAATAAATCGTACAAATAAGGTGAATTTCGCCGAAGGATTTCGAAAAAAACGTAAATTTCGACGAAGTATCGTGAAAAAAAATTCTGAAATTTTTCTGTGAACTTCAGAATTTTCTTTTACTCATAATCACTCCTGCCTCCATTGTCATAGTGCATTGATTGAACTCGAATAGCGATTTCATTTTTCAATAAATATATTGCATCTTAACGCTGTCACAACATTGTCATTGTAGTCACATATTCGTCACAAAGTTAAGGACAAAATCGTCACAAATTACACAATTTTCACAAAATTGTCACAATGTGACTTCACAACATTGTCACTGTCGTCACAGAATCATCACAGTGTTAATGACAATTTCGTCACAAATGACACATATTTCACAAATTGGTCTCACCGTGACTTCACAAATTGGTCACAATGTGACGTCACAAATGAGCTCTAAAACGGCCATAACGACCTCACATTCTAGTCACTGTGACTTCACATCGACGTCACGTGACGTCACATCGACGGTCACAAAGTCACAGTGTGACTTCACAACGACGTCGCCGTAACGTCACCATGCCTTACGGGTTGTACATTATTTCAAAACCAGGAAAGAATTGTAATACACAGATTGCTCTCAAATGGTCTGCTTTTTGAATACCAGTATTTTTTAGAAATTTTTTTTTCAGATTTTTCTTGCAAATTTTGTAGAAACATACTTCGAAGGTTTATTCTAGCGCACATCTAGTGCTATTTAACTCTGTTCCGAAACTTTCATACCGTACCAATTTTTTTCTATTTAAAGTACAACTTTCAGTTTCCGTGACTTTTTCTATATTTCGAAAAGCTATGATATGCCAGTGATAAAATTTCCAGTCAGTCAAAATTTATGAAGTATTCCAGTAGTATACCTAGAACCGCCGAAACGGTCAAAATGACCGCCGTCAATTTTAATGCACATTTTATTTAGTAGATGTCGCAACAGTCCATACTACATACAACCATACTTCAACAAAGGTTACAACATTACTACAGATAACTTTTTTACTTCACTGTCCCTTGCAGAAAAGCTGAAGTCACTAAAAACAAGCATTGTTGGCACAGTCAATCGAGGACGAAAAACAAAATTCCACAGGCCATAAAATCTGAAAAAAAGTCTTTGTACAATAGCCAAATTCTTGCCAAAGATGATATTACGTTGAGTTTATCAAGAGAAGAAAAATAAATATGTTCTAATTCTATGTTCCCGACATCCATCAGTTACATTTGAAACTGGTGATAAACACTTACCAGAAACTGTAAAGGGATATAATTCTACAAAGTTTGGCGCCTACGTGCTCGACCAAATGGCACGGAAATATTCTGCAAAAGCCAGTTCTAGACAATGACCTCTACAAGTGTTTTATAATTTTCTTGATCTAGCGGGCATCAATTCTGAAAAATACAGTCAAAAAAGGTGTTCAATACCAGTATTTTGTTAAACAGAAATCCGCTTTCTTTAATCCCTTTATATTATTCACAGTATTTTATAGAAGAAAATACTGGTAGTGTCCTCTTTTTTTAATAGTGTTTTTCTCTGACCACTCGCCACCCTGAATATTGTATTGCTCAGGGGATAAATATAAATGTTTGTTTTCACCAAGTTTTTTCATGTTTTTAGCAATTTCGATTTCTTATGAAAAATATTTTTTACTATAAAAATATTCTTAAAATAAAAAATATAAATACTATATATATATATATATCAATATAATATAATTATACCATAATAAAATATAAAAAGATATAATAAAAATTATGAAATATATATTATTATATAGGCAATGATGGTAGTAATAGTAATAAGCGATACTAAGAGTAAAAAATGGCAAGTAAACAATAGTTGAGCATGGTAATCCACATCGGTCAAAATGACCGCTTTGCGGTTGTGGGTATATGTTTTTGCCGGCGGTTCTAGTCTTAAATGGGGGACCATTGGGGAGCCCTGAAATTGTAACTTTTTTTTCAATGTTTATTTTTAACATTACTATTCGGTTGTCGGATATCAAATTAGCATAGAATATTCGGTCTCGCCCAAAGCTCTTACATAAATATAACTGCTCTGCCATGTACCGAATACCAACCGAATACTTAGTGGAACTCTATAAACAGCATAACAACTTACAGCTTTATTTGTACTGTTTGATATCACAGTGATTAAAACGTTGAACACTTTGAGGTGCTTCCGATTTGACTTGAATGATTGTCTATGAATGATTGTCTTATAATAAATGAGCCATTGGGAATAAAAAGTCTAACTGTAGTATAAACTATGTAAAGATTTTATTTAAAATAAAAATTAATAATATATAAAAAAGGTGGTATTAAAAGGAAAGTTAGAGTGTAATTAAAATTTACAAGTTTCAAAAAGGAATAGATAGAGAATGACAAGTTAAAAAAATTAATATCTCCTTGCCATTCTCTATCTATTCATTTTTAAAACTTGTAAATTTGAATTACACTCTTACTTTCATTTTAATACCACCTTTTTTTATGTACTATTAATTTTTATTTTACATAAAATCTTTCGTAGTTTATACTACTACAGTTAAACATTTTTTCTCAATGGTTCATTATTATAAGACAATCATCCACAGAGCCTGATTACCCACGGGGCAAATTCCTACCACTAAAAATAAACAGAAAATTTTGCCTCATTCATGGCAGAAATTTTACACGAATACGGCGTTTAGATAAGTCGAACTTTTCTTTTAAAATTTATTGGTGTAAGTGTGCCCCGTTGGTAATCAGGCCCTGATCATCCATAGGCTTGATTTAACCCGGAAACCACTCAAAGTGTTCAACTGTTAAGCACTGTGATATCAAAGAGAACAAATGAAGTTGTAGTTTGTTACGCTGTTTATAGAGTTTCACTAGATGTGCGGTTACTACTCAGTTCTTGTTAAAAGTGTAGTATCATAAATACGAGGTGCTACCGGAAAGGTACCGGATTGCTGTAATTGCGACCGTCTTTGTGAAAGCGGAGGTAAAAGTAGGTCAAGGTCACATTCCCAAAACTGCCATCTACCCATGTCACTATTTGACTTCAATGTGTGAGCACGCAATTTGTTGCTATGAATGTTTTCGACTTCGTGTTTTAAACTGTTTGCGATTTAGCAATGGTATGTGCGTCACATTTTCCAGTACTTCTGACAAACGATCCCTAAGGACAATACAGTTTTTAGCTCATAACAGTGTGGTTTTTGTTCCTCATCCACCCTATTCACCAGACCTAGCTCCCTGCAATTTTGTATTATCCCCAAAATTGAAAATGAAAACTGAAAGGACGACGTTTTGCAACTGTGTCCGGCATTCAACGAGAATCGGATGCGGTCCGTGACAACTTTCGAGAGAATGACTTCAGGAGTGTTTTCGAGAATTGGACAATGCAATGGGATCGGTGTATACGTTCACAAGGTGACTGTTTTAAACAGGGGCGTAGCTGCAAATATTTTTTCGGGGGAAAGGGGGCGGGGAATTAAAAAAATTTCCAACTTATAATTAAAAACTCCCAATTTGAAACAAATTGCTTTATTTTCCAACTGAAATGATATGTGCAATGTGTGTTTATGAAAATGTGATACTTACACGTAAAAAATCCTTTCCAAAGAAAAATACTGAAAATAAAAACATAAAAATTATAATTATTAGTTTGTTTAATCTTTCATATAATAATGAAAATCAAAACTAGATTAATTTCTATTTCTCTATCTTGGAAGCATTGAGCATGTATATAATAAGATACCCAATTGCTAAATGAAATAGTTCAGGAAGCAATTTTAAACAATACAGTAAACGTAAGATTTAAACCTAGAAAAAATGCATATATTTAGAGAAAACCAGCATTAGTTTAAGGTTTGCAAATTTTTTGTCTTCTGTTACGTACGAGTCATAATAGCACTCCGTATGAAAAAAACCATCATGTTATAATGGGAAAGGAACAAAGATTTGGAAGAAATAAGGGAATAGATTAGAGACACTGTTGACGGACGCAACAGTAGGGAAATTCAGGTGTATGATTATTTCGGTAGGACAGAGAAACACAATGACAAATTGAGTTTGGCTGCTTTTTGTATTTATTTTGATATTTTGACTCATTTACTGTTACAGAACTCAGAAATTCAGTTAGCAAAACAATAAAAATTTCATATTTTTTGCTATTATTAAAAAAAAAAAAAGAAAAAAGTCTTTAAAAAATTTAGAATTTGAAAATTTTTCCAAGTTCACATATACTGGAGGGGGAGGCTCCCCCTCATAACCTCCCACCGCAATGTCTCTGATTTTGAAGCACACGGCAGCGAAAATCAGACGAGTTCACGCCGGCGCGGTGGCTCACACTCGACTGTCTCAGAGCTGCTAAGTCTCCGGCTTTGTGTTTACCAGTATTTTAATACAGAAAATGTTGTTTTATTTAATTAGAACAATTGGGCCATTTAAAGGAACAACATTTTCTCTAAAATAACAGTGGTGTGTAAAAAGCCGGAGACTTGACAACTCTGAGACAGTCGAGTGTGACCCACCGCGCCGGCGTGAACGTGTTAAACAAAACTTGCTTTTACATGAAGTTCGGGAGCTTTCCGATAGCACCTCGTACTAAGTATCTTGACTGCGTAACTTTTCCCAGTGACTGTGCTTATATTTGTTATTTCCTGTATTACTAACTGCCAAAAAGCTATCTAATTGGTGGAGCAAATTCAAAAGTTTCAATGAAAAAGGGTAAAATATGAGTCGAATGATTTAAAAATGACAGAAAAATCAAATAATTGAAATATATTCAATAAATAATTCTAATAATAAAGTGCATGTTAAGATGTTTCATCTTTTATACGATTTTCGTTAGTAAAAAAAAAAAAAAAAAAGAACAATGTCTGATAAAATTTAGTAATTATTGATTTAATATGCTCCGGCATTAATTTAAATTTCATATTTTTAAAATCACGATATAAATTATACATGAATATTTACTAGAAATTTCTTATTTTCTCGTTGATACAGTTTTATTTTCAAATTTATTTGTACGATTCTCTTTCTCGTAAATTTTTTCAGCGATGCGACATCTCAAAATAGTTTTCTGCTTCGGGCGTTTTTCTCTATTTTCGGATTTCTGGGATAGAATAAAGGTAGGGAGGGAAACAAAAGAACGAAAAGGGTGGGATAGAATATGAAGAAAAAGCTCATCCAGTGACAACAAAAAAAGACCGATTATGTCAAGGGGGTCGTAGAAAAATTCACTAGAGAAAATTCCGCATTGTTAAGCAAAGCAACATGATTTGGAAAAAAAAAATGATACTTGAAATAAACGGTAGAAGATTTGTAAATTGCATGGTTTAAAAACGACAGAGAAACAGAGTTAATTAAATGATTCCAATTCTTAATTCCAATAATAAATTTCATTTTAAATATTTTCTACGATTTTTATAAGTTAAACATTTATACGAGAGCTGTTTTTTTTCAACCTCCGATGGGCCGTAAAATACAGACAAGTGTGAATAGCATAATTGTTTTTCAACCAGGAATCAAGCACAAAGTTACTTTTCGACATGGTCACAGTGAAGATTGAGACATTTGCGATACCGGTGGGCGAGTTTTCCAAAACCCTCTTCATAGAAGGTTGTCGCCAGCGTGTTGAGATAATGGAGTAATGAATAAACAGGAGCAGACATCTAATGTACTGTCTACCAGTTGTGAGTGAAGTAACTGAGGAGGATGTCACAAGATGGCGGCTGCTTTTTTTTTTTTTTTTAAATCGGATCTGCAGTTTCTTATTAGCTTTGGGACAAACTTCTCACCAATAAAATTCAATAGAAAATTTCGTTTCATCAAAGTGCCTTATTCATGGAAATATCTTCTCACAAATATAGCAAAAATGTCGATTCGTTTTTACTGGTGTAAGTTTGGCTGGAAAAACGGACAGTTTCACTGATTGACATAATTGGGAACTAAAACGGCCTATAGAGGTGCTGCTTGCAGTCTTCGGTACAGGAAAATTGTCCCTTTAATTTCCCTTTAACTAATGCTAAACTGCCATTAAAATAATTCTTTATTGTAAATGCATTTGAAAGATTTAGATATTCAAATTCGGATAATTTTCACTTTGTCCTATAAGACAGAACACAAATGTCACAGGAAATCTGAAATTATGCAAAAGAATAATCATTCTGAACTAATTTAAAATACATGTAATGCAATGCGCTTGCACCGCACTATCCTGAAGCAAGAAGTCACATCTTTTCTCCACCAGATGGCGTATTCGAGCGCTTGAATCGCCAGTATACCAGAAAAGCAGGGACTGACGACCGCCAAAGTAAACTTCCACCAGTAAAAATTAAAATATGTTTCAACCATTATTTATGACTGAAATTTAACATAATCAAGGCGCATAAATAAGGAGAAAAGTTCTATATAAATTCACTGGTGTAAGTTTCCATCGGTGGTAATCAATCCCTGGAAAGCGGTTACAGTTGAAGCTTCACTATTTTATGGATATATGAGTTCCACTTTATTCATTGTTCCATGGTTGAGGTAGGTCTCCAAGGTATCTTAAAGATTTTTGTTGAGAAGGAAACGCTGTCCTCCCAAACTTGTATTTATCTCTCGAAAAAGGTGACAGTCACTCGGAGCCAGGCCGAACTGATGGCCCAACAGGAGGGATCGAACGCTTCCCATCGAAATTGTGAAAGAAGCGTGGCAACATCCGTCTTCAGATATGGGATAGAGAACTGAATTGAATCATCTGTGTAGTTCAAGGCTCGAAATGTACCGGAACTACCTGGAACGATATTCCGGTTCGTGAAATTATGATAAATATTGTTCCGGTTCGTGAAATTATGAAAATATCATCCCGGTTCGTACAGTTATGAGTATTAACCATTATCGATGCTAGCTTTTTATACGTGATTGTATTTTTGTATTCTATTCGCTCTACTATATTTTAAATTTTATATTACATTTCTCTTGCACTTGTCGTCAAATCAGAAGTAAAAGTGTTTCTTTAAAAAAAAAAAAAAGTGGTGCCAACCGAATAAAACTCGTGTAAGAGATGTTAGTTCCGATGTCACGTGGAATTGACATAGAACCTATAAGTGTTAAAACATGTTTTACAATTTTATATATATATATCTTATTGTGGTCTTTCTAACTTTATTTATTTCGAATCTTGAATGCATTTTTTAAAACTGTTTATTGAATGGTTAGACATAAATTTGTCTATACTTATTTTTTTTTTATTCAATAATAATTTTGAATTAGCGTTCCGGTTCGTGGAGCTTTCCATTTGGAGCCGTGGTGTAGTTATTTGATATGTTAAGAATAGGAGAAGACTAATCAGTAGAGCCAGTCTCACAAGTTTCAAGATAGAATCTGTAGAATATAAAAATGATATTAAAACGAATTATAATATTTAAATAATTAATTTTAATAATGAAGAAAACCTAGAAAAAGTTTCATTTTGTATACTACTTTCGTAAGTTAGGGGCTGTTCAAATATTACGTAAGCATATTTTTGTCAATTTTCGACCCCCCCCACCCCCCCTTGTCATAAAAAATAAGCAAATCGCAAGCCCCCCTTAATAATTACGTAAGCAAATTGCACCCCCCCCCCACTTTTTACTTTCTTCTATCTTTACAAGAAGAAAGTATTGGATTCATGAAAATTTTCGAATTCCGGTTTTTGACGGATTTACACGTTTTAGGGGTCAGAGATTCCAAAAAACATGTTTTTACAAAATGTCTGTCTGTGACTCTGTGAGTCTGTCTGTCTGTGTGTATGTGACACAAATTTTGTGGGCGCTCTATCTCAAGAACTAATGCACGGAATTTAATAAAAAATTATATTCTATTAGTCCCTAATACAAATTGATGCTGATTAGTTTTTGGTGTAAATCGCTCAACAGGTGGCGCTGCTATGCTGCATTTTTCACGATTTTCGCAATAGCCCTATCTCAAGAACTAATGTTAGGATTTTGATCAAACTTCAGATTTAGTTAGTCCTTGATATGAATTGATGCTGATTAGTTTTTGGTGTAAATCGCTCAACAGGTGGCGCTGCTATGCTGCATTTTTCACGATTTTCGCAATAGCTCTATCTCAAGAGCTAATGTTAGGATTTTGATCAAACTTCAGATTTAGTTAGTCCTTGATATGAATTGATGTTGATTACGTTTTGGTGTAAATCGCCCAACAGGTAGCGCTGTTATGAGGAATTTTGCAGGATTTACACGATTTCCCCAATAGCTCTGTCTTAAGAACTAACGCACGGATTTTCATCAAACTTCAGATTCAGTTAGTCCTTGATATGTCTTGCTACTGATCATGTGTTGGTGTAAATCGCCCAACAGGTGACGCTTCTGTGCTGCCTTTTTAACGATTGCCTCAATAGCTCTATCTATTGAACTAATGGACGAATTTTCATCTAACTTCAGATTTAGTTGTATGTTGACACAAGTTGTTGTAAATTAGGTTTTAGTGTTAATCACCCAATAGGTGGCGCTGCTATGTAGGAATTTTCACGATTTTCGCTGTAGCACTATCTCAAAAACTAATGCACGGATTTTCTCCAAATTTCAGATTCAGTCAGACGTTGACATAAATTGTTGCTGATCAGAATTTGGTATAAATCACCCAATAGGTGGAGCTGCTAGGCAGCATTTTGCTGGATTTACACGATTTCAGCGATAGTCATATCTCAAAAACTAATGCACGGATTTTCTCCAAACTTCAGATTCAGTCAGACGTTGACATAAATTGTTGCTGATTAGAATTTGGTATAAATCACCCAATAGGTGGCACTGCTAGGCAGCATTTTGCTGGATTTACACGATTTCAGCGATAGTCATATCTCAAAAACTAATGCACGGATTTTCTCCAAACTTCAGATTCAGTCAGACGTTGACATAAATTGTTGATGATTAGGATTTGGTATAAATTACCCAATAGGTGGCGCAGCTAGGCAGCATTTTGCTGGATTTACACGATTTCAGCGATAGTCATATCTCAAGAACTAATGCACGGAATTTCATATCTTTAGAGTCCTCATGAAATGCATAGATTGCCATTTAATTCTGGCAGTGTGATAGCGAATTTTGATATATTAACATGTATGAGATAGAAGAAAGTTTTGGGATTGGTACATCCGACTTTTTTTAATAGTAATAATTTAATTTGAAAAAAATTAGGACTTAATTCAAAAAAAAAAAAAAAAAAAAAAAAAAAAAAAAAAACTCTACTCGACTTAACCCCTTGGGGACGAGCGACACGTATACGTGCCGGAAATAGGCCTAAGGATCCTCGTTTATCCTCACCAGTAAAATTTTACTGTAAAATTTGCCTTATTTAATCCGAGCATTTTCCCGATTCGGATAGGCACAAACTTCTGTTTTTTAAATCCGGTAGCAAAGTAATAAACATTTCGTAAAAGGCTCCCGTCGCGAAGGGGTTAAAAATGATAACAAAAATATGCTACACTACAGTACTCATAGGCTTTCAACACTCACGAAACACCAGACAGTAGAGCTGTTGGGCACTATTGTTATGGTTATCCACTTGACAGAGGAGCGGTGGAAACAAAGAAGATGGAATTTTTCTTGCATTTTGGAAGTTCTCCCGGAAAACTCGTATTGTCACAATACAACATATCACAGCGGTCCATTCAATTCTGTTCTATTCTATTCTCACAATTTGAAATAGTAGTAAGTTCTCAGAGATAATAACCCTCATGTATCAAACATGAACAGTCACCTCTAGATAAAAGAAATCGTGTATGTTTTCTTTGTACAGTCAAAATACCTGACATCAGAACTTCAAGTTTAATATTCGTTTACTATTTTTACTTTCTTCTATCTTTACAAGAAGAAAGTATTGGATTCATGAAAATTTTCGAATTCCGGTTTTCGACGGATTTACACGTTTTAGAGGTCAGAGAACCCGAAAAACATGTTTTTACAAAATGTCTGTCTGTCTGTCCGTCTGTCTGTGTGTCTGTGTGTGCCATAAATTTTGTGGGCGCTCTATCTCAAGAACTAATGCACGGAATTTAATAAAAATTCATATCCAGTTAGTCCCTGATACAAATTGATGCTGATTAGTTTTTGGTGCAAATCGCTCAACAGGTGGCGCTGCTATGCTGCATTTTTTATGATTTCCGCAATGGCTCTATCTCAAGAACTAAAGCACGGATATTCGGGAAACTTCAGATTCAGTTAGTCCTTGATAAGACTTGATGCTGATTACGTGTTGGTGCAAATCGCTCAACAGGTGGCGCTGCTATGCTGCATTTTTTACAATTTCCGCAGTGGCTCTATCTCAAGAACTAATGCACGGATTTTCATCAAACTTCAGATTCTGTTAATCCTTGACATGAATTGAAGTTTTGTACAGTTTGGTGTAAATCGCTCAACAGGTGGCGCTGCTATACTGAATTTTTTACAATTTCCGCAATAGCTCTATCTCAACAACTAATGCTTGGATTTCCAACAAACTTTAGATTCATGTATGCTTTGATATGGATTAGTGCTGTTTGTGTTTTGGTGCAAATCGCTCAACAGGTGGCGCTACTATGCTGCACTTTTCAGAATTTCCATTATAGCGATATCTGAAGAACTAATGCAACAATTTTCACTAAACTTTAGAATCAGTTAATCCTTGATATGAATTGACATTTTGTACATTTTGGTGTAAATCGCTCAACAGGTGGCGCTACTATACAGCATTTTTCACGATTTCTGCAATCGCTGTATCTCAAGAACTAATGGACATATTTTCATTAAACTTCAGATTCAGTTACTCTTTGATATGAAATGATGCTGACTACGTGTTGGTGAATATCGCCCAATAGGTGGCGCTGCTATGCTGCATTTTGCACTATTTCCTCAATAGCTCTATCTCAAGAACTAATGCACGAATTTTCATCAAACTTCAGATTCAAGTACACCTTGATAAATGTTGATACTGATTATGTGTTGGTACAAATCGTTCAACAGGTGGCGCTGCTATGCTGAATTTGTCATAATTTGCGCAATAGCTCTATCTTAGGAACTAATGCACGGATTTTCCCCAAACTTCATATTCAGTTAGACATTGACATATATTGATGATAATTAGGTTCTGGTGTAAATCACCCAATAGGTGGCGCTGCTATGCTACATTTTGATGGATTTACACGATTTCATGGACAGTAATATCTCAAGAACTAATGCACGGAATTTCATCTTTTTAGAATCCTCATGATGAGCATAGATGCACTGTGATAATGAATTTTGAAGTATTGACAAGTATGAGATAGAAGAAAGTTTTGTGATGGCCACAACATACTAGTTTTTTTTCAATTTGAAATTTTTAGTAGCTTTTTTTTTCTTACAAGTTAAGAGATTTTGAAAATGTCTTATATAAGCATCCTCCAAACTCCCCCTCCCCCTTGTCAACAAAAATAAGCAAATCGCTAACCTCCTCCCCCTCTCTGGGCACTTACTTAATATTTGAACGGCCCCTTAAAACAAAACAACCTAGCATAATTTAATTATCCATTTAAAGCTTAATACGCTTCGAAAACTCTTTGATTTTAATTAATTGTTAAAATATAGTCTTTTTTTTACCATTACTTCAAACATATTCTACTCTTTAAGTCTTTACTAAAACTTTTTTTTTCGTGGATACATTTTCCCTTTCCTTTATTTGTACAATTCTCTTACAAATTCTTCCACTGTTGCAACATCTCTCGACTTTTTTTCTTCTACTGTTTTTCCTTTATATTTTCCCAGGATAGAATGGAGATTCGGGAGGGAAGCGACAGATCGAAAACGGTGGGATAGAATGCGAAAAAAGGTCATATTCTAGTCTCATCCAGCGAAAAAGGAAAAAGACCGAGAATTACTAGGGGCTGTACAAATATTTACGTTAGAAAATGCTGCGCTTTCAAACAAATGGAATTTTGGAAGACGATTCTGCTAGATTGCAGCCACTTTTGACCATATTGCTATAAGAAGTGCATCTACAGAAATCATATTTAAAGTATTTTTTTTAATGCTTTTCAACTATGTCTTCGGTTTGTCTATATCATCTGTCCATGCTCTAACTCTGACTAAATAAATTTGGATTACCATGTAATTGTTTACTATAGCATGGATCGTTATTGGAAATGGAAGTGTAAAGAACTTATAGTTTGCATGAGCATTCAAAAGAATTCCGTTACATTATGCTCTGGGGGGGAAAAACCGGTTGCGGCACATTTTGACGATGTTACGATACTTCAAACATAGTATAATTGAAATGCGTCACTGAAGTGAAAAGAAAAGGGCTTTATACTAAATTCAATTAATAGCATTTATAGATTGTTTACTGGAACGCACAAATGTATTCCATTATATTATTTTCTATGGCTGCGGTTCTTAAGGGAGCTGATCACCCAGCTTCGGAATTCTCCTCCGTAATGTTAAGTTCATGGACTTTTGATATATTCGTACATTTAAAATACCTTCTCGGGAATTTTCCATATTTTTAACAACTGTTTTCTGTGTACTCTTCTTAAAGGATATCTCTTTTTTTTCTTAGTTTACAAAATATTTCTAAAACCTATGCTGAATTTATGTAGTATTAAAAGCAGGCAAACTTTAAGCAGGCAAAACAGATTTTAACGCTTCATATAAAATTAAGTCTATACTTTAGAAATATTTTGAGAACTAAGAAAAAAAGAGACATCTTTTAGGAAGTGTACACAAAAATAGGTTCAAAATATTAATTTCCCTAGGGTATAACGAATGCATCAAATTCCCATAGACTTTACATTAGTGAGGGGAAATCAGAAGCTGAGTGACCAGTCCCCTTAAACTGTGGTCGCGGACTCCAAAAGGTCCGAAAGGCATATTCAGGAGACCCGCGAAGGTATCGTATTCAATTCATTTGTTTTATTTATTTATGTGAAATCTGAAAGAAATCGTCCGAATTTCTAATCGCAAGCATTTTCGTCATAGCAGGTTTCGTTGTACGTCTGTTAGTTTTCTATATCATGTATTTAATATTTTAAAAACGTTAGAAACTCTGGTCTCAAATTCTAGGGGTCCGCGAAGATATAGGAAGTACGAAAAGGGGTTCATGATACCTAAGAGTTTAAGAACCGCTGCTTTTAAAATCTCAGGATATCTCAGTTTTGTCTCGATCTCAGTTTTGACTGGATGTAAAATCTGAAAGAAATCACGTAAATTTCCAAATCGCCAGCGATTCCGCCATAGTAGGTTTCATTGTATGTGTGTTATTTTGTGTATCATTTATTTAATATTTTAAAAACATTAGTAATTGCGGTCTCAACTCCTAGGAGTCCGCGGAGATATAGAAAGTACGAAAAGGGATTCATGATATCTAAGAATTTAAGAACCGCTGTTCTGAAAATCTCAAGGTATCTCAGTTTTGTCTCGATTTGTGTGCAAAATGTCTTAATATTTAGCTCTAGGCAAGAAAAAGAAACGGCCATTACGGTATATCCATACTGATATTTGTGTAGGTTCTGTGTCGGTAGGTTTATTTTATCATTTTGTTTTGTTTTAAAGTTTACTAGTTTTAAATTAGAGTTAAAAATTAACGATTAAAAAAATTGTTTGTATTATTGTGAGTTTCATAAATACTAAGAAATTATTTCCCTGATTAAAGCAGTTTTAGCATTTACGGGTGAAATTTTTATAGCTTACTTTCGATTCCTCATTCTCTTGGGGTAAGATCGGATATCCTAAGTGGTTTGAAAAGGAATATTAGAAAGAAATGCTTGTAGCACCGAAAAAGAATGTTTGAAGAAAACATAGACAAAATTACAAGGATAAGAGTGATCATGGATTTTCTAAAGCTTAGAAATTCTGGGTTGGGTTAAAGCAGCAAAACACATACGCACTAGGGTGGAACTAAAAAACGAAGTTTCGAATTTTATATTCTAATAGTGATTAATTTTTTTTCCTTTTTAACTCCATAAATAGAAAATATTTTTCTTTTAATTTTAAAATAATATTTTCCGGTTCCTCAAAGCGCCTGATTTTCCCTAAAAAACGAAAAAAAAGCCAATAATTGCATGAAAAGTTTTTTAAGCTTATTGTTAAGTTTATATTTTGCAAAATTAAATTAATTAAGTGTTAATGTCCTGTAATAAAGAGAATAATTTAGTTTGAGTGCCTTAGAAAAGTTAGCTCCACTTTATTTGACTTTTGTAGAAGCCAGTGTCGTGGGCGTCGGCTTTCATTGTCTCTGATTTATTTGGCTGCGACACATAACAAGTTAGTCCGATTTAACGTGTGTTAACAGTTTCTTTAATTATTTTTTAATAAACATTCGGTGTCGAAAGTGACAAAGTCTGTTAACGTACCTAAATCTAGATAATTGTTGAAGTGTCCTGTATTTCGTGAACCAAATCAATTAACATTAGACTGTCATCTTTGACGAACATATGAAGATGTTATGAAACATTATTTTTGGGTTTAATTTAACTTAAAATCTGACAACTGGAATCTGGTACACACTATTTCTTAAATATCTAAAGCTGTTGATGATACAATTAAAAGTGTATTGCTGAGACCTTCAATTCCAACGGTTTCTGATACACAAATCATAAAAAATGATTAGAGACTAGCGCTAGAAATGTCAAAATTTGAAGAAAAATATTAAGATTAGAAAGAATAATCCCACATCCAATATAAAATTGCAAAATGTTAGGTAATCCTGCAAAAAACATTTCTTTGTGTAAAAGCACTAAATATTATCGTGTATCAGAACAAGAACGTCACTTTCTCAAAGACTAAAGAGAGATGGGGTGATGGCAATAGGATCAATAGATATAAAAACTACAAAAAATGTGTAGCAAGACTGGAAAAGGAAATTCCAAAGGGAAAAAGTTATTTTAAAACAAAAAAGTGATGTTTTGATTGAATGATCATCAAGTGTAAAAAATAGTTCGGAAGGAAACAGTTCAATCGGTTGTTTTTCTAAACCTGAATTTGATAATCAACAAGGTGAAAGAACCGGAGTATTAGACAAAAGTGAAAATATTATTGCAAATGGCACCTTAGAAGATATGGGTATTTCTGATGATATTAAAGAAAAGGTAACTGAAAGAAAGACTTGAAGACGAAAAAGAGAAAAGAAAAGGAAGAATTTGAAAGAACAGGAAAGACGAAATGAGTTAATTTTAGAAAGTTAGTATTTTGATGGCAGAAAGGATAACACTATGATAACTCAAGCAGAGGGAAAAAAAGTATAACTAAGAATCATTAAAGACGAACACCTGGTCTTAGTTCAAAAACCAGGATAAAAATATATTGGTCATATTTCATTGACATCTTCTTCTTATATTAATATAGTCACTGCAATTTTGGTGTATTTTCAAAATAATAATACAGACATTTAAAGTTTGAAAGTTATTGGGTGAAACGAAACACCTTTAATACAGGATGCAAATCTGGAGTTGTTAAAACATCGGAAGCAATACCCTAAAAAATTTATAATGGCTAATTTGATTATTACATGCAAATGAACCTTTTTCTTAGATTCTTATTTCAACATCTTGCTGGAAAAACTACGGGTACAAAAGGATTTTCTGGCCCAGTAGGAAAGCGACTTGAAAAAATGCGAACATATTGAAATTATAGACTACAAAAACATTGATCCTGTCTTTACGGACTGAGCGGATGAAGAACTTAAAAAAGGTACAAACAGGGGATAGACCTGAATTTTAGATTTTCCTTGTCATACTCAAACAGTGGAAACGTGTGTCAAAATTGTACCGCGAGCTGCGTCAACCGTCCTTAAGTATTAAGCAAAAGATGGCTTAATCTTGGTAAAGTTGAATTCCCACAATGTAATGAGAAAGTTTGCCTAAAAAGACAGTAGGTTGAACATCCAATTGAATTATCCATAACAAAGGGAGGTAAGGAGGGAGGAAGTCGATATTTAACCACCTCCTCGTGATGACTTCTGGATAGTGTTTGTTAAATAAAAAGTAGATATGAGCTAACAGCTACGTTGTTTACTTTAAGTTACTTTATACTGAAATTTCAAAACTTTGACCTCCTTGAGAACCGGAAAACAACTTAATTTAAAAAAACCTTTTCAGCCAAAAGTTTAGACATCCAAAAAGGAAAAAAGTTTTCACTATTACACATTAAAACAAAAAAGTTTTTTTTTTTACCCTATACTTAAGTTCCACCCTAATACGCACATACAAGAAGACAGATAGACGAAATCCATAGAATTTTTTTGTCTGTGTATGTGTGTCTGTTTGTTGGCGATGACTGGAAAAAATCTATCGCACATAGAGGTCTGGAAATTTGATTCCGGATAGACAGGTTCGTAAAGAGGCATAAGGTATCTAATTTTATCTACTTTTACAAACTCATTTTAAAAAATATTTTATTGCCCATGTTATCTTCAATTTATCATTCATTGCCTGGCGCAGAATGCTCACACACGGTACTTGCGCCTTTAAGGGGGCTTTCTACATTAGGAGAAAAAAAAAAGCACTTTTTATGATTTTTTTGTTAGAAAACTGTATGATGGATCTTTTGAAATTTTAACAGTTTACTGTACATATCTTAAGGTATTCACAAGATTTTTTAAATTAGATTTTGTTGCTTCTACTCTAAGTTAAAAACAAATATGTTCAACTGCTTTGGAAATTTTCGTTTGGACGGTGGGCATGATAGTGAGTTGTAGAATTATCTGAAATACAAAAATAAATTTTTTTCGTAAACTTCGTGGGTATAGCTTCTAGTTAAATTAAAGGATCTCATAAATTTATAAAAAAAAAAGTTATGTAATAACTGCTTAAAAAAACATTTTTTTTTGTTAAAAAAAATTCGTTCTTATTTGTTAATAACTTTTTTTAAAGTAATTTTAGAAAAAGCTTTAATTCATATCGAAGGCAATTAAATAAGCTTTAATTTAAAAAAAATCAAGATGATCCATTGAGTAGTTTTTTTTAATTCTTGCCCACCGTGTCAAAAAATGTGGTTGACACATTTTAAATTAGATAAAAAAAATAGATAAAAAAAAAAAAAAACTACTCAATGGATAATCTTGATTTTTTTTAAATTAAAGTTTATTTAATTGCCTTCGATATGAATTAAAGATTTTACTAAAATTATTAAAAAAAAGTTATTAACAAATAAGAGCGATTTTTTTAACAAAGAAAAAATGCCTTTTTTAATCAGCCATTAATAACTTTTTAAAAATAAATTTATGGTTTCCTTTAATTTAACTAGAAGCTATACAGTCATTCGGGGTAACTTTGAACCATGGGGTGTAACTTTGCGCCACCTCCTAATTTTCAATATTTTTTACTCCAAAAGACTAAATAAACTCCAGAACTGTGCTCTGTTGGCAAGGTTCTAAACTGGGATTGCTATTTATTTTAGAAAATAAATTAGCAACATTATGCGCAATTAATTGCATCATCTAACTATTTTTGTGAAGTACTGTTTTCAAGTTAATTTTGAATGCTATTTTGAAGTTGTTGTAATCCAATTAAATTTTCATAGTAAGTAACAATATACTCATTTATCAGACATATTATTATCTAAATGTTGTAAATGTGTTAATATTTTGTGATTATATATTTATTAATAGTTAATAAAATGTAAAATAAGAAGGCACTATCATTTAACCGTATTTTCAGGGTAACTTTGAGACGGCTCAAAGTTATACTGATGTTTATAATTTACTGATTATAGGTGCTTCTGTCAAAATTTTTCCATATTTGCACGTATATTTTATATAAATGCCGAAAGTGTGCATTAGATATAACATGTAAATATTTTTCACAAATATGTGTAAAATACATAAAATTCATTTAGAGGCGTGATTAGGTGCGGAGCTACTCAAATTTGACATTTCATGCATTCGACGTTTTCTATTCTTGCTTGAATAATACTAGTATTAGTATGTATTACTGTAACTATGGATATATTATTGAGTTAAAACATTGAAAATTGTTTTTCACTGCATTTTTATGTTTTATCTGGACAATAAACAGGTTTTTTTATTTCTAAATATTCACGGTTCTCTTCTTTCACTTTTCTTATGCATAATATTTGTTGTAATATCATAAATTATACAAATCTTGTGATGTTGGGAAATGTAAATTCGGAGTCTTTACATATCTGAAAATATTTTTTGGTGTTCAAAGTTGTATTAACTATACTTTTTTTATAATGAATTATTTTAGATAATATTTATCATATGGTGCAAAGTTACCCTAAATGGCTGGGTAACTTTGAACCAGTTTAAAAACTCATTTTTTATTGATTTTATCATTATTATTCCTTAATTTTTTATAGTCATACGATAATTTAGGATCATTTTTTCTCTTTTATGCCCCTAGTTGCAACATTATTCTTCAAATAAGAGTGTGGCACGCGAAAATAGAGAAAAGGCGGATCAAAATTACCCTGAATGATTGTACTCACGAAGTTTATGAAAAAAAAATTATTTTTGTGTTTCAGATAATTCTACAAGGCGCTATCATGCCCACCGTCCAGACGAAATTTTCCAAAGCAACTGAACATATTTTTTCTAACTTAAGTGGTCTTAGAACTCTTAAAGCTCTAAAATTTTCGAAACTTTTATTTTTTTAGATGTTAAACGTCTATGTTTTCTGAACATTTTGATATAATTGTTATCTTGAAATTCCCATTACAACAGAAGTTATGGCATTTAGAATTATACTCGCTCAATAGCTCGAGCGGTGTTTCCAAAACTTTGAAGTCATTTTTCTCCAAATGACGTTTTTGGGCATAACGCGCACGATATCTCAAAAACTTCTGAATATTTTTTCATGAAATTTTCAAAACATATGTTTCATGTTAGTCTGTATAAACTGAACCTAAAATTTTCTTTTTATTGTAAAAATAAAATATTTTTTAGGGGTTTATATTGTTGAAATTTTCTAAATTTTGCATTAGCTAAATACAACTTTGTATTAAAAGTATAAAAATGCTTTCAATACAAATTTATTTAGGTTCAGTGTCATTATTATAATCTGAGGTATAAGTAGGCACCAAAATTTTTATTCTAGTTGCAAAATTTATTTTGTAATCGTGCGCATAAGCTGTTATGCCGATTTTTTGTTCGTCAAATGTCTGACAGTTTTGAGCCCCCTGTAAATGCTAATTCTGCATCTTGCAATTTTTTAAGTACATGAAATGAAATAACATATTTGTATCTTTCATTTCCATTTAAAATTGTATCTTAATATCAAATACATTTTAAGGTATTAAATTTTGAAAATGGTCCTTTTTTTTCATTTTTTCCACTTTTAAGAGTCCAGAGACCCCTTAAAGTAGAAGCAACAAAATCTAATAAAAAAATTCTTGTGTATGCCTTATGATATGTACAATAAACTGTTAAAA
Source organism: Maratus speciosus (assembly GCA_963932465.1). Lineage (NCBI taxonomy): Eukaryota > Metazoa > Arthropoda > Arachnida > Araneae > Salticidae > Maratus > Maratus speciosus. The sequence goes on from OZ010793.1 coordinate 140,404,414, forward strand.
TTTCAAAAAGATCCATCATGCAGTTTTCTTACAAAAAAATCATAAAAAGTATTTTTTTGGGGGGGTCTCCTAATGTAGAAGGTCCCCTTAAACCCTATCCATCCACCTTCCAAAAACAAGAGTATAAAACCTAATTGCCACTACGTAAGTATTACCTCAAATATCCCCGTATTATTTTTTATTTTGTATCTTTGATTCTATCTTTGATTCTATCTTTGATTATATGATTATATTTTTTATCTTTGATTTTTGTATCTTGATCGGGTGTGCAGAGAAAATCAACTATCGCTTGCACACACACACATGTAGGCTTACACATGCACTCATGAAACTAAATTAACATATACGCTAAGGACAAAATCCATAGCAAAAAAGTTCTTGTCTATGTGTGTGAGCCTGTTTGTTGTAGATGGCTGGGAAAACTCTATCGCACATAGAGGCCTGCAAATTTGGTTCCGGGTAGACTAAGACAGGTCCGATTTCACCCGAGCCTCAAATTTTGGGTACTTTGATTAGATTAAATTTTTTATACGACTTTTAGCATTTTTTAGAATTCTGCGGATTCTGATATTTTTTAATTTTTTTAATCGGGTTTTAATCTTTTAGCCTAATAGCGTAACTTTTATCTGGTGTTCGTACAGAGATTTTTGAATTTTAGAGTTTTTTTAAGTAAATTTTTCGGCACTTTTTTCTTTATCAAATGTTTTCGGTGTACAATTTTTGTTATCTAAAGATAAATTTTATTCCATGTTCAGAGGAAAGCTTCGAGAATAATTTAAAAACAAAAATTAAAAAAAAATATTAGGGGTACCTGAAAGTTCTGTTGCATAAAGTTCTTTCACGCCTACTTTTTTAAAATTCAGTTTTTTTTCATTGGCACCACTTTTTTAAATAGCAAAATTCCCATCGTTTTCACCTCAGTGTGAAACGTGAAACTGTGGGAATTTTAGCATTTCAAAAAAGTGGTGCTAATGAAAAAATAGACATGAAAGAACATTATGCGACAGAATTATCCGGTACCCCTAAAATGAAAGATTATTTTCCCATGAATTAAAAAAAACCGTTGAAGTTAATTTACGGAAAATTTACGTCCCGTCCGGTAAATAAGAAAGAAGACTTTCCCGAAATTCCGACTCGTGGGAGAACCTACTCTATAACGACGCACGTAACCTCGAGATCGAGAGTTTTTTTTAATTACTCGGCTCCTGCAAATATGGTAAAAAAGAAAGGAGGAAAGAGCGTACGAGATATATTATAGAAATCCCTGGAAACGGTAAGGTACTTTTAAGTATATTTAACGTTATTATGAAAAATTCGGACGTGTCTGATAAAGTACAATAAAACAATTTACAATAAATGTACAATAAAAAAAGACTGACATCATAGGCACCGTCAAAGGAGAAGGGGGGGGAGGAGATGGCCATTGTCTTTTCCTGAATTTTAAAATTTCCCCGCCGCTCCTCGTGAGCATACTTAAGTCGCAAGTCTTAAGAGTATACACTAGTTTCATGCTAATGACACTTTCAATTTCACGAAAAATAGGTTGATTGAAACCGAAATTGAAAGTGACTCAGAAGGAAATAAATAAACAACAAAAAAAAAATTATTGAAATGCAACCAAGACATTGGCAAAAAACGTCTTGTAAATATCAGTAGCTTGTGAATATCGACGCGTCACTGAATTCAGCTTTTTCAGAGCATAAAAGACTAATGGTTGGATCAAACTTCACAAACTTAAACGAAAATGGGCAAGATACGTGTTGCATGAATTAATGTCAACAGAGAAAATAAACAAATTAAGTGTATTTAATAATTATTTTTAACAATAGTTATATTTTCAATACTTTTCAAAAGGTTCCATCTCTTATGACTTTCGTAAATAAGAATAAAATATTCATAAGTTAAATTTAACTTTTCATTTAAAGCTTAACATGCTCAGAAAATTGTATATTTAAAAAAATAATTTAAAACCAGCATTTTTTAAATCTTTATTTTAAACAGATTTTTCACTTTAAACTTTTTAATACAAGCTTAAATTCTCTCTTTGATATGATGTTTTCTGTTCTTTATTTGCGAGTTTCCAAAGCGATATAAGTAAGCGTCCTATCTTAAATCGGAGAAATAACCGCAAGATTAAAAGCGAGGTCACATCAATCAAGGTCATGCGCCACGTAGCGGATGGAGTGTGAACTACAGGAACTACCTAACTGTTTTCTTACTCGCACCACTAAAATTGTAAAGTTTTTGTCATCTTGATTAATAACTGAAGTGCCTTTGATAAGGCGAAGAAAACTTCGTGATGTCAAGTGCATCCGGATGCCACTTTCGCTGCGCCATTATCTTGCATTAAGACCCCACTGCAGTCACGGACAAAAAGAAATCAAGATGGCCGCTGGCATTTTAGCTGAATTGAAAGGATGGTCTAAATTCAAATGATTGACAAGCGAGCTCTTCCAATCAGCAAATGGCCAATTATCTGTCTCGATTCCACCTCCACCTCCTTTCGGCTGAGAGCTACATTTGATCATTTCCAGTGAGTTTCGGGTCTAAAGTTTTTTTTTTTCAACCGTCTTCGCTTTAACGTAGATCAAAGCCGCTGCTTTGTGGATACCCTCGATAACATTAAAAGCCCTAAAAAGAATTTTAATCTGTTTATGATAAGAGTGCAAAAACTAAAACGATTTCAGAAAATAAATGAATATTTTATTTAGATATATTTCTTTTTTTTTTATATTCAGATTCATTTTACAGTTTTTACAAACATAAAATTGAAATTATTGCCGTATAAACACTATTTTATTTCACATAACGCAATTACATTTAAAATCAAGGGGGAGATATTGAATGAGGGGGGAAATATCAGGTACAAATATTCTAAAATAACTATCTTTTGTGGGGATTCTTTTTAAAACGTGAAATTTATCAAGAAATTTATAAGAACTATTTATAAGTGTGTGTGTGGGGGGGGGGGGATTTCTGAATACTAAATATTTTTTAAATGATGCAGTCAGATAAGAATATTTTTGTAGCGGTTCGTAATCTAAATAACACTAAAATACTTTTATTTTCATTACATTTTTTTTTCATTTTTAACACTCTCCAAGAAAGTTCAAAAGTGTTTATGAATTCGGTTTGTAAGTCCGTCTGTCTGTCTGTCCCTGCTCTAAATAGCGTAAATGTAGTCGGATTGCCATGTAATTGATATACGATATTCAAAATCATCATGGTATGTTCGGTATTCAAAATGAATATCGAATGAATTACCATTCATGGTTCATTTACAGACGCACTCAAACGTATTCTCTTACATTATGGTCTATGGGGGTGGGGGATCATTTAGGGTGCATTTTAATAGTGTTACACAATCTTAAACATAGTTAATTTTATATACTTTAAGATACACTTTAAAATGGTTACTATAGACTAAGTTAGGTGTAACGCTTAAAGTACGAGTATAGGGGACTCAAAAGTATTCCGTTATGTTATAGCCCATGACGAAATATCGTTTGCGGAGTATTTGATTGATATAACTCTGTCACAATGATAATGAAATTGATATGAATTTCTGAGGTGTTCTAAGCCTACTTTCTGTACAACATGAACATTTAACAATTATTTACGGGGTCAGACAAAAGAGCTTGGTTATATATGGTCTACGAGGAAAAACTGTTTGTAGTGTATTTCGGTTACGTTACATTATTTCAAACATGACGAAATAGATGCACATTACTTCGATTTGTTACAAGATGCTTGCATTCGAATATGGTTTGCATTTCATTTAGCGTTCATTTACAGGGACACATAAAATATTTTGATACAATACTGTATCCGACGTGTTAGCTATTAAAAATTAATGCTGAAAGTGCATTTTCAATTACAGAATGCGTTTTTAAGTTTAACTAAATTTTTGCGTACTACATAGTGTGCTTAAATTTTACAGACCATGACTACACAAAAGAATTCGTAAACATTACTGAGAATGAGTATGAATGGCTTAAAGATGCTTGGTTTTTTAGTTATAAATGTACAAGCTCAACTACATTTATTATGCTAAGAGATGTTTGTATCATACAAATAAAATCCTATACAGGGATATTAAACAAACTGGATACATTGCCGCCTATGGAAAATAATTCCTAGAAGTGTGATTTCAGTAATTTTAAGCATGTATTTGCTTGAATTAGATTTCAGCTTAATATTTGACATGTATAAAAATCTGTATGCTATATACAGGGCTACACAAAATAATTCAAGTATGTTTCCGTCTATTGGTAGAAATAGCCGATGGTGAATTTTCAACTGTTTTATGTATTTTCTTACAAAATTAAATTTTAACATAGTATGTAGAATCTCTACAAATATATCATATGCAGAGCTGCACAAAAGAATTGGAATATCTTCCGGGTTATGGGCGCAATTGTTGAAATCTGCTTTTCAAATGTGTCATACGTTTTACAAATGTTTAGCTTAGGTAACTTCTTTACTTTATTAAACGGCGAAGTTTTGTTATAGTGTTCTGAAAGTGTTGGAAAGTTTTGAAGCATGATTTTTCTTTTTTTGTTTATGGATGTATTCGGCTTAGTCGATAACACCTTTGATATCTAAGTTTGGTGGCTCTTTCTGAGCTAGTCCGAATGAAAGGATTTTAAAAGATTTTGAGAATATACTTGCACGTTGACGAGAAAACACAATATTTTCCTTTGAAATATATCTCTATAGACATTTTCCTTTCAGAAATACAGTTAAAATGTGTTTTGTGCATAATTAAATGTATACCTATCGTTTTATTGTTAACACTTTCGCACATAGTTGAAAAGATTTAGTTAATATTATAGATAGTAAAGATTTATAATTAGGACCAAAAAATGTAAAAATTAAAAGTTTTAAAGACTGTAAATTAGATTTTTTTAACTTCATGAGTTGAGGGTAAGACAAGGGAAGAAACAGATTTTTTTTTTTTTTTTGTGGGGGGGGGGGGTGAGTTTAATAGATGACTGATTATGTAACTTATTAAAGATTTACAAATAGGGCAAAAACATTGAAATCAGGAGTTTTAGAGACTTTAAATTTTATGAGCATGGAAATAATGGAGGGAGAAAAGAAAACGTCAATTTTATATGGGGGTGGAAGAAATTATATAATCGATTATTTATTGTTCAATATGAAACAGATAAAGCTGAAAATGTATTAAAAAAAGATTTTCAAAGATTTTAAACTTAAATAAGGGAAAGAAAGAAAAAAAAAGGGGGGGGGGTTATTTGATGACTTATTTATTTACCTTACTAAAGAATAAGAAATAGGACAAAAAAAGACTAAATTTTGTGTTCTTGGTAAGGGTAGAGTCAGAACAAACGTCAATTTTGGTGGGGGAGGAGTATAGTTATATGATTGATTATTTATGATTACAATAAATTAACAGATAGAGTACAAAATGATTTAGAAAAAGCAATGACTTTTAAGGTTAAAATTTTGTGACCTGAATGAAAAAAGAGGAATAAGCAGAATTAGTTCTTTTTTGCGGCAGGGGAGGGAGGGAAGTTTATTAGTGACTTATTATTTACTTACCTTAGAAAATATTTACAAATAGGTTAAAAAAATAATAAACGAAAAAATTTTAAGGGATTTAAATTTCAGATGCTTGGTAAGAGGGAGAGGCGAGGAGGAAATACCAATTACAGTTGGGGTGTGGGGGGGGGGGTAGAAATTTTTATGATCGTTTGTTTATTGTTAAAATAAAGTGGCAAATTGAGCAGAAAAGATTAAAAAAATTTAAAGAGTTTTAAAGGGTTTTTATTTTAAAATACGGGTACCGTGGGTGAGGGAGCAAAAGGGAGAAATGACATTTTCGGAAGGGGCAATTTACAAGAACTTTTAATGAAATGAATGTGGTGAAATAAATTGATAATGAAATTTATGACTGATTATTTATTGTTAGTTTAAAGTAACAAATAAAACAGAAAATTATAGAAAACATTAACGAATTTTAAAGATTTTAAACATTGATACTGTAAAGGGAGCAAAACGGGAAACGAAATTTCCGAAGAAGGGGAGACAAAGAGTGCAAGATGTTTGGATAAGAATATGGTGTGCATCGCATTTATTGTTCATTTACAGGGAAACATTAGGGATGATTGCTGAAAGTGAGTTTTAAATTATGATATGTTTGATTTATGATAAGTTATGGTATAAGTTAAGTTAAACTAATATTTTTGCACAGGCACATAGGTGGTGTATATGAATTGCATAGACACTACATAAAAGATTTCATCAGTAGTACCGAGAATGACCATGAATTACTGAAAGATGTTTTTTAATTCGATTTATGCATTTTCAAGCTCAACTACTTTTAGTATAGATGTTTGACCCGTAGCCGGTGGCAGACATTTAGCAGACAACCAAATAGCCGTCAAGACATTTAGCAGATAGCAGTTAGCTGACACGTGCATTTAGCCGATACGTACATATAGCCGACAACACGATTAGCTGAAACTTACATACAGCATACAGGACAATTGACCGAAACGGACATATAGCAATAATTTTAGCAATATAGACAATTGGCCGATAGGCAACTGGCCGAACGTGGCAATTAGCCGGGAGGACATTTAGCCGAAAAGGCGATTAGCCGACAGGACATTTAGCTGATAGTATAATTAGCCGGCACTTTTCTAACATTTTTCGACACCACTCATGAGATACATCGCATTGGAGCTCTTTGATCACTCTTTCATATTATGTACCTCCCGTCCCCCCTCCCCCAATTTGTATCACCGGGAGCATTTTTCTGACATTTCCGACATCCCTCAAGTGATATATCATTGGACTGGGCAGCTCTTTGATCACTCTTTCATATTATGCACCTCCCGCTAGGTTACAGTTAATTTACAATTTGGTTACAGTTGCGATTAGTTACTCTTAGATTACGGTAAGGTAACTGTTAGGTTATAATTATGTTACGTTTAGGTGATAATTAGATTACACTTAGGTTACAGCTTGGTCATGGTAAAGTTATGTTACAGTTACATAACAGTTAGCATATGATTAGGTTATAACTAGGTAAACGTTAGTTACAGTTAGATTACGGTTACGTCCCAGTTAGGTTACATTTAGGCTACAACTAGGTTACTGTTAGGTTTTAGTTTTGTTACGGTTACTTCATAATTAGGTTACTGTTAGGTTTTAGTTTTGTTACGGTTACTTCATAATTAGGTTACACTTAGGTTACGTTTAGATTATGGTTAGGTAACTGTTCGGTTATAATTAGGTTACGTTTAGGTGATAATTAAATTACGCTTAGGTTACAACTTGGTCATGGTAAAGTTGTGTTACAGTTACAGTACTGCTAGCATACGATTAGGTTATAATTAGGTAAACGTTAGTTACAGTTAGATTACGGTTACGTCCCAGTTAAAAGTAGTAGGAAAAGGACAGTTCTGGGACAGGAGGCGGGACGGCGGGACCGTCCCGCCTCCGGCCCCGCACCCCCTCCAACACCGTCCCCCCTCCGGTCCACACCCCTCCCGTCCCCCCTGCGACATCGCCTCTGGTACCCCCTCCGCCACCGCCCCCTAGCGGGAAAAATGGCGTTTTTAGAGTATTTTTCTGCTATAACATGAGAGTTGAACGTTAGATCGACTAGATTATCATACTGTAAGACGAAGATTAAATTTACATTTGAATTTTGAACAACTTTTACCTTAATCAGTATTATTAATTAAGCAAAACAATGGAAAATATCAATTTTTAATGAAAAAGCTGAATTTTTTCAAGTACAAGATCAGAATATACTTTCAAATGGTGAAAGTTAAACGCGTATATTTGAATTTTGAACAATCTTTGCCTTAATGAGTATTATTAATTAAGCAAAACAGTGGAAAATATTGCTTTTTAATGAAAAAGATTGATTTACACTATATAAGATATGGTTAAATGGAGAAGATTATCGTACTATTGAATGATGATTATTAAATTTATATTTGTATAATCAACCTCTTAAAGAGTATCATTAATTAAGCAAAACAATGGAAAATAACAATTTTAAAGGAAAAAAGCCGATTTCTGTAGATTATTTTCAACTACAAGATCAGAATATCAACTTAAATTGAGAAAATTAAACATATATTTGAATTTTGAACAATCTTTACCTTAATGAGTATTGTTAATTAAGCAAAACAATGAAAAATAACAATTTTAAAGGAAAAAAGCCGATTTCTGTAGATTATTTTCAACTACAAGATCAGAATATCAACTTAAATTGAGAAAGTTAAACATATATTTGAATTTTGAACAATCTTTACCTTAATGAGTATTATTAATTATGCAAAATAACAAAAAAATATAAATTTTAATGGAAAAAGCAGATTTATTTTTATTTTTTTTTCCAACCATAAAATGAGAATATCGTCTTAAAATGGAAATTTAAACATACATTTCAGTTTGAGAACAACCCTCACCTTAATTAATTTTGATTAACTGAACAAATAACAAAAGTTAATATGGAATAAAAAGATGAATTTTATTAACTTTTATACTAATTTGTGATTTTAACAGACATTTAAACACTAGTTATGTAAGATTTAAAACCTTAGACAAATACGTCCTAAGACATATATTAATTAATCAAAATAAATTCTTTCAGCTTAATCAATAACTGAAAATTTATCATTTAAAATATAAATATATATATATTTTCATGATTGTACATATAAAAATGAGTTTACAAGCTAATTTCCTTAATTTTTAGAAGATTCAACAGAATATTTTCAACAAGTCTGGTATAAGAAAAAATAATTTCAACCCCTATTCACTATCGTCAACCGCTCACATTCCTTAAGCTTGGGGGAACACAACAATAGAGTTCTGACGTCACAAAAGTATATCGGAAAAATGTTTACATCCAAAAAAAAAAATATCAATTTTTATGCTTCTTCTCAACTGTTAAATGAAAGATATAAACTTATATTTTAGTTTTGAACAATCATTACCTTAATGATTATTAATAATTAAGCAGAACAATGGATTATTATACTAATATTTCTTTTTTATGAAAAAGACACATTTAAACGAATTCGGTTAACATTTACACTACTTTGAGATTTTATCATCCTTTTTTAGACGTTAGTTATGTAATATTTAATTCGTTACACGACTATACCCCAAATTATATTCAATCTAATTTCCTTAATTTTAACAGATTCAACAGAATTTTTTCGATAGGGCTAGTAATAAGATAATAATTCCAGATCACATTCACTGCACGCTACCCCTAGCATTCTTCAAACTTGGGAAGGGACCACAAACCCTCTCTGACGTCATATTCGAACCAATTTTTTAGTTCATGTTTATTGCACCTGGTAAACTACAAAGCATAACAGAAAATGTTTCCGTTCAAGGAAAATATCAGTTTTTAAGTAAAAAGAGACTGAATTCTTTACAACTGTTACATGAAAGATGTAAACATTTATTTTAGTTTTGAACAACCATAACCTTAATGAATTTTTATAAGTGAAAAAATAACAAAGGAAAATATTATATTTTAATGAAAGAAGACAAATTTAAACGAATTTGATTGACTCTTACACTAGTTGGAAACTGCAAATGAGTAAAATTGTTTTATGAGTTCATTTAATCATTGACACATTCGAGATTTTGTACATATATCCGAATTTTGAATGAACAGCATCTTAATGAATATTAATAATTAAGTAAAAACAATGGAAAATATCAATTTTTAAGGAAAAAGATCAGAATATCAGCATAAAAGAGGAAAGATACGAGGATTTCAACTTAAAAGGGAAATTTAAACATTTATTTCAGTTTTTGAAAAATCATTACCTTAATGAATTTTAATAATTGAACAAATAACTAGGGAAAATATTATTCTTTAATGATAAAAGACAAATTTAAACGAATTTGATTAACTTGTACACTAGTTTGAGATTTTATCCTCCTTATAGATGCTACCTATGTAGAATTTTAACTTTTCAACGATACACACTTTAAGAAATACTCATTACTAAACAAAATAAATTAATTTTAATCTAATCAATAACTGAAAATTACACATTTTAAAAATATTTTCATGAATGTGCATAAAAATACGAGTTTACAAACTAATATCCTTATTTTTATTACATTTAACTAAATTTTTCTACATTCAAGCTTAATTTTTATACACAAAGCATTATTTAATCAAATCCAGTACTTTCAGATTTAACGAAATTCACCGATTTTCACTTTTTAAACTAATCCTATGAGTTAAAAAACAAGAGCACCTCCTATAATTTTATAGCATTGGGAATTAGCAACACATTAAAACTTAAACATAATAATAATAAAAATAAAGTTATTAAATAATTGCTTAGTGCATAACTTTCCCTCAAAATGAAAAACAAATGAATTCTTGAAACCCCCAATCTTACTAAGTAAAGAAAAATAAATAAATAAATAAATAAAATTAAAATAATTATTCGCCCTTGGACGGATTCGAACCGCCAACCCCATGATTAACAGCCATATACGCTATCCAATTGCGCTACAAGGGCATCGAAGATTTTTGAATTATTGCAATACTTATCTACATCAAACTCGATTCTTGCTCCTATATATTTTACCATTACATAATTTTAACAAATTTACATCGAATTTGTAAGATTTTAACACTTTGATGACATACACCTCAAGAAATATTCATAATTAAACAAAAAAATAATCTTATCAATAACTGGAAATTTCACATTTAAAACACATATTTTCGTGATTGTACACATAAAAATAACAGTTTACAAACCAATTTCCACAATTTTATCACATTCGAACTTAATTTTTACACACAAAACATTATTTAATCATATTCTATACTTTATGATTCAGTGAAATTCGGACTAGTCTAGGTTATTCTGCTCATATTATTAATCAAATTGCCTTATGTTTCACCTTGCATTTCGGAGATTTTCGAATTATCATCCATCAAGTTGCGTAAAACATAAATACTATCTTTATAGTTTAATGATACATAGTATACATGACTAGCCTGAGTTATTCTATCCCTATTATTAACCAAATTATCATATGTTTCATCTTACACATCGAAGATTTCTGAATTTTCATCCATCAAGTTGCTTAAAATATTAATACTACGTTTATAGTTCTAATGATGCATAGCATACATGAATGCAATCTTTAATTTTAACATTTCACATTTCAAACAACCTATTTCAAAGCCAAACTATATGAATTTTTACTACAACGCTTATCACAGAACAATTTACGCTTCACACTTGTCTAATAATTATTAGATATGTATTCCTCAGAAATATTACTACCATATGAATAAGTGAAGAAAATGTAATATATATACATATATATATATATATATATATATATTAAATAACCTCATACACGAAAAGTATCACAGAAGGAAAATACTAATAATCAATTAAAATAATTAACTATTACATAAAATTCCATCTATTACATATAAAACTTCAACTGATGAATGAAAAATATGCAAATTAGCAAAATAAAATTTACAAAAGTAAGAAAAAATACAAGTTATTGAAAATTTAATTAAAAAAAAAAAGGCTTTTGAAAATTGCAAGTTTAACTCCTACCTTAAATGTCATTACCACTATCTCTTCGCAGAATATAATAATCTATGGTTTGCTATAACATAATTTCTTGATAACATTTATTACACTACTGATTTGTACGCATGCGTGAGTTGTCACATGATCAAAACGTTTGAGAATAATATAAATTTTCGAAAAGCAACGCAGCATTTCTCATTTCAACTGTTAGACTTAAGGGAGAAGATAACTTTAGTGCACAACTCTGATAAATTTCCAGATTTTAATTCAAGTGGGGAATCGATTTCTTTGTTAGTGAATAAAGTAAGTTTTAGTATATCATTGCAATATATAATAATAAAAATAAACAATGAATAAATTATTATTTATATATTAAACCTTTTCTAAGTATATAAATATATTTCTTTTATTGTACAGATGTTGCAGCAAGATGAATCAAAACAGCAGCAATCCTCTTTATCAGAAATGGATGATCTGAATGATTCGCTCTTAGCACATGTAGAGTTAAAGAATAATAAATATGTAAGTACTTAGATATGAAATACTATTATTCATATATGAAACGTAATTAAATTTGAAATCAAATATTTTGTTGTTTGTTATTTAACATATGTTTTTTATCCATATCATTGAAGAGAATTCTAATTGTTTACATTTATTTCTCTCACAGATGTGTTCTATTTGCTACAAACAATTTTTAAGTAAATGGAATTTAAAAGAACATACACAGATCCATACAGATGAAAAACCCTATACTTGTGAAGATTGCCAAAAGCCGTTTTCAAGAAAATATGAATCAAAAATGCATACTACATCATATAGTCTATCACCAGCTGTATGTAAACTTTGTGAAGATATTCAAGAAATAACCAGACGTTTGAAGAATTTAACAATCAAGGGAGAGATTTAGACTATGTACTCAACCTATTTGCATAAGAGTTACCACAATATCCCAAAATTGAAATTTCGAAGGCACACAGTGTAAAGAAATTTTTGTTACCCATGATTCTCGTAACCACCATGAATTTGGATATTATTCATAATGTATTCCTTAAATTGTTATAATAAATATTCTTTTATCTGCTCTTATCGACGTGTTTATTTATATCTCCTAACATTTTAAACGAAAAACGCTTTCCCATCTTAAAAAATTTCATAAGAACACATAAAAATTAACAGATGAATGAAAAAATATGCATGTTCACAAAGTTTTCTAGATATATTTACAAAAATGTTTACAAAATAAAAAATTTGCAAGAGTAAAAGACAAAATTCACAAAATTAAAAAAAAAATACAACATAACATTTTTTTCTTCTTACAAATGTGAGTTTTTAGAAAAGTAGGAAAAAAAATACACTTAGATTTTTTTTTTTTCAAAAGTGAAAAAAAATATTTTTACAAAAATATTTTTACAAAAAATATTTTTACAAAAAATTTTTTTTACAAAAAATATTTTTACAAAAAATTTTTTTACAAAAAATTTTTTTTTTACAAAAAATTTTTTTACAAAAAATATTTTTACAAAAAAAATTATAACATAAAAAAAAATAAAAAAAATTTACAAAATTTGTGAAAAAAAATTGCAAAAAAGTTTGAAAAAAATTTACAAAAAAGTTATGAAAAAGTTTCAAAAAATGATATTTTAAATATAGTGTATAATGGTTGGTCAACCATTATAATACTATTTTGTAAATTTTGTAAATTTTTTTTATTATTTTTTTATGTTATAATTTTTTTGTAAAAATATTTTTTGTAAAAAAATTTTTTGTAAAAAAAAATTTTTTTGTAAAAAAATTTTTTGTAAAAATATTTTTTGTAAAAAAAATTTTTTGTAAAAATATTTTTTGTAAAAATATTTTTGTAAAAATATATTTTTTTTTCACTTTTGAAAAAAAAAAATCTAAGTGTATTTTTTTTTCCTACTTTTCTAAAAACTCACATTTGTAAGAAGAAAAAAATGTTATGTTGTATTTTTTTTTTAATTTTGTGAATTTTGTCTTTTACTCTTGCAAATTTTTTATTTTGTAAACATTTTTGTAAATATATCTAGAAAACTTTGTGAACATGCATATTTTTTCATTCATCTGTTAATTTTTATGTGTTCTTATGAAATTTTTTAAGATGGGAAAGCGTTTTTCGTTTAAAATGTTAGGAGATATAAATAAACACGTCGATAAGTGCAGATAAAAGAATATTTATTATAACAATTTAAGGAATACATTATGAATAATATCCAAATTCATGGTGGTTACGAGAATCATGGGTAACAAAAATTTCTTTACACTGTGTGCCTTCGAAATTTCAATTTTGGGATATTGTGGTAACTCTTATGCAAATAGGTTGAGTACATAGTCTAAATCTCTCCCTTGATTGTTAAATTCTTCAAACGTCTGGTTATTTCTTGAATATCTTCACAAAGTTTACATACAGCTGGTGATAGACTATATGATGTAGTATGCATTTTTGATTCATATTTTCTTGAAAACGGCTTTTGGCAATCTTCACAAGTATAGGGTTTTTCATCTGTATGGATCTGTGTATGTTCTTTTAAATTCCATTTACTTAAAAATTGTTTGTAGCAAATAGAACACATCTGTGAGAGAAATAAATGTAAACAATTAGAATTCTCTTCAATGATATGGATAAAAAACATATGTTAAATTACAAACAATAAAATATTTGATTTCAAATTTAATTACGTTTCATATATGAATAATAGTATTTCATATCTAAGTACTTACATATTTATTATTCTTTAACTCTACATGTGCTAAGAGCGAATCATTCAGATCATCCATTTCTGATAAAGAGGATTGCTGCTGTTTTGATTCATCTTGCTGCAACATCTGTACAATAAAAGAAATATATTTATATACTTAGAAAAGGTTTAATATATAAATAATAATTTATTCATTGTTTATTTTTATTATTATATATTGCAATGATATACTAAAACTTACTTTATTCACTAACAAAGAAATCGATTCCCCACTTGAATTAAAATCTGGAAATTTATCAGAGTTGTGCACTAAAGTTATCTTCTCCCTTAAGTCTAACAGTTGAAATGAGAAATGCTGCGTTGCTTTTCGAAAATTTATATTATTCTCAAACGTTTTGATCATGTGACAACTCACGCATGCGTACAAATCAGTAGTGTAATAAATGTTATCAAGAAATTCTGTTATAGCAAACCATAGATTATTATATTCTGCGAAGAGATAGTGGTAATGACATTTAAGGTAGGAGTTAAACTTGCAATTTTCAAAAGCCTTTTTTTTTTTAAATTAAATTTTCAATAACTTGTATTTTTTCTTACTTTTGTAAATTTTATTTTGCTAATTTGCATATTTTTCATTCATCAGTTGAAGTTTTATATGTAATAGATGGAATTTTATGTAATAGTTAATTATTTTAATTGATTATTAGTATTTTCCTTCTGTGATACTTTTCGTGTATGAGGTTATTTAATATATATATATATATATATATATATATATATATATATATTACATTTTCTTCACTTATTCATATGGTAGTAATATTTCTGAGGAATACATATCTAATAATTATTAGACAAGTGTGAAGCGTAAATTGTTCTGTGATAAGCGTTGTAGTAAAAATTCATATAATTTGGCTTTGAAATAGGTTGTTTGAAATGTGAAATGTTAAAATTAAAGATTGCATTCATGTATGCTATGCATCATTAGAACTATAAACGTAGTATTAATATTTTAAGCAACTTGATGGATGAAAATTCAGAAATCTTCGATGTGTAAGATGAAACATATGATAATTTGGTTAATAATATGGATAGAATAACTCAGGCTAGTCATGTATACTATGTATCATTAAACTATAAAGATAGTATTTATGTTTTACGCAACTTGATGGATGATAATTCGAAAATCTCCGAAATGCAAGGTGAAACATAAGGCAATTTGATTAATAATATGAGCAGAATAACCTAGACTAGTCCGAATTTCACTGAATCATAAAGTATAGAATATGATTAAATAATGTTTTGTGTGTAAAAATTAAGTTCGAATGTGATAAAATTGTGGAAATTGGTTTGTAAACTGTTATTTTTATGTGTACAATCACGAAAATATGTGTTTTAAATGTGAAATTTCCAGTTATTGATAAGATTATTTTTTTGTTTAATTATGAATATTTCTTGAGGTGTATGTCATCAAAGTGTTAAAATCTTACAAATTCGATGTAAATTTGTTAAAATTATGTAATGGTAAAATATATAGGAGCAAGAATCGAGTTTGATGTAGATAAGTATTGCAATAATTCAAAAATCTTCGATGCCCTTGTAGCGCAATTGGATAGCGTATATGGCTGTTAATCATGGGGTTGGCGGTTCGAATCCGTCCAAGGGCGAATAATTATTTTAATTTTATTTATTTATTTATTTATTTTTCTTTACTTAGTAAGATTGGGGGTTTCAAGAATTCATTTGTTTTTCATTTTGAGGGAAAGTTATGCACTAAGCAATTATTTAATAACTTTATTTTTATTATTATTATGTTTAAGTTTTAATGTGTTGCTAATTCCCAATGCTATAAAATTATAGGAGGTGCTCTTGTTTTTTAACTCATAGGATTAGTTTAAAAAGTGAAAATCGGTGAATTTCGTTAAATCTGAAAGTACTGGATTTGATTAAATAATGCTTTGTGTATAAAAATTAAGCTTGAATGTAGAAAAATTTAGTTAAATGTAATAAAAATAAGGATATTAGTTTGTAAACTCGTATTTTTATGCACATTCATGAAAATATTTTTAAAATGTGTAATTTTCAGTTATTGATTAGATTAAAATTAATTTATTTTGTTTAGTAATGAGTATTTCTTAAAGTGTGTATCGTTGAAAAGTTAAAATTCTACATAGGTAGCATCTATAAGGAGGATAAAATCTCAAACTAGTGTACAAGTTAATCAAATTCGTTTAAATTTGTCTTTTATCATTAAAGAATAATATTTTCCCTAGTTATTTGTTCAATTATTAAAATTCATTAAGGTAATGATTTTTCAAAAACTGAAATAAATGTTTAAATTTCCCTTTTAAGTTGAAATCCTCGTATCTTTCCTCTTTTATGCTGATATTCTGATCTTTTTCCTTAAAAATTGATATTTTCCATTGTTTTTACTTAATTATTAATATTCATTAAGATGCTGTTCATTCAAAATTCGGATATATGTACAAAATCTCGAATGTGTCAATGATTAAATGAACTCATAAAACAATTTTACTCATTTGCAGTTTCCAACTAGTGTAAGAGTCAATCAAATTCGTTTAAATTTGTCTTCTTTCATTAAAATATAATATTTTCCTTTGTTATTTTTTCACTTATAAAAATTCATTAAGGTTATGGTTGTTCAAAACTAAAATAAATGTTTACATCTTTCATGTAACAGTTGTAAAGAATTCAGTCTCTTTTTACTTAAAAACTGATATTTTCCTTGAACGGAAACATTTTCTGTTATGCTTTGTAGTTTACCAGGTGCAATAAACATGAACTAAAAAATTGGTTCGAATATGACGTCAGAGAGGGTTTGTGGTCCCTTCCCAAGTTTGAAGAATGCTAGGGGTAGCGTGCAGTGAATGTGATCTGGAATTATTATCTTATTACTAGCCCTATCGAAAAAATTCTGTTGAATCTGTTAAAATTAAGGAAATTAGATTGAATATAATTTGGGGTATAGTCGTGTAACGAATTAAATATTACATAACTAACGTCTAAAAAAGGATGATAAAATCTCAAAGTAGTGTAAATGTTAACCGAATTCGTTTAAATGTGTCTTTTTCATAAAAAAGAAATATTAGTATAATAATCCATTGTTCTGCTTAATTATTAATAATCATTAAGATAATGATTGTTCAAAACTAAAATATAAGTTTATATCTTTCATTTAACAGTTGAGAAGAAGCATAAAAATTGATATTTTTTTTTTTTGGATGTAAACATTTTTCCGATATACTTTTGTGACGTCAGAACTCTATTGTTGTGTTCCCCCAAGCTTAAGGAATGTGAGCGGTTGACGATAGTGAATAGGGGTTGAAATTATTTTTTCTTATACCAGACTTGTTGAAAATATTCTGTTGAATCTTCTAAAAATTAAGGAAATTAGCTTGTAAACTCATTTTTATATGTACAATCATGAAAATATATATATATTTATATTTTAAATGATAAATTTTCAGTTATTGATTAAGCTGAAAGAATTTATTTTGATTAATTAATATATGTCTTAGGACGTATTTGTCTAAGGTTTTAAATCTTACATAACTAGTGTTTAAATGTCTGTTAAAATCACAAATTAGTATAAAAGTTAATAAAATTCATCTTTTTATTCCATATTAACTTTTGTTATTTGTTCAGTTAATCAAAATTAATTAAGGTGAGGGTTGTTCTCAAACTGAAATGTATGTTTAAATTTCCATTTTAAGACGATATTCTCATTTTATGGTTGGAAAAAAAAAAAAAAAATCTGCTTTTTCCATTAAAATTTATATTTTTTTGTTATTTTGCATAATTAATAATACTCATTAAGGTAAAGATTGTTCAAAATTCAAATATATGTTTAACTTTCTCAATTTAAGTTGATATTCTGATCTTGTAGTTGAAAATAATCTACAGAAATCGGCTTTTTTCCTTTAAAATTGTTATTTTTCATTGTTTTGCTTAATTAACAATACTCATTAAGGTAAAGATTGTTCACAATTCAAATATATGTTTAATTTTCTCAATTTAAGTTGATATTCTGATCTTGTAGTTGAAAATAATCTACAGAAATCGGCTTTTTTCCTTTAAAATTGTTATTTTCCATTGTTTTGCTTAATTAATGATACTCTTTAAGAGGTTGATTATACAAATATAAATTTAATAATCATCATTCAATAGTACGATAATCTTCTCCATTTAACCATATCTTATATAGTGTAAATCAATCTTTTTCATTAAAAAGCAATATTTTCCACTGTTTTGCTTAATTAATAATACTCATTAAGGCAAAGATTGTTCAAAATTCAAATATACGCGTTTAACTTTCACCATTTGAAAGTATATTCTGATCTTGTACTTGAAAAAATTCAGCTTTTTCATTACAAATTGATATTTTCCATTGTTTTGCTTAATTAATAATACTGATTAAGGTAAAAGTTGTTCAAAATTCAAATGTAAATTTAATCTTCGTCTTACAGTATGATAATCTAGTCGATCTAACGTTCAACTCTCATGTTATAGCAGAAAAATACTCTAAAAACGCCATTTTCCCCGCTAGGGGGCGGTGGCGGAGGGGGTACCAGAGGCGATGTCGCAGGGGGGACGGTAGGGGGTGTGGACCGGAGGGGGGACGGTGTTGGAGGGGGTGCGGGGCCGGAGGCGGGACGGGAGGCGGGACGGTCCCGCCGTCCCGCCTCCTGTCCCAGAACTGTCCTTTTCCTACTACTGTTAAATTATATTTAGGCTACAATAAGGTTACTGTTGTGTTTCAATTAGGTTACGGTTACTTTATAATTAGGCTACCCTTAGGTTACGGTTACGTTACACTTAGGTTACGTTTAGATTACGGTTAAATAACTGTTAGGTTATAATTAGGTTACGTTTAGGAGATAATTAAAATACGCTTAGGTTACAGCTTGGTCATGTTAATGTTATGTTACAGTTACATTACAGTTATCATACGATTAGGTTATAACTAGGTAAACGTTAGTTACAGTTAGATTACGGTTACGTCCCAGTTAGGTTACATTTAGGCTACAATTAGGTTACTGTTAGGTTTCATTTAGGTTACGGTTATGTTACACTTAGGTTACGTTTAGGTTACAGATAGGTTATAGCTACGTTACAGTTTGGTTAGGTTACTGTTACGCTAGAGTTAGTTTATACTTAGGTTATAATTAGGTTAAGATCAGGTTACAGTTACGTTACAGTTAAGTCGGATGAATGTCCTGTCAGATGAATGTCCATGTCGAATAATTGTCCTCTGTCGGCTAAATATCTTGTCGGCTAACTGTCGCTGTCGACTAATTGTCATGTCGGCTAAACATCCTGTCGTCTAATTGCTGTCTGCTAAATGTTTCGTCGGCTAAATGACATTGTAGCATATAAATAAATAGTGGTATGCCAAAAAACTGGATGCATGGCCGTCCATGGATAGCAATTCTTAGGCTAATGTTAGCCTTAGAAGTGTGATTTCAATAATTTTCAGCGTATTTATTTCTGAATTAAATTTCAGCTCAGTATGTGGCGTGTATAAAAATTTGTAAGGAACATACAGACCTTCACAAAACAATTGAAGTACGTTTCCGTCTATTGTTAGGAATTAATAAATGTGTATTTTCAAATGTGTTATGTTTTTCTAACTGAACTAAAAATGTAGGAAAGGGTTCATAATCCATACTTGGCACATGGTTTTCCTTTCTTGTTTTATTTATTGTCAATAATTCATCTTCTTATGTTTTTGTATTTCTTAGTTGCAATAATCATGATTTTAGGGTTCCGTACTTAAAAAGTATAAACGGAATCATTATAAGATCACTCCTGTGTCTGTCTGTCTGTCACAGCCATTTTACTCGTAAACTACGTAACGTCGAAAGTTCAAATTGGGGGATGTAATAAAGACTATTGACCCACATATTTACAGATTATTAGACATTTACAAATATATGTGGGGGAAAACGTAGAAAGGCTAATTAGGTTATTTGAAAAAGAAATATATTTCCTTTGTATATCGTGTGGGGTATCGGTTAAAAAATTAAGTAACGCCGAACTCAAAAATACATTTCTTTTAATTTTAGATATTATAATTTCAGAGATATCGTCGAAAATGTAGTGCAAAAATATGTCCCCCCCCCCTTCTGTTTCCGAATCTACTAAAACTAAAATTATGAAAAAAATTAGAGGTAGTAGAGGTTAATTTAATACTTGCAGGGAAATTATAGCGATTGCCCAAGGTGGCATAGTTTTTCATAAAAGCGCATTTTTCTGTTACATACAGATTTCTATTTGCGGGCATTCAGCAAAGGTATCGAAGAGCGCTAAAGGTGCCCATCGTATCAAAAGTATAAAAGCATTTTTTATAATGATTTTCGAAAAAAAAATCGTTGGTAATTCGCCGAGATATTAAGACTCATGTCCCTGCCGACGAAGACAATAAGGAGCTAATGCTAATCCTATGGGGAGGAAAAAGTAAAGAAAGGTGCGATGTAGAGACGGATCTCGGCTATACAATGCCAAAAAAAATTTTTTTTAAATATCGAAATGCAAAAGAGATATTAGAAAAATCCTTCCCCATAAGATTAGCATTAGCTCGTGAGTGCCTTCGCTGGCAGGGGCAAGAGCCTTAACCCTTAAAGACACGGTTGGTTTGGACATACATAATGGCAGAGGCGGCGTACTCTATATACCATCGGTTTTTAAATACTAGATAACAACTTTTAATGATATATTTGTGTAATGCAATACCCAGTAGCAGCATAAAAGCAGTAAATATCAAATTGTTAAAAACAGACCAATTTAATTAGAATTAATCGCATAAACACTATGGGATTCGCGACTAGTTTGTGTTGAGTGGATCTCTCAATACGCCGCCCGTGTCTTTAAATGATAATTAAAGACCTATTTGAAAAAAACGCGGCACGGACAAAGTCGAGTTGCATCTTTGCGACCTCCTTTCGAAGCGCGCTTAGTACAATGCCAAGTTTAAACTTTGAACAAGAATTTTCTTTCAGCTACACTGTAAAAAGAAAAATATTACTATGTGGAATTTAGTTTTATGAAATGCCATATGAAATTTAAACATGCAGTACTTTTATTGTCAGTACCGAATTAAGTTCATCATATGCAGATTAAGATAAGTTTAAAAAAGAGTTATACAAAATAGCAATATTTAATTTTATTTCGGCTTCATATCTCTTTGAACATTTGTTGTATACTCATTCATACTTTTCTAATATATTCAGCTATACCGCCTTCTACGTTGTATAGGTTTTTACAAAGTTTCATTATTCTTTTAAATAATACAGTTAATAATTCATAAATTTATTGTACGTAACCCCCTGAATGCGAGTAATACTCGTACTTGACCGTTTATTTTATATACAAGATATATGCATTGGTCTGCCAAGTCGTATCTTGGTGGAAACCATCTGCAGAACCTCAATTTAGTGGTTGATCTGCAGGTTTACCATTGTGTTTTCATGCACCCAAACTTCAATGTTTTCATACATTTGGGTGCAGGAAAATACAATGATAAACCAATCGATCAAATACTAAACTCCGGTCTGCAGGTGTTTTCTATCAAGATATGACTTGGCAGACCATTTGCATTTTAATATGCTAATTGAGTTCTATCTAATCCTAAAATTTCAGTCTTCAACTTGATGAGCTGATGGTCTGTGCAATTGCCACCCGTCGAGCAAATCCCTTCCTGTGAAATCTTGTATCACTCTTTAGGAATCTGTGGACAGGCACAAAAACATCCTATCTGTGATTTTATACCTAGATTGTGTATAAAAACCTTTTTTAATTCATCACTCTGAATTTGGAGTTTTTTGTAACAAATACAGTTGTAGTTTTTTTTTTCTACAATTGTTTGAGAAAGACTTTGTTTTTATTTTCTCTGAAAACTTCTTGGATTTTTCATTACATTGATATGCAATTCTGATAATGAGTTTCTTAGAATTCCATTTCAAAGCAATATTTCGAATTTCTTCCAATTTTACCGAAGCATTCTTTTTCATTATCAGAAGTCAGAGAAAATAAATTTATTTTTCTCTGCATCTTTATCTTTAGATTAAGTTATAATTTTATTTTCCCCACATTGCTGATAGAGATTTTTTTTTTTACCTTGTCAGTTGCAAGCTTACAGTCAAATATCTCCAGACGTTCTCCATCTTCTTCCTTTACTTCCAAGTTAAGGAGGAGTTGCCGTAATATCGTAATGTGTCCTATATCGGAATTTGGTAAATTAGCAGTACTTTTAGTTTATAGTCTTTACTTGAACTTGCCGATCATGACAGTGTTAAGCTATCATTCGTTGTTGCTAAGAAACTGTTTTTATTAGTTTATAAATTAGTTTGGTAAATTAGCAGTTTTATGAAGCTAAAACTTTAGCACGACTCAATTTCTACAAAACATGTCGATATTTTTAAAACAACGTTATTCTACATTATTCAAAAACCAGATTTACGCATAGTTTTTATTTTCAGATTATATTCGTAATTCATGGAATATAAGGAATAATAACAATGTTAATGATTATTTAGACTACATTGATGACTACATCGAAGAGGCATTTTAATCAAAGCAAAAGTCAGTTCCTACCCACAGAAGATTTTTTTTCGCATTCAGTGAGACAAGAAAATTGTTTATTAATAGATGTTACTCAGAAAATACAGCATTAATTTGAAGAAATACTGTTTATAATTAAGTGAATTAAATCAAGCAATCCGCTAGAAGCAGCTTCAAATAATCAACGATTAGACATTGTTTTCCAACAAGACTGCAAGACCACATGTATCTAGCCCACTTCAGACACAAACTGATATAATTGAGATGAAATGTTAATGTTTCAATCCAAGAACCATTCTCCAAAACTTGCATCGTCGAATGACCGTTTATTTAGATCACTTCAAAACATTTTGAGGATAAGATATTTTATTTTTTGGAAGATTTGAGAAAATACATCGATTCTTTAGCCAGATGAGCGCTAATTATGTAACTGCTAGGAATTGAAATTTTCACGAAATACATTTTCTTTAATTTCCATCAACAATATGCGACAAACTTTTGCATCAGTCTCAAAAATCGGAATTTGGTAATGGATTCTTCTCTGGTCTTTTTCTATAAATTTTAATAACACTCCATCTTTACTTTCAATTTACATTGGTATCCTGTTAAAGATTGCGTTACTTAAAGTTTTTATTTCATGTTGTATTTGTAATGGCACATTCTTTCGTTTACTACAATTCATTATTCAATGACACAGTTTTATAAAATGAGTAGAGAGGAAATTAAGGCTAACAAAGCAACAGTTAGTAAATTTGTCATTAGCTTTTCAAGAATTATAGGAGAAGGATAATACCGTCATCAACAAGTCTATCACTGTGAAAGTCTGCGTTATTTACGTAGAAAATGTCAGTAGGACATTTTTAACAAACTGATAAAAACATTTTATGGGCACCAATGAATGATAGCTTAACATTGTCTTGATCGGCAAGTTCAAGTAGAGGCTGCAAAGTAAAACCGGGAACAAGAAATTTCTATCCGAGGAGACCTCTACTTTAAAATTTTTAGACAACAAAGACTTAGAAACTGATACAATCAATTATGACTGGTATTCAATCATAGAGTCTTGCTTATAGAAAAAGTTTCAGGCCGAAATGTGCTGGATCGAACCGTAGCTTCAGACTTCACGAGGATGAAGTAGGCATACTTCTAATACAAATTTTTAAATTTTTTTTTATCCTATTTAATAACTTCAGTTAATTAAGACAATAATAAAATTTTTAAATAAGTGTTAGAAATTTGCCTGATTTGACTCCGTTAGATCATCGCTTATAGATCGAATTTGGCAAACTCAAAAGTGGAGGTTCTATTATGATTTTATCAGATACTAGCAAACCCCGCGACTTTGCTCGCGTAATATTTGAAATATGCCAAGTAATATTTATATGTAATTTTTATTAAAAAGTACTAAATAAATTTTTATTTTATTAAAAAGTAATATGTTATTTTATTAAAAGGTACTTATTACTTTTAGGAATAATTCAAAAACATTACTGTTTACTATTTACAATACTATTCAAATACAATTACTATTACTATATACAAATACTATTTAAATACAATTACTATATACAAATACTATATACAATTACTATTTAAAACACAGTTTGACTAAATATCATTATTACACTGCATTAGGCAGAAATGAGGCTTAAATTAATAAAACGAAATATAACTAAAAAAATGATAATTTAGAAAATATTTTGAAACTTTTATGCTCAATTAATACGCTCATTTCAGTATTCATTTGAAGTTTTGAATTTTTTAGAAACCATCTTCTTACATCTTAAAATTAACTATCATGTCAAATTCCAAGTCCTACCACCTCTCTCAAGATAAAGGGCTATATTGAAATAGGAACTGTCACCATTAATTTGCCAAAATTAATTTTGAAATCGGTTTTTTTCCTAATATTCCACAGAAACGTAATTTAGAAAGCTTTTAAAGGCCTTTTTTAGAACGTTTGTTTTTCCTGTGAACCCCAAGTGGTAGAATCATCGGCATAAAATATAGCCTGTGTAGAATCAGAGACTGTTACCATTGATTCGAAACTATTATTACTTTTATAATCGGTTTATATTCTCTGAAATTGCATAGAAATCGTAATTTAGGACTTTTTTCGAACGCTTTTCGCACCTCCCCTTCCCTTCACCCCTTTTTAATTCGAATTTATTTTCGACAGTCCTTCGAGGGCATTTATATTTTATAAGTAACTGCCATGAAATATTTAAAGTTTCTAGCCCTTTCAGTATCACAGAAATCGCAATTTAGAAATTTTTCAGCTCCTGCAACCCTCTGGTGGTACTGGCACAGACATAAATTATACCTTATTTTTGAGCAGTTTCTATCACCAACAATTTGTCATCATTATTTTTTTAATCGGTTTGGTATTTTATAAGTTTGCTTAAAAATTGTAATTTATAACGCTTTTCGCTCACTTCATCTTTTTAAATTTGGAATTTTCTTTCGACTGTTCTTAGAAATCAGTTGCATCTTGTAAGTAAATACCATGCCATATTTCAATGTGTTAGACCCCTCAGTTGTGCAAAAAACGCAAATTAGAACATGTTTTGTTTTTGCAACCCTCAGATGTTAGTGACAGCAACATAAAATATAACCTATATTATAGCAGGGACTGTCACCATTGATTTGCAACCATTACTTTTGAAATAGCTTTGGTATTTCCAGAGATTGAGTAGAAAACGCAATTTACAACGTTTTCAGAACGCTTTCGCGCATTTTCACCCCTTTTTAAGCTTCCAATTTTTTCGAAACTGTTCTTAAAGATCATTTATATCTAATAAATATGTACCTTGCCTAATTTTAAGTTGCTAGCCACTACCGATCACAAAAATCGAAATTTAGAACGCTTTTTTGCTCCTGCAACGTCTAGGTGATAGTGATACCGACATAAAATAGCGTCTATGTAAGAGCAGAGGCTGTCAGCATCAATTTCCTACCATTACGTTTGAAATCAGTTTGATTCTTCCTGAGATATTGCTGACAAATCGGCATTTAGAACGTTTTTAGAACGCTTTTCGCGCATTTTGCTCCTGCATCTCCTCTGGAGTAGTGGAAACAGATATAAAATATAGCCTATCATGGAGAAAGATCTGTCACCTTCATTTGTACACCATTATATTTGAAATCGGTTCAGTACTTCCTGAGATTGCATAGAAATCGCAATTTAGAAAGGTTTTTACAACGCTTTTTGTGCATTTTGACCCACTTTAAAATTTTGTTTTTTTTAGGAAATGTCCTTAGAGACCATTGATATCTTATAACTAACTACCATTCCAAATTTCACGATTCTAGGCCCTTCCGTAACGCAAAAACCGCAATTTAGAACGTCTTTCTCCTGCATCCCCTTTCGGGTAGTGGCACCGACATAAAACATAGCCCATGTTGGAGCAAGGGCTGTCACCATCATTTTGACGCCATTATTTTTTAGATCGGTTTGGTATTTCCTTAGATTGTGTAGAAACCCCCATTTAGAACGTTTTTTAGAACGCTTTTCACGCATTTTCACAATTTCAAATTTCGAATTGTTTAAGAACTGTTCTTAAAAATCCTTTATATCTAATAAGTAGTTAATATTTCAAATTTCATATTTCTAGGCCCTTCAGTAACGCAAAAATCGCATTTTTAGAACGTTTTTTGCTCCTGCACCCCCTTTGGTGTAGAGGCACCGACATAAAGCATAGCCTATCTTGGAGCAAGGGTTGTCACCATCATTTTGACACCAGTATTTTTTAAATTGGTTTGTTATTTCCTGAGATTGTGTAAAAACTACCATTTAGAACGTTTTTTAGAACGTTTTTTGCTCCTACACCCCCTTTGGTTTAGTGGCACCAACATAAAACATAGCCAATCTTGCAGAAAGGGTTGTCACCATCATTTTGACACCAATATTTTTTAAATCGGTTTGGTATTTCCTGAGATTGTGTAAAAACTACCATTTAGAACGTTTTTTAGAACGCTTTTTGTGCATTTTCATCCCTTTTAAATTTCAAATTGTTTAAGAACTGTTCTTAGACATCATTTATATCTTATAAGTAACTAATATTCCAAATTTCATATTTTTAGGCCCTTCAGTAACGCAAAAATCGCATTTTTAGAACGTTTTTTGCTCCTGCATCCCCTTTGAGGTAGTGGCACTGACATAAAATATAACCTATGTTCTAAGTTGGACTAACACCATCATTTTGATACCATTACTTTTGAAATCGATTCGGTAGCTCCAGAGATTACCTCTAACAAACAAACAAACTTTACTTCTTTATAATATTAGTATAGATATACTTTGCAATAAAATGCTGATTTGGGTGGACTTTCTGCTGAAAATTCCTTCATGAAAACATTTCATTTATTAACATAATCAAATTAAACCTCGTGAAATCGATCTCCTTCTTCACCCCCCCCCCCTTTCTTTATCATTTTATGAGTTTCTCCATCTTCACTGTTCGTTTTTTTTTTCAAAAGAAGGCAGATGGCCCACTGTCTTTAGTAATGTGGACTATGGTGATTTCAAGTTAAGTTAGAAAACTTAACCAATCTGCTGATTTTCGCCAACGTCTTATAACGGTGGATGAAACATGAAACCGCCATTATTCACTAGCGATGAAACAGCAATCTAAACAATGTGAAAGAGCAGCTGAAATTGCGCCAAAGAAAGTGAAAACGGTTCCATCTGCTGGAAAAGCCATGGATGCGGTTTTCGGAATTCACAAAGTGTGGTGACCATAGACCACCGGCAAAAAGGTAGAATCGTCACCGGACAGTGTTATGCATTTCTACGGGACCAATTAAAGAGTGCTTATTCCGACAAAACGTCCATACCTGATTAAAAAAAAAGTGTTCTTTAACACATTCGTTAACACATGCCTGTAGTTTTCGCTACGAAAGTCAATGACCTACGCTCTGTAGTGCTTCCACATGCACCGGATTTTGCTCCCAGCGATTATTTCCTTTTCTCAAGCCTGAAGAAATGGCTCGGTAGTCGGAAATTCACTTCAAAATATGGGGGTAAAGCAGAGACCACCACTTCATTTCCAAAGATAGATAAGGCTTATTATACTGAAGATAATAAAAAGTCGGAAACTCGTTGGTTTAAATTTTATAAGTTGTAAGGAACTACGTTAAAAAAATGAAATATTGTCAAAATTTTTCTATTTTCTTTGTTGGGCTGATAACCTTTCGAAACACACTCGTATTGACATCAAATTTTATTTTCCCTCCAAAGAAAAAGGCAGAGTTCATGAAAAATGCGGGTCCTAGTTGTAATTAAAATTCGACCCCCTCATGCTGAGAACATGACACTATAAAACTTGGTAAGACGGAAACATAAACAATAGGTGCGAAATACCTTTTTAGATGGGTTATTTGCGTCTTTGCAGATACAACTGCCGGGTATTTTTAGGGGAATAATGAGAATTCCGTTAAACCAGGGTTCCGTTACAGCTACGTATCAGAAAATAAATTTGTTAGCTAGCAGACATTTATAAAATGCAATATTTTACCATACAGTCTCCTTATTTTCAGTTTAACATTATTATAGTTAATGATAAATTTTCGCGTTTCCTTACCGTTACAAAAAATATCTTTAGGTTACCTTTGAGAACACACACAACACTGTAAAAAAAAAAAAAAAAAAAGACTAAAGTACGGAAATACTACTGGCAATCTAGATGCCAGTACTATTTCCTTATTTTAAAGGAAATATTTTACGGTAAATTACACAAAATTTTCCGTTTTTTCTGGAATTTAACGGATTTTTTCTGTAAATTAAAGGGTAAAAGTTCCGTTAAAATACGAAAATAGTACTATCGTCTAGATTGCCAGTAGTATCTCCGTAATTTAGTCTTTTTTTTTTTTTACAGTGTAGTAACGGGGAAAAATGTAAGCGCTAATGTTAAGTCTATGGGAGCGTTATTTTCAAATATCTCGCATCCTTTTTAATATTTTAAAATGAAATTTTTTGCATAGGATAGCTGAGAACGATCTACAACCGGACTGTTTTTGACTTTTTTGATTTTGGTTAGAGATATTTAAAAAAAAAATTACTTATACTTTCGAAACTTGTGGAATCGGTTCTGAAATTGAAACTATCATAATAAAAGAAAACTATAACTAAAATCGAAAAAGTGAAACCTAGCCTGGTTGTTGATCGCCCTCAGCTATCCATGCAAAAAAAAAATCATTCAAAAATATTAAAATCAAAGCGAAAAATTTGAAAATAACGCCCCCATAGACTTTAAAATTAGCATTTTCATTTCTTCCCGTGAATGGAGCGGGCTCTTAACAAAAAATATGTTACACAGGACAAATTTCGCATTTTCTGCGACTTTTAAAGGTATACTGTCCCCATAAAAATGACAAATATTAAAAATAATAAATATTAATTTTTTTTTAAAGTTTCGAACAAATTGATCAACACTTTTAAAGTTAACAATCTTTAAAACTTACGAATTCTAAGTTCTTGTTAAAACTTAGTAAATTTAAATTGTTCAAATTATGAAAAATTAAAATAATAAAGTCATCAATGTTCTTAGGCATGTTTTAACGGCATGAAAAATATGCTAAAAATTAATATAATAAGAAAATGAGTAATACAGATGAAAATCAACTTTCAGGAATTTCTACCAATTAACGGAAGTGTATTTGCATTCTTTTGTATAGCCCTTACATTAGCAACAAGATTTTATACACGTCACATGTTAAGATAAAATTTATTCCAGTATAAACATGCTTAAAACTACTTAAATCGCACTTCCAGAATTTATCATCCATAGGCGTGCATGCATGTATGCATGCACGCCTATGGATAGCCCTGGATATTCTCTGGATAGCCCTGTATATTATTATATTTAGTTTTTTCTTTCGGAACCGGTTGGAATCCGTTCTGAAATTGAAACTATCCTAATATTATAAAAAAAACTAAAACCAAAATCGAAAAAGTAAAAACTAGCCTGGTTGTTGATCGTCCTCAGCTGTCCAATGCAAAAATCTATTAAAATAAAGCGAGAAATTTGAAATTAACGCCCCCATAGACTTAAAATTAGAGTTTTTATCTCTTCCCGTGTCTGAAGTTGGCTCTTAAAGAAAGATGTGGACAAATTTCGCATTTTCTGCGGCTGTTAAAGGTGTACTTTTTTGTTAAAAATAACAAATATTAAAAGTAATAAATATTAACAATATTCCTTTAAAGTTTCAAACAAGTTGATCAAAACTTTCAAAGTAAACATTCTTTAATACTTACTAACTTTAAGTTTTTGTTAAATCTTAGTAAATTTAAATTGTTCAAATTATTGAAAAATTAAAATGACAAAGTCTTCAATGGATATTCTTAGGCTTGTTTTAACGGCATGAAAAAATGATAAAATTTAATATAATAAGAAAACGATTAATGCAGATTAAAGTAAACTTTCAGCAATTTCTACCAATTAACGCCAGTATATTTGTATTATTTTGTACAGCCCTTGCATTCGAACAAGTTTATATACACGCAACATGTTAAGATCAAAATTATTGCAGTATAAACATGCTTAAAACAACTGAAATCGTACTTCCAGAAATTATCATTCATAGGTGCGCGCATGCATCCAATTCTTTGAATAGCCTTGTATATTATTATATTTATATTTTACAAACACATCTTTCTAAATATAGTTGAGCCTGAAAATGTAGAATTAAATAATAATAAAAAAAAAAATAGCAATTCACTCTCATTCTCAGCAAGTCTTCCTAGTTCTTTTGCGTAGCCCTATACACGGTCTATAGAAATCATATGTATAATCTAGTATTAAAAAAGTATATCATAGGTGAAAACTGACTTTTAGCAATCATCCCTAATAGAGAATACTTCGTATACAGTATTGTATCCAGCAACTTTTATGTGCCCCTGTAAATGAAATAAAATGTGATTCACATCATATTCTAATGTAAGCATCTTGTAGTAAACCTCAGTAACGTATATGAATTTCATCTTGTTTAAAATGTTGAAACAGAACTAAAACACGCCGCGAGCAGTTTTTTCTGTAATAAAACTGAATTCTTTTCTGTGATAGTGTAAATGAATGATAAATGCTTTGCAACCCCTTCAGCAAACATGTTAGTACACCTCATGAATTCATATCCATTTCGCTATGTTTACAACAGAGAAACATTATTAAAATACGCCGTAAAACGTTTTTTCTTCATAGTCGACAATATAAAGAAATGTACTTTTGAATTCCCCTGTACACGAACCTGTGCACTTCAATAAGGTGCATAGATTTTATGTTTAAATTGCTTTACATCATTAAAATACACCGCAAATGATTTTTCCACATAGGCCATAATATAAAAGAATACTTTTGAATGTCCATGTCATGAAGTATAAATTATTACACACTTCAACAACGTATTTCAGTTACATCACAATCCAAGTATATGTACGCTAGTTAGAGTACGGACAGACAAGCAGTCAAGCCCAACTCATAAACATTTTTCAACTATGTTGGAGAGTGCTAAACATCTGAGTACCCGTCCAAAAGTTTTGTGTTGGATATACATATAGAAAATACAGAGGGCGTAGAGAAAAACGCGGGACCTAATAGTAATTAAAATTCGACCCCCTCATGCTAAAAACATGACACTATAAACCTGGTAAGATGAAAACATAAACAATAAGTGCGAAATACCGTTTTAGGTGGGTTTTTTCCGTCTTTGCACATACAATTGCAAGATATTTTTAGGGGAATCTTGAAAATATTCCATTTAAACCAAGATTCCGTTACAATACGTATTGAAAAATAAATTTGCTAGTTGACAGACTTTTATAAAATGCTATATTTTACCTTATAGTCTCATAACTTTTAGTTTTACATTATTATAGTTAATGATAAATTTTCCCGTTTCCTAACAGTTAAAATAATACCTTTACGTTACATGAGAACCCACACTAGTAACGGGGAAAAATATGAAAGCGCTAATGTTAAGTCTATGGGAGCGTTATTTACAAATATCTCGCTTCCTTTTTAAAAATTTAAAATGAATTTTTTTTTTTTTGCATAGGATAGCTGAGGACGCTCTATAACCGGGCTAGTTTTTAGTTTTTCGAATTTGGTTTCAGCTATTTAAAATATATATATATACTTTTACTTTCATAACCGGTTGGAATGCGTTCTGAAATTTAAAATATCCTAATATAAAAAAAAAAAACTGAAACAAAAATCGAAAAGGTAAAAACTAGCCTGGTTGTAGATCACCCTCAGCTATCCTGTGCAAAAAACATCATTCAGTAATATTAAAATCAAAGCGAGAAATTTCAAAATAACGCCCCCATAGACTTAATATTAACCTTTTCCTTTCTTCTCGTGTCTGAAGTGGGCTCTTAAAAAAAGATGTGTTACACAGGACAAATTTCGTTCTCGACTGTTAAAGGTGTACTGTCCCCTTAAAAATAATAAATATTAAAGTAATGAATATTAAAAGTATTTCTTTAAAAATTTGAACAAGTTGATCTACAATTTTAAAGTTAACAATCTTTAAAACTTACCAACTTTAAGTTCTGCTGATTTTTAATTAAAAAACTGTTTTTCGAAATTAAAATGTTAAATTGTCGAATATTTTATACATATACAAGAATAGGAAACTTGAAACCCAGTCTCCTGGCCAGTCCACAAACATGTTCTAGCAAATTCTGACTTCGTACTTTTTTTATTTGCTAACTATTTTAACTTAAAATTACTTTAAAAACAACGCGTCTATTTTTTTTACCGTTTTACTTAATAAACCAATATTGAATTCAGGGGGTAGCACGGGGGGGGGGGACATCCACCTCCCGGAGCGATGATTTGTCCCCCCCGGAAGATTCGATATTTTGCATTTTCAATGGTCAAAAAGTGCAATTTCCCCCTAGAACTCTATTATGCCCCCCCCCCCCGGAGCCTCGGAAATCCCTCCCGGATAAAAGTGACTGAATTCAACACTGTAATAAACTCGGGCTGAAATTTTGTCCCCTAGTAACTTGTACATGTTTTACCTCCCTGTATACGGCTCTAAAATTTTATATATACAAAGTAAATGCGTAATATCCATCGTTATTCATAGAAATATAGAATTTGAAATATTTCATTCTTTCAAGAGTATTTTGTCAAAATTAAACAATAATCGTAGAAAAGAATAAATCCAAAGTATAAATAGGAGTGATCTATTTTACCACGTTACAATAATCCAATCACACCAAAGGAAATATGAAATAATTTCCATTTGCTAAAATGTGTCGGTCTTAGCCAATCAGATTCTTAATAGGGCGGTGTTTTCATGTCCGATATGGGGCGGGCAACATATCATTACGAGGCCGTTTTTGACACATGTTTCATTAAAATCTTTACAAATTTTGCTCAGCCTAATTGTAGTAGAACTATTGAAAGCATATTATTGGAAAGATTAAACTCTATATTTTCGTTGTTATTAAAAATATTTTCCTGAATTTTGCTGATATGAATGTTATAAGACTAAAAAGGACACAACACCTCGAATTTCACTGGATCCTAAATTGACAGGATCCTGAGAATTAAACTACAACGAAAATCGGAAAAGTAGAAAGTAGCCCGTAAACAGATAGTCCTCAGCTATCCTGTGCAAAAAAAATCATTTAAAAATATTAAAAATCAAGCAAGATATTTGAAAATATTGTTGCCATAGACTTATCATTAGCGTTCGAACTTCAAGCCGTGACTAGGGTGGCCTCTTAAATGTGGCAAACAAATATCATTTCCATGAGTGACTAAAGATTTAGAAAATACGCGCCACACTAAAAGCCCGCGTATGTGAATTATCACTCCATCCACAAGGTGGCGCAACTGTGTTAATTTACGACTGATTCCAACATTAAGTTTGTTCGCTTACTTATAACGCTTTGGCGAGTTTCTTTTGTAAATTTTTTCCCCCATCTACCATCGTTCTCCCCTTTTGTGATTTCCAGGGTAGAATGGTGATACGGGAGGGTAGTGAAAGTTTGAAGATGGAGCATCAAAATGATTGGGAATTCCAATGAGACGCTCATAAATGTATTTGAAAAAATGTTGCATTTTCAAATAAATTTACATAGATTTGGAAGAAGATTTTATTTGGCAGTAGACATTTTTTTCCAGAACATCATACAGTTTAGACTCTTCAAGATACTGCAAAGAGAAATGGGTCTTCAGAATTTACATTGAAATTATTCGGTAATTCTACAAATTAATTTGCACAAAAGCTATTATGATTAGCAGGTGAATTTGTAAATGGGTGAGAAATAGGTCAGATACAAAGCCATTACATATTATGCCTGCGCAGATGAATGAAAAAAATCTAGCGAGTTGAAAATATAGCCCACTTATGACTGACTGTATTTTTGCATTCTGGAAAAGAAAAGCAATAAACCAGAAAGTTCACAAAGTGAAATTGCAAAGTATTAATCAAGAGATAAATATACTCCAAATGTGCAGCTTGGGTTTGAAACCACGCTTCTGCAAAGTTAGTGGGGTGAATGGACGGTAGAAAAGGTTCATCTGTCGCTTTAAACAAATGATGGTAATGGTACTTATGAATTACTAGTAGCTGTTTCTTTTCGACGAATTTCTGTTTTGACAATTCACCGCAGCAAAGGAAAGTGGCGCTCATGTGTCCGAACAAAATTTACATGTAGCGCACATAGATAGAAGCGGTTTGGCCAGATAACTATTTATTTTCTTAAGCCGATCTAAATTTAGATTACAGTAACAACGCATAAATTCGTTTGCAGTTTGTTATTGAGATTGACATTTTTTTTTAATGGAACATGAAGATTTACATATACTAACTAACCGAATCAACCTATTTTTAAACAGCTTATAAATTCCAGATCTTCGCAGTTGCAGAGCAACTTCACGCCCTGTAGATGAGTAAAGGTATATCACATCATGAGCCAAAGAGAAAAAAGTACAACAGTAGTGAAAAACATTACAATAAATGTAAGGATAGAGAACTAATTTAAAGGATAGACAATAATTAAATTGGAAAAAATGTCGACATCTCAGCCAAATGCGCACAATCAGATGAAACATTTCGAATGGTATGAACAACTGGAAAATTTTTAGACTAATTAAGTAGAAAGACAGGAAAGAGTCTATTTATGAGGAAGGCACCACAAGCAACCAATGCGAAAATAGGAGGGCTGGCCATCGCCAATAATGGGAAGTCCGCAGAGGAAACACGGAAGAAAAGTTTATAAATGCTGGAAAAAAGGGTTTTTAAACTGCTGAAGAACTAGCAAACAATAAAAAAAAAAAAAAAAAACCAGGCAAAGCCTAAAAACGCAAATAAACAAAGACACTTTGCGTAACCGTACATTAAAAAAAATGAAATAGTAATTTTAACGTGTTAAATTTTCCCATTGTAATGAAAGAACTTATGACTGATTAGTATTGTATTTGGAATTCGCCCTCATTCCGCTGAAGGAGATTGATTTAGACATAGGATCATTATGTTCAAGGATGTGCTCTAGAACACTATTGAGTTTTTGGGGAATTTCGTCAAAAGAGTTGACTTGGAGTACTGATTTAATTTTCATAATAATCTCAACAATAGTGAGAATATTGCAGGAAAAATCATGGAGTTTG
The DNA here is from genome assembly GCA_963932465.1 of Maratus speciosus. NCBI lineage: Eukaryota > Metazoa > Arthropoda > Arachnida > Araneae > Salticidae > Maratus > Maratus speciosus. The sequence continues at coordinate 140,439,925 of OZ010793.1, forward strand.
TAAAGTTGGTGACGTAGGGGGTTGGTTTATTTTGAAAAGAAGGCTTTTGCATAGGGTTTTAAATATTTTTAATAAGTTGGGGGTTTTAGTCTTAGCAGTCGCTTAGCATATCTCTTTTTAAACTGGGGGTTTGGTTGGAAATTTTGAGCAAAATTTATAATTTGAAGGGGTCGCAAGACCGCAATTGCATCATTTGGGAGAGTGTTGGGTACCTCTGTGGTTGATTTTAATTTGCATTCTTTTGACAGGTGGTTACCGTTACATCCGGTACACATTCGGAGTTAATATGGCAGTTACCAGCTACGTAAAAAATTTTGGCAACGATAACATTGCGGTGCTGTTTTTGCAGGTCGAAATTGTATATTTCAAATGAAGTTTCCTTTTTTGGGAGCTCTACCAAGAAAATAGGAGAATTTTGCTATCACGTCTGTCTTTCTTTTAGGATGCTAAATCCTCTACATGATAACGTTTCTTTAATTTAATCTGGATACGTAGGTTTGAAGAGCCCTCTGATAACAATTTTGATTGTGATTTTAATATCAGGCATAAGGTAGTGCTGTATATTATTTTTTAGGTATTCATGGATGCTCATTTTGTCTCGGAAGCTAGCAAGCAATATAGGGACATAACTGTCAACTTGTTTGGCTTCGAATTTGAATTTGTTGTTTGACAAGTTGTTATTTAATTCGATAATTTTTGAGAGTTCAGTAACCATGATGGGTTTGGATATTTTCTTAACAATTTTCTGAGTAGATGTTTTTTCTTTAATAATTGATTTCTCTTTCTCAGATTCAATCACTGTAGCAACATTTTTATTATCGTTAACTTTACTTGGGGTAGTATTAACGTTAAGAATTTTTTTCAAGATTAGCAGCTTTATATCGTTCTTTTCTTTTACGTTTTTTTGCCTAAACGTATTTTTGGAACAATGTAAAACTTCTTGATGAACTTCCTAATTGCGGAGCAACTTTACGTTAAGGGGATATATAAGCGGCTGTTAGAGACGTAAAGCGAACCATTGAAATTTTTTTTGTTTAGCAGTAGTATATGAATACATGAGAATAAAAGAAAACTTTAAAAAATGTAAGACTTTTAAAATATAAAAAGGAATAACTAGCAGAAAAAGTAAAACAAGATAAGGATAAGCTTATAACACAAAAATATCCAAAATTAGAAAAGAGAAAAATTCTATTGGTTCCTGAGCTAGAAAAATACGCCGTAGACTCGTTTTCCCCTTGTGAGACAACATACATGTTTATGTGAGTGCGCTAAATCTACATTTTTTCACAATGTAAATTTTCCGGAACTTTGCTTATATTGCTGGGTTTTTTGATGCATTACTACTGTCATACGACTAAATGATGGAACAACCTCAAAAGCGCCACTCAAAATATCAGTTGGATTATTTTAAAATGACAAAGAAACCAAATAAATTAAATACTAGTAATAATTATTAGTACGAGCGAAGCGAGTCCTCTGTAATGCATCAATTTCAGTACATTTTGTCTCAGCCATTACAAAAAACTACTGAATACCTATAATTCCAAATCAACACAGTAATTTAAAATCATCTAGTCTAGATGTGTTATTAATCGTCGCTTTTTTGCAAAAAATTCTGATTTTTTTCGTATATACAGGGCTCACAGCGTTCCTAAATTTTTCTGTATTTCCTACTACCAATATAAAATTTTCATGGTGCATTCATTTAACATTTGCAATAGGAGCCTACTATAAAGACTATCGTATTAAAATAGCGGTGACAAAGAGTGAAAATTTTAGGAACGGTGCGAGCCCTGGTATATAGTATATGTATATATTTTATAATATAATAACTGTGATCAATTGACTAAATATGTAACACTCCATTTCAGGACAATTATTATAAATAATATTGTAAACATGTTGTAAGCAATGTTCTAACAAATGTAACCCCTTGAGGGGCAAGCAATTACGTTTGTGAAATGCTAAATTCCCACGGGAATCTTTGAAAAATTCTATTTCAAAATAAGTACAAGCAATTTACGGCTTTTTCTACCAAAGTTAGAAAAGTAAAATTTTTTCTGGTGCAAAACTTCATTAATCGTAGGTGGTATATAATATATACCGGTGCCCCTCAAGGGGTTAACTCATTTGAGATCATGGATGCATAGATGCACCTTCAAAAGGTGTACACAGAGTTTGTTTTTAGTAACAGTAATAAACAAAATTCGGAGAGAATGGGGATACTTGATGTCTGATCATAAAGTATACTAAAATCAAAATGTAGAATCTTGAAATCTGGCAATACATTTTAGGATGCATTATTTTGGATAATCTAACAACATAAAATTATTTATAGCCATTTTCATTAAGCACGAGGAGGAAATTTTTAATTGTTACAAGCTCAACAATTTTAAAGGTAAATATGTTTTTGTTTTTATTTTCTATTGTTAAGAATTTGATAAATGGAACTGCATTTAATTTTAAAGTACTATAGATTTACGATACTCAATGTAACTTCTTTACTAAATTTTTTTGTTTATTTTCTACCTAAAATACATTTATTTTCCAAACACAAAAGGAGGATACTTGAATCCTCTTTTCAAGGATCCCCAAATAGTTAAGCTCTTTTAATACGAACACGAATATTTTATTTTTGCTACTGAATAACCCGTTCGGGACCATGGGTGCATATATACATCCTCAAAAAGAGCATACAGAATTTGTTTTAGGTACAAGTAAAACAGAAAAGTAATATTTAGTTTGTTTCATTATAGCATTTTCGCGATTATTTAAATAAAGGTAACTTAAAAAAAAAAGTGGTGCCAAACGAATAAAATTTGTGTATAAGCTGCCGGTTCCGAAGGGGATAAGGAAAATCAGCATTAATTTAATAAAAGATATAAAAGTATCTATAAAGTATCTATTTTATGTAAAAGTATATAAAAGTACTACTCATATCACAGAAAACACCCAATTTATATAGGAAAATGACAAGATTTTATAAAAGTAAAGAATAAGCTAAGACTTAAATACCAGTGAGCTCTTAAAGAATGCTGTTAAGCTGATGATAGAGAATGGTACACTTAAAGTTACTGCTAAATATTTTAAAATTTCTCTTATGACTTTAAAAAGATACTTGAGGAAATATAATAAGATGATATATAATGAAAGGAAACATTTGAACCTAATTACGGACTTTCCCAAATATTTACAATTGAAGAAGAACACTTGCTACATCAGTATTTGGAGAAGGCTAGTAGGCTACAGTATGGTTTCCCACAAACACATTTAAGAAATTTAGCATTTGAGTACTCAGTTAAAAACAACAGCAAAAAATACTCGGTAACTGTAAAGAAAATGAATGTGTTAGCTATGATTGATTTAGACTAGAGGATTTATGGATAGACATGCCAAATTAAGATTTAGAATACCCGAAGCCACAAGCCTTTGCCATCCAACAAGTTTCAATTGACATAATATTGGACAATTTTTTATAATTTGAAAGTTATTTACAGTTGAGACAAACTAGAATCCCAATAAATATGGAGCTTAGATGAAAGTGATTTAACAACTGTACATAAACCAACGAAAATAATTGCAATGACAGGAAAAAAGCAAGTGGGCAAGGTCGCATCTCCAGAAAGGGGACAACTAGCGACAATTTATACAGCGATTAACGATAGTGGGTAGAATATTCCTCCTTTCTTGATATTTTCTAGAGTAAACTGACAAGGCAGAAACTTAAAAAGAGCTCCTCCTGTTTCTAGACCGGGAGGCGACTGCAAAAACCATCACCTGATCGAGTTGACAGCTGAAATTTCAGGATAAGTTAAAACTCGATTCGCACATTAATAGACGGGTAGGTGGCAGCACAGACAATCACCTCATCGAGTTCACGGATGAAATCCTAAGTTTAGTTAAATCTTGATTCGCATATTAAAACGCAATCGGTCTGCCAAGTCATATCTTGGTGGAAAACACCTGAAAATGCAATTTTAGCGGTTGACCCGTAGGTTTACCATTGTATTTTCCTGATACCAGTCACCCCTGTTTTCATGCCCTTGAATGCAGGAAAACGCAATGATAAATCTACCGATCAATCACTAAAATCAGGTCTGAGGATACTTTCCACCAAGCTATAACTTGACAGACCAGTTTCATTTTAATATTCAAATCGAGTTCTGTCTAATCATGAAATTTCAGCCGTTAACTCGATCAGGTGATGATCTGCGCAACCGCCTTCCAGTCTATTACTAATGGAGAAACTTTTCTTTTTGATGGATGGCTGCACAAAAATTGTAAACATTTTTGCATCATTTGAAGAACCACGTAAAATGCTTTCGAGATAATAAGGTTATGATAATTATGGAGAATCATGATTATCACATCAATATTAGAAAGCCTAATATTCTCAAACGATAACGGAATAATATAATTAGCAATTCCGCAACGCACATCCAATAAATTACAGTATCTAGACCAGGTGTTACCAAACTTTTAGACCGACGCAGAACTAAATACAAGTTCATACTTCCGCGTACCACCAATGCAAATTCGAAGCTAATACAGAAAAACCTGTGTAAACGGAATATGTCTAAAACGAAATATTTTTCCATTCTATATTACGTTTGTGCTGTGCTTCTGTCTGAGCAGATTTTATTATATTTAATTGCATAATTACATTATTAAATTGGTACTTATATTGACTGCTTTATATTAACATTCATATAAAAGGTAGTATCATAATTACATTTTAATAATAGGTACATTATCAAAATACAGTGCTTTGATAGAAAAACAGCTACAATATTTAATGACATATTGGCGTAAATTGATGCATATACACTAGGGTGACTCTATTAATTCCCCTGTGTTGCTAATGATAAGGTGCTTGCTTTATCAAACATAGCTTCCTCATGTCTGCTTGAATCTTAGTTTTAGACGCAAGTCAGATTCGATGTTTAGTTTATTCCTGTATTTGTTTTTCATATAAAGAAGTGAAGAGAAAGCACTTAATAAAGGATAATTTTTGCTAAAAATAGGTAGGAATTTTAGAGCTGTTACAGTTATCAGAAGATAATCTTATCACCCCAACCAAAATTCTGTTATATTTATCTTTTTGAATGTGGATTCTAGCAATCCATCGTTATTGTTGTATTTTTTATTTCATTTCACGTACCAGTATCGGACTTTCGGGTATTAGTAAACAGAGCTTCACTTACCAGTACTGGTACGTATACCATAGAACCCCTGCCAGAACAATTTTTGTAGCCTTTCTTAAAGCTGTCACACCAGTGTTTCACCAATCGAGTCATCAACAAAGTATTTACATATCCATCTTGCTGTGTTAAATAAAACAAACCAAAACAAAAATAAATGTTCATTACTGACTTATAATACTGCATTTTATGCGAAATGAAACAATATCAGCTTGATTTTTGACAAAGATCAAGTATCCCAAAAGAAAGAATCATGTATCTCTTTGAGTGGGGATACATGATCCCCCATTTGAAAAATGCAATTTTCTGAAAATAATTTGTTTAAAATAGCCAAAAACTTCTATTGTTTAAGGAATGGGATAACTATTATTCATCTGAAAAAATTCCTTAAAATGTCAAATTGCAGCTGAGAAAAAATAAAAACAGAAAATGGGGATAAAGTATCCCCAGTCTTCCCTAATACTTGCCATAGTTAATTAAAGAATTTTTGTGATTATCTATATTATAAAGGACAAACGTGTTTGTGCATAACGCTGACGTCATTTTAATTGTTGTAAGAGCAGGCAATTAAATTTAACTTTTATTGCAATTTTTTATACTTCTAAATACCTCGTATTTTAAACTTTTACACCGTCGAATAGAGAAAAAATGTACTTTTAAATGCTATTTGTTTGAAAACTATATCGCAATTGTATCGCAATTTAAAATTTTCTATTGTTTTTAAATTAATCTTCAAGTATGATTTTTTTTTTCAAATCTATCTCTATCGCCTGTAGACGATTACGAAAGATAAATCCGTTTGCACTTAAATTAATATTAACCCTCTCTCTGCGTAACTGTTTTATCAAAATAGCTTCAAAAATTGCGTGTTTAGATAATACCTTCGCGACGAGCGTCTTTTAAGAATTTTTATTCTTTTGTCGCCGGTTTTTTAAAACAAAAATTTTCGTCTGATTTAATCGGGAAATGCTCCGATTAGATAAGGTAAAATTTACAATAAAAAGTAACTGGTGGGAATGATCAAGGAGGGTTAATTAGACGGAAAAAATGCATCCCCAATGAAATCTCGGGTTGTGCAAATTTTGCTACTTTTACGTTGTCCGAGAAACTCTCGGGTTGCGCAGCGAGAGGGTTAATAGCTCATAATTTTATTCCAGCTTACATTCCATAACGAAATTAAAACATTCATCAATCAATAAATAAAACTATAAAATGGCTATTTCCATGGGTTTTTGTAGTTTAACCCCTTAAAGGTCGCATTAATTTACGGTTTAAAAATTCAAAATGCTCATTGGCACCATTTGAAAAAAAAAAGAAATATTCTTCTTATTTAATGACAGGTAAAATGATATTATAATAAAGCCAATTATACTGTTTTATAAAACTGGTGGGAATCAAACTATCTGAATAAAAGCCACAGCCCGTAAATCTCTCGGGAGCGAGAATTAACCCCGCTTAATTTTAATGACCAAATTGCCAAATAGCACCAGTAATTTTTTAGTGCAATTTCGATCTCATAATATACGTGGGGGGGGGGGGGGGAAGCTTTTGTTTCTTTTCAAAAAAATTTGTTCATAATTTGCGGTGTGAATTAAATATTTGAATATTTTTGGAGCAGAAATGCCTTGCCCCTGAAAGGGTTAAGGGGGGTAAGCCACATAGCTAATAACTGCTGTGCTTGATGGCCAATGTTACTTTCGAAAAGTTTTCTTGGCCTTATTCAATTAATGAGATATCTTCGATAAAATAAGTCACATTTTTCCGTTCTAAAATACTGGTAACCAAAAGTTGCAGTATATTACTTACACTACAAGTACTCATGGAAATAGCCAAATACTAATAAAACACGACTTTAGAATATGGATTTCCCACCGGAATCTTTGAGATGATTTGCTGATACTTACTTTTCATTAATTTTTAATTAACTGTAATTCTTTTTATCGAACACCGTGTTTTAATGATATTTATTTATATTATGCCAAAAGCTGCTTCTAGAACCTTTCGAAAAATAACTTATTTAAAGCTGTGCCTTTAGCATATAAAGAGAAAAAAGATGTTAACATCAGAAATAATATGTATGATGTTTGGTGAATTGATGATGATGGTTTTGACTTATATTTTGTAACCCGGGTAACCCGCATTTATTCCCATGTTTAAGTAAATCTAAGTGGTATAATACGAATAAAATTTGTGTAAAAGACGCCGGTCCCGAAGGTGCTAATAGCATTTTCGTGAGCGTCATTGTAGGCATTGCTGAACCATTGTTGCTATCTTATTCCCCAGATAGACAATTAAAATTTTTCCAGTCAAATAATTTAAATATTCGGATGAATCGTAAATGACAAAAATATATAGATAATAGAACAGCTTTTACATGTATATATATTATTTTAGAGATATCGCAGAAAAGCTTTAGAGAAAAGATTAAATTAAAACGGGTGAAATATATTAGTTGCAAGACTTATAAACGGCAGAGAAACCAAATAATTTAAATATATTTAATAATGAATTATAATAATAGAAAGCATTTAAAAAAATGTTATATCTTTCATAAGTTTTGCGCAAGTAATTGAAACATCTTAGTAAAATTTAATTATTCATTTAAAGATGTAAAGCTTAAACACTCTCTGAAAACTCCGTATACTTTTATAAATAATTTAAAACCTATGTTTATTTAATCATTATTTCAAATAGATTTTACACTATAAATCATTGCGAAAAAGATTTCGCTCTCCAGTTGATGTGGTTTTTCTATTCTTTATTTGTGATTCTCTCTTGTAAATTTTTCCACGGATGCAACACCTCAAGATAGTTTTTATATCTTCTACCATCCTTCTTTCCGTTTTCTCATTCCCATGATAGAATGGGGATACGGGAGGGTAGCGAAAGTTAGAAAAGGGTGGGATGCGCTGCGAATAAAAAAAGCTCAGCCAATGACAAATCGAAAAGACCTAGAATTCTAAGGGGGTTGTCCATAAAAGTATTTGAGGAAAGCTGCATTTTCAAATAAATATACATATCTTTGGAGGAAGAATCTATTAAATAGAAGAGTTTTTTTCTTATTCTTTTTACATAGAATTAAACCATTGTGCGCTTTCAGAATAATTTACATTATAGTTTGGCTGCAACCCTTCAAACTAGCCGCCCTTGGTGACCAATTTGGTCTCCCTTAAAATTTATGTTTGGGAAAGCATGCTAAGCATTGTATCATGTTACTTTTATTCATAATTTAATTTACTTGGACTCCCTAAAATACAATTAATATAATCCGTTAAGCTAATATTAATTTTTGTTGCATTAAAATATCTCACTTTGTTGATTTTCTGTAAGTAAGTAAACCCTATTGGTTTACAATGAAAGTCTGTGGGAATTTGGTGAAATATTAGAGATATCGCTAAGTTGACGTAATTTTTGGCGATTAATTTTGGTCGCCAAATTTGGCGATATATCGCCAAGTTGGCGACAAACTTGGCGGCATTTGGAGACAGAACAGGGTTCTCCCTATGGTAACTCCCTTATAGGTATGGAGATGCATTAAATGCTGTTCAATAACCAATGAGATGCGTTTCATTCGGGCGTTGCCATTAAACAATTAACAAATAATCGCGATTTCTGTGCCACGTATGATAGCATAACATATATATATATATATATACACTATGTGGCCAAAGGTGACCGGTCACTTGCGATTTTTGACGTTTTGTTAAATAGCTAGAAAAATACATGAGGAATTAACCTGAAATTACAAGTGTGTGAACAGTATAGTATTAGGTCATATATTTCCCCGAAGATTTTTTCGCGAAACCCCATAGGGGACCGTCAAAAAATTGAAAAAGAACGAATATCTTTTGGATAACCCTGTAGAAACTAATGGAGCAATAGCGTTTAAACTCGAGATTATTAATAAGTGGCTTATTGTGATATACTGTGTTTATTTGTATGAAGATAGCATGTATACTCGTAGAGAAATTAAGGTTTTTATGAAAACAGTCCGAAATTTCGCCAAGTTTTTTGCTTATAATTTGCAGAGTTCTTAATATAAAAAAAAAGTTCTTTTCAGAAAATATGACGAACAACATTGTACACAATACCCCACAATCAGAATAAAAAAATAATGAAAGTTGGATGAAAAATGAGCAGGTTTACTAAAAAATCAAAATATAATGTGCATAATGTGTTAGCTAAATGTATAGAGCAACTTTTGTAAAAGTCTCAGAAACATAGTTTTAAAAGTCTGATAATAATCGTTTATAGAATAAGCTCAAAATCCGTTGTTCCCAAAATGAAGCAAAAAGATGAGGATTGTATCCAAATACAGTATTACGTGCAATATTGTGTATGCTAAATTGGCACTAATCAATGGATATATGGATACAACCCCTTATGTTTTTGCTTCATTTTGGGAACAACGAATTTTGAGCTTATTCTATAAACGATTATTATCAGACTTTTCAAACTATGTTTTTAGACTTTTACAAAAGTTGCTCTATACACTTAGCTAACACATTATACACATTATATTTTGATTGTATTCGCGCATGCGCAGTGAAACATTTTTTAGTAAACCTGCTCACTTTTCATCCAATTTTTATTATTTTTTCATTCTGATTGCGGGGTATTGTGTACAATGTTATTCGTCATATTTTCTGAAAAGAACTTTTTTTGATATTAAGAACTCTTCAAATTATAAGCAAAAAACTTGGCGAAATTTGGGACTGTTTTTATAAAAACCTTAATTTCTCTACGAATATACATGCTATCCTCATAAAAATGAACACAGTATATTACAATAAGCCACTTATTAATAATCTCGAGTTTGAACGCTTTTGCTCCATTAGTTTTTACAGGGTTATCCAAAAGATATTCGTTCTTTTTGAATCCCCCCTATGGGGATTCGGGAAAAAATCTTCACGGAAATATATGACCTATACAATACTGTTTACACACCTGCAATTTCAGATTAATTCCTCATGCATTTTTCTAGATATTTAACAAAACGTCAAAAATCGCAAGTGACCGGTCACCTTTGGCCATATAGTGTATATATATATATTATTTTGCAAGGGAATGATTATAAGATGATTTTTAAATGATTGAGAAATAGCCAAGGAAACTTCTTTTTAGACTCTTTTATTACACACTTTTATTTAACTCAACTTGGTTTTTGTATTTTAAAGATATTAATTTTGTAATGAATTTTTGACCCTTTGCGGTCGAATGTCGGCAATAGCAGCTTGACCAAGATGACCAACAAACTCGGTGGAGATCTTGGTAAGCCCAATATACGTGCTAAGTTACATGCAACTCGGTTTATAAATACGAATACTATCGCATGACAAAAATCAGGTATACATATTAGTTTATACTAATATTATAAAGAAGTAAAGTTTGTTTGTTTGTCCTTGTTTCTTTGTTCGAGGTAATCTCTGGAACTACCGAACCGATTTAAAAAGTAATGGTATCAAAATGATGGTGTTAATTCCTGTTCCAACATAGGCTATGTGTTATGACCATGCCACTATTACAAAGGGGGTGCAGGAGTAAAAAACGTTCCAAAATGCAATTTTTGTGTTACTGAAGAGCCTAGAAATATGAAATTTGGAATGGTCGTTACTTATAAGATATAAATGATCTCTATTAATATTTATTAAAACATTCGAAATTTAAAAGGGGTGAAATCGCGCGATAAACGTTCTAAATGGCGATTTCTACGCATTCTCAGGCAGTACCGAATCAATTCCAAAAGTAATGGTTGGAAATTGAGGGTGACAGCCCTTGCTCTTACATACCCTGTATTTTAAGTCGATGTCACTACCACCTGGGGGTTGCAGGAGAATAAAACGTTCTGGAGTGCAATTTTTGTGTTACTGCTGGGCCTATAAATATGAAATTTGGCATGGTAGTTACTTATAAGATATAAATGATCTCTAAGAACATTTCTTAAAAAATTCGAAATTTAACACGTTGAGTGTCACGGTGACTCACACTGCAGCTGAAAAATTTACAATGTTTTAATTAATTTTTAAGAAAGTATAATCCTGTAATAAATAAAAGGTAAATAAATTTTAAATAAATTTTCAGTAATTATTTAAGACAATATATTATATTTTTAGATTTGTATCATATTTTAGACTGCCAGTCATCGGTGAATGTCGCGTTCTAAGAGGAAAGTCTAGTGTCAGTCACAGGTGACTGACGTGGTGCTTAACGTGTTAAAAGGGATGAAAATGCGCAAAAAGTGTCCTAAAAAACGTTCTAAATGGCGATTTCTACGCAATTTCAGGAAGTATCGAACTGGTTTAAAAAATAATGGTGTCAAAATGTTGGCGATAGCCCTTGCTCCGACATAGGTTATATTTTATATCTATGCCACTATCCCAAACGGTATGCAGGAGCAAAAAACATTCTAAAAATGCGATTTTTATGTTATTGAAGGACCTAGAAACATTAAATTTGGCATGGTAGTTACATTAGTTAGATCATTTATTAGATATAAATGATCTCTATGAACATTTCTTAAAAAAATAGAAGTTTAAAAGGGGTGAAATCGCACAAAAAACGTTCTAAATGGCGATTTCTACTCAAGTACCGAAACGATTTCAAAACTAATGATTGGAAATTGATGGTGACAGTCCTTGTTCTAACGTAGGCAGAGCCTGATTACCCACGGGGCAAATTCCTACCACTAAAAATAAACAGAAAATTTTGCCTCATTCATGGCAGAAATTTTAAATGAATACGGCGTTTAGATAAGTCGAACTTTTCTTTTAAAATTTATTGGTGTAAGTGTGCCTCGTTGGTAATCAGGCCCCGAACGTAGGCTCTATTTTATGTTCGCGTCACTACCACCTTGAAGTTACAGTAGCAAAAAACGTTCTAAATCGCGATTTTTGTGATATTGCAGGGGCTAGCATTTTGAAATTAGACATGGTAATTCCTTATAAGTACATATAAATGATCTCTATGAACATTTCCTAAAAACCGCGAAATTTAAAAGAGGTATAAAATGGGCGGAAAACGTTCTAAAAACGTTCTACATTGTGATTTCTACTGAATCTTAGGATTTATCAAATCAATTTTAAAAGTAATGGTTGCAAATTTGATGGCGACAGCCCCTGCTTCAATATAGGCTATACTTCATGCTGTTGTCACTAGCATTTGGGGGTTTCAGGAGCAAAAAAAAGAAAAAAAAATCTAAATTCATTAAATTGTGTTTTTTGTGATACTGAGGGGTCTAAAATTTTTTAAATTTGGCACTTAAAAGATGCAAATATTTTCTAAGAACCGTCGAAAGAAAATTCCAAATTTAAAGGATGAAATGAGCGAAAATCGTTCTAAACATTCTAAATTACGATTTTTATGGAATCTTATGAAATACCAAACCGATTTAAAAAATAATGGTTGCACATCGGTGGTGACAGTAATTGCTCAAACTTAAACTATGTTTTATGTGGGTGCCACTATCACCAGAGGGTTGCAGAAGTAAAAAAACTTTCTAAATTGTGATTTTTGTGATATTGAAGAGGCTAGAAACTTTAAATATTGCACGTTAGTTACTTACAAAATATAAATGCCCTCTAAGAACTGTCGAAAATAAATTTGAAATTTAAAAGGGGTGAATCGAAGGGAAGGAGCGAAAAGCATTCTAAAAACGTCCTAAATTACAATTTCTGAGTAATCTCAGGGAATAGTAAACCGCCTACAAAAGTAATGGTTGCGAAGCAATAGTGACAGTCCTGATCGTACACAGACTATATTTTATGCCGGCGCCACTACCACCTAAGTTGGCAGGAACAACAAACGTTCTATACAGGGTTTTTCACTACCAGACCGACAAACTTGCAAGAGATGTAGGGGGCACAAAGACGACTCGGAATCACATAGCAAGGCAGGATCGAAAATGCTGTATTTGCGAGCTGTGGTGCAAAGAAGCAGAGGAAAAGAACAGAAACAGCAACATATTAATGGGACAGAAAACACTTTGTTGACAGGTTGTTCTTCAGAAGGCGTTTGGGCAGATTCCCAAAACAGCCGAGACACTCCATTTGGCGACTTTTCTGACAAGCGCCAAATACCCCACATACGCCAATCTAAAATGAGGCAACCTGAAAACTAACGTGATTGGTCCACTTTCCTGAATGCTTCCAAACTGTTTTTTACCACGGCATCAACCTGGAATCATGGGAAATACAACATTTATAAATAACGACGTATTAGAAAACACAGGAAAGCTGATTTTTATGAGATTCAAAATAAAACAAACGATTTCAACATAAGTTTATTGAAAATATGAAATTTTTAAAGTACCTTTCCAAATCGGAGTAACGATATAATGATTAAAATTTTCTTTCTCAACAACTTTCAGAAAAAATCATGGGGTTATTTAATATTGTAAGTACGTGCCTATATTATAGTAAACATTGAACAATTCATTTCTAATTTAAACAAGTATGAACGCTTCGCGTTTATAAAAAAAATAATATATATCACTGAATACAGAAATCTAGTCCTGCAGTAATCTGCAAAACGCAGGAAACTCGTTAAAGCGGCAATCAGGGAACATGTATGAACGCTTCGCGTTCATTAACAAGAAAAAAACATCACTGTCACCAGCAGTTTTCGGTGTGTAGCAATCTCAAAATTCAGCAGTTCTCGCTACCTAGCAATCTCAAAATTCAGCAGTTCTCGCTGCATAGCAATATCAAAATTCAGCAGTTCTCAATGCGTAGCAATATCAAAATGTACAAAACTCGTAAGGTCAGCATACATAACAAATATACAATAAACGGCTAATATAAAACACTATAATAAAAAACACATAAAATTATTAACATACCTTAACAAACATCTCTTTTCTTGAAAACCAACTCTATAAAATGTTGAATTGCCATAATTTCGTAAATTTCTAGTCGTCGATAAACTTCATTTAACTTTCCAGCAAAAAAAATAAACAAATACTCACAATTTTTAAACTAAATTACACAGGTACTTTAACTTTCAAATTTTACAACTAAAACCAGCAGAAAATATTAACAATAACAAACTCTTACCTTACCGTCATTTAATTTTACAAAACGTCTTTCTTCGACACCTCGTTGTACAAAAATTACAAAACATGCGGAGTTGAGTTGTCAAACGTAGGCGTAGCCACACAAGAAATCAACCAATCCCATTCAACCAATCCAAATTCAAGATCACACAACTGTAGGCGTGGAAAGAATTTACGAAAGGAACTGGTAACAACAAAGATCCATTTATCGCCTCGCCAAATTGAACGATGCCAAGTGTCTCGGCTGTATTGGAATTCAGCCGGTGTTTGATATTACGAATAGAAGTCATCAGGCAGGCTTGACAGCGGCCCTTGTTCCTTCAGTTGAAGACCTCGCCACTCGAATATCTGTAGCTGCTGGGCGGATACGCGACACGCCTAGAATTTTCCAGAACGTAAGGAATTCCATGCAGCGCCGCTGTCTTGCCTGCCTGACAACTTCTGGTCGTAATTTTGGACATCTTCTGTAGTACAGCCTTTCAATAAAATGTTTTCCGTCCCATTAGTGTGTTGCTACTTTTGTTTTTTTTATATCTGCTTCTTTGCACCACAGCTCGCAACGTCGCAACTACGACATTTTCGATCCTGCATTGCTATATGATTCCGAGTCATCTCCGTGCCCCCTACACCTCCTGCAAGTTCGTCGGACTGGTAGCGAAATACCCTGTATAAGAAAGCCTTTAGAAACTTTCTAAATTACGTTTTCTATTGAATATTAGGAAAAACGAAACTAATTTCAAAATTAATGGTGATAGCCTCTGTTTCAACATAGGCATTTTATGTTAGTGCTACTACCACCAGAGAGGTGGTAGATCGTTCGACAAGAAACTTAGAATTTGACATGATGGTTAATTTAAGATTGAACCATTAAATGCGCGATTTTTTATTTTGTTTCGAAAAAAAATTATATGATTCTCTGAAAGGTTTATTACACCGATAAAATAATGAAAAAAAAAATCAGAGATACATTTTTCATATAATACGTCAATCTTTTCTTCTGTTGCACATCTGCAATATAAGTAAAAAATACTGTCGTGTGGCTTTTTTACGCTAAAATATTGCAAATTAGTAAATATTTTAATAAGTATGTCTTCAAATACTCTTTTTTATATAATTATTTATTTTATAAAACTTAACCTTTAACCCTGTAATTCCCATGATAGAATGCGTTCTAAAAATTATGTAGTTCAGAGAATCTGACTTTACACCAGAAAGTTTCAGTGGTTAATTTCGCTTTATTTAAATGCGGAATGTCTGTAATTAATTAAAGCAAATGTTGCTATTTTAATTTTCTGGTGTGATTTAGGTATATACGAATAAAAAAATCTATTAAATTTAAAACACTGTTGTTTGCATATATGCAAAGCTGCGCACTAAAGGGTTAAATGCGTACTAAGAACGATTTATAAAAAATTCAAAACTTCAAATGAATACTGAAATAAGCGGATGAAATGAGCATAAAAGCTTCAAAATACTTTCTAAATTATCATTTATTTAAAATTAGTTTTACTTCTTATTAATTTTACTCTCATTTCTGCCTAATGCAGTGTAATAATGAAGTTTAGTCAAACTGTGGCTTAATTAGTAATTTTTTAATTATTCCAAAAAGTATAATTTCTTCTAATAAAAGTTAGACATACAAATATCACTTGGCATATTTCAACTATTACGCGAGCAAATTCTCGGGTTTTTACAGTAATATTAAGAAGTAACGTTTTTGTGTTTGTTTATTGATTTGTAGGGGGTAATCTCTGGAACTATCAAACCGATTTCAAACATAATGGTGGAAATAAATGATGACAGTCCCTGTTCCAACATACGCTATATTTTATATCGATGCCACTACCCCCAAGCAGTGTTGCCTGTAGGCTACTTTTTTAAAATTCAGATTTCTTATTGGCACCACTTTTTTAAAATGGTAACATTCGACTTATTTGTTGACATATTTATTAAGGCGAAAACAAGGGGAATTTTACCATTTCAAAAAAGTGGTGCGAATCAAGAAATCTGAATTTAAAAAAAGTAGCCTACTGGCAACAATGCCCCCAAGGAGGTGGAGAAGCAAGAAACGTTCTAAAAATGCGATTTCTGTGTTTCTGAAAGGCCTAGAAACTTGAAAATTTGCATGGATTTATAAGATATAAATGCTTTCTAATAACAGTTTCTAAAAAAAAAAAAAATCAAAATTAAAAAGGGGTGAAACTGCGCGAAAAGCGTTCTAAAAACGTTCTAAATTACGATTTTTATGCAATCTCAGGAAATACCAAGTGGGTTTCAAAAGTAATGATTGGAAATTGATGGTGGCAGTCCTTGCTCAAACATAGGGTATATGTTATGTCGGTGTCACTACCACCCTGGGGTTGCAGGAGAAAAACAGTTCTAAATTGCAATTTTTGTGATGATGAAGGGGCTAGCAACTTGAAATTTGGCAAGGTAGTTACTTATACAGGGTTCGTATGGGTCCTTGAATTTCTAGACTAAGAAATTCTTCGGTACCAGTATTTTCTTATAGAAAATCTCTCCTTAAATAAGGCGAAATTTCGCGCGTTTAAACTAGATTTATTTTTCTGTAAAAAAATACTGATATTTGGCCTTGAAAATAACGGTAACCGTACGAACCCTATTATAAGATGTAAATCAGGGGTCGCAGCGTTCCTAAAATTTTCGCACTTTGCTACCCGTATTTAAATAACAATTCAATTGTGGTAAATTCCTTTAACATCTAAAATAAAATTACGCAATACAGATTATCGTTTTAAAATAGTGGTAGCAAAATGTGAAAATTTTAGGAACACTGCGAACCCTGTGTAAATCCTATATAAGAACAGTCGAAAAAAAATTAAAAGGTGTTAAAATGCATCAAAATCATTGTAAAAACGTTATAAATTACTATTTCTAAGCAATTGTTAAAGATAGAAACTTGAAACTCGGCGTGGTAGATATTTATAAGATATAAGTGCTTTTTCAAAACAGTTTCTAATAAAATCCAAATTTAAAAGGGTGAAATGAGCGAAAAGCGTTCTAAAAACGTTCTAAAAACGTTCTAAATTATGATTTTTATGAAATCTCAGAGAATACAAAACCGATTTCAAAAGTAAATGATTGGAAATTGATGAGGGCAGTCACTGCTCCAACATAAGATACATTTTATGTCACTGCTACTACCACAGGGTTTAGCAGGTGCAAAAAACGTTCTAATATACCATTTTTGTGATACTGAAGGGCTTAGAAACTTGAAATTTGGCATTGTAATTACTCATAAGATATGATTGCGCTCTAAAAGCAGTCGAAAATAAATTCGATATTTAAAAAGTGTGAAAATGCACGAAAAACGTTCTAAATTGCGATTTCTTTGCACTTGTTAAAGATAGAAACTTGAAATTTCGCATGGTAGATACGTATAATGTATAAACAGAGATACTAAAAATTAACTGGATATATTATATATATCCAGTTATATATATAATATAACTGGAGAGATACTAAAAATTTCGAAATTTAAAGGAGTGAAATGAGCGAAAAGCGTTCTAAAAACTTTATTAATTACGACTTGTATGGAATCTTCGGAAATACCAACCGATTTCAAAAGTAATGGTGGCAACTTGATGCTGATAGTCTCTGCTTAAACATAGGCTATATTTTGTTGTTGGTGTCAAAAGGGAAGTGTAGGAGCAAAAAACATTCTAGAATTGCAATTTTTGTGATATTGAAAGGGCTAGAAACGTGAAATTTGGCATGGTACTTACTTATCAGATGTAAATGCAATCTAAGAACTGTTTCTAAAAAATTCCAAATTTAAAAATGTGAAATAAGTGAAAAGCGTTCTAAAAATTTTCTAAATTTCGATTTTTTTCGAATAATTAACGATAGAAATTCGAAATTTTGCATGGTAGTTACTTAAATGATGTAAATATTCTCTAAGAATAGATAAAAATCGAAATTTAAAAGAATGAAATAAGCGAAAAACGTTCTAAAAATGTTCTAAATTACGATTTCTATTGAATTGGTAATAATACAAACTTAAAATTTGGCATGATATATACTTATAAGACGTAAATGCTCTTTAAGAACAAGTTTATAAAAGATTCGAAATTCGACGGAGTAAAATGAGCGAAAAGCCTTATAAAAACTTTTTAAATTACGATTTCTATGGAATCTCAAGAAATGCCAAACCGATTTCAAAGTTTATATTGGGAAATTCATGGTGAGAGTCTCTGTTCCAACATCTGCTATATTTTATGTTCGTGCGACTACCACCAGATTGGTGGTAGGCCGTTAGACAAGAAGCTTAGAATATTACCTGATGGTTACTTTTAAGATGTAAATGCGTGCTAAAATCGATTTCTAAAGAATTCAAAACCTTAAATAAAGACTGAAATGAGCGTAAAAGTTTCAAAACCCATTCTAAATTATCATTTATTCAGAATTAATTTGAGTTCTTTTTATTAATTTAAGTTTCACTTTCGCCAAATGCAGTGTAATAATGAAGATTAGTCAAACTACGCCATAATTAGTAATTTTTTAATTGTTCGCAACAGTGTAATTTTTTCTAATAAAAATAGGCACACAAATACCACCTGACAAATTTCAACAATTATGCGAGCAAAGCCGCGGGTTTTGCTAGTATACATGTAAATCAACATTTGCATGGATGAAGGTTTTGGGCTCTGGGTTTCATGATCGATGAAAATATCGTGTCAAACTATCCAATATGCAAACAGTGTTGCCACTTTTTTAAAATTCAGATTTCTTCATTGGCACTCCTTTTTTGAAATAGTAACATTCGCCTTATTTAATGACATATTAATTAAGGCGAAAACAAGGGGAATTTTACCATTTTAGAAAAGAGGTGCCAAAAGAAATCTGAATTTAAAAAAAGAAGTCCACTGGCAACATTGTTTTCGTATTGGGTAGTTTGACATGGTACCGACGATATACCGAAATTTTCAAGAATTGTTTCTCTCTGAACGCCTGCATAGGTAGCTTCTTATTTTTGCAATGGCCTAAAAAATGTATTAAAATCGAAAATTTTGAGACTGATAAACGAAACATCACTTCCCCTTAGGTACAAATGAAATAACCTGTATAAAGGATTAATGCGCAATATACTGTCGAAGGTATTTGGGAAATTACATATTCTTTTCGAAGTGTCTGTTTTCCTGGATATATTAATATTTAAAGAGAACAGAATTAACGATTGCTCTATTGTATTTACAGAGCAATAAAATCATTTGTTTCGTAATAAATCGCCAGATTTCTAAAGAAAAATGTGAAGTCACGTACTGGTTAAGTAACGTCCTGCATATATGCAGAAAGATGGAGTGTCATTAACAGGAAATATAAAGAGGGGTCTTTCCAAAGCGATGTAAGTAAGCGTACAAACTTAACCCTTAAATGCCTGGTATTGCTTTTCGGCAATATACCCAATTTAGGCTCTAAAATACTATTAGAATAATATTGAAGCTATAATGCCTAATGTTGCCAATAAAATACATTCTGAAGATATTATTAAACCGATTTTCAACATGTAGATGGCAACAATTGTGCTGTTTAAGAATAAAGATAGATTTATTTTTTCAATTGTTGCTACTTGTTCTTTTTGTTTTGTTTGGGAGCTTGCGAAATACCCTATTTTGTTCTGCAGTGAGCAAGTAAAATTTATTTCTTATTATAGTTCCTAAAATTATTGTGTTTTTAATATTATGGAATTTTATCAAGGCAAATTATTTTTTCAATTAAACACCAGTATTGCCTATTAGTAACAAACTGTTTTTTAGCCATAAACTATACTTTTTATGTATTTTTCCCATGATTTATTTAAAAAATGAATAGTTGAGATACCATAGATCCACATCTATAATATATGTAGCAAGACTTTCAACATCATTACTTATTTAATATGTCTGTATTTAATGTGCGGGTACCGTTTTTTTCACTTTCTAAATGCGAAAACTCGTTTTTAAAACATAAATAAGCGTGAACACTATTAGTAATTTTTAATCCGATTCTGCGCAAATGATTTGAGTAAATTGTTTGCTTCTTTCAATGTTTAGAATTTCCAGAGAAGTCCTGTAAATATCGATGAATTAAAACACATCATAACAGAAGAAATCTCGCCAATAACGCCAACAATGTTGTTAAGTGTGTCAAAAAACTTAGTTTGATGTATTCATGTTTGCATTCAAAATGGTGACGAACACTTTCAACATTTGCTGTAAGGAATGGTAATGTAAAAAAAAATTGAATTAAATTATGTTTTTCAAAAGTAAAATTATCACAGGAATAAGTAAAATTGTGCGTCTCCATTTCTGTTTTTACCTCAGAAATAAAGTTGTAACAGTCCAACAGTGTTGGAAATTGTCTCCCACACTTAAACAATGTTCAAACAATTATACACTGGTTTCCAAAAATTAAGGAAAAACAACAAAAGTAGCGATCACTCAAAATGTTACAAATAGATTTTAATAAAACTGAGCCACAATGTACAACACATAGTAAGGTATAAAATAGCATTAAAAGAAATTACCAGACGATTGTGGTATTTCCGAAATTAACACAGCTATAAAATAAACAAAATAAATGAATCAGTTTGGTATAGGAAAAGTACCTTTAATGTGGAATATGATCACCCCTAGGAGCAATACAGCGCATACAGCAATGTGTGATACAGTCAATTATGCGATCGATAAGTTCGCTGGAAAGTGCGAGCCATTGCTCTTGTAAAGCAGCTGTAAGCGTGGCAAGGGCCTGAGGAGGGGTATTGAGAGCTGCGACACATCTTCCTAAGGCATTCCAAACATGCTTCGATGGGATACAAGTCCGATGATCGTGCTGGCCATTCCATGAGCTGAATTGTTTGGTGCTGAAGATAATCTTCTATGATGTGAGCCCTGCGCGGTCTAGCGTTATTGTCCTGTAACATGAAATCATTAACTATTGCACCGGCATAAAGGCGCACATAAACATCAAGAATGTTATCCCTATAGACGTGAGCATTCACAATTCCACGTGGAAAGACATGGAGGTCTGTACGTCCGCCCAAAGAGATACCATCCCAAACACAGACACTGCCTCCTCCATACGAATCTCTTTTACGAATGTTTGATGGATGTTAGCGTGTTTTCTATTCTCTCCAAATCAAACAATGCCTGCTATGGCTTTGGAGGCTGAACTGGAACTCATCCATGAGGAGAACACGCCTCCATTGATCAGCTGTCCAGTGGACATGTTGATGTGCCCACCTAAAACATTCCCTCCGGCGACATGAGGTGAGCGGTACACAAATGTCTTGTCGCATCGCATAAAGACCACCTTCATGAAGCCTTCTACGCACAGTAGACTTTCATATCAACCTTCCAGTGGCTGCAGCAAGGGAGATTATAAGATAAGAGGGTGTTGTTGTTCTATTCCTTCGTGCACATAACTGCAAATATCGTCATCGGTGCTTGTCGTAGATCTTACCCGTCCTTGGCTAAACCTTCTGGAGGCCGAACCAGTGGTTTGGAATTCTTTCCAAAGCCTATAACAACAGAAAGACTTAGATTTAGCCATCTGGCAACCTCTGTCTGACTTTGACCTACCTCCAATCTTCCAATAGCTCTATATTGCAGCTATGCGGACAAATGATACCTCGAGGTCATACTAATGAATTGGCTATCTCAGTTTTCTTATATCATAATCACGGCGTCTCCATCAGCCGTACTCTCTAGCATGCATTTTTATACTCCTCACAGATGACGCAATCCAATTGCAGCGCCAATAATTTGCATTTTGTAATTTTATTCAATATCTTTTAGTTATCAACATATGCAAATTTCATACGGATAGTTCATTTTTTAACGAGTTGTCGCACTTTTTGTGATTTTTCCTTAATTTTTGGAAACCAGTGTACTCCAGTGTTAGATTAGTTGCCACATCCGTCAGAAGTAAGAGTAATACGAAAAACCAACGGGTACTCTTTTAAATTGATCACCCTGTATATAACAGTGTATCTTATAAACTGAAAGCAAGCATAGTAAAAATACGCCTGTATGACATAAAGTTCAGCACATACACCCCCTCCCCCCCACGCTCCTCCTTCCCGCAGTTATAATGTTTTTTATTTGCAATTAATGCTGGCAATTCATTGAATTAGCATTTTCGTGGCACTTTTTTTCTATAATTGGCATTTTACGTATTTTGAATATTATAGAGCAGTGAGAAGCTTAAATTATTAAGGAAAGTGGGATTATTTAATTAAATTTTAGACAAAATTGGGCTTATATTAAGGGATCTCATGCCTTTTAAAATCTCCGTCGACAATGCAAAAGGGATGTAATTTTCAGTTCTCATAACTTTCTAAATTTTATTTAAATTACATAAATGTCTGTGATATATTTAAACCATATTTAAGGCTTTATAAAATGTAGAAATAAACACTTATGTAATAATATAATAAAAAATACAGTTCAGTTATTATTGCAAAATGTTTTCGCGTGGTATTTCACAATCCGCACGATAACTTAATTTACAATAGTTTTATAAACATAAAATTATGTTAAAATGAACTCTAACCAATATTTTATAGAATGGATTAATATTATTGAGATAAGTAAATATTTTCATTATTTTTTAATCATTAATTATTATTATTATTAATTTTTTGAAATTCAATTGAATTTTCAAAACAGTTTCTGTCAAAGAATTTATATATCATTAATTCATTCTCTAAAGTAGAGATTAAAGTTCATTTTAACATAAGTTTTATGTTGATATATCTTTTCGAAGTTAAGGTATCGTGCGGATGGTGACATACCATGTGAAAAAAATTTGCAATATTAATTTAACTGTATTTTTGATTATATTATATTATCTGTGTTTATTTATATATTTTATAAAGCCTTAAATATGGCTTAAATATATTACAAAGTTTTATGCAATTTCAATAAGTATTTAAAAAAGTTATGATAACTCAAAACCACATCACTTTTGAACTGGCTCGGATATTTTAAAAGATATGAGACCCCTTAACCCTCTCGCTGCGCCACCCGAGAATTTTTCGGGCAACGTAAAAGTAGCAAAATTTTTGCAACCCGAGATTTCATCGGAGATGAATTTTTCCGTCTAATTAACTCTCCTTGATAATTCACATCAGTTATTTTTTTATTCTAAATTTTGCCTTATCTAATCGGAGAAATTTCCCGATTGAATCAGATGAAAATTTTTGTTTTGAAAAACCGGTGGCAAAAGAATAAAAATTCTTAAAAGACGCTCGTCGCGAAGGAGTTAAATACGCAATTTTTGAAGCTATTTTGATAAAACAATTACGCAGCGAGAGGGTTAATGGAATTTTAATTCGTTTTTCTTAAAAGAATATACTTAAAGTTTGAAATACAAAGGCAATGAAATAAATTATAGAAACGGGTCTATTAGACACATTCAGGGTAGGAAGGTTAAGCCCCATTGTTATCAATATCGTTCATTATGACGGGCAATGGAAGATCATATATTAATATTTTTACATGTCCTCATAAAGAAACTATTTACGATAAAGCAACTGCGTTAAAAACATAAATTATACTGTCTACCTTAACAACAAATTCAAATTTTGTGACGATTTGCCAAGTTTTGTGAAAGATAGAGATTTCAATATTCGTTTAACTCTTTATATACTGACGGTACTTATAAATACCATTAAAATAACTTGTTATATAATTCATTTAATACATCGATTATTTATAGTACAGTTTAGAATGAGTTATATATACATTACTTTATCTTGTTCCAAAAGCATTATCGGTTAAACAAAACAAAAATATTTTTAAAAGGATGATTTCTTTTATCTTTGCACCTTTTCAGCTTTCTTGGCGCTGAAAGATTAGGGGGGGGGGGGTGAAGTTTCAATCAGGAAATATTTCTATATTTCTATTGTAAGAGCATTATATTTGTACTTTTCCTAATTCTACAAAATACTAAGAAAAATATTTAAAATAAAAGATTTGAATGGGGTTACAAATATTGTACAAAATCCCTATAAATTCAGATTTAGTTCATTAATTTTAATTAGCAAAATCCTTCTAAAATTTAGTAAATGAACATCTAAATCTTCTAATGTAGTTTTAACAATTCACGAAAAATGCTTTAGAAGATAAAATTTTCATGAATTCATAATTCAGTACATAAAGAGTTAAGAGTCATTCGAGAACACACATTTAGAAAAAATCCTACAAATGCATATATTATATTATTTGTTGGATGTCGATTAAAAATGTTTGAGAATCATTACAATGCAAAAGCTAAGCTTTATATAATTGCTTTTTTTCGCTACGTCATATTCGCAATTACCATTATTTTTACTCTGCACCCATAAGTAAAACGTTTTTTCTCAAATTCGCCATTGTGCCGCTACTAGTATTAATTCAACATTCGAGCAATTTCGATTACGTTCATGCGATTACTTTCGACATAGTTCAAATAACTCGAACACTATAGTAACTATAGTTTGAAAGTATAATTCGACCAGTATAAGATTGTATGACAACTGGTGGTTAACAAGATTTCTGGTATAAA
The DNA here is from genome assembly GCA_963932465.1 of Maratus speciosus. Taxonomy (NCBI): domain Eukaryota; kingdom Metazoa; phylum Arthropoda; class Arachnida; order Araneae; family Salticidae; genus Maratus; species Maratus speciosus. The sequence goes on from OZ010793.1 coordinate 140,464,723, forward strand.
AAACGCAAATATACTGCAAAATTAAGTTAAGGCTTTTTAGAAAATATTTTTATAAAAAATATTCAATAAAAATTTGTGATGGAAAATTAATTTCAGTAAACTTTTAATATTTCGACATTGATATTGACTGATACAAAGGAATGAAGTGCTGTTTTCAGTACAACAAGCTGATTTAAAGCTTGACTGTTTGATCTACCTTTTTCATTTTAAATTTCTGTTCGCTTTTTTCAGTTATAAAATGGATGGAATTAAATTTTCTTTAAATGTGCTCCGCTCAAGATATTTTCTTTTAGTTTACTTTAACCGTTTATGTTGGAAAGACGTGATGCGTACTTCCAGAAGTTTTTGTGAATTAGTTGCATAGTTTCCCAGTCTCGCAGCACTATTTTTCAATAGTAATTAATAGTAATTTTCGTATTCATGATTCGTAGGGATACCGTTATTTCTCAAGGAAAACTACCTTTTTATAGAAAAATAAAATTTAAGACACGACGACGACGATACGAAGAAGTTTGAGCCGAGGAGCCCGACCTATGTCCCACATCCTCGGAGACAGAACAGCTTTGTAGATGACAAGGTGGGATTCCTTTTCCCCTTAATTCTCGCTCCCGTCATATTCTCGGGCTGCGTCTTTCACTGAGATTGTTTGGTTCCCACCAGTTTTATAAAACAGTGAAATTGGCTATATCTTAGTATCGTTTATCCTGTCATTAAATAAGGTGAATATTTCTTTTTCATAAAAGTGGTGCCAATAAGCAATTTGAATTTTTTAACCGCAATTTAATTCGAGCGCGAAGGGGTTAAACAGCAGTGCAAAAAAAGAAAAAATAAGGGGGGGGGGGGACGACGACTTAAGTTCTTGAGTTCAGGTACAAAAAGAAAAAAAAGAAAAAAGATAAAAATTAACTGGCAGATTAAAAAAGTAATTTAATTAAAAATAGTAAAAAATTCGCCTTCTTTTAAGAAGAGATTTTCTATAAGATAATACTTGTGCCGAAACATTTTCTGGTCTGCAAAATTCAAGGAGGCGTACGAACCATGGTATTATTTGATAACTGAAAATTGTGCGAATAAGTAAGACGATAAATACTATTAAAAACAGTGGTACAAAGCAGGTATGCAACTAATTTGCAAAAAGTTTCGACGTGCGTGGCAGGTGTTTCCAGCGCACATGGTTAAATATCAAATCCAATATGTTCAAATTCGGCTTAGTGAAAAAAAAAAATCGAAAGCTGAAAGATACAGTAAATAATTTACTCCTTTCAGATATACAGTGGAGGTTCGATTATCCGAATCTCGGTCAACCGAACGCGTTCCAGAAGGCGAAATTCAAATTTGAGCGCCATGCACTGCAGGAGTTCCGCATGCGACCGAGAGCGCTTGGCTATCTGGTCTCAAGGGACCTAGGTCTCCATTGGCTTGTGAGCCTTCGATAGTGAGACATATGTATCTGAAGCAAAATACAATTTTGGACTTCTTTTCTTAAAATGTAGATCTACAGTACTATACGTTTCGTTTGATTTCCTGCAGATTTCTCTGATCACTTTATTCCTTAATAGTTTGCTGTCTTCTTATTTTTGTAAGCATTGTAATACAAAATACATACACATATATTTGTATTTATTATCACTGTTTATTTTTTTTCACTATGTTCATATAACCCTATTATGATTTTTTCGGAAATGGTCGGTTATTCGAACACCCCGGTCACTTATTAGTTCGGATAACCGATGCTCTGTAGTGGAATTACTTTTAATAAATTACTTCAAAAATATCCCACAAATCTATAAAATAAAAATCCTTTCGATTACTCTTTTATGCAAAATATTAATAATAATAAATCTCTCTCCTCCGTCTTTTATTCATTTATCTAAAATTTTCTTTTTATATGTAGCTCCTCTTTTTGTAAAATATTTTGCCTGGGGTGCAATATCTCAGTTGCTCTCTCAGTTTCCAATGAAATTTCCCATCTGGGAAGTTGCCGGGAGGGAAAGTAACGGATCGAAGCGTTAGAAGAGCACATAGGATACGGAATGCATCATGTGACAAATCACTGGAGTTGGAGCTGATAAGGGGTGGACGTCAAATTTAAATATGTCCGAGCAAAAGGTGTGATTGTATGATTATCAAAAATAAGTTTTAAAAAGTTACAAGCGAATTATTATGCTTTAACGTAGCCCACGTAGCTCTTTGATAAATATAATTTTACCTGCGTCATTATTAAGAAGTTGGAAAGTGCATCAAACGTGGCAAATGAGGTGCGTTCGTAGTATAACAAGTTTTATAAATATTTTTTGCACCACATATTGTACTGAATGTATATTTTAGTGCATTTCATAAGTGCATATCAGTTTCATTCTGTTCGAAAGGCTGTATCATTAAAATGCATAATATCTATAATACTTGAAATACTTTTTTCCCATTGGCCGTGATGTAACGGAAAACTTTTGACTATCCCTGTAATTAAACTATACATACGATTTTCATAAAATTTGAAATGACTCGACAACATTTTGCAAGAATTATATATTTAAAATCTCAGACCATTCGGAAGGCTGTAACATCATTAAAATGCACTTCCAATAATTTTTCCCATTGGCCGTAATGTAAAGAAAAACTTTTGACTGTCCCTGTAATTAAACTATGCATCCAATTTTCATAAAATTTGAAATGGCTCGACAAAATTTTGCAACAAAAATGTCGACATCTCAGCCAAATGCGCACAATCAGATGAAACATTTCGAATGGTATGAACGACTGGAAAATTTTTAGACAAATCACCCCTTAACGCTCGAATTAAATTACTGTTGAAATATTCAAATTGCTTATTGGCACCACTTTTATGAAAAAATAAATATTCACCTTATTTAATGACAGGAAAAACGATACTAAAATATAGCCAATTTCACTATTTTATAAAACTAGTGGGAATCAAACAATTTGAGTAAAAGACACAGCCCGAGAATATGACGGGGGCGAGAATTAAGGGGCGAAAAGAATGTACCAGTTTCAATGGTATCTTATAACAGTTCAATTAGACTTTTTATAACAAATTGAAGGTAAACTAACTTAGTTTTTCTTAGAAATGTTCAATATGTGCATCTTTAGTTACACGGCACAAATCCAATCTAAAGTTCAATTCTTCCCAAACTTTGTTGAACAAGTCTGGAGTAATGGACGTTCAGCTTCTTCAATTCTGTGTCTCAAATCTGGCAAATCATTAGGTAGAGGCGGAACGTAGACACGATCTTTTATAAAGCCGATTTTAAATATTATGTTTAATATGTATGCTTTTAAATTAGGGGTGCACAATAGGGTGGCTCGAAAAAAAGAAATTTTTGATTTTCGTGACGCTTTAGTGCGGAAAAGTTGCCTATTGTAATACGAAGAAAAACGGCATAAAAATTTTAAAAATCGGTTAACATCTTCCATTCGCGCATCGTACTTAAAGTTGATGAAAAATTTATAAAATCGTGCCTTTTCTCTAATTTTTTTAAGTTAATTAAAACTTTAAAAATAAACACGCTTTAGCTTTTTATGCTTGTTTCATAGTTTACATAACCTAAATAAATTAAATTCTAATCAATAATCTATTTTTTTCGTTCGCACAACATCTTAGAAAAAAACATAAATTTAGCAATTTTTCGCAATTTTCACCGTGCACCTCTTCGCTCGTTTTGCTAGAACAAAACGACCCAAAACTCACCAGGTGGAGGTGGTTCCACGTAGAGTTCCACCCCGCCTACCCAACAAACCATCCAATTGTTGGGTGTGGCATTTACATTATATTTGCAGTTATTTACAAAGGTTTTCTCTAGAGTAGCATTCTTTGGCTTACTGTGTTTATTACGTTTTCTTTTATATATACTACACATTTAAAGTCTGATTTTTTGAAGAAGTGAGGCATAACCGATTTAGACTTTGGTGTTGTTCGGATATAGCCATCTCTATCTTCATGTCTATATAATTATTCGAGGTCTCCGTTACAAGTTTGACACACATCTTAACAGTCTCGGTGTGACTGGGAAACATTTGCATTTCCCTGTTGAGAGTAGCGTCAGAAGTGATGAACTATTTAACATCATCTTCACTCAGGTCCCGCGGCATTGGGGAAGGATACACCGAACATTCGAATTAATAATTTCTATTTAATCTTAAGCTTGAAAGTTTCCATTCGGTGGTATTACATTTCTAACCGTCTTCTTCTTTTGGGAGGTTTGTCTTGCTTTTACGATCCTTCTGTAACGAATATCCCGAATACGTTTTCTTTAATCGACAATCATTGCCAACAGAACGTTCTCTGCGCGTGCAAAAAAAACGCATTTCGTTCTATTATTGGATCCACAACTTGTAGTAATACGTCGGATAAATACCGTGATGTTTGGATTGCTTGAAATACATGTTTTGGTCCGTCAGTAAAATATTTACTTATTTTATGGCAAATTATACAGGCATGTATGATTTTATGATGAAGCCAACTATTTCTTATAAATTTACGCATGAATCTGATACAATCTAAGGACTCGGTTGGCCGCAGTTAGTCATCTGGAATCTGACAAAATACCAGGATCCCAATTCGCCAAGTCCTCTGGACAATGTCCAAGGTGATTGCATTCAAAATGTCCCAAAAATACTGTTGTTATTCGCTCAAAAAAGTCCTGCCTATATCAGGAATCGAACAATCTGCGTGTTCACAATCGACCACAGGTGCTTTTTCACAGCAAGTGTCTTCTACTTGATTGACGCACTAAAAGATCTAGGCCCTTCAGTTCGACCGTGAATATGTTGGAAAATTTGATGATAAGAAAGCTCATTAAAATGCCGGATGCTTTTGCTCCATATTTTATTATTGTCTAGTCGGTGGAAAGCACCATTATTCTATCCTGTGTTTGTTACAGTACCATCACACCCTACTACTTCTAGTTTTTCTAGTGATATTGATAGTTCAGACAAACAAGAAATAAATCTTTGACTTATATCATTTGATGAACTCGAGGAAGGAAATACATGTCCAATATAAGTTGATCCAGATTCCTGGATAAGAGAATAGTGTTCTTATTTCACATTCCAGTGAAATTGCTTGGCATTAAATTTTTCGCCGAACAAAGTATCTCATATTTGTCCGTCAAAAAAGACCCGAACTTTCCTCAGGGGGTGTGAATCGGCTTTTCAAATCCGTACTTAAACTACTCTCGTCTCTCTTTATTTTACACTTATCAACCACATCAGAACTGTGCCGGCTATCTGTGAACTTGATTCCATGACAACTTTTGGCCGGTCAGAAACTCCGAAACGATCGGTGTTTAGCGCTGTTGCGTTAATTTTAATTCTCATCTGCCATTTGGGCTTTTAGTCGATGTACTCGGTTTGTATTTATCTTCTTCATACTCCGAGTCTTCAAAAGAAGTGTGTTTGAGTTCATCAATTTCATAGTACACTGCCACTTTAGGAACTTTAAAATTATTTGAGGAACCACTCAGTGCTTGCTGAAGATCACGAGCTTTCCCCTTGGTCTTAGCATTTAACTTTTTTGTAACTGTTTTGTAAATACATCCGATTTTCTTCCAAATTGTAATTGCTTTGAAGAATCATGAACATCAACTCAAAGACACGAATTTGTTTTTTTACATCACCATTTAATTAGAATCACACATTGACATGCATGTGGTCTTTTTAATATAATATAAATACCACACCCAACAATTGGACGGTTGATTGGGTAGGATGTGGGTAGAACTCAACGTGCAACCACCACCACGTGGTGAGTTCTGCGTAGTTTTGTTTTAGCAAAACGAACTAAGGGTTGCACGATGAAAATTGCGAAAAATTGGTAAATTTATGTTTTTTCTATGGGCTTTCGCGAACAAAAAAAAATGGATTATTGGTCGGAATTTAATTTATTTAGGTTATGTGAACCATGAAACAATCATAAAAAGCTAAAGCATATTTATTTTTAAAGTTTTAATTAACTTAAAAAAATTAGAAAAAAGGCGCGATTTTTGCAATTTTTCATCAACTTTAACGATGCGCTAATGGAAGATGTTAACCGATTCTAAAAATTTTTATGCCGTGTTTCTTCTTATTTTAATAGGCAACTTTTCCGCACTAAAGCGTTACGAAAATCAAAAATTTCTTTTTTTCGACCCACCCTAGTGCACAACCTGTGGCCCGCGGGCCACCAAGTGTCCCAGTATTTTTATCCAGAAACTTTGCTATTAAATAATTGAAATGTTACTTTTAAATTTTTTGTGGTGGCAATCAATTTTCTGGCAAAAAGGTTGTGCAGCACTATTTTAAATCTTCAGCACATCAATAACGATTTATGTTCAGGAGTCGAAATTTTGTGTATGTGGCACTGTAAGCGAGTCAATAACAAAGCAGTACTTGCGCATGCGCTTATCTAAAACTGTTTAAGTTGTTCTTTATTTGTAACATTGAACCAACACTCAACAATGCTTACATTTGATACTATTAAAATTTATAACTGGAACATTTTTTGTGGACACCCTGTATATCTATTAAAGGAAGTTTTAGAAAGTTAATGAATTATTCATCTAACACAAATGAAATAAGTTGCAAGGAACATACATAACACAAGGGTATTACAAAAAGAATTTTAACTCTTTTGGGTCCGCATTTTTATTCCATTTTGTGCCAAAATTACTTTTACGTTAATAAAATTAAAAGTACCGTCTTCCGGGGTGGCTTTTCCCACTTTTCAACATTAAGAGCATACACTAGTCACTCAAAAAGATCCGGATGATAATGTTAATCCTATGGGGAAGTTATTTTCATATATCTCGCTTGAATTTTGATATTTTCGAATGATTTTTTTTGCACAGCATAGCTGAGGACGATCTACAACCAGGCTAGTTTTTATTCATTTTTTATTTTGGTTTCATATATTTTTTAATTACTTTTACTTTCGAAACCGGTTTGAACCGGTTCTGAAATTGAAACTATCCTATTATAAAAAAACTATAACCAAAATCGAAAAAGTAAAAACTAGCCCGGTTTAAATAAATAATAACATATCAAAAATCTTGAAAATATACAAATAACTTCCCCATAGGATTAACATCCCGGTCTTTTTGAGTTACTAGTGCAGACTCTTAAGTCCATAAGTCGGGTTGTTTGCGAGTGATTTTGGAAGAGCCGAAAATCATCACAGATGGGGAATCTATCATAAATGCATAGATCATCACAGTAGTCATACATAAAGTTTTACTACATTTTTTACTTTTTTATTTTCATATCAGATGTAAATTTCTAACTGGGCGAAAAATGTCCGGACCAAGATTCGAACCAGGAATCTCTTGGTTGAAGCCGCCAATGTTCTACTATCTGAGCTATCCCGGACGAATCTGGTGGAACTTGACACCCAGCAAACTTTATTGATTATTCCACCAGATTAGTCCGGGATAGCTCAGATGGTAGAGCATTGGCGGCTTCAGCCAAGAGATCCCTGGTTCGAATCCTGGTCCGGACACTTTTTTCCCAGTTGGAAATTTACATCGGATATGATTTATTTACCAATAAGAATAGTTGTGTTAAAATTAATGTAGTTTATTTTATTTTCATTCGCCAGTTTTATTGCCGTGGTTCGTACGCCTTCTTGAATTTTGCAGACCAGAAAATTTTTCGGCACAGTATTATCTTCTAGAAAATCTCTTATTAGAAGAAGCACAAATTTTGTGCGTTTAATCTAGATTTCTTTTTCTATAAAAAGATACTGGTAGTTTTCTTGGAGAAATAACGGTATCCGTACGAACCATGATTGCTAAAAAAATCAAAAAGTGAGCAAAGTTACCTGCAAGAGGAGACCGACATTGCCCACTATCGATTTCCTGCTGGTGGGCAATGTTATCCAAACTTGTTCATCGATGGTTGGGTGACATTACCCAGTATCATTATTAATTCTGATTGGGATTTTAAAAAAACATAACACCTATTACTTACTTCTAGCTGAATTCCTAACAAATAAATATAACGAATGGGATTAACTGTTTTTTTTTTGTGGGGGGGGGGGGGGGGGGAGGCTGCACAGAAACAATTTCCAGAATACTGAAAAGTCCTGTATTAGACAGGTGTTGGAAAGTAATCAAAAACATTTTTCCGCTTTGACAACGTGCCCATGAATGAAACAAAGTGGTTTACAAGTACTACATGGCATTTTAAGTAACTACAATAAAACTTCTGAATAGTGAACACAAATTAGTGTGTTCTTCGGAGGTATCCACTATTTAAAGATCTCAGGACTCTTAAAGCTTTAAAACTTTCGAAGTTTTAATTTTTTTAGATGTTAAACTCCTATCTTTTCTGAACATTTTGATATAATTGTTTCCTTGAAATTCCTATTAGAACTGAAGTTATGGCTTTTACATTTATACATGTTCAATAGCTGAAGCGTCGTTTCGGAAACTTTGAAGCCATTTTTCTCCGAATGACGTTTTTGGGCATAACGCGCACGATATCTCAAAAACTTATGAATATTTTTTCATGAAATTTTCAAAACATATGTTTCATGTTAGTCTGTATAAACTGAACCTAAAATTTCCTTTTTATTGTTCAAAACAATATTTTTTAGATGATTATAGTGTTGAAATTTTCTTAATTGTGCATTAGCTAAATACAACTTTGTATTAAAAATATAAAACAGCTTTAAATACAAATTTATTTAGGTTCAGGGTAATTATTACAATCTGAAGTATAAGTAGGCACCAAAATTTTCATTCTAGTCGCAATACTTATTTTGTAATCGTGCGCGTAAACTGTTATGCCGATTTTTTTCTCATCAAATGTCTAACAGTTTGGAGCCCCCTGTAAATGCTAATTCTGCATCTTATAATTTTTTAAATACATGAAATGAAAGAACATACTTATATATTTTATTCCAATTAAAATTGTGTCTTAAAATCAAATACATTTTAAGATATTAAATGTTGAAAATGGTCCTTTTTTTTCATTTTTTCCAATTTTAAGAGTCTTGAGACCCCTTAAGGATAGAAATATGTAAATAGTATTTGTGTTGGAGACTGGAAAAGTGTTCGCTAAATAGATGTATCTGCTATTCGGACATTACGGAAGTTTTACCGTACTAAATCCGCATTAATCTCTCTTTTTTTTTCAAAGGTGAGCAAAATCACTCTAGTTTACGTTAGCTACAGAAATCACAGAACTTAATTTGACATTTTTATTAACATTTAAAACTCCTAACGTTAAATTCTTTTTAATACTGTTCTAATACAAACTACAACGCGGATAATTTTTAAAACATAACATGAAAACTACTTGATAGAATGAACTGTAGTTTTAGAACAATGGAACAATAGAGCTGGTGTATGGATTCCCTAGATGCCCAGTCTTTCTATTTTTAAGCATGGCAGCCCTAGTGACTGGAAATCCATGCTCGCGAAGGCTTTCTTCTATTAGTTTAACATCTGTATAACAGGGGAGCCCTCTAATACATATTTTCTTCGGTCTTAACTCTCTGGGGTCAAGAGTAGTATATTTTATCTTATTTTGATTTAGCCATCGCTGTGTTAGTTTAAAGTCATTGTCCGAAGCACATTGAACTACTAAGCGTTCCCCTTTAAGAGCTATTTTTGGTTTTTCAGAATTTATCTCGGTAATTTGTTGAGCTAGCGTCGTCCAATTTTGATCGATTTCGATATAGAAGGGATTAGTAGGTTTTTTAGAGTTACCAGGTTCCTGGACGGAACTATCATCAGAATTGGATTGCTCCATGTCAGCATTATCGCTTAAATTAACTTCATTTGCGATATTTTTGAATTTATTAGCAAGAGGGATAGTAGAACTTTCCTCTGTCAAGGGAAGCTTAATCCCCTTTTTGACTGCGTTGAATAATTCATTTTTAAGGTTAGTATCATTAATGATTATGTTAGGTGCTTTCTTATACTGAATAGAACAGAAAAAGCTAAAAATAGCAGAGTCTAACAAATTATCTACAGTAGTCTCCCTTAGCAAAGAAAAAGCTTCAAAACATGTTCTTCTTACTTCCTCTTGATCAGGAGGCGAAGTAGCGTAACCATCTTTAGTTTTCAAGTCTAAAATGTATCTGTCCACAAAGGTGTAAAAATCAGCCAGTATTTTTTTAGAATGGTCCTCGAAGTTGGACGAAATATTATCAAATTGTTCCTTATAGTTGCTGACTAACGTTCCATTTGCGATGTTTTCAATAACATCCGCCATATAACTCGTATCCTTAATAGATGCCATGATACAGTTCAAATAGAAATGAAACTATTCTAACGAACCGCCCCACCTGCCATTGAAACTGCGAGAAATATAACTTGCGAAGGAGCAATCACCTCATTGTAGTTTTATATTAATATATTTGAAACATTTTGAAATTGATTTCTGTAAAATATTTCTAGGTTGCGTTTCACATATTTTTAAAATATTAATTTAAAAATACATATTTTTGAGAAAAATCTTAACTTTGCTCATCTGTATTTTTACAACGAGAGCTAACATCAAAATTTTAATGGTTAATTCATAGAAAAATGTAGTTATCTATATTTGAGATTGTAATGTTTGTATTTATAATTTACTATTTATGTACCAATTTCAGACATTAGTTCATACTTTAAAGACAATTTTAATCACTGCAATATATACAGGTCTGTTTCCATAAAATATATTTGACGTAACATTTAAAAACATATATTAGACACCACATTTAAAAAACATTTTTAAAAATTCACCACAATAACGTTTTCGTTCCTTCCTGGAACATCCTCAGTTGGTTGACTGAAAGTTGAACTGAGGATGTTCCAGAAAGGAACGAAAACGTTATTGTGGTAAACTTTTAAATATGTTTTCTAAATGTGGCGTCTAATAGGGTAATTCCGGGATTTATGCCGCACATTTTTTTGAATTTGTATATAAAGTCCCATGGTGGACATAGAATTAAAAAAAAATCATGCTGTGCTATTTAATGTTAAATATACAACGCGTGTACTGCGACAAAAAAATTCAAAATAAATTATTAATATTTTTCTAAAACATTACACTGCGGCGCGTCACCCGTACATTCAGGCTGAGACGCCGCACTTGTGCGGTAGTTATGCCGCGCTTTTAAATAAGAACAGAATGAAGTTATAAATAAATAGATTAAAAAAAAAATATTCCTATCTGGACTATAATTATGGATGTAATAACAAAATGAAACTAAATGAGTACAATGAAACGTATATTAGTAGATTCAAATTAATAATTGTTGCCTACTTTCACTATTAAAAGTATGGACTTTTTTCTTACATTAAATTTTAATTGTTATTTCAGCAACAATGTAACATCAATGTATTAAAAAGAGAAAAGAAAAAAAGTAAAATTGTGTTTCCATAATTTATTTGTTAACCCTTTCGGGACCGGTGGCTTTTACACAAATTTTATTCGGTTGGTACCACTTTTTTAAAAAGAAGTTACCTTTACTTAATTAATCATGAAAAAAAAACTAATTAAACAAAGGAAATATTACTTTTCTTTTTTACTGGTGCCAGAAACAAATTTTGTAAGCTCTTTATGAAGGTGTTTATATGCACCTATGGTCCGAATGGATTAAGAGATCGTCTTCAATCTACAGAAAAAGTGTCGAAAAAATACAGTCTTTATGTAACTACATTTAAACACATGATGCAAAGAAGCCAATTACACTCCCTCTTTTTTGGAGTAATTTGCAAAGAATGTCTGCGTTACGCGTAATGCAATTTTTCATTATTATCATCTTGACTTGCATCTTTTTTGCCTTTCTTACTTTTAATTTTAACCTTTTTCTCGTTTGGTTTTCGTAAACTTGATAACATGCCTAACATGGTTACATAGCTGCCAACTTGTACGGATTTTTCACACCGCTAAAATTTCATAGAAAATTTTATCAAAACCAATCGCCGAAATCTGAATTTTTCTAACGTTGAAACAATACAAAAATTTCTGTTGAATTTTAGTGGTAACAAAAATCCGTACAAGTTGGCAGCTATGTGGTTAGTCTGTGCAAAAAGAAAAGGAAAAGTTAATAACACTTAATCATCCCGTATAAAAGAAACTGCGGCATGTATACCGGAATAGCAGTGCGGCATGTACCCCATTTTGCATGGTGCAGACGTCGGCCATCACAGTTACCTGCCATCGCTAAGAGGAATGGCGTAATCATACACACAGTACTTTATACAAACGCTACACTTAGTTTTGACTTCGAAATCATGCATGCATTTAGTAATTAGTGTATGAAAAGTATTTAAACATAACGTGTTTAAAAGTTTGGGACAGTGAAATCATGCACTTACGTCAAATTAAGGATTGTACTTCTACAAGTAAACATCGAAATGGGATTCACGCAATACACTGGTTAAAATAATCTCACTGCGCACCTATACTGTGCGTTTGACGACCATCTATCAATAAGTACAAGATATACAAGGGGTGTGGCATCTAACCCGTATGCTGCGACTCTCCCGGAGTTACCCTATATGTTTTTAAATGTTACGTCAAACATATTTTATGGAAACAGACCGGAATATATTACAGTGATTAAAATTGTCTTTAAAATATGAAATAATGTCTGAAATTGGTATATAAACAGTAGATTAAAAAAGGTTAATTCATATTCTGTGACCCGAAATTAGTATAAAAATATATCATTTATTTAAAAGGGAAAAAAAGCTTTATTTTGTAGATCAGTGTAATATATGTCAGAGCAATTACCAGAAAACTCGAAAAATTAACTAATAAAGGAGTGTTTGTGAAGATTGTTCTACAGGGCATCCATAAAACAATGTCTCAATTTTAGTAGTATGTTATAACAGTTTAATTTAGACTATTTACAACAAATCATACATCGAATTTAAGGTAAACATAGTTAGTTTATCTTACAAATGTTCAATATGTCCATCTCTAGTTATTCGGCCACATCCAACCTAAAGTCCAATTCTTACCACACTTCGGTTCACAAGACCGGAGTAATGGAAGCAGCAGCCTCTTCAATTCTATGTCTTAAATCTGGAAATCCATTAGGTAGCCGTGTAACATAGCACAATATTTTATAAAGCTCCAAAGGAAAAAAATCGCATGTCTCTAACGGCTTTTAAATCATCAGCTCAGCAATAACTCTTTACGCTCAGAAGTCGCCATTTTGCGTATGCGGCACTGCAAGCGAGTCAATAACAAAGGATTACTCGCGCATGCGCTTATCTAAAACTGTTTGAGTTACCCTTTATTTATGACCTTGAACCAACGCTCTACAACGATTACCGTTGATACTTTTAAAATTTATAACTGAGACAATCTTTTATAGACACCCTGTATTTTAATTTTCTTTTAATAATAGATCCAATATTAGATGTAAATTTCCAACTGGGCGAGAAATGTCCGGACCAGGATTCGAACCCGGAACCTCCTGGCTGAAGCCGCCAGTGCTCTGCCATCTGAGCTATCCCGGACGATTCTGGACGAACTTTTACACCCAGAAAACCTTGATGATTACAGCATCTGGTCTGAAACCTGGTTCAGCTCAACAGAATAAATCACAGGTAATAGAACTCCAGAAATCGCTGGATACGAAATTACACTAGATTAATTTTAACACAATTATTCTAATTGGTAAACAAATCTGGGTGAAAAAGTTCGACCAGAATCGTCCGGGATAGCTCAGATGGCAGAGCACTGGCGGCTTCAGCCAGGAGGTCCAGGGTTCGAATCCTGGTCCGGACATTTTTCGCCCAGTTGAAAATTTACATCTAATAGGATTTGTTTACCAATTAGAATAATTGTGTTAAAATTAATCTAGAATAGATCCAATACTTCTTAATTCGGTTTATGAAAGAGAAAACAAATAGTGAGCTTATAGTTAAGGTGCAGTAGACAAATCAATGTCTTCTGTTACAGCGTGATTACTAATGACAAATTGCTGAATTTATTAAAATCTATTAAAGATTAATTAATGTTGAATCTATAAAAAATTTTCTTTCGATTACTCTTTTATACGAATTGATAAATAAAAAGATAAAAACAATCTCCTTTCCGTCTTTTATTCATTTATCTAAAGATTTCCTTTTATATTTTGCTTCTCTTTTTTGCAAAATATTTTGCCTGGGGTGCAATATCTCAGTTGCTCTCCCGGCTTTCAATGAAATTTCCCATCTGAGAAGTTGCCGGGAGGTAAAGCAGCGGATCGAAGCATTAGAGGAGCATATAGAATACAGATGGCATGTGACAAATCGCTGAAGTTGGAGCTGATAAGGGGTGGACGTCAAATTTAAATAAGTTCAAGTAAAAGGTGTGATTATAGGATTATTAAAATAAAACTGTGACTATATGATTATTAAAAATAAGTTTTAAAAGGTTGCAAACGGATTCTTTTGCTTTAAAGTAGCACACGTAATTCTTTGAGAAATATGATACATTATACAGGGTGATTCATAAAAGATGGGCAGAACTTTAAGGGGTTATAGTACACTTAAAGACAAATAATATTAAATAGGAGACTAAGGGTCCCAGACGTATTCCCAAGGAGATAGGGGGCATTAAAGTTTAGGGTCCGAAATTTCAAATGATTATAAAACATGGAAAAATTGGTCGATTCGTTTGCGGTTTTTGCAAAAAATTTTCTTTATGCCAGTATTTTCTTGAAATAAAATTTTAAAGTTCAATTTCAAAAAATGCCGATAGGGGGCGCTTTAGACTTTGGAGTAACAAACAACTATTTTTTAACGTTATTTTTTGTATTTCTTTAAATGATTTCGAAACCTTAGACTTAAACTTAAATTTTGATCTAAAAATCTGAGTCCTAACGAGTAGTTAAGTAGCGTAAACTGAAATTTGAAATTTTAAACCCTTCTCCCCCCAGAACAAAAATCAGTTATTCCCGATCTTTGTGTCGTAGATTAGGCTCTAACTACTGCCGCGTTTTGCTAAAATTATTCTTTATGTCAGTATTTTCTTCAAAATAAATTTTAAAGAAAAATTTCAAAAAATTCCGATAGAGGGCGCTTTAGACTTTGGAGTAACGAACAACTATTTTATACCGTTATTTTTTGTGTCTCATTAAATGCTTTCTAAAGCTTAGACTTAAATTTTCAGCCCAAAATCTGAATCGTTAGACGTGGTTAAGTTTCTGGGGAGAGGGGTTTGAAATTTCTACTCCTGAGCACAGTTCAGTTCACCATGTCCACACATTATGTGCTGTGATACGAGGTAAAAAGACACAAATTAGGATTATGTTACCAAAGCATATTTATTAACATGTAATTACAATAAATGTTCAAAATTGTGACCACCAGAGGTTATGCACGCAGAACAACGGCGAAGAATGGAACGGCGAACATTCGCGAAAACATCAGGCTTTTCGAGCACTTCCCCTACAGCGGCGGAAAGTCTGGCGACCAGTTCCTCGGGGGATTCAATGGGTGTCTCATACATAAGAGCCTTCAATCGTCCCCAAAAAAAGAAATCGAGGGGTGAAAGATCTGGCGAGCGAGCAGGCCAAGCAACAGGACCACCTCGACCAATCCATCTGTTCGGAAATGTGATGTCCAGATAGTTGCGGACGTCTCGTACGTAATGGGCTGGCGCTCCATCGTGCTGGAACCACATGACCCGCCGGATGCGTGGAGGAACAACGTTTAACAGGTCTGGCAGCACATGTTGCAGAAATGTGAGGTATGTTTTACCGTTGAGGCGTTCAGGAAGAAGGTACGGTCCGATTAGGTGGTCTCCGAGGATTCCTGCCCAAACATTGATGGAAAAGCGTCTCTGATGAGCATGTGGATACGTAGCATGTGGATTGACATCCGCCCATACATGTGCATTGTGTGTGTTAAATGTACCTTCACGTGTGAAGGTACATTCATCGGTGAAAAGCACAGTTCGTCCAAAATGTGGATTTAGCGCGTTCTGCTGCAGAAACCAGCGGGCGAATTCAATACGATTTGGATAATCCCCTGGAGACAGTTTCTGGACTCGTTGCACATGAAACGGGAGCAAATGTTCATCCTTCAGTACCCTCCAAGTCATGGACTGTGAGGTATCCACCTGCCTAGCCACTGTTCGTGTACTTGTACTTGGCTGCGCCGCTACTACATCCAGAATGGCTTCTGCAACAACTACTGATTCGTCCTTTTTTGCACGACCTGCATTCGACCGGGAAGTGAGAAATGATCCCGTCTCACACAACTGTCTGTGCAAGCGCTCGAAAGTTTTGCGGTTAGGCAACCGCCTGTTGGGAAATCGCTCTCCGTACATTCGTTGTGCCTCTGCACGATTTCCATCTGCCGCTCCGTAAATTAAATGCATCTCAGCTTTTTCCTTATTCGTGAAGGGCACCATCTTCCGATTCATTACTACAGCGACTTACACTTGACTCACCTTTCAGTGGTTTTTATGCCTGAATCGTGTCGAAATTTTGCATACGTGTTCTTCTTCTTCCCCATTTGACATTTGCATACTTTCTGTTTCCTTCTTCACCCGGTGACTAGTGTCAGGAATGAAGCTTTAACGTTTGCATGAGCGACGTTTCCAACTGTGCCAGTGCCTTTATGAGTGAATTCCGACTATGCAGTCCTTGAAAGTTCTTGAAAGTTGTATTTTTGCCTCGTATCACAGCACAGAATCGTTGGGCATGGTTAAGTAGTGCAAACTGAACTATGTTCAGAAGTTGAAATTTGAACCCCCTCCCCTCGCTACTGAACCACGCTCAGCGATTCAGATTTTGAGCTGAAAATTTAAGTTTAAGTCTAAGCTTTAGAAAGCATTTAATGAGACACAAAAAATAACGGTATAAAATAGTTGTTCGTTACTTCAAAGTCTAAAGCGCCCTCTATCGGAATTTTTTGAAAATTTTCTTTAAAATTTATTTTCAAGAAAATACTGACATAAAGAATAATTTTAGCAAAACGCGGCAGTAGTTAGAGCCTAATCTACGACACAAAGATCGGGAATAACTGATTTTTGTTCTGGGGGGAGAAGGGTTTCAAATTTCAAATTTCAGTTTATGCTACTTAACTACTCGTTAGGACTCAGATTTTTAGATCAAAATTTAAGTTTAAGTCTAAGCTTTCGAAATCATTTAAAGAAATACAAAAAATAACGTTAAAAAATAGTTGTTTGTTACTCCAAAGTCTAAAGCGCCCCCTATCGGCATTTTTTGAAATTGAACTTTAAAATTTTATTTCAAGAAAATACTGGCATAAAGAAAATTTTTTGCAAAAACCGCAAACGAATCGACCAATTTTTCCATGTTTTATAATCATTTGAAATTTCGGACCCTAAACTTTAATGCCCCCTATCTCCTTGGGAATACGTCTGGGACCCTTAGTCTCCTATTTAATATTATTTGTCTTTAAGTGTACTATAACCCCTTAAAGTTCTGCCCATCTTTTATGAATCACCCTGTATAATATGACATATTAACGCACTTATCATAACACAAATGATAACAGCTTTTTGGGAAATATTTAATAAAAGGATGAAAAAAAAGGATTCCACCTCTATCAATTATTAATATGAGCTTTGAAATGCTACAATAGAATTATCTTTATTTATCATAATAAATATGATAAATAATAGATCTTTGAGAAACACTTATCACAAATTTATTAAAAAAAGCCAGTTTTAAGAAAAATTGATACGGATGGTATATGACAAATCACTGAAGCTGGAGCTGATAAGGGGTCGATGTCAAATTTAATTTGTTCGCGTAAACGAAAAGCATCTATATCATTATTAAAAATAAGCTTTAGAAAGTTACAAACATATTAACATGCTTATAATAACACAAATGATAACAGCTGTTTGGGAAATATTTAATACAAGGATGAACAAAAATGATTCCATGACTGCAAGGAGCACATGTAACACAAGGCTGTTACAAAAATAGTTTGGAGCAAAATGACATATTATCATTATCATTATTAGTCCAATGATGTTGTACTGAAGTTCTTACAAAGGTGACAGAGAAATCCTATTTCAATTACGTAATACAATTACAATTATACACAATTCAAAGCAATCGATTACCATAAAAATCGTAAGATCAACTATTAATGAATCTTTCTCCAAGTTATTTGATCGTAGTGATATATTATTTTAATATCTTCCAAGTCGAATTAATGAAAGAGAAAAAAACCCTTCCAGTCAAGGTATAGTAAGCATTTTGTTCCCATTGGTTATATCGGAATTACTTATAATAAACTGCTTCAAAAACACAAGCTGTAAAAAATAAAAAAACCTTTCGATTACTCCTATATCCAAAATAATAAAATAAAATGAAAAACTCTTCGTCTTTTATTTCATTTATCTAAAGCTCTCTTTTTATATTTAGCTCCTCTTTTTGTAAAATATTTAGCCTGGGGTGCAATATCTCAGTTATTCTCTCAGTTTCCAATGAAATTTCCCATCTGGGAGGTTGCCGGGAGGGAAAGCAGCGGATCGAAGCCTTAGAGGAGCATACAGGATACGGATGGCATGTGACAAATCACTGAAGTTGGAGTTGATAAGGGGTTGATGTCAAATTTAAACTCGTTCGCGTAAACGAAAAGCATCTACATCATTATCAAAAATAAGCTTTAGAAAGTTACAAACATATTAACATGCTTATCATAGCACAAATGATAACAGCTCTTTGGGAAATGTTCAAAGATGAAAAAAAAAATGATTCCACCTTTATCAATTATCAATATGAGTTTTGAAATGCTACAATAGAATTATCTTTATTTATCATAATAAATATGATAATAGCTGTTAGAGAAACACATAACACATAGTTATTAAAAAAAAAGGCAGTTTTAAGGAAAATAGATTTTAACTAAGTACTTATCAAAAGAAGCTTTAGAAGAATAAATGAATTAATTATTCACCTAACAAAAATGATAACAACTGCTAGGAGCACATATAACATAAGGCTGTTACAAATAGTTTGGAGCAAAATGACATATTATCACTACCATTATTAGTCCAATGATGTTGTATTCAAATATTTACAAAGGTGACTGAGAAATCCGATTTCAATTATGTAATACAATTGCAATTAAACACAGTTCAAAGCAATCGATTACCATAAAAATCGTAAGATCAACTATTAATAAATCTTTCTTAAAGTTATCTTACCGTCGTGATGTATTATTTTAATACATTTTAAGTCGATTTAATGAAAGAGAAAAAAACCTCTTTTAGTTGAGGGGCCTCAGGACTCTTAAAGCTTAAAAATTTCCGAAATTGTATTTTTTTTTATGTTGAATTCCTATCCTTTCTGAACATTTTGATATAATTGTTTCCTTGAAATTCTCATTAGAACAAACATTATGGCTTTTAGAATTATACCAGTTCAATAGCTGAAGCGGCGTTTCCGAAACTTTGGAGTCATTTTTCTCCAAATGGCGTTTTTGGGCATAACGCGCACGATATATCAAAAACTTCTGAATATTTTTTCATGAAATTTTTAAAACATTTTCATGTTACAGTAGATTTCCGTTACAACGAACTTCACGGGACCGCTAAAATATTTCGTTGTAACGATTTTTTCGTTATAACGGAATTACTAATATTTATCTAATGAACTGCATATACACGTAAATTAATTATGTAATATAAATATACTTTTCATTATAGAAAATTTTAATGGAAGACTAGTTAAATTAACATAAAAAAGTTAGTAAAATAAAATGCAATATTAAAAATACAAAATTACAGACTAACCTTTATTTAATAGTACATTATTGCAGAAAATCTGTGATTTTAGTTTGCACAAACGATTGTGTAGTTGATGATAACAAAAACGTGTGCAACGAATGAATGTGAGAAAATACCTCCTCTGGAACATTTTTTTGATGTGAAACAAAATCACGCATTTTGTCCAAGCATGAGAGAGCTTCCGAAGCGGTAACTTTTGAATCGTCGGTAGCATCAGTATCGTCATCACTGCTGTCGTCATTTTGTTGGTTTGATGTAGTTTTAATGGACAAAATGATATCTTCATCAGATACTTCAGAGCATGTTTGAATATTGTCATCCACAGATAAGAAATCCTCCAAATCCACATGATCAGGGACTGATGTTAATTTTTTGGTAGCCTTCCAAATTGTGTTTAATTCAGAGGACTCATCCGAATCTAAAATTTCTGATTCATTTTCTTCGGTCTCAGTTAACCGGGCATGTTTCCAACAGTTAGAAATTGTTTTCTCGCTAATTTCTTGCCACGAACTAGAGATCATTTCAATAGCTTCTTTGAGATTTATTTTTGACCGATCCCCATTTTCTAAGCCGCAAAGAATTCTTTTTACCAAAAGAGTTCTGTAGCGAGATTTTACAGCACGGATGATGCCTTGGTCTAGAGGCTGTAGAATAGAAGTGCAATTCGGCGGAAAGTACTCAACTCGGAGGCTGTCCAATTTGCGGGGCTATTATGAAGGCCTGCAATTATCAATCAGGAGAATGATTTTCCGTTTTTTAGCTTTCATTTCTTTGTCAAATTGCACTAGCCAATCATTAAAGATATCTTGTGTCATCCATGCCTTCTTATTGAATTTATAATCGCAAGGCAATGAATGACAGTTCTTAAAGCAACGGGGCTTGCCAGAGTGACCAATAATTAATATTTTTCTCTTCTCGGTTCCTGATTTGTTACAACAAAAGAGTGCTGTAATTCGTTGCTTTGAAGTTTTTCCTCCGATGCATTTGTCGTCTTTAAATGTTAATGTTTTTTTCGGTTCAAGTTGATAAAATATTCCAGCTTCGTCAGCATTGAAAACATCAACGGAGCTGTATGTCTTTATAAGGGCAGCTACTTTTCCAGCTCTCCATTCATTTACAGTCTTTGTAGGTACATCACCTGCTTCGCCGCAAATTGATTTCATTACAATTCCATAGCGAGTACGAAAGCGATTGAGCCAACCTACACTGGCTTGGAAATTTTCGATACCAAGAATTTTTCCGAACTCTTGAGCTTTCTGCCATATCAGAGGACCATTTATAGGTACATTTCGTGAACGAACACCTTCGAACCATTTGAACTTGTCCACATGTACAACCATCTTGAAATTGGGACTGTCGCATTCGTTTTCTATGGGAACCAATGCTTACATTTTGGAATTGTCTCTCAATTTTTTCTTTATCTTTTAGAAATGTAGATAAAGTCGATGGTGTTATTCCATATTTTTTGGCCACATCAGTTTTCCGCAATCCTTTATCAATCTCAGAAATTATGACTTTCATTTCTTCCAACGAAAATTGTTTTCGTTTCACACAAGCCATTTTATCAATGAACGAAGCAAGAAACACACTGCAACAGGTACTGGCGATAAAGATATCCCAGAATAAGCCCAAACAGTCATTTCACAGTGAAGTTCACTTGCTTTCCGTCACGTGATCATTTTGAAGCGTATGGGCTAATGAAAGTTAAGGAATTAGGGAAAGAAGTAGACAAAAGAAAAAATAACAAAGGGGAGAAAATTCTGAAATAGCACCTGTCCCAAAAACAATAATGTTATTTTTTATCTTCAACATTTTATTCGAAGTATATTTCATTTCTGTTAAGCAATTGAAAAAAAAAGAAAAAAAGAGCTCGATGGAAATTTTTCGTTGTAACGGAATTCCTAAAATAAATGCACTTCGTTAAATCGGAATTTTTAATACATAGGGGTTAATGCAATTTGAAATGGGGATTTGTCAAATTTCGTAGTAACGGGATTTTTCGTTGTAATGGAATTCGTTGTAACGGAAATCTACTGTAGTATGTATAAACGGAATCTGAAATGTTCTTTTTATTGTTAAAAAAAATGTTTTTTTAGGTGATTATATTGTTGAAATTATCTAAATTTTGCATTAGCCAAATAGGACTTTGTATTAAAAATATAAAAATACTTTAAACACAAATTTATTTAGGTTCAGGGTAATTATTACAATTAGACGTATACGTAGGCACCAAAATTTTCATTCTAGTTGCAAAATTTATTTTGTAATCCTGCGCGTAATCTGTTATGCCGATTTTCTGCTCGTCAAATGTCTGATAGTTTGGAGTCCCTGTAAATGCTAATTCTACATTTTGCAATTATTTATTACAAGAAATTAAAAAAAAACATACTTATATCTTTCATCCCAACTAAAATTGTGTTTTAAAATCAAATACATTTTAAGATATTAAATGTTGAATATAGTCTTTTTTTTCCCTTTTTTCCAATATTAAGAGACCTGAGACTCCTTAAGGTATAGTAAACGTTTTGTTTCCGTCGATTGTATCGTGATTATTCATAATAAATTACTTTAAAAACACAAGCTGAATCTGTAAAAAATAAAAATAAAAACTTTTCGATTACTCTTTTATGCAATAAAATAAAGTGAAAAACTCTTCGTCTTTCATTCATTTATCTAAAGCTTTCTTTTTATATTTAGCTCCTCTCCTGTAAAATATTTTGCTTTGGGTGCAATATCTCAGTTGCTCTCCCAGTTTCCAATGAAATTTCCCATCTGGGAAATTGCCGGGAGGGAAAGCAGCGGATCGAAGCTTTAGAGGAGCATATAGGATATGGATGGCATGTGACAAATCACTGAAGTTGGAGCTGATAAGGGGTTGATGTCAAATTTAAACTCGTTTGCGTAAACGAAAAGCATCTATATCATTATCAAAAATAAGCTTTAGAAAGTTACAAACATATTAACATGCTTATCATAGCACAAATGATAACAGCTCTTTGGGAAATATTTAATACAAGGATGATCAAAAATGATTCCACTTCTATCTATTATTAACATGAGCTTTAAGATGCTACAATAGAATTTTCTTTTTTTATGATAATAAACATTATAATAGCTTTTTCAGAAACACATATCACACAACTATATATATATATATATATTAAAGACAGTTTTAAGAAAAAGGATTTCAACTATATACTTATGAAAGGAAACTTTAGAAATATAAATGAATTATTTATTAATCTAACACAAATGATAAAAACTTTAAGGAGCACATATGAGGACCTCACAACCATAGTAGAACAAGTTCATTTTGAAACTAGTCGGATGTACCAATCCCAAAACTTTCTTCTATCTCATACATGTCAATACTTCAAAATTCGTTATCACTGTGCGAAAATTAAATGGCGATCTATGCTCATCATAAAGATTCTAAAAAGATGAAATTTCGTGCATTAGTTCTTGAGATATGACTATCGCTGAAATCGTGTAAATCCAGCCAAATGCAGCATAGCAGTGCCACCTATAGGGTGATTTACACCAGAACCTAATCATCTTCAACTTATGTCAACGTTTAACTGAATATGAAGTTTGGGGAAAATTTGTGCGTTAGTTCTTGAGATAGAGCTATTGCGCAAATTATGACAAATGCAGCATAGCAGCGCGCCCTGTTGAACGATTTGCACCAACACATAATCAGCAGCAACATTAATCAAGGTATACTTGAATCTGAAGTCTCAGGAAAATTCGTGCATTAGTTCTTGAGATAGATCTATTGAGGAAATCGTGCTAAATGCAGCGCAGCAATGCCACTTATTGGGCGATTTACAACAACACGTAGTCAGCACCATTTCATATCAAGGACTAACTGAATCTGAAGTTTGATGAAAATGTGTGCATTAGTTCATGAGACAGAGCTACTGCGGAAATCGTGTAAATCCTGCAAAATGCAGCATAGCAGCGACACCTGTAGGACGATTTACACCAAAACGTAAACAGCACCAACTCATATCAAGGAGTAACTGAATCTGAAGTTTTATAAAAATCCGTGCATTACTTTTTGAGATAGAGCTATTGCTGAAATCCTACAAAATGCAGCCACCTGTAGAGCGATTTACACCAAAAACTAATCAGCACCAATTTATATCAGCGACTATCTGAATATGAATTTTTATAAAATTCCGTTCATTAGTTCTTGAGATAGAGTGCCCACAAAATTTGTGTCACACACAGACAGACTCACAGACTCACACACAGACATTTTGTAAAAACATGTTTTGTAAAAGTTTATACATATCATAACAGATATAACACAAAAAGTTTGACATCTGTACAACAAAAATTGACACTGTTATTAAATTTCAAAGTTTGAGATTTTTGCACATGATTTTGTCTTTTATTGCGGGATTAGTTAAAAGATGAATTAAAGTAATTCGAGATCAAAATCAGGGTGCGATGTCCTTTTCACGGCGAAACCACCTTTAGCCGGTATTGCCAAATCGGGGAATCTCCAAAGATTGTTATTTCATCTAAAAATTTGGGCTAACTTTTATGGGTCGAACAACATTCAAACATCAAAATAGGTAGAATCGGTAACCGGAAAATAAAACATACTCACCAAGGACTAGATAAATCTAGATAAATGGCAGCGGAATGCAAACGACCAGCCGAGCTATAACGAGCATGAAAATTAGTATTATGCAAATTGCAATAGTACCGTAGCGCTACACGTTCGGGATAAAACACGAGCCATCTAGCAGTGGATATGCTAGTCAGCGCTGAGATCGTGATGGCAAGCTACGCATATGTTTAATATGCCGAAATGATACTTATTTACGGTGAATGTCAAAGGAATGCCAGAGAGGCAAATCTTGACTTGTACTATCTAGTACCTTATTATCTTAACCATATATTATCTTAATCCATTCCAATTCTGTTTGATGAAAGAAAAAACCCCTTCCAGTTAAGGTATAGAAAACACTTTACTCCCGTCAGTTATAGCGTGGTTACTTATACCGGGTTCCTACAGGCAAAAATATTTACCCGACTTTATGTCAGAATAATACCTGTATTTACTTAGAAAAAAAACTCGCTTTATGTAAACGCGCGTTTACTTAAGTCGAATTTTTCTATAAGAAAATACTGATCGTTTTCCTGAAAGTATATGAACCCTGTTATAATATAAGGGGCAGTCAAATGAAAACCGAACACACACTAAAAAGTGAGCATGTAAATTTTTTATTCAAAAATAATTGCCAGAACTGTTAAGACATTTATCCCACTGGGAGACGAGACGACCACTTCCAGTCTTGTAGAAAGAATTAGGTTGCTGACGGGTCTCATTCACTCTTGCACTTACTCTTTGGAATGAAACCGACGCGACGTCCACAGATTTCTTCCTCTGTAATTCGTCGGTTTTCCCGGATAAGACCACCAATCTGCGCAATAACATCAGAAGTAATGGCTCGATTGGCCTGTCCTGGCCAGGGATCGTTTTGCAGTGATGTGCGTCCTTCTCGGAATCTCTTATGTCACTCGTGCACACTGGTCAGTGACACGCAGTGTTCACCATAGACAGCAGACATGCGACGAAGAATTTCGCGTGTTCCAGCACCCCCAGTCACCAAAAACCGAGCCATACCTCTCTGCTCTTCTTTGCTTGCCTCCATTTCTAATGCTGGACGAACACATTTTTCATTACGCTCATCTACAAAGAAATAAAAAAGCAACCGTGAGTACCTGTGAGCTATTATTATGCATTTTTACCAAACCTCGAGATATAAGTATTGATATGATACGACAATGTTGCCAACTTTGGCGAAGAATGTGTTTTATGGCGGATGTTCTGTTGTCATTTGACTACCTTTCATAAATTACTTCAAAAATAAACGCTGAATCTGTAATTTTTTTTTCTGTTACTCATTTATACAAAATAATAAAATAAAGTAATAAAATACACTGCTCAATACAATTAGGGGATATTGGAAGTTTGTTCGAAAACGGTCATATAATCGACAACTCTTTTAATAAAAATGAAAGAAATGAGGCTAAAAAGAATAAAATACAACGTTTACAGACTTGAGTTTTGTCTTTGACGTAGAAAACGACGCGTTCTAGATAAGGAGGGAAAAGCGACCTGCAACATTCCTTATAAGGAGGAGATTAAAAACAATTGACATCTGTTGAATGTTTTGTAACAGTGAATGCGATGTCTCAACAAAATGACTTAGCTGAATTGATAGCCGGGAGGCGAGGGGGCATCGGTAGTTTAGAGGCGGGCCAAACGCAATCCGTTGTAACGGAAGTGTTCGGAGCTTTGAAAAGAATCATTTGCAGACTATGGAATCGATTTTTGGAAACTGGAAGCGTTAGCCGAAGAACAGGAAAGATCGTACGCGTGCAACAACACAAAATGAGGGTCAGTATTTAACATTAACTGCCAGAAGAAACCGCAGTATGAACGCGACTTTATTGCAATAGCATCTTAAGAGGCTATTGGTACCACAGTTTCGATTCATACTGTTCGAATCCGACTCCATCATGTTGACTTGCATGCTCGCAGACCTATGGTTTGTATTTATTTAACAGTGGACCATATTGTTGCCCGCAGAAGTGGGCACTAGAGCATCTCAGATGGGGACGTGATGAGTGGTGCAAGTGCTCTTCACAGACGAGTCCTGCTTTAGTGTACAACGCGGCAATAGGCTAATTACGATCTGGAGCAAACATGGCACTCTGAATAATCGTGCATTTTTGCACGAAAATGTCCTATTTGACGGAGACGGAGTGATGGTCAGGGCCGGTATGGCTATCAATGGCCGTAATGACCTGTATATTATCGGCAATGGAGCACTGACGGATCAGCGATATAGGGATGAGATCCTCAGGCCTATTGTGGTCCCTTACGCTGCAGCAATCGGGGATGAATTCGTTCTCACGACGATAACGCCAGGCGACATCGTACTCGACTAATGTGCAATTTCCTTTTCTACGAATCCTTCGAATGGATTGGCCAGCATATTCCCCAGACATGAACCTCGAAGAACATGTTTGTGACCTTCTAGGGAAAAGGGTTGCTGGTCGCAAACCATTCAGCAGTTGGAAAACTCTCTTCTACAGAAGAGGGAGAAATTGCCCCAATGCCGCTTTGATAACCACATGGATTCCACGCTATGCAGATGTGTGCCATTGCTGTCAGTCAAGGGAAAACATACTCCTTATTGAGACTCTTAAGTATCCGATAAATCACATTTTTTGCTTGTTCGTATATTGTGCACCAACTGCGCATTTTTTGTTTACCGGCAAATAAACATTTATTTATCTCATATTCCTTGTTTATTTTTCTTATCACATACCTTACACACATACAGATCATATAACAATCAACAAAACATTGCCTCATCCGCAGTTTATTTGAAAAGTTATAATATCACCTGATTGTTTTGAGTAGTGTAAAATGAAAAAAACTCTTCATATTTTATTTGTCTATGTAAAGCTTTCTTTTTATACTTAGCTCCTCTTTTGTAAAATATTTTACCTGGGGTGCAACATCTCAGTTGCCCTCTCAGTTTTCAATGAATTTTCCCATCTGGAAGTTACCGGGGGGGAAGCAACGGATCGAAGCGATAGAGAACTGATACCGGGATGCATCATGTGACAAATCCCCAAAGTTGGAGCTAATAAAAGGTGGAGGTAACTTTTAAACTTGTTCAAGTAAAAGTGTACCCATATCATCATAAGAAAAATTTTCAGACAGTTAGAAATGAAATTATCGTGATTTATCCTAACACACATGGTAATAACTGTTAGAGAAACATGTAATAATGCAGCGATATTACAAAAAATACAAGGGAAATAGAAATTATTAAAATGAAAACATTTAATCGGTGTTAATTTTTTTGTGTCTCGTAAATCTGTAAAAATTCTGTCATGGATAAAGGACGTTTCATACAGAAAAAATAACACTGAACAACAATGGTTCTGTCACAGAACTGAAGTTAGTTGATTCTATAGATCAGTGTTTTGCGCTGATTCCGAATATGCTTTCCGGTTTTCTCTAGGTGGTTCAGTTTTTGAGAAATTTGCATATTTAAGTTTATTATAATTTAAGCTTTTTTGTGCTATTTTTATGCAAAGTTTTGATACAATAAAACTAGCGTCTAAATCGCGCCCCTCACAAAGGCTCTTATCACAAATGCACCCGCGAAATTCCCTAGCACGGCGCACTGGCTCATACGATGCTTTGTTTCTTCCTTCAGCTTAAAAGCGGATCGTTGCGTATCCTGTCTTCTTCCGAAATTCCCTAAGCTACTGAGAAAGTCTCTATTTAAAGGGAAAATATGGTTTTTCTTTTTTATCTGCAGAAATAAGTTAAATTTAGATTTTTTTTCTTTTCCTGTATGTATATTGTTATTGGCGAAGGGGAACAAAATGATTTCATATAGATTTGATATTAGTGGGATTAAATTTTTATTTGTAGATTGTGAATAAAATAAATAGATGAATGCAGAGGAATATTTCTGGATAAAAATGTTGTCCTTTAGATTTTATGAATACGATTTTTGTTAATTTTGTTACTTTTTTACTTATCAAATCTCTGGTTGTTTCAGTATTTAAAGAAAAGAATAAATAGTACATGAATATTAGTTTTTAAAATGGCTTTCTTAGGTAAAGGCAAGCAATCAGATCTTAAATATCTGGCATTAGAAATCAGAGAATAAGCGACTAACGAATTGCGTATAATAGATTTAAAAGTCTTAGTAACTTTAAGTGTAGATCGACCGAAATATTCGTTACGTTTTCGGCCCAAAATCTGACTTTCGCCAGACATTCATTTTCGGGGGAAATGCTGCTGAAAATTCGTACGAAACTATCTGTATTTCAAAAATTTCGTTTGTTTCTTCGGAAATTTTCTACATTACTCATTGATTTGAGCTGTATCGGCTCAAATGAGACACTCTTCATTTATTGCTATGAACTTCACTGTTCATATTTATCAGCCATCAGGGACTCCAGATGTGAGTGCAAAGTATACAGCAAAAAATGCAAACATGACTAAACTTTGAACATGCTTTCCACGTGCTCATTAAAAGCAGCAAACTTAACAGTAATTATTCTATTCTTTTTACTGAACAGCAAATGTTACAGATTATTTTCTTTAAATAAAGAATTTAAAAAAACTATCGGATTTTCTTCCTGTCATGTTATCGATTTGTATATATTTCATTTAATTTGGCTACTATGACACGAACAAAACATTTATATAAATTTTACTTATGATTTTTGGATAACTTGACACAAAAGATAACTCAATCGATTGAAATAAAAACATTTCAATGTATGATTGAGGCTCAGTGAAAATGTGAACAACATTACACTGATTAAAATAAGTTTAAATTAACAGTGTACTGGAAAATTAAAAATATCGTTTGGATGTGAAAATATATTTAATATGACAAACCAAAAATAATTTTTATCGAATTTTAAAACAAACCTTTTAAAGTCCTACAAATTCGCCACTCAAATTTTCATATCACATTCAAAACCCATATTTTGAATTTATGAGAGACCTGAATGTAAAAGCATTATTGAATAAATTGTATATATATCAATTGATGTTGAAAATACTGTTTGCACTTATGAATACAAATAGAAAAAAGAAAATCATGGTATATTTTTCTTTTAATTAAAAGCATAGCGTTACTCAAATTTTGATATCATTATTTTTAAGACCTATATTTAAAATTTATAGAGCCGTAAGTTAAAATGCTGTGTCACAAACCTTTAACCCGTTGAGAGTTTTTGTACTGATTTTAATTACTAATAAAAATTGTAAATGAAAAATCCATGTTTCCCATTTTTACGTTCTTCTATCTTTAAAAGAAGAAATTAGTTGGATTCAGGAAAGTTTTCGACTTATTGTTTTCAATGGATTTATACAGTTTTAGAAAATCCTGAACACGATTTAATGGTTTTTAGAAAATGTCTGTCTGTATGTGGCAAATATTTTGTAGACGCTCTATCTCAATAACTAATACACAAAATTTCACAAACGTATAGATTCAGTTAGACCTTGATATAAACTGGTGCTATCTAGTATTTGGTGTGTATCGCCCAACATGTGGCGTTGCTATGCTGATTTTTTTATGATTTCAGCAATAACTCTATCAAGAATTGATGTACGGAATTTAATAAAATTTTAGATTAAGTTAAACCTTGATATAAACTAGCTTGATTAGTTTTCGGTGTATATTGCCCAACAGGTGGCGCTGCTGTGCTGCTTTCTGTACGATTTCTGAGTAATTAATAGCTCTATCTCAAAAACTAATGCACGGATTTTCATCAAACTTCATATTCAATTAGATGTTGATGTAAACTGTTACTGATTAGCTTTTGGTGTAAATCACACAACAGGTGGCCCTGCTATGCTGAATTTTTCACGATTTTCGCAAAAGCTATATCTCAAAAACTAATGCACGCAATTTAATCAAACTTAGTATTCTGTTACATATTCATGTATATAGATTATTATTAGACTTGGGTATATTGAAAAACAGGTGTTGATTTTATATACTTTGGGTTGGAATTTTGGTTGCTGAGATCTAAGAGGTCGGGTTCCGAAATTCAATGATCTGTTTGAAACAATGCGATACTTATATCTTCTTATTAAATACATCCAATTCAAGGAACCTATATACCTTTATAATCCTGATGATGGACATAGATTGTCAATTAATTTTAGCACTGTGATAGCGCATTTTGAATAACTAGGGGGCTCGGCCCCCTACGAGCTACGCTCGCCAACCCCCGTCCAGACACCGCAGACTCTAAATGCACGCTAATTTGATCGGCTTTAAAAAGATTTCGAAAGATTGAATTATAATTTAAAAAACAGTGGCGATCTCCCTATAAACGAATTTCTATTCATTTCTCTTTGATTGGGGAATTTTAACGCCAAATCCGCTGCGGTACTACTTGATTATCCTGTCGACCAATTTCGCCAAATTATATAAATCGCTAAATTATACAAATTGATATAATTTTTATTTTAAATAACGAAAGAACAAATAAATTCGTACAACATTAATAAAAACACAAATAAAACGTCGAAATAAAAATAACTTGATGACGTATATACGTGTAACAACATTTCAAAATAAGCTAATATAAAAGGAATTAAGTAAAGAGAGTCTTTGTCTCCTGGTATTTTTTAACAAAGCGAAAAGAAAGTTCTTTTAAATGAGACATTTTAAATTAATTCTCAAAATATCAAATAAATGTCTAGCGCAATTTCTAAATTTAAACTTTTTGCAATATTATTTTGTGTTCATTTTATGTAATAACTATAATGTGACGTAAATATGACGTAATTTCTCCTAAGACTTCTAACGCATGTTAATGAATTTATTATTTTACAATATCCTTTCTCTTTTAAAATTCACGTGTATACTTTTTATGACGTAATTTTTAATAAGTTCCTGCTTTTTATACGTAATTATTTAATTCTAATTTGAAAGTTTTTTTCCTGTTTATAATAGTCACGTGTAAATAAATTTTTAATTTGAAGCAAACATTATTGCTTGCGCTTTTTAAACAGTTGGCAACAGTTTAAATTAGTACAATTTTCTGAAATCTGTAAAAAATATCTCTAGAAATGCAGAAAATTTGAATTTAAAATAGAAATAAAACCTGAAAAAATGAGTCAAAATAAAAAAATTAATGCAATCTGCACTCCGGCAAATTCTAACGCATAAAATGATCTAAAAATGATTACACTGCCATGTATAGTTTTTGCTGCTATAAAACTTTTTTAGTGGAACGATTTTGTCCAACTTTAGCATTAAATAACTCTTAAAATAATTCTTCGATTTGAAAACTGTCTGCATCAGCGTGTTTATCAAACATTTCTGTATAAAACCACCGATTTTCATATTTTTGTATGCATTATTTTTGTTAATAGTAACGAAGAAAGGTCTCCGGTCACAAAAAAATCAAAACCGGCGGCGGCGGCGGCGGTGACAGCGGTAGTTACTTTTTTTTAGAATAGAGAGATTAGCATGTATGAGATAGAATAATGTTTTGGGATTGCACATCAGTCTAGTCATATTGTTACAAAAGTTTTTAAAAAAGAATATTTATCCATACTTTTATTTTTAGGATATTGTATCTCGCATAAATACTTAAAAGGGAGATTTTTAAAAATGTATTCTAGTATTTACTTTCCTAAAATAATAGCGAGTTTTTTTTTCTTTTCTAAAAGACAGACATTTTCATTAAGTTTAAGTTGTCTGTAATATTGTTTTAATTTCTCTTTATTGAACAGTAATAAATAAAAAATCCCGTCCCCATTAAAAATCAATCCAAAAGAAAAAATAAACTGATTTTATTCAGATTTAAAAAAAATAAAAATAAAAATAAATGATGATATCAAGCAATTTAAATCCGGTTTTAAATAAAGCCCATTTAACTTGTACGTGAATGATGTTTGTTAGTTCTTTTCTTATTTTTTTATTTCTAAAAATTATGAAGACAGGATACGCAACGATCCGCTTTTAAGCTGAAAGTAAACAAAGCATCGTATGAGCCAGTGCGCCGTGCTAGGGGACTTCTCGGGTGCATTTGTGATAAGAGCCGTTGTGAGGGGCGCGATTTAGACGCTAGTTACAATAAATGCCAGATTGAATTACCTTTCTTAGATAAGGACTACAGGACTATTTACCTCAGATAAATGTCAACATTTGCATATTCATAACATTTATCTGTCAGTTATTAAACCTAATTCGCATATTTTTCAATGTTGTAATGTTTACATTTCTATCAGCTTTAACCCCTTCCGGCATAGAACAATTTTGTTGTAAAAGGATGAAATGATTAACTTACACAAGAATTTACAAACGACTTTTTTAGAAATTAGAAAGGTTGATTTCAACTTTCATTGTAAAAGCAAAATTTTATTAAAATATTCTTGGTGTTGTTTGTAAGTTTGGAATTAAAATTAGGTGGTCCCTACGTGAGACCACTGCGTCGGAAAGGGTTAAAGTAGCTGCCACATAATTGACGTAATGTTTTTCCAGACTAGGTTTTTATGCTGATTTCAAATTTGCAATCTGTTTCCTCATATCACGTCAAGTTTTTGGGGAAAATGAATTTCTACTTTTGTATGGTATTGACACAAGTGTGATATAAAATCTTTTTTAGGGGTTTGTACCTCATTGTCAAAAGGGTGAACAATGTCAGATTCCTATTAGGGACATAAATAACAATTTATATAATCGAAACAAAAAATTGAAACAAGTAGTAGAATCTGTCCTAACTAGTTGAAGTATATCACAAAGTAGCATAAAAATCTATTTCTGCCTTTTTTGACCAAAAAATAAATTTATCTTTTTTTTTTTTTTTCAAAAACTAGACGTGATGGAAGATACCAGATTTGATATCAGCGCTTACTTGGATAATTTTGTACAACCTTGTAATTAACCTAGTACCTTTAATATACGGGCCCCACCAGTGTCTAAGAGGTTCTGCTCTCGAATCTGGTAGACGGGAGGTGCTGGGTTCGATCCCAATCGCGCCCGTCGGCCTAATCGTTCGGAGTTTTCGTGGTTTTCTTCGAACCTTGGATTTCCAAGCGTTAATACGGGTTAGGTTCCCTTAGAAAGACCCCCACGAAGGGCACTCCCCCTGGGCCTATATCCCTCGTGTAGATAATTGGCCGTCATAAATACAACCAACCAACCTTTAATATACGCCACTATTTAGCTAAAATTTAATTCAAACTAAAGCACTCTTAAAACTACATAAATTATCCTTTATAGACAGTCATGTATCCAATTCTTTGCGTGACCCTGTATTTCATTTTATCTATACTCTACAAACATTTCTTAGTAAATTAATGCAGTTCAACGTAAAAATGCATAACTGATTTAAAAACACCTTTAAGCAATTTGCACTCATACCCAGTAACCATTACGAATTCTTTTGTGTAGCCCTGTATATGAATTATAGCATTTATACACATTATATAGTATGAATAAATATAGTGAAACATGAAAGCGCATATCATAATTAAAAATGCATTTCCAGCAATCATCGCTAATGTACAGTAAATCGGATAGAATATACTTGTCTGAAATCTTTTGTGTGTCCCTGTAAATGCTATGCACTTCGTAATGTACATGAAACAAGTTGTAGTAAACCTCAGCGACGTATATTAATTTCATCATGCATGAAATAATTTAACATAATTAAAATACGCTGCAAACAATTCCCATCACCCCTGTATCATTATGTAACGGAATTCTTTTGTATGGCCCTGTAAATGAATAATAACTATTCTTTACACCGCATATTCTGCAGAATACATATTTTAGTGCACTTCTTTAATGCACATCATTTTTTTCAATGTTTGAAATAGTGTAACACCATTAAAAATAATTTTAAACGATTTTTTTCCATAGGCCGTAATGTAACAGAAAACTTTTGACTGTCCTTGTAAATGAACTAAACATGCTACAAACTTAATTTGAAATAGGGATCATGCCATGGTAGAGGTCACTAACATCCAAAAATTTCGGAACGATCCGAGTATATTTAAGGGAGTTAGAGCGCGGCCAGACGGCCAGACAAACCGAAGTCATAAACACTTTTCAACTTTGTTGGAAAGTGTTAAAAAACATGAAAAATATGCAAATTAGGCATAATATTTCACGGTATAATCCGAGAAATAACGTTTTTTTTAAAAAAAGTAAACCAGACGGTAATCATAACATGAAACAAAAAATCCAATCTGATAATGATTTATGCCTTAAATTTGAATCAGTTGAACCTCGATTATCCGAAGTAATTGAGACCGACCATCTTTCGGAAAATCGAAATTTTCGGATAATCGAGAATGCTTTAATTTTAAGATTAAGGGCAAATATGTGCGCTATTTCTTATGGTGATAACAAGTGATTAATGTAAATAAATCAATAGCAAAATAGAAACAAAAATAAATTACCTGAATTTTAATTGAAATTAAGTACCTTTTACGTATTTCACAAGGGTTTAACCCCTTCGGGACGGGAGCCTTTTACGAAATTTTTAATCTTTTGTCACCGTTTTTTAAAAACAGAAATTTGTATCTTCTTGAATCGAGAAAACGCGCTGATTAAATAAGGCAAATTTTACAGTAAAATTTTACTGGTGAGGAAAGACAAGGATTCTGAGCGCTTCATGCGGCACGTATACGTGTCGCTCGTCCCCAAGGGGTTAAAGCAAAGTTTTGTTTGTTGTAGTTTCGATTGCCTTTGCTTTGCAGCTAAATCACGATGTTTTTTTAATACTATTGGTTCACCAGTATCACAGTCTTTCTGCTGCTTTCTACATAAAACTTTTTTTTTTTGCAACATCTCTCTTCACAACTCTCCACTGCAATACTAATGCCGTATTCTTGAGCTTATTATGTCCTAATCTCAGCCAATTCTACACGATTTATGATTTGAATTTTTTCTTCTATACTTAAAGTAATGCGGTTTTTTTTTTTTTTTTGTACACATGATAAAAAATGAAAATTTTTACTCTAGTAAAAATCTCGTACGAAAGCTCAAGTTAAATTTGAAGAAATTCTAAGAAAGGGAATTCAAAATATTTACTTGTACTCGTAGCTCGGAAAGAATCGCTTGCACACGAGGAATGTGATAGTAAAAAAAAAAAAAAGCTTTAAAAATGGATTTCGGTTAACCCGGAGTTTCTGTTAAAAGAGTTTCGGATAAAAGAAGTTATACTGTACTTGTGTAAAATTTACTAAATTTCCATAAATCGAAATATGCAAATATCTCAAAAACAAGACATGCTGGAGCAAATCTAAAACTAGATTCGGAACCAGCATAAAAAATTACAGAAGGAACAACTAATTTTGGTTTTGTGAAAGAGCAAAAGTTCAAATAGGTACCATACACCACTTTTACCGTACTA
This sequence comes from Maratus speciosus, assembly GCA_963932465.1. Lineage (NCBI taxonomy): Eukaryota > Metazoa > Arthropoda > Arachnida > Araneae > Salticidae > Maratus > Maratus speciosus. The sequence goes on from OZ010793.1 coordinate 140,500,381, forward strand.
AGATATTTGTATAACCAAAATATGTCTGTCATTAAATAAACCGAATATTGCAGTTTAAAATTACTGGTGTAGGAAAGCTTTTAGTAAGGATACAAGCAAACTCATCTCGAGCGTACGGTGTGCGGGCAATCCGGTTAACACGTTCACGCCATCGTGCATCACCGGTGGGTTATGCTCGACTGTCCCATCAGGCGGCGTGCATCACCGGTGGGTCACACTCGGTTGTTCCATAGAAGGCATGTACTACAGGTGGGTCACACGCGACTATGCTATAGACGGCGTGCACTGCAGGTAGGTCACACTTGAATATTCAAAAATTCAGTAGTAAAAACAATTCATTTTCATAAAATTAATACATTCACGATGGAAAACGAGAATGCTCGCTTTCATTCAAAAAATATAATTGACTAAGGGCGTGGCTTCTACCTTACAGAAATGCATTTATATCATGTTGTCCATATTTCTTTAGATTGTAAGACATTTTATATTAAATTCGTACACATGTAGTCAATAAAATCACGTCTTTAAGTAATTTGCTTACTCCTTACGAATTTTCAAACATTCACAATAAACTCTGCTTGTTATATTCGAGTTCAATTCATTAAATATGAGAGGCCCGGGTCATTGCTTACAGTATCTGAATAAGCGACAATACTGCGCCGCCAGATGAAGCGAAATATGAATTCGAGTGCTGTCTCACAGCGAAAAACATGAATATCAGCGCCGGCGTGAACATGTTAACCCTTTGAGGGGCAAGTAATTGTGTTTCTGTAATGTCGAATTCACACCAGAATCTGCAAAAAGATTAATTGCAAAATAAGGAAAAGCAATGTTACGACTTTTTTTCCACCAAAGTTAGAAAAGTAAAATTTAATAAATTTTTTCTGGTACAAATCTTCGTTAAACGGAGGTAGGATAAAATACACCCCACCGTCCCTCAAGTGGTTAACCCTCTCGCTGCGCAACCCGAGAGTTTCTGGGGCAACGTCAAAGTAGCAAAATTTGCGCAACGCGAGATTTCATCGGGATGCATCATTCCCACCAGTTACTTTTTATTGTATATCTTGCCTTATCTAATCTGAGCACTTTAAATCAGACGAAAATTTTTGTTTTGAAAAACCGGTGACAAAAGAATAAAAATTCTTAAAAGACGCTCATCGCCAAAGAATTAAATACGCAATTTTTGAAGCTATTTTGATAAAACAATTACGCAGCGAGAGGGTTAAGGTGTTAAAGGCTTATAAATACCTTTTAATAAACAGATCTGCATGTTTCGTACGCACATTTGGCGACTTTATCAAGATCAATATTGATAAACAAACTATTTACCGCAAAAAATTTTAGAAATAAACTTGGTAAACAAAAATCACGAGATCACAAGTATAATGAAAACATGGGCTCTAATAAAAATGTTCGTCTGTAAGCATGAACATAGGTGCATTACAACATGTTTTCGATAAATTATTGAGTAAGTAGAATTTATCGTTTGTTTACAGAAACACTTAAAAGAATGCGGTTACAGCACTGACCGAAATTGTTGAATGTGCGTTTTCAGCTGTGATATGTATTTTAAAAATTAACTAATTTTTAGTGTATTACGAGGTGTGTAGATCATATACAGGACTGCACGAAAGAATTTGCACACATTTTCAAATGTTTATTTAGATATCTCATTTCATTGCATGGTCGAAAAGGTGATTTCTTAACAATATTCCGACAGTATTGGAAAGTGTTTCGTAATGTATGGCTTGATTCATGAATTTTCGCTCTTACGTCACTTTTTCACCTGGTGATCAAAAGTTGAATTATGCTTTTATTTCAGATATTTACTGCATGGCCCACATAGTACATGTGCCAAGTTTGAATGAAAACAACAGCCGCAACATCCTCTACATAGGTCTGGAGCAAGGTTAGTTTAAGTATAAAGACTTTGATAATAATTTTTTCATATGAAAAAATAACCTGCTCTTTCACTGGAAAATTAAGTATACACATACACAAGCTGTACTCACAAAAACCCAACCCCAACCCGAAAACAATCTAAACTGAAAAAAACAAAAACAGGGCAAACCCGATGCGCAGCATAAATTAATTAGAGACAGCCTGACCCGAACTCGACCTGCGGGTGGTGTCGGATTCGGGAACGGAAAAATCGGATTACTATTAATACAACATATGCAATACATTGATAAGGAAATTTTATGAGCATATTCTTCATTCAAATAAATTTTAAAGTTTTCACGCAACCATTTTCACAAAATATACCTGTTTCTTATGTTAAAATTTTAAATATTTACCCCTTCTTTCCGTCATATACTTTGCCTCCAGCACAGAGTATCTCTGAAATTTAGTCGCTTTCGGGTCTCCAGAGAAATTTCTCATCCGGGCAGCTTCTGAGGCTGGAGGGGAGGGGAAGCAACGGATCGAAACGGTGGAGGGGGGACACATGTGATACGGAATGCATCATGTGACAAATCACAAAAGTTAGACACGATAAGGGGTTGATGTTAAATTTAATTTCGTGGGATGGAAAGGTCGGAAAATGTTTTGAGGAGTTACATGAGATGCGTAGCAATTCAATCATTATGAAAGGGACTGAAGTAGCCATTTTTAAATAAAAAGAACACACTGATTATTAATAATTAATAAAACACTTAAATAATAAAGAATAATTAAGTGTTCAAATAGCTATTAATACCATTATGTCGAGATCAATATTTTAACTATTTTATACAGAAAATTTCAAATACAGAATTCCAGAGAATTACGTTTATTAAATTAATAAGACCTAATAATAAGACCTAAGAATAGGTAATGTCTCAAAATAACAATTTTATCAATGGTTATTGATTTTGAGCACGAATATCTATATTAAAAAAGTAAACAAGAAACTAAAAATCATGCATAAAGCATAGATTATGAACAGTGTTCTCGCTGACTTTTTACGAATGTTAGCAATTTGGTTAATCTAAAATTAAAAACATTCGCCAAATGAAAAAAAAAATTAGCAAAATAAATTCGTTGTGAAACATTAAAAATTCGATATTTAACACCTTAATATACGCCCCCCCCCTTTTTTTCAATATGTTCTAAAAAACCTACGTTTTTGTAACTGGTTTTAGATCAGTTATTCAACTAAATTTAATTATCCACTAGAGAAACTAAAAAACTATAAAAAAAAGTAACTATATTCTAAATGCCTTGCACAATCAAGAAAAAATTTAAAATCTGATTTAACTCAATAAAATGTTATGAATAAAACTTCCAATCCCAGTTAACTCAGGATTTTAATTTACTGCACACAATGAAATCTGAAAAATTCAAATTATGAACAACAAAATGTGTCAAAAACTTTATTTTTCTAGAATTCTTCGGCTTTTCATTGAAGCCCATACCTCAAAGGCAATTTCAAAATAGTATTGTCGCCTATTGGGTACATTAACACATACTGAAATGACATTTTTCCTTACTGTGGCTTCGGCTGATGCTAAATTGAATTGGTGTTGGTTTAATATCTCTAAAAATAATGTAAAGGGTACGGTACAATTGAACATAAGTGACATCGATCGTTCAGTAATGTAAGTAAGAGTGTCGCCTGTACCACACAAAACAAACACACGCACACAAAAGTGAGCAAAAATGGAGCATTCGATATTTGGCGAGTCTAATCATCCGTTTACTCGCCAAATGAAACATTTTGTCGTGATTTGGCGCAATGGCGAGTGGCAGTGAGAACCCTGATTATGAAACACTTTGAAACACATTCAGAATACTGTAGCAAAAATAAATAATAATACTTTTAAATATAGTGATGCGAATAGAATGTAAAAACAGAATCATGTATTTTAAGCTAGTGTCCATTAAGGGTTAAATGCTAGCATGATCTTTGTTACTCGGTAGAATGATGAAAGCATAAATATCAGTTTTGTGGTATTGTATAACCAGTGTTAAAAGTTATGGTACCTCTGCTATAGAAAATGATATGTGTAAAATTTATTGTTTACTTGTACTTAATATTTTTGTCCTGTGCTGTATACAGAATGCTTATAATCATGATTGACTGATTGTAACACAAAAACATGAACCTTTAAAGTGTAATATAACATACAAATTTATTAAAAAAAATTTGCACCGGAAAAATTAATAAAACACATTTATTTTACTAATAAATAATAATAATTGTCTGAAACACAGTGTGTATACAAAATATAATTCAAGTAATGTAACTGTTCTGTGATGAACAGTAATAAACGGAGAAACAATAAAATCAAGTGTTATATGTTAGGTCATCGTCGGTTTAGCACGATATCATCTTAAAACATTTAATTATTGGAATGCACCGATGACAAAAATTGTGTGGTACAAGGACGAAGCGTACAGGTTAGGAATACACCGAATACTGAATATTCGGTTTTCCGAATAGCAATTGTTATGCCAATACTGAATATTCTGCCAGCCGAATAGTAACTACTTGGACGAATACTTTTATATTTCAAAGTTTAAAAGTATTAAAAATTTAAATTTTAAAACAATTTTACATAATATTTAACACAGATACTTCAATTTTGATATACAAGATAATTTTGCAAGTAATTACACACACACACACAAAAAAAAAAATCTGCTTTGAGTTATTATTTAAGAAGGGGTTAGTTATAAAACTTTTTTAATTAATGAAATTTTAAATTTCATGGCTTCTCTTGTGAATAAAAAAAAATTAATAAAATTCCTTATATTTTAAAACAAATATTTTAAAATCAAAGAGCAATTGTGAAAGAACTGGAAAAAAAAACTGTCATATACTGTTTATTTTTCTAGACTAAAGTATAAATAAGTAAATAAATAAATACAATCTATTCAAATGGTGGCAACGACAACTCAGTAAGAATAACCTTTTGACTCCTTTTGATTTAGCAAGGAAATTTTTAAATGCACTAAAGATCAGTGCCTGGAGGGGACAATCATTTTCAGAGGTTGTAAACATACATACAGGTTGTCAGTATGTTTACCTAAAATACTGCAAGAAACTTTCAAGGGACTTGTGGTCAAGACAAATATTTTTTGAACAAGATACAACATCTTTATACACTTATTCGATCAAAAATACAATATATTCAATCAAAAATAATGGATGTGTAACTCCAAGTCGAAACTGAATTTTCTTTCATAACTTTATTAATCCTAAAATGCATAATTTTTTATTTTGTTTCGAAAAAATTATGTATGATTCTCTGAAAGGTTTATAACACAGGAAAAATAATGAAAAAAAAATCAAACATTAAACGCGAATTAACTACACTTATTTATCACTGTCGTTTAGCTATAACATAAGTAAATTACGTCATTTCTTGACAAATATTCCAATTCCGTCTCGTTCACCGTTAAATTGGTCGTTTTATAACATCGAAAATGGATTCTATTGCTATAACACGTCGTTCATCGAGCTGCATTCCATTCTTTTTACTGTAATTTCCGCCGTATAATCCGCGGATCAAACAATTCTGTTTGGACCCAGAAATTTTATTTAGTAATTAAAAACAAATATTTATCGCGATCTAATAGATTACATTTTATGCATTAGGGGCCTCCCCTGTTACACTGATGTTAAACTAATTGAAGATAGCCTTAACCCCTTAACGCTCGAATTAAATTGCGGTTTAATAATTCAAATTGCTTATTCGTACCACTTTTTTGAAAAAGAAATATTTACCTTATTTAATGACAGCTAAAACGATACTAAAATAAAGCCAATTACACTGTTTTATAAAACTGGTGGAAATCAAACAATTTGAGTAAAAGACACAGCCCGAGAATATGACGGGGCGAGAATTAAGGGGTTAAAGAGCATGGGTTTGCAGTCACGAGGGCTGCCATGCTTAAAAATAGAAAAACAGGAAGTCCTATGCCACTCTATATGGTTAATGTAGTAACTTTGAGGACACATACAAAATAAATGAGATACATTACATTTCAGTCAAAATCGAAGCCTTAACTACCAAATACAAGATAAAACAATGCTGCAGGTGTCAAGGTACGGGCATGCCTCAGAGGTATGTGGCTTTGATGCCAAATGTGTTAAAAGCGGAGAATTACACTTGAGCACTGCCTGTGAACACAAGGGCAGAATTCTGCACCTAAAAGTGCCAATTGTGGACTTGGACATTCCGCAAATTACCGCGGTTGTCCCAAAAATCCATACAGACTGGAAAATAGACAGAACCGAAACATTACAAGTAATAGCGTCAGCAATCCCTCCACTGAAAATCAAATTCTTGCTGATATCTTTAAAAATTTCAACTACACCAAAAAACCCAAGTCCACTGAACCATCAACTAGTAATAACTTGTTAAATTCTGAAAATAATGACAGCGAAACCTCAAATACCAAATACCCCTTCCTCCCCTACTACTGAAAATTCAGATAACACTCAAAATTTAAAATTCCCTATAAATTACTCTAATGGCATAAAGATATACTTAATACTTTTAATGAACTCAAAGAAGTCTTTTAAATTACCAAATTCTTAAGCTGCATCAAAAATATTTCAACTCAAACCAAAAAATATGATAACCCCATGCAAAAAATGATAGTTATTATCAACGAGTTCGAGAAACTGGCTAACCTTCTTAACTTAAATGAAGAGTAATTTCTTCCCCAGTTAAACTTTTTGCCTTCTTTCCGTGTCTTGTTTTGTCAGTTTTGTATAAAAAAAGAACTCTTTTTACAGTTATATTTTGCTTTTTTCACGCATTTAAATTGTATTACTTTACCATCCCTTTGTTCTATTATCCTGGTATCTTTTTATAATCTTTTTTCATCGAGTTACCAGACTGGGAGGGCGCCGTCCTCTCTTTTTCCCATGTTCCCCTTAAAATTCTGCTTTTTTTCTGCTCAGTTAGTCTGAACTCTCCTCAGTTATGTTTTTTATTATCGCTTTTTATTACTTTAACTTGTGCATTAATATTCTTTTTGTAAATATGTAAATACTTTTTATTCTTTTCCAAATTTGTTTGCACTGTGCTTTGCATTATTTTTTAAGTTAATCTTTGTATGGTCTCTGTAAAGAGTCTTTTTTTATGTTGGGGCTTCCCTTTGGTAGCTTTTTCGCCTGTCTACGGACTGTTAGTTTTGGATCATATGGAACTTTTTTTTTTTTATCTTATTGTTATACTAACAATTTTATTAGTAAGTTCTCTTACTCTTAAACTTTAATTCTTCTTTTTTCGTGGCCACCAGCCGCGTCTAAACATCTTTTTTTCATGGCTCCCATTGCAAGTAACACGCATTACCTCTATACTAGATGTTAAGTTGCCCCGCAACTAGGAAATCCATGAACCTGCTAACATTGTTCCATTGTTCCATAAGTTACATTTTATTTAAAAAGGTTTCTGTGTCGAAAAATGATTGTTTAATCTGCGTATTATACGCCGGAAATTACGGTACGTTCGTTCCCACTTTAGCCAAGAAGCAGGTTTTGTTTTATTGCGACTCTAGCACCGCTTGCGCTCCGTATTCAGGTGCAGCTCAAAACCCCACAATACCATATATTGTTACTGTTGTATAAATAAATTCATACACAGGGCTGTACGGAAGGATAGGGATATATTGTCGTCTATGGATGTAATACCAGAAAAGCGTCTTCGGTCGGGTTTTGTGTATTACAGTTAAAATAAATTTTACTGTACTTTATAGTGGGTATAAAAATTTGTACATCATACGCAGGGCTGTGCAAAAAAATTCGAATACATTATAGTCTGTAGACAATAATTGGTGAAAAGGCGTTTTGAACCGTGTCAGTGTTGTGAAAACACGCCAAAAAAGGAATTAATTCAAATACGAAATTTTTCTTCTTAAAAAGGGAGTTAAGTTTGCACCCAAATTCAAAATTAATAAAACGAATCGGCTCAACTCAAACTCATTTTTAAAAATAGCAAAATTCACTAAGAATTCATTTAAAAATAAATAAATAACAAAAAGAAAATCATGAGAATGTAAGAAACAAACTATTTTGCTTAATTTTATGAAATTCAGTGTAAATGAAATATTGTAATAGACCAGGAGCCGTCAACACAGACAATCGCCTCATCGAGTTCACGGCTGAAATCCCAGAAATAGCTAAAACTCGATTCGCATATTAAAACGTAATCGGCCTGCCAAATCATATCTTGGTGGAAACACCTAAAAACCCGATTTTAGCGGTTGACTCGTAGGTTTACCATAGTGTTTTCCTGCTCCCAGTCCTCCATGTTTTCATACTTTTGGGTGCAGGAAAGCACAATGGTAAACCTACGAGTCAACCGTTAAAATCGGGTTTTCAGGTGTTTTCCTTGACTTGGCAGACCGATTGCGTTTTAATATGCGAATTGAGTTTTAACTAATTCTGTAATTTCAGACGTGAACTCAATTAGGTGATTGTCTGTGCTGCCGGCTTCCGGTCTATAATTAATATGATGAATTTTTGTCAATTATTCTTTAATTACTTGAGTGATTTTTAGTCTTAAATTCCCTAAATAATTTTCTTTGTAAAATGTTACTTACCATTAACAATACTATAAAAGTATTCTTTTAAATTTTTAATTTAATCTTTTCAGGAAAGTAGTAATTTAATGACATTAATATTCTTATTGCCAGTAATTTTATATATTTTTTTTGCTTAAGTTTACTCAATGGAACAATAAAGAAAAAACTGCTATTCAGCTTTTTCAGCATGTTTTATTTAATCTTAAATGTATGGTCTATGAAAAGAGTCTTTTTTTTTGATGGGGCTTTCCCACAGTTGCTCTTTCGCCTGTTTTTTTAGAATTAATGGAAACTTTTTATCGTTTATATTTTTCTTTCTTTTTCACATATTGTTAAACGTTTTAATAACTTAATATACTTTCATCTGAATTTCTTTTTTATTCCTTTTTTAATATTTTTTTTCACACGTGAACACCCTCCACATTTAAACGTTTTTTTTCTTTATTGCTCCCTAATGCCTCTGCAATGCGAATCACCTCTCCACTGGAAGTTAAGTTGCCACGCAACTAAAAAGTCCATAATCTTCATCACATTGCTCCATTGAAACATTTCACTAAAGTTAACTATTTTTTATTTCTAAGGTTCCCTATTGCCTCTACAAGCCACTTTACCTATGCATTGGATGTTAAGTTGCCCCACAAGTCCATGAAGTTATATATGTTTCATCAGGACTCGAAATGAAAAAATAATGGAGTTATAAATAAAGAGGAGGAGACGTATAGTGTACTGTCTACCAGTTGCGAGTGAAGTAACTGAGGAGATTGTCAGAAGATGGCGGCTGCTTTTTCTAAATCGAATCTACAGTTTTCGAATACCGCCGGTGCACACTTCCCACCAGGAAAATTGAATAGAAAATTTTGCCTTATTTAAGCGTCTTATTCATGAAATATTATCTCACAAATATGGTAAACACTTCTATTTGTTTTTACTGGTGTCAGCTTGACTGGTAAAACAGTCGGTTTGTTTTACCAGTGTTGTTACAACATGGCGGAAACTAAGGGTCTGATTACCACAAAAGTAAACTTACGCCAGTAGAAATAAAAATATGATTCTGTTATTATTTATGACTGAAATTTTGTGTTAATAAGGCCTTTAAATACGGAGAAAATTTCTATATAAATTTACCGGTGGAAGTTTTCACCGTAGGTAATAAGCCCTTGCGAAAGCGGTTACAGTTGAAACTTCACTATTTTAAGAATAATGTCAGCAGGGCCTGATTACCAACGGGGCACACTTACACCAATAAATTTTAAAAGAAAAGTTCGACTTATCTAAACGACGTATTCATGTAAAATTTCTGCCATGAATGAGGCAAAATTTTCTGTTTATTTTTAGTGGTAGGAATTTGCCCCGTGGGTAATCAGGCTCTGAATGTCAGTACCTCTTTATTAATATTTACATGGGAAAAATCCGCGAACTGGAACGCTATTTCAAAATTATTGTTGACTATTGTTGACTATTTATTTATTTATTTATTTATTTATTTTTTTTAAGTATAGACAAATTTATTTCTAACCATACTAAAGCAATTTAAAAAATACACTCAAGACCTTAAATAATAATTTAAAAAAATCACAGAGAGTGATAAAAATACTACGTTTACGTGTAGGAAAATGGCAATTAATTTCTCTTTTGCCGACAGCAGCAAGCAGAGTGTAAACAAAAACCGTGCTCTACGCATTAGGTCTATCCATTTTTTTGCATGAATCGGAACCAGAACTAAAATATTAATGTTTTTCAGGAGTTGTAACAATATTTTAATAATTGCACGAACTGGAACAATATTTACCATAATTTCACGAACCGGAACGAAAATATTAATGTTTTTCAGGAATTGTAACAATATTTTAATTTGTGCACGAACCGGAATAATATTTACTATAATTTCACGAACCGGGACAATATTTACCATAATTTCATGAACCGGAACAATATTCGCGAACCGGAATATCATTCCGATTTGCTCCGTTACATTTCGAGCCCTGTAGTTCCATTGGAACAATGTAAGTATCTTCTTGGATTACCTAGTTGCGGTAAAATTTACATCCAGTTGAAAGGTAAGCGACTTTCATAGGCAATAGGGAGCTACGGAAAGAACAATGTTTAACTGTAGTAAAAACTACATAAAGATAAGAACAGCTTAAAATTTGAATAAAAAAGAAAAAGTATATCAAATAGCTTAGTTTAAAAATTTAAAATTAAATCAAAAGGAGATAAATAAAAATGGAAATTCCATTAATCCCAAAAACACCAACGAAGTACTACGAATTGTATGATTAAGAAAGTCAAAGTTTACGACTAAATTTTCTGGTAAAAAAGAATAAAATCATATGCAACCTATATAGGCCGTATACATCTCAGTAGTCCTGAAATGGTTAAGTGCCATCATGTATTTCTTAATTTGAGAATAATGAAATTACTAATGCCCACAGCACTATAAACACATCGCCGCTCACAAGTATGCTGCATATGTTTTCTCCGATTATACTCGTATATGTTTTCTCTGGTTTCTATATTGGAGTTCTGCTAGTTTGTGGGAACTGGAATTTAAAAAAGATTTTTTTTTTCAGCGAGAATTTTTTTTAGGAAATTAAGTATGATAATAATAATAATAATAATAATAACAATAACGAGTTTGATTTGTAATTTTGACTCAAATTAGGATCCCGGCAATGAAAAAAATCCACGAACCGGAACGCCATTTCAAAATTATTGTTAACAATTTTTTCTTTTAAGTATAGACAAATTTATTTGTAATTATTCTATTCTATTTATTTCTAAAGCAATTTTTAAAAAAATGCACTCAAGATCTTAAATAATAATTTAAAAAAATTACAGAGAGTGATAAAAATACTACGTTTACGTGGCGGAAAACGGCGAATAATTTCTCTTTTGCCGACAGCAACCAGCAGAGTGTAAACAAAATTCGTGTTCTACGCATTAGTTCTATCCATTTTTTCGCATGAATCGGAACCGGAACAAAAAATTAATGTTTTTCAGGAGTAGTAACTATATTTTAATAATTGCATGAAGCGGAACAATATTTGCCATAATTTCACGAACCGGAACGAAAATAATGTTTTTGAGGAATTGTAACAATATTTTAATATGTGCACGAACCGGAACAATATTTACCATAATTTCACGAACCGGAACAATATTTGTCATAATTTCACAACCGGAATATCGTTCCAGCTTGCTCCGTTACATTTCGAGCCCTAAGTTCCATTGGAACAATATAAGTATCTTGGATTACCTAGTTGCGGTACAATTTACATCAAGTTGAAAGGTAAGCGACTTGCAGAGGCAATAGGGAGCCATGGGAATAACAATGTTTAACTGTAGTAAAAACTACATAAAGATAAGAAAAGCTTAAAATTTGAATAAAAAAGAAAAAGTATATTAACCCCTTAATTCTCGCTCCCGTGATATTCACGGGTTGTGTCTTTTATTCAGATTGTTTGATTCCCACCGACTTTATAAAATAGTGTAATAGGCTTTATTATGGTATCATTTTACCTGTCATTAAATAAGGTGAATATTTATTTTTCAAAAAAGGGGTGCCAATAAGCAATTTGAATTTTTAAACCGCAATTTAATGCGAACGTTAGGGGTTTAAATAGCTTAGTTTAAAAATTTTAAATGAAATCAAAAGGAGATAAATAAAAATAGAAATTCCATTAATTCCACAAAGAGAGACGAAGTACTACATATTGTACGATTAAGAAAGTCAAAGTTTAAGCCTAAAATATTCTGATAAAAAAAGAATAAAAACCATATGCAACATATATAGGCCGAGTACTTCTCACCAGGAAACTACACCTTAGTGTAAAAATGAAAAAAATTTAAGTAAGCAGCAATCGAAAGTGTATATTGAAAAAAATTTGCTCACGCATAAATTATTTGCCCTCGTCTCCGCGTTATCGAGATATACAAGGTTAGCACAAATGAATGACCGCGATTTGAAAATTCATATTTTCAAATCTATTACACATATTTTAAAAAGTGATATAGGGCAATAAAGAGGATCATTCCAAGTTATTTTTCAATTACAAATATTTTATGTTTGAACCTTTCATAACACGACTAACACCAAATCTTTAATCAAGTTCGTTCCACACATTTGGCAATTTTGGACAGTCAGCGATTCTTAATGCAGCACTGATGTATTAAAACACTAAATAATGCATCACAAAATAATGCTAAATGGTGCGTAAGTGCTGGATTATTTAGTGTTTTAATGCATCAGTTCTGGATGAAGAACATCTTTTCAATGTAACACGCACTTCACACAGAGCCTAAAATGAGAATGAGATGTCTTATTGGGTTCTATATTCATAATCTGCTTTCGAAGCTGAAAAAAGTCACGTGGCACGGGGAGCCTTCCCTTCTTAACGCTAGATGTTTTATTTTGCAAATTTTAAAACTTTATATCTCGATAACGGGGATATGAGGGGAAATAAGTTATGTGTCTGAAAACACGTTTCAGAGTATGGATAAATAATTCCTTTCAATTGCTACTTATTTAGATTTTTTTCATTATTACACTATTGGGTAGTTTCCTGGTCAGTAGTCCTGAAATGGTTAAGTGCCATCATGTATTTCTTAGTTTGAGAATAATGAAATTACAAAATACCCACAGCCACTATAAACACATCACCGCTCACAAGTGTGTTACATATGTTTTCTCCGAATATACTCCTATATATTTTCTCCGGTTTCTATCTTGGAGTTCTGCTAGTTTGTGGGAACTGGAATTTAAAAAAATATATTTTTTTTTCAACGAGAAATTTTTTTAGGAAATTAAGTATGATAATAATAATAATAATAATAATAATAATAATAATAATAATAATGAGTTTGATTTGTAATTTTGACTCAAATTAGGATCCCGGCACATTTTGTATATATTTTCAATTATAAAAATTATTAATAAATTCAAGTTTAAGAATGTAATGTATCATTTAATTAACTCAAGGTGTCAAAAGTGAATGTACGAGTTATAGAGATATGGTATATGGATCCCGGATCATTTTTGATTCAAATACATACTTTTAGTTTTTAAAATTATTAATAAATTCATATTTAAAAAAATAATAACTCGCTCTTTTATTTAACTCAAAGTGGGAGAAAATGGATAATACTATTTGAAAAATGAAATTTTATGCAATTTTTTAATCAGATGTAGACGGTTCCTCAATTATTATTTATTCATAACATTGATTTTTTTGCACTCGACACCAAAATTTCAATCACCTATCAGCAACTCCACGCCATTCTTACACATAGTAGAGCGCCGATTATCGGAACTCCACTTAACCGAACTTCCAATTATCCGAGAAGCCTATTTCTCTCAAAATTTTATTTCAAACCGAGCTTCCATTTAACTGAACAGCCTATTTCTCTCAAAAAATTTTTGTTATGATGATGAGATTGTGAATGAGATTTAAGATGAAAAAGAAATTGAAGAAATGAAAACGAATGCTCTAAAAATATCCCAGGTCCATCACATAACGAAGCGTTTGAATCTTTGGGAACAGCTATGAAATGTCTCGAACGGTAGAAGATTGGTTGATTGAATGAGGTTTGATGGCGCAAAGTTCCTATAGGGACCTTCTGCGCCAAGACAAAGTCAAAAGACCGGCAGAAGAACTCTAATCCTATTCATCTAATATATTTAAGGAGAATTCGAGATATGGCAGCATTGGAAAGAACGTCTTCTTTGAAGCAAGCAACAATCGAAAGCTTGTTTGCTTAAATTATAATCTTTGGAGTTCAGAAAATTATAAAAAGAGAGAAAAAATTTAAATGATAGCAAAATAAGAAAAAAAAAAAACAGTTTTTAAACACGCTAGCACTAACTGGTGCTGCCAGTCCTAAGCCTGGATGAAGTGTGAAAGCTTTAGTATAGTCAGGAACATCCCTTAAACTGTTCGTTCATTTATACGATCCGAACTAGGGTCGGTCCCGACTTGTTCGGATAATCGGCGCTCTACTGTATTTGAAATAATATGTGGGGAACTCCCTAAAAGTATGTTTATTTGTTGCTTACCGTACGGATACCAGTGGATTTGTGGGTTAAACTTAGTATGTCACCGTATAGGTGTCAGTGAATGCAAAAGGTTAAACACTAGTCATTAAATAGTGGTCGAATTATAATTTATGCATAACATTAAATAGTAGTCATTAACGACCGTCAATTGGTTTCCTTATATGATTATTTGATTATTTTAACCCCTTAATTATCGCTTCCGTGATATTCGCGGTCTGTCTCTTTTATTCAAATTGTTTGATTCGCACCAGTTTTATAAAATACAGTAAAACCTTCCTAAAGCGACCACGTTCCGTTCCAATAAAAATGGGTCGCTCCGAGAGGTGGTCTCTTAATGGAGGTCATGTTTAAATCTAGATTTTAATTGTTGAAAAAAGATAACAATTAAGGTTACTAAAATTTATTTTTCACATTAGGAAAAAATATAAAAATTTAAGTATCAAAACAAAAGTTAATTACATAAGTTAATTATTTCAGAGTTTAAAAAATGAATACATTGACGTTTGCTTTGATTTTACGGTTTTTTCTTTTGTAACATTTATTTACAAGTCCTTTCAACGTTCAGTAAATAAATGCAATTTTTTTTGGACGGAAACAAATAATGACGATTTCATTAATTTATCTATTTCTTTGAGAGTTTCCTGACAGAATAGGGCAGAGGAGTTTATTGACTGTATTTCTTAATTTGTCATCAGAGTTAAATTCATTGCCTAATAAGGCACAAAGGGGTTTAAACACTTAAAAGTTATCGGAATAATAATAATAAAAAATCTAAACTTAGCTTAGAAGTTTGATGAATAATGCGCTCTCCGGAATTTTTTTTCTAATAAAACCTTCAAGTGGCTAGGAAAAAAAAGGAATTTGTTTCATTTTCTTCAAAGAAATGGGTCGCTCATGGAGGGAGTTCAACTGGAATGGTCTCTGAATGGAGGTAAAATTAGTATTGAGCCTACGGGAATAAATTTCGTTCTATGAAAAAATGGTCGTTCAAGGAGGTGGTCGCACAGGGAGGTTTCACTGTAGTGTAATTCGCTTTATTATGGTATCATTTTACCTGTTATTAAGGTGAATATTTCTTTTTCAAAAAAGTGGTGCCAATAAGCAA
This sequence comes from Maratus speciosus, assembly GCA_963932465.1. Taxonomy (NCBI): domain Eukaryota; kingdom Metazoa; phylum Arthropoda; class Arachnida; order Araneae; family Salticidae; genus Maratus; species Maratus speciosus. Next base: position 140,516,058 of record OZ010793.1, read on the forward strand.
TTTGAATTTTTAAACCACAATTTAATGCGACCGTTAAGGGCTTAAATGAATATTTACAGTAGAATTAGTATAGACTGGTCCCCTTTTTCTCAGAATCATAAAACACTTCTCAACACATAGAAATGAAACTGGCTATTTATATTTCGACTCGCATCATTTTAATGTCGGTTTACTTTTCTGTTTCCATAGCAACTTAAATACCAGATAGCAGTTCAGTGCAAGTGAAAGCTGTTACCTCTGAACCATGGAAATCATTAGAGAATCTAATCAACGTTGAATTTGGATGCCCTATCAATATCACGATACTTAATGCAGAATTCATGCAGTAGAGAAATTTGGCCCCATTTTCACATCATAAGGAAAATGGATTAGAGAGAAATTAAGCAGAAAGAGTTCAAGAAATTTCCACATATTAATATTGGTTCACGAGGTATGCTGATTTATTCTAATTTTTGAAAGTAAAATATTAAAAGAATAACTTGAAACAAAATACAGGGTGTACATAAATGAATATCGCAACTTTACAGGGCTATTAAAATAAAATACTAGAGAACAGGAATTCTGCTTTTTCAGAATTTAATGTCGCCCCCGGCATTTCCATTACTTCATTTTCTTCTGATGGACTGATGGCTTCTATTATTATGAAACAACCATTATAAATGAAGTGTTAGGTGAAGATGAAAGAGCAGCCGTAAAAAGTTAGAACCCTGATTTTCTGGCCAGAATGGGGGGAAAAATTGTTATAATTTTTTTTTTATGGCTGCTCTTTCATCTTCACCTAACGCTTCATTTATAATGACTGTTTCATAATAATAGAAGCCACCAGTTCATCAGAAGAAAATAACTCGGTTAAGCGGGACTCTACTGCAGTACAAAACATATTTCAATTTTAAGACTTAAAGCACACGTTTTATTTTATGTAAAATGACGTCATTCGCATCCGCTTAAGAATTCCACATTTACGATCTATTCCTAAACATCTACAGTAAAGCATGCATAGCACATCACTATCGCGAAATAATGCACAAATGCAGCAAAAAGATTTCGTCATTCAAGAAAATCGAAAAAAAAAAACGGCTATCTAATGATTCATAGATACTTACAATTAAATATAGTATATAATAGCTCCATTGTTTTAACGGAAATCATTTAATTACATTTTCTTTCGGTTGTTACGAGAAAATGGCAACAAAAATATATAATTACTACTTTAAAACTATTTTTCCTTTACTTTCTACAGAAATGGAGTACTTCCGTTGTCAATATTAAACAAATGGCTCCAAAAACTACAAAAAAAAAATTAATATTTCAAAAATAAATGGAGATACGGTTTTCAAACAAAATGCATTTAACAGAACTTTTTTTTTCCAATACGACGGTATAAAAATTGAAAATGTGCGATGCTTAGAAGTTTAAAAAATTGCTAAAGAGTATTTAATCGCAATGCTTTGTCTTACGGCTTGCTTCTGTAAGGTAACATTATTTTTTGGACACAAAATAAGCTGGGAGAAAGAAATAGCATACCGTACCGGAGGCTAAAAATTACAACATTGTTGTTTATCAGAAATAAAAAATAACAGATTAAATTCAATACAGTTATAAGTGCTCAGTGTGATCCCCCTTCCAGAAACACGAACGATATCGAGGCGGAGTGATAACTCATTCCACACATTCTTCCCTTTTTTATCATATCAGACGTGATTTTTTGAATGGCTGCAGATATGCGTGCTCTAAATTCGTTAACGTCAGTTGGTAGCGGTGGAAGTAACACCTGATATTTGATGAGGCTTCAGATAAACAAAACAGAAAAAATGCTGAGAAAAGTGTGGGATGACTTATCGTACCGCCTCGATATCGTTCGTGTTTCTGGAGAGGCTCACACTGAAAACTTATAAATATACTAGATTAATTTTAACACAATTATTCTAACTGGCAAATAAATCATATCAGACGTAAATTTCCAACTGGGCAAAAAATGTCGGGACCAGGATTCGAACCAGGGATCTCTTAGCTGAAACCGCCAATGCTCTACCAGCTGATGATTCATCCGGGATAGCTCAGATGGTAGCGCATTGGCGGCTTCAGCCAAGTGATCCATGGTTCGAATCCTGGTCCGGACATTTTTCGCCCATTCGGAAATTTACGTCTGATATGGCTTATAAATATGTTGAATTTAACTCATTAACGGCCATTGGCAAGTTTACTTGCCACTTAAATCTTACGAAACATTTAAATTTGAAAACCACGATTTTACTATGGAAAAATATCCCTTATTCCACATCAAATTTTGGGTGATTAAATAACTTAAAAACGACATTATGGAAAAATTAGTGTCAACTGGTGTTGAAGGATTAAAAAAACTGTAAATATGCTCGTCATGAATGGGTTAAATTTTCCAATAGTTATTTTTGATTTCCGATGAACAACAAGATTGTCCTTTTTCGTTGTTTTCGTTTTATACTCCTGTAAATTATTTTCACTTTCTTTTCACCTTCTTCATTTATTTTCACCTTATTCTCACCTTCTGTGATATAAGACTTTGAACAAGCAATCTTGTTCAAAGTTCTATCACACAACCAACAGGGTCACCCAATGTGTAAAGAGTTGCTTACTGCTTTCAATCGGCGAAAAACGCCATGTTATTTATCGAAACATCACCAAATGAAAGGAAAAAAGTTTGTTGTACTTTGGATTAGAGATAGCAGATGTACCATCAGGGCCTGATTACCAACGGGGCACACTTACACCAATAAATTTTTAAAGAAAAGTTCGACTTATCTAAACGCCGTATTCATGTGAAATTCCTGCCATGAATGAGGCAAAACTTTCTGTTTATTTTTAGTGGTAGGAATTTGCCGCGTGGGTAATCAGGCTCTGTGTACCATTAGTCAAGATTGCTTGATTGTTGTAGCTATCGAATATATTGAACTCTTGCCATGAAAAATGGACATAACTTATAACTTTTCTGTCAATAATACCGTTTTTTATTCATATTTATAAATAATTTGATTATGGCCGATGACTGGCGTCTATTTTTACACTCTATCGTATCACGATTTACAAAATGTTTCTTTGTGGTAGCTTTCACTTGAAAATAGTGTGGCATAAATGTATGGCAGAGATTATTTTTCATAAAGTAGCACGAATAGAATAAAGGAAAACCTAGTCCATTGGGACTTATATGCGATAACTTGTTTAGTACTAGCTATAAATAGTTAAGATTTTGCGGGGAGAACAGGATTCGCCGTGAATCGTGTTCTTCGTAACATATAGGCGGACGGTTAATTTTGTGTCAAGGCTTGAGTTTAGCAGAGCTAATCTGAAATTTTCTTGCTTTCTTATATTAAAAAAAAAAAAAAAAAAAAAAAAAAAAAAAAACTTTTTTTTTCGATTATTCTCTTCTTATTTATTTTTAAAAGTTTTTGTTTTTGCTCTATTTAGAATTAAAAACAAAACAAGGGCTTCTAATTAGGTAATGTAAAAATCGAATAACTCGTAGTAGTTTGTTAAGGGCAGTTGGAAGGTCAAAACCTAAAATATTTCGAATTTTCGATTTTTTAATATTTTGAATCTACCATTTCTCCTCTTTCTACTGATATATTACTTTTGTTTCTACGGCAACCAGAAGATAGAAAATTTTTAGTAGTTCTGTTTGTTTATCCACTTTACTACTAGTGCGTTTATTTACTTTAAACTTTTCTCAAAATGTTGTTTCTTTTTAACTCCGATGTACCTTTTTGAAAAAAACTATTATACATTATGCTTTGAAATTTTACTTGAACATTCTGTACATATCCCTGTTTAATCTGAGGTGAATTGTTTAAACTCAGAAAAAGATTTTTTTTAATTATTATCATTATCTTTGAAAAAATTGCATGTTTTTTGAAATTTGAATGTGGTTTCTACTTCAGATTAAAAAAAAAAATCTAAGCTTTATTTAATTCTAAATTTAAGTTCATATTATTAAGAATTGTTCATTTTGTGCATAAAAATTTTTTTCAAGTCCATATCTTAAGTAGTTTATGAGAAAAGGTACATTAATTTAACATGACAGGTATTCGACTGCTCTTTAACTAACTTTTAAAAACTTTGGAAACTAATTAAAGCTTCTAAAGTCATTTCTACTATTACTCTCCTCCCACCTGAAACAAATTCAGAAATTTTCAGTAAAATAAACGGGAAAATTAATCTGTTGGTTCAACAGATACAAACGATTATAAAGTCTAATATTATGAAATTTTGATTAAAAAATAAAATTTTAGATTATCCAAAATTCTTCTGTAATAAGTTGATATTTACGAATAATACATTTTAGTACGTTACTCATTAATATAATATATTAACTTGTATTTTAATATAAAATATAGTTATTATTAATATTTAATATGAAATTGATTTTCATAAAATATATATTAATACTATATAAATTCTCTTCAATTTTTATCAACACAAAAACAAACTTTTATGTATATAACTCAAGATTTAAATATTCAAACTTATCAAACTCTTATATTTATTCATGATACGTGAATCTCTACCCCGGCGAACAAACATAATTACTAATTCAATTTTTGGAAAAACCCCGATTCATCTTGAAAATTTAATCAATTTGGGACACGAAATTTTTTTTAGTTTCATCGTAAAGCTCAACTAATTTTCTTATTAATGACTCACATTTTTAGCTCGGTCCATGATGTCTTCAAATCTAGCAGCATATATTAAATGAACAACGTCTGAATAAAAATTCTCCGCCGAAAGCTTTAATTATCGGGTAGATTAGACTTTGTTATAAAGCGCCCTCTGCTTTTTAATATCGCTGATGAGATAGATGTAATTATTTAAAAAATAATGAATATTTTTAGCTGAAATAAATATAAATATTTTGTAAAAAAAAAAAAAAAAAAAAGCAAAAAAAGAAGTTAAACAAAATCTAATTCAAGAATCCCATTTTGTGTAACATATTTTAACAAGTTCATTGCCGCAAAAAGTAAGAATTTTTAAATTTCTTCTTGAAAGTCGTTTGCCACCACAAATTCTGAAAGGTAAATTTCGCTTTACTAATACAGCGAAATTTCTGCAAATAAGTAGGGCATTTTTACTTTCTTCTATCTTTACAAGAAGAAAGTATTGGATTCGTGAAAAATTTCGGCTTCCAGTTTTCGACGGATTTATACGTTTTAGAATGTCCTGAACACGATTTGATGGTTTTTAGAAAATGTCTGTCTGTCACTCTGTCACTCTGTCTGTGAGTCTGTATGTGACAAAAATTTTGTGGGCGCTCTATCTCAAGAACTAATGCACGAAATTTCACAAAACTTTATATTTAGTTAGACCTTGATATAAACTGGACCTGATTAGTTTTTGGTGAAAATCGCCCAATAGGTGGCGCTGCTATGCGGCATTTTTCACGATTTCTGCAATAGCTATATCTCAAGAACTACTGCACGGATTTTCATAAAACTTCAGATTCAGTTAGTCCAGGATATAGTTTGGTGCTGATTACTTTTTTGCGAAATTCGCCCAACAGGTGGCGCTGCTATGCTGCATTATTCGTGATTCTCGCAATAGCTCTAACTCAAGAAAAAATGCACGAATTTTCAACAAACTTCAGATTTTGTTAGTCCCTGATATAAGTTAGTGCTGTTTAATTTTTGGTGTAAATCGCTCAACAGGTGGCACTGCTGTGCTGCATTTTCACGATTTTCGCAAGAGCTGTATCTCAAGAACTATTGCACGGATTTTCACCAAACTTCAGATTTAGTTAGTCCTTGACATGAATTGACGTATAAATTAGTGCTGTTTAATTTTTGGTGTAAATCGCTTAACAGGTGGCGCTGCTATGCTGTATTTTTTGCGATTTCCGCAATAGCTTTATCTCAAGAACTAACGCTTAGATTTTCAACAAACTTCAGATTCAGGTATACCTTGATATCATTTAGTGCTGTTTATTTTTGGTGTAAATCGCTCAACAGGTGACGCTGCTATGCTACATTTTTCAGAATTTCCGCTATAGCTCTATCTCAAGTACTAATGCACGAATTTTCATATAAATTTCAAATTCAGATATACTTTGATATGAATTGGTACTAAATTCATGTAATTTCTTTTACTATTTAAATGATTTAATTGACGTGATTTATATAGAAGAAAGTTTTGTGATGGCCACAACATACTAGTTTTATTTTAAAATAATGGTAAGAAAGTAATAAATTAAAGCCACGAATATTAAAGCTACGAGTATACTCGTAGCGTGGCAGTCAACGTGTTAAAGCAGATGAACACTGGCAGAAAAATAATTTGGAAAATTACAGATTTCATTGGTTAAGTATAGAAATCAACCGAAAATTCGTTTTCGGCTCAAAATCCGAATTTCGCCGAAAAATCATTTTCGGCAAAAATACTACCGAAACTTCGGCCAGACCGAAACTCAACCGATAGTATCTGTATTCCAAAAATCACGTTTCTTCCTTCTGAATTTTTCAACATTACTCATTGATTCGAGCTGTATCGGCTGAAATGAGACACTCTTTATTTATTGCTATGAACTTCCCTGTTATTAATCATGACTGACTCAAGACACGAGTGAAAATTATAAAACAAGAAATGCATATATGACTCAACTTTGAAGACGCTTTTCACGTGCTTATTAAAATCTGAAGACTTAAACGTAATAGAAAATTTTTAGTTTGAAACCTAAGAAGTGTTTCTAATACCCTTTGAGAAAGTTCTTGTATAACAGATGATAATTAAAAAAATCGTTATAAAAGATAAATAAAGGTATGTATACCTAAAACTTTTTTAATTAGATGAAACTCATACAATTATAAAATCATTTTGTGTTGTTGATGAATTAATTACAATTTATTTTATATGAAAATAAAAAGTTTTGGCCAGAGGCACAGAGAAACAACTTGGGCTGCACGTATAATTGCATGTATAATTAATAATTATGCATATCTATGTATTATTTATGTATGTGTATTTATGTATATATATCTATGTATGTATTAATCAAGTAAAATTTTTTTTGGACATTTTCATTTTCGGACTAAAATAGGAAGATTTCCGAAATTTGGTTACGGTTTTGTTTTTAAGAACACGATTCGGTCGATTCTTAGATACATATTCAACAATCGACCCATAACTTTTCCAGAGGTGCCAAGCTCCAACTAATCTTCCATAGTATGCAAATTAATTTGACCCCAATTTAATACCTGTCGCACCAGAAAGTTTTTTAAAGAAATGAAATTTACATTCCACGTAAAAACCTGAATTTAAATTAATAAAAATTCATCAAATAAATTTCTTAGTTTAACCCTTTATCTACTGACGGTACTTATAAGTACCACTCATTTTAAACTTTCACCCCATAGTGAATATTATTAATATTCTAATGGGTACTTTGCAGAAACACTCTTTTAACTCTACTTTATCCGGATACATGCAGCAGTAGTTCTCAGTTTGTTATTTTAGCGAAGAAGGGGGCTATCTTTGACACAGATGATGGGTTTTGTGCCGACATATTGTACAGATTGTCACGCGCGTCTTCTTATTGCTGCAAACACAGTAAAGGAAGTTACAAACACAAAAGATAAGTGTTGGATTTTTGACAGTTGAATTACTCGGTGGTACTTAAAAGTACCGTCAATACACTGGATGTTGGAGAAAAACTTCTTGTTTTCTTTTCGTCTGTGTAGTTATCCATCGTTTTCATCTGCTTTAAAATGTAATTACTAAAATGTAGTGTAGTAATGATTTCCCTGGTATTTCTTTACTGTTTCATTGTTAGTTTTTATAGGAAATTGAAAAAGTTGTGGCACCGGCTCGTTTTTGCTATGCTAGAAATGGCATGTGTAAATTCATATATTGCATATGTGTAGATGCGAGAGAACATGTTGTCCCAGGAATATAGACGTCGCATAACTAATGGACTGCTAACAAGATCGAAACAAAAAAAAAAAAAAAAAAAAAAAAAAAAATTCTTTTAACCCTTTCAGGGGCAAAGCATTTTAAATTCTAAAGTGTTGAAATAAATGATTGGCACCGGAATTTGCCAAAAGATTTATTTGTAACTAAGAACAAGCCTATATTTCACATACTTGTTAAATTGAAAATGTTTTCTGGTGTCATTTAAAATACCTTGTGTGTTTTCTGTTACAATATTTTAGTCATAGTGTTCTGACGATACTTTAAAGTACCACTTTAATTAATTACCTCTAAATAATTAAATTTCTCACGGGTGAGTATTTTTTTATGTTTATCCTTTAATTTTCATTGTAGTAACTGAAAAAAAAATATTACATGAAAAAAATTGCATTAGATCATAATGCAGTAGATAAAGGGTTAAAACGTTGTCAAAGTGGCTCAAATTAGTCCACCTATTACGGAAAATTAGTGGAAATTTTCACACTTCTGCGTAAAACTTCTCAATAACATATCTCAATTGCATTGCAATTCGAGTATGTTTACGCGTGCTAGAGCATGGACAGTCAGACAGAAGAACGGAATTGATAAACACATTTCAACTATGTTGGAAAGTGTTAAACAAAGTAATAATAATTACACATTGTCAATCCTGACATAAGGGTGATCCTGATAAATAAGGGTGATTTTACATGAAATTTCTGTCTTTTAGTGTAAGCTTTCTATTTTGAGTGGAAATTGCGAATTTTCCGGGAACAAACGGAATATTTCCTTTTTATCCTGAAGCGTTGAATGTTAAAAACAATAAGGTTCCTTTCAACTCATACAAAGGGAAAAGTTTCAATTGAAAGAAAACAAAAAAATTCTAGTTTAATTTTCGTAATTGATATTTTGGCCTGTAACCAAGTCGTTGGACATGACGAGTTGGCATAGGGGACAGAGCATTGATCCTCTAATTGTGAGTACTGAGGTTCGTATCCGGAGGAAAGCAAGGCAATTGAAAAAGGATGCGGTAATACGAAATACAAATACCTGTTCCTTGTAAATAAGCACTGGTATATATAATTATTATTTATATATTTTTTCATATTGTGTGCTATTGTTGACATTTATGTCTAAAAACAGAAATTTACCACCTTGAATAGGGGAAAATTTCCCCCTTAAAAACGGGGAACACCAAAACGGAATAGACAGCAACTTTGCTGCTAGTACAGTTTCCATTTTTTCAAGGAATTTTTTTTAACAGTGCAGGCCATATGCATATTCTGAATTAATGTAGAGAAATCATACAGGTTTTTCCGACAATCGGAAAAAGGAAGCTTACAGTTTACTTGTTAATTAATCAAGAACGTTGCTTAACGCCAAGTGAACATTCTGTTATTATCAGTAGACCTATGCGAGGCTTTCGCACTGCAGTGTTTGAGGTTATTTGCTGAGACGTTGTTTTTTCATTAATTTTTAATAAACAGCATTTTTTACTTAAACAAAATGTTTTAAAGAAATATATAATTTACAATTATCCATCGTTATACTAAATTGTAGTTCAGTAGGAAAATCCAAATTAAGAACACTTTAAAGAATTTACGCCTATAGACGTTAATGATTACGAATTCTCTTGTGCTGTTGTCCTGTATATGATCTATCGAGTTTATACACAACAGGTAATATAATGAAACTTATGTAATCTTAAATATGTAATCATTGCTGAAAATTCTCAGCAATTATCGCCGGTAGTCCACGGTTGCTACTTTGACCTTTTTTTTTTTTTAAATTCAGAATTTACAAATTCATATTTTGAAGAGAAATTTTTGCTTTATTTATAACAGACATTTCGCAATTATATAAAGTAAAAATTTTCTTTCCAGAGAAGGCCAAACTAGCAACGCTACGGTAGTCAATCCTGAAATCGAACACTAAGTCTCTGTAAATTAACGACATGTGCTACACCCTCTATTAGAAAGCATGATATAGTGCGTCTCAATTGTATTGTATAAATCTTACGTGCTTAGAAGTTATTGTTTTGGGAACTCTAACGGCCTAAAAGGCATAGTTAGGGAACTTGATTAGATATATTTAACATGAGCTATAATATTCACATATAGATTCTTTTTAAAAATAAATATTGTTTATATTTTTTTCTGGTATTTGCAATTCCTATTTTCATTTGTATAATAAACACATGTGTCTGCTTTACTGTCGATCAATGCTGTTGATGATTCTCATACGCGGCGATTATTACTTTAATGCTTATTTCTAATTTAATAACACATAAGGTAAATTTGAAAAATAAAACGGAATCGCGAGCGAAAAAAAAAATAAATTCCTTTTTAGGCAGGCTTCTGCTTTAGAAGGTAATCCTTTATGGGATATTCTTTCCGTCGATACCTTAACCCTAGATCTACCGGGAATTTTATTCAAGTTTTAATAAAACGTTCTACACCAGAAATTTTATTTAAAACTATTTAACTTCTTTATTTACCTTATTTTTATCTGGTTTATATACTTAGTTTATTTTAAAGAAATTTCTGGTTTGAATGAATATTTTGTATGTACCTGTCGGGTCCAATGGACCCGTCTGGTAGACGGAGGGTTAACCCCTTGAGGGGCGGTAGGATAAAATATATCCCACCTAATTTAAACAAGATTTTCACCAGAAAATTTTAACTAAATTTTATCTTTTTAACTTTGGAGGAAAATCGACGATAAATTTCCCTTTCCTTATTTAAAAATAAAATATTTCGATTATTCCGGTGGGAATTCAATATTTTGAGACATTTTTGATTGCTCCTCAAGGGGTTAAAATTAATTTTTCCTCTTAGTACTGAATTTTGGCAAAAACAGGTTTCTTTTTCACACGTTCTAGATTATTGGCCTTTCTGAAAAAAAAATATTTTATTATTTAGTGTTATATTTTATTGTTTAATAAAGTTACTCTTTTTTAGTTGTTTTCGTAATCATATAAATACTTAGCACCTATAGTCGTCATCTGGTCCGTCCGTCTGTCAACGGGGGTCTTTCGCGCGTAGACGTATGGGCCTGTAAGGACCTGGGACCGGAAGATGGGACTCCGTCTTACCATCTCTCCGCCTATAACAGCGCAAAAACTACTCAACAAATGATTTGAAATTTAATAATTATAATCGTTGCAGAATTTTGTCAAGTCATTTCAAATTTTATGAAAATCGAATCAAAATTTAAAAAGATATTAATAAAAGGTTCTTTCATTCTATTAAATCCTATCATACGTAATTAATTCAATGATATCCCATGATAGGTAATGATTCTACATTGCCGTGGTGAGTATGTCCTATTTAAGATAGAGTCCTATTACTTCCGTATTACTGAATTTAATATACTGAATTTAATAATATAAATTTTGTGCATGCATTTTCGCACAGGAGTGCAACAGCTATTGCATTAATATCTGAATATTTATAAAACTGATTACAGTACGAACGCACCTCATTTTCCACGTTTGACGTACAATTTCCGATTTGTTTTTAATGTAATAACACATAAAGTAAAATTGGAAAAACTGAATTGGGAGGAATAAAAAAATTTCCTCTTTAGGCAGGTTTCTGCCTTAGAAAGTAATAATTCATAGGATATTCTTTCCGTCGGGATCATAACATTTTTCCGCTTAATACAAAATTCCGGTATAAACAGGTTCCGTTTTCACACGTTTTAGATTAATGGCTTTTCTGAAAAAAAAAATACTATTTAGTTGAATATTTTATAGTTTAATAAAGTTTCTCTTTTTTTCAACTCAGACAAATGGAAAAGTTCCTTTTCAATTGAGAGAAAAGAGAAAAATGTCAGATTAATTTTCATAATTAAAGTTTTGGCGTGTAACCAATTCGTTGGTATATGACAAGTTAGCGTATAGGACAGGGTATTCATCCTCTAATAATGAGTAACTGAGTTTCGAATCGGAGAAAGCAATTAAAAACGAGTGTGATAATTCGACAGAAAAAAAAAAGGATTAAACTTAATCTTACAGAAAACCCAAATTAAAAATTCGTTAAAAGAGGCCAGGTAAAATTGCTAAACTGGGTTAATTTCTAACCTTGATTCAGTTTTTATTAACACTTTACAACAAAGTTAAAAAGTGTTTATGCATTCGGTTTGTCTGGCCGTCTGTCCACGCTCTAACTCCCGTAAATATACTCGGATTTTCATGCAACTGATAAAGGTTATTTAGGGTTATCAAAGCATTTTTGGTATTGTATATGAAGTATGTAGGATTAATCGTTCATTTACAGGGACACTCAAAAGTATTCCGTCACATTATGGTATATGGGAAAAATCGTTTGCAGAGTATTTTAATGACATTATGCTATTTCAAATGTATTGAAACTGATATAAATCACTGAATTTCTCTACGATCACGTTGGAGCAGGGTATTCATAGCATTTTTTATTCATTTACAGGGACACACAAAAGAAATCGGTCACAGTACAGTACTGTCTTTGAGTAATAATTGCTGGAGTGTACGGTTTAAAATTCGGTATGCGCTTTTAAATTTAATTAATTTTTTGCATCTTACTCGTTATATATAAATTCCATACCTCAAATACAGGGTTGCACAAAAGTATTCACGTACCGTTTTCCTTATTAGAGGAAATTGCTGAAGGTAAATTTTTAATTGAAATATATGTATCTCTTAAGTGAACTAAATTTTGGCTTGCATGTATTTAATAGATTCAAATCTATAAATTATATACAGGGTTGCTGAAAAAATTCGCATAATTTTCCAGCTGAAATTGGGTTTTGAAATGTATTATGCGTTTCCATATGGTTGAATTAGACGTAATATTTTAATTTTTTAAACGGTGCAGTTTTGTTACATTATTCTGAATGTATTGGAAAGTGTTTCATAATCTATGCTTGACGCATGATTTTTTCTTACTTGTTGTTGTTGAAATTAGTACTTAACTTCGAAATCCACCTGTGCCTGTAGGCCGAACCGGCAGGAATTTTTTTTTAAATATCTGGTTTTCATTTCAATATTTTTAATTAATTTTTTTGCTCTTAAAAGCTGAAATCGAACTCTACAAATATCCATTTTCCTTCACTATTGGAAGTGGTTTTCAAAGTGAAAGTGAATGTGTCCTCATAAAAAAAAAAAAAACCTGGAACCAAAATCGAAAAAGTGAAAAAAGGGTTTTGTAGAGTTTTATCTCAGCTATCCAGTGCAATAAAAATCCTTTAAAAATACTGAAATACAAACGAGATATTTAAAAAACATTATCGCAAAAGATTAATATTAGCGAACGGGCGTTTTCGCGGGAGTGAAGTAGCCCCTTAGGGGGTCTCATCTGCTGGGGAAGAAAAAAAGTGTAATCACAGAAACCTAGTATGTTGTGGCCATCACAAAACTTTCTTCTATATAAATCACGTCAATTAAATTATTTAAATAGTACAAGAAATAACAAAGATTTAGCACCAATTCATATCAAAGTATATCTGAATTTCAAGTTGGATGAAAATTCGCGCATCAGTTCTTGAGACAGAGCTATAGCGGAAATACTGAAAAATGTAGCATAGCAGCGCGACCTGTTGAGCCATTTACACCAAAAATAAGCAGCACTAAATGATATCAAGGTATACCTGAATCTGAAGTTTGTTGAAAATCCAAGCATTAGTTCTTGAGATAAAGCTATTGCGAAAATCGCAAAAAATACAGCATAGCAGCGCCACTTGTTGAGTGATTTACACCAAAAATTAAACAGCACTAATTTATACGTCAATTCATGTCAAGGACTAACTAAATCTGAAGTTTGATGAAAATCCGTGCACTAGTTCTTGAGATACAGCTCTTGCGGGAATCGTGAAAAATGCAGCACAGCAGCGCCACCTGTTGGGCGATTTACACCAAAAATTAAACAGCACTAATTTATATCAGGGCCTAACTGAATCTGATGTTTGATGAAAACTCTTGCATTTTTTCTCGAGTTAGAGCTATTGCGATAATCATGAATAATGCAGCATAGCAGCACCACCTGTTGGGCGATTTTCACAAAAAAGTAATCAGCACCAAACTATGTCCTGGACTAACTCAATCTGAAGTTTTATGAAAATCCGTGCAGTAGTTCTTGAGATATAGCTATTGCAGAAATCGTGAAAAATGCCGCATAGCAGCACCACCTGTTGGGCGATTTTCACCAAAAACTAGTCAGGTCCAGTTTATATCAAGGTCTAACTAAATATAAAGTTTTGTGAAATTCCGTCCATTAGTTCTTGAGATAGAGCGCCCACAAAATTTTTGTCACATACAGACTCACAGAGTGACAGACAGACTCACAGACAGACATTTTCTAAAAACCATCAAATCGTGTTCTGGACATTCTAAAACGTATAAATCCGTCAAAAACCGGAAGTCAAAAATTTTCACGAATCCAATACTTTCTTCTTGTAAAGATAGAAGAAAGTAAAAATGGGTACTCAAAATTGATTAAAAAGTACTCAATTTTAAATACGTCACATACTCAAAATAGCTCCGACCCAAATGTGTTCAAAATTGAGAAACACATGTACGCATTTTTGATTAGATGGTTGTGTTCAAATATGAATTGTTATGTACTGCCACCCTGAAACTACAAATTAAAGAAAAAAAATGTACTGACATTTATTTCCCGTTCAAAATTATTAACAAGAAACGTTTAATAGATTATTTATTAAGAAAAATATCAAAATTATTAGCAAAATACCCAAAACAAATATTTTTTTGACAAGAGCATTATTTGCAAGCACTTTTAAATAATTTTAAAATACAGTGCATAATTTAAAATTTACATTAATAAACACCTTTTATGCCACCATAAATTAAATAAACCAGTACAGGGTACAAAATTATCGTTTTCTTTGGGGTTGATAACACGTGATGTTTCAAAATTGAGAAAGCATAGGTTCATTTTTGATCCAAAAATACTCAATTTGATATGAGAACATTGATTTACTCATTTTTGAGTACTTCATTTTTTTCAGTGACCCCATGTTATCCTACGGGAAAAATCTTCTTCTTCATTCAAATTTGAAAATTTCAACTATATATTTTTTTTCAGCACACAGATAAGAATGTTCTTTATCCATCTGTAAGCTCCAAATTTTAAAATCTTTTTCCAGTCATAAGTTACATACGAGCGGTGTTACCAGTGGGCTACTTTTTTAAAAAACTCAGATTTCTTGATTGGCACCACTTTTGTACAATGGCAAAATTACCATTCCTTTCGCCTTACATAATATGTCATTAAATAATACGAATTTTACTACAGTCGACTCTCTGTTTAACGTCGCTCTACTTAACGAAGATCTCTATTTAAGGACGATGTTTTGCGGTCCCGGCTCCTTTAAATAAAAAAATCTCTATTTAAAGACGAAATTGTTTCTATTTAACGACGATTTTCACGTAGATTTTTTTTTTTTTTTTTTTTTTTTTTTTTTTTTTTTGCCGATCTCTTTAAACATGTTAAACGAGGGAACTTCCTCTGATAGAAAAAGAAGTTTTCTTACAATTCAGATGACTAAAGATAAAGGAGAAGGGAGTAATGAACTTTACTCATGTAACGAAGATGTTTTAACAACCGACTTCAGAAGTTTATGGAGACATCGCAAATGAAAATCAATTTCAGATGCAAAAGATGGTGATGAAGCTAATGATACAGAAAGCGAGACATCACTTACTTCTTACTCAGATGCGAATTCTGCCCTGGATAATCTTCGCCGGTACATTGTTTCATCAAATTTGGTAGATAACTCATTCAATCTTCTTGAAAAGCTTGAAGCAAGGGTACTTAAAACTAGACCACCATTGAAACAATCTACACTTTTTGATTTTTTAAAAACATAATTTGTTTAATTAAATGTATTATAAATATTTTTATTGTACTTTAAGTAACATTGTATGCTGTAATGTTGTTCTTGTATGCAGTATAACTAATGCAATTTCTATTTCTGCAATAAAAATATGTAGTATATCTGTATCAATAAAAACAAAAGAAAGAAAGAAAACATAAAATAAATTTAAATAAATAAATAAAACATTTCTAAACACGCCAATATATTGAGAAATGTATTGATAGTCCTAGGCCTGTAAACTTTGAAGGGCAATATTTTTAAAATATTATTTTTCGACAAATTCTGTTTAAGGACGATTTCTATTTAAGAACGATTTTTCGAGGTTTCTTGAAAGTCGTTAAACAGAGAGCCAACTGTATTTCAAAAAAGTGGTGCCAATTAAGAAATCTGAATTAAAAAAAAGTAGCCCGCTGGCAACATTGCAAATGAGTAAAGAATAAGTTTTATACTTTTCCGAATTTTTTAACACTTTAACACTAATTTTAAAATACTCATAATTACCTTTAAAATATTTTAAGGTTACAGAGGGATAAAGAATCTTCCTATCTACGTGCTGAAAAAAAATATTATTGAAATTTCCAAATTTGAATGAACAAGGATGATAAGTATTTTTTTTCCCCATAGGATAACATGGTATTCCACTTTTTTTCTGCCCCACTAGATAAGTCCCCTGAACGCCAAGTAAACATTCTGTTAGTACCAGTAGATCTATCCGTGGCTTTCGCACTGCAATGCTTGAGATTATTTGCTTAGACGTTGTTTTTTTCATTAATTTTTAATAAACAGCGTTTTTTACTTAATTTTTAATAAACAGCGTTTTTTACTTAAACAAAATGTTTTAACGAAATATATATTTTACAATTACAGTAGAGCACCGAATATCGGAACTCCAATTAACCGAACTTCCAATTATCCGAATAGCCTATTTCTCAAAAAAAAAAAAAAAAAAAAAAAAAAATTAACCGAACTTCGAATTATCCGAACAGCCTATTTCTCCCAAAATTTTTTTTAACCGAACTCCCAATTATCCATTGGCTTTGAATGAAATTTTAAATAGTGAAAAACTGATAGCGAATCAGAAAATGAGGAATGTAAAACAATAAAGGAGATGGGAAGAATCCTAAGCTATGAAGAAAATGAAATTAACGAGTACAATCAGTGAAGTACATGACCCTGGATATCAGATTTTAAGTGATGATGAGATTGTGGATGAGATTCATGATGAAAAAGAAATTGAAGAAAATGAAAACGAATGCTCTGAAAATAACCCAGGCCCATCACACAACGAAGCCCTTGAATATTTGGAAACAGCTATGAAATGGCTCGAACGGCAGAAGAACAATGATCCTATTCAACTTACGATATTTAAGAAGAATTAGAGATATGGCAGCATTGAAAAGAATGTATTCATTGAAACAAGCAACAATCAAAAGCTTTTTTGCTTAAATTATAATCTCTGGAATTCAGAAAATGATAAAAAATATTTTAAAAATTTTGAATGATAAAAATGTAAAAAAATATAAATAAATAAAAAGAAAAAAAGAAAAAAAAGTTTTTAAATATGCCAACAATAACTAGTGCTGCCAGTCCTAAGCTTATATAATGTGTGAAGGTTTTAGTATAGTCAGAAACATCCCTTAAATTGCCTGTCCATTTATCCGAACTTTTGCTTATGCGAACTGGGGGTCGATCCCGACTTGTTCGGATCTCGGCGCTCTACTATCTCTATCATTATGCTAAATTGTACTTCAGCTGGAAAATCCAAATTAAGAACACTTTAAAGAATTTACGCCTATAGACATTAATGATTACGAATTCTCTTGCGCTGACCTGTATATGTTATATGTTGTTTATGGAGTTTATACACAAGTTATATAACATGAAACTTCCGTAACCTTAAAACTGCATATCACTGCTGAAAAATGCTCAATAGTTATCACCGGTAGTCTACGGTTGCTAGTTTGGCATTTTTTTTATTTAGAAATTCCAAATTCTTAACAAGCATTTAGAAGAGAAATTTTTTCTTTATTTTATAATAGACTTTTACGTTATTACATAAAGTAAAAATTATCCTTTCGGAATTTCTGAATAGGAACGGACGGCAACTGGCAATGCTACCGTAGTCAGTCCTGTAATCAAGCACTGGGTCTCTGTAAATTAACGATATGTGCTACAACCTCTATAATCCAAAGAAAGAATGTTATAGTGTATCTCATTAATATATATCAATTTTATGTGCTTAGAAATTATTATTTTGGGAACTCTAACAGGCCTAAATGGCGTTGGGTAGCCTGATTATGTATCTAAAGAACTTAACAGCTATCATCAAAGTTCTATACGGTATGTATTTTTTTAAATAATATTATTTGTTATATGTTTTCTGGTATGTACAATTTCTATTTTTATTATAATAAATACATGTATCTGTTTTACTCAGTGTTGCCAGATAGGGGATTTTTTTAAATTCAGATTGTTTGGTTGTCACCGCTTTTTTGAAATAGAAATATTCGGCCTATTTAAAATAGATTAAAAATTCTGAAAAATAAGGCGAATTATACTAATTATACAGATTATACAGCAAAGAACCTTTACAGATCAATTTTAAAAATAGCAGAATAATTTATCCATCAAGATTTTATTTGCCATCCATTATCCGGGAATCAATACATATATTTGTACGCAACGAGAATATTTGCAATGATTCAGTGTCCCTTGATTTACCTAAAATTTGGAAAGAGATGCTATGCAATTTTAGTAATAATAGTAAAAATTAATCCAAGCTCACAAATATCCAATTTCGTTTTATTTTATTTTATGTTTGCACTGATTTTCATTATGCATGATGTCTCGTGACATTGTATACCAAGTTATTGTTCTTAAATTTTGTGAAAATATTTCTATCATGAATGGTTTTGAAAATGTCGCCGTTTGTGCGATGAAACTTCGTCAATCTAATCTAAATAAAGATATTTTATCACTTTTTATAGCATTATTTAGCTTAATCTGTATATAAGTGATTATTATACATGTTGTTATACGAATTATACTATTATAAAAAAGTGGTAACACTCAAATAACCTGAATTAAAAAAGTTCCCACACTGTCGACGATTCTCATAAACGGAGATTATTACTTTAATGCTTATTTCTAATGTAATAAATTATTTCTAATTAATAAGTTATTTTTAACGTAAACATAACGTAAAATTGAAAAAAAAAAAAAAAAACGGAAGCGGAAGGGATCGAAAAAATTTCCTTTTTAGGGTTTCGTTCATCTGACGAAACCCTATTTGTCTCGCTCCTCTGTCTGTCTGTCCGTCACAGAGCCCGTTCTCAGAAACTATATATGTTAGAGACTTGAAATTTTGCATACTTATAGCTGAACACCTCACATCAAACGACAAATCCTAAAATTTCGAAAAAATCTTATATTTAACCCTCTGGGCTCTAACTTGTGTGTATTTTAAGCTTTTCTTTCTAACTCAGCACCTAATTAAGTTGAACACTTGAAATTTTGCAAAATTATAGCTAAGCACTTGCGATCAAACGACAAATGAAATAAAATTTCGAAAAAATCTGATATTTAACCGTCTGGGCTCTAACTTGTGTATTTTAAGCAATTTTTTATCCTCCCCCTTTTCACCCGGGGGTGACTTTTTAAACTTTTGCCGACACCCCATTGATCATTGTTTCATATTATGCACCATAGACTTACATATTGTAGTTCCATTTTTTACCGCCAGGGGCGCCTAGCTATCTCGGGTGCTATGGGCCCGATTCTCTCGACTAATATATCTACGGATAGATTGTTAAACGGAGTTTCGTTCGGATAGAGTGCGCCCCTGGTTGCGAAATGTGGAACTAACAGATTTTGCAAAAGGATAAAGTGTTTTGATAGAATATTAAAAGAAAATCTCTGTGCGATTTGTGATCACACTTACCCACTTGTTAGGCAAGTTTCTGTCTTAGAAGGTAATCAAACCTTCCAAGGATATTCTTACCGTGGGGATCATAAAATTTTTATACAGATACAGATTTCAGGTATAAACAAGTTTCGTTTTCACACGCTTCAGATTATTTGCTTTTCTGAAAAAAAAAAAAATGTTTCACTATTCATATGTATATTTTACAGTTTAATTAAGTTTCTCTTTTTTTATTATATGAATATTCCTCCTTCGGTCCACATGCATACGTGTATGACAGACGAGGGTTTTTGACTGATGATTATGTTATTCGAAGGGTGGGCGGTTTTAATAATTTCGTTGGAAGGGCCTTGCACAATATTCTTGCACCCGACTTAGAATTTCTTACCACTGCTTCTGAGTACACTTATGTAACTAAATATTTATGTAACAAAATGTAACTAAATCTTAAATGGTCAGTACCTCTGTTTTCTACATCAGTTTTTAATTAATATCTCGGCTAAGTACCGACAATTTTTTAGAAAATCATTAGCAATAATGCTTGTATGGTTCCGCAAAGGTAAGAATTGTGAGTGCCCATGAGCTTACCGGCTGTGAGACCACAAAGTAAAATTTGTGCGTTATGGAAAAACGTGATTTTTTCAAAAACTATGTAACCTACGATAATCGCTAAAGTTTTCCTGCAAGGTTTAAATAAATTCCTACTAACACCATTTTTCCCCCATAATTTTAGTTTCAGTAGTTTCGGAAATAGGGGGAGGATAGGGAAATATTTTTTTACAGTACATTTTCGACGATATTGCTGAAAACATAATGCATAAAATTAAAACAAATATATTTTTGAGTTCGGTGTTAAGAGATCTTTCAGACGATACTCCGCACGATATACAAAAGAAATTTGTTTTTCAAGTAACTTAATTAGCTCTCTGAAATTTTTCCTAATGCATTTGAAAATGGCTAATATTCTATAAATATGTGGGTCAATAGCTTTATAATTGTGGTAAGTTTGAACTATGTGCATTCCATTGTTTTCGGGAAAAACAGTCGTGACAGGCGGACGCGAGTGACCTTATATTGGTTCCATTTTTACTTTTTAAGTACGGACACCCCCTCCGCCCCCCCTCCCGGAAAAAAGCTTTTCTTTATTTTTTCTATACAGGCATCCCCCCGACTTACGTAAGTAACACGTTCCGTAAAGTTTTACGTAACTTGGATTTTACGTAAATCGAATTTGTAAATTGCTTAGGTAAAATTTTGTAAGAAACTGCAATATATATTATATATATAAATATATATATATATATATATATATATATATATGTAATAATAAAAATTTTCGCCTCTTTTTCTTAGTAAAACTATTCCAAATTCTTAATATTTTTCCTTTTTTACCTATCTTTAATAATATCTTAATATCTTTTGTCTTTTATTTCATGCATTTAAAGTTGCGTATTCTTTTATTATTCCAACAACCTTAATCCATTCGCCTAATCTTATAAAACCCATTAACCCCTTGGGGACGAGCGACGCGTATACGTGCCGCATGAAGCGCTATGAATCCTTGTTTTTCCTCACCAGTAAAATTTTACTGTAAAATTTGCCTTATTTAATCAACGCACTTTCTCGATTCAAGAAAACACAAATTTCTGTTTTTAAGAAACGGTGACAAGAGATTAAAAATTTCGTAAAAGGCTCCCGTCCCGAAGGGGTTAAATTACTTTTTCATTTTATTCTAAAACTAAATTCTCTTTCTTTCGAATGTTTTAATATCATTTTTTCTGCCGTGTTCTATACCCACAATTCCATGCGTCCGCCAGCGCTATTTTTGCACTTTTATTCTGACGCCGTATAAAGAGTTCTTTATCGACGTCATCCTTTCCCATCGAATCGTAATTTGTTCTATGTCCCATTCTCCCCCACCTCTCTTCTAGATTGGTCTTTTACTGTTCTGTAACCATCCGCGCGTTGTTGTTCGGGGGTACAAATATCGTTACATCGGCGACGGAGAGAAGATTTTTACGTTTTTCTGGTTGTCTAATTAAGCATCGTCGCTTGGAGTGAACATTCGAATGTGTAGATCCTATTCTTATAACATCTAAAGTCTTCTGAAGTGATGATCGATTTTTGTGAGTGGATGGAATAACTACTGGAAGTGTTTACTATGTTTTGTCAATAAAACCAGTTTAAAAAAGTGACGATGACTCTCTATATTCATTAAGTAAGGGAAATTATCAATGTGTTTCGAGCCTCTCTTTCTCGCCACCCTGACTGCAATCCGGTATTTTCAATATAACGGATGGATGTTTTTGATTTCTCTACTACATTTTATGTCGAGGTGTACTGGTGTCGCCTAAATATCTGAAAGTCGGTAGCAAAATGCTACATATATATGTGTGTGTATATACCGGGTGTCCTAAAAAGGACTGACTGATTTTAAAATTCAATAACTTGCAAACGGTGACAGATATTTAAAAACTTCGTGCAGGAGGGTTATGCATGAGCTCAAAAGTTTTTTTAGAGTGATTTTCGATTTTAGTTCGAATTACAAACAATAGATGGCGCTGTGATCAATAGACGATAAATTCAGGCTCGATTTTTGGCACTTCGGGACCCACTCAATACATTAGAACCTCCTTTTTCCGCATGGAAGAACAGAAAGGCCAAAAAATCGAGCCTGTATTTAGCGCCTAATGCTTACAGCGCCATCTATTGTTTGTAATTCGAACTAAAATCGAAAATCACTGTAAAAAAAACTTTTGAGCTCATGCACAACCCTCCTGCAAGAATTTTTTTAAATATCCGTCACCGTTTGCAAGTTATCGAATTTTAAAATCAGTCAGTCCTTTTTAAGACACCGGTATATATATAGAGAGAGAGACATATATGTATTATTTACACCGTATTATTTTATAAATAGAGCATCATGCGACAGATTTTACTCGTAAAATATAAAACTATGAAAAAACATAAAAACAAACTTAAAGAACACTTTCAAATATCTTGTGGAATACGGCATTTATAACTCTAACATTGATGATTTGATTTATAATACTTTTGAATCTATATCAAACGACTGTAAAAATAAGAAAAAAAAAATCAAAGGGGACTAATTTAACCTATTCTCCATGAATTTCTGATGTCGAGACAAATGAATGGCATTCACAAAATAAAATATTTGGTTGAGCAAAAAGTTCTGGGAAATTTTTTATTTAATAGTTACCAGAATTTGTATCGTATATAGGAGTACTAGTGGTATATTTATCGAAGTTCATGGACTTTGGCTCCAAAATGCCTATTAAACAGTATGATTTGCACGTGTTGACCCGGCGTTATTAGAGAAAAGGCCGAACGATTCTGAAAGCCGTCTATGAGATTAATGAGGATGAAGGTGCTGGTAACGGCGACAAAATTAGCTAGCAAATCCGTAATTTGGTAGAACGGTGGCAGAAAGTCGTGGACTATGATGGTCTCTACTTTAAAGAATAGTCCTTGTTGCTTTTGTTGTTAATTTGCGCATAACAACGCAACTTTCACAATTTTCTCAGAACTTTTTACTCAACCTAGTAATTCTTGATAAGCACAAACTGTATTTATTAGGAATTAGATGACTACTGTGAATAACTAAAAATAAAGAACAAATTGTTTTGTTATAGATTTGATTGTATATGCTAAAAAGGAATACTCTATCTGATATATAAACTATATTACGATTATGGTTTATATCTATATATTTTATTTATAAAATAAATATCAAAAGTAGAAGCGTAAAAAATACAACGTTAAAAGCACCAAAATTTTTAAATTTTAAGCATACCGGTTTCGGTAGCATATAGCATACCTTCCTCAGTGCTAAGGATGGCGGAAATTTGCTCACATATATAGGAGAGATGGGGATTCAAGTTAAAGGTTTATTGACCAATAGGAAAACAGAGGATTGCACGTAACAGCCAATAGGAAAATAGATGGGAAATGGAACCGAAGTAGTGAGGAAAAAAAAATTAAGAGACAGAAGTTTTTATGTAATATTTCCAACAATCTGATAATGGGGGAATAGCGAATTCACAATTAACAATATATATTTTTTAATTTTTATAAATATGAAATGCTTCGAGGAAGTTAAGTTTGTGTATAGAAGTAGGTTTAGAGATTATTTTAACCGAATTGAAGTCAAAAGTATGATTCATTTCCCAGCAATGTTTTGCAATAGCGGATTTATTGATTTCTTGTTTTTTAATATATTGTCGATGTTCTTTGATACGAAATTTTAAGCAGCGTTTGGTTTGTCCAATATATGAAAGGCCACACTGGCAATTAATACGGTAGATACCCCATGAATTTTATAATTCAATAGAATTTTTGAGTTTGGAGAGGGTGAGTTTATTGGTAGGGGCAAAAATTATTTTGAAGTCATATTGTCTAAGAATTTTAGCAATGGGAAAACTTGATTTAAGAAAGAAGGGTAACACAATGCCAATATTGGAAAGAGTAGAAGACCGAGGAGCGTTTGAGGAGTGAGTATGCTGAAGTTTAAATAGAGCAATATCAATTATAGAAAGGTTGTAACCTCTGTCAATCGCAATGGCTTTAATGTGTTGAATTTCACTATTAAATGGCTGAGAATCAGAGCAAAAATGTATGGCACGATTTATAAAGGTATTAAAGGAGGCCATTTTATGGCTTGGGGGATGATAAGAACGAGCATGGGGTGGCAAAGAAATAGCGAAGCTTTTGCGATAGACGTATGTAGCGAAACCGGTTACAGTGCGAGTGACAAGGGTATCCAAAAATGGGAGAGAACTATTATTTTCAGTTTCATAAGTGAATTGAATATTGCTATCAATAGAGTTCATAATATTAAGAATATTATCAATATTGTGAAGATGGTGTCAATTAAGGTGAATGTGTCATCAACATAGCGGATCCAGAAAGGGAAAGATAATTTATTGAAAAAGAAGCATTCAAAATAATGCATATACATGTCTGCGAGGATGGGTGACAGGGGGGAGCTCATGGCTAAACCTTGGAAATTTCCTTGGAATGAAAATGTAGATTGAGATAGACATATGCGAGTAAGGAATATAAGATCTTGGATTTCAAAATATGTATAATTAAATTCACGAAGTCTCTGTTCAAGACAAGAGAGGGCACCACTTATCAAGACATTCGTGAAAAGTGATTTGACGTCAAAGGAGACCATAGTAAATTTAGTCGGGGATAAATTCGGAATCATTTTAGCAAAGGTGATGGAATTCTTTACAGTGTATAAATTTTCGGACAGGAGAGGAGAAAATATAGTTGTTAGATATTTCGCCAGGCGATAAGAGGCCGTGTCAATATTTGAAACTATGGGACGAAAAGGTATAATGGGTTTATGAACTTTCGGAAGAGGATAATATCTTGCAGAGATTGGGAATTAAAACGGCCGATAGAGGCGCTGCTCACAGCCTTCGGTACAGCAAAATTGTCCCTTTAATTTCCCTTTAACTAATGCTAAAGTGCCATTGAAATAATTCTTTATTGTAAATGCATTTGAAAGTTTTAGATATTCAAATTTGGATAATTTTTACTTTGTCATACAAGACAGAACACAAATGTCACAGAAAATCTGAAATTGAGCAAAAGAATAATCATTTTGAACAAATTTAAAATACATGCAATGCAATGCGCTAGCACTGCACTATCCTGAAACAAGAAGTTACATCTTCTCTCCACCAGATTGCGTATTCGAGCGCTTGAATTGCCAATAGCGACTGAAGGGGAAATATAGGTATGTATAGACTTAGGTAGAAGAGGACAAGACTTAACTATGGATTTAATTTGTGGTAATTCTTTTTCGGAAGGGTCCCGAGATAGAAGTTCATATGGACCGTTTTTAATAAGATTATCCACTCCGTCAATATATTGCTTTTTATCAAGGATGACAATCTGGAAACCTTATCAGTTTTAGTGATTACAATATTGTCATTATTTATTTATTAAATTTAAAAATTTTGGTGCTTTTAACTTTGTATTTTTTACGCTTCTATTATATTGCACCAAGCTCCTTCTTTATAATTAAATATCAAAAGTAGGGAACTGCGTATCAAACGCGCTAGTATGTTTACAAATGTAATTTTCGAGATTTATTATGTAACTTCGAATTTACGTAAGTCGGGAGGTGCCTGTACATGAGATCTAATATATAAAAATTAAAATTTGTCTGTGTGTAATGCTATACAAATCCACAATTAGGAAGCCTGAATTGTGAAATGTTACGTACATGTGTATTAAAACACGGCCGAGACAACTAAAGCAATCCGGAATCGAAATAATTTATAGTTTACTTTTAATTAATAAAAAACCACCAATTTAACAGCAATTTCCTATCAAATTTAAACATTTTTCGTTATAGCAGCTACCAACAATTAAAAATTCACAATAAAACTCTTTTTTTATATTCAACCCGTAATCGCGCGAGTTCTTTAACGAATGTGAGATGAGATATACATATTACATACGCCATGCTGCAATATTAAAAAGTTGTAGCGGGTATTACGATAATTCTTTTACCTCACAAGCAAATAATTAGAGATATACGTATTACGTACGTCACGCTGCAATACTAAAAAGCTCCAGCGGGTGTTAAGATAATTCTTTTACCTCACATGCAAATAATTAGAGATTTTTTAATTGCGCTTAATTATTACAGTTTTTTTTTAAATAAAGACAAACATTTTATCACAAACATCAAAAAAACTTTTTATTCTATTTATTCCTCATTCCAAAGATATAGTTTTATCGTCTGCTGCCATAGTAACATGATAAATTAAATTTCATTAAAAAAATGCGCAGTAATAGAAGAATATTTTACTAAATCGAATAGTTATTTTTAATTTTGGTTTTAGAATTAAATTTACGAACTCCCTGCATAGAACGGGTTAAACAGCTAGTAATAAAATAAATAAAATTATCAGTTGCAGAAAGAATGAGCCCGAACCCGTCTCATCTCTGATAACTGCACTTAGACCTTTTCCAATGACTCATCCAATAGAAAAACACATTTCCAAAGACTGGGCGTAAAGTCAGTTGGGAAGCCTCTTAAAGCTGAATAAACCGTGGAACAATGTATGTATGTTTTAGATTCCCTAGTTGCTTAACATCCTGTAGAACTTATATCTCCAGTAGAAAGGTAAATTTACTTGCAGAGATATTAGAGAGACATTAAACGAAAAATGTTTAAATGTAGTTAAACTACAGGAGAATAGGATAAATTAAAGTT
The DNA here is from genome assembly GCA_963932465.1 of Maratus speciosus. Lineage (NCBI taxonomy): Eukaryota > Metazoa > Arthropoda > Arachnida > Araneae > Salticidae > Maratus > Maratus speciosus. The sequence continues at coordinate 140,543,018 of OZ010793.1, forward strand.
TTGAATAAAAAAGTATAAAAAAAATTAAGTACAGTAGAACCTCGATTATCCGACGTAATTGGGACCGAACCTACATCGAATAATCGAAATTTCCGGATAATCGAGAATTTATGAATGGTCATCCAGTTTAATATGTAATGTCATTGAACTGTTATTAGGACTATTTAAACTGCTAAATAAATATCTAAATTCAATTTACACGAACATAAATTTGTTTTGAAACAAAAAACTTGAAATGCCGTAACAGTGAAAATTTTTGTTCTTTAAAAGATGACAAAATGGGTTTTGTTCCCTGCGCTTGTTTCCAATCAGAAGGTTAAAAACATTCGAATGTTGCGGCACTCAGCAGTACGGTATACAGCGAGCGATATACAACGAGCTTGCGAGCTAATTTCGAAGAATATTAAGAAAGGGGAACCAAAATATTTATCTGTACTCGTAATTCGGAAAGGACCGCTTCCGTACACAAAGAATGTTAAAAAAAAAAAAAAAAAAAAAAAAAAAACCCGCTGAAATAAAAAGTCATGAGACCGACGTCGGTTTTCGGAGAGTTTTGGTTAAACGAGGGTCGGATAATCGAGGTTCTACTATAGTTTTACTGTTTAACCCTTATCGGTCATATGTCACTTCCCACGTGGCAGCGGGACCAGCATCTCTTACACGAATTTTATTCGGTTGCACCACCTTTTTTATGAAACACTTTTACCTGTACATTAAAAATATGTGCAAGAGAAATAAACTACAAAATTTATTTTTGATATATAGTGGTGCGAATAGAATATTAAATATAATCGTCTACTAAAGGCCTAGCATCTGATAAGGGTTAAAATATAAAAAAGAAAGACGAATAGTAATTAGCCACTATCATTATATAAAGAAGAATACTGTTAAAACTCTCAGGCTAATTAGTTAATATTTTATTTACAAAGTTATGTTCCTTCATGTCAATAACATTCGCTAATTAAGTTGATTTACATGCGCAATAACTGATTTTGCTTACTATACGTCTTAACCCTTTCCGGCACGGGCAATTTTTGTTGTAAAATGATGAAATGATCGACTGACACCGGAATTTTAAAACGACTTTTTCAGAAATTATAGACGTGTTGGAACAATGGAACAAGCAAGCAGGTGTGTGGAATCCCTGGTTGCATGGCAACTTTACATCCAGGCTAAGAGTATATTGTGTTACAATGCAATGGGAGCCTTGGAGCAATACTTTAACTATTCATTGTAAAAGAAAAATTTTACTAAAATATTCTTGGTGCCGTTCGCAAATTTGGAATTAAAATTAGGTAAGCCGACCGCTTTTTCAAGAAGGCTCACGTTTTCAGCACCAGCCTTGGCGAGTTGGCGAAAGCGAGAGCGTTCAGCCAGCTCTAACGCCAATCGTCGTCTTGTGTTTTGTTTTGAACCGAAATGGCGGAAGACGAACTAGCATATTTTAGAATAACAGTCCTACCTAAATTAAAGAAATATTTTCAGTTATGTGTTCTAGATGAAAAGAAATCTTCTTCGAAAGAAATTGTATTACGAATTCTTATACTCTGTTTTATCGAAGGCCTTTATTACTTTTGATGATATAGACTAAAATTTTGATTATTTGAACCCCTCAAAAATTTAAATTTTCATTCAATTGATCATTATTCATTCCATATCTCTTAAACAAAAACTCATTACCTTCATATACTTAGATGTTTGATTACATATAAAGATGGATTTATGGAGATCATGAATTAATGCAGTTTCAGTGCATTTTGATGTATATAAACACAGATTTTAAAAAATACCTGTGGCAGAAAATTACTATATTTTCTGCGATGAACTTACATAATTAATTTAATACCAAATCATTCTGCAGAAACAGCCCCCAAAGTCGAGTGAAAATAGGCCAAACCAAGAAAGAAAGAAAAAAAAAACCTTTCACACCTCCAAACAGGATGTTTAGAAATTGCCTTTTTAATGTGAGATGAAATTCTTAAGGGGAGGTGGGGTAGAAGGAAGATTGAATGACTATCTTTTGTTACTTCAAAGTAACAAATAAAATCATTAGAGAATTTTTTTAACTGTATACGATAGTATGGGGCTATAGATTTAAATAGTTAAATTTATCAATTAACAAATAGAAAAAACAAACCAAAAAATTAAAAACTTGGAATATTTATCTTTTTTTTTGGGGGGGGGGGGGGCAGAATTTGAATAATTGGTCTTTTACTTATAGTTACTTCAAAGTAATAAATAGGACAGAAAATTTAAAAAACTGTAAAGAATTTAAAAAAAAAATGAAAGCGTGTGCACAAAAGGTTAATCCTTATTATTATTTTTTAAATCTTTCATTCTATGTGTTTCCTTATTTTTTTTTATGGTAACTCATTTATTTGTTATTTAAAAATCAACAGATAGAGCAAAACAGTAAACTTTATGCACTGTTATGGATAAGCGAAGGAATAATTAACATTTCAGACACAATTTTAACTAATCTTTTCTGCAAGGCAACAATGAATTTTAAATGGGCAAAAAATAGTGAGATGGAGAGGGGGGGGGGGAGAAAATTCGAAATGGGAGGTTGCCTCAGACGATTGAGCATTATTTTATTGCCACTTTAATAAATAGAGCAATGTGTGTGCAGAATGACGAAATATAAAGTGTGTGTGTGTGGGGGGGGGAGGTGGGGGGGGGGTTCATTCGAGAGAAGAATTTACATGATTTATTCAAATATGACGAATTATTTTTAAATAATAAATAAAACAACTAAGGCGAAATAATATTTATAAATATGGCAAAAATTTTAAAATAAAAAACTGAAGAATTTTAAAGATTTTTAATTTTGTGCACTAGGGACAGACCAATGTCTTTTTCATAAAAACTCAAATAATGATAAAATTTTAACAATATTAAAATGTAATAGTAATTGATTTAATTGCATGCATCAACTTGCAATTATTTTAGCTGATAGATTTAATTGCAAGATACGGCTAAATAATTTATGCTTTATCGTTCAATCTAATTATAATCGAATTGATTTTAGTTTCAACTTCCTATTAACTTCTAATCGCAATTAAATTAAAAACAATTAATTTTTAATGAATTATTTCAGTGAAAATGTGTTTTATTAATGCAATCAACACGTCACACAATTATGCCGCTTAATAATAATAAAAAAAAACTAAATTAATTCAGTAATAATACTAATAAAACTATGTTCAATTGTGTCATTAAAACATGATCAATACAATTATATTTATTAAAGAAAATTTTTACGTCTGTTTTTAAAATAAGTTCTCAATTTCTTCGAACATATAGCAAATTAATGAAATAAATGAATATTATAGAACTGAGAAAAATAACTTATGTTTGAATTATATATATTTGTGAAATTAAAAGTTATTTTATTCCGAAAAAGATCTTTGTTTTAAGCAAGGTTCTAATTGCAAACCACGGTGAAATAACATTTCGTCTAGCTTTTTACATTTGCGGAAAAAACAAATGAAAAAAAGCACATCTCTTCCTCTCAGCAAAGGAATGGGGTTGCTGTTCGCTACGCGTACGACGTCACGAACAAAAAAGGGTGCGTAGCGTTGAATTCATCCCCGCGCCAACCCTTACTCTGGCGATAAGGTGCTCAAAACGTGAGCCTTCATGAAAAAGCATCCCGACCCGGGCACAGTGTGCCGGAAAGGGTTAAAATACTGAAGATGCCGCGCACCTACAAAGTGTTAAGCGAGCAACGTTTGAATACAAAGATTTCAATTTGTTAAATTAATTTTTTACATTGAGTAATTGTTTGTTATGTTAACACTAGAACGGCGGGAAATTTTGCTCAAGTTTTAGAAAAATATTTCACATCAGAATTTTTATTTAGAACTATTTAACTTATTTATTTAAGTTATTTTTGTGCAGTATATGTCAATCTTATATTATAAAAAAGTTCTGGTTCGAATCGAAATGTTTTCATTCGGCAAGGGTCAAAATGACCCCTCACTGCCGTTCTAGTGTTAAATAATTAATATTTATGTGTAGTTAAACACAGCGTATAAAGTCAAATATCAAAGAAGTTTTCATTTTCTCACCATAATATATATTCGCGTAACCTTAAAGAGTAAATCCATTTCTTAATGATCCACACTTGGCTTGAAAATTTAATCAATCTAGGCCGAAAAAAGTTTTTATTTATTTTTCCAACTAATTTACTAATAAAGGACTAGCAAATTTTGTTGAATTCCTCATGTCTTAGAGTCTTAAGTTTGGTATTAAGGGAGCAATGTTTGAACATAAATTTGTGCCAGAAACTTTAATTATCGAAAAGATTTAGCTTCTTTATAAAGTGTTTGCAGGCTTTGTTTTCTACTTAAGAAAGTAAAGTTTATGGAAGCAAAATAACAAAAAGTCTCGGACAATGAAATGGTGCATAAGTCCTGTAGCAAATTAAATTATAATAATTAACCTTAAAAATATAATTTCACGTGAAATTTTTGTTTATTTGGATATTCAAAAAATCTTATATTAAAAAAAAAAAAAAAAAAAAAAAAAGCCTCTCAGTTTTTATAACTTCAGATTAAACAAGTCAGAAATTGTGCATCAAATGTGATAAATTACGTGCGTTCGTACTATAACTAGTTTTATAAATATTCAGATCTTGCTCCAATAGCTGTTGCACTCTAATGCAAAAATGCACGAATGAAAAATTTATTACGATTATGTATATTGAATTCAGTAATACGGAAATAACATGGCTCCATCTTAAGTGTGACGTAATCACCATGGAAACCTAGAATCATTACCTATCATAGGATATCATTGAATTAATTACGTATGATAGCATTTAATAGATAAAGAAAATTTTTATTAATATCTTTATAATTTTGATTAGATTTTCATAAAACTTCAACTGGCTCGACAAAATTCTGCAACAATTAAATTTCCTACCATTCAGTTGGGTAGTTTTTTTGCTGTTATATGCGGACAGACGGAAGAATCAGACGATGACTATAGGTGCTACGTATTTATAAAATTATGAACGCTCTTAAAAACAATAGTAAAACGGAACGTTCAAGATCAGATATAAGAGAAAAGTTTATTTTTTTACCATAATTCACATCGCATTAAATAGCAATTTTTTTTAAAAATTCCATACCCAATTTGGTTTGAAAACTTAATTAATCCAGGCAGTAAAGGTTTTTATCTATTCTCTCATCTATTTTATTGATAATGCCTAAACAAGTTCTGATGAATTCTTCAAATCATAGGGCTGATATTAAGCGAGCAATATTTCAGTAAAATATTGTTTAGAAAACTTTAATAATAATAAAAAAAAATATTAAGCTTTTTTATAAGACTTCCTTATATTTTTTAATCTGCTTAAGAAAGGGTAGTTTCTGTTAGCAAAATGGCGAAAAAGTTCGGAGGCAATGAAAATTGTATAGCAGCCTTGCAGTAAACTAATTTAGAACATTATAAGCACTAATCCTTTAAATATAAGTTTTTGATAATTTTTTGCTTGTTAAGAAAATACCATTAATTGAAACGTAACGCTGGTGTTTAAATAAATATATCTCAAACTTTTTCTTTTTATAATACCAGATTTAACCCTTTATCTATTGAAGGTACTTATAAGTACCACTCACTTTAAACTTTCATCCTATAGTGAATATTACTAATATTCTAAAGATACTTTGCAAAAACATTCTTTTAACTCCACTTTTGCATGATACATGGCAGCAGCAGTTCTAGGTTCGTTTGTCAGCGAGGAAGGAAGCAATCTTTGAAACAGTCGATGTATTTTGTGCCGACATTTTGTACAGATTGTCACGCTTGGCTTTCTATTGCTGCAAACCTAGTGAAGGACATAAGATAAGTGTTGGATTTTTTTTTTATGTGGTCATTATGATCTTAAAATACAGTTTGACTAGCTATTTTAAATAAGCGGTGAATGTATTTGATTTAACAGTTGAATTACTCGGCTGTACTTATAAGTACCGCCAGTACATTGGGTGTTGATGAACCCCCATTTGTCTTGAAAACTTAATCAGTCCGGGTCGAAAAAGTTTGTTATTAATACTCTTTGTCAGGGCTCGCACCGTTCCTAAAATTTCCGCACTTTGCTACCAGTATTTTAAATAAGTATTCTTCGTGGTAAATTCCTTTAACATCTATAATAGATTTATAGAACAAAGATTATCATTTTAATTTAGTGGTAGCAAAGAGCGAAAATTTTAGGAACGCTGCGAGCCCTGCTTTGTTAACCCGGGATTACACGCGCAGGTTATGACATACCCAGGGTGCGCACGATTATTACATTACTCACCATTATTTTTCGAAAAGTAATATTCAAATTATTTTATCGCAGAATTTGTCAGCAAAGTCAATGATTAAATAACATGGCGATTTTTATTTGAATTTATTGGTGGCAAAGTATAAATCAAACATATCCTAGATATGCGCTAGCATTCCCGGGTTAATAAAGGGTTAGTAATTTTTGTTGGATTCTTCACATAGCTGCCAGCCTTTCACTAATCTTCCGTAATGTCTGGATTAATTTGACCCCAGTTAACCCCATTTCGAACCAGAAAATTTATTTCATGAATGCTTATTTATTTAGTTCTAGGTTTCTACGTGGAACATATTTAATTTCATATCTTTAAAAAATTTCTGGTTCGAAACGTATTAAACCAGGGTCACGCAAGTATTACGGAAGATTAGTTTGAGGTTGGCACCTATGTCTTCATGTTCCTGCAGCAGTCTCCTTGAGGCAGTCCGTTCTTAAGTTTGGTACAGTCAATCAGGGTAACTTTGAACCACGGGGTGTAACTTTGCACCACCACTTATTTTTCAATATTTTTGATTCTAAATGACTAAATAAACTCCATAACTGTGCTCTGTTGGCAAGGTTCTAAACTGGGATTTCTACTCTTTATTTTAGAAAATAAATTAGCAACATTTTGCGCAATTAATTGCATCATCTAACTATTTTTGTAAAGTACAGTTTTCAAGTTAATTTTGAATGCTGTTTTGAAGTTGTTGTAATCGAATTAAATTTTCAAAGTAAGTAACAATATACTCATTTATAAGACATATTATTATGTAAATTTTGTAAATGTGTTAATATTTTGTGATTATTCATTTATTAATAGCTAATAAAATGTAAAAAATGAAGACACTAACATTTTACCACATTTTCAGGGTAACTTTGAGCCGGCTCAAAGTTATACTGATGTTTATAATTTACTGATTATAGGCGCTACTGTCAAAAATTTCCCATATTTGCTAGTATATTTTATACAAAGGCCGAAAGTGAGCATTAGATATAACATGTAAATATATTCACAAATATGTGTAAAATACATAAAATTCATTTAAAGGCGTTATTCGGGCGGAGCTACTCAAATTTGACATTTCATACGTTGGACATTTTTTATTCTTGTTTGAAAATATTAATACTAGTATGTATTATTGTAACTATGGATATATTATTGAGTTAAAACACTAAAGATTGTTTTCCACTGCATTTTTATGTTTTATATGAACAATAAACAGGTTTGTTTTTATTTCTAAATGTCCATGTTCTAAATGTCCTTCTTCCACTTTTCTTATGCCTGATATTTGTTGTAATATCATAAATTATACAAATCTTGTGATGTTGGGAAATGTAAATTAGGAGTCTTTGCACATCTGAAAACATTTTTTGGGGTTTAAAGTTGTCCTGAATACAATACTTTTTTTTTTTATAAGGAATTATTTTATATAAAAATTTATCATATGGTGCAAAGTTACCCTAAATGGCTGGGTAACTTTGAACCAGGCTAAAAATCCATTTTTTATTGCTTTTATCCTTATTATTCCTTAATTTGTGATAGTCAAAGAATAATTTAGGATCATTTCTTCTCTTTTATGCCCCTAGTTGCGTCAATATTCTTCAAATAAGAGTGTGGCATATGAGAAGAATGCTACACTAGAGAAAATGCGGATCAAAGTTACCCTGAATGACTGTATTAAAGGAACAGTGTTTCAATATAAATTTGCGCCAAAAACTTTTATTATCGAATTGATTTAGCTCCTTTATAAAATGTTCGCAGGCTTTGTAATAACAAAAGTTATCGGACAATGAAATGTTTCATAAGTATTGTATCTCTCTATTCTAAAAAAAAGTAACTACCGCTGTCACCGCCGCCGCCGCCGCCGCCGCCGGTTTTGATTTTTTTGTGAACGGAGGTCTTTCTTCGTTAATATTAACATAAATAATGCATACAAAAATATGTAAATCGGTGGTTTTATACAGAAATGTTTGATAAACACGCTGATGCAGACAGTTTTCAAATCGAAGAATTATTTTAAGAGATATTTAATGCTAAAGTTGGACAAAATCGTTCCACCAAAAAAGTTTTATAGCAGCAAAAACTATACATGGCAGTGTAATCATTTTTAGATCATTTTATGCGTTAGAATTTGCCGGAGTGCAGATTGCATTAATTTTTTTATTTTGACTCATTTTTTCAGGTTTTATTTCTATTTTAAATTCAAATTTTCAGCATTTCTAGAGATATTTTTTACAGATTTCAGAAAATTGTACTAATTTAAACTGTTGCCAACTGTATAAAAAGCGCAAGCAATAATGTTTGCTTCAAATTAAAAATTTATTTACACGTGACTATTATAAACAGGAAGAAAACTTTTAAATTAGAATTAAATAATTACGTATAAAAAGCAGGAACTTATTAAAAATTACTTCATAAAAAGTATACACGTGAATTTTAAAAGAGAAAGGATATTGTAAAATAATAAATTCATTAACATGCGTTAGAAGTCTTAGGAGAAATTACGTCATATTTACGTCACATTATAGTTATTACATAAAATGAACACAAAATAATATTGCAAAAAAGTTTAAATTTAGAAATTGCGTTAGACATTTATTTGATATTTTGAGAATTAATTTAAAATGTATCATTTAAAAGAACTTTCTTTTCGCTTTGTTAAAAAATACCAGTAGACAAAGACTCTCTTTACTTAATTCATTTTATATTAGCTTATTTTGAAATGTTGTTACACGTGTATACGTCATCAAGTTATTTTTATTCCGACGTTTTATTTGTGTTTTTATTAATGTTCTACGAATTTATTTGTTCTTTCGTTATTTAAAATAAAAATTATATCAATTTGTATAATTTGGCGAGTGGTTTGGCGATTTATATAATTTGGCGAAATTGATCAACAGGATAATCAAGTAGTACCGCAGCGGATTTGGCGTTAAAATTCCCCAATCAAAGAGAAATGAATAGAAATTCGTTTATAGGGAGATCGCCACTGTTTTTTAAATTATAATTCAATCTTTCGAAATCTTTTTAAAGCCGATCAAATTAGCGTGCATTTAGAGTCTGCGGTGTCTGGACGGGGGTTGGCGAGCATAGCTCGTAGGGGGCCGAGCCCCCTAGTCAGGGTAAATTATAGATATGAATCTTCACAACTTCATTTTATGAGAAATTTCATCTTATTTACACATAAAAAAAATAACTAAAAAACAACATAGCTGTTTAAAAAATTATATATACATAACTCAGTTTTTCAGATTACAATCCCAGATTAAAAAAGTATTAGTAAATATACAATGCTTAATGCCAAATAGCACAGAAATGTTCATTTTCTCACCATGCTTTACACAGTACTAAATAGCAAATAATTTTCTTTATTAACCCTCATTTTGCTTGAAAATTTAAGCAGTCTAGGTCGCAAAGGGTTTTTATCCATTCTCTCATCTAATTTACTAAACAAGTTGAAAATTGCACGTCAAACGTGTCAAATGAGGTGCGTTCGCACTATAACTAGTTTTATAAATATTTTTTGCACCGCATATAGTATTGAATGTATATTTTAGTGCAGATCATAAGTGCATATCAATTTCATTCTGTTCGAAAGGCTGTAATATCATTGCAATGCATTTGAAATAATTTTTTCCCATTGGCCGTAATGCAACGGAAAATTTTGACTGTCCCTGTAATTAAACTATACATCCAATTTTCGTAAAATTTGAAATGACTTGACAAATTTTGCATCAGTTATATATTTAAAATTTCAGACCATTCGGTTGGGTAGTTTTTGCTCTGTTATATGCGGACAGACGGACAGACAGACGGACTGAACGACGACTATAGGTGCTACGTACTTATATAATTACGAACGCACCTAAAAAGGACTAACAACGTTTGCTGAATAGCCGATGTCTTGAGGTCTATATTAACGTAGAGTCGTGGTAAAAAGAAGTAAATAGCTCCTGCTAACTATGCAATAAATTACTGTAGAAGGAAATTGCTGTCACCAAACGATTGGAAATAAAGTCTACTTTTAAATGATGTATATAGAATTTGCCTAGGGGCAATCTACATATTAAAACGAACCCAAAATTTGTTGTTTTAAAAAATAATGCCCAAGTTTGACACTATAAATAAATTCTACACAGAGCTGCCAAGTCTCCGGCTTTTTGGACACCAGTATTTTAATACAGAAAATGTTATTTTCTTTAATTGCGACATTTGGGCGATTTAAAAGAGCCAGTTTTCTCTATGATAATAGTGGTGTGCAAAGCCGGATACTTGACTAGTCTGTCTACATCTTTCAATTAGCCTAAAAACAAATTTTCATGAAATTTGTACGATTAGTTTCAGAAAAATTTATTATTTTAAAGTGAGCCTATTTTAGGGGCTGTATCCAAATTGAAGTTCTACACTCGATTGTTGAAATGCTACAGAATGACTATGTCACTACTATTAATTATTATTTCCTGTCAATAAGACCATTTCACTCGCTTCATATGTTTCGACTATTGTCAGCCCAAATGTTTCAACAAAATGAGTAAAATATACTTTTTTTCAAATTATGCTTTTCTGCACATCATAGACGACTTTTTAAACCCTCATTTTGAGGTTTTTTAATCATAATTCGAAAACTACTTGGAAGAAAAATTTTAAATTGAGAATTCGCATAAAACAGGACATAATAAACATAAATCTATCAATAAAAATTGTAGGTTTCAATTCATATTTATTTCGAAGATTAATTACCCGACTGCCAAGAAGGGTTATGTGTTTCACGCGTATCTGGGTATGTAAATTTCTTTATACTCTCGAAACATCCCAACGGTTGGATGGATTTTAATGAATGAGATTTCTATCGATTCGTCTTAACCGTCCGATGGTTATAGGCTAGCTTTTGTTTTTATAAATTCAAAATGGCGGCCGTAAAATACAAAATGGTGGTAGACACGAAAACATTTTTTACGCACCCTATTGAGTGGCTTATCATTGGATAGGTCTTTCAAAATGAAGACGATGTTTCATTAACTATTTTACAGTCAGAAGTTCCGTTTAAATATTACACAACCTAGAAGTTGTGTAGGTAGGATCTCTAGCTTTACTGCAACTCTAACCATCATAGACATCTATAGGCCTCATCAAAACAGTGTTTATAGATAGGAACTAACAATTAAACACAACTTAAAAGTCATCAATACAAGTAAATAAAAATAATAAATAAGTAATATTAAAAATAGTTTAACATTGATGAGAAATAATTAATTAGTTCACTTTTTATGCAGTCGGAATTTTTGATTTTTTAAATTAAATTAAATTTTAATTTATAATTCATAATCGGTATTATAAAATTTTTAAAATTACAAATTCAATGTAAGAACTAAAATATCATCTTAAAACCCCATCAAAATTCCAAGAAGATGTTTTAGTTCTTACTGTTTTACACCAGTTTCACTTATATTCTTTCAAATTCAATGTATTTATATTTGGGTTTTTCAGTATTATAACCACACAAAAAATTATTACATTAGGATTACTACAGGTTTATTATCAGGAGATATTAATAAAAATATGAAAATGTAGTTTAACATTAGAAGCTCTAAATTTTGAATGTTTATAATTCAAAAACTTATCATTCAAATTAATTGAAATTTCGTTTCTAGGCATAGTTTGAACCGAAGATTTAGAATATACTGTTAAAATTGGGCGTTGCTATTGAAAAAAACAAAGTTTGTGGTATAGTTTTGTTTTTGTAGATGGACCCCTGAGCAAATTTTATATACATAATTTAAAAGTAGACTTTTTTTCCAATTGTTTGGTACCACTAACTTTCTTCTAGAGTCCTGCATCGGGTCGAGTTACCCGCTTTTACCCGAACCCGAACCGACCCGCGGTTCGGGTCGGGTCGGGTTGGAGCTATATTTTCCCGTTGCGGGTCGGGTTGACTTTAAATTTTTTTGGTGCGGGTTGGTTTCGGGTCGGCCTTTTTACTTTTGCGGGTCGGGTTCGGGTTGACCCGCTTTTTTTAAAAGAATGTGAAAAATATTTTTTCCCGTTAAAAGCCTATATAAACCGCAGATCAAAGTTTCCCAAAAGCAAAATGTGTGCCCGTCTGTTTTGTATTTAGCCATCCTTTCACCAGTCTTCGAAATAACAAACTGCATTATATTTTTATCGTATTCTAAAAATACAATACGCAGCAAAACCCTAAATGGTCCTTCCTGTCTATCAAGTAAATAATTTAATTGTGGTGATACGCGATGCAGTATGTTAGACGGAAAATTTTTCAAAATAATAACTGCTGATAAAATAAAGGCAGAAGGCCACTTGTGTAAAACAAGGCGTATCGTTATAAATGGAACTTTTGAAACTGCAACTAATTTTAAAGCATATTTAAAGATTAGATTTTTTGTTTTATACCATTTAAAGTCCTGCATCGGGTCGGGTCAAAGATTTTACTATAGTTGAATATTAAAGAATATAGATTTGTTCATTATTCTCTGTAAAACCATAAAAATGATATTAGAGAATTAGAGGTCTGCACGGGCCGGAATTTCCAGGCCCGGAAACGGCCCGCCCTGTCCCGTCCCGTGTAAAACTTAAAAGTTCGGCCCTAACCCGGCAAGGCCCGTTTATAATTTTATCGGCTTCGTCTAAATATTTATATCGGGCCGGTAGGCCGACTTAATTGTAGCTATCGGCCCGGCCTGTCAGGGACGTTCATTTTTTTGCCGGCCCGGACCGTTCATTTTGTTTATCAGCCCGGGCCGTTGAAAAAACTGTACTAATAAAGCGGCCTGGCCAGTTTGAAATTTTGCCAACCCGCCGCGGCCCGAGGGCCGAACCGGTGCAGACCTCTATTAGAGATACGTAGATAATTTTTCATAACGGTATTAAAACATGATTTGCTTTCCTTACATTGCGGGTTCGGGTCGGGTTGCGGGTTGCCTGAAATTATTTTTGCGGATTCAGGTCGGGTTGCGGGTTGTCGAAAATTATTTTTGCGGGTTGACTTAAAATGGAATTTGCGGGTTCGGGTCGTGTTTAACCCGACCCGCGCAGGACTCTACTTTCTTCTGTTATAATTAGTTGCAGAGTTAGTAGGGCTGTTTACTTTTTTTCCACGACTGTACAGTACATCTGTCGAATGAACATTTTTTATTTGTTCAGTTAAATATTTAGTTCATTAAGTAAAATAATTAATTTGTCAGGCAACACGCAATGGCAAACATGAAAGAAACCTTTATTTTTTAACCTTAATATTTATTGGTGGCACACTATTAAATAGAAAATCAATTTCTTACTGACCCCTACTTGGCTCGAAAATTTAATCAATTCAAGTCGCAAAAATGTTTTTATCTTTTCTCTTATCTAATTTACTAATAAAGGGATGACAATTTTTACTGATTTCCCGATGTATTCAAGTCTTAGCGTTGATATTAAGCGAGCAACGCGTTTGGATATAAATTTGTGACGAAAACTTTAATTATCAAAAATATTAAGCTTCTTCATAAAGAGTGTTCGCAGGGTTTTTATTCTATTTAAGAAGGGGAAGTTTATACTTGCAAAATAACGAAAAGTTCTTTGAAAATGAAATGGTAAAGTATTTTCTAGAATATCAGGAGTTTTGTTATGAAATAAATTTTTTTTTCAAGAGTCTATTTTACTTGATATTTGCTGAAAATAAATAAATTTTAATTTTTGTAAAAGTTTATTTTGTAAATGATAGTAACTGAAAGATTTATTAAATGGCAAAATGTATTACTGTCTTTAGTTGCCGTAAAAACATAGTGTCATTTATGATAAAAGTAGTAATTTGATCCTGGAACACCTTCCTTCCCCCCATTATTTTAGCGATGTTTGTGTTATGAAACATAATCTATTACAGAGATATATTACATAGTGAAAACATAACAAGATTATCAAGTTCATTTAATATTAAAATACAGTGGCCTCCAAAAAATAAGGTTGAAAAATTTGTCGGCGGTCTCATCTACAAATATGAGCCTAAAAAAACATGAAATATGTACGACCTAATTGGTCATCGAACGATAGTTTAATTCAGTGGTTCCCAGTAGGAAGTGTACACGCCACCAATAGGACAATTTGAATTTTGATGGGAGGCAGAATAGTAATTTTTTCATTTTCTGTTATTTTTTTTTTTATTATTTTAGAAAAAAAAATCTAGCAAATTTAAAAAATAAAAATAATTTGTACCAAATTTTAAAATGTCTCTTTTCAAAAGCCCAAATTACATATGTGCTTAAAACAAAACAAAACAAAACACATATACTAAACATGTATATTGTACGTGGAAATTTATATACGGTTGGTTGGGGTAAGTGGAATTCCTTTTTGGAATACTTCATTTTTGAAGCCTCATACAAGAATTTTGAAACAGTTTAATTTGAACTTATTAACTTATTTTATTTAAGACTATATTAATAAACAAAAGTTTATCATTAGTTTGTAAAATAATGCTTTAAATATTTTTTAACTGCTTTTCTTTTAACCCCTTAACGCTCGAATTAAATTACGGTTGAAAAATTCAAATTGCTTATTGGCACCACTTTTATGAAAAAGAAATATTCACCTTACTTAATGACAGGAAAAACGATACTAAAATATAGCCAATTTCACTATTTTATAAAACTGGTGGGAATCAAACAATTTGAGTAAAAGACACAGCCCGAGAATATGACGGGAGCGAGAATTAAGGGGTTAAAAAATCAGGCGGCTGTCCCTCTTACCCTTTAACCCCTTCGGGACGGGAGCCTTTTACGAAATTTTTAATCTTTTGTCACCGTTTTTTAAAAACAGAAATTTGTGTCTTCTTGAATCGACAAAATGAGCTGATTAAATAAGGCAAATCTTACAGTAAACTTTTACTGGTGAGTAAAAAGAAGGATTCTGAGCGCTTCATGCGGCACGTATACGTGCCGCTCGTCCCCAAGGGGTTAAGAAGGGGTAAGTGGGCCCACCGTTCTCTATTTAAATTCAAAGCAAACATACAGTGATGGAACAGTGGCGCAGCAATTAGGCAATTGTTACCACTAAATTTAAATAGCATTCTTCGGCTTCAAAAATATCAGAAATTGTGTGCTGAAGTTAGCGGAAGGATACTAATAAAATTTTGTGGCGCCAATTGATTTTCTGCTGCTACAGTGTTTCATCACTGAAGTATAACTAAAGAAGAGGTAAGTGGGTGTTACTTGATAAAGTATAAAAATTTTCAATATGGAATACTGTATTGTAAATGTATCCATGTACGAGTTATCTACTCACATTAACACTAGAACGGCGGCGAGGGGTCATTTTGACCCTTGCCGAATGAATACATGTCGATTCGAACCAGAATTTTTTTTATAATATAAGATTAATATATGCTGCACAAAAATAACTTAAATAGCTACGTTAAATAGTTTTAAGTAAAAATTCTGATGTGAAATATTTTTATAAAACTTGGGTAAAATTTCCCGCCGTTCTAGTGTTAAGATCAGTATGACAGGTAATGAAAGACATGAAAAACAAAACAAGTACAGCTCAGTGTTGCCAGCGGGCTACTTTTTTAAAATTAAGATTTCTTGATTTGCACCACTTTTCTGAAATGGTAAAATTCCTCTTATTTTCGCCTAAATTAATATGTCATTAACCCCTTCGGGACGGGAGCCTTTCACGTAATATTTAATATTTTGTCACCGTTTTTTAAAAACAGAAATTTGTGTCTTCTTGAATTGAGAAAATGCGCTGATTAAATAAGGCAAATTTTGCAGTAAAATTTTACTGGTGAGAAAAAACAAGGATTCTGAGCGCTTCATGCGGCACGTATACGTGTCGCTCGTCACCAAGGTGTTAAATAAGGCGAATTTTACTACTTCAAAAAAGTGGTGCCAATCAAGAAATCTGAATTTTAAAAAAGTAGCCAACTGGCAACACTGGTACAGCTATAAAATTTTTTGAAGCCTAAAAGCATATGTTTTACTTTAACGTAGTATTGAAGAAACATTATAAGGTTGCTTAAGATTAATTTTGGAACATTAGCAAACGTTGTAAATTGAAAAAGAAATTGCAGGGCTGCCACAGACGACTATTTTTCTATTCTATTCGCACCACTATTTAAAAAAGAAATTAAGTTTGGAGTATATTTCCCTTGGAAATGTTGTTAAACTGTATGTCAAAGATTTTTGTTTTGAGAAAGTGGTTCGAGGTAGAATTAAAAAATAGTCGCTTGTGGCAGCCCTGAAATTGGACACACTAATTGGCCGCGTTTATTTAAAGTTGGCTGAGGGAGAATTATCATTTCTTCATCCTCAGTAATAATTCCAACATCATCAGCATCCGGTAAATAAAAAGTGTCACTATTTCTATTCTTTCTTGCAGTTTTAGCAACTATTTTTACTTTTTTCTATCTTTACAAGAAGAAAGTATTGAATTCGTGAAAATTTTCGACTGTCGGTTTTTAACGGATTTACACGTTTTAGGAGTCAGAGATTCCGAAAAACATGTTTTTAGAAAATGTCTGTCTGTGAGTCTATGACTCTGTCTGTCGGTCTGTATGTATGGGACATAAATTTTGTGGGCACTCTATCTCAAGAACTAATGCACGGAATTTATTAAAAATTTATATTCAGTTAGTCCCTGATATAGATTGGTGCTGATTAGTTTTTGGTGTAAATCGCTCAACAGGTGGCGCTGCTATGCAGCATTTTTCACGATTTCCACAATAGCTCAGTCTCCAGAACTAATTCACGGATTTTAATCAAACTTCAGATTCAGTTAGACCTTGACATGAACTGACGTTTTATACATTTTGGTGTAAATCGCTCTACAGGTGGCGCTGCCATGCTGCATTTTTTGCGGTTTCCACAATAGCTCTATCTCAAGAAGTAATGCTTGGATTTTCAACAAACTTCAGATTCAGGCAAACCTGGATGTGAATTAGTGCTGTTTATGTGTTGGTGCAAATAGCTCAACAGGTGGCGCTGCTATGCAGCATTTTTCGCGATTTTCACAATAGCTCAATCTCCAGAACTAATGCACGGATTTTCATCAAATTTCAGATTCAGGTATACCTTGACATCAATTAGTACTGTATACGTTTTAGTGTAAATCTCTTAACAGGTGGATTGGCATGCTATGGTACATTTTCCAGAATTTCCGCTATAGCTGTATATCAAGAACTAATGCACGAATTGTCAGCAAACATCAAATTCAGATATACCTTGATATGAACTGGTGATAAATTGATGTAATTTCTTGTACTATTTAAATGATTTAATTGACGTGATTTATATAGAAGAAAATTTTGTGATGGCCACAACATACTGGTTTCATTTGTATCATCTTCTAAAATTAGAGCTATATAATACTGGTCTGTCACAGGCGACTATTTTTATACTCTACTCAAACCATTATTTTTCAGAAATAAATTTTGTAGTATACTTACTTCTCTTACAAATGCTGTCAAAGTGTATGTGAAAGAATTTTGTTTTAAAAAAGTGGTGCAAGATAGAATAAAAAAAATAGTCGCCTGTGCTAGTCCTGAAATAGTTTAGGTTTTTTTAGATACAAGTTTCACAAATACATAGTCACCAGCCTTAACAGTTTTTTAGCTAAACTATTATCTCCTTCTAGGTCTATTTTATAAACAATACAGTTAATCAGTTTCGGTTAAGTTTAGATTTTTAAAGGTGACACACCCTCTATATTCAATTTGAAAAAATAAACATAACCATAAGTACTATAGCAATTTAAGGCAACTTGTTTAAGCCATAATGCAGAAATTTATTTAAACTTACTTAGTGGGGTAAGTCGGACATCTCCTCTTAAACACTTCTTAATAACAGTTTTTGTAAAAATTCAAATTGAAGTATGTATTTTAGGTTAATCTTTACACAACAGTTTAATAAACAGTAAAGGATACTGAAAACTAACCTGGAAACACATCCTGGGAAAATGTAGGGTGAACTTTTTAAACAAGCTGTTCTGGAAATCTAATTTATATTAGTTCTAAGAACTGAATAATAAATTAAACAAAGCTCAAATGCAGGCATCTCTCGACTTGCGTATTATGTGACTTATTTAAATTCGCAGTTACGTAATAAATCTCGAAGATTACATTTACGAACATACTAGCACGTTTGATATGCATTTGAATACTTTTGATAATTATTTCATAAATAAAATATGCAGATAAAAACCACAATCATAATATAGTTTTATATACTAGTGAGAGTTATATTTTTATTGGGATATAGGGGAGGTGGGGGATGAATGGGACATTTTCACAAAAATATTTTTTTATTTAAGTTACTATCAATATTATATATCACATTTCATACATTAGGTATTTGCCAACATATATGAACAATATTTAATCTAGATTATGATTTATTCATAAAAATATTATGAAATAAAAAAAACGTTCCTCCCTGTCCCAATCATCCCCGCAGCAGGGATGAATGGGACACTAATAGGGATGGATGGGACACAAAGATTTTCCTCCCTGTATTCAATTTTACCAAATTAAAATTTATAATTATAACCTTATATGAAAATTATATTTGTAATATATGATTTTACAGCACGAATCGATATGGTTTTTTTTCAATAACTTCTTTTATTGCAGTTTCAACTTTTAATGCAGACTTCGGCTATCAACCTGTTCTTTTTTTCCACTTATGAGGCATTTTAGATTTGAAATGAAAGTGCAAAATGTCTTTTAAATATAGCATAGCTAATAATTTTCAATCATAACTTATTAATTAATATTAATTAAATGTATCGTAGAAACATGCAAAACGGAAATTATTGTGTCGATCGGAAAGTCATGTCGTGTTGGGAAAATCAATTCGCACCGGAAAATTCTGCCCGATAATTATTAGACATTAGATATCGGAATCAATGTCTAATAATTAAATGATTGAATTTTCCGGTACGAATTGATTTTCCCAACACGACCCGACTTTCCGATTGACCCAATATGTTAGGGGTGGGGGTTTATTTGTGCAGCATTTCAAAATTCAATATAATTTCCCCCATTTGATCAATACACATATACTATTTTTATCAATTTTATCTATTTTGATTAAGTTTTAGTACCAATTTTTTGATAATCCATTAATAATTATTACAATACAATAAGTAACACTCAGAAATTTTAAACAATAACAACTCATATAATACTATTTAATACTATTAATTGACGTAAATTATTGATTTATCATCCTATATAATACTATTTAATTAATAAATAAAATTTTCAACATCTCTAGGGAGGAGTGAGAATGTCCCATTCATCCCCATTTGAAATGTCCCAATCATCCCCATGATGCATAATATCCCTTCTCAGCCATTTTACCTCAAAAATTATTTTGTCACAATGGTTACTATTCATTCATTTTAATTATTGATATTGAACCTTAAAATAAATAATTACAACATAGCTTAATTTTTTATATTGTATTAGATATTTCACATCTTCAAATGTAAAAAAAACCTACTTTTAAGCAGAGATTTCAGAAAATGCAACTTTGAAGGAAAATGAAAACAGCAATGTGGTCCTACTTTTAGTTTTGAAGCACACTGTGGTAGAGGTATATGGGGTTAGGAAGCAATTTAAAATAAATGTTTATTGCCTGAAATATTGAGAATGTCCCATCCATTCCTTGTCCCATCCATCCCCTAGCTCCCCTACAATCAAATCTTTAACAAAACAAACTCAAATCAAGTTAAAATGAGACAAAAAATTTGGGGTTCAACCGTAACAATTACGTTAGTTGAATTCAAGCCAGAACAAAAGCAAATTTTAAAGTTTCGATGAAGAGGAACGAGTGTATTTTTCCTTCTAGCTCCACCTGTTCGTTTGATATAGATTGAAAATTATCTAAATCAATTCATCAACGTTAAATTTATAAATTATCCATTCCATAAGCGGTTTTTTATTTCAAAAGTGTTCTTTCAGTTTGTTTTTATATTTTTTTATACTTTATATCAGAGTAAATACTGCTGCATGATGCTTGATTTATAAAATAATATTAAGTAAATAATATATTTATGTTATATTCATAAATAAGAT
This sequence comes from Maratus speciosus, assembly GCA_963932465.1. NCBI lineage: Eukaryota > Metazoa > Arthropoda > Arachnida > Araneae > Salticidae > Maratus > Maratus speciosus. The sequence continues at coordinate 140,563,394 of OZ010793.1, forward strand.
CTGTACTAAATTCTAAGTTGTTAAAAATTATCGTCTTTCTTATCGCTAATATTTATTTATATATAATAAATATTGCAGTTTCTTACGTAATTTTACCAAATCAATTTACAAATTCGACTTACGTAAAATTCAAGTTGCGTAAAAGTTTTCAGAACGCATTACTTAAGAAAGCCAGCGGATGCCTGTATACGCAAAACCCATCAGTGTGACGAGATGCGTCATGATAAATTCAGATACCTCTGAAACAAGATGTACACGTTCTAGTTTGAAGTTTAATTACCATTTGAATGTTTTTTACAACTTTTTCCGGTTACGAACATATTATAGATTTTATACATTTTTCTGACTATTTATTAAAATAACTACATTTTTAAAATTACTCTGAAATACCTCAGTTATACACGAAACTATTGCTAATATCATTGAAACTTAAACATATTTAACCTCAAAATACGTAAAATGTGAAAATGGGTATTATTTCATAATAATTACCTCCAAGCTTAATATTAGTTATTGCCAATTTGTATTAATCATTGCCATAGAAAATTGATAAACCCTCCAATAGGGATTTCGGAGAAAAAATAGGCTAAAGTGAAATATATTGTGATTGTAAGCAGTAATATAATTATGTAATACATAAATTTATATTACGATACATATTTTTATATCAAAATCAGAATGTGCACAGCAGTCAGATTGTGATAATTGATAATAGAGTAGGAGGCAGCTGCCCAAACCATCACTTCATCGAGCTGACGGCAGAAATTCCAGGATCAGTTAAAACCCAATTCGCATATTAAAATGCAACTGGTCTGCCAAGTCATATATATCTTAGTGGAAAGCACCATCAAACCCGATTTCAGTCGTTGACTGGTAAGGTTTACCATTGTGTTTTCCTGCTCCCAGTCTTCCATGTTTCCATACCTTTGGATGCAGAAAAACACAATGATAAACCTACCGATTAACCACTAAAATCGGGACTGCAGGTGTTTTCCACCAAGATATGACTGTGCCAGACCAGTTGCATTTTAATATGCTAATCGAGTTTTATATAATCCTGGAATTTCAGTCGTCAGTTTGATGAGGTAGTGGTCTTTAAGGAAAAGGTTGCAAATAAGAAATACGGTAGACAGTAAAGAGGTAATTTATAACCATATAAAAGTGCATTTAATTTTGAAAGTTTTTGTAGCATTTATATCTTTCTATCACAGAGTCTATATATAAAATAATGTAATTATATACCTATCGTATAGGAATAAAATGAACGAAATATTACAGAATAAGTTTCATACACAGGGTATCCACTGAAAGACTGACGCATTTTTGAACGTAAATAATAATAATAAAAACGGTTTGAGAAAAAGATGCGCCATTTGTTGCATTGTTATTAGAAAAGCAATAATTTTTAAAAAATACATTGTGTTCAAAAACTTCCAAATTTTGCCTTTAGGTGGCGCTGGCGGCTGAAAAACTAAATAACAGTACTTTCAACATAGCTTCCCTTTGCAGCAATCTTCCCTTTGGCGTAATCTCAGAACAAAATTAGCAGATATACGTCGAAATGGACTGTCATGCATTACAGACGTAATGTTCAATGTCGGCAAGAGAGTTTGTGGCTTTTGCTGGTGCACCTCCTCTTTCAAGTGTCCACACAGAAAGAAATCACAAGGATTTAAATCAGGAGAATAGGGGGGCGGGGACGGGAGGCGCCCATGCCCGTTCCTATATGGTTCATGAAGTGTAGAACAATGACATGATCATCAAAATGTTCCTGCAGGAAATCAAATATTTCGACCGTTCGATGTGGTCTGGTACCATCTTGCATAAACCACGATGAACCATATGAATCCTCCAAGGCACTGTATATGACCACAAAGTCATGCAGAACGTCAAGATATCGTGCTGCAGTTATTGTACGGTATAGGAAAAATAGTCCAATGATTCCTTTCGAGGATGTGGTGACCCATACGGTGACTTTTGGCAAATGCAATGATGATTGTACAGAAATAGGCGGGTTTTCCTTCCCTCAAAATCGCCAATCTTGTTTATTCACAAAGCCGTCGAGGTAAAAATGGGCTTTGTAGGAAAACTAAATGGATCCCACATCAATCTCGCGACCATCAATATTTTGAAGCAAATCGTTGGCAAAGACCTCTCTTTGATTAGCGGTACAAACACTGAGACGTTGACAAGCCTGAATCTTGTATAGAAACAGGTTTAAATTCTTTTTCATGATTTTATGCGTAGGTGATTTTCGTAGTCCACACTCCCTTGATTTTTTTCTCACAGACGACAGAAGCCGCGTTTGGATCGTCTATCGGACTGCCTGGAAACTAACGTCAGTGATTGATGTATGCGGTTGCCCTATGCTTCCCGCACTATCGTCGTTCACGCTTCCAGTCCGTTCAAGTTTTGAAAACAAACTTTTAATTGTGTTTAGACACACTGAATTACCTCTGTAAACTTTGCCTGGTTTTCACAACACTATGATTCAGGCGGTGAAATTCTAACACTAAAAATATTCGTTGTTCCACAGAATACACCATCTCTGCACAGCAAATTTTAGCATGAACTCGCTCAACAACAATTGTCTGTAAACTAGACGCTCGGTCTGCATTCCTACAGCAGATTGCCGCCATCGCCATCTTTTCCCAAATTTCGAACTTTTTGAACACAATGCATTTTTAAAAAATTATTACTTTTCTAATAAGAATGCAGTAAACGACGCATATTTTTCTCGAACCTTTTTTTTTATTATTTGCCTCGAAATGGGTCAGTCATTTTTCGGACACACTGTATTTCTATGTAAAAAGAGATTTTCGAATGAGAAAATTAATCTTGAAACAATTAAAAAATGTTATTAACAAATTTCTGCTACGTACTTTTGGTATGAGATCAATCTCCGACGACACAAAATGTGTCGGGCGCCCAGGAGGTCTCGGGCTCTGAAAAAAAGAGCTAAACTAACTTAATATTTACTGAAAGTGATAAAAATGTATTTATATGGCAAATAAGTACTTTTATTTATTCAGTTCGACATATTTCATTGCTCTGACGACAACATTTTCAAGATCTATAATGATACAAATATTTTCACAAAAAAGTTTAACCTTTTAGGGGGCGGTGGTATGTTTATGAAACCACTTAATTTTAATTCCCAAACTCCACATTGGCACCAGAAATATAGTAGAATATTTCACATTTAATATGCATATAAAATATAGATTTTTTTCTTTATTCCAAATAAATTTGTCAGTAAATTTCGGTGCCATTCATTTATTTCAATACTTTAGCATTGAAAATGCTCTGCCCCTGAAAGGATTAAATTAAAAAATGGTAAACGAACATACCGCGAATTCATGCATAATGAAATTAACTGCATTATTAAAAATGGGTATCAGTGAACGTGAATTATTTTATACTATTGTTTCATTATTCTGCAGAGCATCTCTTTCAAAATTTTTGGAAGCTCCATGGAGCTTGAACCATTGTATATATTCTCACTGAGAAAAAGATCTCTATTGGTTCTCGGATAATGGGTGGCAAATAAAATCATGATGGATAAATTATTCTACTATTTTTAAAATTAATCTGTAAAGGTTCTTTGTTATATAGTCTGGCTAAAGCTGTAGTTTTGTTGTTGTAGTTGATGTCTGCTATATGTTCTTTGATTCTAGTTTTAAGCTCTTTTTTTACCCGACTGCCAAGAAGGGTTATGTGTTTCACGCGTATCTGGGTATGTGGATTTCTTTATACCCTCGAAACATCCCAGCGGCTGAATGGATTTTAAATGAATGATGTCTTTATCGATTCATCTTTACCGTCCAATGGTTATAGGCTAGGTTTTGTTTTTATAAATTCAAAATGGCGGTAGGGAAGAAATTTTTTTTTTACGCACCCTATTGAGTGGCCTATCATTGGATAGGTCTTTCAAAATGAAGATGATGTTTTATTGACTATTTTACAGTCAGAAACTCCGTTTAAATATTGCACAACATGGAAGTTGTGTAGGTAGGATCTCTAGATTTACTGCAACTCTAACCTTCATTGACATCTATAGGCCTCATCAAAACAATGCTTATAGATAGGAACTAATAATCAAACACAACTTAAAAGTCATCAATACAAGTAAATAAAAAAAATAGGTAAGTAATATAAAAAATAGTTTCACACTGCTTTTTACGCAGTCGGGTTTTTTGATTTTTTAAATTTAATTAGTTTATTGTCATCATTCTTATATAAAGTTGCACTGTTCCATCTTTTTTGGTGAAAGGCATTCCATATACCCTTAATAATTGATTTGGTTCTATTGGGTCTATTAATTTCATTCTGCGTAAGTTCGCGTGATTTTTGTTTACCTGTTTTCGATTAAAATTTTTTTGCGAAAATATTTGTATCATTATAGATCTGAAAAATGTTGCCGTCAGAGCAATGAAACATATCGATCTGAATAACTTTTTATATTTATTTGCCTTTTAATGTATTTTTATTGCTTTTAGCAAATACTAAGTTTGATATTTGAAGTGATTTTCATATATAGGGTGACCGAGCCAGTAGTTGATCAAATAAGTTCAGTGCTACGGGGTTGGTATTATACTTCTTTCCTTATAAGTTTTAGAAGTAAACTAACATGATTGCTACAACTCTTAATGAATGACACATACTGGACAATTGCACCATAAAATATAATAAATAAAGGCAAAATCTTGCTTAATGGTACACAAAACACGAATTTTAACCCCTTAACCTACGATTTACTTTCAACAGCTCCACAGTTTGACAAATCCATAGCTACCACTAAAATTTAATAGAGATTTTTGTCTTGTTTAATCATGGAATTTCGTCGATTAAATTAAACTATATTTACTGTGAAATTTTAGTGGTAAGAAAAATTTACATTTGGCTCGATCATCGTACGCGGACTATGCCCGTCATTGTAGGTTAAGGGGTTAATAAGCTAAAAGTTAATTTCTACGTTTCGAGCTACGTGGTTTTGTCCCTCATGTGTAGATGGCGGCACTCATGGTTTCTTAAATCGAACTTTTTGATTCATTTGATCTCAGTTCATTAATAATTATTTATTTTCACTGGATGGCAACACTACATTTTTGTATTCAAATCATTGCTCAAGTTTCGACTAATTATCTCTTGCACAGGAAGCTTTCGTCTCTGAACTTTGAGCTTTTTTACCATCATATTTTCCTGCAGACGGCTGTAGAAACAGCTCGAAGTGTAGAAATTAACTTTTAACTTATTAAAGTTCGTGTTTTGTTACCATTAAGCAAGATTTTGTTTTTATTTATCTTAATGAATGTTTTATAGTGGGCAAAAATCAAATCTGCTAAAATTAAATAGCAAGAAAATTCTACATAAATAGTTTCTTTATTTGCCATTTCCCTAGTAGTTGATCAATCGATGAAATCAGTCGAAAATTCAAAAAATACTCTTTAAAATATCATGCTTGGGCTGTGATTAACCCCTTAACCTACAATTTACTTTTAACAGTTCCACGGTTTGGCAAATCCATAGCTACCACTAAAATTTAATAGAGATTTTTGGCTTGTTTAGTCATGGAATTTCGACGATTAAATTAAATTACATTTACTGTAAAATTTTAGTGGTAAGAAGAATTTACATTTGGCTCGATCATCGTACGCGGGCTATGCCCGTCATTGTAGGTTAAGGGGTTAACAATAATTCATATGAAACTATTATTTGAAATAAGCGAGATGGAAGTGGATTATTTTAACTTAAGGTAATTGTCTCCAATTAATCAAAAACTAATTTTTACATTTTCTAATTTAAAAAAATCGTAAAATGGCATCTCTTATAGCAGACTGACAACAAGGAGATAACAGGTGCTGCAACATTCAAACAAAGATATTATGTCTAGCACCACGTTTAAAACTCATTTCCGCCTGAAATGAAGCAATATTTAAAAAAATTGATCAACTACTCGGAGGCGTCTGAACTACTGGCGTGGTCACCCTAGATTTATATATAAAAAAAGGCCTTTCTGTTCAAAATAAAAACGAATCTAATTTAACCCTTAAATGCGCGTTTTTTTATTTTGTTTCGAAAAAATTATGTATGATTCTCTGAAAGGTTTATTACACAGGAAAAATAATGAAAAAAAAAATCAGAGATACATTTTTCATATAATACGTTAATCTTTTCTTCTTTTGTACATCTGCAATACTAGTAAAAACTACTGTCGTGTGACTGTTTTACGCTATAATAATGCAAATTAATAAATATTTTAATAAGCACGTCTCCAAATACCTTTTTTTATATTATCATTTATTTTATAAAACTTAACATTTAACCCTTCAATTCCCAGAATAGAATACGTTCTAGAAATTACGCAGTTCGGAGAATCTGACTTTATACCAGAAAGCTTCAATGGATAATTTCGCTTTATTTTAAAAACGGAATGTCTGTTATTAATTAAAGCACGTATTGCTATTTTAATTTTCTGGTGTGAATTAGGTATGTACGAATAAAAAAAAATCTATTAAACTCAAAACACTGTTGTTTGCATATATGCAAAGCTGCGCACTAAAGGGTTAATATAGAAATTGAAAAAAAAAAACAAAAAAAACCCCATGAAACTGTACTGTTTCCTTAAAAATAAGACAATTAACTTTTATATATAAAAAGTTTATCGTAAGTAATGCAGATATATGTTTTTTTTTAAATTAAATCTGTTAATTTTACGAATTTTCGATAATAAACAGTAAGACTGTGAAATGAATAAAATAATATTTTAATAATGAAAATGTTCTTTTTTCTTCCAGAATATGGTAGCTAATCAACGAAACAGAAAAACGAGTTTAAAAAGAAATAAAAATGCCAAAAACGCAACCTATTCTAAAAATAATTACCCATGCCACATTAATAGGAGCATCCTTTTTTTTTATTTACAATTAGTTAAAATGTCAAAGTTAAAATAAATTCAACAAGAAAAAGTTTCTAAAAAAAGCTTATTTTTTACATAGATTTCCCCTTAAGCTATCAATTTATGCGCTGTCGTATAAAGATCTTGTCCCTTTTTTTATTTTAATTAAACCTTTTGCTAATTAGTTCGAGATTATATAAGGACTTACAGAGCTAATTAAAACTCAGAATGTTTTATAGATGAATATTAGTAGGGCATCTGCATTTAAAAAATATTTTTAACTAACAGCATACTTCAGTTCATTAATATTTTTTCTTATGAGTTTTTGTTTTACATAAATATATATATATATAAAATCATTTCATTATTTATCTGTTTTAATCTGTTAAAAAACTGTGGAAAGTGGTTGAAAAAAATTTAGATCATTGTTGTGATTAAAATAAGCGTATATTGAAAAAGTTGTTGCAGTTATAAATTAGAACTTGCACTTTTCTAGAAAATGAAATTAAAAAAAAATAGTTAGAAAAAATATCGTTTCATTTTTACGATAATACATTAAAATATTACTTTTTATGCTTTTTTGGTGTAAGTTTTAATGGTTGTTACCATCAAATTTTTACACCTCTTAAAAAATGTATCAGATAACGTAAGAGGATTTGCGGAGTTAACATAGAAAGTATTAATTCACGAGAAAAATAATCTTATTTTGAAATTATTTTAAATAAAATGTATCATAAAACAAAGTACGAAAAGGTAATTGTATAAAATGTATGTTCTATTGGATCTTATTTATGTAGTTAGAGTAAAATTTATTTTGATAGAATGTAAAAGTATTTCCCAATAACTAACACACAGTAAAAAATAATAACAAGATAAAGAATGTAGAAAAACAGTGTGTTTTTCACAAACCTTTAAAAATCATTCTGTCATTTTTTAAACATATGAGGCTTTGCGGACATCATGGACGAACTCGACGAAGGTCGATTTTTTATGTATTTGTTTAAACATAATATGATGGGACTTTTTCCTGAACCCAAAGTTTTATTTAAAACCAACCCGAAACCCGAACTGAACCTGGAAAAAAATTTCACTAACTCGAAATCAGAAAAATTCCAACCCCGGATACCCGAAATATTAATTAATTAATATTTTAATACTATTATGGAAAAATAGCCTTCGGGTATAATCGTTATATATATTTATAATTTCCCTTTCCAGGTTCAGTTCGGGTTTCGAGTTGACTTTAAATAGAATGTTTGAGTTCAGGTATGAGTCTTAGATATTATGTTTAAACAAATATATAAAAAATCGACCTTTGTCAAGTTCGTTCGCAATATCTGCAACACCTCATATGTTTAAAAAATGTAAGAAAGTTTTTTTTAACAGTTTTTCTACATTCTTTATCCTGTTATTATTTCTGTATCGGGTCAGGCTGTCCGATTTTAACTGACCAGACTGATAAATTATCCGATATTTGTTTTAATTAGCTCTGCTAGTCCCCATATATACAGTCGGATTAACGCAATTTTTGTTTTTTGTAGCGGGTCGGGGCGAAGTTAATTGTTTCGGGTTCGATTGGTTTAGGGGTTGCGATTTGAATCTTGTGGGTCGGTTTCGTATTGGTCCGATCTTACAAAAATGTCTTGAACTATATATTTTTAATACTGATGAGTATACTAATGTTCTTTTTCAACATAAGAGATAAAATCGATTTTAGACTAGTAGAAAATTGTAAACTACTTTTCCACAATTGTATTAAATTATTAATTTAGTAATATTTCGGGTTCAGATTGAAATGCTTCTGGTTTAAACTTGATGAAACTTTTTTTTTCGATTTCTGTTCGGGTTGACTTTAAATAGAGTTTTTGGGTTCAGGTATGGGGGTAAACTGATTTGCGCACGACTTTAAACTATAGTAACTGGTGTAATCTCCTATCAGGTCCAATTAGGCTATAATACTCTGAACTTTGCTGTATAAAACTAAACAGAAATACTGGCGATACGGCAGATGAGTAATATAGTACAGGTAAAATAGAGTTTATCAGAAACAACAAATGGCCATTCACCAACATTTGGGAAAATTTCATTTCGGCCCAAGAAAAGAAAATCTGATGAGTCTAAAAAAAATAAAGTTACTTTACCATGATTAAAATAATAAATCTTTGTAAAAAATCACCATAAAATAAAAACAATACATAGGACGCGTTTCGAGCTAAAAATATTAACAGCTCGTCGTCAGCTAAAGTAAACACGTGTCCGTAAGGGGACAAGGTCAAAAATGAACTGAAAGGTAGAGAGTAGAGCTTGAAAAGAATGCGACAGGTGGCGCTAGCTGAAAGGAGTACATGCAGAAGACGAAAGTGTTGCCAAAAGAGAAATTGATAGGTAAAAAATGGAAATAAAAGAAATAAACAAAATTAAAATAAAATAAAAGAAATAAATTAATATATATATAAATAATAATAATAATAAATAAAGAAACATAAAAGAATAAAAACAAGAAAAAACCAAAAGAACCCTTTTTACCATGACTTGTTGGAGCAAAGGGGCAGGTCTGATGAATCCAGTGTTGCGAGATTGGACAAGCGTCTAAACCGCGTCCCTCACAACGGCTCTTATCACAAATGCACCCGCGAAATTCCCTAAGCTACTGAAAAGTCCCTATTTAAAGGGAAAATATGTTTTTTTTTTATCTGCGGAATTGAGTTAAATTTAGATGCTTTTCTTTTTTTTTTCTCGCTCGTGTGTGTGTTGTGATGATTTTAAGCAGATTTGATAGTAGTGGGATAAAATTTTTATTTATTGATTCTGAATAAAATAAATAGATGAATGTAGAGGAATATATTTTGGATAAAAATGTTGTCTTTTAGATGTTATGAATACGATTTTTGTTATTTTTGTTATTTTTTTACTCATGAAATCTCTGGTTCTTTCAATATTTAAACGAAAGAATAAATAGTATAGGAATATTAATTTTCAAAATGGCTTTCTTAGGTAAAGGTAAGCAATCAAATCTTAAATATCTGGCATTAGAGATCAGAGAATAAGCGACTAACGAGTTGCGGATATTAGATTTAAAAGTTTTAGTCGACTAACGAGTTGCGGATATTAGATTTAAAAGTTTTAGTAACTTTAAGTGTAAATCGATCGAAATATTCGTTACGTTTTCGGCCCAAAATCTGAGTTTCGCCAAACATTCGTTCTCGGGGAAAATGCTGCAGAAAATTCGACCGAAACTATGTGTATTTCAAAAATTTTGTTTGTTTCATTGGAAATTTTCTACATTACTCATTGATTTGAGCTGTATCGACTTAAATGAGACACTCTTCATTTAATGCTATGAACTTCACTGTTTATAATTATGAGTCATGAGGGACTCCAGATGTGAGTGCATAGTATAAAGCAAGAAATGCATATATGACTAAACTCTGAACTTGCTTTCCACGTGCTCATTAAAAGCTGCAAACTTAACAGTAATTATTTATGTATTCATTTTACTGAACAGCAAATGTTATAGATTATTTTCTTTAAATAAAGAATTAAAAAAAAACAATCGGGTTTTCTTTCTGTCATGTTATCAATTTGCATATATTTCATTTAATTTGGCTACTATGACGCGAACAAAACATTTACATAACTTTTACTTATGACTTTTGGATAGCTTGACACAAAATATAACTCAGTCGATTGAAATAAATACATTTCAATGTATGATATAGGCTCAGTGAAAATGTGATATATTTAACCGTGTACTGAAAATGTGAAAATATATTTAAAAAAAAACAAACAAAAATAATATTTATCGAATTTTAAAACAAATCTTTTAAAGTCCTATAAATTCGCCACTTAAATTTTCATACAATCTTATTTAAAACCCATATTTTGAATTTATGAGAGCCCTGAATTAAAAGGAATTAGTGAATAAATTGTATATATATCAATTGATGTTGAAAATACTGTTTGCACTTGTGAATATAAATAGAAAAAAGAAAATGATGATACATTTTTCTTTTAATTAATAGCATAGCGTTACCCAAATGTTGATATCATTATTTTTAAGACCTATATTTAAAATTTTTAGAGCCGTAAGCCCGTAAGGTAAAGTGCTATATCACAAACGTTTAACCCGTTGAGGGTTTTTGTACTGATTTTAATTACTAATAAAAATTGCAAATGAAAAATCCATGTTTCCCATTTTTACGTTCTTCTATCTTTACAAGAAGAAATTAGTTGGATTCGGGAAAATTTTCGACTTCCGGTTTTCGATGGATTTATACGTTTTTGAAACACGATTTAATGTTTTTTAGAAAATGTCTGTCTGTCACTCTGTCTGTGAGTCTGTCTGTATGTGACAAAAATTTTGTGGGCGCTCTATCTCAATAACTGATACACGAAATTTCATAAACCTATAGATTCAGTTAGACCTTGATATAAATTAGTGTTAATTAGTGTTTGGTGTATATCGCCCAACAGGTGGCGTTGCTATGCAATTATTATTATTTTTTAACTGTGATTGCAGGGTATTGTGTACAATGTTGCTTGTCACATTTTCTGAAAATAACTTTTTCTTATATTAAGAACACGCTTTTGCTAAATTAGTTTTTACAAGGTTATCCAAAAGATATTCGTTCTTCTTCAATTTGTTGGCGGTCTCTTATGGAGTTTCGGGAAAAAAATCTTCACGGAAATATATGACCTGCACTATTCTGTTTACACACCTGGAGTTTCAGGATAATTTCTCATGTGTTTTTATAGATATTTAAGAAAACGTCTAAAATCGCAAGTGACCGGTCATCTTTGGCAACATAGTGTATATAAACTGCGAATTTACTGTATTATCAATCAATTCAATTATATTAATCGATATATAGTATATCTTCTACTTTTTAAAACAATCTTTTATTACCTATTGTTAGTTGATATTTATTCAATGATACATTTTGAAACTAACATAAATGATAATAGATGTAAATTTCCAAGTGGGTGAAAGAAGTCCGGGCCAGGATACGGTCTAGGGATATCTTGGCTGAAGCCACCAATACTCTTCCGACTGAACCATCCCGGACGAATCTGGAGGAATAATCTGGAGGAATAATTCACCCAACTAAACTTTAAAGATCACAGTATGTGGTATCAGTAACATAAATGCACTTTTATTTACGAGATAAATACATTTTAATGTGCTATATTTTAATATAAAATTATTTTTATATAACTTTACATATTTGTGTAAAATATTATCTCAGTAATATCGTTTGATAAATTATATTTTTGTAATAACTATATATATATATATATATATATATATATATATAATAATTTAGACTCGCCTTGTATATATATATATAGAAGTGATACTTCTCGATATTGATGTAGATTGGGATGATGAACGCATGCCATATCATTGCCAAACATTAATTATTCCGTAGAATATTTAATTTGCAGTCGTAAGTGGCTAACGATGGAAGTCAGGAATGCAGTCATTTGGAAGAATTTCCCATTCAGTCAAAAGAGGCAGCATAATCAAAAACGAATTTATTGGAATTCACCTATCGGTAACAAATTCCACTAGTTATCCAGTTGAAACTCGGATCTGGGCTGCACCACGTCACAGCAAAGATGAAGATGTTAAAACGTATTAGAACTACACTATTTTAAAAATAACTTCTCCAAATGACAGGTGTTTGTTAGCAGATTAAAAAACGTGCACTTTCTGAGTTCCAAGCCAGTGCACTCGCGTTTTATGCCAGCAATTTGCTCAATGATATCTTGACGCTGCTTTCGAATCTCTAACGAAATTCAAAATAGGGAGAGGGTCGGGAGAGGGGAGTGGCGCACCTAGATATTGGATGAAAACGAGAAGCAAGCCGGGACATCATGACGCAATGTCAGAACTCTTTACTTATAGTGGAAATTTTAAAAGGTGAATCGATTACACTCACATAGAATTCTGGGATATCGAATAATAATTTTAACAAAAGATAAAAAATGGTATTAGTAAACATTCGAAAAAAATAAGAATTTAATGTCTCAAAATATTAAAGAATAAAATAAATTAGTGGGCTTTTACGAAGAGTGTTGCTTTAACAGATTAAGATTTTTAGAATAAGAAACGAAGAATGTGCTTATTTAAAGGCATGAGATTAAAGTATAATTGTTATTTAAGATATTATTAAAAGACAGGTAAAAAAGCTAGATAGTATAAGAATTTGGAATACATTAACTAAGGTAAAATAGCGAAATTTTTTTATTATTACATATATATAATGGATGAGGCTAAAATGTTTTTACAAAATCAGAGGGGTTACAGTAGGCTTCAAGATGATGAAAAATTGCATAGAACACGGGGCCTCAAAACATGGTTAATGAGAGAAAAACCCAAAAACTATTATGAAGGGTGTGACGTCGAGAGGAACAAAAGGATCATAACTGTCAGAAAACTGAAGTATATTACAATGAAACTTTTAACAAACATGATCATCTTTGTTGAAAATGTGAAAACATAAAAAAAGTGGTAGAAGTTTCCATTATAAGAGCCAGAATTATGCACCTGAAGGTTCCACATTTTGAACTGCGATTACCAGTCCATACGCTATCCTCAGTAGCTTGAGAACCCTGTTTTTTATCACATTTCATGCGAAACAAGATACATATAATTAGATTTTCATTGCAATATTGTTATTTCTCTCAAAATTATTACCATCAAACCGAATTCAGTTATGATGAAACACCCCGTATTTGTGACTAAATAAGAGGTTTTCGACCATATGTTCCATGGTAATTATTGCTCATCTAGATGTGTACTATGACATCTTTCATTATTTTGTAATAACAATTTACAATCACCCTGTATATTTATGCATATAAATTGTGAATTTACTGTATTATCAATTAATTTATAACAATTAGATATCGACCTTCGTTTCCGTTTTCGGCCCAAAATTTGAGTTTCGCCGAAAATTCATTTTCGGAGAAAATGCAGCTGAAAATTTGGCCGGACCGAAATTCGACCGTAACTATCAGTAGGGTAAAGTGCCCATATTTCGCCCCTCCAGTCATTTTTAGGCCCTAAATGTTGTAATTTTCAGTGAAAACCTACCAAATTTTGATTTTACATAGACTAACTACCCACGCACATACAAACATAGGAAAATATCGTACAAAAAATTTTAACAATGAGAAAAATTGTTTTTTCAAAAGTATCTAAAAAATGCAAAAGAAAAAATTTTTCCCAATTTTGTCCCCCCAAAAAATCCAATACGCCGAGGCTTAACTTATAACTAAATCAAAATTTATTTCTAAATGAGTAAGTAATTTAATTTACATTAAAGTAAGGCACAAAGAAATGTACAATTATCAGTGAAAGAATAACGTAACGAAACATTAGCCATCCAAACATGAGGAAAAAATTGAAAAAAAAAAATGCCATAAAAAAGCATTGCTAATTTCGTCGCCGGGACGAAAATAAGAACTGCAAGGGGGACGAAATTGGGACCACGCTACTTCCCAATATGGCGGAGCTTCAGTTCTCGTAAGATGAAATGAGCGTCCTAAAACTCACCGTATGCTACTGTCAGCATCGTACCTACGTAAAATACATGCAATGAATAATAAATAAATACTTACAGCACAGTAAATAATGTTCTACAATAGACGTAATAAGAGCTCAGGTCTCCTAAAAATAGAAAATTCGGTGTCTTTAATTTATGTATGCGTCTTGGCGAACGAAACTTTCAATACTGACCCCTTTTACCTTTCGTCCCCTGTGCCTTGCGTTATAAGTTGCGCCACTTTCGCAGAAGCAGAGAAGTTAAGGGGAACGAAATTAGGAAAGGGGACAAAATATGGGCACTTTACCTTATTCCAAAAATCTCGTTTCTTCCTTCGGAAATTTTCACCATTACTCATCGATTTGAGCTTTATTGGCTCAAATGAGACTATTTATTGCTACGAACTTCGTTGTTATAATTATCGGTCATGACTGACTCAAAACGTGAATGCAAATTATAAAGCAAGCAATTCACATATAACTAAACTTTTTCACGTGCTCATTAAAAGCTACAGACATAACAGTAATAGAAAGTTTTCAGTTTGAAGCCGCAGAAGTGTTTCGAATACACTTTGAGTAAGTTCTAGTATAACAGATGATCATTTACAGAAATCATTTTAAAAGATAAATCGAAGTGTGTATACATAAAATTAAATATTTTTTAATTAAATGAAATTCTTTATAATTAGAAAATCTTTCTGTGTCGTTTATGAATTAATTATGTTTTATTTTATATGAAAATAAAAAGTTTTGGGTCTAAGGCACAGAGAGCCAATTTGGGCCACACGTATAATTAATTAATAATTATGTATATTTAAAAAATAATCATAATTAATTAATAATGATGCATATTTTATAAATATGTATAATTAATTAATAATTGTTTTTAGTTATTATCTATCAATTACTTTAGTACTTACAATTTTATTATTTAAAAATTTGTTTCGGACATTTTCGTGTTCGGCCGAAAATGGGAAGATCACCGAAATTCGGTTGCGGTTTCGACCTTAAAAACCTGTTTTGGTCGATCCTTAATAATAATTCTTATGTATTATATTTTCACGATAAATAAGTTTTATTATGCTATATTTTTTATATTTATTTCGTATAATTTTATATATTTATATAAAACTTTATCTCTGGAATATCCATTAATAATAAATTATATTTCTGTAGTAACCATGTATAATAACACTGAACTATCTCTGTAATATCGATTAATAAATTATATTTCTGTAGTAACCATATATAATAACACTGTACTATCTCTGTAATATCGATTAATATATATGTAATAATAAAATTTAACCATGCGTGAAGAGAAATATTTAATTTTGACCAATACATTTGGTCATATTTTATGGTAAATAAATCTTTTTTTTTAAATTCACAATTTATTTTTATAAATGCATTTCTCAAATTTAAATGAATTATTTCTCATATTCGAGTTGCTGTGATAAAATAAGGTCAAGTTTACAATTGTAAAACATATAAATTGTTATGCATGATGACTATATCCTTAATTTTCAAAATTCATTTACTTCTGATTTTTCCTTTATCGTTAATCTAATTCTATTTTCTCCGCCATATTGGTTATGCAATAAAGCACATTTCAAAAATCTTTTGTCATCCTCATACCTCGAATAACAGGGGCATAAAATTATCTATATATTAATTTCAGATGAAAAATAACTTTCGAATACGTAATTATTTTCCCTTGTCATTCTCAGCATCTCGAAAATGGCGACGCTGCAAAAAGAATTTATTCGAAAACTAATGGAGCGATAACTTATTGCTTCAAATTATTTGACGTGGAGAAAGAAAAAAAAATGCATAGAATCAAATATCCTTACATTGAACACTGGAATTTGCACAGACAGAATTCTTTTTAATGATGGTCGAAACTTTTCATTGTGTAACTTAAAGGGAAGCGATTTAATTAAGGATTTTGTTCTTTCAATATTAACGTATGTTAATGACATAGAACAGTTACAGTCGAAGTGTTTCAGTAGATTTGATATTGAGAGGAATTTAATTACGAAGTAATAAAATAAATGAATCGGTGAAAGTATTGGTTTAATTTGGATCACGCTAAAGCCTTCATTATTGCTCCTGGTTATTCTTATGCTTTAATTATAAAGCCTTCAAAAAAAGCTGCAAAAATCACTAACGATTTATGTTACTATAAACGCAATAATTGGGCACTATACCAAATGTGAGAAGCCTTGCAGAAATTATATACGTTGCTTTTTATATTTTTGCCTTTGCTCAAAATAAATAAACGTATAAAATTTGTTTTGAGAAAAGAAATAAGTTATGTTTTCCCATTTTCGATCTTTAAACTGAATAATAGTACTGATAGATTTTGCAAGATGCTTTGTGATTGGCTGTTTCATCTTTTAACTCAAGATTTACGGAGCAAATTTTTTGAAATTTACTTTTTAAAAGCATAGTTATGGGTCAATTTTTACTTAAATCTAGCATTTGAAGAATACAATTAAAAACATATCTTATTCATTTTTTACTTTCGCTCACTTCAGAGAAAAGAAGTTATGGTATACATTCGCATTGTTATATTTTGAAAATATACGAAATATTTAATATACGGTGACCACGCCAGTAGTTGATAACCCTCCAGTAATTGATCAATTTTTTTAAATATTGCTCCATTTCAGGCGGAATTGAGATTTACACTACTCCTTTTCACTAACAGTGGCGCATGCCTTTCATTGACCTTTACAATTTGAGACCGTGTTACTGCAATAACGGGGTAAAAGATACGGTACCAGGGATCGATGCAGGTTTTTATTCTTGGAGCCCATTTTGTGAAAAGTAAAAGTTATTTTTGTGAATTTTATTACATTTTGTGAAAAATAACATTTTGTAACGAAAGTTGAAATTCAGTTATTCAAATTCGAACGAAGAAATTATTGACAAACACTTCCTTAAATCTCCTTGTTCAAGTTTTTGTTTTTCGTGAGCTGGTTTTATTTGCAATTTACACATTTTAAAACAGTTTTTATGAAAAAGAATGTTATGAAGAGGACCTATTTTATTAAAAGGAATTTTGTGAAGGGGCCTATTTTATTAAATAGATTTTTGTGAAAGGGCCCTAAATAGGCCCCAAATTTTGACTGGATCGACCCCTGGATAACATATGTTATTTTCATGCCAGTTGGCGAAGGTGAGTGTGAAGGTCAAGCGTCCTTGTTAGTGAAAAGGAGTATAGACATAATATC
The DNA here is from genome assembly GCA_963932465.1 of Maratus speciosus. NCBI lineage: Eukaryota > Metazoa > Arthropoda > Arachnida > Araneae > Salticidae > Maratus > Maratus speciosus. The sequence continues at coordinate 140,581,080 of OZ010793.1, forward strand.
TTTGGGCACCTGTTGTCACGTTGTTTTCAGATGTCTGCTCTAAGAGAAGCCATTTTACGAGATTTTTTAAAAATTAGAAAATGTAAAAATTTAGTTTTTGATTAGTTGGAGACAATTACGGCAAGTTAAAATAATCAACTTCCATCATGCTTATTTGAAATAATAGTTTTATATGAATTATTGTTAATCACAGCCCAAGCATGATATTTTAAAGATTAATTTTTGAATTTTCGACCGATTTCTTCGATTGATCAACGACTGGGAAATTGGCAATTAAAGAAACTATTTACTTATAATTTTGTTGCTGTTTAATTTCAGCAGATTTCATTTTTGCTGACTATAGAATATTCATTAAAGGTTGTAGCAATAATGTTAGTTCACTTCTAAAACTTGAAAGGAAGGAAACACTATAATGCAAACCCCGTAGCATGACCTTATTTGATCAACAACTGTCTAAGTCATCTTATATACAGACACAGCGGAGTCTATAAGTAACGGAATGTTACCTAGAGTCGTAAGTGGGTCGGGTCAACGCGACCCACTTCGATCCCAACTTGAAACAGGCCCCAAACTCGACAAAAAATTTCTTTAACCTGAAACCAAAACCGAACCCGACACACTTCAACCCGAAACAGATCCGAACTCGAAATATTCAAACCCGAATCTGAGTGAAAGAAAATTAATACATATTTTACTACAGTTATGGAAAGTAGTCTACAATTATATCTCTAATACCAATTTTATCCTTTCGTATAAAAATGAACACATATACACTCTTTAATATTCAAATGTATAGTTTTCATTTATAAGATGTTCAGTACTTTAAAAAAAATAGTCAATCCGACCCCGACCCGAAAGAGTCAAAATCCATCCTGAAACCAACTCGAGCCAAAGCATTTAAAGTCCACTGGACCCAAATCCGATTTAGAACAACAACAGAAGAAATTAGCGTCAACCCAACCAGGTCTTATGGAAAAAATCCGTGTTTCTGATTGAAATGATATGACTCATTTATAAAAGATGGTGAACCTGCTAAGTCGAAAACTTGTCTAAGTTTACCAGATTATTTTTTTGTCTTACGGTTTCTTTTCATTCCTCTTGAAGTAGCTTTTACAGTATTTATAATTTTAGAAACCTATCAGATAGATAGCTTCTGTAAATCTAGGGAACAAAAGTAATGAAAATCTGTTCTTTAAATCTTCTATGTTATATGATGCTTAATGGAGCTGATAAAAGTGTATTTACTTTATACAGTTCTACCGAAAATGTATCCGATAATTTCTTCTTAACTTTTTAATAGATTATTTTAAAATTAAAAAAAAATTATGTCAAAAAATATTTTAGAATAATTTTCTAGGTATTCAAAGGATTTAGTTTCTTACAGTTGAAGTATCTCGTAACTATGACATCGACAACCTCTTTATCAACCGGAATGAAAAATTATAACAAATTTTGAATATGGTAATATTTTTCACTGCAGTCACCAAATCTTATGAAGTTTAGACACAGAAAAAAATATTGATCGACTGGCCCCTTCGAATCTGAAAAGAGTATTTATCTCAATCCATTGGATATTATTAAAACATACAATTTTCGGATAAAAATGACTTGGTTGTTGCCGAAAAAAAATTTCGGATTTATTTACTGAATATCAGCAGAAAACTATTTTATTTACTGTATTTTTGACAGGATAAGTCGGAATTTATTTTTAAAAGGTTAGTGTAAATATGCTATAAATATATCAAAGACATCTATAAAGATTGTCATCTCTATAATATCCTTAAATAAAATATTTACGTTCCGAACATTACACTACTTGGCAATTGCTAAGGAATAGAGACATTTTTTGAAACAAGTAATCACAGGCAGTGATTGGAGAAATGAAACTAAGTACATATGTAACAGAGGTAGAGTGTTATATTTAACATGCAAAATGGTACAGATCGCCCCACATAGGAAAGCGGGATTGATTGCAAAATAAATAAATAAATAAATGTCTCCTTTGAAAATTTTTAGAGTCGCAAAAAAAAAAGTTCTTTCCAGATGGAAGGATGAGAGATACCAGTCTCTCAGTAAGGAATATGCCTTCTTTCGACACCAGTGCACATTTTGCATTTGTTATTCAAGCTGTATACTAAACTATTGAAGAGTCCCTGTGGATATTGCCTCACTCCTCTCTCAAGGTGTTTTTCAGTTCTTTCACATTTCGGGGAGAATGATTTCTTTAAGAAACTCGTCTGCCAAGAGCATCTCAGGTATGCGCTATAGGATTTAAGTCTGAAGAGTAAGCAGGCCATTCCATACGTCCAATAATTTCACTTTCTAGTGTATCCGATACTTCAGCGGACTTGTATGGACGCACGTTGTCGTATATAAACAGAAAGTCTAGACCTGCAGCACCTCTAAAAAGACGATCATGATCCAGAATGATCTCTTCGCAGTACCTCTGTCATGTAACGGTACTTCGTTCATAGATGTGAAGCGATGTTCTGCCATTGTGCATAGTGCCTGCCCACACCGTCACGCCTTGGCCGTGTCGATCACGTTCTTAAATATTCTGTGGTGCGTGGCGTGTTCCCCTCTCTCTCCACACTAACTAGTGGCCAGAATCACTAGTCACAATGAGGCGGTATTCGTCGGGGAGGATTACTCTGTTCCACTGTTGCTGGCCCCAACCAATATGTTTCTTGCAGCAATGCAATCTTTCTTGACGATGCATATTGGGGCAAAATCCCAAAAAGCTGGCCAAAAGTTGAAAAATAAGTTGCTATTTAGGTAATTTTGACTATAGACATGTCTAGAACAATGTTTGGAGAGTCAGAATCAATATTTATAAAAAGGTTTTAGTTTTGCGTTGGCAACCTGTATCATTTCAAAAGTGACGCTTGGAGGATTATCATATAAGGCGAACAAAAAGAGCAAAACAATGTTTCCCCTAAACACGTGCTACATTATCCCATATCATCCGATTTTAATGCTTTAAAATGGGTTCATACGATAATAGTGTGTGATTTTTTTGCGCGTGTTGCAAAAATATATTAAGTACATAAAAATTAATAATATCATGATTATTTTTTATATATTTTTTAAAAATATATATTATTTTTTTGCTTTCAAACATTATAAAGTTTGAAAGTTCCACAGTGTTCCACAACGACATATAATGGAAATAATAGCCTGAACTATTATTTAATGAATAATGAAAAAAACGAGCTGCGAAAAACTGCCATTCTGAATTTCGTGCAGGATTTTGCATCCACAAGTTAAATTGTCACTTTTTAATTGATTCAAAACCTGTGATATTTATTAGGGTAATTCCGGGATTTATGCCGCACATTTTTTGAATTTGTGTATAAAGTCCCATGGTGGACATAAAAAAAAAATCATGCTGTGCTATTTAATGTTAAATATACAACGCGTGTACTGCGACAAAAAATCTCAAAACAAATTATTAATATTTTTTAACAGTTTTTTCTAAAACATCAGATTTCGGCGCGTCACCCGAACATTCAGGCTGAGACGCCGCACTTGTGCGGTAGTTATGCCGCGCTTGTAATAAGAACAGAATGAAATTATAAATAAAAATATTTAAAAAAAATATTCATATCTAGACTATAATTAATGATGTAATTACAAAATGAAACTAAATGAGTACAATGAAACGTATTAGTAGATTCAAATTAATAATTGTTGTCTACTTTCACTATTAAGAGTATCAACTTTTTTTTTTACATTAAATTTTAATTGTTATTTCAGCAACAATGTAACATCAATGTATTAGAAAGGGAAAAGAAAAAAAGTAAAATTGTGTTTCCATAATTTATTTGTTAACCCTTTCGGGACCGGTGGCTTTTTACACAAATTTTATTCGGTTGGTACCACTTTTTTTTAAAAGAAGTTACCTTTACTTAATTAATCATAAAAATGCTCTAATTAAACAAAGCAAATGTTACTTTTCTGTTTTACTGGTGCCAGAAACAAATTTTGTAAGCTCTTTCTGAAGGTGCTTATATGCACCTATGGTCCCGAATGGGTTAAGAGATCGACTTCAATCTACAGAAAAAGTGTCGAAAAAGTACAGTCTGTATGCAACTACGTTTAAACACATGATGCAACGAAGCCAATTACACTGCCTCTTTTTTGGAGTAGTTTTCTAAACATTCCTTGCAAAGAACGTCTGTGTTACGCGTAATCTAATTTTTTATTATTATCATCTTGACTTGCATCTTTCTTGCCCTTCTTACTTTTTATTTTCCCCTGCATCTTTCTTGCCCTTCTTACTTTTTATTTTCCCCTGCATCTTTCTTGCCCTTCTTACTTTTTATTTTCCCCCTTTTCTCCATTGGTTTTAGTAAACTTGATAACATGCCTAACATGGTTAGTCTGTGCAAAAAGAAAAGGAAAAGTTAATAACACTTAAATATCCCGTACAAAAGAAACTGCGGTATGTATACCGGAATAGCAGTGCAGCATGTGTCCCATTTTGCATGGTGCAGACGTCGGCCATCACAGTTACCTGCCATCGCTAAGAGGAATGGCTTAATCATACACAGAGTACTCTATACAAACCCTACACTTAGTTTTGACTTCGAAATCATGCATGCATTTAGTAATAAGTGTATAAAAAGTATTTAAACACAACGTGTATAAAAGTTTGGACAGTGAAATCATGCACTTACGTCAAAATAAGGATTGTACTTCTACAAGTAAACATCGAAATGGGATTCACACTATACACTGGTTAAAATAATCTCATTGCGCACCTATACTGTGCGTTTGACGATCATCTATCGATAATTATAAGAAACTAGCATATGGCCCCGTCAAAAATGACGGGAAAGTGTTATTGTAAGTTTACAACATTAAGTCAGACTCAATTAAACAGGTGATTGATATGCATGAAAAAAAAGAGCTTTTTCCAACAACCCTATGGCAAAATTCTCATTTTTTCTGCACATCTTTGATGAAATTCGTGTTTTTTTCGCAGCCTTTTGACGAAATGAGTGTTTTTATCGGGATTTGTTGAAAAATTTGCTTTTTTTCTGCGCCCTTTTGACGAATTACACCTCTCGCGTTTCTTTGACAAAATTCAGGGAAGAGTGCCACTTGGCAAAAAAAAATTGTTCAAAATCTTGCCAAAAATCTTTTCAAGATGGCAGAAAAACATCATTTTTAAATCTTTGTTATTTATAAATCAATGATTTTGCCCAAAAAATAGAAAATGATGTAAAAACATGGATTTATAAATAACAAAGATTTAAAACCGAAGTTTTTCCGCCATCTTGAAAAATTTGTTACGAATGCCGGTAAAATCTTGCTCACAACTACCAAAAAACTTACTAATATAAAATAAAAAGATAAATATAAATAAATACCAATAAATGAGACGGCGATTCAGAAAAAAGAGGAGTTTCATACAGAAAAAAATATATAAAAAAACTAAAAATACTTACACAAAAAACAAACAATCAGTTAAAATTTACAAACAAAAAAAAAAATCAATAATTTAATGTTTATGGTGAAATTCTCGTTTTTTCTGCACATCTCTGATGAAATTCATGTTTTTTTCAAAGCCTTTTAAAAAAATGACTGTTTTTACCACAATCCTTTCACGAAATGAGTGTTTTTATTGGGATTTGTTGCAAAATTCACGTTTTTCCTGCGCCTTTTTGATGAATTACACCTCTCACGTTTCTTTGACGAAATTCAGGGAAGAGTTTCGCATCCTGTGCCGCTTGGCGAAAAAAATTGTGCCAAAAATCTTTTCAAGGTGACGGAAAAACTCAATTTTTAAATCTTTATGTTATTTATAAATCAATGATTTGCACAAAAAAATAGAAAATGATGTAAAAACATGGATTTATAAGTAACATAAAGATTTAAAAACGAAGTTTTACTGCCATCTTGAAAAATTTGTTACGAATGCAGGTAAAATCTCGCTCACAACTGCCAAAAAATTTATGAAACATAAAATAAAAGTAAAAGGATAAATATAAAGAAATACCAATAAATGAGATGGCGATTCATAAAAAAAAGGGGGAGTTTCATACAAAAAAAATTTCAAATATTTACATAAAAAACAAACAATCAGTTAAAATTTAAAAAAAAATCAATAATTTAATGTTTAGAAAAAGGGATCCTAGTCAGGGTCTGAAACATCGTCAAGGTATGGTACTTCTCTTCTAACTGAATTAAATTTAAATTTTGATGGATGTTTGGTAATACACCCTCGATGTTTTCAGACTCTGAATTTTTTCGGCAGCCGTTGGCTGAATCGTCTGTCTCTAAAACGGTAAACAATGTAAAAATCGATATATTCACCAATAAAGGGTGCATTTTAAACAGCTAATGCAAAAATCCTAATTAAAAAAAAAGAAATAAACAGCAGAGCAAGCGAGACTTACCTTACAATCAAAATACGTTGACAGAAGCACAGGTGCATCCGAATGTATGCAGCAAATTAGTTACGTAACAGAAAATTTAGCTGACTAACGGTTCACCTGATACTGATGAACCAATAAGCTTCAAGATCCCCCGATTTGAAAATTTACATTTTTTTTTAGGTTCTTATGTTGAAACTTACACTTTTGCAACCTTTCGATGAAAATCTCGTTTTCTCTGTGATCCTCTAAACAAAACATATTTTTTCTGTGATTATTTGACGAAATTCACGTTTTTCGCGATACTTTGATCAAATAATGCATTTTTTCTGCAGTCATCTGATGAAATTCATGTTTTTTCCACGATTATTTGGCGACATTCACATATTCCATGATCCTTAGACGAAACATGCATACTAAAGGACCATTTGGGAAAAATTGTGCTTTTTTCTGCGATCCTTTGATGGAATTCATATTCGTTTGATGACACCACCCTTTTTCTACGATATTTTGATGATTTTTGCAATCCTTCGGGGATAGCAGACAGATGATAGTTGCAAGCTCCTGGCTATATGCTTTTTTCATCCTGTTTGTTTCTATACATGGACTAAATGCACAGGTCATGGGAAAGGATTAGAAATAAACTCAAATTGCAGTTGCTTGTACTCGCATTTTTATTTTGTCAAATTCTGCTACCCCCCCCCCCCCCTTCTCGTCCTAAAAATGTCAACAAATTTTAATACTGATTTGCATCAATCCCAGGGATGATAAATTGTGCCGAAAAAATGGAATTCCCTGTTTTCGCTGGAAAGTGGCATGTCTGTAAATGCTTTTAAAAATATATGCATAGTTGAAAAAAAAAAAAAAAGCTGTTGCATTTTTCAAACAGCAAAAAATAATTCACAGAAATATATTAAATTCAGCTTAAAAAATGCAGCATAGGTGAAATAAGAAACTTAAAAATAAAACAAAAAACATATGGCATTTCTTTAAAAAATCAGATGTTTATTTTTTAATTTTAGATGAAACTTTAAAATTTGATTCATATATTTGGCCAAAACTAAAACACCATTATGTGCATCATTGAAAGTAATACACATACAAAAAGCTATGTTTTTTAACGGTACAAAAATTTAGTAAAATTTAAAAAAAAAATGTAATTTTGATTTTTAAATCTTTATTATAATGAAACGTTCCTGTGAGTGATAAACACTTTATGAACATGAACTTAAAATATGCATAGTTTAGATAAAAAATAAACAAAAAATTGTGCGTATGGGTGTTTAATTCTGTTCGGTGTAAACTCAGCTGAGTTTATCAGGCAAACTGAGAAATCCGTTGATTTCCGCGATCGCGCAATTCTTTTCCTGGTCAATTGGCGCCTTCTTTCCGAAAGTCCATAATAAAAATTAAAAAAACTTTTAAAACATTTAAAAATAACTATTGACAGATGAAAGCGAGTAGTGGCGAAAAATCAGCACGTTTATCCCTCTGTTGTTTTTCCTAAAGAAACAGCGTTTCACTGTTGCCACTACAGAAGAGTGAAATACTTGAATCATTGATATGAATCAATATTCATATGAATGATTCATATGAATAATGATGAATAATCATTAAATAATGTTTTTAAAAATATTTATTCAATAAATTACGTAATATTTCATATGTATGTCGTAAACTGGCTGCTTGTAAATGTAAACAGTCGTAAATAAAATTGCTGCTTATAAATGTAAACGCATTGAAAAACGCATTTCAAACAAGTTGGAAATTGCTCGTCAAACGTGGCAAATGAGGTGCGTTCGTACTATAACTAGTTTTATAATTATTTTTTGCACCCCATATTGTACTGAATGTATATTTTTTTGCGCTTCATAAGTGCATAGTCTGTAACATCATTAAAATGCACTTACAATATTTTTTTCCCCATTCCCCGTAATGTAACGTAAAACTTTTGACTGTCCCTGTAATTAAACTATACATTCGATTTTCATAAAATTTGAAATGGCTCGACAAAATTTTGAAGCAATTATATATTAAAAATTTCAGACCATTCGGAAGGTTGTAAAATCATTAAAATGCATTTGCTATATTTTTTTCCCATTGGCCGTAATGTAACGGAAAACTTTTGGGTGTCCCTGTAATTAAACTATATATCCGATTTTCATAAAATTGGAAATGGCTCAACAAAATTTTGCAGCAATTATATATTAAAAATTTCAGACCATTCGGAAGGTTGTAAAATCATTAAAATGCATTTTCTATAATTTTTTCCCATTGGCCGTAATGTAACGGAAAACTTTTGGGTGTCCCTGTAATTAAACTATACATCCGATTTTCATAAAATTGGAAATAACTCGACAAAATTTTGAAGCAATTATATATTAAAAATTTCAGACCATTTCGGAAGTCTGTAACATCATTAAAATTCACTTGCAATAATTTTTCCCATTGGCCGTAATGTAAAGAAAAACTTTTGACTGTCCCTGTAATTAAACTATACATCCGATTTTCATAAGATTGGAAATGGCTCGAGAAAATTTTGCAGCAATTATATATTAAAAATTTCAGACCATTCGGAAGGTTGTAAAATCATTAAAATGCATTTGCTATAATTTTTTCCCATTGGCCGTAATGTAACGGGAAACTTTTGGGTGTCCCTGTAATTAAACTATACATCCGATTTTCATAAAATTGGAAATGGCTCGACAAAATTTTGCAGCAATTATATATTAAAAATTTCAGACCATTCGGAAGTCTGTAACATCATTAAAATTCACTTGCAATAATTTTTCCCATTGGCCGTAATGTAAAAAAAAAAACTTTTGACTGTCCCTGTAATTAAACTATACATCCGATTTTCATAAGATTGGAAATGGCTCGACAAAATTTTGCAGCAATTATATATTAAAAATTTCAGATCATTCGGTCGGGTAGTTTTTGCTCTGTTATATGCGGACGGACAGACGGACAGACGGACGGACAGACGGACAGACAGACGGACTGAACGACGACTATAGGTGCTACGTATTTATATAATTACGAACGCACCTAAAAATGAAAAACGCATTTCAAAAAACTTAAAGGCTTTAATATGCTTTAAAAAATATATTTAAAGCAGAATCAGATGTTAGCCGTATTTTTTTTTTTTTTGATGAATCGTCAAAGAGTCATTCATTTGTTTCTTAATTTGCTGGAATTTGAATCTGAATGGCAACAGTATCGTTTGTTTAGATTTGATTTCTAATAGCTTAATTTTAATTTAGAACTTAATACATTATAAATGGATATGATACACATGTTTTATATGAAAATATGCTGAACAGACTTGATTTTAAGTAGAAAAAATTATCATTTAGCTGTCATATGTTAAGATATGTTTTTCATTAAGCCTAACATGGCGTTTAGCTACGGTCGTTTCGCAGACCAGAGTGGTTCGCACCGGCATCGTTCCGTCGGTCACGTGCACTCAGCTTTTATTATAAGTAGATGAATGATTCATATGAATAATGATTAATAATCATTAAATAATGTTTTTAAAAATATTTATTCAATAAATTACGTAATATTTCATATGTATGTCGTAAACTGACTGCTTGTAAATGTAAACAGTCGTAAATAAAATTGCTGCTTATAAATGTAAACGCATTGAAAAACGCATTTCAAAAAAGGAAAAACGCATTTCAAAAAACTTAAAGGCTTTAATATGCTTTAAAAAATATATTTAAAGCAGAATCAGATGTTAGCCGTATTTTGTTTTGATGAATCGTCAAAGAGTCATTCATTTGTTTCTTAATTTGCTGGAATTTGAATCTGAATGGCAACAGTATCGTTTGTTTAGATTTGATTTCTAATAGCTTAATTTTAATTTAGAACTTAATACATTATAAATGGATATGATACACATGTTTTATATGAAAATATGCTGAACAGACATGATTTTAAGTAGAAAAAAATTATCATTTAGCTGTCATATGTTAAGATATGTTTTTCATTAAGCCTAACATGGCGTTTAGCTACGGTCGTTTCGCAGACCAGAGTGGTTCGCACCGGCATCGTTCCGTCGGTCACGTGCACTCAGCTTTTATTATAAGTAGATACAAGGGGTGCGGCATCTATCCCGTATGCGGCCCGGAGTTACCTACTTTTCACAGTAATTTAGCTGGCAAACATTTTTGAAATTTTTAGATTATTCAGTTTTATGATAGATTATTATGTTATGTATTATATCACAAATAAGTATTATAATCATAAGCATAAATGAAATTGTTAAAAGATTAGTAAAAAAAAAAATGAAGATAATTCTCTGCCATCGGTACGATAGAAATAAATTTTCTTATCTTTATAGCTAATAATTTTGTTTATTCTATTATTATTAGAAGAATTATCTTGTCAATAGCAATCTTTGCTAGATCATACTGCTGAACCTATTTTATTAATGCAGACGTAAATTATTAAGAATCTGACTTCCAAGAATATTAGCAATCTGAATTTGATTTGCAAGTGGGGTTGTAAGAGTACATCTGGTCAAAGTATTTTTAAACAAAAATTTAGCGATGATGATGGTAGAAATCAGGTTCAAATAGCTTTTTCACTTCTCTAGTGACACTAGAACTCGTAAGTGTTGCGAATAATTCATAAATCGTTATCTGGAAAAATTCGAGACCTTCATCTCCTCGGTTTTTTAGGCCCATCAGAATCCATTTTTTGCACGAAAATACAGAAGCTACTGTTAGTGAAATTAATTATATTTCAGATCAGTAGAGTAAACTTATTCTTTTTAAAACAATCATTGATAGAAAATAAGTAGGCCTTAATTACAAACTAGCTTTAGCGATGATCGATTGTAAAATTTTTAATGCCATTATTAGTAATTTGTCAACTCAACGTTCGTACGTATGTCAGGCAACTTCAAAACAGTTTAATAACCTTGATGCCATTTTGAAACTAAAAGTGAATGTAGATTATTTACAATTCGGGATATGGGGCACTTTCACAATCTTTTGACTTTTGGGGAAAAAAATCTGACAAAATGAAACTTGCTAAAATAACATTTTAATCTGATAGACGAATGCTTTAATAATTCAAAATAAAGAAAAAATGGTCAGCAGCGAAATTTTTTTTATTTAACTGAGGTTTAAGTTAAACTTGCGAGTTTAATTTTCCTTACTATTTTACCCCTATAACTTTTTATTTTCTTCTAAATTTTTACTTATAATGAATTTGCATAGTACTCACAGGACATTCAAATAAGAAATAATAACAATATAGTACTCTTAATACAGAATTTTCGTATAACATTGTCTTAAAGGGGTGTTAAAAAAGGGACGGTAAGGTAAAAAAAGGGGATGGTATTGGAAAAAAGGGACGAAACGGTAAAAAAAGGGACGGTAAGGATGGAACGGTAAGGAAAATTTCCACCTATTTTTAGGAAAATTATGTTAAGACTAAGTTATAGCCACAATGTTCATTGATTTTCAGAAACAGTTGTTAACATTGGATTAAATTAATTTTTTTTAAATTTACCTCGAAAAGTGCAGGAATAAACCTTGGGGACGGTAAGACTACCAATAAAGCCACGATGCTTGAAATTGATATTTAAATGCTGATTTAAATTCTACAGTAAATTTCCTGCCAAAGAATTTTAGACATTATTTCTGTAGCATACTTCTGCACGAGAAAAAACTTGAAAAAAATTCTGTGGCTGCATCTGAAGTGATTTTCTGTATAATTTTAGAAGAAGGATGGTAAAAAATCTAAAACCTAGGGACAGAGTTAAAAAAATAATAACAACCCTAAAAATGTGTGCAGGCTAATTTTTAGCTACTTTTTTATATAAAACAACAGTTCCAGTTTCATAAGAAAATTACATCGAATTATTGTTATTGAAACACTTTTATCCAGACAGCTCCAAACTTAAAAATCAGCATCAGGGACACGGGACAGTATAGGACTTTTCCAGGTGTTTGGACTTCCCAACGTCGTCCAAAACTTATTTATCTCGTTAATATTGTTGTGCAATCATGCAATGAGATGTTCCCAAGTATATGAAATAAAAATCACACAAAAAAGGTGCATTAAAATAAAAATTATTATTCAGGGACATGAAAGTCAAAAGGTTATGAGATTGCCCCATATCCAACTTATATGCCTGTATAAGATCTTTTGAGTGTAGCTTGCATTTAGAATACAAACGGGATATAAAGGAATGGCAAGCGAGCACTCGCAAATGATGACAACACAGCTCATCGATTCTTTGAAAACGCAACTATTCCTGCTTATAACAAGCGTAGACGGAGATTTCATTAACACATTCACGCCGGCGTGGTGGGTCACAGTCGACTGTCTCAGAGTTTTCAAGTCTCCGGCTTTTTGCTCACCACTATTATTTTAGAGAAAATATTGTTCCTTTAAATCGCCCAATTGTTCTAATTAAATAAAATAACATTTTCTGTATTAAAATACTGGTACCCAAACAGCCAAAGACTTAGCAGCTCTGAGACAGTCGAGTGTGACCCACCGCGCCGGTTTGAACGTGTTAAACGATTCCACGTCATATTACGAATAATTTCTTAACATTCATTTGATCAATTTCGTGGATTATTGCTCACCAAAAGTTTTTAAATTCGTTGAATTGTTTTCCTAGTTCTATATGCCAATTTCAGTGCTCAAACTACTTATTTATGGCAAAGAAATAATAGCTTCCTCATTATTGTCTGTTGGACAAATATCGGAAGACGCTCAAGAATCGTACAACAAATTGATCAAAAGGTATCGAAAAGATTTCTCCCTAAAATGCAGCAGGGCGTAAACAATGGAAGTTTTTTTTTACGGCTTTTAATGTTATCAGATCCCTTCATTTCAAGCTTATGTAAATTACCATAGAGAAAATTAGTATCCTTCCCCCTAGAGACACAGAAACGTCTGTAAAATATTTTGACACCTTCCCTTCTGTTGAATCTACTTAGTATGCTATAGATGATACATAAGACGAATTTTAGAATATCCTTTTGTTTTATTTTGATAATATAAATATTAAACCTCGTAGTATTTTACTTTCCATTATTGTATTTAATTGTATTTTATAAATTAAAATTCATCGTTTAATTTTGATTAAAAATATCTTAATTCCTTGAAACTACCATGTAACGTTTAGCCTCGAAACGCCACATTTCATTTAAATCTAATTGTTTTTATTTTTAATCCGCCAATGTTTAAAATATAAATTTAAAATTTTTTGAAACATACTTAGCATCCTCAAAAGCACCTGTATACGAAATTTCACGGAAATTGAATAACTTTCAAAACTTTCTAATTCTAAGTCCGCAAATTGGACGCATTTTTTTTTCTTTTTTTTTAAAGGTAGATTTCATATGAAATACTACCTATTGCATTCTCCCCTATGTTGGAATTTCTGAAAAATGTTTGCAGATCTACACCGATCATGACCCCTAGAACCCAAAATCACCCTCAGTAAAAAACTTTATTATATCTATATCTATATCTATATCACTTTCTTCTGGACACGATAACGTCCACAATTCTGCACAAATCTCTTCCAAACTGATACATAAAATCAAAGGGCATAAAATCTCGGTCAAGTTCGTTAATGGGCAAAATCGGACCAAGGGGATGGAAATAGGGAGGGGTTTGTGAAAACTGAAAAAACCCCATAACTTCTTAATTTTTGTACATATCAAACCAGTTTAAAGTTTTTATTACTTCTAAAAATCGGGCTAAAAATTTATGTATCACAGATTTTTGATAAAATTAAAAATGGGCTCAAGGGGCGCAAAAAATATGGTTTTTGGGAGAAAAAAATTCATAACTTCGTCAATTCTCAAGACATCAAATCCAATTAATTTTATTATAAATCTCCCTAATATTATCTACAATTTTTCAAGTTTCACATGTTTCTGATACGACCAATTCTTACCCCCAAAAAATTAAAAACGAAAACAAAAAGAGGGGGTGGACGGGTTGAAGAAGAAAAAAAATCCATAACTCCGTCATTTCACAAGATATAAAATCCCCAAGAATTTATCATACATCTTCTTAATATTGTCTACAACATTTATATAGACAAGTTTTTGATAGGACCAATTCTTACAGCAAAAACTAATTAAAAATACATAGCGGTTGAAGAAAAAAACCATCTTAATAAGGGTGTATTCAAATCCAAACTGCTTATTTTCTTACTCATTTTTAAATTCATTTTTGCTCTCAAACGCATCCAATTGGTAGATTCTCTTATTCAGAAACTATATAATGTACCGTAAGGATCGATTTTTTGATAGAGGCAGAATATATTTTAAAAAATGATGTCAAATTGGGCATTTTGAACAGAATTCCTCGAAGCGATTGTGTTAGAAACGAAAAATATTGTCCTACTGAGAAAATAATTGTTTATAAATCAAGTTTTAATTAAGTGAACTAAAGTAAAAATACAGGTCGCTTATAAATCTCTTCACAAATCACGTCAGCAAGTTTCATATTTTTTCTATTAAAAATGTATCTGAAAATGTGGCAGAAAATTTCGAGTTGCTGAGCATGGAAAAGTATTTTAGGTAGCTTTCATTACAAAAAGCTACCTATTGCAGCCGTTCGTTAGAAAACGATTCCGAAAAAATTTGGTGTATTTTCATCGAACATGACCCCTAGACCCCGAAACCACCCTCCATTCAAAACTGATATATATATACCGGGTGTCCCAAAAAGGACTGACTGATTTTAAAATTCAATAACTTGCAAACGGTGACAGATATTTAAAAAATTCTTGCAGGAGGGTTATGCATAAGGTCAAAAGTTTTATTACAGTGATTTTCAATTTTAGTTCGATTTACAAACAATAGATGGCGCTGTAAGCAATAATCGCTAAATACAGGCTCGATTTTTGGTCATTTATCTTGTTCCATGCAGAAAAAGGAGATGGAAATGTATTATCCGGGCCACGAAGTACCAAAAATCGAGCCAGAATTTAGCGACTATTGCTTACAGCGCCATCTATTGTTTGTAAATCGAACTAAAATTGAAAATCACTGTAATAAAACTTTTGACCTTATGTAAAAACCTCCTGCAAGAATTTTTTAAATATCTGTCACCGTTTGCAAGTTATTGAATTTTAAAATCAGTCAGTCCTTTTTGGGACACCCGGTATGTTGCATTCTAGCAACATTGGATTGGCTTTATCGTTGAAAATGCCATACTGGCTGTCACGATTGTAGTTGTGGATCACATTCAGCGATAATGGCGTAAAAGAAATGGTCAGAACAGATACTTCGAATCTGTTATGTTAGTAGAACGAATTGCTGAAATGCAGTTGTCGAGTGAAAACAATGGAATGCATCGTTCCGTGAAGTTTCCCCAGAAGAAATTGAAACAACTCATAATATCAGTTAAGCCCTTTATTAGAATATCTTGCAAAAAGTGCAGTTTCCACCAAGATAATTAGCCATCGCTCCGTAGTAGTAATTAGGTTTAAACAAAGTTCCAGATAATCGAATAACAGGACGGTGACCAGGGGATGGATGAAAACTGGAAATACAACTTAAATTTGCTGAAACACAGCGAGTATCAACTTTTTGTTCCTCACGTGTAAGGTTGCAAATATGACATAGGTCGCGCTCTCAATCAATGAATAATTAAGAATGTCACGTCATATAAAGAGTGCGAACAGAGCTAGCGGATGAATTTGAAGAAAAAAAGGATAACATCAGAAATGCGCGGGAAAGTAAAAATGGAAGCAAAAAGAATAATCTCGAAAAAAAAAGCGCGGGAATTGAACATTTAATTTAAAAATACTAAAAGCGTAATATTAAAGCGATTAAGACAAGTGAGACATTAAATTAAAGGGAATTTAACAGAGTTAACGATAGAGATCATTTAAGGATAAGGATTTAGTGAAAATAAAGTAGTAATTTAGAATAAGATAAGGAAATCGCGGAATTAGATCTAATAATGTAACATATATATTTATATATATTCATGTATATATATACATATATATATATATCTGATCTTTGTCATACTGTAATTCTCGTATTTATGAACCGATTTGGATAAAATTTCGTGTGTACATAGTACATACTAATGTCTCGACCGAGTTCGTTGGCCAGCCTCATCCGCCATCTTGTTTCAAAATGGCGGCCATTTAAAAAATTAAAACAAAATTTAAATTTAAAATGAGGCACAAAAAATTAGACATTGAAAAAGATTTTATTCTTATGTGTTTGGGCTTGATAGAAAGATTCCGGAGCATTTTTCGTTTCGTCTATATCTTAAAAAAATGACTGAGTTATAGCACTTTGAATTTCTAGCATGGCTGATATTTTGAAACAATCTGATTTTTGTCACGCGATAATACACGTATTTATGAACCGATTTGGATGTGACAAAGAATGTGCATAGTGCATAGCAATGTCTCGACCGAGTTCGTTGGCCAGCCTCATCCACTATCTTGTTTCAAAATGGCGGCCATTTAAAAATTTAAAAAAAATTAAATTTAAAAGTTAGGTACAAAGTAACAATAAATTGAAAAAGATTTTTTCCTTATGTGTTTGAGCTTGATACAAAGATTCCGGAGCATTTTAGGTAGCTTTCATTACAAAAAGCTACCTATTGCAGCCGTTCGGAGGAAAACGATTCTGAAAAATTTTGGTGTATTTTCACCGATCATGACCCATCGACCCCGAAACCACCCTCCGTTCAAAATTGAAATATATATATATATATATATATATATACCCATATATATATACATATATATAATAAATTTGAAATCATAAATATATGAAGAAATTGATAAAGTTCTAAAGATGATTTAGAAATGAACATATGAAACCAGTATGTAAAATAAGAAACTATGAATGGCTCACAGAATCATCAGAGGAGCTTGTGAGTATATCTGATATTTGTCATACTGTAACTCTCGAATTTATGAACCGATTTGGATAAAATTTTGTGTGTACATACTACTTACCAATGTCTCGACCGAGTTCGTTGGCCAGCTTCATCTGCTATCTTGTTTCAAAATGGCGGCCACTTAAAAAATTTAAAATTTAAAATGAGGCACAAAAAAAATTAGACATTGAAAAAGATTTTTTTCTTATGTGTTTGGGCTTGATACAAAGATTCTTTAGCATTTTTCGTTTCGTCTATATCTTAAAAAATGGCTGAGTTATAGCACTTTGAATTTCTAGCATGGCTGACATTTTGAAACGATCTGATTTTTGTCACGCGATAATACACGTATTTATGAACCTATTTGGATGTGACAAGGAATGTGCATAGTACATAGCAATGTCTCGACCGAGTTCATAGGCCAGACTCAACCGCCATCTTGTTTCAAAATGGCGGCCATTTAAAAAATAAAAAAATTAAATTTAAAATGAAGCACAAAAAAATTAGACATTGGAAAAGATTTTTTTTCTTTTATGTTTGGGCTTGATACAAAGATTCTGGGGCATTTTTTGTTTCGTCTATAACTTAAAAAATGATTGAGTTATAGCACTTTGAATTTCTAGCATGGCTGATATTTTGAAACGATCTGATTTTTGTCACGCGATAATACACGTATTTATGAACCGATTTGGATGTGACAAGGAATGTGCATAGTACATAGCAATGTCTCGACCGAGTTCATTGGCTATCCTCATCCGCCATCTTGTTTCAAAATGGCGGCCATTTAAAAAAAATTAAATTTAAAATGAGGCACAAAAAAATTAGACATTGAAAAGTATTTTTTTCTAAAAGTGTTTGGGTTTGATACAAAGATTCTGGAGCATTTTTAGTTTCGTCTATATCTTAAAAAATGGCTGAGTTATAGCACTTTGAATTTCTAGCATGGCTGACATTTTGAAATGATCTGATTTTTGTCACACGATAATACACGTATTTATGAACCGATTTGGATGTGACAAGGCATGTGCATAGTACATAGCAATGTCTCGACCGAGTTCGTTGGCCAGCTTCATATGCCATCTTGTTTCAAAATGTCGGCCATTTAAAATTAAAAAAAAAATTTAAATTTAAAATGAAGTACAAAAAAATTATAAATCGAAAAAGATTTTTTTCTTATGTGTTTGAGCTCGATACGAAGATTCCGGAGCATTTTTTGTTTCGTCTATAGCTTAAAAAACGGTTGAGTTATAGCACTTTAAAATTCTAGTGTGGCTGACATTTTGAAACGATCTGATTTTTATCACGTGATAACACGCGTATTTATGAACGGATTTGGATATAACTTGATGTGTACATAGTACATACCAATGTCTCGACCGAGTACGTTGGTCAATATCATCCGCTATCTTGTTTAAAAATGGTGGCCATTAATTGTTTTTCTATTTTAATTTAAAATGAGGTACAAAAAAATTAGAAATTGAAAAAGATTTTTTTCTTATGTATTTGACCTTGATACAAAGATTCTGGAGCATTTTTAGTTTCGTCTATATCTTAAAAAATGGCTGAGTTATAGCAGTTTGAATTTCTAGCATGGCTGACATTTTGAAACGATCTGATTTTTGTCACGCGATAACACGCGTATTTATGAACCGAATAGGATGTGACAAGGCATGTGCATAGTACATAGCAATCTCCCGGCCAAGTTCGCTTGCTAACTTCATCCGCCATCTTGTTTCAAAATGGCGGCCATTTAAAAATTAAAAAAAAATAATTTAAAATGAGGTACAAAAAAATTAGAAATTGAAAAAGATTTTTTTCTTATGTGTTTCAGCTTGTTACAAAGATTCCGTATCATTTTTTGTTTTGCCTTCATCTAAAAAAAAGGCTGAGATATAGCAGTTTGAATTTCGAATGGGTGTGACATTTTGAAAAATCTGATTTTTTACCTGCAACAGCACTCGTATACATCAACCGATTTAGATATGAGTAATCATGTGCACAGGAATTACTAAAGGCTCGAGCAAGTTCATTGGTGAGCTTTGTTGCACCCATTATGTTGTTTTAAAATGGCGGGCTATCACCGATAATTCGGGATAATATAATTATTAATATAATTCGGTATATCACCGAATTTGGCGACAAAATATAAATCACTTTAATAAAATCAGCTTTGATAACGCTGACTAATTTGGCGAAATTCTCATTCATATTCAATATTGACAAAAATTAGTATTTAATTTTCTATAATCAGATTCCACTAATTTGAGCTCCGTATGTTTGAATACTATAAGCTGGCTTTTAAAAAATAAGGTATATGAAAGCGACCTCTTCCTCCCGGCACTGGCCGGAAGGACTTTTTTTGAATACCGCCTTAACATGATTCTAATAAAACCAGCTATTATAAAAAAATGAAATAAAAACTTGTTAAAAGCGGCCAGATAAATTTGTTAAAGTGGGTTTATCTTTAATCATGATTTAGTTTTTGTTGGGGAAATTAGTATACTTAACTTCGAAATCTACCTACGCCTGTAGGCCGAGCCGGAAGGGATTTTTTTTTTTTTTACTTAGAATCTCAATCAGCATCATGAAAAACCTCTGTGTACGAAGTTTCATGGAATTTAAATAACGTTTTCATATTTTGGCCAGCTTTTCGGGATTTTGCCCCATTGTGCGATGAAGTGGTTCAAGTATGTCGCATTGAACGGGCTTCCGTGAGTACAAACCAATCTTATTTAATTGCAAATAAATGGTTCTGGCAGATACACGTGTACCGGTAGCGGTTGCAAGGTCTGCAGCTATTTGACTAGTAGTCAGATTTCTGTTTCTTTTATCCCTCTAGGGATACATATCGATGCTCTTGAGATGTTGTGTTATTTCCACGATCACTGGCATGCTTTTGAATAGCATTTCTTCCTTCAATCGTAATATGACACTGCCTTTTTGAATCTCGATATGACACTTTTTGACGCTCCCATTACTGTGGCCACAGTAGTCACACTTTGACCTGTTTAGAGTCCTCCAACTGCTCGTTCACGATCGTTAGCACTAAAATGATGTCTGGCAGATATTTTGCACTTAATTATTGAAGTACCACACGAAATTTCACAGAAATAAGTCCAACAACTTACGGCGATATTTTAGTCAAACACCTAACTACATGAATTTTCGGGCGAATAAAGAGATTACGTGCGTAACAGGTCCTGTCTTACTATGCCGTCTACATTTAATTTTATTATGGTTGGTTGGGTATTGAGAACACTACATTGAAGAAAATCAGGTGTTTCTTAACAATTCTCAAGCAGTATATTATATTAGTTAACCCTTAACTGTCGCCACGAAATGTTTGTGCGCAACTCTCAACATGGTGCTATTTCGTCTTCAGTTAGTAATTATAATTTATAAAAGTCATCGAAAAATTGTGGCATTTTGAAGCAATTGTAGTAATTCAGTTTAGTTTTAATTAATGGAAAATTGACATTACTTTTTCGATGTTTAACCCTGACTGAGCAAAAGGGCAAAATTGTTATGTTGTTTTCTCTGTCATTTTTTTAAATGCCAAAAAAAGATAGTTTTTACAACATGGTATAAAAAATTAATTACCTACATAAATGTAACCCTTACATAATTACAACCCCACTAATTCATAACTAAGTTTTTTAAAACTGCATTATATCTGTAGAATTATATAAATTCAAATATTTTTTCATTGCGGTGAAACCTACAGTTTAGTGAACAGATATATCAGTTCACGGCTGTGAGAAGGTTGAGGTATTTTGATGTTCTATGTTTAAGCCCTCTGATTATAGCATCTAGAAAATATAGTGTGGCATTCAGCTATTCAAAAAGTGAAAAAAAATGAGCCCCATAAATATCAAACAACGCTGGACGATAAATGTCGATAGCAATGACGCCTACGTCAATCCTTATACGATTCTTATCCAATGTTTACGTTGAAAAGTGCTAGCAGATGTCGCTGCCATCGACATTTATTGTTCAGCATCGCTCGATATTTATCAGATTAAAAATTTTAGCACTTTTTAACCCTTTCAGGGGCAGAAAAATTCTATTCGTAAATTGATGAAATAATTGACTGACACTAGAATTCACAAATGCATTTTTCAGAAAATAAAACCTGCTTTTCTACGCTTTCATTCTAAAAGCAAACTTTTATAATGAAGTTTAATTCATGGTGCCGTTTGTCAGTTTTGGAATTAAAATTACGCGGTCAAGCCGTGTGACCACCGTCCTTGAAAGGCATAAAGCATTACTGGAATAGACGGTTGCCACACTGTATATTACAGACGCTACAGTCTTGCTTTGCAAACCTGCAAAGTTGCAGCAAGCTCAGCATGACAAGATTGAAAGATCATAACAAGACTTCAGCAAGACAACGCAAACGCCAAAGTCACCATACTTCGACCTTATAGCTAACTTGTCGTGAAAGTTAAATTCTTGCCGTGTCAAATTTATTGAAATTAACGGCAAACAAGTAGAAAATTTAGTTCTGTCATGACTAAAGCACTGCAAATTCTTTGCAAGCCAGTAGAAAATTTAGCTTTGTCTTGTCAAAAATACTGCAAACTTATAGCAAAATCGTAACCTTGTCATGTCACGCTATCTGTTTACAACTATTACACTATAGTGTGACAGACCTGAAGGGGTTAAACTTTGATATAAGTTTAAACTCTTCAGCTCTATTGATGCACACGCACTATCAGAATTCACGCGTTGTTTTTATCACCATCACCATTAAGAAATAAAGGTAATATTTGGTACTCTTGTGTCTTTTGGTAAATGATAAGTATAGCGTTTAAAAAAACGGTGCCAACCGAATAAAATTCGTGTAAGGGATGCAGTCCCGGAAGGGTTAAAAATCATAGTACTCGAATGGGGTTAATGGCAAAATTAAACAAATAAATATGAATTAAAACGTAAAGTCACCTGGTGACTCGTCACAAAGCAGCAGTCACATTGACTTCTCAGTGAAGTCACATATAGGGATCATTTGAGACTCATAATGAGATGTATGGAATTTCCTATTTTTTTGCTTCACCGTAGTGACTGTGACACTTGTGACCATGTGTGACATGAATGAGATGTTATATGGGTTAGCTGTGTTTGTAGAGATAGTAATTACTCGAATTATATTATTTCCTTTTGAGTGTTCGCGTATTTGAAAATTAGCATTTTGTGACTTTTCCTTAATTTTTGATAACCAGTGTATAAAACTAAGATAAATAAATTTCAGATATATTATACAAAAAAGAAAAATTAAAAATATTGTCACGCGAGTGAAAAACTTGTAAAGAATGCCTCTGTTGGCTTACCATTAACTTGCGAATATTATCATGTGACTGGCATGGGCAGTTACCGGACGCAAGCTATTTATACATGATTTTATTTTTATATCCTACGCACCACTATATTAAAAAAATAAAGTTTGTACTATTTTTCTCTTGCACACGTAGGCTTACTTTTTACCATCCGTCTAAACTAGTGCTTAACTTTATCTATCTTTCTTTATTAAATCTTAGACCAAATTCATTTTTCTCGACCTCCTTTTTCATTAAACTTTACTGACTGCCCCTCAAATTCATTCAGTTGCTAGACCTTGAGAGGGCGGGGCTTACGGGTCTCGTCCAATTAAATTTCTCTTGCCTTTAGCTGTTTTACTTCAAACGCAGATTTTTCTCTGTATTTCAACTTTTATCCCTGTATGTGCTTATGTTAGAAAAATCCAATAATATTGAGAAAAATTCATGTAAAAATTTAAATTTTCAATATAAATTTAAAATGGCTAAAGACGTAAACATAACTTAGTAAATTAACATAACTTTTTAATTTGTAAGTATTTTTATATGAAATAAGTTGTAGATTACAGATAAAAGGCTTTACAAAAAATAACTACATTTGAAGAGCTTAAAATAATAAATACCTTTTTCTGGATTCCTTAACTTAACCAATGAATGAAAATGAGATTCCATAACAGTAACAATGATGTGTGTGTCTTCCCTTTGAGAGCAGCCAATTTCTGCGCATGTGCCGTCAACAGAGGGATTTTTTGCTTCTGTCACTTTCGTGAATTAAAGACAGTCTTGCATTAGCTTCACAACAAACTACTCATGCAAGTGATTGATGGTATTCATTGCGAGAGATTTGCTGTGAATTTGTCAAGGAAAATTTGTCACAACAAGATAATATCAGAAAAAAATCAAATTTGCTGCTAATGTGAATACTATCTGGGTATACTTTGGTCGCGCTACGACACTCGCAAGTTAATTTTAAACCAATGGTAGTATTATTTACAAACTACTTGATGGGATTTTAATATTTGTGAGTGATTTTATGTATGGGTTATCAGAAACTGATGTCTAGAGTGAGATATTTGTACTTTTCAGATTTTGGTTCCAATTTATTTCTCAGGAAAGTTTCAGTTTCGGAACCAACCAACCAATTTTTTCTAAAATTCAAAGTGTCCTCATAAATGAACTGCAGCACAAATCATCAAAGTACACTGGTTATCAAAAATTAAGGAAAAGTCACAAAATGCTAATTCTCAAATGCGCGAACACTCAAAAGGAAATAATATAATTCGAGTAATTACTATCTCTACAACACAGCTAGTCCATATAACAACTCATTCATGTCACACATGGTCACAAGTGTCACAGTCACTACGGTGAAGCAAAAAAATAGGAAATTCTATACATCTCATTATGAGTCTCAAATGATCACTATATGTGACTCCACTGAGACGTCACTGTGACTACTGCTTTGTGACGAGTCACCGTGTGACTTTACAATGTAGTTACATTGTGACTCTCATGTGACTGTCATTTGTAGACTCAATTTCAAAGTCATCCGGAACGTTGCATTGTGATAAGTTACCAAATAATGTCATATTAAAGTCACATGATGACTTTCAGGTGACAGAGAGACTACTGTGAAGTCACCATTGTGCTATTTTGGGAAAAGTCTCCATGTGACTATAATATGATATTATTTGGTGACTTATCATAATGCAACGTTCATAATGACTATGAAATTGAGTCTAAAAATGACAGTTACATGAGAGTCACAATTTAACTACATTGTAAAGTCACCTGGTGACTCGTCACAAAGCAGCAGTCACATTGACTTCTCAGTGAAGTCACATATAGGGATCATTTGAGACTCATAAAGAGATGTATGGAATTTCCTATTTTTTTGCTTCACCGTAGTGACTGTGACACTTGTGACCATGTGTGACATGAATGAGATGTTATATGGGTTAGCTGTGTTTGTAGAGATAGTAATTACTCGAATTATATTATTTCCTTTTGAGTGTTCGCGTATTTAAAAATTAGCATTTTGTGACTTTTCCTTAATTTTTGATAACCAGTGGATAAAACTAAGATAAATAAATTTCAGATATATTCAAGGTTCGCACACTCCTTGGAATTTCCAAGGACTCTGGCACCAATATTAATAAGAAAATTTACATTTAATTTTTAAAACACAGAATTCGCAAACACTGCCTTTATTCACAGATTTTGCAGTATTTTTCTGCAGTGAAATACTTTGAAAATACTGTAAAAATTTAGTGGTAAAACTGTGCGAACCCTGTATATTATACAAAAAAGAAAAATTAAAAATATTGTCAGGCGAGTGAGAAATTTGTAAAGAATGCCTCTGTTGGCTTACCATTAACTTGCGAATATTATCATGTGACTGGCATGGGCAGTTACCCTTACCGGACGCAAGCTTTTTATACATGATTTTATTTTAATATCCTACGCACCGCTATATTAAAAAAATAAAGTTTGTATACTATATTTCTCTTGCACACGTCGGCTTACTTTTTACCATCCGTCTAAACTAGTGCTTAACTTTATCTATCTTTCTTTATTAAATCTTAGACCAAATTCATTTTTCTCGACCTCCTTTTTCATTAAACTTTACCAACTGCCCCTCAAATTCATTCAGTTGCTAGACCTTGAGAGGGCGGGGCTTACGGGTCTCGTCCAATCAAATTTCTCTTGCCTTTAGCTGTTTTACTGCAAACGCAGATTTTTCTCTGTATTTCAACTTTTATCCCTGTATGTGCTTATGTTTTGATATGCAAGCAACCTTAGACTGGGTATAAAGTGGACGTCTACTAGGAGACACATGTTTAGCACTGTTTCAATGGACAAGGGTTAATAACATTCGGCCAGTTCATCTCCTAGAAGTTTCTTTCTTGCCGAGCTATTCGATCACGAAAATTAATGAATTCTATAGGAAAGCTTTTTAGGTTAGTTCGAGTACAACCTAAAGATTTATACAAAACGATCGCACTTTGCACCTTTCAAGATAGATACATTGTGTAACAAACATAGTAAATTTCATATGAGTATACCCGCATACTGGTATGTTTATATATGAGGACGTGAGTTTCAAAACTCACCTTGTCCAGAAAATCAAATTTTGGGAAATTTCGTAAAACCTCTGACTGCGTCCATTATTTTTCATTGCAAACCAAGATTTTATAATGCCAGAAATACGCGATAAAACTAGTTTTTTTGCAGATTGTAGTGTTTTTTCGATGCAGGTTCCCAATGGAATAGATTGAAAGAGAAAACTCGATTTTTTAAATTTTGGATAAGGCGAGTTTTGAAACGCACGTCCTCATACGCACGAACAAAAAAATAAACGTATTGTGAAATGCATTTGAAGCCTCTTTTGCACTAAATTTCGAGTTTCGAGCGTAACATTAAATTTTAAATGGGAAGGATAATAAATTTAAATGCTAATGATTATGATTACCCAGATAGCATGAACATTAGCAGCAAGTTTGATTTTTTCTGCTATTATCTTGTCGTGACAAATTTGAATTGAGAAATTCGTAGCAAATCCCCGCAAGGTATACCATCACCCACTTGCATGAGTAGTTTGTTGTGAAACTGATAGCAAGACTGTCTTTAATTCACGAAAGTGACGAAATCAAAAAATCTCTCTGTTGAGAGAATAGACAATCAGCACATACGCAGAAATTGCAGAAATTTTATTCTGTTGGCACCGCTTTTTTTAAACGCAATACTTATGAAATACCAAATACCAAAGAAGACTTGAATTGGAAAGTACAAATATTACCCTAACTCGTTTATGGTGGTAAAAACGACTCATGCATCTTAACGATGTGTATGCATCAATAGGTCAGTGGAATAGGTCCGGTCTATGGACTCCTTCGAAGGGGTTAAACTTAGAGTGTAACAGTTCTAAACAGTTAATGCGGCATGGAAAGATTACTGCTTTGCAGTAAGTTTGCAGTATTTTTGATTATTTGTTTGCCGATAATTTGCAATAAATTTAATACAGCATGAAATTTTTGCTAAGTTTAATCACAGAAATACGATTACATAAGGCAAGTTTTTCAATAAACATTATTGGTAGAAGTAATCAATGATTCTGAGCATTTTATGCATGTTTTATATGCGACGCTCGTGATGAAGGACATTTAACCCTCTGTCTACCAGAAGGGTCCAATGGACCCGACATGTATATTCAAAATATCTATTCAAACCAGAAAATTTCTTCAAAACAAACTAAATGTATAAATCAGACAATAATAAGTTAAATAAACAAATTAAATAGTTTTAAGTAAAAATTCTGGTGTAGAATGTTTTTATAAAACTTGAGTAAAATTTCCGGTAGTTCTAGGGTTAACACTATTTCTACCACGATATTGTGTATACCTGTTTCGGCCAAAAGGTGTCTTTTGATACCTTGGCGTTTGAATTCAAATAATTGCCAAAATTGTTGGAATTTCAAATTATCAGTTATAAATAATTTGAGAAATATATTAATTGATACATTGATGTGTATTTATTAATGATTATTTTATCAGGTTGTAAATTCTATATTAATTCATCAATCAAAATATAAATATACATAACTGTAATCAAACACCTTTTACCTCAACAGAAACAATAATTAAAAAATATTATATTCTTAATTTTTTTTATTTATTTTTATTAGAAAGATAATGAAGCATTGTGATATTATTAACTTAACAAACTTTCAGAATCGTGTACAAAAATTCAATCTTTGTAATAAAAAAACCTGTAATAATAAAAACAACATTGTAATAAAATTCTTTCCTCTTCAATACCACTGTTTTTACACGAATGAAAACAAAAGCTATGTGTATTGAATTCACTACTAGGATTGGAGAACAACACGCGTTATTAAATTTTTTTGAACAAATTACTGCAATGATCTACACTAAAATGCGACATGGAGGAAAACAAGCAAATATCAAAGTTATGTCAAAATTATCAAAGTTACTCCTGTATTTCCCATTACAACTGAAATCGAGATTATATAATCTGATTATAATTGATATGATTCTGTAAAATGGTGTTGAAATTTATATGTAAAATGGTTTTAAATTAGACACTGTTGTGAATTTTTAAGGTGTCAAAAGACACCTCACATTAGAAATAGGTATACCATATGCACATTTTTAGATCCAGGGTGAACTGGAGGAAAATGATATTGCTGAATTAATTTAACAACTAAAAGTCAAAAAATTAATTGTTGAGTAATGATTAAACTTACAAAATAATTTTAAGTTAAAATTTGAAAGGCGTCTTTTGACACCTCTTGGCAGAAATAGTGTTAAGGAAAATGCCGAATTTTGTGCTTGAAACAATTTTATTTCTGTATAATCTGGGTATTATATATATCAAGATTTATTCCCCTAAAACTGTTAAAGATTAGGAGGTTTGTCAAAATGACAAATTGTGAGCGAAAAGTTTTTCGAAATGTCATTACTCTTCATATTCAAGTTGAAATATTTATAAGAGAAAATATTTCTTAAAAGTTTCTGTTTTGGGAAAAAATAATTTTTTCGCATAAACTTGAAACATGGAATATGCACGTTTCTTCTTCAGTAATACACTCCATAATATTCCATAAGTTTTAAAACATATCTTAGACTAATTAACATTCGCACTACCAAGAGGGTCTATTGGACTCGAAAACAATTTTGACCACTTTTGTCACATACAGGATATTTGAAGATAATAAACACAAGTATCCAACCGTTTCAATATATAGTTTTTCCTTTTATTCTATATTAGATTATGTTACATTATTTCTTAGTATATTCAGATGTTAATTTGAATTTTGTTAATTCTATATACATTTGCATATTGGGTTTGATGGCTCGATTGTTAATTCTTGCATGTCGGAGGATTAAAAATTAATAAATTCAACTGAAAATCAATCTTATATATTGAACTGAAAATAATTTTTCATTTCATATATTGAATTTTTAAAATTGAAAAGTATAGCTGTATTAAATGCCTATGAAATGTTGGACAACTGACGTGATACATAAATAAAGGCCAAAAACTTCTTAAGGCTTTTCACAAATCCAAAGGGGCAAATTTATGACACAAATTTTAATTCATTTTTGTTCTGAAACTCATGAAATGGGTAGCTGTTGCTATTCATAAACTATGTAATCGAAAGGCATTTTCCATTTTTTTGTAAACGCAACAGACCTACTGTAAAAGTTGACGTTTTGAACCGAATTTCTGAACGAAAGGAGAAATACCAGTCAGCGAAGAGAGAAAAACCAGTTGTAACGTGACCCAAAATAGCTTATAACTAGATAAATCATCCAAAAGATGGAAAACATCTTTCGATTCCAAACAGTTTCCATAGATATTTAAAAAATGAGTCTATAAATGTGTCAGAAAAATACGGTCTTGTTGAGTAGTGGACTTGAGAATCGCCTAATGCCATTAAAAAAAAAAAAGAAATGCACAAGGCTTCGAAAGAGTTTTGTCCTTCTTCATCAGGTGCAAAGACACGTGCTACCACAGTGACATGCTGTCTTGCTTCTGCTTTCAAAGCGGTAGCACGTCTTCTTTGCTCATGATGAAGAAAGACAAAACCCTTTCGAAAGGCCTTGCGCATTTTTATTTTTTATGGTGTTATTAAGAAGCTTTTTGACTTTATTTATGAAACAACAACTGTTCGTGAGAGATTTTTTGAGGGGCTCTGTAAGTAAAATTTTCGTCAATAACTTTCGTTGAAACTTCCTCATTATCGGAGGATTTTTTACAAAAGTTAAGTTGTTGGGCAAAACTGTCCAACCTAACACGCCCAGGTGTAGATCAATAGACCAGACAGATAAACCAAAATTACAGAAATACACTCTAAATAAAAAGTAGTGACTATTCACTCCAGAGAAGTGAATAGTCACTCTATCGTAGAGTCAAAATATGCCCAACCTCTTTAGAGTGACTATTCACTCTGAGCAAAAGTGAAAATTTTGACTCTCTGAAAGAGTGAATAGTCACTCCTGGGAAGTGAATATTCACTCTAAACAGGGGTGGATAATCACTCTTTCGGAGGAGTGACTATTCACTCTTGCTAAAGTAGTGCGGTTTTTCACCCCTGGTAGGAGTGAATAGTCACTCTTTCATAGAAGTGAATGTTCATTTTTTATGGAGTCAATTCTTTTTTATTTTGCTTTTATGGGCATTTTAAAAGAATCACATCTTTTACAGCATGCAATGAAAATAGATACAAGCGTGGTAAAGATTGGAATAAAATACTTATACTTTATCAGCAATATTTATTTAATTCATAGTTTTTAACACTAATTGAACTTTTAAGGAAAAAATCAGTTAAAGTTACATATGAATTTAATTTAGATTACTGACAGAAATAAACTAATATATTTTATTCCAATTTTATCCTTTGTGTTTGCTTTTATTGCATACCCTATAAAAATATTACTTTTAAAGTTTTATAAATAACTTTTTAATAGGTGGATATTATATGTTTAACAATGTTTGATGTCATTTTAATTTTTGGTTTTAAATATAAATTCCTATATTTTTACCGTATTTTTTCCGTAAATTATTGCTATTTTTGCAAAGTCCTATTGTTCTAAAATATTTTTCATTTTTTTTACTTAAAAACAATGTTTATAAATTTACATATCTTTTTAAAAATGAGTTCTAAGTATGATTTAAAAATTAAGAATGTGTATTTTTTTCCGCTGTGATTTGCTTTAGTTTTATTTAATATGATTATGTAGTCTAAATTTTAAGTTCTCTGGAATATGTATATATATTTCTTTGAAACATATTCCTTAACTTAATCATGATTTCTAATTTTGGCCCATTATTGTTGAAAACAATACTTATTACTGAAACTACACGGTAAGTCATATTTAATTTAAATTTTTTATTCCCGTAGATATTGTATTTTGGGAATATGAGCAAAATAAATTTTATATGTTTTATAGGAAAAGATTGACCTAGGAAATAGAAAAAAATAAATATAAAAATAAACACATTACATTTATTTGTATCTGTATGAATTTTAATAAAAATAAAGTAAATGACTCCATATAAAAGTTCTTATTGTTTGAAAAACATTTTAATGTAAAAAAGTAGTTATTAATCTCTAAAAAAATATTCAGTCCTAAATTATGTAAGAAAATATGAACTTTTTAAAACATATACTAAAGCTGTCTTATCGATAAACTTCAAAACAGGCATAAAAAACATTTTATTCCGATGCTTAAATATCATATTTTATTTTTTAGTGCCAAAAATTACGTGCATCAAAAACGTAGAAAATACATTTAAATTGAAGTAAATTTAATAACTGATGCAGAATGTCTATAATTATTATTTTTTTATATTACTCAGTCTCGAAATTTTAAAATCATAACCCGCAGAAAAATGTTTAGCTACAATTTAAAAAAATTAATATACAGTAAAACCTCCCTAAAACGACCACGTACTGTTCCATTAAAAGTTGGTCTCTCCGAGAGGTGGTTTCTTAATGGAGGTCATGTTTAAATCTAGATTTTAATTGTTGAAAAATGGTAACAATGTTACTTAAATTTATTTTTCACACTAGGAAAAAATATAAAAATTTAAGTATCAAAATAAAAGTTAATTATATAAGTTAATTACTGCAGAGTTTAAAAAATGAACACATTGAGCTTTGCTTTAATTTTACAGTTTTATATTTTATAATTTTTATTTCCGAGTCCTTTCGAAGTTCAGTGAATAAATGCATTTTTTTGTGGACGGGAACAAATAATGACGATTTCATTACTTTATCTATTTCTTTGAGAGTTTTCCGACAGAACAGGGCAGAGGAGTTTATTAACCGTCAGTCTTAGTTTGTAATCAGAGTTAAATTCATTGCCTAAAAAGGCACAAAGGAGTTTAAACACTTAAAAGTTACCGGGATAAAAAAAAAATCTAAACTTAGTTTAGAAGTTTGATGAATAATGCACTCTCCGGAATTATTTTTTTAATAAAACCTTCTCCAAGCGACCAGGAAAAAACGGAATTTATTTCATTTTCTTCAAAGAAATCGGTCTTTCATGGAGGGGGTTCAACTGGGATGGTCTCTGAATGGAGGTCAAATTAGTATTGAGCCTATGGGAATAAATTTCGTTCCATGAAAAAATGGTCGTTGAGGGAGGTGATCGCCTAATAGAGTTGGTCGCACAGGGAGGTTTCACTGTACCAACCTTTTCGTAATATCATATTTAACTCCGAAACAATAATAAATACTCTTAACTGTATATAATCCGAAATCAAAATTAAACCAAAAAAAAAAATCTCATGGAACGGCAAATTAATGCGTCTCCTACGATTGAGAAAATCTTCTCTCAAGAGTCAGTCACCCTTTCAAACGAAAGAGATAAGACTTCTTTGTTTTGGTCGTTGGTAAAAGTTTTATAATTTGCAAACACAGCATTGAAAGGAAATAAAAAAATATTTTTACTCATTTTTTTTTATTCACATTTCCCGAACTAATAAAGTTTGGATTATTATTATTATTATTATTATTATTTTGCTAAGCATTGCGCGCTTAGAGGTCTGCACGGGCCGAAATTTCCAAGGACCCGGCCCGACTCATAGAAAAAAAATTCAGCCCGGTAGAAAAAAATTGGTCCGGCCCGGTATTAAAAGTTCTGCCCGAGCCTGGCCCGGAAAAAAGTTAAAATATCTGCCCGGCCCGAGTGAATTTCAACAAAACATTGATTTTTTATTTTTTTGAAGTGTTAAAAATCTGGAAAATGCTATACAGTAAGATGGAATTGTATAGAAAAGAAAAAAAAATGCGTTATAGACAAGTTCCCTTCTTAGCGAGTGTAAATGCATTATATATTCTTTTCTTATGTATTAGTATATTAATTATGCATGGATCAATACGTTAGTGAGTTTAAAACTGGGTTCCGTCATACGACGGTTCTTTTCACACGTTTTACTATGTTTTAATTTAGCTATATTTTAATAAGCGCAGAAATCTAGTGTTCTTTAAAAATAATAAATTTTAATGTTTAAGGGTAGAATAATGACGATTTAAAAATGTATGCATTTTTTGCAAACATTTTTTGGCCAGACCTAATTTTACTGACATTTGAATAGACCAGGCCACGCTGAGACAATGATTTTCATACGGGCTGTGTCAAAATTAGGACTGAAAATTTTGGGTCGTGAAGACTCGGAATGAACCAGACCCGGCTTTGTACAGAAAAAATAAGCTAGGCCCGGCCCGAGCCTTCAGAAAAAAGTGTGGTTCGGGACCGGCCCGAGTTCCGTGAGTGAAAATCAGCCCGAGTACGAGCCGGCCCGTGCAGATCTCTAGTGCGTATTCAATTGTTAAAAGAATTATATTTCAAACCGCTACACGAAGAAATATAACAGACAATCACTTTTGAACACTCTAACGATCAATCTTTTCCTATACAACATACAACTATTTAGTGCATAATCTTAACATATCTACACGAATAAATGGTTAAAATTAAATAAGACTTACCTTCATTTTATGTATTCCATTAAGAATTATTTTAATGATATCCTAATCTGTTAATCTTAAGATGGCGGACCAGACGAAAATGTGATCATTTTTCTTATCTTACGAGGGCGCTGTCGCCTGATTGGTTAATAAGCAATGCATACGCAAGCCACTCTTTCGGGAGTTAAGTTGTCACTCCCGATAACGGAGTGAGTTATTGCACTCTTTTATAGAGAGTGGGAAATTCCACTCTTTAAGGAGTGTATTTTTACAAAATTCACTCCAAAAAGAGTGAAAAGGCCTGTCACTCTTTCAAAGAGTGAACTTTTCACTCCTCCCAGGTTTAGAGTGTATTTAAACTCTTACGGAAAATGTTAAAGAATTATAGACAGGGAGGCCGTTGCACAGAGCATCACTTCATAGAGTTGACGGCTGAAATTACAGAATTAGACAGATATCGATTAGCATATTAAAATGCAACTGGTCTGCCAAGTCATATCTTTGTGGAAACCACCTGCAGACCCGATTTTAGATGTTGATCGGTAAATTTATCATTGTGCTTTCCTGCACCCAAAAGCATGGAGGACTGGTAGCAGGAAAACACAATGGTAAACCTAGCACTCAACCACTAAAATCGGGTTTGCAGGAGTTTTCCACCAAAATATGACTTGACTGAACAATTGAATTTTAATATGGAAATCGAGTTTTAACTAATTCTGAAATTTCATTCGTCAACTCGATGAGGTGATGATTTGTACAACCGTCTACTGGTCTGTTAGATGAAACCCCTTTTTTACTATAGCATGAAAAATATATTTAATACCAAATCTGAATCTAAAATTAAATATTTAGTTTTGAGTAAACTGTTTTTAAAACTATGTTTAAATTCTTATGGAAAGAATAATACAAAATTTCTCAATTTTATGGTGAAATCGATTTCCTTTATGAATAATTCAGGAATTTTATATATATCCAAATATTATACTCTTCTAAATCTGTTAGGCCAACTTTCACTAAAGATTTCTCTGTATGTCATTATGACAAATTGCGATTGAAAAGTTTTTCGAAATATCATTCCTCTTCATATTTAGGACGAAATGTTTATCGAGACAAATATTTTTTAAATATGTATTTTAGAGATTTTCGATTTAAGATTAACGAGGTTATTTTAGATTTAGATTTAAAATTTATGTAGTTCTTTATTATTATACTTCGCATAAAAACGAATGAGAAATGTGAGAATTATGTGCTATCATGTTATCTAAAACTGTTTTTTTCGTTATATATTGCAACAACACTAGTCTACTAAGATAATACTGTTTTTCCCCTTTGTTCGTTTTAGGCTTTATCCCTTTAGTGCGCAGCTTTGCATATATGCAAACAACAGTGTTTTGACTTTACTATATTTTTTTATTCGTATATACCAGAAAATTAAAATAGCAATAACTGATTTATTTAATAACAAACATTTCGTATTTAAATAAAGTGAAATTAACCATTAAAACTTTCTGGTGTAAAGTCAGATTATCTGAATTACGTAATTTCTAGAACGTATTATATCATGGAAATTAAAGGGTTAAAGATTAAGTTTTATAAAATAAATAATTATATAAATAAGGTATTTGGAGACATACTTATTAAAATATTTACTAATTTGCAATGTTTTAGTGTAAAAAAGCCATACGACAGTAGTTTTACTTGTATTGCAGATATGCAACAGAAGAAAAAATTGGCGTATTATATGAAAAAATGTATCTCTGATTTTTCTCATCATTTTCCTGTGTAATAAACCTTTCAGAAAATCATATATAATTTTTTTGAAACAAAATAAAAAATCACGCAATTAAGGGTTAATAATGTTTTTCGAAACTCTCAGTTTAGATCGGTTACAGTAACTCGATTTCACTTGAACTCGAGCTAACTCGCGGTTCGGGTGGGGTTGGATTGACGCTATTTATTTTTCGTTGCAGATCGGATTCATTTCAATTATTTCGGATCCAAGTTGGTTCAGGATTGGGATTTGACTCTTGCGGGTCTGGTACGTGTTGATTCAATTTTTCAGTAAAATTCTAGAACATTTTTTCAGATGCTATAAATTATACATACATAAACGATGAATATAAATGTATGAAT
This sequence comes from Maratus speciosus, assembly GCA_963932465.1. Lineage (NCBI taxonomy): Eukaryota > Metazoa > Arthropoda > Arachnida > Araneae > Salticidae > Maratus > Maratus speciosus. The sequence goes on from OZ010793.1 coordinate 140,616,302, forward strand.
AATGACTTATGTTCATTTTTCCAAAAACATAAAATTCTTATTAGAGATATAATTGTAGAGTATTTTTCAATTGATTGTATAAAAATATGTATTGTGTTGCTTCTATTTCGGGTTCGGGTTTAAATATTTCGTGTTGGGGTAGGATTTGTGTTGAAGTGTGTCCGGTTCGGGTTGATTTGAAAATGAATTTTCGGGTTCGATCGGGTACATGCTGATCATCGCAGAACTCTGTCTTCGGTCAGAATTACAGACTTTTCCACAAAATTTTCTTCGTGCCAAAACAATGGTAGGACAATCTTGTTTGAAATGGTTATATATTGGACAATATTGGCAGGAAATATTGCCATTGGAATGTTGGAGTGTATGCATTTTTCTTTGTCGCATCAGTATTGGAAAGCAATATTCCGCCATTCCATATGTAAAGAGATAATTTTTGTAAAAGTGATATTTCATTGCAAATTTTCGAATCTAAAGCCAATATTTAATAAATAAAATTTTTACTTTTGGGTCAATATTTAACAAAACTATATCGAATATAATTACTAATTGGGTTAGGATGAAGATTCAGACAAATTTCAAAGTAGATTTAACAAAATCTAACACTAAAAATTTAGCTGAATGTTGCATTTTATTTATTATTTTTGTCTAGTTACCACAAAACCAAATATTTTATAAACTCTTTTTTTCTCACAAAGCTCCGCTTAGAATAAAAAAAGCAAAAAAAAAAAAAAAAAAAAACAAAACCTTATGCATTTTCTGCGGCTATTCCCATTCAGCATTATTCACGTTGATTGTTGTCTCGATATAGTGCACACTTATTTATAAAGTGACACAATTCAAAAATGTCCTTTCGGCCTTTGCCGGGAGGAAATGGTAGACCCCCTGTTCCTTAATTTTAAAAATTCAGCGAATTTTCCTCAAAAACATGAAGCTAAAATGGCATGAAATTCGATGATAGAAGATTTCTAGTTTTCGACAATACTGAATTCAAATGGGAATTCCGAAAAATTAGTCAGATATCGCCAAGTTGGCTTCACATACACAAACCCATTTCTGACGTCAAAGATGGCGATATATCGGCATGTATCACCAAGCTTGGCGAGGATTTGAAACTGACAAGTACCGTTACGTAAGTATGCGCCTGCAATATTTCATTAATACCAAATGCTCATGTGTTTTTTATTTTTTGTCCAAATGACAAACAATTTCAGAGTTAAACATGTTAGCAGCTCTAACATTGCTTAACAGTCTAGACACTTAGAGAGGCATCCGAGTTGACATCAACTTTACGCCCAGTCTATAGATGATTGTCTTATACTTAATGAAACATTGTGATTAAAAACTCTAGCTGTAGTATATAAACTACGTAATAAGTTTTTATTTTAAAATAAAAGTTAAATATTATACACGATTTAGCTTAATTAAATAAGCTAAAATTTATTTCTTAAAATTACTGGTAGGAATAGTAAAGCATTATGATGAACTGATCCGTCGCACATATGCCACACTCGTCGCCAAGGTGGTAAATAGGACATTTTATGATATGCCTATGTAGTTTTACGTATATGTGATCAGCAACAATGTCTACAACAACGAAAATAAAAGTAAATTTGCAGGAAACCACGTTTATTAAAACTCATAAATTAAACCGAATTATGGAAAAATCTTTCATTTTTAATCGGCTGTCTTGTTCTAAAATGTCTGCTACCCTAGAAATCCAAACTATTACATTTGAGACATCTTTTTAGACAGAGGGGAAACAGAAAAATACTCTGGAATGTAGAACAGACTCCAGCTCATTGTTCTAACTAAGTAATGTTGCCGCATGTGGCGAATTTTTTATTTAGAAATATTCAGTTCACATCAGAAAATTTTGAATATCAATTTTCTTTTATTTTATATACGGAATATTATTAAACTGAGTTTTATTTATAATAAAATCTTATTACGTAGCAGCAGAGCGTTATAAGTAAGCGAACAAACTTAATGCTGGAATCAGGCGTAAATTAACATAGTTGCGCCACCATGTGGACGGAGTGATAATTCACATACGCGGGCTTTTAGTGTGGCGCGTATTTTCTAAATCTTTAGTCATAGAAACGAATTTTGCTTGACATATTTATCGCAAAATAACGGCGTAGCAAGAGAAGAATCCAGATGCACTTGGCACCACGAAGTTTTCCTCGCCTTAACAGAGGCACTTCAGTTATTAATCAAGGTAAAAAAAAACTTTACAATTTTAGTGGTGTGAGTAAGAAAACAGTTAGGTATCTACCTGTAGTTCACACTCTATCCGCTACGTGGCGCATGACCTTGATTGATGTGACCTCGCTTTTAATCTTGCGGTTACTTCTCCCATTTAAGATAGGACGCTTACTTATATCGCTTTGCGTAGCAGTGTTTCCAGATTGGGGATTTTGTCCCCATTTTGGGGAATTTTGAACCTCTAGGGGAATTTTTTGGGGACTATCATCATTTTTGGGGGAAAAACTTGGGGAATTTATTTTACTATTTCACTTAAAGTTTACTTTTAGTCACCTGACAACGCTGGATCCAACTCCATTTTGATTTGGAAATCGAAAATAAAATACAGAAATTTGAGATATAATCATTACTCTTGTGGTCGTACTCGTCGTTTACAACACGACAGTTTACATCTTACATGGTATCACAGGTGCATCACGATCTGTCTTGGACTATTCCCACCTGAATTTCCAGACCATTACATAAGTTCTTCAGATGTTCCCAGTCATCGCGGACACACACATATACACATTACTTTTATTGGTATAGACCTTTAAAAAACATTTTAACAACTTTTTTTAAGGCTGGTTAATTTGTATGACAGTAGAACTTTTTTAAAGACATTCAATTGCATACTGCAATAACATTGCTGTGTTTATAACTGAAGTTGCTCAATGAATGCAGCAGACCACCTAGTTCTCCTTATAAGAAACTTAATGAGAACTCTGCGGTCTTAACTGGTATAAACTTTCTCATTCCTAAATCTGCAGGACTTATCCGAAACGTTTTTCTACAGTGCTTAAAAAAAATATTTAATTAAAGATAGGGAAATCAGCTAATTTACTTTTATTATTGATGAAAGCACAGTGATTGATGCAACGATGAAGCTTTGCATTACGATTAGGTACTTCGGTAGAGATGACAAAAAATTGGCATAAGCGTAGATGGAACTAATATGATGATAGATCAGCATCATCCATTGGCAACAATTTAAAAAACAAGCACTAAAAGAACTTGTCGTTGTAAAATGTATTTCTCTTTCTCTTCGTTTAGTTGCGAATACGTATGCAAAATTCTGCCGAGTTTCAATGTTTATTTTTTGTAAACGGGGAATTTTTTCAAAAAAAAGGCTTGATTTTGGGAAAAAGTTTGAGTTTAAATTGGTTAAACATTTTTCATAGTGCTAAATTGAAAACTGAAAATTTACATTTTTTAGTAGAAACTGAGTTGGGGGCTTTTTCAGAAAAAAAACAGTCATTTGGGGAAAATTTCATAAATTTTGGGGAAATTGATTTTCGGCTATCTGGCAACACTGTTACGTAGTTTTATACTATAGTTCGACTTTTTTCTCTCAATGGCTTGTTTAACAACAAGACAATCACCAATAGACTGGGCGTAAAGTTGACGTCAGCTCGGAAGCCCCTCAAAACGACTACATCAGTTCCTATGCAATGTAATATTCAGCACGCTAAAACCAATTATTATATTTTTATTCTCACTATGTGTACACAAACAGAACTCAAAAACACATTTTGAAACAAATCTTACAACATTACTCAGTTCACAAGTGAAAAAAAAGTCGGCTGCTGAAAAACATGTCATGTAGCCATTCCTTCGTTCCTCGCAGTAGTCTTCTTTGAAACTGTTTTACTCCGGCAATTTTTATCGTGAGTGTATCATTCCAACGCCATTTAGGGATTTTCAATGCGTTGATGAATTTGCGCATGAAAAAAATGGGTGTTGCCATTAGAAAATGTCGAAATTTTTTCACTGTAGCCGTAACCGTGAGAGCTCTATTGTTTTAAAGAATCACGATCTCGAGCGCATACCTTCATATAAGTATATCTAAAGTTTCCTTTCGATTGGTTCAGTGGTTAGGCCGCTAGAAGTTCATACATCGGGGAAGTTTTTTTTATGACCACCCTCTATATATTTTATAAAAAATGCGTTTTAATTAATTAGTTTCATATAGATTAAATTATGACTATACATCGAGAAATCAATTTAGAAATCCTACAAAGTAAGTTAAAAAAAGTTTCATTTTTCAGATTTCCTTTCCTATTGCTATATCTTAAAAGAAAAACAGAGCAAAAATTATAATTTTTAACACTTTCCAACATAGTTGAAAAATGTTTATGAATTCGGTTTGTATGACCGTTTGCATGTCCATTCTCTAACTCGCGTAAATATGTTGGGATTTTCATGCAATTAATATATGTTAATGATGTTTACCATGGCATGTTCGATATTCAATATGAAGTTTGTAGCACTAATAGGTCATTTACAGAGACACTTAAAAGAATTTCGTTACATTATGGTCAATGAGAAAAAACTCGTTTGAAGTGAATTTTAATGACATTACAATATTTCCAATTTATTGAACTTGATATAAATCACTGAATTTCACTACAAGATGTTTACTATAGAATAGATCATTCATAGCATTTATCGTTCATTTACAGGGACACACAAAAGAAATCGATTACATTACTGTCTTTGAGCAATAATTGCTGAATGTGAGTTTTCAACTCAGTATGCGGTTTTTAATTTAACCAGTTTTTTGCATTTTACTCGTTGTGTATATATATGCCTCGTATACAGAGCTGCTCAAAATAATTTATATTCCATTGTCCTTATTAGCGGAAATTGTTGAAGGGGAATGTTCAACTGCGGTATGTATTTCCTAAATGAACTAAATTTTTGCATGCATGCAGTTTATCGATACAAATACATATATCATATACTGGGTACTGGGTATCATATATAGCTCAAAGAATTCGGATAAGTTTTTGACTGTAGATGGGAACTGCTGAATCTGGGTTTTCAAATGTGTTATGTGTTTCGAAATGGTTTAATTAGAAATCCTATTTCAATTTATTAATCGGTGAAGTTTTGTTACATTATTATGAATGTGTTGGATAGTGTTTAATAATCTATGATTGATCGGTGAAGTTTTGTTACATTATTATGAATGTGTTGGATAGTGTTTAATAATCTATGATTAATCGGCGAAGTTTTGCTACATTATTATGAATGTGTTGGATAGTGTTTAATATAATCTGTGATTAATCGGTGAAGTTTTGTTACATTATTATGAATGTGTTGGATAGTGTTTAATAATCTATGATTAATCGGCGAAGTTTTGCTACATTATTATGAATGTGTTGGATAGTGTTTAATAATCTATGATTAATCGGCGAAGTTTTGTTACATTATTATGAATGTGTTGGATAGTGTTTAATAATCTATGCTGGACGCATGACTTTTTTCTTTCCTTGTTTTAAATAAATTCAATAGTTCACACTTTCTACCCAGCGTCAAATTAATATATTGTAACGGAATTTTTTGTGGAAAAACATTAACTGAAATCATGAAATTAGATGTGATTTTTAAGGTAAACGTCGAATGCGAACAGGGATTTAAAAAAAAAAGGATTTTTACTTTTTTACTTATTTATATGATAATACCATCTGGCAAAAACTTATAGACTGTTGAAACAAAATGTTAATAAAAATGTAAAATATGCCTGTGGTTTTATGCATTATTATTAACTGCAGTTCGCTAGACAATTTATTGAATAATATAAATTTAAAGGCAACTTTAAAAACGCCAGAATATACAAACTTTGAGCAGACTAGTTTCGGTAACCTTTAGCCTACCATTAGCGAAAAAATCGTAGGGGTTACTTCAGAATAATTTTTGCCCCAACGAATAAAATTACCCTCTCCAAACTCAAAGATCCTATTGAGTTACAGCCCCACCAGTGGCTGAGAGATTCTGCTCTCGTAGCTGGTAGACGGGAGGTGCTGGGTTCGATCCCAATCGCACCCGTCGGCCTAATCGTTCGGAGTTTTCGTGGTTTTCTTCGAGCCATGGATTTCCATGCGTAAATACGGGTTAAGTTCCCTTAAAAAGACCCCCACTAAGGACACTCCCCCCTTGGGCCTATATCCCTAGTGTAGATAATCGGCCGTCAAAAATCAACCAACCAACCAACTTATTGAATTATACAACTCATGTGCTATCTATAGTATTAATTGCCAATGCAGTCTTTCCTATATTGGGCAGGCTAAATGGGGCTTAAAATTTCGTATTAAAGAACACCAACAATATATTCAAAAACAGGAAACCAATTAATCTTCAATTGCTAAACATTGCTGGGAGATGAACCACTCTTTTGATTTTAATTCAGCCAAAATAATCTCAATCTCTAAACCCACTTCTATATATGAACTTAACTTTCTTGAAGCATTTCATATCTACAAAAATTTTGACAATATTGTTAATAGTGAATTCGATATTTCCCCTTTATCAGATTGCTGGAAATATTCTATAAAATCAACTTTTGCTTAATTACTACCAGTATTTTTAACATTTTTTGCATATCTTTCGTTAAATATTATGTATTTTGTCAAAATGACAAATTAAGGGTGAAAATAATTCAAAAATATCATTACTTTTAATATTTAAATTGTTGGATTTGTAGTCGGAAATATTTCATAAAGATTCTTTTTTAGAAAATAATATATTTCAGGTAAACAATGGTAAACTATCAAAGAAGAAGAAGAAGAAGAAAAAAAAAAAGCTTTCTTATTTTTTAAATGCAGTAATAAAATTACACTTGCTCTCGTTGTATCGCTCATTCGGATATATTACTCTTTTGTATCTTCGGAAAAAAATGTTCTATACTATCTACTCTTTTTAAGTTACTTTTTTAACGTATTGATTACAGTAAATAAAATTCTCATTAATTTCAATAAAGATGTTTTAACATGCGTTTAAACTAACGATTTAGAGGCATTTGTGCAGATTATCGTTATTTTAAATTTTAATACCAGTTGCTCTTAATGTACCGCGATTTTTCGTTGTTTCCTGACAAACGCGATATAACGAGCAGCTATCGCAGATTATTTTTTTATGATAACATCGCATGACGTAAAACATATACTAGTGAAACATAATTTCAATAAATTAAAATATGTCTGTGATTAGCTATTAACCGTATTAATTAACTTTAGCCTGTGTTTGGGAACAGAAAAATTATTGAGAGTTACAGTTATTCTCTATTGCTAATTTGATTCAAGGTTCTGTAACATGCACATAAACTCAAATTTTGAAGACAAAGATGATTAGAATGGATTGATAGAAAAAACTCGATTTTTTAAATTTTGGATAAGGTGAGTTTTGAAACTCACGTCCTCATTTATACTTAAATTAAAATTTTTAATACTTTATAATATATTTTTAATAACTTTGGTTATATGGGGTTTTTAAGAATCCGCTTATCCGCTTTTTTTTTTGTCTGCCGTGAAGCGCGTTATATAGGGAAGCTACTGTTGTTCTTTTTTTAATATGATAATCCAGCGTCTAACGAAAAAATAGACTGGAGAATCATAATGAAAATGAAAATAAATGGACTTCTGTGATTTTATGAATTACAGTAGAACCTCGATTATCCGAAGTAATTGAGACCGACCCTCTTCAGGAAAATCGAAATTTTCGGATAATTGAGAAGGCTTCGATTTTAAGATTAAGGAGAAATATATGCAATATTTCTTATTATGGTAACAAGTGCTTAATAAAAATAAAGCAATAGCAAAATAGAAACAAGAATAAATTACCTGGATTTTAATTTTGAAATTAAGTACCTTATACATATATCACAAGGGTTTGAAAAAATGTTTTGTTTGTCGTAGTTTCGATTGCCTTTGCTTTGAAGCTCTATCACGGAGTTTTTAAATATTATTAGTTTACCAGTATTACAGTCTTTCTGCTGCACGAACCGTGTCAAACCTTTTGAAAAACATTCAAAAGTTTCAGAATTGCTAATTTGTTCGTTTTCTTCGTTCCACTCCTCAGCTAAATTCATAGTTAAATTCAAAGGAACTCTAAGAAAGGGGACCGAAAATATTTATATGTACTCGTAGCTCGGAAAGGATCGCTTGCACACAAAGAATATGATAAGAGAGGAAAAAAAGCTTTAAAAATGGATTTTGCACACAAAGAATGTGATAGTAAAAAAAAAAAAGCTTTAAATATGGATTTCGGTTAATCGAGAGTTTCGGTTAAAAGAGATCTGGATAAAAGAGGTTCTACTGTAATTATTAACTACTGTTTGCAAATCCAAAATTTAGTGAATAAAATTTCAATTTTGAGTAATTCAGGAAATTTATGTATTCAAATAAGGTGACTCAGCCAGTAGTTGATCAAATAAGGTCGGTGCAACAGAATTTGTATTATAGTATATCCTTCCTTTTAAGTTCTAGAAGTAAACTAACATGATTGCTACAACTCCTAATGAATGTCCTATAATGAGCAAAAATGAAATCTGCTTAAATTAAATAGCAACAAAATTATAAGGAAGTAGTTTCTTTAATTGCCATTTTCCCAGTAGTTGATCAATCGAAGAAATCAGTTGCAAATTCAAAATTAATCTTTGAAATATCATTCTTAAGCTGTAATTAACAATAATTCATATAAAACTATTATTTGAAATAAGCAAGATGGAAGTGGATTATTTAAAATTACCGTGATTGTCTCCAACTAATCAAAAACTAAATTTTTACATTTTCTAATTTAAAAAAATCCTAAAATGACTTCTCTTACTGCAGGCAGCTGACAACACTCTGACAACAGGTGCTTCAACATTCAAATAAAATTTTATGTCTAGTGCCACGTGTAAAACGCATTTCCGCCTGAAATGGCACAATATTTCAAAAAATTGATCTATTACTGGAAGAGTATCAACTACTATCCCTATATTCTTCTAAACTGTTTGCATGTCTTTTATTAGAGATTGTGCAGATTATGTCAAAATGACATATTGAGACTGAATCTTTTTTTGAAACATCATTACCCTTCACCTTTTGAATGAAATATTTATAGAAGAAAATATTTAATTAATTTTTTTTTAAATATAATATCATATTTTACATAACCATGAAATATTTTCGAAGAATTAGATTTCTTTATGTTATAAAAATAACTGTTTCATAATTTTTTCCTATAAAATTACAGTTGCACCCGTTATATTTCTCCATCCGATATATTGCTCTGTTTTGTGTTTTCCGAAAAAATAAATTCTATATTAATCGAATTTTTTTTCAAATATTTTTTTGTATTTACAAGTTATCGTAACTGTAATTCTCAACTGCTGAATTCATTAACCCTCCGTCTACCAGACGGGTCCATTGGACCCGACAGGTACATACAAAATATTCATTCAAACCAGAAATTTCTTTAAAATAAACTAAGTATATAAACCATACAATAAGGTAAATAAATAAGTTAAATAGTTTTAAATAAAAATTCTGGTATAGAACGTTTTATTAAAACTTGAATAAAATTCCCGGTAGATCTAGGGTTAAAGATGTTGTAACATCTATATAAACTAACGATTTGCTGGCATTTATGTAAATTATCAGATTTTTAAACCTTTAATAGTCTCGTGTTTTTCATTGCTACCGGGTAAGCTCGATATATCGAGAAGCTACCGTAGTTCTTTTATTAATATAATAGCGACTTATAAGAAAATGGTCTGGGAAATCAAAATTTAAATGAAAACAAAAGGACTCCTCTGATTTCATGAATTAGTTATGAACTTCTGTTGGCGAATCCGAAATTTATTGAATAAAATTTTCTTTTTGAATGATTTAGGAAATTTATATATCCAGACATGTTCTTCTAAACTGTTTACATGTCTTTGATTAAAGATTGCACATTTTGACAAAATGACACGTTGCGACTGAGCCTTTTTAACAAAAACATCATTACTCTTCATATTTTGAATGAAATATTTATAGGAGAAAATAGTTCTTAAAAAGGTTCTTTTTAGTTAAATTAGATATAAAACGAAATATTTTCTAAGAATTATGTTTCGTTATATTATCAACTATTTTTATATTATTCTTTATATTTGGAAATATAACATTTTACATAAAAATTAAATATTTTCAGAGAGTTCCGTTCTGTTATGTAAATAAATTTTATACATCCTTTTTTTAAATGCTTATTTATAATTACAGTTGCGTCCATTATATCGTTGCTCGTTGCATCGCTCAAACAGATATCGCGATTTTTTTTTAAATACAAGAACGCCTGGAATTTTTACTAAATCTTTATAAATTGCACCAGAATTTATATGTAAAACAATTTACAGATGGGTGACAAAATAATACGAGCACCTATGACACCAACGGCGTACGAATTGCAACTCTTCCATAAATGTTTGAAGCAAGAAGTTCCCTTTGGACAGTTCTTGCTGAAATGGATTCTGGAGATGACTATATATATATATATATATATATATATATATTTATATATATATAATATGACGTTATTTGGGATAAAGATTGCCTGCGTTTTCTGACCTCTATGGGGGTCAACTCTCTTTTATTTTTCTCAAAAGCTTTCTTTTCCGTCCACTGTTGTACTTCGCAGACGTCAGTTTACCGCATTTCGTGTACGCTGTCATAACGGTTGACACAGTACTCCTTGCACGCCCCAAATAATTGGCTGTTTCCGTCACGGAGCAACCAGCGCATCGCATTCCAACAATCATTCCTTTTTCGAACTCTGACAAGTCAGTCATTACTGAGTTTTTCAGAGCGCATGGTAAGCGCACGCAACACCTATGACTGATGTTGAGCGACTGATGCCTTAGCTTTCGTAACCACTAGGTGGCAGAATTGAGTGCAAAGTGACATGCGCGTTCTGGTCCTTTGAAATGGAACATACCTTTTCCATGGGTGTTTGTATTATTTTGTCACCCATCTGTATTTGTTTAACTTAGTTCTCTGTGGTTTACAATAACCTTATTTTATGAAGAAATTTTTCATTCGAATCGACATTTGATCATTTGGTAGTCGTCGAATCAACACCTGCTGGATGATTTTGCAACAACATTCGCCGAACTAGGTACTCTTGGAGACGAAATACTTGAAAGTTGAATAGGACATTTCTAAAGAAGGCTTCCTTAGAAAACTTTACTGCGCATTTTCTTGTTCGACCATTACGTCCAGGACAAATTTCGAGTTGATTTAAATTCTAGCAAATAGTAAGTAGATTACCAGCGTTTTCAAACTTGAATCAATATTTTCTTTTATATTTTCTGATTTTCATCAATTGGTATTCATTGGATTGGAGAACTGTTAACTTTTTCTGAGGTAAAGTGAATAATATTCTGCCAACTAGGCAATGGACAGATGCGAGAGGTTCTGGTTTACGAGAATTGCTAAAATGTAGGTGGGAAGTCAAGAATTGAAAATTGTTTCTATACTTCAATCACAAATACTTCCAGTCCTGAAACTGTGATGTGGATATCACGTTTCATTATTACTTTATATCCCCGCACTATTATTTACTGTTTTGGACTTTATTTACCGTTCAAGGCTTTCTCTTTCTTTTTGCTATAACACAGTTCGAAGATCATTTCGCCCTTTAGTTTTATTTTCCACCCCGCCTGGCCTAGTGATATTGCCTTCCTTTTTTTTCTTTTTATCTCTCTCCATTTGGATATAAAATAAAGCTGGATTTCATCTCAACAATGTCTCCTCATTTATCTACAAGCTTCAATCTGTCTCATTTATTTTAAGTAATATTAATTCCAGTTATTCTTCTTTTATTTTTACTGCAACAATAAACTCAACGAGACAGAAAGAGATCTAAATTTTTTCAGTAACTCTTTCCAAAGACATCGGCATTGATTTTACCAGACATTCCCAGAAACTATCACGCTAAGTTATTCTTCCAATAATAACATTTCAAGCATTTCATTTGATAGATAGGAATCTAAACCTGTTTTGTACATCTTCCTTCTTCATATTTTCCTGTAATATATCTAATTCTCGATTTGCCCAGTAGAATGTGGTTGCACTATCACTGTAGATCATGTTGCAAATCCAATGATGAATTGAAATACTGATCAAATACTTTCTTACTTTTCATGCTTTTCTGATTTCGAAATTGGATTAAGGAACGAGTTTGAAATTAGTAACCAAATATCTCTATAAATTTTAAATATTGTAAAAATGCCCGAAAGTTTTAATAAAATGGTGTATAAAAATTTACAAAATTTCGCTCTTAATTTTGCAAGAGCCCGTTGCTATCAAAAATTCGTTATAAAAGAGACCTTTCCGACACCGGTCTTGATAAAGGAATAGGACATCTGGGCACTGGGGCTTAGACTACCGGTTTTGTGGGCCCTAAATTTAGTATGCCAGTTTCCGTAAAGTTTATACTTTAAATTTATTTTGATTTTGTACTAATTATTATCATTATTTTTTATTTTTAGAGTAGGATAACGTACAAAACGAAAAATATATTTATCTCAATATATATTTACATATTCATGCATGCATTCAAAGGCATCTAAAATGTTTACAATTTTGCGTCGTGTAGGCATGCTCATCTAACAGAATATAAAGGGAGGCCTAGAACGAATACCAGACCTTGGGCCTCTCTTTGGTTTAATCGCGTTCTGTCTCAAACCATTCCAGCGAGTGAAAGACACAGAACAAGTATAGCGTTTATTTCTAAATTTACAGTTTTTTTCAACATTGTTAACAATAAGCCGCATTCGTGGCATTATGTGATGTCACAACAGCGTCATAAATGTGACACTTGCGAATCTAGAACAACCTTAATCCCCAGTTATACGGTACGCGTATATAGACTTTTGCTCTTATACTCATGAAAACTAACCCTTTTTTATTTTGACTTTATACCTATATAACTGAATGTGCTTTATCTTTAAAACGGCATAAAGAAAGAAGAGCAGTGATGCGGATATCCCTATAAAATGCACGTTGCTTTCCCCATATTTTGCAAAATTCCTTCATGGAAGTTGACCAAAAAGTAAGTAATTTTTTTTTATGTTTATTGAAAGTAGAAACTTTACAATAAAAAACAATTTGAAGATCTGTAGATTATTTCCTTATTTAAAGCCATTAAATTTTAACTATGTGAATGTAAATTATTATTAATTAAACTGGTATTTTATTTACTGGTAATTTGAGGTTCACATAGTATGTGAAACTAAAATTACAACTTCCTAAAATATCAATAATAATAATAAAAAAAATCTATTATTTCTGCAATTTATGACGTTGTTCATTATTTGAGCGTAGTAACTAAGAATCTATATTTATAGTATTATTCTAACTTCAGGTCTAAAACTGTTAAATAGTTTTTTCCCATTCTATTCTTGCAATTTGTAAGAGGCCCCTTAATATCACTTACTGACTATCATTTCGAAATGCCGTTCTAACTCCGAGTTCAGAATAGCAGGTTGACATACAATATAGAATGATTCATTGTAATGGAAGGTTTCGTGTATATTACTCTGGCTAGATTAGCAGGAGAGGAAAGACTGCATTGATTAGATTCTCTAACGACTTCCACGGGCCGCGCAACAGCTCCCTCTTTGCGCTGCATCTTCGATGCGGTTGTCATGGAAACATCAAGTGGAAGATCAGATGAAGGTAAAGGGGTTGGTTAGTAGATAACGTAAACATCTTTCCAGATTCTGCCGGTGTAGCAAGAATGGGGAATAGAGTCGAATTTCGATTTAACGATTGCAAAGGGGCCCTCGGAAATTATCCTTAAATCGAGAAGTACATTACATAAATCAAAATTGCGTAAATGTTGGGCATTAAATTTAATAAAATATATTTACCACTAGGTGAGAAGATGGAAATATGGAATACTTTTTGAATTAAGAAAATTCAAATTATGAAATATAAATTGTAAAAATTGAACAAATAACTTTATTATCAATTGCTTAGCATATCTAAAGATTAAACCTTGACAAAGCCTTTGTAATTTAAAATGACAACAGCAACAACAACAAATAGAAAACTAATTATTTTTAAACTGACTCCAATACGACTTTTAAAGAAAGTACGGAACAGGATTGCCAGTTTGTCTCCAATTTTATTCAGAAATTTCGTGTTCGTACCAAGAATACAGAATAGTATTTTATGCTTTGTTAATAAGAGACATTTAGCGATAACTTAAAGTGGAAATTCTTCTATCGAAATTTCCGCTATGAATTTTAAATTTCGGATTAAAAATTGGAGGCCAAACTGGTAACCCTGGTATGGAAATATGGACCACCGCTAAAAATCTTATAAGTCGCTCATTAAAAGATCCATATAATAGTAATAGTTATCACATCTGTTTTAAAATGTCTTAAATGTATAAAATAAACAGCGAACAATGCTAAGAATTTGTGCTCGACTTCGACGAACAGATTAGATCTTTTTTTAAGACTTAAATTAACATAATTTCAACTGAAACAGTAATAATTACAATGAAAAATGCGCCGTTGAATCAAAACATAAACGCTGAATGATTTTTTGCCAGTTCATAGCACAATGCTGTAATAAATCGTCGGGTTCACATCAGTAGCGTAAATATATTTATCATTTCGGAGGGAGCTAAGATATAGTAAAATTTTCTAAGAGGGAATCTCCAGAAACGGGAAAAATTCCGCTTCAAATAGGTATTTTCCTACCATGTAACGCATCTATTATACAATCAAACTTGCTAAGATGGAATCGCATGGGACTGATAAAAATTTTCTTTTAGGCAACTTTTTGTCTTTACAAGTATACACACTATGGTTATACCACATTTTAAAAATCAGAATACGGAAAATTATCTACTAAAAGGTATCTCAATAAATAGTAAATAAAACAGAAGTAAACAGCAAATTTAAAATTGTTTCACTCTACTCCCCCACTTCCTTTAACACATACTAGGATTCATTTTGGAGCATACATGCATGACAATACTTAAGCATTGAATAGTGTTTTTCATTTTGTCTTAAATTATATAGATTTGGAATAGCAACTCCCTGAAGAGGACTTTTACTTGAAAATCGGTTTAAACTGCTAAATTTGACAGTATTTTCTGAATTCTTATTAATCATAAACTATGGTTGAGAGGAAGCTTTTAGTGTATTTTGAGATTCAGAATCAGTCAATTAGCTTTATGATGTATTTTAAATGTAAATAAAGATTATTTCTAATAAAAAAAGTAATGGAAACGTGGCTGAAATGGTAATTTCGTGGTCGAAATAACACACTTTCTAAGATGACAGCACGTCTAAAACGGAATATTTTTCTGGTTCCTTTTGAATTTCATCTTAGCAAGTTTCATTACATTTTGCTAAGCTTCAATCACTTGCTAGACGCTGCCAGTGACACATTTGAGCACTTACTGTAAGTGTTGTGTCAATAAAATGCCTGTTTTCATTTACTCTGCATTCCTGTTTTTTGCCAAAATTTTCCTTTACGACCCACATTGCTATATCAAAATTGATTCTTTATGTGTACTTTATCTTACCTTACAATTTAGTCCATAATTCGGTGACACTATAATTCTAATATCCATTTATCTTTTCATATCCGTGCTATTTTCTTCAAGAAAGTAATCGATCACAGCAAAAATGTCGGTTCGCAAGTCCGTTATTTTTATCTAGTATTTATTTATTTGGAAATCGGAAATTGTAAAAAAAAAAAAAAAAAAAAAAAAAAAAAAAAAAAAAAAAAAAAAAAAATGCTTGATTTGGGGAAAGAGTTTAAACTTAATTAGATAAATATTTTTTGTAACGGTAAATTTAATATTTAGTTTTTAAGTACAAACTGAGTTGCGAACTTTTTCGGAAAAATTCAGTGATTTAGGGAAATTTTCAGAACTTTTGGAGAAATTGACTTACGACAATCTGGCAACTCTGCTGGGAAGACCAAGAAATGTCTAAACTGTTCAATTGTTCATATTATTGTTTTTGAAGTAAGCTGAAGTCTCCCTTGTTAACATATGAAACATAACATACACTCTTTCCCCCCTTTTTTTCTAGTTCTTTATGAGTATTTTTAATTCATTTAAATATAATTATATATAATATACATAAAATTAAAAAAAAAATACCAAAAAATCACAATTTTTTTTATAAAACAACATATATACAGTGAAACCTCTCTGTGCGACCACCTCCCTGAACAACCATTTTTTCATGGAGCGAAATTTATTCCCATATGCTCAATACTAATTTTACCTCCATTCAGAGACCACCCCAGTTGAACTTCCTCCATGAGCGACCCATTTCTTTGAAGAAACTTAAACAAATTCCGTTTTTTCCTGGTGGTTTGAAAGAAGATTTTATTAGAATAATAATTCGTTAGAGCGCATTATTCATCAAACTTCTAAACTAAGTTTAGAATTTTTATTTATACCGGTAACTTTTAAGTGTTTAAACCACCCCCTTGTGCCTTTTTAGGCAATGAATTTAACTTTGATGACAAATTAAAGATGTCGGTCAATAAACTCAGCTGCCCTATTCTGTCAGGAAACTTTCAAAGAAATAGAAAAATTAACGAAATCGCCAGTATTTGTTCCCGTCCAAAAAAAAATTGCATTTATTTACTGAACTTTGAAAAGACTTGGAAATAAAAGTTATCGAAGATAAAACCGTAAAATCAAAGCAAGCGTCAATGCATTCATTTTTTAAACTCTGCAGTAATTAACTTATGTAATTAACTTTTGTTTTGATACTTAAATTTCTATATTTTTTCCTAATGTGAAAAATAAATTTTAGTAACATTACCTTTTTTCAACATTTAAAATCTAGATTTAAACATGACCTCCATTAAGCGACCACCTCTCGGAGCGACCAATTTTTACTGGAACGGAACGTGGTCGCTTTAGGGAGGTTTTACTGTATAATTTTTCTATAAATAAACTTTATATTTAGTTCTTGTGTTTCCTATTTCTATGAGTTCAGCTTTCCCAGAATCCTGCGTACTTATACTTATCCCTCATTGCATTCAGCTAGGTAACATGCTATCCCTGTTACCCATTAGCCGCCGAAACTATAAGATAGGGATCTTCAATCTTTTTTCAGAAAAAACTTTTGCTACCAAAAATTTTGAAAGAAAATCTTCGTTTTATTTAATGCTCGAAATTTCTGTTATTAAATAAGGAATTTTTGTAGCTCAAAAATATTGGTACACATATGGTAAATTTAAGCATGGGTATTTAATTTTACTGTTGCGTGAACACAATACCAGCGGGTAACGGGTTAATATAAATCTGTTGCGTGCCTGGGATGTGTGGCACTAGAAACAGGCTACTCGGAGCAAATCATCTTCGAAGTCTAAATAATTGTTATGTATGAATCAATGTTGGAAATTTGCGGTCCTCCGCTATTTGATTTAACCCCTTCAGGGTCGCTTAATATTTGGAAAAATCATCAAAAAAGTATCTATTTTTTATTTCAGAAATTGAATAATTATAAGGTTTCTATATAAAATATGCAATTAGTTTTTTTAATCCCTTGAGGGGCGGTGGGATAAAATATATCTCACCTAATTTAAATAAGATTCTCACCAGAAAATTTTAACTAAATTATATATTTTTAACTTTGGAGGAAAGTCGTTGAAAAAAAAAAAAAACTTTTCCTTATTTAAAAATAACTTTTTTCGATTATTCCGGTGAGAATTCAATATGTAGAGACATTTTTGCTTGCCCCTCAAGTGGTTAAGGCGAAAAAAAAAGATGTTATACAACAAATGCACATTTGTGGAAAAACCATGTTTGCTTTACACCATACAAATTAATGCGAATGAAACCTTTATTTTTTACATCTTAGATCTTTATTTATCATCATCACGCACATTTTT
The DNA here is from genome assembly GCA_963932465.1 of Maratus speciosus. NCBI lineage: Eukaryota > Metazoa > Arthropoda > Arachnida > Araneae > Salticidae > Maratus > Maratus speciosus. The sequence goes on from OZ010793.1 coordinate 140,634,229, forward strand.
ACAAATAATATTTGAAATAATATATATACATTAAATTTTAATCGTTATTAATTTTTTAGTGGGATATATTTCGAAACGTGCAATACAAAGTCTAACATCACAAGCAGCGCCAAAACCCAAACCCGAAAGGCAACATTCAAAACTTCATATGGAAATGCCAGTTATTTTTTTCTGGTTTCGAAAGTTTTTCCAGCAATTAAATTTCCAGCCTGGAAATATGACGGGTACGAGAAATAACGAACCTCAGCCCGTGATATTGAGGGAGCAAGAATTAAGGGGTTAAGGGAGAAATTTGTGGTTAGGGCTTTTCAGAGGGGAAAAAAAATTCTGTTTGTGTAGAAATCTAGTCATATTTTCACAATTGACTTTTATTAATTTTTTACTTAAAAAAATCTTATTTTTATATTTGAATTAGTAAAAGAGTCCTGCGCGGGTCAGGTAATACCCAGTCCGAACCCGAAAATCCTACTTAAACTCAACCCGCACTTTAAACCAAAATCGACTGGAAACCGAACTGTACAAACCTGAAGCCGAAGAGAAAAAAAATTAGTTTATATTTTTATAAAATTTTGGAAAAGTATCTGCAATTGTATCTCTAATATGTATTTTATCTTTTATGTTAAAAAATGCACACACATACACACACATGCATATAAATGTTCATTAATGTTGAAATATATAGGTTTTCCAACTGAAAAAATAATTATAAATTTCTTTTGCAAAATCCGGTCAACTCGAACCCAGTCCGAAAAGAAAGAGAACTTAACCCAAAGCCGAAACCTGTGTTGCCAGTGGGCTACTTTTTTAAATTCAGATTTCTTGATTGACACCACTTTTTTGATATGGCAAAATTTCCATTGTTTTCGCTTTAATTAATATGTCATTAAATAGGGCGAATTTCCATTGTTTTCGCTTTAATTAATATGTCATTAAATAGGGCGAATTTTACCATTTCTGATAAGTGTAGCCAGCCAAGAAATCTGAATGCAAAAAAGGGGTCCACTGGCAACACTGGCCGAAACATTTACAGTCAACCCTGTCAATTTTAAGCTTCTTCGTATAAAAATGAGTCTGAAGTTGTATCAGAGAGTTTCACGTTGTTGAGCGGGGCGTTTGAGAAGTAGTGATCGACCAAAAATCCGTTTTCGTTTTCGGCCTAAAATCAGAGTTTCGCCGTTGATTGAAGGCCATGTTTCCAATGCTTATCCGGCTATGCTCTTTTGAATAAAATTTGCTTTTTATAACTTTGGTGAAAAGAAAAACACTATAAATTGCATTTTCTTATTTTCACATAACATTTTTCAAATATTCTGGTGTGAATTCAGTGTAACGAAAACACAAATACTCACCAGTGAAAGAACTAACACTTTTCATGCTTCCAAAAATAGTTTTAGTGATTTAAACAGGTAATTGTCAGAAAATCTCCATTCTAAAGTCTGAAGATGTCATTTTACATTAAATAAATAAAATTTATATGCTCAAAATACATAATTTATATGCTCAAAATATTACAAAATAGCTAAACCCTAAATTATTATCTTTAGAGGTACACTCTCAGAAATTCTTTCTTCGATTAACTGAAATTTTCTTGGCAGCACTGCCGCCAGGATTTTTACGTTAATTGACGAATGTCCACCAATTTTTTCTCTGTTGCAGGAGGTAAAATATCCGTCAATTGAAGAAAGTCTGGAAAAAATAAATTTGCTGACGTTGGAATCGAACCAGCCATCCCGGCGTTACGAGACGTGTACGTTAACGACCGCGCTACAGTTGGACAATAGTGAAACGCTTTGAAGTAAATATGTTTGCTTTAAATGGGCATGGTTTGATTGATTTCTCTAAAAATCTTTGAATTTTGAGGTTAATTTCGGGAAGATTTCGTCTTTAACCCTTTGAGGGGCGGTGGGATATATTTTATCCCACCTACGATTAATAAAGATTTACACCAGAAAAATTTTGTGAAATTTTACTTTTCTAACTTTGGTGGAAAATAATCATAAAATTGCTTTTCCTTATTTTGAAATAAAATTTTTATAATTTTCCGGTGGGAATTCAGTATTACCCAAACGTAATTGCTTGCCCCTCAAGGGGTTAATGAGATTGTACATGGAGTTTTAATATTTTAGTATTAAAATAGGATAAAATATGAATTATAAGTATGTTTAAGTAGATTGCTAGATGTAAAATTTTAATGTTATATTTTTATTCGATAAGATTTTTTTTTTTTTTTTTTTTTTAGTAAAATCTATTTTTTTTCCCATTTAATATTTAACACGTTTACGCCGGTGCCGATATTCATGTTTTTCGCTGTGAGTCGGCACTCGAATTCATATTTCGCTTCATCTGGCGACGCGGTACCGTCGCTTATTTAGACACTGTATGTAATGACCCGACCCTCTCATATTTATGGAATTGTACTCGATATGGGTGAAACAAAAAAAAAATCATGTCCTTTTTATGTCCACAATTAGAATATTTTTTTTCTGAGTAAAATGGGAAATAACTCTTTTTATTGTTTTGTTTTCATTAAAATAATCAGTAAGGACTTCATTAGAAAAGAAATGTTTAAAAAGATTTTTTTCTTTTTTAAATTATCCTTTTTTATTCATCTTCTCTAACAAAACAATCTGTCCTGATAACTGTAGGTATAGATTTCAATTTACGTTTCTAATTAATAATATTTAAAATCACATTTTTAACTGGTTTTATGTAATCATAAAACCTAGTATTTTAACTAGTTAGGCCCGAAACACTACAATATTTATTTTTTATTATGGAACAGATGTCATAAGTTCCCACGTCCGCCATCTTGGAATTTTTCTTGGCGCGAAAACCCCTTTTCCGCCAAGTAGTAAATGTCGCCAAGCACCGGTTTATACGCATGTTTCGCTTAACTAAAATAAAATGTAAATAATAAACAAAATTTGCTAAAGTGGATATCAGTAATCTTGTACGAGCGCTTCGCGCACATTAACCGAAAAAAAACATCACTGCATTCAGCAGCTCTCCAGGTGTAGCATTCTCAAAATTCAGCCGTTGTCGATTTCTAGCAATCTCAAAATGCAAAAAACTCTTAACCCCTTGGGGACGAGCGACATGTATACGTGCCGCATGAAGCGCTCAGAATCCTTGTTTTTCCTCACCAGTAAAATTTTACTGTAAAATTTGCCTTATTTAATCAGCGCATTTTCTCGATTCATGAAGACACAAATTTCTGTTTTTAAAAAGCGGTGACAAAAGATAAAAAATTTCGTAAAAGGCTCCCGTCCCGAAGGGGTTAAAGCAGCAAAATATACATAAAAAACGAAACTCGCTAAAGTGACAATCAGTAATCTTGTATGAGTGCTTCGCGCACACTAACCGAAAAAAAAACATCACTGCATTCAGCAGTTATCGCGATGTAGCATTCTCAAAATTCAGCAGTTCTCGCTTTCTAGCAATCTCAAAATGTAAAAAACTCTTAAAGCAGCAAAATATACATAAAATTATCAACAAACCTTAACAGATATCTGCTTTCTTGAAAGCTCCAGCACAAAATCTCTCTCATAACATCGCCGTCATTTTCTAAAATAGGCTTATGAATACGCATTGGCACATTATAAACAAACCTACTTTTCTTGTCAAAATTTCCTCATATTACTTAATTACTTCAGCAAAAGCGTTTAAACGGATTACAGAAACCATAGTCAGTCAAATACATCCAATAAATTTAACATAAAAATAAAAAGACAGAACGATACAACACGATATCAAAATGCATCCACAAAATCCACCACTTCTCAGGGGTTGCCAGAACACAACACGTCAGAACATACACGTCACACGGGATTCCACATATCGAGGTTGCCATATCCGCCAACACGCCAACAAAAAATCGCCAAACAATTCAAAACAACGGCCGAGGGAACGTAAGGCATCTAAGCCTTTATTATTATATTTTAAGATTAAATTTTATACACTGAAATTGTAACCTCTGTTACTGTAACATTTGTTAACAAAGAAATGACTTCCATCGTCCCCAACAGAGGTGAGTACTGCGCTTACTTGTAGGTAAAAATATTAGAAAATGTATGCAACAGCCATTTTGAATTTGTTTTGCACACATATCGCCAGTGAGCTAAAACATCTGAATTCCAGATTAGCGTGCTTTCTGTTTGTAACCTCTGTTACATAAATTTTAAATTTAAATATTGTCATTTTAATTAAAGTTTTATTTTTATTATATCATGGTTCGTATGGATACAGTTATTTCTCCAGGAAACTACCAGTATCTTTTTATAGAAAAAGAAATCTAGGTTAAACGCGCAAAATTTCGCCTTCTTTTAAGAAGAGATTTCCTATAAAAAATACTGGTGCTGAGAAATTTTTTGGTCTTTAAAATTGAAGGAGGTGTACGAACCATGTATATGAAATTAACTTAATTTAATTTAAATAAATGCAATATTTACATATTTTTCTAAAACTACAGAAAATACAATTTTTTCTTTGTTAAATGCAACAACTGTTACCTGTAACTTTTGTTACTACATGTTTGTAAGAGATGTAGATAAATTAACAAAAATGTAGTTTAAAACTCATATGCGTAATAAAAATCTATCAAAGTGCTTCAGTGGTACCATAGTTAGTAGTTTAATATAAATGCACTTCTACTGTCTAATTTGTGTTGCTCAATGTAACTTCTCTTACAAAAATGTAACCTCTGTTACTACATATATAATTTCTGTTACTCACACTTTTTCTCTATTTTTTTCTTTTTGCATATGAGTAGCACTTAAAAATGTTCCTAAAACATCAAAAGGCTTCTTTCAGTATACTAAAGCTATTTGACAATTTAAAAATATATTTTGTATAGAGATTTGAAAATTTTGGCTGTAATATTGAATACAAGTGACAGAAGTTACAGATTGTAATATAAATCAATCCATATTGCTGTTTTCATTTGAATATAAAATTACATATTGCAGTCTAATACACTAATGATGATAATAGACTGGAAATAATATTTAGATAGGAATATAAGTGTTGTAAATTGAGTGGATGTTAGCCAGTTACAATATTCATCTTCAACCTTTTCATATGCAAGGTACTTCTATTCGTAAAATGCAGAAATGAATGGCGACACTAGAATTTACAAACAAATTTATTTCAAACTAGCTGTTACCCGTGACTGCGTTCATGTAACATTTAAAGAAGAAGAAATTCATCAATTAAGCAAAAAATTTCGATATTTAAAAGCATATATAATTAACCTTTTATCACATTTTATAGTAGAAACGCTTCTGATGATCCCAATTTGCTTATTTTTGTTTATGCATATAGGACCATTTAAATTTCTTTTGAGAGCATGAAATTTCATACACCTTTTCTAAGATTAAATGAGGAATAAATTTACATCTCTGTTATTTTATTTTATTATTTATATTTATTCCGTTCAAGGATATTGATTTAATTTATGTTTTCGAGACAAAAATATTATTTAAAGATATATATTAATAAAGAATTTTAAAGGAAAGTGGTTATTAGTAGGTCACTTCAGACGTGACTTTGATATGATTAGAATAAGCGAAAAATCAACATGCACCATTATGGTTATATTCCAAAAAATCACATATTGGAAGAGAAAAAAAAAGATAAATGGTATTAAAAAAATAATCAAACGTGGTGATAAAATAATCAAAGTTCAAAAATAAATAATAAGAGCACGGGAAATATCTTTAACTTTCAAATATTTATTACATTTTAATTTCACGGTACCACACTTTTATGAGCTCTAGATCTACCAATAATATCAAAATTTTTATCACGCTCCAAAGACTCTTGAGCCTAAATACTTATTATTAAAGCAATAGAGTTACTTATTGCTTTCGAGGAATAAATCGATTTATGTAAAAGCACCACAATTATGAATAAACATTTTCATATCTATTGTGTGTTGTATTTTGGCTTATGAAAGCTTTGAAATTTGCAGGAATATGCTCCAATGAGGTAACAGTGATAGATTGTGTTTCAGAGAGATTTTTAAGATTTCGATAATTTAAAATCTGAAGAAGATTTCCCTTCTTCTTTTGCGCTTTTCGATAAACACGGTGCCTTTATACATTAGAGGGATGTGAAGTGAAAAGCAAATTTATTGCTTAGTTAAGGTTTTGGCTCTTGTGTACACGTAAATGATGTCACATGTAAAGCCTAATCTCAAATTGAAATTACTTGCTAAACTTTTTTAAGTTGACTTTCCTGTGCCATTTATTAAATTTTATTGAAATCAGTGTTATGGGAGATTGTACTGTAAAAGGGTGTTAAACATATATATTTGCGATTGTTAAATTCTGTGCAAATCACGCCATTTTGTATAAAAACTGCTATAAAATGCTAATATTTTCTGAAAGAAAAGCAGCTAAGACTAATGTTAGACGAACGTCTTTTGCTCGCTTCTTTCCTTGCGTATTATCCCTACACAATGCTAGCGGCATATACGTGAGGAAAAAAGCGTGCAAAAAGACGTCCTCCTGGCATTAGTTTAATGATTTAAAATATGACGACACTAGGTTAGTTTTTCCTACGGAATGTTACTTGTCGAAATAAATAAATAAATATATATATTCTTTCACTTCATGAATCATTTAAAACTATGCATTTTAGTTTATTTAAAAAAAGGGAAACCGATTAATGAAATCCAATATTATTGTACATTTAGAAAAACATTGAAAAATAATTTTTTTAAATATACTAAATTTCATGTAAGAAAATGTATTTAAAATGTAAGCTAAAATTTCATTTTCAAAGAATGCAACTTTTGATGCAAAATTTTATTTCTGAAAAGTATATTGTTATTTTAAGATTTCGTTTTAACTTTCGAAGCTGGTGTAATGAAGACGACATCGCTTTGACCAAATTAAAATAAATCTATGTTAATGTTTTCGTATTAAAATTAATGCTATCTATAAAAAAATATTACATCATGTTTAACCGATAAAAGCTTTTACTAAAAACGCCTTTGTGTCATGTTTTAACTGCCATCTTTTAAAATTAATCAATTAAAATAGTATATGATTATTTTAATCAAGGCCTCCTGATAAGGGAGTCTTGATTTTAATTTTAATTCGTATGAATAGTGGGCAATAACTATCCACTTAAATGCACAGAAGTTATATTTACTCCTTGGTTGCGCCAATATGTCGACAGACGATTTTTGTTTCTGTGGAATAAATTCATTCATGAAGTTTCGATGTGTGTAAATATGTTTTCAATTTTGGAAAATTTAATTTAATCAAGTTTTTGCACCATTTATACTAATTGAAATTCAATTCTTTTTAATTTTCATGAGGAAATAGCGTCAAAAAATATATTAATCCGTTTTAATTCCCCTTTTTTCCACCAAAAATATCTTCTCCTGATAATCATAACGTGAATTTTGAAAAGGAAACTCTCATTTGTATGTAACTTACATTCAAACTTTTTAATCAGTATGGACAGTATTCCTGTGACGTCACAAATGGTAAAATAGCGGTTTTTATAGCCTCGAATCAAAAGCGAGAATAGGGTCCATTTGTAAAAAATATTTCTGTTATTCGTTTTGATATGACGTCATTATTTATCTATTTTCATTAGTTACTGATATTGATGCCCATTGTATTTTTAACAAATATTTGGAAATACCTGTTTTATTTCAAATTTGACGTCATATTTTTCCAATCGAATAACTTTATTAATAATATTATTCTTTTTCATTCTTTTTCCTTCTAATTATGACACCATTTTTGGCAGAAAACCCCTTATTAACGTAACCGATATTCATCCTTCATGCATAATAAAAAATATCCCATTTTTTGTTTCAAGTATGACGTCATATTTATTTACTTTTGAATTCTTTTTATTTTAATTTTTAATTAACTGTAGAGGAGAAGTTATTATTCCAGATTTAGTTTTTCTTGGCAACAAGAAAGAAAGATGGTTAAATTTATCGGGAAAATGTCAATTGATTCTGTATGAAAAAGAATGAAATTTTGAATTATTAAGATAATTATTTGAATAAATTAAATAAACTATAGTCTATGTTCATTTCCGGGTTGTAATCCATCTATATCAGAAAAATACAAAAGCATTAATTCATCCGTTTAGATGCTGACTTCATTCAAACATTCGGACACACATTGACATTTATAATATTATAAGGATAAGCAAAAGCTTTTGTTCATATACTTAATAAAAAGAAATTTTTCATTCCAATATTCTGGTGCCTATGTGCCCTTTAGGAATTAAAATTAAGTTAGGGGTTAAGGCATTTTCAGGTGATGAATTTTTATCCTAACTATGAATTTAGCTATGCTGGAACTGATTTTATATAGGTTGTATACATATAACACATAAAAAATTATATTTGTTGAAAACTGAATACTTTAAAATATATATACAGGGTGTCCGAAAAGTCTGGAAACGGTCAAGTAACTCAAGAAATACAAAGCAGATTGTAAAACGAAAATATACGTGTTAAATATTTTTAAAAAACTACTCAGTGATACCAAATTTGAACCCCCCAAAACCAACCCCCGGGGGGTCAGAGGGGGTGATATTGAAATCTTGAATGATAACCCCCTTATTTTAATGCAGATTCAGATTCTACGGACAAAAATACGTAACTTTTGTATTTAACATTTTTTTTCGGATTCTCTTTGATCACAATGTAATCGAGAATATTCGACAGATAAATATTTTGGTTTTCCCATCTCGAAATCTTATTGGCCAGAACTTTCGCTGTCAAAGAAGCCGTCTTTTGCGGGAACAGTGTTTCTCGAAAACCATCAGTAGTGGTCGTTTCGATGACGCTTTGTATGTTTTTTTTCCATAACTAGGGGCAGGGCCTGATTACCAACGGAGCACACTTAAATCAATAAATTTTAAAAGAAAAGTTCGACTTATCTAAACGCCGTATTCATGTAAAATTTCTGCCATGAATGAGGCAAAATTTTCTGCCATGAATGAGGCAAAATTTTCTGTTTATTTTTAGTGGTAGGAATTTGCCCCGTGGGTAATCAGGCTCTGGCTAGAGGGGCTTCGCCGCCCTGCTCGCTACGCTCACCAACCCCCCGCGTAATCGCTTCGCGATTCCGTTCAGTATCGCGAACCAATCCCTATTTTCTAGCCAATACCAGACGTAATTGTTTCGCGTTTCCATTCTGGATCGCTTCGTGATTCCTCATTTTCTATGCATTCAATTTTTAGATTCTACTTGATAAAACACGCTCCTCCCCAACTCCTGACAATTTTATTTCTTTATCTCCAAGCAGGTAATCATTAGAGCTTACAGAGTTTCATAATTAAAAGAATTATTAAATATAAAATCATTAAAAAAAGGTAAAATTTATAATTTATTTGAATAATTACAAATTAAATAAAAATTATATATGAGGACCCCAGAAGCCAAGGGGTATAAGTGACAAAATTGAAAAAATTGAGTTAAGTGCAGAGGCTATCTGGAAATAACTCTATTTGTTTGTAAGTAAAGAGATATAAGTGATATTTTAATTATACGCTGCGTTCTAGGGGTCAATTACTTAACCTGTTTCCCGAAAACGTAAAACGCGTGGAGCCCAAGGGGTGTAAGCGCACTCGTATCCGTTGACATCCACATAGCTGAACCGCAACCAACGACATACAAGGGCAGTTCATGACTTTTAAAACGCCACACGAATTTAATCATCTTTAAACGGCAATTGGCTTAAAAAGACGAAGCAAAACATAGTAAAGAAAAAGGAAGAAACAGTTTCTGCCGCACTTTCTTGAGATAAAACAGGAAGAAAAGATCCGTCGAATAAAATTCCACAAGACCCTATTGATGTCATCAAAGAACGCATAAACAATTTTCCATGATACACAAACAATTATACTAGAGAAAAGACCCCCAACCGTAAATACTGAATCCAGAACTCAATTTAAAGGAGATGTACAAACTCTATATTCACTTTTGCCTAGAAGAAAAGCGCTTACAGCCGGTCAAGAAAAGTTTCTTTAGACACATTTTTAACACCAATTTTAATCTCAGTTTTTATTGACCGGGGACTGATACATGTGTTGTGTGTGACAAGCTACAATTGAAAATAGACCATGGAAATGCAGATGAGAAACAACAAGCAGAAGCTCAAAAAGAACTACATCTCCACAAAACAGAAGCTGCCAAATTAGCCAAAGATGCATTCCAAAATTTAAAGGATGATTCAAAGGTCTCGATATGCTTTGATTTGCAAAAAAGTCATGCCAACTCCGCATGAAACCAATTCTAAGGCTTATTACCTACGTCAACTTTGGACGTACAACTCGAACATTCATAATCTTGAAAGATGAAATGCCCACACGCACATCTGGCATGAAGGCAAGGTTTTTCGTGGTTGCCAAGAGGTCGCTTTCTGTCTTTTGAAGTTCATAAAGACTCTTCCTCTCAAGTCCGGCATATTACAACTTTTAGTGACAATTGTGGAGGACAGAATAAGAGCCACTTGATTGTGAAGTCCAGTCTGTAAATAAAATAAATACACACATAGAAACAGTCGATCATCATTTTTTGATTTCAGGACACTCCTACAATGAATGTGACCAAAACTTTGGGCTTATAGAAATCAGAAAGAAGGGAAACAAAAGGGATCTGTATGTTCCAGAGCACTGGGCTCAACTTGTAAATGGTTCCGTCAAAACCTTCACTGTAGAAGTGCTAAAAGATGAAGATTTTATCTAATCGAGTCCCTTGCACCATTCTTTATAAAGTCAGTGAAAGGTATCTGAAATATACAGTGGCTTCATTTCGAGGAAAAAAAAACCTTCACATTTTTCTACAAAGAAACTGCTGGTAGTGAATTAGAACCTTTCCACGAGCTAAAGGTGAAGTCCTGCCGTGTCGGAAGATGCCCTACAGTTCTGCATGAGCTTCCCATAGCACAAGAAAAACTGAAACTCAAGTACCTTATGTTGAAAAATCTCATTGAACTATTGCAGTTTGTACCTCGAGTGTACCTTTTTTTCTACCGAGATCTTCTTCACCAAGTGGCACCAGGACTGATTGAACCCACACCCTTCTGAAGATCAGGCTGATGAGCCTAATCGTGATTATGAAACTGGTGAAGATGAGATAATGTAGATGTGTTGTTCCCATGTTATCACTAAAAGAATATTGTTCCATATTTTTATACTGTTTTGCGTCATTTTTTTTTTTTTTTTAGAATTTACACGCTAAATAAATGCATTTTAACGGTTAAAAAAATTATAAAATTTCCATGTTTCAAAACTTATAATAAAATTTTAAAACTTATATTAGAACAAAATTTTGTCTTTTCATTCATTTGTATTAACATTTTCCTAAAATTTTTCATCAATTCTTTTTTTTATTTCATAATTTTTCATTTTTAACGCTTATATTAAAACAAAATTTTGTCCTTTCATTCATTTGTATTAACATTGTTCTTAAAATTTTTATAAACTCATTTTCTTTATTTCGTAATTTTTCATTTCTTGTGTATCGCTTGGAAGCCAAAGGGTACAAGTGCCGAATGGTTATAAATATTGCTTAGTTATAAATTAAAAAAAAAACATTTTGCTCTACTTTTTTTTCACAATTATTGAAATAAAAGTTCATAGACCACAAAGAAATCAGCAACCGTTTCATATTTCAATTCATTTAATTACTATTGATGTTCAACTTGGAACTCAATTTACTCGAAATCTAAATTTTGTCACTTGTATCCCTTGGCTTCTGGGGTCCTCATATATGGTGTTACGAATATTGTAAATAGTTAGTGTTTGTGCTTAAAAATAATGTAAATAGTTCAATTAAGCTCTATACATAAGCTAATATTAGATTTGTTGCATTGAAATATCTCAATTTGTTGATTTTTTGCAAGCAAGTAAACCCTATTGGATTTCAATAGGAGTCTATGGAAATTTGGTGAAATACTAGAAATAGCTTCAAGTTGGCGTCACTTTTGGCGACTAATTTTATCGCCAAATTTGGTGATAAATGGCCATGTTAGCGATGTTTGGCCAACTTGGCGATGTTTGGCAACATAGCTGGGTCCCCTCCCCCTTGGTAACCCCCCTTATAGCGTCAGAAAGCTCTGACCAATCAAATGCGTTTCGCAGTATCTACGCAGATTTTCAATGGTCCATTTCCAAAGCGTTACCTTTTTCTATACAGGGTGTTCCGTTAAAGGGGTCCAATATTAATAGGGGTAATAGAGGAGATCACACGGAGCATAAATCAGTATATAATGCCTGGCCGGATCTCAATAATTTTCAAGTTACAGCAAATAGAATGAAAAATCGGAAATTTGTAAAAAAACCCTCATTGCTAAACTATCGATAATGCTACATAAAAACGAAGCACATATTTAGAAAGAGCAGAAAAAATCCTACGAAATGACATAAGTTGTTTTAGAATATTGAGAATTAATGGCGAGTTACAAGCTCTGAAACAGTGAAAAAATACAAAATCAAATATTTAGCAAAATAGTTAATCGTTAATTCCAAAAATGCAACTCTACCTACATCAAGGAAAATGTTATAAAATTTGGTCCATTCCGAAAGCTTTCGAAGAAGCTGACAATAAACCATATCAGTTTAATTGTATGGGAGAAATCAAGCAGTTCCCTAGTTACAACTCTGTACTGTTGCACGCTCGGAAAGGGCGAAACTCCGCCCATGACGATTGTAAACACCCCGTTTTAATATCTTTCAATTATACATTTCTGATCAACCTCTATCAATACCCTTTCATTATTCAGTCTGGTCAAGTGAATGACATATTGTGCAGCTCTCGCCTTGTCTTAAAGCAAACTCCGTGACTGCTGCGTTTCCTCCATGAACTTTCAGGATGATGAAGAAGAAGTACTTTTTATGCAAATTTTCTATGTGTATAGGAAGAAAAGTGTAATAAAACAGCAGTCATCAGTGGGCGTTATGTTAAAGGGAGGCTGTTGTAAGTGGGATTGTAGTAAGTTGATGTATAATAATTATGCCGGAATACTCTAACGAAGAATATGCGGACATGCATCTGATGTACGGGCAAGCTCATGGAAATGCATGTCTAGCACAGCGCATGTACCGTGAGCAATTTCCAAGGAGACGTTGCCCAAGTTCGAAACTCTTCATAAAAATCGATAGACGATTACGGGAGACTGGATCGTTTAATACAGCAAGCATTGATGCAGGGAAACCTCGACATGTACGAACACCTGCAATGGAAGAAGATGTACTGAATATTTTTAAAGATAACCCCTCCACGAGTACACGAGCTGCTGCGTCTGAAGTCGGTGTTTCTCACCAAAGTGTGTGGCGTGTTCTGCGTGCAGAAAACATGCACCCCTTTCATGTGCAGCGGGTACAACTGTTATCAGTAACAGATTGTGCTCAGCGGACAGAATTCGTACGCTGGTTGCTTAATGTAACAGAAAATAATCCACAATTTCTGGAAAATATTTTATTTACTGATGAAGCAACATTTACGAGAGAGGGCGTGGTAAACACGCACAATATGCACACATGGTCATATGCAAATCCGCACACTGTTTTCCCGTCGAACGCACAACAAAAGTTCAGTGTGAACATATGGGCAGGTGTCCTCGGCGATTATCTCATAGGACCATATTTACTCCCAGATGTACTCAATGGCAGTACGTACTTGGTTTTCCTACGGGATATCTTACCGCAGTTACTGCAAAATGTGCCAGCAACATTGCGCCACAATATGTGGTTTATGCACGATGGCGCACCGGCACATTTTTTCATAGGTGTTCGCAATCACCTCAATTCAACATATCCTGGGAAATGGATTGGACGCAGTGGACCTGTTGCTTGGCTTGCACGCTCTCCAGACACCTTAAATCGCTGGTGTATGAAACGCCTGTGGATACCCCGGAGGATTTACTAGCGCGAATCGTTGTCGCTGCAGGAGACATTCCCAACTTCGTCGGAGTTTTTCGGCGTGTTCGCCAATATTTACGACGTCGCTGTCGGCTGTGCGATTCTGTTAATGGGCGCAACTTCGAACACCTATTATAATAATGCCCGTTCGTCTGCCTTCCGACATTGAACTGTGCAGCGCAGGCCAGAAGACTATGCTTCACATATGTCATAAAGTACGTGGAATGTAGTTCTTTATTTGTCATTTTTCTTTTATTTTCAACACTTTTTGGCACAGTATTTTGTAAGTCACAGACTGTGGTGTACTCAAATTGTAAATTACAAAGTTTGTATGAATTAATTTAAAATTTAGTGTTTTTTTTAAATTTATAATTAATAAAATTATTATGCTATTTGTTATTAGTATTTCCTATCATAAATTATGATGCACATATACATACAGTAATTGTCCATGTAAAACATGTACTGAAACTTCTTGCATAGTTACAAATCGCAATATTTTTAATTATTTCCGAATTTTCACCACCAGTTAATTTTAAAGAATTTAACTTAAGCTTTATATCAATAAAAGACCACTTTAAAATGTAGACTATTATTGTAAAGTTATTTTGGTTCATTCAACTCTTGAATAATTAAAAATGTTGCATCTCAGAAGAAGCATGATCGAAAATGTATAGTTGAGAGTAATTAAAAAGGCGGTGTTTCCAATCGTGATGGGCGGAGTTTAACCTTTGCTAGTGTCAAAGAAAGCGGAGTTGTAACTAAGAAACTGATTAATTTCTCTCACACTATTAAACCGATATGGTTCATTGTAAGCTTTTTCGAAAGTTTTCGGAATGGACCAAATTTTACTACGTTTTCCTTGTTGTAGCTAGAGTTGTCTTTTTGGAATTAACGATTAACTATTTTGATGTATATTGGATTTCGTACTTTTTTCACTGTTTCAGGGCTTGTAACTCGTCAATAAATATTGCTATTTTAATACAATTGATGTCATTTTGTAGGTTTTTTTCTGCTCTTTCTAAATATGTGCTTCGTTTTTATGTAGCATTGTCGATAGTTTAGCAATGAGGGATCTTTTACAATTTTCCGAATTTTCATTCTATTTGCTGTAACTTGAAAACTATTGAGATCCGACCAGGCTTTATATACTGATTTATGCTCCATGTGATCTCCTCTATTACCCCTATTAATATTGGACCCCTTTAACGGAACACCCTGTATATAGAAGGAAAATTAATAGAAATATATTAAATTAGTACTCTATTTGCATATTGCTTCATCCAGTCAATCATTTCTAAATAATAACCTGCGTATTTTGATTTTTTTATCGTGTAAATGTACACCTACCCTCTCTAACAGAAAAAGGATAATCATTATTTGGAGGCGGGGTGTAGAGATATTCTGCATTCTGATGGCTTCTGCTATTTTTCTTAAATATCATCTAATTCAGGAGGCTGATGCGGGTGCACAGTTTTTAAAAATTATTACTATAGAATAACATATAGGACAAAATATTAAAAAAAAAAACATATAAAAACTTTTTATGCTGGCTGAGCAAAGGATGGGGAAGTAGCGTAAATTTCAGTGGGGGTGGAGTTATATATTTTGATGATTGATTAGCTACTGTAACTCCAAAATATCAAGTCGGGCAGAAATTTTTTCAATAATTCTTATAAACGTAATAATTTTTTGCAATTTAAAATATTTTTTAATTTAATATTCTTTTCTTAATTTTAAAATTAATAATTTTAAACAATTGAAAATTTTTGATCTTTTAAACTTTCTGATTTAAAAAATAATTAAACTCTTTAAGCTCTTTTGATTATTTCCTGGTGGAGACGACGCTTTAATTTTTGTCGGGGAAGGATGGTGTAGAAAATTGTTTATTTATTTATTTATTATTACAATAAAATATAAAATGTGACAAAATACATGGTGTCCAAAAAGTCTGAAAACGAACGAATAACTCAAGAAGTTCATATAAGATTGAAAAAAGAAAAAATTCGTGTTAATTATTTTTTAAAAAGCTATTCCGTGATGCCAAAGTTGACACCCCACCCCAACCACCTGGTGGCCAGAGGCGTTCCAACTTTGAAATCTTAAATGGTAATCCCCCTTTTTTATTTCAGTTTCGGATTCTACGGGAAAAAATGCGCACCTTTTGCTTTTAACATTTTTTTCGAATCTTTGTAGATGACGGTGTAATCCAGTAAAATGTGTCAGATACATATTTTGTTTTCTCAACCATGTTATGCAATCACGAAATGTGTTTTACCAAAGCTTTCGTCGCCAAAGTGGTCACCTTAGCTGGAATTGTGTTTGTCGAAAACTATCAATGGAGGTTGTTTCGATGGCAAAAGTGCTTTATATGGTTTTGCCATGAAAATTAACAGAAATATATTGAATTAGATTTCTATTTGTGTTTTTATTTTATCCATTCAGTCCATTCTAATCAAGAAACCTGCGTTTTTTGATATTTTAATGTGTAAATATGCCCCTCCTCTTTCGAACAGATAAAAAGATAATCTTCGTTATTTGGTAGAGGTAGGTGTGGTTATTCGGCATTTCGATGGCCTCTGCTGTTTGTTTTTTCTTATACTATAAATCGTGGTTGAGGATGTGACTGTATGCGATATTTTTACTATTACTATAGAGTAACATATAGGACAAACAATAAAAAAAAGTACATATAATTTTTTTTGTGTGCGGGCGGAGCAAAGAATGGGGGAGTAATGTAAATTTCAGGTGGTGGTGGGATTGGAGATTTAAGCTGCGAACGGGCGTTCCTTCTAGTTGCGGTCAGCCGTCGGTTTTATTGTTCTCGCCAGTCGGTGCGTTTGATGTATAATGGGTTTTGCAGGACAAGGAGGGACAAGTTTCTGGACAGAAACTGGACACCAAGTGCGTTGACAGTTTTATGACTGCTATTTGGGGAGACAATTGCTCAGAAAACTATCACTCCTTTTGTCAATTCGATATAGTTTAGGTTGTGTTCCTTCCCATTCCACTTAAAAAGGTTGCAATCATTTGGCGATGTGAAATAAGCAAATAATAACTTCACATTTTCGCCAAGTGAAATGATGGTGTTTTGTTTTTTATCTTTCAATGGAAAAAAGAGAGATACACAGAACACAATGAAAACAGCAAATAACAAGTAAAAAGATTGTTTGACATTTCAAAACAGCATATTATTTATTTTTCATCGCATTGATTAGTTTCTTACAGCAAATAAAACACTATAAAAATTTATTTTAATTATATTATTAATTAATATTATTAATATAATATAATTATTATTAATGTATTTTTAATTAATATTCAGTAAAATTGCATCATAATTTTAGTATTATATTTATTATGGATGTGGGTTTACTTTGATATGACATTTTACTGTTTATAATTGCTAAGAGACTAAAATTGACAATTTTTGTTATGGGTCTAATATTTAACTTTGTAGAACATTTTTTCTCCAGAAATTTCTATTATTTTTAAATATATACTTTAAAAAAATTCTGAAAATTGCTCCCAAATTCCCTCGACAACAACGCGAAATTTTCCAAGACAGTTACCGATACATTTTTAAACGTAAATATAGAAAACTGGCAGGTGATGCTATTTGAAAACTAATAGCGTTTACCTTTTTAAATAAATAAAATACTTGTAGAGTTTAAAGCGGTTCTGGTCACATGACGACAATTTTTTTTCTTTTCTTCGTGTCACATCCTGAAATTCGGGCCAACTTCCACAGTATTTTCAGAAAGAGCTCCTGTGTTTACCAAAAAATGGGAAACGTCTTTTGATTACATTGTTTATGAATCACAACACCTGCCCATTTCATGCATTTTCAAACAAAAATGTTTCTAAAATCTGTTAAAAATAGCCCCTTCTGATGACAGCCTTAATCAGTATTTTTAATAAATGATCGTTTAAGTAAGTACGTTTTTATGAGCATAAATTTAAAAAAACTGGATTCTTTTAAGAGAAAATTTATGATTAAACTTTTGTTATGAGATTAGTATATTCAATAATTATAAATTCTTACACGTAAGTGATTTGTTTCTTTCTTTTTCTTTTTTTTCTTTTTGTGTATATATATGTTACATTATTAGATTCTTTTAGCTTCCATTTTTACTTTACCGCGCATTTCTGAGATTATCCTTTTCCCCTTCAAATTCATCCGCTAGCTCTGTTCGCACTCTTTATATCACGTGACATTCTTAATTATTCATTGGTTGAGAGCGCGACCTACTTCATATTTGTATCCATACATTGAAGAAACAAAAAGTTGATACTCGCTGAGTTTCAGCAGATTTGAGTCGTATTTCCAGTTTTAATCCATCCCCTGGTCACCGTCTTGTTATTCGATTATCTGGAACTTTGTTTAAATCTAATTACTACTACGGAGCGATGGCTAATTATCTTGGTGGAAACTGCACTTTTTGCAAGATGTTCTAATAAAGTGCTTAGCTGATATTATGAGTTGTTTCAATTTCTTCTAAGGAAACTTCACGGAATGATGCATTCTATTGTTTTCACTCGACAACTGCATTTCAACAATTTGTTCTACTAATATAACAGATTCGAATTATCTGTTCTGACCACTTCTTTTACGTCATTATCGCTGAATGTGATCCACAACTACTATCATGACAGCCAGTACGGCATTTTCAACGATAAAGCCATCCAATGTTGTTAGAATGCAACATTTAGCCGGTAGGATTCGAACCTACGTGGGGAAACCCCAATGGATTTCAAGTCCATTTAGCCGGGTAGGATTTGAGACTTCAACGCCACTCCAATATTTATGCAGCATGAACACCATATTAAACATCTAGCCAGCGCAAATTCGAATCATCGAATGTCAACTAAAATGTCCGAAAAAGCCTTACTTTACTCGACGGTCTCCAGGAATAAACAAAGTTCAGATATCTTTTAACATCATTAAAATAAAAAAGAACAACAGAAAGTTGTTCCTGCCCCAATAAAAACAGCATTCAGCATTACGTAAGTCATTTTAAAAAATGATCTCTGTTTTGTGATGAAAAAATTTTATGTTTATTCTTTGCTATTGCATAAGTTATTTTATTTTATTTTATTACTTATTCGAAATAAGTTTTGTTAATTTTTTCTTACAAAGTATTGAACATTAAAGTGACAGGTGTTTTATTTAACTTAAATAATCGGAATCAACTATGTTTATTTATACATATTTTCAAAGATTACGAGTATTTAAAAGATAGAATATTTTAAAATTTTGAGATTTATTAATGTTGTGTTAATTTATTATTTATTATGAGATTTTTATTATAAGTTTTATTCTTCTGTTAAGCAAAATGATAGAGATTTTGAGGTATATTTGTAATGCTTTTACGATTTCGAAGTAAAGTTAGATACGCTAGTTTTATTACGGGGAATCAAAAAAGAAAAATGACTGAAACTAGTATTGTATCTTTTGACCCCGATTTGGGAATGAACATTCAACAATGGTTAACGTACTTTGATAATTCTAGCATTAAACAAAATGATACTTGGAAATTTGAAAATATTTCAAAATATTTAAAGGGAGAGGCCTTGAAAATTTAAATCAATGATTGCCAAAATTGTGATAGTTATGCTCAAATTTCAGAGATTTTAGTAGAAAAATTTATCAAAATTGAAGTACCTAGATTTTCTGATTTTTCTTCACTTAAATTAAACGATCTAAAAGATTTGGAAGATTACTTCCATAAAAAAGTAGAGATTGGTAGGAAACTAAAATTATGTGAGACAATTATTGTGCATGGTCTTACTTATGGCTTAGCACCACAGTATCAAAATGTTTTGATTGTAAGTTCCCCAAATAATTCCACAGATTGGTATAAATTAGTCAGACAACTTGTAGTCCTTCCTACCCCTAATCCAAATACTACAAGAAATAACTTTTCAAATGACAGATCTTTTCAGCAGAATGCTAGATCTTTTCAACCCAATGGCAGAACTTTTTAGCAACATACTCGACCTAGTCAACTACGATATGATGCTCCCAGAAATTGGGTTCGTACACCAAATTTCAACCCCCCTAATACTAACTTTAATTCCAATGCACATGGATCGAGATTTTCGAATCAAAGAATGCAGAGCAATCATTTTCAAAGAAATTATTCATCTAGACCTTGTAGAATTTGTTTAAATCAAGGAATACTTAATGCATTCCACTGGGAGAATAGTTGTGTTTTTAATGTTAACCCTTTACAATCTGAAACTACTTCCACTCCCCCACCACAAAATACTGATAATGTTTGACAATTAATTGTGTCTGGTTATACGAGAAAACATCAATTACCTTGTGTTGTGGATACAGGTTCTACGATTTCAATTTTGCCACTTCATTTTGTACATTTATTGAATGCTAAACTTAAGAATATTTTTCCTATTAATGTTGGTCAAGCCAAAGGCTTTGTCCAAATTAAAAAAGCTTGTGATTTATTTATTAGAATTGGTAATATTGAACAATAAATTAATTTTCTTGCGTGTGATACCGATTTAGAGTATGTAATTTTAGGATAACCAGACTGTGCAAAATTTGATTTGGAAATTAATTGTACTAGTTGTAGTGTCACTCAGGAAGATACTGTTTTAAAATCATGTATAACCAGAAACAAAATAAGATCTCTTCATTTCAATGTTAGGAATGAATATCATATACAACCCGATTATGGAAATACCATGGCTCCTCAATCCTTCGCGCGATCTAATGATAATACTAAATTAATTGGGGAAATAAATGCTATAAATAAGGATAACTTAAGGGAAATGTTAAGGGATTACTTAGATATTTTTTCTAGAAACAAGTATGATGTAGGGAAGATAAATATTGAGCCACAGCGAATTTTTTAAACTCTGACCTACCAGTATCTATGAGACCTTATCGTACATCGATAGTTGATGGAAAGGAGATTTCAACCCAAGTTCAATCTTTGTTAAATGCTGGCCTAATAAAAGAAAGTACTAGTCCTTATTCTTCTCCTGTCACCCTAGTAATGAAACGCGATGAAGGCAAAAAGACAAGATTATGTGTAGATTACCGAAAATTGAACTCTATAATGAAAAACGATGCAGAACCTCTTCCCCGTATTGATGATATTTTAGATAAATTGTGTAATGCCCAGTATTTTTCCACATTGTATTTAGCCTCTGGCTACTGGCATATTCCCATTTACCCTTTAGATACAGAAAAACTCGCTTTTACTATCAATTCTGGTTTATTTGAGTGGAATGTTCTCCCCTTTGGGGTAAAAGTTGGGCCCTCCATATTCAATAGAACTCTTAGAAGAATCCTTACAAAATATAAAATTGATTTCGCATGCTATTATTATAATGATATAATTATTTTTTCTTCCTCCCTAACTGAACATATCCAACATCTAAACAAAATTTTTGATTTGTGTAGGCTTGAGAATATAAAACTTAACTGCAAATTTGCTCAAAATAAAATTAACTTTTTAGGATATGAAATTAAAAATGGAACCCTAACCCTCTCTAATGCCAATATTGATGTAAATAAAAAATTACCCCCCCCCCCCCCCCTACGAATGTTAAAGAACTCCAAAGATTTTGGGATCAGTTAATGTGTACCATAAGTTTATAAACAAAAATACCGAAATTAGGAACCCTCTCAATAAACTACTCAAGAAAAATGCTTTGTGGGAATGGAGTACTGAATGTCAAAATTCTTTAAAAAGTTGAAAGATGTACTAATAGCAAAACCCATCTTAAAAATGTATGACCCTAAATTACCCCTCCATATGTTTGTTGATGCCTCGCAGGTAGCGGTAGGTGCCGTACTTAAACAACCGGATGATAATGGATTTTTACTTCCAATTGCTTATTACTCCAGAGGATTGAGAAGCTATGAACGAAACTACTTTATTACGGAATTAGAGTGTCTTACCATCATTGAGACCTTAGACAAATTTTACCATTATTTCCATGGTGTAAAGATTACTATTCATACAGACCATGCATCTCTTGTGTGGCTTAAGAATGTAAAACAGCTACGAGGTAGACTCTTTAGATAGTCTTTAAAACTGAGTATGTTTGAATATAAGATAGAGTATTTAAAGGGATGCACAAATGTCGAAGCCGACATGTTGTCCCGAAACCCTATTTCTCATTTTAATCAACCACTCACGTTTTTGTTAGATGTTAAAGAGGTACTTGAAATGCGGGAAAGTGATAATGTGTGTGGAAAAAATCACTTAAATGACAATGGATTAATGATAATTAAAAGAAAGGGCTTTAGAAAAATAGTAGTCCCCATGTCCTTGAGAAGAAAATTACTTGGAATTGCTCATGAAAATTTTGGTCACCTTGGAATTCCAAAAATGCAAAATCTAATTTCTCCCAATTATTATTGGCCTGATGTGAGTCAAGATATAACTAACTTTGTAAAGCATTGCGATATTTGTCAAAATAAAAAAAAATAAAAAGCCTAGACAGAAAAAAATTGGCTTATTACAAGCTATGCCTACCACAGATCAACCTTTTGAATGTCTTTCTGTTGATACTGTGGGAGGATTCAACTACTATAATTCAACTAAAAAATATCTTCATATTGTCATCGATCATGCAACCCGTTATGTGTGGGCATTTCCCTCGAAGAGTGTCACCACCGAAGCCTATACGAATTGTTTAAAACAAATTTTTAATATTCAAACGCCACAACAATTATTCTGTTTTAATAAAATTGCTAACGTTAGGACACCTCAAAAATCTTAAGCGACAGGAACGCCGCCTTTACTTCTTCCAGATTCAAAATTTTTTTGCTGAACCATAATATTAAGCAGCGTTTAACCTCATCTCACCATCCTCAAACGAACGGTAAATGCAAAAGAGCCAATCAAACGATAGTAACTAGGCTAAAATGTAAAGTTAACTTTACTACCTCTAAAGTTCCTTGGACTAAACTCCTTGCTGAAGTTGTAAATGAATACAATAATACCCCCATTCAATAACTAAATTTCCCCCTGCTTATTTACTCTTTGGCCATTTACCCTATAATTCCCCCCTTCAACAAGATTATTACCCTCCAGTTAAAGAAGCACTTAAAATCGCAAAAGCGCGAACTGATGAATTCCATTTAAAAAGTAAGAAATATTATGATAAAAATTATGTTGAGCCAAAATTTGAAGCAGGCGATCTCGTTATTTATGAAGAATTTCATTACCCAAATACTAGAAAGCTTTCTCATGTATTTACTGGACCATACCAAATTCTTCGAAAAGTATCCGATGTAAATTTTGAGACCGATAGAAAAACCCCATTTAAAGAAACCGAAATCATTCATGTTTCAAAATTGCCTTTGTATCATCATCCTAATAACTTAAAATTGTCTCATGAGCAATTACCACAACAACAGCAGCAGACGCAGGTTAAATCACTAACTTAAACTTAATTTTCTAACAATGATGAGTTTGTAAATTAATGTTAAAATTACAGCTTAAGTAAATTTATTATTTCAGCATTACGGATGAGTTTTGGGAGACGTCCCAAGAGTTTATCTGTTTGGGAGTTTATTTAAATTAACTGGGTTATGCGGGCATAAGTAGGTTGATTTATCTAGAGTTCTAATTAATGTTGGATTATAAACTTATACCAAAATCTTAACTTTACTTAATTTATTACTAGTAATTAAAAACTTAATCTTACTTGCTATAAAAATTTAATAAAAACCTAATTGATATTCTTTTAAACGATTTAAATATTACTCTTAAAATAAAAAGATTATCTTAGATTGCATTTTATCAGTTTTTACAGAAAATAGAGAGAGAGAGAGAAATATTTCAAGATTTGATTTTCATTTCAGAAATGTTACAAAACCATTTACTAATTCCAGTTGCAAAAATTTTCGTCTGCGATATTTTTTTTCTTTCTTTCCTTACCACGAAAGTCAAAAGTCATTTTTTATTTTTTTTTTTGTTGTTAACGATTTGATTTATTTCTATTCTTTTTATTTAAGGTAAATTTAAATGCGCGATGGGAATTGAGAAACTATTTAGTATTCTTTTTCTGCCTTCGACATGTTATAACTTCCCTTTCACAATTTTTTTTAATTTATGATTTTTTTTTAAATTTCATTATTTGAGGAGTGTGCATGTAATTCCTATGACACAGAAAAAAAGGAATTAAATTTTACGACTCACATACGAATGAATGATACGAGATATTTATAGACATGAATTATTATGAGATATAGGATTAACATTATATTATTATTATTATTTATAAAAAGAAGAAAATACTAGAATTAAGAATGTTATTGAATTATTTATATAGAGATTTAAATAATTTTTGATGATGACTATACTAAAACAAAAGATATAAGTTACTGAAAACAGTGATGAAGGTTTAACCCTTGGAAGGACCTATGAGGCAATGCACCTCATAATTCTTCATTTCTGGTCACAAATCATTACTTTTTTTCGAAAACTTATCTAAGATTTAATATAATACGAGGAATAAAATTACGTAATATTTAACATCAGTTGTGATTGATACTGTTATTATACTGAGAGAATACAGATCTGTAATAATGAAAAGACCATGGCAAAAAGTATCAAAGATTGTACAGTTGTAAATTACATAATATTTGACAAAAATTTTATTTACTATTGTTTATTAATTGTTTTGATATATTATTATTATACAAGGTTATTTTATGATTATTTATTTATTTATTACTGTTATAATTTATTATTTATTGTTATTAGTATTTAATATTATTAGTGCAACAAAGTCTGTGATATAAAATTTAAGCGACCAAAAACTCTTATGAAGTCTAAAAATCCATATTTCAGTACGGACTAAAAATCACTAGAGGACATATAATTTAGTGAATATACTGAATAAATATGGTGTGGTTTTGAAAATTGTGTCACTGTTGCTAACTAATAAACTCATATTAATATTGCTGTATTAATTCATAGAAAGCAAAACTGTTGCTAATTTTGAATTTTAACCAAATATTATTATAATTGTTTTTATTATTGGATATGTACTTATTACAGCAGTTTCCACAAAGACGCGAATTTTTTTTTAAATTTTTAATTATAATTTTTTTTTCTTCCTTTCAAAATGAAATTAAAGCTTTGAGCAACGCGATTTGGTGACCAAGTGACGGTATCATTTTAAAGATGATTGTAAAACAAAGAAACAAAAATTGTAAAACGAGTATCTGCTTTCTCTCAATGAACTCGCAGGTCATCGGTACCTACTAGTTCATTCATTTTTAGAGGGGAGGGATTTTGTTACGCTATTAGATCTAATTCCGCGATTTCCTTATCTTATTCTAAATTACTACTTTATTTTCACTAAATCCTTATCCTTAAATAATCTCTATCGTTAACTCTGTTAAATTCCCTTTAATTTAATGTCTCACTTGTCTTAATCGCTTTAATATTACGCTTTTAATATTCTTAAATTAGATGTTCCATTCCCGCGCTTTCTTCTTTCGAGAATATTCTTTTAGCTTCCATTTTTACTTTGCCGCGCATTTCTGAGATTATCCTTTTCCCCTTCAAATTCATCCGCTAGCTCTGTTCGCACTCTTTATATCACGTGACATTCTTAATTATTCATTGGTTGAGAGCGCGACCTACGTCATATTTGTATCTATACATTGAAAAAACAAAAAGTTGATAGTCGCTGAGTTTCAGCAGATTTGAGTCGTATTTCCAGTTTTCATCCATCCCCTGGTCACCGTCCTGTTAATCGATTATCTGGAACTTTGTTTAAATCTAATTACTACTACGGAGCTATGGCTAATTATCTTGGTGGAAACTGCACTTTTTGCAAGATGTTCTAATAAAGTGCTTAGCTGATATTATGAGTTGTTTCAATTTCTTCTAGGGAAACTTCACGGAATGATGCATTCCATTGTTTTCACTCGACAACTGCATTTCAACAATTTGTTCTACTAATATAACAGATTCGAATTATCTGTTCTGACCACTTCTTTTACGTCATTATCGCTGAATGTGATCCACAACTACTATCGTGACAGCCAGTACGGCATTTTCAACGATAAAGCCAATCCAATGTTGCTAGATTGCAACATATACTGGGTGTCCGAAAAGTCTGGAAACGGTCAAATAACTCGAGAAATACAAAGCAGATTGAAAAACGAAAATATACGTGTTAAATATTTTTAAAAAAGCTACTCAGTGATACCAAATTTGACCCTCGCAACCGACCCCCCGGGGGTCAGAGGAGGTCCAACTTTGAAATCTTGAATGATAACACCCATTTTTTATTGCAGATTAGGATTCTACGGACAAAAATACGTAACTTTTGCATTTAACATTTTTTTTCTAATATTCGTTGATCCCGGTGTAATCGAGCAAATAAAACAGATATATATTTTGGTTTTCCCAACCAGGTTTTGACATCTCGAAATCTGATTGGACAGAACTTTCATCGTCAAAGTAGCCGTTTTTTGCGGGAATACTGTTTCTCGAAAACCATCAGTGGTGGTTGTTTCGATGACGCTTTATATGCTTTTTCCATAAAAATTATATTAAATTAGCACTGTATTTGCATATTTTTTTATCCAGTCAATCATTTCAAAATAATAACCTGCATATTTTGATTTTTTTTAACGTGTAAATATACACCTTCCCTCCCGGACAGAAAAAGGATAATCTTTATTATTTGGGGGCGGAGTGTGCAGATATTCTGCGTTTTGATGGCTTCTGCTGTTTTTTTTTTTTAAATATCATCTAATTCAGGAGGCTGAAGTTGGTGTACAGTTTTTAAAAATTATTACTATAGAAAAAAATATAGAACAAAATATTTTTTTAAAACGATATAAAAACATTTTATGCTGTCTGAGCAAAGTATGGGGAAGTAGCGTAAATTTCAGTGGAGGAGGAATTATATATTTTGATGATTGATTAGATACTCTAACTCCAAAATATCAAGTCGGGCAGACACTTCTTCAATAATTCTTATAAACGTAATAATCTATTGCAATTTAAAATAGTTTTCAATTTAACGTTTTTTTCATAATTTTAAAATTAATAATTTTAAACAATTGAAAAATTTTGATCTTTTAAACTTTTTCATTTAAAAATTAATTAAACTTTTTAAGCTTTCTTGATTATTTCTGGGAAAGACGACGCTTTAATTTTCATAGGGGAAGGACGATGTAGAAATTTGTTTAATTATTTATAAATTATTACAATAAAATATCAAATGTGACAAAATACAGGGTGTCCGAAAAGTTTGGAAACGGTCGATTAACTCAAGAAATTCATATAAGATTGAAAAACCAAAAAATACATGTTTAATATTTTTTTAAAAGCTATTCCTTGATACCAAAGTTGACACCCCACCCCGACCACCTGGGGGTCAGAGGCGTTCCAACTTTGAAATTGTAAATGATAATCCCCATTTTTTATTTCAGATTCGGATTCTACGGGGGAAAATGCGCAACTTTTGCTTTTAACATTTTTTTTTTCGAATCTTTGTAGATGACGGTGTAATCCAGCAAACTGTGTCAGATACATATTTTATTTTCTCAACGATGTTTTCTAATCACGAAATGTGATGAGCCAAAGCTTTCGTTGCCAAAGTGGGTCGCCTTAGCTGGAATTGTGTTTGTCGAAAACTATCAATGGAGGTTGTTTCGATGGCAAAAGTGCTTTATATGCTTTTGGCATACAAATTAACAGAAATATATTGAATTAGATTTCTATTTGTGTTTTTATTTTATCCATTCAGTCCATTCTAATTAATTAACCTGCGGGTTTTTTTTTTATATTTTGATGTGTAAACATGCCCCTCCTCTTCCGAACAGAAAAAAAAGATAATCTTCGTTATTTGGTAGAGGTAGGTGTGGATATTCGGCATTTCGATGGCTTCTGCTGTTTTTTTTCTTTTATACTCTAAATCGTGGTCAGGAGGTGAGTGTATGGGATTTTTTTACTATTACTATAGAGTAACATATAGGACAAAATAAAAATAAGTACATATAATTTTTTTGTGTGTGCAAAGAATGGGGAAGTAGTGTAAAATTCAGGTGGTGGTCGGATCGGAGATTTAGATCATTGATTAGTTACTGGAACCAGAAAATAACAAGTAGGGCAAAAATATTTTCCATAATTCTAATAAATGTAATAATTTTTTGTAAATTAATATATTTTTTCAATTTAACATTTTTTTTTCACAAATTTAAAAATAGAAAAATTTTGATATTTGAAAATTTTTAATTTAAAAATAATTTAACTCTTTAACTCTGTCGCGATTTGTGAGGCACATATACTCATCCTCAAAAGGTGCATGTGGAATTTGTTTTGGGCACCATTAATAAATGAATAATATTATTTAATTTTTTAATTAAAGGATTTTTTGGTATTTCACAAGTAAAGGGGACAGTTGAAAAAACACGGTGTATTCCAAATAAAATTTGTGTACGCGATGCGGTCTCGAAAGGGTTAAAGTGTAATGATTATTTGCTGGGGTAGACGACGTGTTAATTTTCATAACAGAAGGATAATGTAGAAAATTGTTTGTTTATTATTACAATAAAATAACTTATGTGACAAAAGTATAATCTAAATCATAATTGGCAGAAAAAATTAAAAACAGATCAGTTTATTTTCTTCATTTTTTAAGCCCTAGAAGGGGCATTTATTAATATATTTCATTCAGTTAGTTCTACGTTCTTAAATTTTTATAACAAATAAGTTAAACCAATTGAACAATTAAAAAAATCAAACAATATAATACATAAAACCCATTCAAAGCTTAGGTTCTGTTAAAAGAAATCTAAATAAATTTTAAATTTTTTTCCTTTTTAAGATGCAAATATTTGTATTGCAGATTTTGTATTATGCTTATGATGAGTATGTACAAAATGATAAGGCAAACTTTCTTATTTTCAAGTACATTATAAATGGAAAATTTTAATTAAATATTCTGGGTGCCAGTAAAAAAAAAATTATGAGTCCTTTTTTAAGGACACTGTCCGCAGAAGCTGTAACTTATTTGTTACAAAACTTTAACATTAAACATCGAAGTAACTGAATGAAATATATGAATAAATGTCCCTTCTCGGGCTTAAAAAATGTAGGAAAAAACTGATTTGATTTTAATTTGTTCTGCAAATAAAGTTTTTGTTTATATATATTTTTCACATTTGTTATATTATTGTAATAATTAATAAATAATTAAACACTTTTCTACATTATCCTTCCCCCATGAAAATTAAAACGTCTTCACCCCCAGGAAATAATCAACAGTGCTTAAAGAGTTAAATTATATTTTAAATTCAAAAGTTTAAAAGATCAAAAATTTTCAATTGTTTAAAATTATTGGGTCGTTCGGAAAGTCGTGTCCGTTTGGAAAAATCAATTCGTACCGGAAAATTCCATCATTTAATAATTAGACATTGATTCCTATATCGAATGTCTAATAATTACCGGGCAGGATTTTCCGGTGCGATTTGATTTTCCTAAACGGACACGACTTCCCGAACAACCGAATAATAAATTTAAAATTAGAAAAAAAATGTTAAAAGGGGAAAAAATATTAATTTACAAAAAAGTATTACATTTATTAGAATTTTTGAATATTTTCTGACCTGCTTGCTAGTCTGTAGATGCAGTAACTAACCAATCATCAAAACCTATAATCTCCCCCCCCCCACCTGAAATTTACGCAACTTCCCATCCTTTGATCAGCCAGCACAAAAATATTTTATATGTTTGTTTGGTTTTTTTTTGCTTCTTTATGTTATTCTATAGTAATAATTAAAAAAAAAACTTATACACTCCCATCCGGCCCCGAATTAAGTGATTTTTTTTTACAGCAGAAGACATCGAAACACAGAATATCAACACACTCCGCCCCCCAAATAATGAATACTATCATTTTTCTGTTCGGGAGGGGAGGTGCTTATTTACTCGTTAAAATATCAAAATACGCAGTTTATTATTTAAAAATGATCGACTTGATAAAAAGACATGCAAATGGAAAACTAATTTAATATATTTCTATTAGTTTTTATGGAAAAAGCATATAAAGCGCCATGAAAACAATCTCCACTGATTCTTTTTGAGAAACACCATTTCCGCAAAAGACGGCAACTTTGACGTTAAAAGTTCTGGCCAATCAGATTTTGAAATGTAAAAACCTGGTTGGGAAAACCAAAATATGTATCTGTTTTATTTGCTCAATTACACCGTGATCAACGAGTGTTAAATACGAGTGGTAAAACGAAAAAAATGTTAAATACAAAGGTTACGTATTTTTGTCCCTAGAATCCGAATCTGCAATAAGAAATTGGGGTTATCATTCAAGAATTTAAAGTTGGACCCCCCCTGACCCCCGGGGGGGTCGGTTGCGAGGATTAAATTTGGTACGACTGAGTAGCTTTTTTTAAAATATTTAACAAGTATATTTTCGTTTTTCAATCTGCTTTGTACTTCTCGAGTTGTTCGACCGTTTCCAGACTTTTCGGACACCCTGTATATTTAATTATATTGCTGTAATGAAAATATCTTATTTCGCATGACAAAAGTAAACTCTTTCCTCCCTTTTGTTAAAAAGAAAAGTTATTATTTCTGCTCTGTAGGGGAGAGGGGGGTACCTTTGAACACTGCAAATATTTTCCTTTAAATAAATTATATTTTTTATGTATATGCGGCAGCACAGTACTATTGATTCAATGTAACAAGAATACAACGCTTTATATTTTGCATGCACACTACTATCTAAGCAAGATATGTATGTTTTTCTTTCTTGAATCTAAACTTAACAAAATAAAATTGTAAGCTTTTTGTTGATAATCTTATATCCCTAAAATTATAATTTACTATTTAATACCTAAATAAAGATGTTAGCTTAAACTTATAAGATTTGTTTTATTCAAATTCTCAAACCTAATTGAGTAAATAGTTGTAATGCTAAACTCCATATGATGGGGCACCATTGAACAATTAAAACTATGAAGTAAAGAGTTATAGATGTATCTAAATATTATTGTTGAAAATTTTTTTAAATATGAAAATTAATAGATTAATTAAGAGTTATTGTACTTAATATTAAAGTTGTACTGATGCAGGGCTTCAATTACAGGCAAATTCAGGACACACAACACTAATTCATGATTTAGCAGATTTGTCTAACAAACCCTATACTGTTTCATTTACAATGGTAAACATTATTTCAGGATTTCATAAAAGAGGATTTTATCCATTTTCTATAACAATTATAATGAAAATGATTTCCTTTTAGTCCAATTTCATGCAAAAAGAACTCTTCATTACGTTGGTCAAATTTAATTGCTTAATGCCAGGTTTCTTCGTAAAAAATAACATACGATATATTTTTCAGAGGCATCAGATATCAATTTGGAGGGATTTTAAGGATATTATATAAAAAAGTTGCCACAATTAAACATAATTGGAGGGATCCTCCGTTCTGTCTCAACCATGTGCTTTGATGGATACAAATTTGGTTAAATAATAAAAAATTAGTAATTTCAGTTAAATGTACTTATGTAATTTTATTCTTATTCTTATTATTTAATATTTTGGAAAGATACGCAGTTTTTAATAAAAACTGTCAATATTTTCATATTTTGTTAATTTGTTCAAAGGTGCCCCTAGCTTGTTCAAAGGTACCCCTACACGGGACAGGTTTGAACAGAAAACTTTCAGCTTTTTAAAACCTCGCAGCATATTTAATTTATCTGAAAAAATGTAATTTTTTATTTCATATGATGCAGAATTATATTCTTTCTCTCACGAAATATTTAAAATTCAATAAATGTAATTCAAGTAAGAAATATGTGGATTTTAAAAAGTGGATTTAAAAAAAAAATGTTCAAAGGTGCCCCACTCTCTCCTATACAATAACAAGTTGGAAATTGTGCGTCAAACGTGGCAAATTAGGTACGTTCGTACTATAGAATCGAGAACAACAGAAAGTAATAAAAAATAAAAGCACCTAAAGCAGGGCCTGATTACCAACGGGGCACACTTACACCAATAAATTTTAAAAGAAAAGTTCGACTTATCTAAACGCCGTATTCATGTAAAATTTTTGCCATGAATGAGGCAAAATTTTCTGTTTATTTTTAGTGCTAAGAATTTGCCGCGTGGGTAATCAGGCTCTGACCTAAAGTACATTCATTGCAATGGCGATTAAGCGGCAAAACTAGCAAACTGCTATTTCGATCAATTGAAGAGCTGGAGCTACCACCTTCTTCAAAGGTAAAATTTATGGCTTTTTCTAGACGATCTTTTGCAGGATCGTCCAAACGCAGCCTTAGATCATTGATTAGTTACTGCAAACAGAAAATAACAAGTATGGCAAAAAAAAAATCTATAATTATAATAAAGGTAATAATTTTTTGTAAATAAATATATTTTTCCAATTTAACATTTTTTTTTTCATAAATTCAAACAATAGAAAATTTTGATATTTGAAACTTTTTAATTTAAAAAATAATTTAACTTTTTAACTCTATCGGGATTTGTGATGCATACATGCATCGTCAAAAGGTGCATGTGGAATTTGTTTTGGGAACCATTAATAAATTAATAATAATATTTGATTTTTTTAATTAAAGGATTTTTAGTATTTCACAAGTAAAGGAGACATTTAAAAAAACACGCTGTATTCCAAGTAAAATTTGTGTACGCGATGCGGTTTCGAAAGTGTTAAGGTGTAATGAATATTTGCTGGGGTAGACGACGTTTTAATTTTCATAACAGAAGGGTGATGTAAAAAATTGTTTATTTATTATTACAATAAAATAACAAATGTGACAAAAAATATAATCTAAAACATAATTGGCAAAACAAATTAAAAACAGAACAGTTTATTTCCTACATTTTTCTAAGCCCGAGAAGGGGCATTTATTAATATATTTCATTTAGTTCAATGTTAAATTTTTGTACAACTATGTTAAACCAATTGAACAATTTAAAAAAAATCAAACAACATGATACAGAAAACCTATTCAAAACTTAGGTTCGTTAAAAAGAAATATAATAAATTGTAAACTTTTTTCATTTTTAAGTGGCAAATATTTGTATTGCAGATTTTGTATTATGCTTATGATGAGTGTGTACAAAATGATAAGGCACATATAAAATACAAAAAATAATTTAAAAAGTCTAAGATTTATTTCGATTTAATTTGAAGGGAAATTAAGTTTTTAGGGTATTTAAATTATGATATTGTTTAAATTTTGTTTTTATTTTTTAATGTTCATTTGGTTTAACCCTTACCGGAGCGGAGTAATTATGTTTATAAACTGATGAAATGATAGACTGACATCAGAATTTATAAACTAGTTTATTGGAAAATATAAACTTGCTTATTTTCAAGTACGTTATAAATGGAAAATTTTAATTAAATATTCTGGGTGCCAGTAAAATAAAAATTATGTGTCCTTTTTTAAGGACACTGCCCGCAAAAGGGTTAACTTATTTGTTACAACACTTTAACATTAAGCGTCGAACTAACTGAATAAAATATATGAATAAATGTCCCTTCTCAGGCTTAAAAAATGTAGGAAATAAACTGATTTGTTTTTAATTTGTTCTGCAAATAACGTTTTTGTTTATATATTTTTTCACATTTGTTATATTATTGTAATAATTAATGAATAATTAAACAATTTTCTACATTATCCTTCCCCCATGAAAATTAAAACGTCTTCTCCCCCAGGAAATAATCAACAGTGCTAAAAGAGTTAAATTATGTTTTAAATTCAAAAGTTTAAAAGATCAAAATTTTTCAATTGCTAAAAATTATTGGATCGTTCGGAAAGTCGTGTCAATTCGTGTCGGAAAATTCTATCATTTAATTATTAGACATCGATTCCGATATCTAATGTCTAATAATTACCGGGCAGAATTTTCCGTTACGGACTGATTATCCCAAACGGACACTACTTTCCGAACAATCCAATAATAAATTTAAAATTATGAAAAAAATGTTAAAATGGAAAAATATATTAATTTACAAAAAAGTATTACTTTCATCAGAATTTTTTAATGTTTTCTGTCCTACTTGCAGTTGCAGTAACTAATCAATCATCAAAAACTATAATTCCACGCCTCACCTGAAATTTACGCTACTTCCCATCCTTTGCTCTGCTAGCACGAAAAAGATTTTATATGTTTGGGTTTTTTTTTTGTCCTATATGTTATCCTATAGTAATAATTAAAAAAACTCATACACTCCCATCCGGCCCCGAATTGAGTGATTTTTTTTTAACAGCAGAAGACATCGAAACGCAGAATATCAACACACCCCACCCCGCCTCCAAATAATGGAGACTATCCTTTTTCTGTTCGGGAGGGAAGGTGCATATTTACTCGTTAAAATATCAAAATACGCAGTTTATTATTTAAAAATGATCGACTGGATAAAAATAAATGCAAATAAAAATCTAATTTAACATATTTCTATTGATATTTGTGGAAAAAGCATATAAAGCGCCATGAAAACAATCTTCACTGATGGTTTTCGTGAACCACTATTTCCGTAAAAGATGGCAACTTTGACGTTAAAAGTTCTGGCCAATCAGATTTCGATATGACAAAACCTGGTTGTGAAAACCAAAATATGTATCTGTCGAATATGCTCGATTACACCGTGATCAACGAAGATCCGAAAAAAATGTTAAATACAAAAGTTACGTATTTCTGTCTGTAGAATCCGAATCTGCAATAAAAAATGGGGGTTATCATTCAAGATTTCATAGTTGGACCCACTCTGACCCCCGGGGGTTCAGTTGCGGGGTCAAATTTGGTATCACTGAGTAGCTTTTAAAAAAATATTTAACTCATATTTTCGTTTTCAATCTGATATGTATTTCTCGAGTTATTTGACCGTTTCCAGACTTTTCGGACACCATGTATATACAGGGTGTTTCTAAACTCGTCGTACAAACTTTAAGGGTAGGTGGAGCACACTCTTACAGTCATTTATTGTATAGGAATGTATGGGACCAAGTGACGCATGAAGGTAAAAACACCAGGGGGTAAGTAGACCACTTTTTTAATTTTAAAAATTTCCCATTTATACCAGAAAATTTTTATGCTATCCTCTTGTTGACATTTCATAATTACTTAATACTAAAATTCTTCTTTGAATATTTTTGGTATGAAATCGAAATTTTTAAAATTGAAAATAGAAATAGAAATAGAAATTTTTTGATATAGAAATGGAGTTTTTGGTTGATTCACTGGCGGTAGAGGGCAGTAAGTGACTGTTCGCCGTTCAGTACCATGCATTCAAGTAGAAGAAATCGCCATTTTTAATTGTGCTATCGTTAGTCATGGAAGATTTTACATATGCCGAAATAGCCGACATGCATTTCATGTATGGTCGTGCAAATAGCAACGCCAGAGCTGCCCTACGAATGTATCAGGAGCAATTTCCTCCCAGAAGAATGCCAGATCACAGAATGTTTCAGCGCTTACACCACAGCTTTTTGAAACAGGTTCTTTTTCCACGTCACCAGACAGGAAATTGGGCGAGAAAGAGCTATACGCAGTGCAAGCCTGGAAGAAATTATTTTGAATTTTGTGAGCGAAAGACCCGAACCAAGTACAAGAGCTGTTGCACAGAATTCAAGTGTGA
This sequence comes from Maratus speciosus, assembly GCA_963932465.1. Classification (NCBI taxonomy): domain Eukaryota; kingdom Metazoa; phylum Arthropoda; class Arachnida; order Araneae; family Salticidae; genus Maratus; species Maratus speciosus. The sequence continues at coordinate 140,669,776 of OZ010793.1, forward strand.
GTCATCCGACCGTTTGGAGAGTGCTAAATGAAAATCGATTTCATCCCTTCCGTTTTCAACGTATACAAACTTTGAATCCGGAAGAGTATCTCCTGCGGTTGAATTTTTGTCAGTGGGTTTCGCAACAACATGTATTGCAGCCATACTTTACTGCTGATATTCTATTTACAGATGAGGCAGTATTTACACGTGATGGTGTATTTAATACGCACAATTTCCATTGTTGGGTAACCAATAATCCACATGCAACGCGGCCACATGCTTATCAGTAACGATTTTCTGTGAATTTGTGGGCGAATATTGTTAATAATTATTTGATTGGCCCATACCTACTACCAAAGACGCTGGATGGTCGCTGTTACCGTATTTTTTTTTTGCAACAGGTTTATCCAGAACTGCTGCAAGATGTTCCGATCGCCATTCGTAATCGGATGTCGTTTCAACATGATGGAGCGCCCGCGCACTTCACTACTGATGTGCGCAGTTACCTGAATGCCACATTTGGGACGCGATGGATTGGGAGTGGTGGACCAGTTCCTTGGCCACCGCTATCTCCCGATTTATCGAGCCTTTATTTATTTTTATGGGGACATCTGAAGAGTCTTGTTTATGAGACTCCAGGTGACTCAGACGAATATCTAGTATCTCGCATATCCGAAGCTGCTGCACGTGTGCGGGAAATGCCTTACATCTTTAGAAGTGTACTCCAATCGTTCCCATGGAACTATTAATAAAGAGGAACTGACATATGCTTGAAATAGTGAAGCTTCAACTGTAACCGCTATCGCAAGAGTTGTTTACCGCCGGTTGAAACTTCCACCAGTAGATTTATATAGGGATTTTCAACTTTTTTAAAGGCCTTATTATTACAAAATTTCTGTCAATAATAATGGTAGAAACAGATTTTCATTTTTACTGGTAGGAGCTTACTTTGGCGGTAGTTAGGTTCTGCGTTTCCGCCATATTGTGACAACCACGGAAACAAACTAACAGTTTTACAAGGCATACTGACACCAGCAAAAATAAATAGAAATTTGTATGACATTTTTGAGAAAAATTCCCATGAATAAGACGCTTAAGTAAGACGAAATTTTCTATTCAATTTTACTGGTGGGATGTTCGCCTCTGCGGTAATCAGAGACTGGAGATCCGATTTAAAACAAACAGCCGCCATCTTGTGACAACCTCCTCAGTTACTTCACTCGCAACTGGTAGACAGTACATTATATGTCTCCTCCTCTTTATTCATAACTCCATTATCGTTCCACCGACGCTGCGAAGCATGTGTCACAGTTGGTGGGCGCAATTTAGAACACTTATTGTAATATTATTGTATGCTTTATTATTTACTTGTAAACTACATTGTAAATAAACATTTTATCTTTTTTATTCGTGTATTTCGTTTGATAAGTTTGCCAGTTTTGCGCTTTTTTTAATTCAAAAATTTAGATTCCACACCAAAAATTTTCAAAGAAGAATTTGTTAAGTAATTATGAAATGTCAAGAAAAGGATAGCATAAAAATTTTCTGGTATGAATGAGAAATTTTGAAAATTAAAAAAGGGGCCTAATTGCTCCCCTGGTGTTTTTACCTTAATGCGTCACTTGGTTCCATACATTCCTATACAATAAGTGATTGTTACTGTGTGCTCTATCTACCCTTAAAGTTTGTACCATGAGTTCAGAAACACCCTGTATATATTGGCAAAAGGACATAAAATATTTTTTTCTCCCATATACATATTTACTAATGTATGTGCAAAAATACGCTAAAGTCATCTGAAGGTGGTATTTGGAGTGGAGCTACACAACTGCGACATTCAGAGACTCCTTGGAATAAATCAGCCGACAAAGTGTTTAACTGTTGTATTCAGATTGAAATTAACTGTCGTATTTCAGATTGAAATAAATATTCAGATCATTATTTTCACCGCTGCCGATACTGCTTTGAAATCGAAAATTGCGTTGGTGTCGAAGACGACAGTGAGAAGAATATTTTGCCATAAAAACCAGCAACATTCGTTGGATGCCGAATTTGAATAGCTCCTCCCCAAACACCGCCTCCAATGATTTTTATGCATTTTATTAATGTAGTTATATGTGGTACACACCACACAAAATCGGCATATATATATATATATACGGGCATACATGAAGATTTTTTGGCAAAACAGTTGTAATTTTCGTTTAAATATAAAAGATGATTTTTATTTATAAAAGTTTTCATATCGTTATTACCCATAGTTTTTCTTAACATATAGTTGAACAAAATTATCAATTTATGCGTCATCAGTATATCTATAACCTATGTTAATGGTATGAAATCCGGTGCTGTAGTTTTTAAGAAAATTCTTTTTTATAAAAATGAAAATCATCTTTATATCATAAAATATCAGTATTTATGAGGTGATAATTGGCGAAATGTACTCTCTGATAGGCAGACAGGTCTCGGGAAAAGATTAGAGAAAGCGATGTTGTCCATGCTATACATATTTTTTCTAGATCTGAGAACGATTGAGAATGAACTATAAGAATTATTATCATCATTTTGCAACATTTTTCAGATTATTCGATGATTTAAAGTCATTCGATTATAAAAATAACTCGAACACAATTTATTCGATTACCAGAATAACTCGTTTTGAACATCATTAATCCTTCCGGGACGGCATCACTTACACAAATTTTATTTGACTAGCACCGCTTTATTTAAACAGTTTTCTTTTGCTGTAATGTATCAAACGATACTCCAATTAAAAATGACAAATATTATATTTATTTATTAATGGTGCACAAAACAAATTCCACATGCATATTTTGCCGATGCATACATGCATCACTCGTCTTGAAAGGGTTGAATCTAAGATGCCACAGCTTTCGAGTTGTTTCTAACCAATTTACTGCTTTTGCTCTACTTTGAACCTGACGCGTACAGCATACAGATTTTCAAGAATTCACACTTCCTAGTACTACTGACGTATGTGGTCGGAAGCATAACAATTATATTGATTAAATCTATTTATTTTTTCCGGTGTGAATTATTTTATCATATCTTCATGTATGTTATTTAGCTTTTACTAAACTTGCGGCCATCTTATCCTGTCAAAATAGGAAAGGCTAGAGCAGGGATGGTGAACCGCTTTAAGTATGCGTGCCAAAAAATTCAACATTATTATGTATCAGCATTCTAACGTGCCAGAAACATTTAAACTTAGATAAAATCCAAAAATTAATTTTTATAGAAATTTTACTTAAATATTTTTAAACATACTAAATTCGATTCCTAACTTATTTATTATACTGTATTTACTCAATAATATAGCCACGTCGCATCGAATTCCGTATTAATAATCTAGAAATGAGTTTTTCTTTTATTGTATACTTCCGAATTCGATCATTTTTAGTTTTTCAGGTAGAAGCAGGTTAAATAGATACATAATTATTTGAACTAACAATTAAAATTCAATTTTCATTTTTCAGAATTAAAATCTAAATATAACAAAACCTACAATAACTTAAAACCCTAAACCTAAATAAAATAAAACCTAATCTGAAGTAGAAACTAGAAAGCGTGTCAATTACATATATTACTATGCAAACTATCTCTTAAAATTCAGTTTTCAAAAATGAACCTTTTGAAATTTGATAGAGAAGCAAAACGATTTGGAAAACACTACAATGTTAAATGGTTTGGCGAGAAAATGATGATTAAATCTATAATACCTTAATTCATTCAAAAATAACGGAGTATTTTAATGTAAATTGTATACCTGTTACTAGGGATGGCATTATTTAACGTATTAGGATAAAAAACACTGTTACTATGCTGGAACCTAATATTCCATAAATATGTTACCGAAAAGTCCCTGTTAATTAAATAACATATGGTTTTAAATGACAGCGTCTTCATTAATTTGCCTTATTCAAGAATTCAATTTCGTGTCTCTAAAATAGAACAACATTCACTAAAAACGTCCTCAATCTTTTCTTTTGAGACGTGCGCATCTTCAGTCTCTAGTTATAGGTGACTCTGTTAGATGTGTGGCGCTAAAAAATTATTTTACATTTCATCAATCCCCAATGAGTGAAATAGTCAGCACTAATTAAACGCTTTTCCGGCTTGGTACCTGGTGCTAGGTCACCGCCATCACTTTCTCCGATTCTGACTGTGTAAAGCAGAGCATGAAAGAAACACTGAAACAAATAGTAGATCAGAAAAACATCTGAAAATTGGTATGAAAGAAGCTCATGCTTGACATGTTTTGTACGCATGAATCGTATATATATATATTAATATATATATTAATTGTTTTCATTTAGCATTTCCTTAACAGAAAGCTAAGTTTGACTTTCTAAAACCCAGCAAAGTTTTGTCTAACTTTTGACCTAACCAGTCTTTTTCCAACTAAACATACACTTTCGTGCTTTTTTTTCTTGTTTTGCTTCTAATTTTCAATGAGTAAATTAAAAAATTTATGTACCCATGAATTATATTGCCAAATATATAGTTCAGTTACACATCAGAAATGAGGAATAGGAATTACAATGAATTTCTTTGAACATGGAGTTGCAAAAATTCAGGGATTTTTTTTTTTTTAAGGTAGCACAACAACACCTCTGTTCAATATTCCAAACTAAAATTGAACACTTTTACGTAATTTAAAAGCATCGATTTTTATCTCCCCCCCCCCCCCCAAAAAAAAAAAAAAAAAAAAAAAACCCAGCAAGCCTCGAGTTTAGAATCATTAAATTTATAAAAAGTACCTTTTTGAAACTTTTAAGTACAATGCATTTATTTATAAATTTATGCCTTAAAAATTTTAATTCTCGATTTTGGATAGAAAGTCCATTTCAAAAATTACGAAACACTATTTGACCGCATCCAAATAAAATGCAGGAATTTATAATTTTTTAATTAATTGAGTACCGCGTTTAACCCTAGATCTACCGGGAATTTTATTCAAGTTTTAATAAAACGTTCTACACCAGAATTTTTATTTAAAACTATTTAACTTATTTATTTACCTTATTTTTGTCTGGTTTATATACTTAGTTTATTTTAAAGAAATTTCTGGTTTGAATGAATATTTTGTATGTACCTGTCGGGTCCAATGGACCCGTCTGGTAGACGGAGGGTTAAAACGTGTACATTAGAATTTAGATTGATTTCAATTGAAAACAGCAATGGAAAACTAACCACAGATAATTCCCCAATTCATTCGGAAAAATTTTCATTACGCCATCAGTAAACCTAGTTCTTAACGTATAAAATGATCTATTATCGTTTAGTAAGCATCTGAATAAACAGAGATAATAGAACATATTTACAATTATTTATCTCTTAAAATTTTGTGCGATCAATATAACATTATTTTATTTTGAAACATTTGTAACCAAAGTGTTTTAGGTTAAAAAAATACGCTAAAGGATAATTTTGTCTCAGTGAAATGAACGAAAGAGTGTTTTGCACATCGATGGGAAAGGATTTAATCTGTGTTGATATTTTGAATGAGAGATATTTATGGACAGTTTCTTTGAATATTTAAAAGGGTTATTGCTACGTACTCATGGAGGGTTTCTTTTTTTTTGGGGGGGGGGGGGGGGTGATTCTTGCACTATAAATTTCGCTTTTTGGCCAAGTATTTTTAATATTTTTGTTTTATCATTGCGTTTAACGGGAGCCGGAAAATATTTAATATCTGTGATTTTATTTCGCTGAAAAAAAAGAAAGAAAATAGCCTCCTATAATTTGTGAGAAAACTTAATTTTAGTACAGTTATAATTAATTTGAAAAACATATTTGTACGAACGAAATTTGTTTGGACGAATTTCATTTGATTAAAAGTATGTAAATAATATTTTTGTGTTCTTGTGAAAGTAGCTTTGAATATGCGTTGACAGACTGCTGTGAAGTCGGAGATCAAATTTCTCTTTTTAAGTACTTTCCATCGTAGTTGAAAAGTGTTTATGAATTCGGTTTCTTTGTCCGTGTGTCTGTCCTTGCCCTAACTCGTGTAAATATTGTCCGATTGCCATGAAATGGATATATGTTTTTCTTGGGCTTTAGTATGGCTTGTTCGGTATTGAAAAGGAAGCGTGTAGCATTTTGGTTCATTTACAGGGCCATTCAAATGAATTCCGTTACATTAAGGTATAACGAGGAAAATCGCGTGCCGTGTATTTTAATGATATTACAATATTTAAAACACATTTAAATTGATATACATCACTGAGGTGTACTGCAAGGTTCTTACGATAGAATATGGTGTGCATAGAACTTATCGTTTATTTACAGGAACACACAAAAGTATTTCGATATAGAAGAAAATGAGCAATAATTGAACTATTGAAGCCGACGCACAATAATTGCTGGAAGTGCGTTTTCATTTTGAAATTTAACTATTTTTTAAATATTACTTGGTGTGTATAAATTCTAGATCATACACAAGGTCGAACAAAAGTTCTCAACAACATTCGTGTATTAGCTAAAATTGCTGAGCGAAAATTTTTATCTGTGCTATGCGTTTAACTGAACTGACATTCAGTATATTATGTAGTATGCATGCATATCTGAAGATCATATACAGGGCTGCAAAAAATCATATATTTTAACGACTATTCATGGTAATAGTGGTAATCGTGTTTTCAAATGCATTCTGCACTTTCCAAATTGTTCATTAAGACGTCATCTTTCACCTTTGTAAATTGTGAAATTTTGTTATAGTATTCTGAATGTGTTGGAAAGTGTTTCATAATCTATGCTGTATGCATTTTTTTTTTTTAGAAATCGTGTTTTTAAAACTGTGTTTAATATTATACAGTGCGTGTTTCTTATCGTTTACCAATAACTAATTTCTAAGCCGTTAGTTTTAGAGGCATAGCCAGTTTCAAAAATGTTTCAAATTTTGTTTTGCAATCCCATAAAAATCGATTTACATTAAAACAATTACTTTTTAAATAGATAAGGAATTACAAATTTTATACATATGCCTTCATCCTATAAGTTTTATTTAGAAAATGTTTTTCCATGTTTTAACAAGTAAAACAGCAAAAATTTATTCTTGTATGGTCAAAACTTACTGAGTTATGATACTTGAAATTTTATGAATTTTCAATGTTTTAATCACCATAAATGAAAAAAGTGTCAGTAAAAGTGTTTTTAGTGTCAGAAAACGCCAAAAATGCATGAAATTCAAGTATTATAACTAGGTAAGTTTTTGTCTTGCAAAAATTAAGTTTTTAGCCACAAACTGATTCTGATTCATCTGAATATAAAACAGCATTTATAATTACGTCAAAAAATTACTTCAGACATTTTTTTGATAGGCCTTCTAATTAAAACATCCGTCGACCAGATACACAGCGATTAGTTATATGTTATAAAAATAACAGGTTGTTGGAACCTGCTACCTGTACAAGTGTGGAACGATGTAACCTGTTAACCAAAAGTAACTATATTTCCCATCTGTACTCGTCATCTAAACATGTTTCAGATTTTTCCGGGTGTGTTACAGTGCTCATCTTAATTACTGTCGATCGTTTCTCTGAGTGAATAATAAACTGGTTAAGAAAGGAATTTTTGTAAAAGAATTATGAAGTTACGAAATTCTATAAAAAGTAATTTGTAAATTGAATATCTTCCCCATAAAATTTTATACGGATATCCAAAATATAAAAAAATAGCGTATTGTTTTGTATATTTCTTACTGTACTTTCTTTCTCCGCGCACTCCATTACTTAATACCTCATTTGAGAAAAAAATTCTGAGGAAAATATAGGTCCCTTTAAAACAGATATTGTTCTATTAAAATTTAACGGATAGTATCTAAAGTTGCACAGTTTTTGCAATGTATTGTTAAATGATTGAATAAGTTTCAATATAAAATTTCCGCCCAACGATTTTATGCAGTGACCATTGGTCATTTATACATAGCCCGGTCAATTCTCAAATACTGATGCATTAGGTGCACTTCGATTTTTAAAGTAAATTTTCAGGGGATAGGGGTGGCATACACGACAAAATACGACACTCAAAAAATCAGAGGACCAAAATATAGAAAGAATTTCAAACATAAAAAAAATACAAAGTCACGAAAAAAAATATAAAAAATAAAATTTATTTATAAAAAAACATTCACAATCATTAAAATAAGTTGCACAAACGGCATATAAGCATTATAATGTCGCTTAGCTCGTATAATCTTTCCTGTTGTAAGTTTTTTGAACAAAACTTTACGAATTTCCCTCGCCCACACAATTCGTTGAAAACTGCAGTGGCATTTGATGTTTCGACATTTTATTTTCTGAAGCATTTTCTTTTGAATTCGGTAGTATTCTATTAACAGCTACATTCGGCGATGGTACGATAACGTCTCTGTATTTTATACCACAAGTGAACCTGCTGCACTTTAGATATGAATTCTTGATTCAGCCAAGTTGGATTTCATTGCCAGTCACCTTCCGCCCCATACTGGCTCCGTTCCTCTCCACTGATAAAAATAAAGAACCTTACACTTGAAAGATGGGAAATGGCTCTTTGCACGACCTCAATCTTCATCTACGATGTCTTGCAAATGTTCCTCGAGGCTGTTGCTGTTCGTTTGTTTTTCAATCGTTATAAATATAATTTTCACTCAACTATGAGTGCTTATTAAAGACAAACATTTTTTATTACATTTTTTAGACTTTTATTATATTTTTTTATCTTTTCACTTTTTAAATTGTTTGAGGCTGCGGAAAATGATTGTTGAAATAGCATATATTTTTCGAATTTAATAAACCTTGAGCTATGTGAATTACTGTGATTTGAAGAGGATTATGTTTTTCTAAATAAACGAAATTTTTTTATGAACCAAGCCTTTGAAAATATGCCAAATTTTTCCTTTTCTGCTCGAATACCTGGAAAGAGAAAAAAAACTTCTGTAATGAACAACAGTATTTTGTGTCAGATTTTCATTTTTGTTATTAACAAGCTGTAGTACCAAGGAGGAGAAAAAAAAAATAGAAGTATTTTCACACACACCCAGTTATTAATATTTACAGATATTTTGTGTAATGCATCAATTCCCGCACCATTTTTTCAATTAGTATTTTGTCTTTTTATCCGATGTTAGTACCGCACACAGAGGTGTTCATTTGGTACTAGAGCAATAATTCCTTGAAATTGTTTCTACATATAACTTCTCGAACAATAAATAATAATAATAATAAAGTAAAAATTAAATTTAAAAAGTCAAAAAATCTGACTGCGTAAAATGCGAACTAATTAATTATTTCTCATCAATGTGAAACTATTTTTTATATTACTTACCTATTTTTTTATTTATTTACTTGTATTGACGACTTTTAAGTTGTGTTTAATTGTTAGTTTCTATCTATAAACACCGTTTTGATGAGGTCTATAAATGTCTATGAAGGTTACAGTTGCAGTAAAGCTAGAGATCCTACCTACACAACTTTCAGGTTGTGTAATATTTAAACGGAGCTTTTGACTGTAAAATAGTCAATGAAACATCTTGTTCATTTTGAAAGACCTATCCGATAATATGCCATTCAATATGGTGCGTCAAAATTTTTTTTTCGTCTTTACCTCTATTTTGTATTTTATGGCCGCCATTTTAAGTTTATGAAAGCAAAATCTGGAATATAACCATCGGACGGTTAAGACGAATCGATAGAGACCTCATTCAATAAAATCCATCGAGCAGTTGGGTTGTTTCGAGGGTATAAAGAAATCAACTTACCCAGATACGCGTCAAACACATAACCCTTCTTAACAATTGGAATAATAAATTAATATACCGTAATTTCGCGCGTATCGGCCGTACGTCAGATAACTCGATTTCCTACCCGAATTTATTTTAAATAAAAAGCTAATTTCTTCTGCTTAGCACTTGTTTGACTTCTTTTTTCAATAAAATTTCCGGTTTGAAAAACACTTAACTATACTGCGGCGGATACGCGGGAAATTACAGTAATTTATTAGTTAAACTTATTAGAAACTAAAGTCAATATTCAGTTTATGGTAAATACAAATTTAAGCTAATTCGAATCGTAACGACTCAAGAAGGCACAGAAAAGATCTGAAAATGATAAAAATATTATTTATAACAGAAAATGTACGATTTTACCAAAAATTATGCAGGAATAAAAGTCGCACCCTGCAGGATACATTAGGAACTGAATGGTTAATAGTACATTATTATACTTTAATCAAAACAAGTCACAGGAATTCCAGTATTGCACCGGCCGGTATAAGCTATCTGAAACGGGAAAATCTTATTTCAAATCAACTTGCAACGCGGCACGAACGCGAAACAAATAATTTTTATCGAAACGGAATCTGACCTGTATACGAGGTAATTCAACGTAAAAATAACTCAAATCCGATCAAACGCTTAAGCCCGAACCCGATTCAAGACAAAAAATGAAAGTCATGTAATGCTATACTCTGAATTAAATTACTTTGCAATTACTAATAACATTTTTAGTACTTAATTTAAAACTTAAACTAATAAATTAATATGATTATACATTAAGAAAACAATTTAGAAATCCTGAATATATAGTTCAAATAACATCCCCCCTCCCACCTCTTGTTTTATGATAAAAAGAAAAAAAAAAGAAAGTTAATTTTTTTAAAAAATAAATTCATTAGTTCGTTAAGCGTAAAGCAAAGCTGGGAATTATTCATAATCTGTACCCATACCAAATTAACGTATTATAACGCTTTTTTATTAAAACACCATGAATTGCATGAAGTTTGATTTTAAAGATAAACATTGAATGCCTATAGAAGAATAAACTTTTTATAAACTATTTTTACTTTTATACATACTTTTTCTATATATGTATTTTTTTCTACTTGAAATTTTGTTGCTGCATCATCGCTTTGGAAATTTTACGAAATTTTAGTTGTTGTACTCACGCAGAATACTATGTTAAATTTGTAACTTAATTGCTATTTTAAATTTTATTCAACACTAGCAGACCCGCCCGGCGTTGCCCGGGGTTTGTAAATAATAACCTTACACAAAACTTAAGTTTGTATGATTTTAAAACTTTGGAAATCCTTTTAAATGAACCTAATTTCGGAGGCCCCATTGCCTTCCGCAGCATCTAATATTTTCCCATCAAACTTCTTTCCGAACGAAAACCTGTAATCTAGATCCCCACTACATATGGCAGCATTTACCGGAAGTGCCCGCACGTGCCGGAAACAATCGAAAACCAAGTTGGGTGAGCCAAACCTCGTAGGAATTAAGCCCATAGAAACCAAAAGGAAAATTTAAAAGAAATGTGCAAAAAATTGGGGAAATGCTTAAAAAAGGGCCCTAGGGCCCCAATAAAAATATGTGAGTGTTGATCTTAGGAGAAGAGTTCAAGGCTCAATTTTAAAATTACACATTGCGAAGGTGAGAAAATTAGGGTGTGAAAACGCATGGCACACAAACAATTTAAGGGGCCCTGGACCGGGCCCTACAGGACCCTAGACGGACCCATGGTCTTAACTGGAATGTAGATACGGGAGAATAACTAAATGGAGAAAGTAGCCCCAAAAAGAAGATCGGATAAAAAGGAAGCAATTTATTAACAATTTAGTGCACTAAAACATGAAGGGGCCCTGTACTGGGAACCTTGCAAGTATGCCAGGGTCTTATCTGAAATGTAGAAATGGGGCAGAAATTGAAAGGAGAATTCACCCCAAAAACGAAGAAGATCGGACAGAAAAGAGGCATGCTATTAACAATTTAGTGCACTAACACTTCAAGGGGCCCTGTACTGGGCCCCTTGCAAGGGTGCCAGGGTCTTAACTGAAATGTAGAAATGGGGTAGAAACTGAAAGGGGAATTCACCCCAAAAACGAAGAAGATCGGATAGAAAACAGCCATGTTATTAACAATTTAGAGCATTAAAACTTCAAGGGGCCCTGTACCGGGCACCTTGCAAGGGTGCCAGGGTCTTAACTAAAATGTGGAAATGGTTTAGAAACTAAAAAGAGAATTCGCCGCAAAAACGAAGAAAATCGGATAGAAAAGAGGCATATTATTAAAAATTTAGTGCACTAAAACTTCAAGGGGCCCTGTATTGGGCCGCTTGACAGGGTGCAAGGGTAATAAATGAAATGTAGAAATGGGGCAGAAACTGAAAGGAGAATTCACCCCCAAAACGACGAAGATCGGATAGAGAAGAGGCATGTTATTAACAATTTAGTGCACCAAAACTTCAAGGGGCCTGTACTGGGCCCCTTGCAAGGGTGCCAGTGTCTTCACTCAAATGCAGAAATGGGGTAGAAACTGAAAGGAGAATTCACCCCCAAAAATGAAGAAGATCGGATAGAAAGCAGGTATGTTATTAACAATTTAGTGCACTAAAACTTCAAGGGACCCTGAACTGGGCCCCTTGACAGGGTGCCAGTGTCTTAACTGAAATGTAGAAATGGGGCAGAAACTGAAAGGAGAATTCAACCCAAAAACGACGAAGATCGGATAGAAAAGAGGCATGATATTAAAAATTTAGTGCACTAAAACTTCAAGGGCCCTGTATTGGGTCCCTTGCAAAGGTGCCAGGGTCTTAACTGAAATGTAGAAATGGGACAGAAACAGAAAGGAGAATTCACACAAAAAACGAAGGAGATCGGATAGAAAAGTTGCGTGTTATTAACATTTTAGTGCACTAAAACTTCAACGGGTCCTGTACCTGGCCCCTTGCAAGGGTGCCAGGATCTTAACTGAAATGTAGAAATGGGGCAGAAACTGAAAGGAGAATTCACACCAAAAACGAAGAAGATCGGATAGAAATGACGCATGTTATTAAAAATTTAGTGCACTAAAACTTCAAGGGGCCCTGTACCGGGCCCCTTGCAAGGGTGCCAGGGTCTTAACTGAAATGTTGAATTAGGGTGGAAAGTGAAAGGAGAATTCACCCCAAAAACGAAGAAGATCGGATAGAAAAGAGGTATGTTATTAACAATTTAGTGCACTAAAATTTTAAGTGGTCCTGTACCGGGCCCCTTGCAAGGGTGCCAGGGTCTTAGCTCAAATGTAGAAATTGGGCAGAAACTGAAAGGAGAATTCACCCCAAAAACGAAGATTGGATAGAAAAAAGGCATGTTATTAACAATTTAGTGCACTAAAACTTCAAGGGACGCTGTACTGGGATCCTTGCAAGGGTGCCAGGGTCTTAACTGAAATGTAGAAATGGGGCAGATACTGAAAGGAGTATTCACCACAAAACGAAGAAGATCGGATTGAAAAGAGGCATGTTATTAACAATTTAGTGCACTAAAACTTGTAGGGGCCCTGTACCGGGCCCCTTGCATGGGTGTCAGGGTCTTAAGCGAAATTTAGAAATGGGGCAGAAACTGAAAGGAGAATTCACCCCAAAAACGAAGAAGATCGGATAGAAAAGAGGCATGTTATTAACGTTTTAGTGCATAAAAGCTGAAAGAGGCCCAGGGGCCCCCGCCCTTAAAAAATTAAAAATCCGACCCTCAGGTGCATCAGGACCTGTCTTGGATTAATCACACCTGAATTTTCAGACTTCTACGTGCGGTAGTTTTCACTAGCCATCGCACACAGACAGATTTGTTCTTTTATTAGTACTAGGGGATCGAACCCGAGCTCCTCGGGTTACAGAGTATAGGTAAAAACAATTCTTTTTTCTTTTTTTTTTTTAACTCTAATTATTATTTTTTTACATGTAATACATATTTTAGATTGTCCAGTAACATAAAAAAGAATTTTTATATGAAAAATATCAATTATGCAATCAAATAAAGTTTTAAAATTTATTAAAAGCGTTACTTTCACATGCCAGGAGTTCTTAGCCCAAGATTTTGTGACTTAAGGCAGTCTTTCCGATCATTTCAGTGCTTTAAGAGCTCACTGCAGTCACAGATAAAAATAAATAAAGATGGCCGCTGGCATTTTAGCTGAATTGAAAGGATGGTCTAAATTCAAATGATTGACAAGCGAGCTCTTCCAATCAGCAAATGGCCAATTATCTGGCACGATTCCAACCCCCACCCCACTTCGGCTGAGCGCTACATGTGATAATTTCCAGTAGGTTTCAGGTGTAAAGGATTTTTTTTTCAATTGTCTTCGCTTTACAAGCGTAGATCAAAGCCCACTGTTTTGTGGAGACTCGATAACGGTAAAAGCCGTAAAAAGAATTTTAATCTGTTTATGATAAAAGTGCAAAAATTAAAACGATTTTACTTTCAATTTTTTTTTTTTTTTTTTTTTTTTTTTTTTTTTTTTTAGGTTTATTTTACAGCTTTTACAAACATAAAATTGAAATTAGTGCAGTATAAAAACTATTTTATTTCACATAAGGCAATTACATTTAAAATCAAGGGGGAGATATTGAATGAGGGGGGAAATATATCAGGTACAAATATTCTAAAATAACTATCTTTTGTGCGAATTCTTTTTAGAACATAAAATTTATGAGATTTATAAAAGCTAAATAACATTGAAGGTTAAAAATAAGATGTTCATAAAATTAGGAGAGGAAAAGTTAAACAAATAAACTGTATATTTTGTACTGTACATCTGTAGAGGGGGTATAAATCTAAATCCCAGCGTAGTCATTTATAGATATAGTACACAATTTATTGTTGTTAGCACTAAAATATGCGACAGAAAAAATAAAGTTTTCCAAATATTAAAAACTTTGTGTGATGTTAGCAGAAAGAAGGATGGCAAAAATTTTAGTGAAATTTTCAGGCAGAAGAAAATTTAGATTATGGATTATTTTTACAAGAATGTTATAAAACATAAAGGAGTTTTAACAATTTGAAATTTTAAGTGCACAGGAGTAAATTCAGGTGTGTGTGTGTGGGGGGGGGGGAATTTCTGAGCACTAAATATTTTTTAAATGATGCGGTCAAATAAGAATGTTTTTTGTAGCGGTTCGTAATCTAAATAACACTAAAATACTTTTATTTTCATTACATTTTTCCATTTTTAACACTTCCCAAGAAAGTTAAAAAGTGTTTATGGATTGAGTTTGTCCGTCCGTCTGTCTGTCTATCCGTGCTCTAACTAGCGTAAATATAGTCGGATTGCCATGTAATTGATATACGATATTGAAAATCATCATGGTATGTTCGGTGCACCATTCATGGTTCATTTACAGATGCACTCAAAAGTATTCGCTACATTATGGTCTATGTGGGGGGGGGGGGGATTATTTAGGATGTATTTTAAGAGTGTTACACAATGTTAAACACAGTTAAATTTATGTACATTGAGACACACTTTAAAATTGTTACTATAGACTATGTTATGTGTAATGCTTAAAGTACGAGTATAGGGGACTCAAAAGTATTCCGTTATGTTATAGCCCATGAAGAAAAATCGTTTGCGGCGTATTTGATTGATATTACTCTGTCACAAAGATAATGAAATTGATATGAATTTCTGAGGTGTCCTAAGCCTACTTTCTGTACAACATGAGCATTTAACAATTATTTACGGTGTCAGACAAAAGAACTTGGTTCAATATGGTCTACGAGAAAAACTGTTTGTAGCGTATTTTGATCACGTTACACTATTTCAAACATGACGAAATAGATACACATTACTTTGATTTACTACAAGATGCTTACATTCGAATATGGTCTGCATTTCATTTAGCGTTCATTTACAGGGAAACATAAAATATTTTGATACAATACTGTATCCGATATAGCTATTAAAAATTAATGCTGAAAGTACATTTTCAATTACAGAATGCGTTTTTAAGTTTAACTAAATTTTTGCGCACTACGTGGTGTGCACATATTTTACAAACCCTATACAGGACCACACAAAAGAATTCGTAACCATTGCTGAGAATGAGTATGAATTTCTTAAAGATGTTAGGTTTTTTTTAGTTATAAATGTACAAGCTCAACTACATTTAATATGCTTAGAGATGTTTGTATCATACAAATAAAATCCTATACAGGGATATTAAAAAAACTGGATACATTGGCCGCCGATAGAAAATAATTCCTGCAAGTGTGATTTCAGTAATTTTGAGCATGATTTTGCATGAATTAGATTTCAGCTTAATACTGTTTGACGTGTATAAAAATTTCTATATACAGAAATGCACAAAAGAATTCAAGTATGTTTCCGTCTATAAGTAGAAATTGCCGAGGGTGAATTTTCAACTGTTTTATGTATTTTCTTACAAAACTAAATTTTAACATAGTATGTAGAATCCGTACAAATATATGCAGTACAAATATATCATATACACTGCCTCATATGAGCTGCATATATCATATGAGCTGCACAAAAGTATTTGAGTACCTTCCAGGTTATGGGTGCAATTGTTGAAATCTGCTTTTCAAACGTGTCATAGGTATTACAAATGTTTAGTTAGATATCTTCTTTACTTTATTAAACGGCGAAGTTTTGTTACAGTGTTCTGTAAGTGTTGGAAAGTATCGACGTAGACGCATGATTTTTCTTTTTTCTTTATGGACATACTCGGTTCAGTCGATTACTCAGACACCTTTGGTATCTACGTTTGATGGTTCTTTCTGAGCTAGTCGGAATAAAATGATTTCGAAAGGTTTGAGAATTTACTTGCACGTTGACGAGAAACCACAATATTTTCCTTACAAATATCTCTCTAAAGACATTTTCCTTTGAAAAATATAGTTAAAATGTTTTTTATGCACAATTAAATGTACACCTATCGCTTTATTGTTAACACTTTCGTACATAGTTGAAATGATTTAGTTAATATTATAGATAATAAAGATTTATAATTAGGACGAAAAAAAAGTAAAAATTAAAAAGTTTTCAAGACTGTAAATTAGATTTTTTATCTTCATGAGTTGAGGGTAAGACAAATCAAGAAACAGATTTTTTTTTTTTTTTGGCGGGGGGGGGGGGGGATTTAATAGATGACCGATTATGTAACTTATTAAAGATTTACAAATAGGGCAAAAACATTGCAATTAGGAGTTTTAGAGACCTTAAATTTTATGAGCATGGAAATAATGGGGGGAGAAAAGAAAACGTCAATTTTATATGGGGTGGAAGAAATTATATAATCGATTATTTATTGTTCAATATGAAACAGATAAAGCTGAAAATGTATTAAACAAAGACTTTCAAAGATTTTAAACTTAAATAAGGGAAAGAAAAAAAAAGGGGGGATTTTATTTGATGACTTATTTATTTACCTTACTAAAGAATAAGAAATAGGACAAAAAAAGACTAAATTTTGTGTTCTTGGTAAGGGTAGAGTCAGAGCAAGCGTCAATTTTTGTGGGGGAGGAGTATAGTTATATGATTATTTATGATTACAATAAATTAACAGATAGAGTACAAAATTATATTAATACATGGAAATTATTCCAGAGAGAAACATTCGCCTTGCATACAATATTTCAAATGAAAATCAAATTTCAAATTAATTGCTTAAAAGGCGCAAAGGCCAACATAGTGAAAAAGATTCCAAGCCGGGACTCGAACCCGGGCCATCAGTATAGCGCACTGACGTTCTACCGACTAAACCACTTGGAACGATACCTAGTTCGGAAAATTTCTCACTATTATATGTTGGAAAGGCTACAAACGCAGCACAAGATGGAATATTTATCGTGAGTCACCGACCTGGGACAAACACGAAACATAATTAAATCCAGCATTGATAGAAATTATATTAATACATGGAAATTATTCCAGAGAGAAACATTCGCCTTGCATACAATATTTCAAATGAAAATCAAATTTCAAATTTCAAAGTAATTGCTTAAAAGGCGCAAAGGCCAACATAGTGAAAAAGTTTCCAAGCCGGGGCCCCACCAGTGGCCGAGAGGTTCTGCGTTCGAAGCTGGTAGACGGGAAGTGCTGGGTTCGATCCCAATCGCGCCCGTCGGCCTAATCGTTCGGAGTTTTCGTGGTTTTCTTCGAGCCGTGGATTTTCCATGTGTAAATATGGATTAGGTTCCCTTAGAAAGACCCCCACGGAGGGCACTCCCCCCGGGCCTATATCCCTCGTGTAGATAATCGGCCGTCAAAAAATCAACCAATCCAAGCCGGGACTCGAACCCGGGCCATCAGTAAAGCGCACTGACGTTCTACCGACTAAACCACTTGGAACGATACCTAGCTCGGAAAATTTCTCACTATTATATGTTGGAAAGGCTACAAACGCAGCACAAGATGGAATATTTATCGTGAGTCACCGACCTGGGACAAACACGAAACATAATTAAATCCAACATCGATAGAAATTATATTAATACATGGAAATTATTCCAGAGAGAAACATTCGCCTTGCATACAATATTTCAAATATTGTATGCAAGGCGAATGTTTCTCTCTGGAATAATTTGCATGTATTAATATAATTTCTATCGATGCTGGATTTAATTGTGTTTCGTGTTTGTCCCAGGTCGGTGAAATATTGTATGCAAGGCGAATGTTTCTCTCTGGAACAATTTCCATGTATTAATATAATTTCTATCGATGCTGGATTTAATTATGTTTCGTGTTTGTCCCAGGTCGGTGACTCACGATAAATATTCCATCTTGTGCTGCGTTTGTAGCCTTTCCAACATATAATAGTGAGAAATTTTCCGAGCTAGGTATCGTTCCAAGTGGTTTAGTCGGTAGAACGTCAGTGCGCTATACTGATGGCCCGGGTTCGAGTCCCGGCTTGGAATCTTTTTCACTATGTTGGCCTTTGCGCCTTTTAAGCAATTACTTTGAAATTTGAAATTTGATTTTCATTTGAAATATTGTATGCAAGGCGAATGTTTCTCTCTGGAATAATTTCCATGTATTAATATAATTTCTATCGATGCTGGATTTAATTATGTTTCGTGTTTGTCCCAGGTCGGTGACTCACGATAAATATTCCATCTTGTGCTGCGTTTGTAGCCTTTCCAACATATAATAGTGAGAAATTTTCCGAGCTAGGTATCGTTCCAAGTGGTTTAGTCGGTAGAACGTCAGTGCGCTATACTGATGGCCCGGGTTCGAGTCCCGGCTTGGAATCTTTTCCACTATGTTGGCCTTTGCGCCTTTTAAGCAATTACTTTGAAATTTGAAATTTGATTTTCATTTGAAATATTGTATGCAAGGCGAATGTTTCTCTCTGGAATAATTTCCATGTATTAATATAATTTCTATCGAGGCTGGATTTAATTATGTTTCGTGTTTGTCCCAGGTCGGTGACTCACGATAAATATTCCATCTTGTGCTGCGTTTGTAGCCTTTCCAACATATAATAGTGAGAAATTTTCCGAGCTAGGTATCGTTCCAAGTGGTTTAGTCGGTAGAACGTCAGTGCGCTATACTGATGGCCCGGGTTCGAGTCCCGGCTTGGAATCTTTTTCACTATGTTGGCCTTTGCGCCTTTTAAGCAATTACTTTGAAATTTGAAATTTGATTTTCATTTGAAATAGAGTACAAAATGTTTTTAAAAAAGCAATGACTTTTAAGGTTAAAATTTTGTGATCTGAGGGAAAAAAAAGAGGAATAAGCAGAATTAGTTCTTTTTTTGCGGCGGGGGGGGGGGGCGGAAGTTTATCGGCGACTTATTATTTACTTACCTTAGAAAATATTTACAAATAAGTTAAAAAAAATAATAAACGAAAAAAAATTAAGGACTTTAAATTTCAGATGCTTGGTAAGAGGGAGAGGCGAGGAGGAAATACCAATTTCAGTTGGGGTTGGGGGGGGGGAGGAGAAATTTTTATGATCGTTTGTTTATTGTTAAAATAAAGTGGCAAATTGAGCAGAAAAGATTTAAAAAATTAAAGCGTTTTAAAGATTTTTTATTTTAAAATATGGGTACCGTGGATGAGGGAGCAAAAGGGAGAAATGACATTTTCGATGGAGGCAATTTACAAGAACTTTTAATGAAATGAATATGGTGAAATAAATTGATAACGAAATTTATGACTGACTATTTATTGTTAGTTTAAAGTAACAAATAAAACAGAAAATTAAAGAAAATATTAAGGAATTTTAAAGATTTTAAACCTTGATACTGTAAGGGGAGCAAAACGGGAAACGAAATTTCGGAAGAAGGGGAGACAAAGAGTGCAAGATGTTTGGATAAGAATATGGTGTGCATCGAATTTATTGTTCATTTACAGGGAAACATTAGGGATGATTGCTGATAGTGAGTTTTAAATTATGATATGTTTGATTTATGATAAGTTATGGTATAAGTTAAGTTAAACTAATATTTTTGCACAGGCACATAGGTGGTGTATATGAATTGCATAGAATATAAAGAGTGATCAAAGGGCTCCAATGTGATGTATCTCATGAGGGTTGTCGAAAAATGTTAGAAAAGTACCGGCATATTATACTATCAGCTAAATGTCCTGTCGGCTAATCGTCTTTTCGGCTAAATGTCCTCCCGGCTAATTGCCACGTTCGGCCAGTTTTCTGTCGGCCAATTGTCTGTATTGCTGAAATTATTGCTATTCCGTTGCATAGACACTACACAAAAGATTTCATCAGTAGTACCGAGAATGACTATGAATTACTTAAAGATGTTTTTTAATTTGATTTATGCATTTTCAAGCTCAACTACTTTTAGTATAGATGTTTGACCCGTAGCCGGTCGCAGACATTTAGCCGACAACCAAATAGCCTTCAAGACATTTAGCAGATTGCAGTTAGCTGAGACGTGCATTTAGCCGATACGTACATATAGCCGACAACACAATTAGCTGAAATTTACATACAGCATACAGGACAATTGATCGAAACGGACATATAGTAATAATTTTAGCAATACAGACAATTGACCGACAGGCAACTGGCCGAACGTGGCAATTAGCCGGGAGGACATTTAGCCGAAAAGGCGATTAACCGACAGGACATTTAGCTGATAGTATAATTAGCCGGTACTTTTCTAACATTTTTCGACACCCCTCATGAGATACATCGCATTGGAGCCCTTTGATCACTCTTTCATATTATGTACCTCCCGTTCCCCCTCCCCCAATTTGTATCACCGGGAGCATTTTTCTGACTTTTCCGACATCCCTCAAGTGATATATCATTGGACTGGGCAGCCCTTTGATCACTCTTTCATATTATGCACCTCCCGCTAGGTTACAGTTAATTTGCAGTTTGGTTACAATTGCGATTAGTTACTCTTAGATTACGGTTAGGTTATAATTAAGTTACGTTTAGGTGATAATTAGATTACACTTAAGTTACAGCTTGGTCATGGTAAAGTTATGTTACAGTTACATAACATTTAGCATATGATTAGGTTATAACTAGGTAAACGTTATTTACAGTTAGATTATGGTTAAGTCCCAGTTAGGTTACATTTAGGCTACAATTAGGTTACTGTTAGGTTTTAGTTTGGTTACGGTTACTTCATAATTAGGTTACACTTAGGTTACGTTTAGATTATGGTTAGGTAACTGTTCGGTTATAATTAGGTTACGTTTAGGTGATAATTAGATTACGCTTAGGTTACAGCTTGGTCATGGTAAAGTTGTGTTACAGTTACATTACTGCTAGCATACGATTAGGTTATAATTAGATAAACGTTAGTTACAGTTAGATTACGGTTACGTCCCAGTTAGATTATATTTAGGCTACAATTAGGTTACTGTTAGGTTTCAATTAGGTTACGGTTACTTTATAATTAGGTTACCGTTAGGTTACGTTTAGATTACGGTTAAATAACTGTTAGGTTACGTTTAGGTGATAATTAGAATACGCTTAGGTTAGAGCTTGGTCATGGTAAAGTTATGTTTCAGTTACATTACAGTTAGCATACGATTAGGTTATAACTAGGTAAACGTTAGTTACAGTTAGATTACGGTTACGTCCCAGTTAGGTTACATTTAGGCTACAATTAGGTTACTGTTAGGTTTCAGTTAGGTTACATTTAGGCTACAATTAGGTTACTGTTAGGTTTCAGTTAGGTTACGGTTATCTTACACTTAGGTTACGTTTAGGTTACAGATAGATTATAGTTACGTTACAGTTTGGTATTGTTTAGGTTACAGTTACGCTACAGTTAGTTTATGCTTAGGTTATAATTAGGTTAAGATCAGGTTACAGTTACGTTACAGTTAAGTCGGATGAATATCCTGTCGGATGAATTTCCATGTCGAATAATTGTCCTCTGTTGGCTAACTGTCTTGTCGGCTAACAGTCGCTGTCGGCTAAACATCCTGTCGTCTAATTGCTGTCTGCTAAATGTCCCGTCGGCTAAGTGACATTGTAGCATATAAATAAATAGGGATATGACAAAAAACTGGATACATGGCCGTCCATGGATAGCAATTCTTAAGCTAATGTTAGCCTTAGAAGTGTGATATCAGTAATTTTCAGCGTATTTATTTCTGAATTAAATTTCAGCTCAGTATGTGGCGTGTATAAAAATTTATAAGGAACATACAGAGCTTCACAAAACAATTGAAGTACGTTTCCGTCTATTGTTAGGAATTAATAAATGTGTATATTCAAATGTGTTATGTGTTTTTCTAACTGAACTAAAAATGTAGGAAAGGGTTCATAATCCATACTTGACACATGGTTTTCCTTTCTTGTTTTATTTATTTTCAATAATTCATCTTCTTATGTTTTTGTATTTCTCAGTTGCAATAATCATGATTTTTAGGGTTCCGTACTTAAAAAGTAAAAACGGAATCATTATAAGATCACTCCTGTGTCTGTCTGTCACAGCCATTTTACTCGTAAACTACGGAACGTGGGAAGTTCAAATTGGGAGATGTAATAAAGACTATTGACCCACATATTTACAGATTATTAAACATTCACAAATATATGTGGGAAAAACGTAGAGGGGATAATTAGGTTATTTAAAGAAGAAATATATTTTCTTTGTGTATCGTTTGGGGTATCGGTTAAAAGATTCCGTAACGCATAACTCAAAAATACATTTCTTTTAATTTTAGATATTATATTTTCAGAGATATCGTCGAAAATGTAGTGCAAAAATGTGCCCCCCCCCCCAATCTATTTTCAAATCTACTGAAACTAAAATTATGAAAAAAATTAGAGGTAGTAGAGGTTAATTTAATACTCGCAGGAAAATTATAGCGATTGCCCTAGGTGGCATAGTTTTTCATAAAATCGCATTTTTCTGTTACATACAGATTTCTATTTGCGGGCATTCAGCAAAGGTATCGAAGAGCGCTAAAGGTACCTATCGTATCAAAAGTATAAAAGCATTGTTTATAATGATTTTCGAAAAAAAATCGTCGGTAATTCGCCGAGATATTAAGACTCCTGTCCCTGCCGGCGAAGACACTAACGAGCTAATGCTAATCCGATGGGGAGGAAAAAGTAAAGAAAGGTGCGATGTAGAGACGGATCTCGGCTATATAATGCCAAAAAAAAAATTTTAAATATCGAAATACAAAATAGATATTAGAAAAATCCTTCCCTATACGATTAGCATTAGCTCGTGATTGTCTTCGCTGGCAGGGGCAGGAGCCTTAACCCTTAAAGACACGGTTGGTTTGGACATACATAATGGCAGAGGCGGCGTACTCTATATACCATCGGTTTTTAAATACTAGATAACAACTTTTAATGATATATATGTGTAATGCAATACCCAGTAGCGGCATAAAAGCAGTAAACATCAAATTGTTAAAAACAGACCAATTTAATTATAATTAATCGCATAAATACTATGGGATTCGCGACTAGTTTGCGTTGAGTGGATCTCTCAATACGCCTCCCGTGTCTTTAAATGATAATTAAAGACCTATTTGAAAAAACGCGGCACGGACAAAGTCGAGTTGCATCTTTGCGACCTCCTTTCGAAACGCGCGTAGTACAACGCCAAGTTTAAACTTTGAACAAGGATTTTATTTCATCTACACTGTAAAAAGAAAAATATTTCTATGTTGAATTTAGTTTTATGAAATGCCAAATGAAATTTAAATATGCAGTACTTTTATTGTTAGTAACAAATTAAGTTCACCATATCCAGATTAAGATACGTTTAAAAAAAGAATTATACAAAATAGCAATATTTAATTTTATTTCGGCTTCATATCTCTTTGAACCTTTGGGGTATACTCAATCATACTTTTCTAATATATACAGCTATACCCAACTCTACGTTGTATAGGTTTTTACAAAGTTTCATTATTCTTTTAAATAATACAGTTAATAATTCATATATTTATTGTACGGAACTCTCAGAGCGCGAGTAATACTCGTACTTGACCGTTTATTTTATATACAAGCTATATGCATTGGTCTGCCAAGTCGTATTTTGGTGGAAACCATCTGCAGAACATCAATTTAGTGGTTGATCCGCAGGTTTACCATTGTGTTTTCATGCACCCAAACTTCAATATTTTCATACATTTGGGTGCTGCAAAATACAATGATAAACCAATCGATCAAAAACTAAACTCCGGTGTGCAGGTGTTTTCTATCAAGATATGACTTAGCAGACCATTTGCATTTTAATATGCTAATTGAGTTCTATCTAATCCTAAAATTTCAGCCTTCAACTTGATGAGCTGATGGTCTGTGCAATTGCCACCCGTCGAACAAATCCCTTCCTGTGAAATCTTGTATCACTCTTTAGGAATCTGTGGACAGGCACAAAAACATCCTATCTGTGTTTTTATACCTAGATTGTGTATAAAAACCTTTTTTAATTCATTACTCTGAATTTGGAGATTTTTGTAACAAATACAGCTGTATTTTTTTTTTTTTTTTTTTTTTTTTTTTTTTTTTTTTTTTTTTTACAATTCTTTGAGAAAGACTTTGTTTTTATTTTCTCTGAAAACTGCTTGGATTTTTCATTACATTGATATGCAATTCTGATAATGAATTTCATAGAATTCCATTTCAAAGCAATATTTCGAATTTCTTCCAATTTTACCAAAGCATTCTTTTTCTTTATCAGAAATCAGTGAAAATAAATTTATTTTTCTGCATCTTTATCTTTAAACTAAGTTACAATTTTATTTTCCCCGCATTGCTGATAGAGATTTTTTTTTTTTACCTTGTCAGTTGAAAGCTCACAGTCAAATATTTCCAGAGATTCTCCATCTTCTTCCTCTACTTCCCAGTTAATAATCAGGAGGAGTTGCCGTAATATCCTTTACCAATCTGTGTCCTATATCGGAATTTGGTAAATTAGCAGTGCTTTTAGTTTATAGTCTTTACTTGACCTTACCGATCATGACAGTGTTAAGCTATCATTCGTTGTTGCTAAGAAACTGTTAGGATAGCTGAGGACGCTCTATAACCGGGCTAGTTATTACTTTTTCGATTTTTGTTTCAGATATTTTTCTTTAAAATTACTTTTACTTTCATATCCGCTCTAAAATTTAAACTATCCTATTATATATATAAAAAAAAAACTATAGCCAAAATCGAAAAGTAAAAGCTAGCCTCACTGTCGATAGTCACCAGATATCCTATGCAAAAAAAAGAAAAAAAAAGAAAAAGAAAAAATCATTCAAAAATATTAAAATCAAAGCGAGAAATATGAAAATGACCCCCCCCCCCCCATAGACTTAAAATTAGCGTTTTCATTCCTTCCCGTGTCTGAAATAGGCGTGCATGCATCCAATTATTTGAATAGCCTTGTATATTATTATATTTTTATTTTCCAAACATATCTTTCTAAATGTAGTTGAATTTGAAAATAAAATTAATCAATTTCTCAACAATTCTTCCTAGTTCTTTTGCGTAGCCCTATACGTAGTCTATCGAATTTATATATATAATCTAGTATGCAGAAATTTAGTTAAAAACGTATATCATAGCTGAAATCTCACTTTCAGCAATCATCCCTAATAGACAATACTTCATATGCAATATTGTATCCAATATCTTTTATGTGCCCCTGTAAATTAAATAAAATGTGATGCACATCATATTATAATGTAAGCATCATATTGTAAACCTCAGTAACGTATATGAATTCCATCTTGTTTGAAATCGTGAAACATAACTAAAACACACTTTGCAAGCAGTTTTTTCTGTAATAAAACTGAACCCTTTTCTGTGACCCTGTAAATGAATGATAAATGCTTTGCTATCCCTTCAGAAAGCATGTTTTACTGCGCCTCATAAATTCATATCAATTTCATTATGTTTTAACCGAAAACGTTATTAAAATACCCCGCAAACGTTTTTTCTTCGTAGTCCATAATGTAACGGAATATACTTTTTAATTCCCCTGTACAAGTACCTATGCTCTTCAATAATGCGAATAAATTGTATGTTTAAAATTGTTTTATGTCATTAAAATACACGCAAATGTATTTTCCCACATAGACCATAATATAAAATAATTTTGAATGTCAATGTAAGTGAAGTATAAAATATTAAAAGGTAATACGCATTAGAAAAAAAAATTGCTAGCTAGTATATTTTTATAAAATGCTATATTTTATCTTACAGTTTCATAACTTTTAGTTTTACATTATTAAAGTTAATGATAAATTTTCGCGTTTCCTAACCGTTGCAAAAAAAAATATCTTTGCGTTACATTTGAGAACCCACGCAGGTTACGGGGAAAAAATGTAAACGCTAATGTTAAATATATGGGAGCGTTATTTTCAAATCTCACTTCCTTTTTATCTCACTTCCTTTTTAACATTTTAAAATGATTTTTTTTTTGTATAGGATAGCTGAAGACGATCTACAACCGGGCTAGTTTTTACTCTTTCGATTTTGGTTTCAGATATTTAAAAAAAAATACTTTTAATTTCGGAACAGGGGTGAATCGTTTCTGAAATTGAAACTT
The DNA here is from genome assembly GCA_963932465.1 of Maratus speciosus. Classification (NCBI taxonomy): domain Eukaryota; kingdom Metazoa; phylum Arthropoda; class Arachnida; order Araneae; family Salticidae; genus Maratus; species Maratus speciosus. The sequence goes on from OZ010793.1 coordinate 140,696,526, forward strand.
TCCTAATATATATATATATACTAAACTAAACTCTGCGGCTATACAATCCATGAGGATCAGGGCCGACAGTGCCCATCTCTGTTTTCTTGACCCTAGGCCCGAGGTGCTATACAGCATGCGTCCCGGCCAGGTGGTCAGCCTAACGCGAGACCCTCGGTGTTTAGTTCCCAAGCAAGCTTGGTACTCATTTTATCGACCCCAAAGGGATGAAAGGCTGAGTGAACCTTGCCCAGTCGGGAGTCGAACTCTCGACCTGCGGTGCGGCAGTCAGATGCCCTGACCACTACACCACTGGGCTTTATATATATATATATATATATATATATATATATATATATATAAATATATATATATATATATATATATATATATATATATATATATATATATATATATATATATATATATATATATATATATATATATACCACACTACTCATCCAATCCCAAAACTACTGAACTACAGAGAAAATTAACAAAATAACCATGGAAAAAACTTACTAACAAAACCATGAACGAAAAGAAAACATTCAATGGAAGACATTCAATATATATATATATATATATATAATAAAAATCTAAAAAGTAAAATCTAGCCTGGTTGAAGATCGTGCTCAGCTATCCTATGTAAAAAACATATTAAAACAAAGCGAGAAATTTTAAATTAACGCCCCCATAGACTTCGTTTTACTTTCTCTCCGTGTCTGAAGTGGGCTCTTTAAAAAATATATCTGTTACACAGGACAAATTTCGTTCTCCGACTGTTAAAGGTGTACTGTCCCCTTAAAAATAATAAATATTAAAGTAATGAACTATAAAAATATTTCTTTAAAATTTTGAACAAGTTGATTTACAATTTTAAAGTTAACAATCTTTAAAACTTATTAACTTTAAATTCTGCTGATTTTTAATTAAAAAACTGTTTTTCGAAGGTAAAATGTTAAATTGTCGAATATTTTATACATATACAAGAATAGGAGGCTTGAAAACCAGTCTCCTGGCCAGGCCACAAATATGTTCTAACAAATTATGACTTCGTAATTATTTGTTAACTATTTTAACTTAAAAAATAATTTAAAAAATACTCGTCTATTTTTTTACCATTTTACTCAATAAACTAGGACTGAAATTTGATTCCTTAATAACTTCTATATGTTGTAACTCCCTCTGTGTGGTTCTGAAATTGTTTATATAAACGAAATGTATAATTTCCTTCGTTATTCATAGAAATATAGAATTTAAAATATTTCATTCTTTCAAGAGTCTTTTGTTGAAATTAAACAATAATTTTAGAAAAAAATAAATCCAAGGTTTGAAATAGGAGTGATCTATTTTAACACGATACAATAATCCAATCACAATTAAATCGTTTCCATTTGCTAAAATGTTTGGATACTAGCCAATCATATTTTTAATAGGCGTGGTTTTCATCGTCTTGGTAGAGGCGGAGAGCATAACATTACGAGGCCATTTTTGACACATTTTTCATCAAAATCTTTGCATATTTTGCTCAGCCTAATTGTAGTAGAACTATTGAAAGCATGTTATTGGAAAGCTTAAACTCTATATTTTCGTTGTTATTAAAAAAATTTTCCTGAATTTTGCTGATATGAATATTATAAGACTAAAAAGGACACAATACCTCGAATTTCACTGGATCCTAAGTTGACAGGATCCTGAGAATTAAACTACAACGAAAATCGGAAAAGTAAAAAATAGCCCGTAAACAGATAGTCCTCAGCTATCCTGTGCAAAAAAAATCATTTAAAAATATTAAAAATCAAGCAAGATATTTGAAAACATTGTTGCCATAGACTTATCATTAGCGTTCGAACTTCAAGCCGTGACTAGTGTGGCCTCTTAAGCGAGTGGTTCTATCCCATGTTTGTTAAATTTGTTTCTTATTTACATTATTTTATTTATTTTTCTATAGAGGAAGTTTTAATTTTGTTATGGGACATCAGACGGAGATAAATGCTGACATTTTTACATTGTTTGAAAGGCAAGTGGATTAATATTTCATAATCGAGCTACACGTGATAGAGATACATTTAAAAATAATTCATGCTTGAAAATCTCTCTCTCTCTCTATATATATATATTACGCTATCGCACGTGGCACAGAAATCTCAATTATTTGTTAATTGTTTAATGGCAACCCCCGAATGAAACGCTTTTGATTGGTTGTGTAATAGTTTTCAAAAGGGAATAACAATAAATAAACAAAAGTTTAATTAATAACTATAGAAAAACAATTTATATAATAAAAAAAATAAAAGGAAATAAACAATTTATTAATAAATAAACAACAACTTCCGGGTTACCATATCAAGAAAATTAACGACACTTTGGCGCCAGTTAAGTACCCCGATGCGTATATGACATTGGCATCAGAAAGAAATCGCGCCAACGTGGTGCGTATATGACATCTCTGCCGTCTTTTACTTATTTATTTATTTATTTATCGAACAACAAACATACGACTTCATCTCATTTAAAATACAATAAATAAATAAATAAATGAAGGTACTTTTCCAGTATAGGTACTTGGCGAAATAGAGAAAAGGTCCATGGCGAGGAAAGAAATTTGGTAACGTACTTTCTGGCAACCTATTTAATCAAATTATTTTTTTCGAATAAAACTACATAAAAGTTGCCATGATCACAAACAGTTTGTACTTTAATGTTAGCTGGGCGCAATTCTCGCCAATGGCATTTTTTAACTCGCCAGCACATTTTTTTTATTTTTCGAGGGGTAAATTAAAACAATGCTTTGATGTTGAAATTAAATAGTTTATGGTATTACTTATTCTTTTTCTTTTTTAAAGATTTTCTTTTTAAGTGAAAGTCATGAATTTTAAACGTTTCAGTGTTAAATTAAAGCTATCCATTTTAAATAAAATGAGTGAAAGGATTATATTTTAATCATGAAATGTGAAAAACGGGTACAATGTTTGGCGATTTATCACCTGTGCCCGACTAACATAAAAATACAGAGTTCTTGATTTCTCTGTCATAATCTTCCTTTTTGGCGAAGGATCGAGCAAGTAAATTAAATTATGAATAAAAGTAACATGATACAATGCCCAGGATACATTTAAGGGAGACCAAACTGGTCGCCATGGGCGGATAGTTATTTTAAAAACCATAATAACTCAGTCAATTAAGATACAATTTTCAAACAAATTGCATTTGAAAGTAGGTTTTTTTCTCTATTTGACGGCGTAAAAATTGAAAATGCGCGATATTTAGAAATTTAAAAAATAACTGACACAGCAAGCATTTTAATTTAATTTTTTTTTTCAGGTTTCATGGGAAAATGACAAAATATACAGTATCTCCTATTTTCGACTATTTTCCGTTTACTTTCAATGACTTTTAATAGAAATGGTGTTCTTTTGTTGCCACGATTAGAAAAATGATATTAAAAACTACAAAAAAATTAATATCTCAAAAATAAATTGAGATACAGCTTTCAAACAAATTGCATTTAAAAGAGCATTTTTTTCCTCATACAACGGTGTAAAAATTTAAAATGTGCGACGGTTAGAAGTTTAAAAATTTGCAGTAAAGAAAATTGCAAAACTAAAATTTTATTTTAAATTTCAAAGTGTTGCCATTCGCAAAATGACGTATGCGTTACGCACAGATATGTTTGTCCTTTATAATATAGATAGATTTTCTTCTTGATAACAACATTAAACCTGCCGCTGCGGAGCCGAGATTTTCTCGGGATGCATTTTTCCGTCTAATTAAACCTCATTGATCGTTCGTTTTTTTATTGTAAATTTTGCCCTATTTTAACGGAGGATTTTCCGGATTAAATTGCACAAAAATTTTTGTTTCGAAAAACCGGTGACAAGAGAATAAATATTATTAAATACACAATTTTTGAAGCGCTTTTGATAGGACTATTACGCAGCGAGAGTATTAAATTCAAGAGGTAGAGAATGATAAATATTTTACAGACAAATCCTTTTTTGTAGGATTTCTTTTATTAATTGTAAAATGATTTTTTAAAAAAAAACTGCAAACTATTTAATTTGAAGTACAGTTGTTTTATATAACGTTACATATATAATGTAATAAATGTATATAGTATCGTACAACATTGAGGTAGCATGTCCTGAAGTTTTTAATTGGATGGACTGCGTTCTATATATATATATGTATGTACTCGTATATACAATTTATAAGAATAGTACAGTGAAAAACGTACTTCGCTGATTTCATTGTTTATTTTATAATATACATAATCAATGATTTCTTTATTATTTTATTATGTACATTATTTTGCTCGCATTTCTCAGTGACGTGTCAGATTTTGTGATTTTTTTTTTTTTTTTTTTTTTTAATTACATTTCTTGTCGAATCCCCCTTCTTCCGTTTTCCACATAAAGATTTTTAGTGCACATTTCAAATTACGGAAATATCTGAAATCTGGAAATTACTTTTGGCTATTTCGGTGTATTAAAAAATATTGTGCGACTAGCATTGTGATGGCAAAGTGTACATTTGAGATGTGTAGCATAAATGTATTTCCTCAATTTTATCACGCTTAAAGCATTTGAAAATATTCTTACGCATATACACGAAGAAGACAGAATTTCCTTTTACCTTAATTAATAACACTCTCACCAATTATGCGCGAATTTCAAAGCACGAAATTAACCGTATTTTGTGACAACTTACTAAAAAATCTATTACTATAAAGATTAATTTGAATTTAAGAAATAATAGCTGTAATACATTACCTTGAAATTCCTCTCCGGAGTGACTTGGTAAATGATCATCAGCTAAAGTGTCTGAATCAGTAGGAACTTCACCTAAAGCCGGAGTATCTTCTGTAGCCTCAAATGTTACTTGTTCTTTAACAGCTAAATCAGGAAAACTCTTTCTTTCTTTAGGTTCATTCAACTCACCATTAAATTCCTTCATATTTTCTGATGTAAAATTATATGTATTCTCCTTAATTTTGGTATCATCTGTAGTATCAGGAATATCTCCCTTTTCAGTAATTTCATTTGTGATAATTTCCATGTCACTTTTACTGATTAAATTTTCACCTGTAACTAAAAGGAGTTTACATTAAAATAAATTATTTAAACAACAGATTAAATAGGCGCGCAATAGGCCACGCAGTCCTTTAACATGGGTGAAATTTGCGAAACTTAAAATATTTCGTTTCCAACAAAATCTATTCTTTGTATCAGACTTATTCATTCCGCGTAATGATAATGCAGTCATAAAAGGAAGTATGAGGCAGAAATGTTATAAAATTTAAAAATTAATGAAGATACATACATACATACATACATATATATATATATATTTTACGTACGTTTGATGTAGTAATAGCAAATCATATTTTATAGTATACTATCCTAAAATAATTCACGAGTGAAGTAATTTTTTTCTTCTGAAAATAAAGATAAGACCATTTCAAATAGTTCTTTAGTGTCGTTTTGGGATCTCGTGTGTTTAATTATTTATGTAGATATCCTGCTCATTAATCCCTTGAGGGGCGGTGGGATATAATATATCCCACCTGATTTAAACAAGATTCTAACCGGAAAATTTTAACTAAATTTTATATTTTTAACTTTGAAGGTAACTTTTTTATGACCATATTACCGCGAATGTCTGTAAAGCCGTGGTAGACTGAACTCGCGGTGAAGCGTGAGCCAGGCGCGGGAGCTGCTTGCTGTTCACTGAGCCTTTTTAGTACTTTTAACTACTTAAATTTATTATTCTGCCAGTTTAAATTTTTTTTTTTGTGTTGAACTCAAGAACTTAGGTCTTCACCCCCCCCCCCCTTATTTTTCATTTTTACACTGCTGTTACGGAACACCTTGTCAACTAAAAAGCTGTTCTGCTTCCGGGGATGTAGGACATAGGTCCAGGGTTCCTCCGCTCAAACCTCTTCGTATCGTCGTCGTTAAACACTTGCTTTTCCTTATTTAGAAATAAAATTTTTCGATTATTCCGGTGACGATTCAATATTTAGAGACATTTTTGCTTGCTCCTCATGGGGTTAACCCCTTGGGGACGACGTTTCATGCGGCACGTATACGTGCCGCATGAAACGTTCATAATCCTTGTTTTTCCTTACCAGTAAAATTTGCCTTATTTAATCAGCGCATTTTCTCGATTCAAGAAGACACAAATTTCTGTTTTTAAAAAACGGTACTTTTAAAAATTTCGTAAAAGGCTCTCGTCCCGAAGGGGTTAAGGGAGAAGCTCTGGCATTACGTATATCAGTATTTACGATAAAAGTATTCCACATACTTTTAACAGATTTTTCTTAGTTAAAATAATTCGCCTTTTATTTTTGCCGCAATTTTACTGAATTTTGATCAATATCACAAAATTTAATTATCTTTTATTTTAGTAGTATGTCGCACTAACATCAATTAAATCGTTTGATTGAATTTTGATCAAGATCACAAAATAATATATCTTTTACTATTCTGTCAGTAAATTAATTTAGTATGTATTGGTAGCCTTAAATAATAACTATCATTTTCAAAACAAGAAAGCAATTATTTAAACAACGTACTTCTCCTTATCCTATTAGAAATAAAAATTACTGACTCCTAGCATTGATAGATTTTTAATCAATAAATAAGTGGAACCAATGTTCATAGTGGTTTACAATGGTTCATTTCAAAAACATTCACAACTTTGAAATTTATCATTTTTTAAGCAAATAGTTAGATGTAATATATACAGTGTGTCCACGTATAACCTGACCGACCTTTATTTTCGCAACCGTTGGTCCTAGATGCATACTTCCAATTACAAAAATGGTTTAAATAAGGTAAAGAATTATTTTTAAAGCGACTTGGGTCAAGAAAAACATTTCAGTGGTGGAAAATTGGCGCAGAGGAGGAGCCTATTGACACCACTAATATTTTATGGTATTCTTCATCTTAATAAAAACTGTCTTTAGATAAGACGAAAAATTGTACTAAAATTTAGTGGTGTCAATAGGCTCCTCCCCTGCGCCAATTTTCCACCACTGACATTTATTAAAAAATTACGAAATTTAAATTATTATACGGTCCCTCGGTCCTATAAGTGATATTTAGTAAAAATTTACTGTGACACTAACAAGTAAGACAGAAAAAGTCTCATTCATTTAACATTAAAATTGACCGAGTTACGAAACTTTGAAATGCATGATTTATACCACTTTTTTTGCATATCAAAACAGATGATTTCGACCATGCTTTCAGGGGTAGTATATAAAGTACTTAAACTTATTTCAAGGTATCTGCGGTTTGAAAGACCTCGTACAACTATTACGATTGAGTTAAGTTTATTAGTTAAGTTTCAGATTAGTTAAAATAATTGTATTTTAACATATGTTGTATTTTGTAAGGATTTGAGGCTATAATTTCTTTTAACAAAAATTAAGTTATTTTCATAAGGTTTTATTTGACTTGCAACGATCGTCTTTCCAGTTTAAAATTTTTACTTGAACTTTGACTTTCAAATGTCCGATCGAAGTTAAAATTTTACATACTGACTTATTTCCGATAATATTAAATGTAATATTATTATGATTTTCGACGCTTACCATCTTATCCATACTTATATTAGAGGATAACACAAAAAAATTCGGATAGATTACCGTCAACAAGTTTAAGAAATGGTTTTAGATCAGATAAAAAATACAACCATGGCAGGTTTATGTTAACTTGTATAGTTACGTTTTATGTATTTTTTAACACTAAATAAAAAAGTTACTTTCACTTTTAACCATCATGTCAGGATTTTTCGCAAATCGTAAATTTCAAGGTTAAAAAATAGCGAAAAATCCGATATTATAAAATAGGTATAAGACTTTTTTATTCAGTTTAATTTTATTTAATTCAATAATTTATTCAATTTTGTGGCTTATACTGGGCTTCTTACAGCTAAACAGCTCAGGGGTCCGATGAGGTTGGGAGTGGAGGGGGGGGGGATTAATTTTAACTTTGAGCTTTTTAACTTTGAAATTGAGAAATTTCCTGACGTGATGGTTTAAAATGAAGGTCATTTTCAGATTCAGCGCTAAAAAATACATGTGAATCAATTTTCAAAAGCTAAAAAACATGGCACAATCCAAAATTTAAAAGACGGTGTAATCTAACAGCATTTTAACCCCTTAATTCTCGCTCCCGTCATATTCTCGGGCTGTGTCTTTTACTCAAATTGTTTGATTCCCACCAGTTTTATAAAATAGTGAAATTGGGTATATTTTGGTATGGTTTTTACTGTCATTAAATAAGGTGAATATTTCTTTTTCATAAAAGTGGTGCCAATAAGCAATTTGAATTATTCAACCGTAATTCAATTCGAGCGTTAAGGGGTTAAAATATGTACCATTTTTGTAAAGAATTGAGGCTTTTGTTTTTCATTCTTTTATTTAACAAAAATTCTGTTATTTTTATCCTCTTATATGTTCAGTACAAATTGCATATTTTGCAGTAATATGTCAGAATGATTAAAGATTTCAAATTTATATTGCAATGCTAATTTTACTCTCAACCATTTTTTTAATATATCTGACGAAATTAGATTTCTACTAAATTTGTGAATGACCCCTAATTTGCAGCAAAAAATATGCTCCAACTTTAAACAGCTATTACTCGGTCAATTTTAATCATAGAATAACGGGACTTTTTTTGCCTTACTTGTCAGTGTAACAGGAAAATTTTACTAAATATAACTTATAGGACCGGGGGACCGTATAAAAATTTAGATTCTGTAATTCTTCGCTAAATTGTTTTTTCGCTTCAAACTTTTTTTTATCTTAACTCTGCACCTAATTTTGACCACTTTTATAATTAGAAGTATGCATCTAGGACCAACGGTTGCGAAAATAAAGGTCGGTCAGGTAATACGTGGACACACTGCATATACACATATGAACTGAATTATTATAAAGGGAGAAAATAACGTAGAACTATTTCGTACCATTTGAAAACGATTTAGTGAAATGGGGTAAAAATGGAGTAAAAATGGGGAACATTTCCATTTCCAAACCAATGATCTTTAGATACAAATCTGCCTGTATAAAAAGACTGCATCACAAATAATATAAATAAAGTAAGATAGGCAAAGATTATGTAGAGCGAAAAATGCAGTTTTAAATCCTAGAAAAAAGGCAATTAAAGAAAGCAATTTACAAATCATTTTTAATTCCTTATTTCCATAATATCCTAAGAGTAGTAAAAACTTGTAAAAATACAACCCCATTTTGTTAAAAAATACATACAGGGTGAGTAGGAATATATGACCGGAAGTGACGCGTTGAGGTACAAACACCAGTAAGGCAATTTCGCTCTTTTTTTTTTTTTTTTTTTTTAATTTCTCATTTATCCCAGAAAATTCTTATACTATTATTTTCTTTATTTAATACAGACATTCGATTATTACACAAGGGAAAAATTCTTTGAAAATTTCCGGTATGAAATCAAAATTTCTTAATTTAAAAAAAAACCATTTATTTTTCTTTTCATGTATTTCCTGTGTTTGACAGATTTGCCAGTTTTGTGTTTTTTTTTTTTTTTAATTCAAAAATTTCGCTTTCATACCTTAAATTTTTAAAGTAGAATATTTTCTGTATGTAATCATGAAATGTCCGTCTCAAATAAAGAAAAGAATGGTATAGGAATTTTCTGGTATGAATGAGAAATTTTGAAAAATAAAACGAAAACAAATGCGCCAAATTGCTTCCCTGGTGTTTGTACCTCAACGCGTCACTTCCAGTCATATATTCCTATACAATAATTGTTTGTTATAATGAGCTCTACTACCCTAAAAGTTTGTCCCATGATCTTAGACTCTTTCTATATATATCCACATTATCAAAATGTCGGGGTCTGTGGTTCCACAAACCAAGGGATTAAAAAGATTAGCGCACACAAGTCTCACATTTACAGACATCAGTACACACTGAATCATTTTTTAAAATTCTGTTTGTTACACCCAAGAGCTGATTAATTGTACTCAAGCAAGTGAGAGTACAATGTAGAAGCTCCATTTGATACCAAATGTTGTTGTTCGGATAACTGGTGTATTTATTGAATACATAAATTCTCATGTAAAACTGTGTTATAAACTCAGATTATTCTTAGATATAAGACATCCATGATTTCAAGTTTAAAGTTATAGAGACTCATGGATTTTTTCATTAAGAATTGATGAAATTATAATGTCATTTTCAAAACTGTATGGTTATTAAAATATTTCAAAATCTCCTCGGATCGAGTTTTTTGTTGGAAATATTTTTTATCCCAGAAATGATTACAGTGCAAGAATGTATCTTCACTCATATTACTAGAAGTTCTCTGATTTAGTATTATAGGATTTTTTTTTCTTTGTACGATTCACTTTTTAAATAACTGCTTTTCTACGGATATTAACTTAAAAAGTTTTAATATTAACTGTCCTACCTGTTAGATCCATTTTCCAAGTCCAGATGTCATCAACTTCCAAAAGACTTACACAATACTGACTAGCTTTTATTAGAGGGTGCCTTATGATCACAGAAATTAGCGGCCGGCTGTTGGCGTCGTACCTTAATACGCCTTTTAGAAGATTTAAGGCATGTATTACATCTTGATCGCTTATGACAGATTTCGGAAAATGTTCTTGCAAGGAACTTCTAAAGCTCAAAACCTAAATAAAAGATTTAAAAAATAGGACTTAAATGATGCAAGTAATAAGTTTGTAGGAAATGTCCTACTTGTTAATTTGTACGTATTATTTTTCTCAAATATAAATCGAATAGATACTTCTCCATGAAAACTGACGCTGTGCTTAATCATTTTAGTGTTGTCAGATTAAAATATAGTAAGTTATGGTAAAATTTGATTAAATTATGTTGAATTTTAGCCTATCATATGATTATCAAAACAAAAAATTGTAAAGATGAATTTCACTTCAGTTCTCACCTAAAATCTATCAAGGCAGTTTTCATATCTTCAACTTTTGTTGTTATTTAGTATCTAAATAAGACAAATATATAGAATTGTAACGTTTTGTTTTTATTTGGTTGTTATATCATTCTTTACTCAATTGTCAATTGCATACTAGAGAGGAAATTTTCTGACAATTTCCATATATAAAAGTATTACTATACTAACAATAAATCACTAAGAAAAAATTGAGTAATCACCTTTTACAAGCCATGATCAACACAAAACTTAGGCTATATAATCTTAGGCTACACAAAATTTTAAGCTGAGTAAGGCCCGCAGAAGTTTGGTAAAAACAGAAAAACTATAACTGCAAGTGTTGGTTAAATATCACTACCTTTATTAGTTCACAAAATGTCCACTAAATCGTCATAAATTTCAATAGAGAGATTTTTCAACATTTATGTACGCTTGTGCCAGAAATTTCGTCAGTGTTATGATTGAAGCTAAATATTTACATGATTTCAGAAATTTTAAGTTGTGATTATTCTGAAATTTAGATTATCAGTTCTATTTGTCCTGAATCATGAAATGTTATAAAGCTTACTAAACATTTATTTTGTGTGAATAAGCATTATTGATAAGCCACATGAAGTAAGTTTTCAAGTAAGCGAACAAGTATACTGTTAGTGGTTACTAATCCATTTTCGTCCATTTTAGCTCATTTTCACTGTTTAACTGCAGTAACATGAATATTTTTCAAATAAATGCCATTATTAATTTCTGTAATATTTAAATTATCCAATGCAGGGCATGAAGTCATTCCAAGCAAATTACAACACGCACGAGATTACTATTTAAAAACTGAACAAAAATTTCAGTTTTCTAAAATAGAATTTAAAAAACAAAACGTTGTCTTTAAAATATAAGTTTGTAGAACATTTTAATAATGGCTCACTCTCAAATTATGCAGTTAGCTGCAAAAGATGTAGAAACATATATTATATCAAACGGACTGAAACAGAAGTTATTTATATGGATTTCCCGAAAAAAAAATACTTTTTTGGAACACTTGAATATTATATCTTATGAAAATTTAAAATAAACGCTTCCCAGTTAACGCAAAGCACCTTTGCGTGCATTATTTACGCATTTGTCTAATTATTGTCTTAAAAAAAAATGTATTTCATGGTACAAAAATTGTACTGTTTCGTCACCGGAACTTTCTTTTTAGAACGCTTTGGCAAGAGAAAAGAATTTTTCCTAACCAGTTTCCTTTCTCCTTAAGTACAATTTCGTACTCACAAGCTCTATTTTTATTAATTACACATAATACTGGCAAAATTTGCGGATAATACAGAAATGGCCTGTATCCAATGATGGGACAGTGTAACACAAGGTAATCAATAGACACCGCAAAATTTTATTAGTATAATTCGTATGATTTCAGGACAGGTTTTCTGAAATTTTTCAAAGCAAATAATAGTATTCAAATTTAGTGGTGACAATCGCTGTGTTTCATAAAAAGACGACAGGTTGCTGGCCTGACGAGAACAATTGGCAATGGGAAAATGTTTCGCTGGTGTAAAAGAGTATTTATTGTGAAAATAATGATTGACATAGCTTGTTGGTGTAAAAGTTATATTTGATTCTGAAAGCAGAGCTGTAAAAAATATAAGCTAAAAAACAGATGGTTGATGAGCTGTTGCGATAAATTTTTCTACTTCTTTCTTAGTACACTGGTGAGGATACAAATGAAATTAAAATACACCTAATTATTATTATTATTATTATTTTATATTATTTGCGCGACTGTAGCTTTAATGTAACAATCGCCTAATTTAACCACAGAAACCGGCATTGAATGAAACTCGTATTATTACTTAAATAACTTATATTCCATGTCCTTAAAACTTAAGGTCATGTAAAATCAGAATTAGGTGAACTTGTAACATGCACCAACAACGTGTTGACTCAGTCAAAATATGAAGACCAATACCCATCGTTTTCCCTTCAATATATATGTTGTAGGTTTTTCTCATACCAATTCACGTTCACTCCTTAGTGCTGTACATCTCTAGCAATTAGATTTAGAATTAAAAAGTTTTTATAACCGGATGTTCCCGGGTTCAGTCATCAAGTTGACACTTACGAAAGCAGCAATAATAAAAAAAAATGTTCCATGTGGTATCGCTCGTGCGGATATATCAACACATATTTTTATGTTTCCAGAAAAAAATATATTTTAGTTTAACAGCCCTTTATAAATATTTTTATGAATGCGTCAATTATAAAACGTATAATTCTTCCTCGTTATTTTTATTTTTAAAAATATAACATTCGTGTAAATTAAAATTAAGGAAACTAATATAAAACATTTATTTTAGCTTATTCTATAATCTAAATTTGTAACACTTTCGGGTATCTCACGCTTTCATGAATATCGCCTAAATTAATCGCCTATTTCCTAAATTAAAATTAAGGAAACTAATATAAAACATTTATTTTAGCTTATTCTATAATCTAAATTTGTAACACTTTCGGGTATCTCACGCTTTCATGAATATCGCTCATTTTGTCATTTCCTGATGTTAACGTGAAGTAATGGGAGGAGGTTATATAAAATGTTAAATAAACCACATTCAGTACGTATCTTCAGCGAATCAAACATTGCAGGATATGCAACCTTTTTACAATATTCAGTTATTTCATTTCCGTCGATTGGCATCACTCTAGTCCAAGTATAATGAACTAGCATTCCATAAGATCACGCGTCAAATTCTCTTCCGTTGACAGGTATCATTTTCCCCAGAGACGAACATACTTCTGGTGGTCTAAAATATTTTGTTAGGCCGTAACTGCAAAATAAATTTAGTAAGTTACATTAACTAATATTTTAATCATCCATATGCATAAAGATCTAAGCATAAGGAGCGTAATATTTAGCATTTATGAAAGACTATATGAAACCACCTACCAGTTCATTATTTTTGAAAAAAAAATTTCAAAAAACGCCTATTTTTTTAATAGCAAAAATTATATTTTCATGCTATTTTCAAACGAAATATATTTAAAAGAATTATTACAGATCAAAAGTAAAGATGATACATGTAAATATAAATTTACGAGCAAAATTCTGCCATTTATGAGAAAATTTGCCAACTAGGTTTAAACATACCGATAAGCAAATATGTAATCATAGAAAATGGGATGCCAGCACACCGCACGAGCAAATCACTCTGGGCGAAAATACGCTGCCCATATGAGGTAAGGCAAAACTGGTAAATGGTTAATAAAAATAAATAGACAATAAGAAAAGTAACAAACTATAAATTAAATAAATATATTCATTATATACAAAAACTTCACTAAGAACAAACTTGAGAAATCTCGGTTTTAAGGTATACAGTATATAAATGTCCTGCACACCCCAGATGTGAGGAAGAAGCATATTTGAAAGCAACCAGTTGCAACCAATCCTCCAGTGTTTTCGCAAACACTTATTGTAAACGCGACAATCAAGCAAATTCAGCATTGTTCATAGACCAAAAGATAGGTTTTATTTCGGCACAGATGTCATATACATATTGGCGCGATTTTTTTCTGACGCCAATGTCATATACGCAACAGGTACATAACTGACGCCAAAGTGTCTTTATTTTGCTTGATATGGTAACCCGGATGTTGTTGTTTATGCTGTTGATGTTTTCGCCAAATTGGCGTCGGAAAAATTCGCAACAATATGGGGCGCATATGACATCTGTGCCGTTATTTTTTTTATCTACAATAGGGGAAGGGAGATAAAAAATGAACACAGATAAATCACATTTCACCATAATGGCGTTAGCTACCCTTTTTTTATAAGCTGGTAGAAAGACGATACAAGTATGTTTTCTAGACTCTCAATTCGATACAAATTGAAAGCATTTTATTCCACAACCCTGAACCCCACCAGTGGCCGAGAGATTCTGTTCTCGAAGCTAGTAGACAGGAGGTGCTGGGTTCGAATCCAATGTTCGCATATTTCCGTGGTTTTCTTCGAACCTTGGATTTCCTTACGTAAGTACCGGTTAGGTTCCTTTAGAAAGACTCCGCGGAGGGCCCTCCCCCCCTTTTATGGCCCATATCCTTCGAGTTAATAATTGTCCGTCATAAACACAACCAACAAAAACTTAAAACTTTAAATGCAATAAGGAAAAAATAGTTTAATAAATTTTATCAAATACATTTTTTCTTTTTTTCCCCGTAAATGAAATGTATCATACACCTTTTTCTTTTATATTAGAAAACGCTTTGAATTTTTTTGCGATAAAAACTAAAAACATAAGAAAAAAAAACACATGCCAAACCTGGTAAGAAAAAATAAATAAAAAGGGAGTTAATATTCCGCAAATCCTACCCACAGAAAGGGATGAAATATAAAGTCTTTTCGACTGGGACCTTTTTACCTGCGAGGAAATTTTCAAATAGAAAATCTTGGCTTATTTAAATGCATTAATCATTCGGAATACCAGACAAAAAATTCTATTTGTTTCTATTGATATAAGTTTCACCCGCCGTTAATCCAGCTTTTTCTTCGATCAAAATCCAGCCAGCAAGTCGGTTTGATATGCAATTGATTCGATTTAACTGTTATGTAATAATAGATATTACTTGATTTAATTGATGTATTAGTCTCTCTAAAGGAAGGCTGCATAAGGTGGTGACCCATGTACCAGTAATTTTTTGCACAAATTTTTGCATTTAATCTCTGAATTTCTTTGATTTAAAAAGGAGGAAAAGGAAAAAATATTTGGTTACAACAAAAATTGAAAATGTTTTTTAAAAAAAGGACTTAGTACCTTTTCATATCATCTATCAACATATGTCTATGGGTTTTTTTTAATCTTTTGCAACTATTTTTTTTCTTAGAACTCCTGTAATGTTAACAATTTTAAGAACATGCATCTCAATATATTTATAGAAACTTTCAAATTTTCGGTTGTTGAGTAAATTCTTTTGTGAATCTATTAATCTTTGTATATCATTTACATAAACAAGATTTTAATAGTTGTTAAAACATTAACCTTTTACAGGGTACATTTCCTATTTTTATATCTCTGTACAACTTTGTGTTTATAAAATTTTTTTGGCCATGTCTACTCTGAACAAACCTAAAATTATGATTTTCTTCATACCCCTGTAATATATAATTAAATTATTTTCTAAAGAATGAACTGCTATAACTCTGGAGATTGAAGATTCATAGGTTCTAATCTTTTAACGAATTTTATTAACGTGCCCACCATAATAGCTGTTTAACTTGTCCGACATTTCATAAAATATTATTTAGATTTATTAATACAAAATTTCGCAGTTTTGACGTGGCAATATTGCATCAATTTCTGCTGATATGTCCTGTGATTCTAGTTTCGTATCTTAGAAGCATAGGTAAAGAATGTGGAGCGGAAAATATATATTTTATCATTAAAATTTGCATTTTAATAAAATTTCTTTATTTTTATTATTAACCCCTTCGGGACGGGAGCCTTTTGCGAAATTTTTTATCTTTTGTCACCGTTTTTAATAACAGAAATTTGTATCTTGTTGAATCTAGAAAATGAGCTGATTAAACAAGGCGAATTTTACAGTAAAATTTTACTGGTGAGGAAAAACAAGGATTCTGAGCGCTTTATGCGGCACGTATACGTGTCGCTCGTCCCCAAGGTGTTAACCCTTTAAAACGTACAAAATGCACATAATGTGAAATGAATCTGTTAACAATAATTTCTAGCGTAAATAGATTGTGTCTATAATGAACTTGTATAATGTAATATGGACACTAACCTTTCAATTTTTTTATCCATGACGGCTGTGCAAGAAAAATCGCAAATGACTGCTCTCAACTTTGAATCGATTAACACATTGTCGATTTTAAGGTCCAGGTGCGCGATATTCATAGCGTGAAGATGGCATAAGCCTCAGGATACGTCCCTCATCCAAGATTTAGTGATTTCGAAAGCCTTAGAATCAAATTGAAAATTGTCTTCGACTAACATTTTGTCCAAGCTATTTTTAAGCAGTGGCATAAAGTAAATATCTACCTCCGGTTCCTGTATGGCATCAAGTAGACGAAGCAAGTTTGTGTGGTCGAATTGCTTCCACAGTTCTGCTTCTCCTGGAGACCTGGCAAACGAAGAAATAATCTTTGCTGCGATTTTAGGCTGTTTCTTGCCTGGAGCACGGAGTTCCACTACATCACCATAACCGCCAGATCCAATTTTGGAAATCCTCGTATAATTGTTTTTCTTTAATATCTTAACACCTTTGTCGTATACTATGGCGCGAATGCCCCAAGGTTGATTTTTTATGCCGAAATAGTACAAAATTTTATCCATTTTTTTAATTGAAATAATTTTCTCAATCAATTATAGTATATAATCTTTTTAAACACAATTAATAGACTATTGAATACCAGTTATATGATACTATTGTTGAAAATATATTGATTCTTTTTTAAATTATTAATCGAAAAATTGGTATGAAAAGACCAATGAAAGCTATATAATAGAAAACACAGTTTGAATCGAAATTGTGTTAAAATAGCAAAATAGCAGTTTACAATCAACTTTTTAAAAAATCGCTTTATAAAACTTATAAATATAATCACAAGTCAAAAGCAAATGTGACAATGTCAACTACTTAACAAAGCAATCATTTCTTGTCATATTTCAGAGAGATATATTGTTTCAACTATATTTATTTGTTGCGTTTCATTATTGTAATAGCAGTGAAGTGTTGGCTACAGCCAGGCTGTTTTTTTAACAATGCTACTGAATGGTATACTACTTCCACAATGTTTCATTCTTACATCAGCAGTGTAGCATATTGACTTCCACCTCGTCTAACCTTATGGGTCTGCATGTATTGCTTTGACAGGTGTCCCGCGTAAATCAAGACTCCAAATGTTCTAAACACCAATAATTTCTTACATTTTATTTCGCCATCTTTAATCGCTGAAAATTCAGCCATTAGGTTAGGCGAAGAAAGTTACTTTAAAATATTGGTGTCCAGAGCATTTGGAACCCCGATTTACGCTTGACACCTGCCAACACTACACACGAGGTACCAACCGTCAACGATCTATCTATACCACGGTTGGCGAACCTTCTTGTTTCCGCGTGCCAAATTTTGTCAAAAAATATTTTGCGTGACCATGACATGTCAACTAAAAAACAAATTTAGTAGATGGCAAAGTAATGGATAAAAATTATTTAAAATTTTCTATTAAGATTTAAAAAAATATATTAGAAACATACATGTAGATGATACACTATATTAATTATGTTAACAAATATATTTTAGAAATTACCGTATATACTCGCGTATAAGTCGAGAAATTTCTGACAATTTTCGGTAAGCAAATTTGGGGGGTCGACTTATACGCGAGTCAGTTAAAAAAAGCAAAAATAAAAACTTCGAATACTGCAAAATTATGGCTTTTTATGTGTATGAATAAAAAAATAATACATAAAATATACAAATAATAATAATTTATCATTTTAAAAAATTTCAATGATTTGTCTTTGTTTACTTACTACCTTTTCGCATTGGCAATTGAAATCTTTGGTTTGATTTTGTGCAAAATTGAAGTAAAAAGTTAGGGGGTCGACTTATACGTGGGTTTTTGATTTTTTCCAGAATTTGCATTCGAAAGTTGGGGGGTCGACTTATACGCGAGTATATACGGTAATTTAAAAAAAATGAATGCGACGCAATTTGATTTCTGTTGTTGCATCTTAATATCAGGTTAATTTCAAAGCAAACTGATCCGGATTTATCTGACAAATGCTTTCAGTTTGAGTTTTGATATTATTCATTTGTGAAAACAGCGACTCTAAAGCAGAGATAGGTAAAAACAAGAAAGAAAAATCATGCGTACAGCTTAGATTATGAAACACTTTCCAACACTCCCCGAAAGCTTTAACAAAACTTTGTCATTTAGGAAAATGAGGTAAATACGATAACTATAAGTAAATGTTTAAAAAATTGATTTCAGCAAGTACCTTTCCAACTTTGTTGAAAAGTGTTAATAACAGTTAAAATATCAAACGCCAGTTTCTCTGAATAGCTCTGAAATAAACTCAAAGTTGCCATAACTTTACCTTCGGAACTTAGTAATGTTTAATAAGCAATTCTTGCCGATAGTTCTCAAATATCGTCTTTGTTTGAAAATTTTTTCAGACCATAATTAATTAGATTGGAATATAATGTAACGCAATTAAAATTTTTCAATTTCCCTTTTAACCCATTAACCGCCAGAACTATAAGATTGAATTTTTCAACTTATTAGTTGAATATCATTTGCCACCAGAAACTGTGAAAGGTAATTTTCGCTTTATTTGATCTTTAAAATTTGTATCATTAAGTAAGGCCAATTTTGTAGTTGAAAAATAGTGGTGGGTATGTAAATAATTTAAATATGTGCATTTATTTTTACCGTTGCGTGAACGGAACACCAGCGGTTAACGGGTTAACAGAAGTTAGAAAAAATCAGTTGCGATTTTGTGAAATTTCACTTTATTTTGATTTAGAGCCACAAGCAATGCCGTTCCAAAATTATTTTTTTGCGTGCCAAAAGTGGCACGCGTGCCATAGGTTCGCCGTCCCTGATCTATACTAATATTATAAAGACGTAACATTTGTTTGTTTGTACGTAATAATATCTAGAACTAACCAACCGATTTAAAAAATAATGGTGGCAAAATGTTGGTGACCGTCTCTGTTCCAACATGCATCTAACTAGATTTCATGTCGGTGCAACACCCCCCCCAAAAGGTGAGGAGCAAAAAATGTTCTAAAATTGCGATTTCTGTAATATTGCTGAGGCTAGAATTTTGAGATTTTTGGTGTGTGGGTTACTTTTATAATGTAAATACTTACTATGAGCGGTTTCTGAAAAAACTAAATTTAAAAGTGTGAAATGAGCCCAAAACGCTCTAAAAAGTTCTAAATTACGATTTATTTGGAATTGGTATAGAGATAGAAACTTAAAGTTTGTCATGGATGTCATTTTAGAGTCGTAAATGCTTGCCCAGGAAGCTTTTTAAAAAAAATCGAAATTAAAAAAAATACAGGAGCAAAAAAGTTCTAAAATTACGATTTATGAGATACGGTTGTTTATGCCATGGTGGTTCTTTTTAAGATGTAAATCGTAAATGCTCGATAAGAACGTTTCTAAAATATTCAAACTTTAAAAGATTGAAATGAGCTAAAACCTTTCTAAATTATGATTTATTTAGAATTTTTAAAACTAGAAACTTAAAATTTGGCATGGCTGTGACTTTAGAGACAACAATGCTTGCCCAGAACAGTTTTCAAAAATAAATAAATAAATAAATAAATAAATAAAAATCTAAAAGAGATACGGTGCAAAAAACGTGCTAAAACTGCGATTTTTGTGATATTGTTGAGGATCGAAATTTAAAATATTTTGTTGCGTTTTTTTTTTTTTTTAATTTAAATGCTAAGAATATAATTTTTAAAAAGTTCGAAATTTAAAAGAGTGCAAGAGCAAGAAACGTTCTAAAATTGCGATTTATCTGATACAGTTGGTATAGAAATCTGGAATTTGACATGGTGGTTACTTTTAAGATGTAAAAGGCTCGCTAAGAACAGTTTGTAATATAAAATGTTCGAAATTAAAAGGGAGAAATGAAAACGTTTAATTTACGATTTATTTAGAATTGTTTGGGATAGAAACTTAAAATTTGGTATGGCTGTTATTTTAGACACATCAATGCCTGCCTAGAACAATTTTCAAAAGGGTGAAGGTGTAAAAAAACTTTATAAAACTGCGATTTATCTGATATTGTTAGGGATAGATATTTGAAATTTTCTGTGATGGTTACTTTAAAATTTAAATACTAGCTAAGAATAATTTCTAAAAAATTCGAAATTTAAAAGAGTGCAGGAGAAAAAAACGTTCTAAAATTGCGATTTATCTGATACAGTTTGTATAGAAATCTGGAATTTGACATGGTGGTTATTTTCAAAATATAGTCGCTCGCTCAGAACGGTATAAAAAGAATTCGAAATTTAAAATGTTCAAATGACCAGTAAACGTTCTAAATTAAGATTTAGTTGCATTTGTTCGGGTTAGAAACTTGAAATTTAGTATAGTGGTTACTTTTAAGATGCCGATATACTGTTTAACCCTTTATCTATTGACGGTACTTATAAGTACCATTAAAATAGCTTGTTATAGTATTCATTTAATACATCGATTAGTAGTAATGCAGTTTAGAATGAGTTATAGATGTGTTACTTTATCTTGTCCTGAAATCATTATTGGTTACAGAAAACAAAAATACTTTTAAAAGGATGATTTCTTTTGCCTTTGTATCTTTTCAGCTTTCTTGGCGTTGGGGAAAAGGGGGGGGGGATTTTTTAATTCGGAAATATTTCTATATTTCTATTGTAAGAACATTATATTTGTATTTCCTAATTCTGCAAAATACTAAGAAAAATATTTACAATAAAAGATTTGAGTGGGGCTATAAATATTGCACAAAATCCCTATAAATTCAAATTTAATGAATCCATTTAAATCCTCCAGTCCTTCAAAAATTTATTAAATAATTATGTAAATTTTCTAATGTAGTTTCAAAATTCAGGAAAAAACGCTTTAGAAGATAAAATTCTTATGAATTCATAATTCAGTACATAAAGGGTTAAACAGTTGATTGAAAATTCGAAATTTAAAGGTGGGAAATGAGCGGAAAACGCTCTAAATTACGGATCATTTAGAATTGTTAGGGATAGAAACTTAAAATTTGATATATTTCTTATTTTTAAGACGTAAATGCTCCTACAGAACAGTTTTTACAAAATGTGAAAATTAAAATAATGCAGAAGCAAAAAACGTCGTAGAAGCAAAAATTACGATTTTTGTGATGCCACTCAGGGTAGAATGTTGAAATTTGACTTGGTTGTTATTACTTAATTAGCCCCCCTACATTTTTCCTAAATATATTTGTGAATGGTCTATGATAATCTATAAATATGTGGGTCAATAACCTTTATTACTTCTGCCAAATTTGAACTTTGCAGTGTTCCATAGTTTACGAGAAAAACGGCTATGACAAACGGACAGACAGACAGACGCACGAGTGATATTATAATGGACCGTTTTTAGGTGCGTTCGTAATTATATAAATACGTAGCACCTATAGTCGTCGTTCAGTCCGCCCGTCCGTCCGTCTGTCTGTCCGCATATAACAGAGCAAAAACTACCCATCCGAATGGTCTGAAATTTGAAATATAAGATTGTTGCAAAATTTTGTCGAGCCATTTCAAATTTTATGAAAATCGGATGTATAGTTTAATTACAGGGACAATCAAAAGTTTTTCTTTACATTACGGCCAATGGGAAAAATTATTGGAAGTGCATTTTAATGATGTTACAGCCTTCCGAATGGTCTGAAATTTTAAAGATATAATTGTTGCAAAATTTTGTCGAGCCATTTCAAATTTTAGGAAAATCGGATGTATAGTTTAATTACAGGGACAGTCAAAAGTTTTTCTTTACATTACGGCCAATGGGAAAAATTATTGCAAGTGCATTTTAATGATGTTACAGCCTTCCGAATGGTCTGAAATTTTAAAGATATAATTGTTGCAAAATTTTGTAGAGCCATTTCAAATTTTAGGAAAATCGGATGTATAGTTTAATTACAGGGACAGTCAAAAGTTTTTCTTTACATTACGGCCAATGGGAAAAATTATTGCAAGTGCATTTTAATGATGTTACAGCCTTCCGAATGGTCTGAAATTTTAAAGATATAATTGTTGCAAAATTTTGTAGAGCCATTTCAAATTTTAGGAAAATCGGATGTATAGTTTAATTACAGGGACAGTCAAAAGTTTTTCTTTACATTACGGCCAATGGGAAAAATTATTGCAAGTGCATTTTAATGATGTTACAGCCTTCCGAATGGTCTGAAATTTTAAAGATATAATTGTTGCAAAATTTTGTCGAGCCATTTCAAATTTTAGGAAAATCGGATGTATAGTTTAATTACAGGGACAGTCAAAAGTGGGAAAAAAATTATTGGGAGTGCATTTTAATGATGTTAAAGACTATGTACTTTATGAAGTGCAAAAAATTATACATTCAGTACAATATGGGGTGCAAAAAATAATTATAAAACTTTTTATAGTACGAACGCTCCTCATTTGCCACGTTTTACGAGCAATTTCCAACTTGTTACTTTTTAAGTTCGGAAACCTAAAAAAGAGCACAACAAAGTATTTTACATAATTTTTTATGAAAAAAAATAACTATTCATATTATTCTAAATCTGAGCCTTAGTTTCATAAAAAAACACCATAAGGAAGCTTAAGGAAGCTTAATAAAAAAAATATTAAGTATCCTGAAAAATATATGTTGTAGTTTCTGCATTTTAAATGTATTATTGTATTAAAAAATATATATAGAAAGAGAAAAATGAAATAAAAATTTCAACATTGACTAATTTAATAGGAAACGAATGCAGTAAAAATCCTTTTACTTATTTGAATATTTATTAGTTATTTACAGTACCTAACCAATGTGTACTGTGGGTATCTAAATGCATTTTAAGCAAAATATTGGAAAATGTATATTTTCGTTAATTTCGCCAAATAAAGGATAACGAGTCCTTTTGGCTGTTTCAGAAGACACGAAGTAAACAAAGATAGAAAATAAATGTTAAGGTTGAAACTTTCTTCTGTAGAATGTAATCAGATATGAAAGTATTATATTTTGACAATTTCTTTGATATCACACTGCGTTAATTAAATCTCTCTTATGTTTAAAGACCACTTTACGCAGGTGTATTGATGATAATAAAGTTTTGATGATGTTCTCATTTCACATTTATGAATACAAAATAATACGAAAGGCTAAAAAATGTTGAATTAAATTTCTGTTTCTCTAAAGTAAATTTAACATTACATTGCAAGAACTTTTCTTTTAGAACTTCATATGTGATATCCACGCCAGACCCATTACACATAAAATCTATTTTTTTTTAACCATTTGGAAAAATAGTTATTGTCCTCGTCAGGTTAGGAAATCAAAAACATATCTGAAGCTTTTTATTAGTTGAATCCGCATTTTATTCGTTTTCTGATTGGTCTATAGAGAAATCTGTATTTTCCCTTTGCTTTCAACAGAGATGGATACTTCTGTTGCCACTATAGCAAAAAAGTAATAAAAACTACAAAAAAAATAATAATATCTCAGAAACAAATTGAGATACAGCTATCAAACAAATTGCATTTAAAAGTATATTTATTTCTCTGTACGACGGTGTAAAAAAAATAATATTGTGGGATGTTTAGAAGTTTAAGAATGAAATTTCATTTAAAATTGGTCCAGGAATATTAATGTTTAATCCATGGCGTACGTAATGTATGACCAGCTCCATAGAAGTTTAAAAATTGACAGTACGGAAAAATGTAATCCACAGCGTACGTAATGTATGATCAGCTCCGTGCGATTTTTTATGTCTTAAGTTTTAGTCTTTGAAAAAATCATTTTCCAAATGGTCGCTGTAATTTGTTAAATTGCTTTTTTTTTTTTTTTTTTTTTTTGTAAAAATTAAGGTTTATAAAATCGATGCTGCTGTATCCAGATAAATTAAAATCGGTTAAATAAAAATACATATAACCCTTTTTATCACACTTCATTGCATATCTGCAGCATACGCAAAAGTCAATTTTACTTTTACAGCGAGTTTTAAAAGACAATTTTATTTATTACTGCTATTTCCCGACACAGCAGTTAATATAAATTGCTCATAGAATTCTCAACAGATGGCGACACTTAGTTATTTTTTCATAACGCGAAGTTTTATTTATCATTTGAATAGTTTCGCATCGGTATTGCTTTTGTAAAATTAAAAAGTCTGGAGCGCTGCCATCGAAATGTTCAAGGCCAGAGAACACGAGTGTGACATCATCACTAATCGACCGACTTCTCACTAGTGTTGGAATTCATACCGGAAATTTTTGAATAGCAATTTTTAGCCCCGGTACGGTATGCTATTTCTTTCTCCCAGCTTATTTTGTCTCCAAAAAATAACGTTACCTTACAGAAGCCAGCAATAAACAAAGCAGATGTATCATTGCACGATTAAATGCTCTATAGCAATTTTTTTAATTTCTACGCGTCGCACATTTTCAATTTTTAGACAGTCGTATTGGGAAAAAAAGTCCTTTTAAATGCAATTTGTTTGAAAACTGTATCTCCATTTATTCTTGAAATATTAATTTTTTTGTAGTTTTTAGCGACATTTGTTTAATTTTGGCAACTCAAGTACTCCATTTCTGTAGAAAGTAAAGGAAAAATAGTTGGAAAATAGCAATTATATCTTTTTGTTGCCACTTTCTCATAAAAACTGAAAAAAAAGTAATTAAAATACGTGCTATTTTGAAAAAATATAAATGAATTGATTTCTTTTTGCTGCATTTGTGTATTATTCTCAGATAGTGACGTCCTACCCAAATTTTATTGTAGATGATTATAATTGGATCGTAAATGAGGAATTCTTTAGCGGATTCGGATGAATTCGTTTTATATAAATAAAGTCACGTGTTTTAAGTCTTAAAACTGAGCTACAGTATAGAGTCCCGATTATCCGAGTCGCGCTTAACCGAGTTTCCTCTTTAACCCAGATATTTTCTTCTGATAGACTGATGGCTTCTAATATTATGAAACAGCCATTATAAATGAAGTGTTAGGTGAAGATGAAAGAGCAGTCGTAAAAAGTTATAACTCTGATTTTCTGGTCAGAATGGGGGAAAAATGGCCATTTTTTAAATTATGGCCATTAATAGAAAAAAAAATGGCCATAATAAAAAAAAAATTATGGCCATATTTTCCCCCATTCTCTTTCAATTTCACCTAGCACTTCATTTATAATGGCTGTTTCATAATAATAGAAGCCACCAGTTCGTCAGAAGAAAGGATCCATTCCAAAGGTATAAGTTCGATTAACTTGGATAATCGGGACTCTACTGTATCTATATTTATAGACATATATTTCTTTTTTTCATCGGGGGTGACACTAAATTCTGGAAAAGCAGAATTCCTGTTCTCTAGTATTTTATTTTATTTGGAGGTGGGGGGGGGGACATCTATCATCTCATAAAAGAAAAATAACTATTTTAACTTACTGGTCAGAATTTGGAATCCCCCAATAAAAATCAGCCAGATGCGGCAACACTGTGGCATTCCGTATCTGGCTGAATTTTTATTAGCCACCGGTACGGTATGCTATTTCTTTCTCTCAGCTTATTTTGTGTTTAAAAAATAACGTTACCTTACAGAAGTCAGCAATAAACAAAACAGATGTATTATTGTACAATTAAACACTCTATAGCATTTTTAAAATTTTCTAAGCATCGCACATTTTTAATTTTTATACCGTGGTATTAGAAAAAAAATTACTTTTAAATGCAATTTGTTTAAAAACTGTATCTCCATTGATTTTTGAAATATTAATTGCAGTATTGTGGTAGGAGTAACAACCAAAAGAAAATGTAATTAAAATACGTGCTATTTTAAAAAATATATAAACGAATAATTTCTGTTAAAACATGGAGCTATATAAACATTATTTAATTTTAAGTTATCTATATTAATGTTACAAACAAATGAAGGCCTGTGAATCATTAGATAGACGTTTTTCTGTCGAGTTTCTTTAATGACGGCATCTTTTTGCTGCATTTGTGTATTATTTTGCGATAGTGACATCCTATGCATGCTTTACTTTAGATGTTTAAGAGTGGATCGTAAATGTGGAATTCTTAAGCGGATGCGAATGACGTCATTTTACATAAAATAAAAGTGTGTGTTTCAAGTCTTAAAATTGAAATATGTTTTGCACTATTTATATATACATATATATATATATATTTTCATCGGGGGCGACACTAAATTCTGAAAAAGCAGAATTCCTGTTTTCTAGTTTAGAGATTCCGAATTCTCACCAGTAAGTTTAAATAGTTATTATTGTTTTATAAGATGATAGATATTCCACAAATAAAAAAAATGAAAATTGCTATTCAAAATTTTCCGATGTGAATTCTAACACTCGTGAGAAGCCGGTCGATTAGTGATGACGTCGCACACGTGTTCTCAGGCCTAGAGTATTTCGATGGCAGCGTCTGAAGACGTCCAAAATTACATTTTTTCAAAGGTAGGTTCGTGTTATTTAGATTTTTGTATTCAAAAACTGACAAAATTTATGAGAATGTAATTTTCTGTTTATTGCAGATGATTGAAAGGTACCTTTTAGTCAATATTTTTTTTTTATTTTTATGCTGTAATTTTTAATTTATTAATTAATTTTTTTACATGCTGAAAATGGTGTATTCTAACATCTGAGTAAATATTTCTCAAATCAGAGTTGTTGAGTCACAGAGGGTAAATTTAACCGTTTTAGGGGCAAGGTACTTGTATTTATAAAATGTTTAAATAATTTATTGACACCAGTATTTACAAGGTAATTTATTTGTAAACAAGTAATAGCATATTTTCGCATATTTAAGAAAGGTGAAATTTTCATTATAAAATTCCGGTGCCAATGTGGCAATTAGGAATTAAAATTACGTGATGCCGTGATGGCATCACCTCCCTTCAAGGGGTTAAAAGTTTAAGCCTTTAAGTAACAAGCTAATTTAGGTGTATAAGTAGGCAGACATACCGAAACTCTTCACATATATTTGTTATAGGGTGAAATTTCAATTTAATTATATATACAGCTTAGGGTTAATTTTATTTTTTGTGCAAAAAATATGTAACTATCGACCCGGAATGCCAAAGCAAAAAGACGACTGACACTAGGGATGGGCATTATTTAACGTATTAGGATAAAAAACCCTGTTACTATGCTGGAACCTAATATTGAATTAATGTGTTACCGAAAAGTCCCTGTTAATTAAATTACATATGGTTTTAAATGGCAGCGTCTTTATTCATTTGCCTTAATCAAGAAATCAATTTCGTTCCTTTAAAATATAACAATATTCACAAAAAATGTCCTCCATCGTTTCTTTTCAGACTTGCGCCCCTAGTTTGGCCCATCTTCACCCTCTAGTTATGGGCAACTCTGTTAGGTGTGTGGTGCTAAAAATTTACTGTGCATTTCATCAGTCTCTAATGCATGAATAGTAATGACTTTCAGCACTAATTAAACGCTTTTTTCGGCTTGGTGCCAGGTGCTGGGTCATCAGCATCATCACATACTTTCACCGATTCTGATTGCACAAAGTAGAGCATAAACCAAACACTGGCACAAATAGTAAATCAGGAAAACATCTGAAAATTTCTAAGAAAAAAGCTCATGCTTGACATGTTTTGTACTCATGAATCGTATAAGATGTCTTCCTTTAGCATTTCCATACCAAAATGTCAAATTTGACTTATAAAACCCAGCAAAGTTTTGTCTAATGTTTGATCTAAGCAATTTTTTTTTCAACTAAAAATATATTTTCGTGCCTTTTTTTTTTTGTTTTTCTTTTTTTGGTCTTGCTTCTAATTTTCAACGAGTGATTTTTGTTGAATTTTGCAATATATTTCATTTATTTTATGTAAATGAGAAAAGCATTGATTTCTCCCCACCCCCCTTTTAAAAAAATGTGGCGAAACAGGAGTTTAGATTCATTAAATTTATAAAAAGTACCTTTTGCAACATTTAAGTAAAATATATTTATTTATAAATTTATCTCTTAAAAATTTTAATTCTCGATTTTGAATAGAAAATGTATTTCCAAAAATAACAAAACATTGTTTAGCTACTTTCTAATTAAATCCATGAATTTATAATATTTTAATTGATTAGCGCATTTAAAACGGGTGCATTAAACTTCAATTGATTTCAACTCAAAGCAGTTGAAACAGTTGTAAACCAACCACAGATAATTCCTTAATTCATTCTGAATCAGGCCATCAGTAAATGTAGTTCTTAACATATAAAATTATCTTCTTATCGCTTGGTAAGCTTAAGAATAAAGAGAGATAATAGAACATGTTTGCAATTATATATCTGTTAAAATTTTCTGCGGTCAATATAACATTTGCTTATTTCGAAACATTTGGTACAACAGTCTTTTAAATTAAAAAAATACGCTGAAGGATAAATTTATCTGAATGGACAATTTTATCCGAGTGAAATGGCATTTGATTAAGAATGTTTATTTACTCTTCATGTTTTTGTAAGGAATGGAGCGTTTTGTGTTGGCGGTTTATTTGAATATTTAAAGGGTTTTTACTACGTACTCATGGAGTTCTTTTTTTTAGGGGATGGGGGGGGGAGGGGAATTCCTGCACTATAAATTTTGTTTTTTGGCACAGATTTTTTTATTATTTTTGTTTTGTCATTGTTTTAATTTGCTGAAAAAAGAAAGAAAATAGTGTAATTTGTGAGAAAACTTAATTTTAGTACAGTTGTAATCAATTTGAAAAACATATTTGTACGAACGAAATTTGTTTGGATGAATTTCATTTGATTAGAAGTATATAAATGATATTTTTGTGTTCTTGTGAAATTAGCTTTGAATATGCGTTTTTAGATATGGCTGTTATGAAGTCGGGGGTCAAATTTCTCTTTTTTAATACTTTCCAATGTAGTTGAAAAGCGTTTATGAATTCAGATTGTCTGTCCTTGCTTTAACTCGCATAAATATTAGTTCGATTGCCATGAAATGGATATATTTTATTTGGATTTAGTATGGCATGTTCGCAGGGCCTGATTACCAACGGGGCAAATTCCTACCAGTAAAAAGAAACAGAAAATTATGCCTGACTCAAGGCAGAAATTTTACATGAATACGGCGTTTACATAAGGCGAACGTTTCTTTTAAAATTTATTGGTGTATGCTTGCCCCGTTGGCAATCAGGCCCTGCATGTTCGGTATTATAAAGGAAGTGTATATAGCATATTTGGTTCATTTATAGGGCCACTCAAAAGAATTTCGTTACATTACGGTATATGGGTAAAATCGCTTGCTGTGTATTTCAATGATATTACAGTACTTAAAACATATTGAAATTGATATAAATCACTGAAATGTACTACGAGGTTATTACTATAGAATAGGGTGTGCATAGAACTTATCGTTTATTTACAGGAACACACAAAAGTATTTTGATATAGAAGAAATAATGCAATAATTGAACTTTTGAAGCCACGAAACAATAATTGCTGGAAGAGCGTTTTCAATTGTGGTATGCGTTTTTAAATTTAACTATTTTTTAAATATTACTTGGTGTGTATCAATTCTAGATCATATACAAGGTCGAACAACAGTTCTCAACAACATTCGTTTATTGTTTGAAATAGCTGAGCGAAAATATTAAAATGTAATATGCGTTTAACTGAACTAACTTTTTGCATACTATATAGTATGCATACGTATCTGTAGAACATATACAGGGCTGCAAAAAAATCGTATATTTTAACGACTATTCATGGTAATGGCAGAAATCGTGTTTTCAAATGCATTATGCGTTTTCCGAATTGTTCATTAAAGACGTCATCTTCCACCTTTGTCAATTGTGACGTTTTGTTATGGTATTCTGAATGTGTTGGAAAGTGCTTCATAATCTATGCTGTATGCATGGTTCTCTTTTTTTGGGTGGGGGTGGGATTAGAAATCGTGTTGTTAAAACTGTGTCAATTATTATACAGGGTATCTCTTATCGTTTACCAATAACTAATTTCTAAACTGTTAGTTTTAAAGGTATAGTTCCAATTGCAAAAATGTTTCAAATTTCGTTCTGCATCACATAAAAATCGATTTACATTACAATGATTACTTTTTAAATAGATAAGAAATTACGAATTTTATACAATGCCTCTGTCCTATAAGTTTGATTTTGAAAATGTTTTTCCATGTTCTAACAAGTAAAACAGCAAAAGTTTATTTTTTTATGGTCAAAACTTACTGAGTTATGATACTTAGAATTTTATGAATTTTCAATGTTTTAATCACCATAAATGGAAAAACACGTTTTTAGTGTCAGAAAACGCTAAAAATGCATGAAATTCAAAGTATCATAACTAGGTAAGTTTTTGTCTTGCAAAAATTAAGTTTTTAATCACAAACTAATTTTGATTCATCTCAATAGAAAACATCATTTATAATTATGTCAAAAAATTATTTCAAACATTTTGTTTAAGAGACCTTCTAATTAAAACATCCGTTGACCGCATACACAGCGATTAGTTGTATGTTATAAAAATAACAGGTTGTTGGAACCTGTTACCTGTACAAGTTTGCAACGATGTAACCTGTTAACCAAAAGTAACTATATTTCCCATCTCTACCTGTTACACAAAACTATATTTTTTTGTAAAAAACATAAAATGGACCGTTCTCCATAAACTGAATATAATCTATAATTTTTTACGCGTGCCAGAGAAATTGTCTTACGTGCCAAATTCGGCACGCGTGCCATGGGTTCGCCATCCCTGGGTTACAGAGTCTTTTTGCTCAAGTTTGGCGTTAGCAGGATTGCCTTAAAGAGAGGTATAGCACTGCGTTTGGCTAGTAGAAACTCACAAAAGAAGAAAAAAAAAGAAATCGCCTCCTTTAAATATATTACTTAACCCCTTCGGGATCGACGGCTCTCACACAACTTTTAGTCGGTTTGAGTACACTTTTTTTTAAAAGTTACTTTTACTTAAATAATCGCGAAAATGCTCTAATTAAAGGAAACAAATATTACTTTTCTTTTTTACTGGTACCAAAAAACAAATTCTATATTCACTTTTTGATGGTGCAAATGTGCACCCTTGGTTCCCAATGGGTTAATCAGTTGTATACATACACAGTCTAACATGAATTCATTTTATTTCAACTGGAATAATCTATAACATTTTTGAGAGGGGGGAAGAGGGACATTTAATTCTTCCGAAGAACACTTTTTTTTTTAAAAGTTGAAACTTAACAGTGTCTATAACTTTCAAAATGCTTTTATTTTATGTTAAACATACATTTTTTTTAAATTACGTTAAATCACTTTTGCCATAAATTACGTTTAAAAAAAAAATAAAAATAAAAATAAAAATAAAGATTAGATTTGCAGGACGGCATTATCTTTTCTAATAATAATAAAGGACTTTACGTTGTAATATCGATACAAAACAAATAGGTGTTGCTATCCAACGTACAATTTATTCACAAGTTTAACATAAAACTCTACGTTTCGGTTTAATCTTTAAAACCTTCATCAGGAGAAAAAATTTCTAAAATATAAATCGACAATGCTATTATTCGTGAATCTTTAGAAATTCGTCTAAGAAACCATGAAGTGTGTAATGATAATGTTCCCTTTCACATCCCAGAAATATGGCTTTCAATTTTGAAAAGTCAATGAAAATTCCACTTTTTTCAGCATTTCTTTCTTCGTTTTCAGCACTTCTTTTTGTATCTTCGGTTAAAAGATGGCGCCACTGAACTGTTTATTTGGGAGTAAGAGGTTTCCGTTAGAATGTTTTGTATTTTGAATTGATTTCAAAATATAGCATGTAAAGAGTTTGTTGTCGATTTATAATTTAGAAATTTTTTCTCCTGATGAAGGTTTTAAAGATTAAACCGAAACGTAGAGTTTTATGTTAAACTTGTGAATAAATTGTACGTTGGATAGCAACACCTATTTGTTTTGTATTATCTTTTCTGTTGCATACGGAATCATTATCCTGCTTTATGTCATTATTCGAATAATTACATTTCATGTTTGTTATGAATTACGAGAAAAAATTTAGGAATACCTTAATCTATTTTATTTAATGCATTGAAAATCAATCAAAATAACAATCGCTGTTTATTTATTTATTTAACTGTATTTAGAAAGATGATAACTACGAGAATATTTCCCCTTAACAAATAAACATTTATTTTTAATTACATATTATAGTATAGAAAAACATTTCGCATTTTTATTGATTAAGTTTTAATTCCTTACACAATCTCTTTTAATGAGAATGATCATTTTGCAAACAATAGTTCTTTTTGCAACTGTTGTTTTTCAACTGCATTCCCCCCCCCCCCTCCAGGGACCGATTTACAAATTTGGGCCCCCCTTGCACAGCCCTGGGCTTCCCTTGCACAGATGCTTACAGGGCGCTTGAGTACAAAACAGTATTAACTACTATTGATTTGAATAATAACTTTAAAATATACATTGAAAAATTAAATTTGATAATCAGTAATTTATTTTAAAATAATTATTTGATAATCAGTAATTTACTTTTAAATAATTATTTCATAATTAGGAAATTTAAATGAATAGACATTTTATAATAAATTGTGCGGTATTTATTATCTTTTCCTATGCAAGTATATATATTCGAATGATAAAGTATGCAACGATTAATAATGAATTTTCCACAATACTGAGTTACCATTATTTAAAATATTAGGAACAAATGCCGCCTGAGAGCTACGTTCACCAACCTCCAAATAATCTGACGAGAATAGGAACAGGATTAAATATCAATTAAAATTACAATATATTTTTTAAGTGATAAAGGTAGAAGAAAATATTCACTATAATAAAGTAATTAAATATGAATGTTGCACACAAAATATACGATTTTATAAAAATACAATCAGATTTTCGACAATACTTGAAAAACCTTCAGCAGCATATGGGAGCCCCTGAAAATCAGGGGGCCCATACCCCGAATGCCCTGCCGTAAATCAGGCACTGCCCCCCCCCCTTTTTTTCCTTGAAAACTCACTGCGAACAGATGTGATTCTATCTTATAATATTATTGAGGATTTAATGCAGAAAAATATTCAGAAATAGCTAATTCAAGGGAAATAGTTGAATATTGGGGGTGGGAGAGGATTGAAAAAAAAGGGAACATATGCTTTACTCTAACTGGAAATATTAATTAACAAAAAGTATTATTTTAATTGAGAGGTGAACAGGGAAAATCTGATAACTATTTTTAATTGTTCATTAATATGTCAACTTTTATCTGTTTTGCCCTGCAATATTTCCAATTTTAAAATAGACCGGGGCTAGTTGGCCCGCTTTTTCTTCTAATATTTTTTTTTTTAAATTACAATTCAACATTTTACATTTCTTTTTATGTTACCACTATCAGTGTACTTTCAGGAAGAAGTCACAATAGTAAAGCTTGAAAATATTAACTATAAGTGTTAGTTTAGAAGTTCAATTTGACACCAAGTCGCTTGGGCCAACCTGTCCCAATTGCGGGGTAAGTTGGCCCGCGTCACTTTTTAGTGTTCTGATAATGTAGAAGTTTAAGAAATGATCAAAATTTTAGTAGTAGTATAGCAAAATTTTAAAGTAGAGTAATTTAAGAAATCATTCATCCTTAATTAGGTGATTTATTATAAACACCAGATGATAAATAAATTGTATCAAGGACTCTGTACATCTGTTAAGTGCAATAATTCTTTTCTTTATTGGCAAAGCCAGCAGGGATTTTTCTATAATTATGAAAGTTATAAATGCTTTTGTAGAACAGGAGCAGCTGATTTAATTCGGGGAGGAGGTAAACGACATTATAACTTCATTTTTTAAGAAGATTGATTGGAATAATCAGGAATTCAATTAATAAAATAACTCTTTATTATTAATTAATAATAAATTAATTAAAATAATAATAAAGGTTTATTAAAATAATTCATTAAAACTATCAAAATTCCAATACCCCAGAGCGAAATTCCTACAGGGAAATGTTGTCCTGGCGGGCCAACATGCCCCGTGGAAAATGGGCCAACTAACCCCGTATAGCCATTTTTGATTTTCATGACTGTAAGGAATTATTCTGAAAATATTTCTATAAAAAATCATGCCCTACAATAACTACGAACAATTATTTTTCTGAATTATTATATATTAAAATGTAAAATCTAATCTACAAACAAATAAAAAGCGATAATTTATAAGAGAGGAAATTTACTCACCTTTGCAAAATTTTGAAAATTCTCAATAATTCTTTAACGCACGCTCCGACTTCAATGGTGCTGATGTTGGGGTAGGAAAGCGAAGCAACTCATACTTTGCTGGACTGGCAATGTCATCTAACGCAAAGTTTAAAAAATATCGCGACTGGGCCAACATGCCCCTATGGCCAACTAGCCCCGGTCTACTCTACGTTTATAGATTTTTTTTTAATTGTTGCTTTGGTTCTTTTTTATTTTGGAATGCATTAAATTCATGAAATTGACTGTAAAACACATCACAAATATTGTAATGTAATTTTTCTAAAAAGGTCGATCAAAACAAAATAGAAAACCTTTTCTGGCACTCTATTCTAAAATATGCACCCTAATCAAATTTACATTTTAGGCCATACTGAAGAAATTATTGTAATCTATCTTTATAATCAAGATATTTTGTGATTTCTTATCTAGGTAACTAATTTAAGCCAAATTAAGTTATAATTTAACTCACAAAATCAACTTAGATTTATCAACTAAAATATTCATTATAGATGACTGATATTTTTATTTTTTTTTAAACCTAAAATACAGCTGAAAATTTGAATAAAATGAGAATACTTTTAATATGCATAAAAGTTAGATGGATGTAAATTATATAGAGAATATACTTTAAGAAATATCTTAACCCCTTAACCCTCTCGCTGCGCAACCCGAGATTTCCTCGGGCAACGTAAAAGCAGCAAAATTTGCGCAACCCGAGATTTCCTCGGGAATGCATTTTTCCCGTCTAATTAACCCTCCTTGATTATTCCCACCAGTTATTTTTCTTATTGTAAATTTTGCCTTATTTAATTGGAGCATTTTCCCGATTAAATTAGACAAAAATTTTTGTTTTGAAAAACCGGTGACAAAAGAATAAAAATTCGTAAAAGACGCTCGTCGCGAAAGGGCTAAATACGCAATTTTTGGAGATATTTTGATAAAACAATTACGCAGAGAGAGGGTTAAAAGGCACTGAGATATATTACATCCCACCTGATTTTAACACTAGAACCGCCAAGGCGGTCATTTTGACCGTTTCGAAACTTTCATCGCGTATAAGTTTGTTTCTATTTCGAGTATAACTTTCAGTTTCCGCGACTTTTCCTATAATTCGAAAAGCTATGATATGCCAGTGATAAATTTTCCAGTCAACCAAAATTTGTGAAGTATTGCAGTAGTATACCTAGAACCACCGAAACGGTCAAAATGACCGCCGTCAATTTTAATGCACATTTTATCTAGTACATGTCGCAACAGTCCATATTTCATACAACCACACTTCAACAAAGGTTACAACATTACCTCAGATAACTTCTTTACTTCACTGCCCCTTGTAGAAAAGCTGAAGTCACTAAAAACAAGCATTGTTGTCACAGTGATTTGCGGATGAAAAACAAAATTCCACAGGCAATAAAGTCTGAAAAAAGTCTGTGTACAGTAGCCAAATCCTTGCCGAAGATGATATTACGTTGAGTTTATCAAGGGAAGAAAAATAAATATGTTTTAATTGTAAGTTCCCGACATCCATAAGTTACATTTGAAACTGGTGATAAACACTTACCAGAAACTGTAAAGGGATATAATTTTACAAAATTTGGCGTCGACGTGCTCGACCAAATGGCACGGAAATATTCTAGAAAACTAGTTCTAGACGAGTGTTCTACAAGTGTTTTATAATTTTCACGATCTAGCAGGCATAAATTCTCAAAAATACAGTCGAAAAAGGTGTTAAATACCAGTATTTTGTTAAAGAGAAATCCGTCTTCTTTAGTCACTTTACAATATTGGTAGTATTTTGTAGAAGAAAATGCTGGTAGTTTCTTCTTTTTTTGACTGTGTTTTTCCCTGACCACTTCCCCACTAAAAATAATCTTAAGATTATCTAAAGAAATATCCAGTTTCTCCAGAAATTCTACAGAAATCTGAAGAAATTTTGCAGATTTAGCTTTACCTTCAAAATATCTGCAGAATGTTTTAAGATATTCTCTTAAAATTGGAAAAAATGAAAAAAAGGGGCCATTTTCAACATTTAATATCTTAAAATGTATATGATATTAAGACACAATTTTAAATATGAATAAAAGATACAAGTATGTTCTTTCATTTCAAATATTTGAAAAATTGCAAGATGCAGAATTAGCATTTACAGGGGTCTCAAAACTATCAGACATTTGACGAGCAGAAAATTGGCATAACAGCTTATGCGCACGATTACAAAATAAATTTCGCAACTAGAATGAAAATTTTGGTGCCTACTTATACCACAGATTATAATAATTACACTGAACCTAAATAAATTTGTATTTAAAGGATTTTTATATTTTTAATACAAAGTTGTATTTAGCTAATGCAAAATTTAGAAAAATTCAACAATATAAACCTCTAAAAAAATATATTTTTTTTTCAATAAAAAGGAAATTTTAGGTTCAGTTTATACAGACTAACATGAAACATATGTTTTGAAAATTTCATGAAAAAATATCCAGAAGTGTTTGAGATATCGTGCGCGTTATGCCCAGAAACGTCATTTGGAGAAAAATGACTTCAAAGTTTTGGAAACACTGCTTCAGCTATTGAGCGAATATAATTCTAAATGCCATAACTTTTGTTCTAATGGGACTTTCAAGATAATAATTATATCAAAATGTTCAGAAAACATAGAACTTTAACATATAAAAAAATTAAAATTTCGAAAATTTTAGAGTTTAAGAGTCCTGAGACCCCTTAAAATATCTGCAGAAATGGGCCAATTACCTACAGATTTTCTACAGAATTTTTTTAGTGGGGTCGCCACTCTGAATATTGTATTGCTCAGGGGATAAATATAAATTTTGGTTTTCACTAAGTTTATTCTTGTTTTTAGCAATTTCGATTTCTCATGAAAAATATTTTCTACTATAAAAATATTCTTAAAATAAAAAAAAAATAAATTACATATATATATCTCAATATAATACAATTATAACTCAATAAAATATAAAAAATAATAATAAAAATTGTGAAATATACGCGCCTATTCCGATCAAACGCCCGCAAAGTTGTGAAAGCTATTCCGCAAAAAGGAGGGTTTACGAGAGAAGGGGGAAAAGAACTGAAAGTCGCTATTCCAAACAAACATCTTTCACCTTCCGCAACTGCTGATGTCACGTACGATTTAAGAATAAGAGAATCGATTTTTAATCGAATATTAGCATGTATTAACCAATGAGAGTGCATCAACAACTTTTAAAGGGACAGAATATAAAGTTTTGAATAATAGCTGACCAGTTGAAGAATATTTCTTTTAAATGTTAAATTTAAAAATACTTAATATCCGAGTATTATTTTAATAACAAGCTCATATTACGTATTAATATTTTTATTGCTCTAGCTTATTCCCATGAATGTATCACCTATTTTGCTATCAAATTAAAATTTATTAATTTAAAATTACGGACTATGTTAACCTTTTACTTTAGCTTTAAAGCCTCAGCTTTTCTATGATGGTATTTTTTCTCACAATTAAATACATTTAAGAAAAATAAAGAACAGATTGATACATTACAGTAAGAATAGATTTATGGATTAGAACTTCCAAAAAAAGCAATCAGGAGCAGGGCTGTAAAATGACTTAAATTGGTTCTGGATGCAGGATGCATGAATGTCATTCACGCTAGATAAGCATATGCTAAATAAAATATTTAAAAAATATTATACGAATTAAAAATCGAGGTACCGCATATAGGCGCCATAATAGCTGCAGTTTTAAAGTATATGTTGGTGTATATATATATATATACTATATTATAGCCAGTTTTATATATATTTGCATTTACAAGTTCCTATGATTAACTTTTGTATTATTTTTTCCCTTTGATTTTTAGACATTCGATTTCATTTTAAGTATATATATATGTATACTGGCTAACTGATGGAGGGGGGAAGGGGGCATTAAGAGTTTAAAAACCAGAGAGAGCACTTAAAAACTGATGACATACATATGAAATTTTTTTTGTTACGATAAATACGGGATATTTAAAAATCAACGCAAAGAAAAGCTGAAATATTTCGAGAAATTTTTTCTTGCATTTATTTTAAAGCTCCCTTCTTTAGTGCCAAAAGAATGATATAGAAAATGAAAATAATAGTAGCAGAGTGTGTTATTGTTATTCCTGTTTTCTCTCTTTTTTTATTTTAATTTTATCACTATTGAAGGGGCGGGCTCCTTTTGCAAAGTTTTGAAGCAGCTCAGTAATTTATTTTGGTTGCTTGTTCTTTTCATTCAGCTTATTTATACTAGACTCTATTTTTACAATTAGCTGTATCACAAAAGTTCTTTTATGCTAATTAATTATTATTATTA
Organism: Maratus speciosus; assembly: GCA_963932465.1. Taxonomy (NCBI): domain Eukaryota; kingdom Metazoa; phylum Arthropoda; class Arachnida; order Araneae; family Salticidae; genus Maratus; species Maratus speciosus. Next base: position 140,735,775 of record OZ010793.1, read on the forward strand.
ATTTATACTTCTTAAATTGAATTTTATAACAAGAATAATGTATATAGGCTCAAACCGAAACAACATCTACTTCTATGCAATTGTATTCTTTCACAAGAGCCCCCCCCCCCCCCCCCCCAATTTAACCCTAGAACTACCGAAAATTTTACTCAAGTTTTATAAAAATATTACACATCAGAATTCTTATTTAAAACTATTGAACTTATTTACTTAACTCATTATTGTCTGGTTTAGATATTTAGTTTATTTTAAAGAAATTTCTGGTTAGAATAAATATTTCGAATGTACCCATCGGGTCCATTGGACCCGTCTGGTAGACGGAGGGTTAAATCAATTTAACATTTTTGTCACTTTTAAAAATCACTTATTACTTGGTCTAACTGTACATATATTTTTGTATAACTGAAAATTAAAATACAAAATATTATTGAAATTGTTATTTTTATTTATGTTACACAATTTCATTTCATATTATTTATAAAGATTAAATACAAACGAAGGGGGGAAAATGTACGTTTATGCTACGTGTAGAGTTTTTAAACATCAAATTTCATGATAACATGTTTATCAATGGCTCTTAATTAGTGTCTTTTCCAATATATTTAGCAATCTTGAAAAGCTCAGAGCTTTAAACAAACTGTTTAGACACTGTTTAGAGTGAAAAATTTAGAAAACTATTAAAAGCATTATACCCATACTTAATATAGCAAGCTTTTGCTATAGACCTATCAATACTTCATTTGCATTGACGAAATTTATACTAAATTAAAAGTTGATAATTTATTGTGTAAATTAATATAGGGTAGATGTGCTAGTAATAGACACCCTTTAATGTTTTGGTTTATAAAAAAAAATAACCAATAAAAATTTAACTTTTATTATTTGTTTCATAACTTCCTCTTGCATATTTTATAGTCTTGCATTATTATTAGTCATTTTCCAGTAATGGACACCCGTGTAGACATTGCTAAAAATGCAATTTCAGTAATGTTTATATTACATAAAATATTGACTTAACTGAAGACCTAACTAATAAATTTAATTTTTAAATTACACTTACCAAAGTGTAATAACACCAAAACTTTTATAAATAGCTGCTTTTAAGTTATTTTATATGGTTAATAAAATTTCAATAATTTATTCTTTTTTTTTTAATGTATATAATAACTCTGACTTGCACTTTTTATAATATGGCAATCAAACCAGTCAAGAAGCAAAAAATATAATTTAAGGGCATAGTCAAATAGGGGCTCATAGAGCTTAACCCTCCCCATTTAAATAAAAACAATTAAGTTACAGAAATTGTTAAAAATCTGTCTTAAATGTTCCCTTATTCATCTCTGAAAAAAAATATATATATTACTGTAATGTTAATTAAAGTTATAGTAATCATGAAACTAGTAAATCTGCAGATCAGTGGCCTCAAACATCAATTCTACAGTTTTATTTTGAGAATTATTTTATTTAGTGTTTAAAATATCCAACTCACAGTATCATTTTTTTCATATTTGTAATATTAATTATTACAAGTAATATATCAAGTAGTCTCTGGAAGTTGTTAAAAATAGTGAGACAAAGCTATTGCTATACACTAGGGGTGCACAACCTTTTTGAGAGAAGGGCTACTTACAAAAATGCCTGGGTTGTCGAGGGCCACATCAGTAACACAGAGATAATGCTATTTCTTGGAGGTGGGGGAATCTGTGGCTTATAAAAAAACATTATTTCAGAGGAGTAGCAGTTTTACCCCTCTAGGTTCCCCTACCCAGTCAACATACCCAATTCATTTGGTAAGAATATATTAGCAGTTTATGTTTGTATATACAGCAAGGATTATTTTCAAGGAGTGAAAGTATTCCTTGACTTTATTCGAGGGAGTAAATTTTGCTTTATTAGAAGTGCTAAAAAACAAACATAGCATTAAAAAGGCTAATGCCGAAAAAATGTGAACTTTATGAACGAAGTTAAATTGGCGAAACTCGCAATTTTTCTGCAGCCGACCAACAAAAATTTAGATTTTCCCGTGCCTGATCGACATAATTCGCGATTTATCCTCACCTTACCAACGAAATTCGCAATTTTTCCATGCCCGTTTTACGGAATTCGCGATTCTTAATTGACTGAAAAAATTTTCAATTTTTTCCCGCGGAGAATTGTTACGACTTTTTCTCACGATAAACTACCGAAACTCGCGATTTTACGTAGCTGATCGAAGAAATTTGCAATTTTTTCGCACTTAATCGACAAAATTCGCGATTTTTCCACTGCCCGATCAACGAAATTAGCGATTTTTTCACGCCCGATCGATAAATTTCGCGATTTTTTCGTGCACGATCAACAAAATTGGCGAATTTTCCGCGTCCAATCGACAAAACTCGCGATTTTTCCGCGCCCAGTCAACGAAATTCGCGATTCTTAACTGACCGACGAAAATTTAGATTTTTTTCCTTTGTCAAACTGGCAAAATTCGCGATCTTTCCGCAGCCGATCAACGAAATTTGCAATTTTTTCGAGCTTCATCGACAAAATTCGCGATTTTTCCGTTCCCGATCAACGGAATTCGCGATTTTCCCGTGTGCGATCAACAAAATTCGCGATTTTTCAGCGCCCGATCGACAGAACTCGCAATTTTTTCGTGCTCGATCGACGAAATTCGCGATTCTTAACTTACTAACGAAATTTTATTTTTTTCCTTGGGCAAATTGCTGAAATTCGCGACTATTTCTTGGAATAAACTGACGAAACTTTCGATTTTTCTGCAGCCAATCAACGAAATTCGCGGTTTTTCCACGCCCGATCGACAAAACTCGCGATTTTCCAGTTCCAGATCGGCGAAACTCTCGATGTTTTGCACCCGATCGATGAAACCCGCGATTTTTTCGAAGCGAATCGACGAATCTCGTGGTTTTCCGCTCCCAGTACACGAAATTCGCATACCTTAAATAGTTGACGAAATTTACAATTTTCCCTCGGCAAATTGGCGAAATTTGCGACTTTTTCTCGCGATAAACTGACAAAACTCGCGACTTTTCCGCGCGCGATAAACAAAATTCGCGACTTTTCCGCGCGCGATCAACAAAATTCGCGGCTTTTCCGCGCGCGATGAACAAAATTCGCGGCTTTTCCGCGCGCGATCAACAAAATTCGCGGCTTTTCCGCGCGCGATCGACGAAATACGCGATTTTTCCGCTCCCTATCGATGAAATTCGAGATATTTTTCGACTAGCAACTGACGAAATTCGCAACTAGGGAATTTTCTATATTGATACAAATGGTATCGGCCGGGCGGTTAATGAAATTCGCAATTTTTAATTGATTGACGAAATTTGCAATTGTTTTCCGCGGCAAATTGAGGAAATTCACGATTTTTTCCTGCAACCTATGGTCCAAAATCGCGATTTTTGCCAATTATAAATTGACGAAAGTCGCGGGCCACAGGTTGTGCATCCCTACTATATGCTAATACTCAAAAACTTTTTTTTTAATTATTATTAACTTTTAAATTTCCCACTGTCTCAATAATCTGACAGCTGTAATTGCTTGATATTTAGTATTTTAAACTATCCATCTAAAATAATTAAAATATCTATCTTCTGATAATTACAATAATTGATGCAAACAGTGAATGATTATCACAAATATTTTATTAAATACTGGCATCCTAATTGTTAAATTTATTTGAAAATCAGTGTTTTGTTTCATTAGTATGCTTTCATTAAATTCTGGTTCTAAATAGTCATAAAAACAATTATATCTGTTACTTTTTGTGGGATGTCTATTACTGAAACAGAGAGTGTCCATTACTGGACTTTTGGGCTGTTTTGCTATATTTCTGTTATTTAAAATTGAGTTTTTATTCATATTCGGAAATGAAACTATCAGAATGGTTAAATATTGTTGATAGATTAATATAATATTGAAAAAACTGGAATATAATGATTATAATTTATTAATAAAAAATAATTTTAAAAGAAATTTCTTAAGGGTGTCTATTACTGGCACATCTACCCTATTTGAGAAATGTACTATACAGCAGGATTTTCTTTTTTTTTTTTTTTTTTTTTTTTTAAGCCAACAAATACTAGAGAAATAAATACCAATTAAGATGTTAATCTTAATCCAAAATGTTGAAGTCATTTAACTTAAAAACTTAAATTTGTTAATAAACATCATTAAATTATAACTTTCAGCAAATTAGATTTTTTTCAGTTTGAAAATAATACAGACATTTGTTATCTGCAAACTGACTAGTATTTATTATCATCTTTACTATTAATATTATTTTGTCTTAGATGTAATGCAGCTAGAGTAGTTTATCCACCCCCCCCCCCCCCCTTAAACTGAATAAGTTTGCCCCGGCATTTATCAAAAAATGTTGATCCGATTTAAAAAAAAAAATAACAGGTGCCATCTTGTGACAACCTCCTCAGTTACTTCACTCGCAATTGGTAGGCAATACACAATATGTCTCCTCCACTTTATTCATAAATCCGTTGCAGTTGCGGCTGGCTTACTGGTATTCTGGCTAATCAAAAGATCTCCCGCTCTGGACTGTAACGTCATGTGCATGCAGTCAAAGCTATCGATAATGACACGCTGCAGCGGTACGTTACACATCTCTCTATTTTCAGACCGCTTGTGTCACGTGATGGTCGAATGCAGGCGCACTAAAAGCACACCCCATGATTCTAGCGGTGTAATGCGAAAGGTAGCGCGGCAGCCTGTCTTTTTCGTATAGTCTCACATGGAATCCATTTGAAAATTTAAAAAAAAAATGTATTTATTTATCCTCTGTATATTTATTTTACCCTGTCTCGTTAAAATAAAATCTTCCAACAATCTATATATACCTATCGTCGGTATCATGTCGAACTATCCAATGTGAAAACAGTGGGCTACTTTTTAAATTTTCAGATTTCTTGACTGACACCACTTTTCTAAAAAAGGTAAAATTCCCTCTGTTTCCTTAATTAATATGTCGTTAAATAGGGCGAATTTTATTACTTCAAAAAAGTGGTGCCATTCACGAAATCTGAATTTTAAAAAAGTAGCCCACTGTTTTCAGATTAGACAGTTTGACATGGTACCGACGATATAATCACTTTTGTTCATTTATTGCGTTGTAAAAACGCCCTTTCCTCTAAAGAAATATGCAATTTTTTTTCTAATACTATTCATCTTGAAAGTTTTTCACTATTTAAATATTTTACATAACCATCTCTTGAAAGTTCGATAGGTAAACACGTTTTACAACACCAAATTGAATTATTTAAAGGGAAGAAAAACACGTGTTAAATATTTTAGAAGCTAAAAAAATAAAAGAGAAAAGTATTTTAAACAAAGTAGGTTCCCTTGATAGTTTAGCTCAATTTAACGTGCAGGTCTCACGAAATTGCGTTTAAAAAAGAAAATAAAATTCTCGCTGCATTTTAGTTTTAAGCACAAATCTCTCTTTTAAACAAAAGACTTACACAGGTTTACTGTTACGCGAATACTGTTTGAAAATATGGCATTATTCCTAAACAGGACTCGTGTGTTCTACAGATAAAGAAAAATCTAAAATAATCTGCCTTAATTATACATAAAAAGCGCTTAAAAACTCGAAAAGAATGCGTTTGAATTTTCAAAAATGATTTTTAAAAATTTTATTTCCTTTGATTATTATTTATTTATTTATTTTTTTTTTTGTTTTACATCAACCTTCAATACCCCAAATTATAAATCAAGAAATTCTTTCACCTCAACAATTATCTTCCTTAATATCTCAATATATAGTAGAAAATTTATATAATAATAATATGAAATTTATATAAGATTTTTCATTAAAACTAATTTAACACTTTCGGTATGGGGGAACTGGCCGCGGTTATACATTCGTCATACGAGGAAGTTTTTCACAAGAGTGGTTGCACTCTGTACGGCAGAATAAGCCGCGTAAACGTGTTTAGCTGCATTCATAGAAATCTCGAGCGTGATTGACACTAAAATTTTCATTCGGATCGCGACAGTCATTGGTGACTAACGCAGCATTTAACCTGTTTAACCCTTTATCTACTGACGGTACTTACAAGTACCACTCACTTTAAACTTTTATATCATAGTGAATATTACTAATATTCTAATGGTACTTTACAAAAAATGGTCTTTTAACTCCACTTTATCCGAATACATGGCAACAGTTGTTCTAGGTTTGTTATTTTAGAGAGGAATGAAGCTGTCTTTGAAGCTGTCGATGTGTTTTGTGCCGATATTTTGTACAGATTGCCACGCACGTCTTTTCATTGCTTCAAACACAGTAAAGGATATAAGATAAGTGTTGGATTTTTTTTATGTGTTCATTATGATCTTAGAATACAATATGACTAGCTATTTTAGGTGAACCATGTATGCATTTTATTTAAATGTTGAATTACTCGGTGGTACTTATATGTACCGTCAGTACACTGGGTGTTGGAGAAAAACTTCTTGTTTACTTTTCGTCTGTGTAGTTATCCATCATTTTCATCTGCTTTAAAATGTAATTACTAAAATGTAGTGCAGTAATGATTTCCCTGGTCTTTCTTTTCTGTTTCATTGTTATTTTTTATAGGAAATCGAAAAAGTTGTGGCACCGGCTCGTTTTTGCTATGCTAGAAATGGCATATGTAAATTCATACATTGCATATGTGGAGATGCGAGACAACATGTTGTCCCTGGAATATTGACGTCGCATAACTAAAGGACTGCTAAAAAGATCGAAATCTAAAAAAAAAAAATAGTTTGTTTTAACTCTTTCAGGAACAAAGCATTTTCAATTCTAAGTGTTGAAATAAATGATTGGCACCGGAATTCGCCAAACGATTTATTTGTAAATAAGAAAAAGCCTATATTTCACACACTTATTAAATCAAAAATATTTTCTGGTGCCAGTTGAAATTCCTTCTGGATTTACTGTTACGCTATTTTAGTCATAGTGTACTGACGGTACTTTAAAGTACCACTTTAATTAACCCGGGAGAACTCGCTGCATGAGATTTTCTCTCACAGTCGTACTTTGTTAAGACTCTTATTTAAATCATTTTTCATTTTAATTAAAATTTCAAAATGTTTTTCAATTATTTTACCTATTTTGTGAATAAAAGTACTAAGTCAACCAAAAAAAGTTGATATTATATGAATGTAAAGTAAAGGAAAAGCAATTGGGCATTCTCACTAGCGAGTTCTCCCGGGTTAATTACCTCTAAATAATTAAATTTTTCACGGGTGAGTCTTTTTTTAATGTTTATCCTTTAATTTTCATTGTAGTAACTGAAAAAAAATACTACATGAAAAAAATTCCAGTAGATCATAATGTCGTAGATAAACGGTTAACCCCTTGAGGGGCAAGCAATAGCGTTTGTGAAATGCTAAATTCCCACCGGAAATTTAGAAAATTTTTATTTCAAAATAAGGAAAAGCAATTTTATGACTTGTTCCCACCAAAGTCAGGAAAGTAAAATTTCATAAAATTTTTCTGGTGCAAATCTTCATTAACCGTAGGTGGGATGAAATATATCCCACCGCCCCTCAAGGGGTTAAAAAAGTTTCTAAAATGTTTATACTGCTTTGTCGTAACTTAACCCCTTAATTTTCGCTCCCGTCATATTCACGGGCTGTGTCTTTTATTCAGATTATTCAGATTTGTTTGATTCCCATCAGTTTTACAAAATAGTGTAATTGGCTTTATTATGGTATCATTTTACCTGTCATTAAATAAGGTGAATATTTCTTGTTCAAAAAAGTGGTGCCAATAAGCAATTTGAATTTTTAAAACGTAATTTAATGCGACCGTTAAGGGGTTAAACCAATCCTCGGTTCAAAGCCGATTTCAACGGAATCTTATCTCGCGGATCAGACGGAAAGACAGAAAAAACAGGCTTGGCGCTTAGCATTTTAAAATCATATCGTTTAAATCGACACCGAAAAAGGTATCGAAAACTTGGCAAAGTGCATTTATATTTGAAAGTACAGTAGAGCGCCGATTATCCGAACAAGTCGGAACCGATCCTAGTTCGGATAAGTAAAAATTCGGATAAATGGACAGACAATTTAAGGATGCTCCTGACTATACTAAAACCTTCACACTTTATCCAGGCTTAAGACTGGGAGCACCAGTTCGTGCTAGCATGTTTAAAAACTTTTTTTTCTTTTTTTGTACTTTTGTACTTTTTTATTATTTAAAATTTCCATTTTTTTTTAATCATTTTCTGAACTCCAGATATTATAATTTAAGCAAAAAAGCATTCGATTGTTGCTTGCTTCAAAGAAGACGTTCTTTCCAATTCTACTATATCTCGAATACGTCTTAAATACGTCAGGATCAGAGCTTTTCTGCCGTTCGAGCCATTTCATAGCTGTTTCCAAACATTTAAAGGCTTCGTTATGTGATGGACCTGGGTCATTTTCAGGGCATTCGTTTCCATTTCTTCAATTTCTTTTTCATCTAAAATATTATTCACAATCTCATCATCATTAAAAAACATTTTGAGAGAAATAGGCTGTTCCAATAAATGGAAGTTCGGTTAATTTTTTTATTTATTTTTCTGTTGAGAGAAATAGGCTGTTCGGATAATTCGAAGTTCGGATAACTGGAAATTCGGTTAATTGGAGTCCCGATAATCGGCACTCTACTGTAGTTCAACTTTGTCCGTTCTCCAACTTTATCCAGTGCTGCAACCGGAGTGCCTTTTACCAGGAGTCGCCACAAAGTAATGCGTATTATAGAAAGTAATCATACCCACATAACCTTCCGTGAATGCCGATTTTAGGTAGAGCGGCCGTAGTACCCTGAGAACGTTTCGTGGATTTCGCCAATAGAAGACGTTAGTACCCAGAGAACGTTTTGTGGTCGCCGCCAATGGACGGCAGTAGTACAGAAAGAGTTAATAAAGGGGTAGTTATAGCTGTTTTGTAAAATATTTACAAGAGTAATCAGATTAGTTAACAAAAATATAACACTGCTATGGAAAGTTTTTCCATTCTTTGTAAAAACAATGTAAATAAATGTATCGTGATCCTATCTGTGAATGGAATAGATTTTGCAGCTGCGTATTATGTATAACGCTTTTTAATACGAGAAAAGTCTAAACTTATTTAAACGGTTGAGAAAATAACCGCCTTTAAAAATATTTAGCGTCGATTGTTTCGTTTTGCTTTCTAAATATGATCGAGCAAAGTATTTTAGATGGAAAATAAAATCTACTTTTATTAATAGGCTGATTAAATAAACAGGATATTGAATTTTCTACAGCGATACTTAAAGGAATGCTAAGGTAGTAAAGAATAGGTGTCAGCTTTTACGCTTTAACCATACCACATTTTTTGATAAGAATATTTTACTTTATTATATACTAAATGATTCAAAATTAGTAATCCTAATAATTTTGTATCAGATTCTAAATCATTTCTCGGAATAAATTCTAAGGCCCAAATCCTAAATTATTTAATTTTATCCTAAATTATTTAAATCCTATATTTCAGGTGACTGAATAATACAATTTTTCTTTAAACAAATAGCATAAGAAAAAAAAAAAAAAAAAAAAAAAAAAAAAAAGCGTAAATTTTTGCAGTTTTGCTAAAGGATTTCCTCTACAGAATTTGAAAAAGAAAACTATAGTATCCCCCTCCCTCCTGTCCATCTAAAGCATCATGATCCATCTAAATCACATGTACAGTCATGGAAAAAAAAGTAAACACCCCTTACTAACTCTGCAAAAAATTATTGTAGAAGAAAATTACTGGTACCACACGATTGGTAATAAAGTCTACTTTTAAATGGTGTACATCAAATTTACTTAGGGGGCCATCTACATACTAAAATGAATCATAACTTTGTTTTTTCAATAGCAGTACACAATTCTGACAGCATAAATGAAATCTAGAACCTTCAATTAGCCTAAAAACAAATTTTTATACAATTCGTACGATAAGTTTCTGAGAAATTAATTATTTTAAAACGAGCGTATTTTAGGGGCTGTATCCAAATTGAAGTTCGGTACTCGATCGTTGACCGAGAGAACCCCCTTCTTGATCAAGGCATCTTAAACGCCCAGTCATTGAAGACTGCTAGATTAGGATAGAAGAAGAAATTTGAAAATATCTAGTCACTTCTATCATAGAACTATCATTTTTCCGTTTTTTAAGCATAATTTAAAAACTACTTGGAAGAAGAATGTGAAATTTTGGATGTCCATAAATCAGGACTTAATAAATCTAAATCCATAAAAAAAATTGTTGGTTTCAATTCACAATTTTTTCGAATATTAATTTCATAATTCATAATTCATATCATAAAATTATAAAAATTTCAAATTCAACGTATTTATATTTGGGTATATTAGTATTATTGCTACAGAAAAAATTAGCACATTACGGGTATAATTTCCGGAAATATAAGTAAAAATATGAAAATGTAATTTAACATTAGAAGCACTAAATTTTGAATGTTTATAATTCAAAAACGTATCGTTCAAATGACTTGAAATTTGGTGTCTTGGCATAGTTTGAACCGAAGATTTGAAATATCTTGTTAAAATTGGGTATTGCAATTGGAAAAAATGAAGTTTGGATTCGTTTTAATATGTAGATGGCCCAGTAAGCAAGTTTTATATACAACATTTAAAAGTAGAATTTATTTCCAATAGTTCGATACCAGTGACTTTCTTCTACGATAATTTGTTGAGGAGTTAGTAGGTGGTGTTTACTTTTTTTCCCACGACTGTACTTAATCCTATCAAAGTTAATATCAGTTATTTCCTCATAAATAAGCTTTCCAGGAAGAAAACGGTCGAAAAAGTACAATGTGATAATTTACCTCTAGAAAAATTCGTAAATGAAGATCTTATTGATATTTGTATTTCCTATGCTGGATATCATCTCGAATTCCGCCAATCAAAGCGCTTTAAAAATAATTGTTCTCAGGACTTTACACAAATTTTTAAAACAATTACTCATCAGATTTCGTCGTGTTTGTATTAACTCTTTCCATTCTGTTTTCAAAATAACCTTACTTGAATACACCGCTTGAAGGACGCGAGAAATAATAACATATGTATTTCTGATCATGATATACTAGTACGTGTGATTTGAACATTAAGTAGAAGAGCCTTTCATGATTACATAGACATTGAATACAGGGTTCGTACGGGTACCGTTATTTTCAAGGGCCGATATCAGAATTTTCTATAGAAAAAATAAATCTAGTTTAAACGTACGAAATTTCGCCTTATTTCAGAAGAGATTTTCCATAAGAAAATACTGGTACCGAAGAATTTCTTAGTCATGAAATTCAAGCACCCGTACGAACCCTGTGAATACTTCCAATGAAGAATTTCATATTAAGGGGACGATGAACGTTCAAGTTTTTTTTATTTTAGTTAGATGAAAATTTCATTCTGAACAGGTGATCAGCTTTGATGGGCTTCCTTGTTGCAGTCATCTTCATGCCTAGTATAAACATAGAATGTCTTGCTGTTGTATGAGCCATTGGGAATTAGTTTAAATATTGTTAAAAACTACTTAAAAAATAAATAAAGATATATGAAAAAAATGAGAAAAATAGGGTATTTAAAAATTTTTAAAAATAGTATAAAAATTAAATTTAAAGTTATGAAAAGCATATGGTTGACTAAAAGAAAGCTTAAATTATGGTATAAAAAGAGAAGTTATCTGTAGTTATGAAAACTACTGCATAAATGTAAAAACAAAAATTTAAGAATTTAAAAATGAAAAAATGAATAAAAAAAGGGTAAGTTAAAAAATTAAATATAATATAGAAAATAAAATTAACATTATAAGAAATATATGGTTGATTAAAAGAAATGTTAAATTAAGATATAAAAAAGAGAGTCATAACTATAGTTATGAAAACTACAGCGTAAATGTAAAAACAAAAATTTAAGAATTTAAAAATAAAAAAAATGAGTAAAAAGAGGGAAAGAGGGTAATTTAAAAAATTAAAAATAATATAGAAAATAAAATTAGCATTATAAGAAATATATTGTTGATTAAAAGAAATGTTAAATTAAGATATAAAAAAGAGAGTCATAACTGTAGTTATGAAAACTACTTCGTAAATGTAAAAACAAAAATGTGAGTACATTTAAGATTTAATGAAATGAAGTTAGCACAAGTTAAACGAAAAAACACATCAGGGCAAGGCAAAATGCATCACTCTAAGCAATTGAGGTCGCAAGAGCAACAGAGTAAAACAAAGGCACTTTTCAGAGCAATTTTTTTCCCCCTTAAATTATTATTTAAGACATTGCGAAAAAATAAAGTGAGATAATGCAGCGAACAAAAGCTCACTGAGGATCAATAAAGATGGTGTACTTAGATTTTCATTCAAGTTCAATTTTCTCATTTTAGTTAAAATCTTTATAAATTATGACTGACATCAAACAAATATTTTTTTCGCGCATACACCCTGTTTTTAGTAAAATATATAAAAAAGGAAAAAAAAAAGTTTCTTAATGAAAATAATACATAAACAATTCATATTCAAAAAGGCGCCACTCGGTTTTAAAATGATTTAAAACCAGTGACTGCTTTAATATGGGATCAACTTTTGAAATATAGTAAAGCTCCAATTATCCGCGGTGCGGTTTATCCACAAAGAGAATTTTTTTTTTTTTTTTTAATTCAAGGCAACAGCAAGGAAAATACAATAAGCCCTACTAATAAATATAAACAGAAAAATTCATGTATTCCAAAGTAATAGAAGAACATTCGGTTGCCATGTTGAAATATAAGATATAAAGCCTTGATGTCTTTTCTTGATTTTATTAACCAAATGTAAACACAGCAATCAAATAAGACCATTATGATAAATTCTAGAACAGCATATCAAGAATAGCTTCGTTCTCCAGATAAAAATTATTCCATACTAAAAGAAAAACAATAGTTTACAATTTAGAATAAAGAAAAGGTGTTTCCAAAGCAAGAAGCAAACACCAGTGACTGTTCTTTTTTTTTTTTTTTTTTTTTTTTTTAAAGGTGTAACTCAACTCTTTTTGTACAGTCGTGGAAAAAAAAGTAAACACCCCTTACTAACTTCTCAACAAATTATCGTACACTGTTAAAAATTTGCAGCATTCTGGCAGGTCATTTGACCGTTTTTTCCGAAAACGGTTGCACAACCGTAATTTTAGCACTATTCTGATCATATTATTGGCCATTTTATGGTCAGAATATAGTTAAATTATGGTTATGAAACCGTTTTTTCAAAAAACGGTCGAATGACCTGCCTGAATGCTGCAAAATTTTTAACAGTGTAGAATGTTACTGGTACCGAACGATTAGAAATAAAGTCTACTTTTAAATGATGTATATAAAATTTGCATAGGGGGCCATCTACATATTAAAACGAACCATAACTTTGTTTTTTTCAATAGAAGTACACAATTTTGACAGCATAAATGAACTCTACACCCTTCAATTAGCCTAAAAACAAATTTTTATGCAATTCGTACTATAAATTTCTGAGAAATTAATTATTTTAAAACGAGCGTATTTTAAGGGCTGTATCCAAATTGAAGTTCAGTACTTGACTGTTAATCGAGAGAGTCCCCTTCTTGATCAAGGCACCTGAAGCGCCACTCAAGGAGTCAATGAAGCCTGTTAGATTACAGGACAGCAGAATAAATTTCAAAATATCTACTCACTTCTATCATAGATGACCCCGTACGTAAACCATAATTTTGCCGTTTTTTAAGCATAATTTGAAAACTACTTGTAAGAAAAATGTGAAATTTTGGATTTCCATAAAGCAGGACTTAATAAATCTAAATCCATCAAAAAATTGTTGGTTACAATTCATAATATTTTCGAATATTAATTTCATAATTCATATCATAAAATTATAAAAATTGCTAGTGCAGTGTATTTATGTTTGGGTCTATTAGTATTATTGCTACAAAAAAAAATAAATAAATAAAAAAAAAATAAAAAAAAATAGAACATTAGGAGCATATTTTCAGGAGATATAAATAAAAATATGAAAATGTAATTTAACATTACAAGCACTTAATTTTAAATGTTTATAATTCAAAAACTTATCATTCAAATGACTTGAAATTTGGTGTCTAGGCATAGTTTGAACCGAAGATTTGAAATATCTTGTTAAAATTGGGTATTCCCATTGAAAATAATGAAGTTTGGATTCGTTTTAATATGTAGATGCCCCTCCACCAAGAAAACTTTATATACATCCTTTAAAAGTAGACTTTATTTCCAATCGTTCGGTGCCGGTAACATTCGTCTACAATAATTTGTTGAGGAGTTAGTAGGGGGTGTTTACTTTTTTTTCCACGACTGTACAGTGTGTATGGCATTGTTTCTTATTTACCGTTCTTTATTTTAGTGATTTAGACGTAAAGCAAAGGTTTCTGCTTTACTGTGCATATGTATGCATTTTATACGTTTTATTGTGTTTTTTGTATACTCAAACATAGTTTTTTGTTGAATTTTCTGTTTTTTTCATGTTTGCACCCCATTTTCAGTCTTTTTCGGGCTATCCGAGATTTTTGTTTTCCGCGGTGGTCTTGCCACCCAATTCCGAGGATAATCGGGGCTGTACTGTATACAAATCTGTGCATTTGTTTTGATTTACATAAATTATTACTAACTTTATATCAATTGTTTTACACATTTTGGGCAAGTTTTTTTTCGATTTTTGTCCTGAATATTTTATTTTATGACTATAACTCGGGCAATTAACAACTTCACAAACGAATACTCATTTATTTGAAAAATAAAAACTTTAATGTGCTTGTAAAATATCAAAGAGATTGGAGGAAAATTAGTTCGCATGTGTCATTTTAACCATTGGTTGCAGGAGTGATTTCAAAACTTCGAAAAATTAGTTAAAAACTTGATTGGATTGAAATCATACCCTAACTTATTTAATACAGATAATGTATTCAATGAAAATTAAAATAAAACAATTTATTTTGTTACCTTTTTATTTATTTATTTTTTATTTTGTTGTTTTCAGAACCCACTATCTCCTTAACCCTTTTGGGACGAGCGTCTTTTACACAATTTTTAACCTTTAATAATCAGTTTTTTAAAACAGAAATTTTTAGCTAATTGAATCGGGAAAATGCTCGGATTAAATAAGGTAAAATTTACAATAAAAATTTACTGGTGAGAATAATCTCCGATTCTGAGCACCGTACGCGGCACGAATACCGGTCGCTTGTCCCCAAAGTGTTAAGGGTCTCAGGACTCTTAAAACTGGAAAAAAAGTGAAAAAAAAGACCATATTCAACATTTGATATCTTAAAATGTATTTGATTTTAAGACACAATTTTAATTGGGATAAAAAGATATAAGTTCGTTTTTTCCTTTCATGTATTTAAAATATTGCAAGATGAAGAGTTAGCATTTATAGGGGGCTACAAGCTATCAGACTTTTGAAGAGCAGAAAATCCAGATAACAGATTATGTGCAGGATTACAAAATAAATTTCTCAACTAGAATGAAAATTTTGGTGCCTACCTATACTTCAGATTGTAATAATTACTCTGAACCTAAATAATTTTGCCTTTAAGGCATTTTTATATTTTTAATACAAAGTTGTACTTAGCTAATGTAAAGTTTAGAAAAATTCAACAGTATAATCACCTAAAAAAATTTTTTTTGAACAATAAAAAGTTAAATTTTAAAACAATTAAATTTTAGGTTCAGTTTATACAGAATAACATGAAACATATGTTTTGAAAATTTCATGAAAAAATATTCAGAAGTTTTTGAGATATCGTGCGCGTTATGCCCAAAAACGTCATTTGGAGAAAAAGGACTTCAAAGTTTTGGAAATGCGCGCCGCTTCAGCTATTGAGCGGGTATAATTATAAAAGACATAACTTCTGTCCTAATAGGAATTTCAAGGAAACAATTATATCAAAATGTTCAGAAAAGATAGGAGTTTAGCATATAAAAAAAATTAAATTAGAAATTTTTTAAAGTTGTAAGAGTCCCGAGACCCCTTACGGTAGTGACAACACGAAACATGCGAAGTAGTGACAAGCGAAATCACATGTAAAACAGGTGACATTGATGCGAATTTTTTTCGAGAAGTACTGGAGGGATTTTCTATAGAAAACAGTTTTGGAAATAGCTAATCTATAAATTGATCGTTCGGTAATAAAAAAAATTATGAAAAATAAAATAGTTACATAAGCAGAAAAAAAATCTAATAAAAAAAATGAATATACCTATTTTAATTTTATTTCCGAACGATCAACTTGCATATTATCAACTGAAAAACAATTTAAAAAATACTGAAATCGCTTGATTAGTTCTCGAGAAAAAAAGATATTTAATATCAGCGATTCTTACATGTGATTATTTATTATTATTATTATTATTATTATTATTTTTCTTTTTTTTACGAAATCGCGTAACTATAGTATTTGTTTTTTTTATATCTTGCCAAACAATCAATTTTTAGCTAAGCTAGTGGCAAAACTATTTAAAAGGTATTGTAATTGCTTACATAAAGCCCAGTAACGTAATGGTCAACACGCCTGTCTGCCACGCTACAGGTTGCAAGTTCTGCTCCCGGCTGGGCAAGGTTCACTCAACCTTTCATCCCTTCGGGGTCTATAAAATGAGTACCAAGCTTGCTTGGAAACTAAACACCGAGGGTCTTGCGTTGGGTTGACCACCTGGCCGGGACACATGCTGTATAGCACCTCGGGACCCAGGGTCAAGTAAACAGAGTCGGGCACTGTAGGCCCTGATCCTTCATGAATCGTACAGCCACAGGTTTAGTTTAATCGCTTACAAAGTTCTCAAGATATAAAGTACACCAGTGTCAGCTATATTAAATGTGATTTTACATTTGTGTTTGTTTCCTTACATTGCACCCAATTCATTGTACGAATTGAAAGTGATCACCCTTTCTAATATTTCTACAGATAATCGTTAAAAAAAAAAAAAGTAATGTGTACCAATCGGCTGGATATAACGCCTACTATTAACCCCTTTAGTACGTCATCGAAAGCAGCAAACGGCTTCCAGCTGCTACCACCAGAGTTGCCGCATCTGATGGAATTTTTTTTTTAGAAATATTGAACTCACATTAGAAAATTTTGAATAGCAATTTTCTTTTACTTTATTTATGGAATATCTATCATCTAATAAACCAAAAATAACTATTACAACTTACTGGTGAGAATTCGGAGTGCCTAAATAAAAAATCAGCCAGATTGGACAAAGTTGGAAACCACGTACGTTGTCGTCGTTAAGTACGTAATTTCAACTACGTACGCATCGTATGTAGGCGTACTCAAGGGGTTAAGGCTCAATTAATTACTACTTGCAAAAATTATATAAAAGAATCAAAACATAATATAAGTGTAAAAGTAAAAATAGACTTAAAAAAACTCGATGTTCATCTTGAAAATCACGCCTAATCTTTGACTGCAATTCATGTCTCCCCCCTCTCCCCTAAATTTCCGTTGCGATATACTAATTTGACGTGGGCGCTGAACTCGATTATGAAAAATTCACTACTTTTTTTAGATATCGGTTTGATAGAAAACGCAAGCAAGTGAATTTATTAAACAAATATGTAATTTTTGCCCTGTTTCTATTGTAACACTGGGGAATGGGAAAGGAACATTAATTCATCTTTTTAAGTATCATTTTAGGATTTTTAAATTTGATTTTTCGCCTTATAACCGTAAAATAATTAATACTGAACATTCAGTTATAAACAAACATATTTCAGTTATAATTGACAAAAGCGTATTTTATAAAAATACATTACACTTTTCATTTTTTATTCAATTCCTACTATTAGTTCACACTCTTCCTATATTTTTTCATTTATTTATTTATTTATTTATATATCTTGTTCAAATTTTCAATCGTTAATAAAATACTTATTATTCATCCTATCAAGTTGAAATAGATTTTTTAAAACTTGTACTGGATGACAATTGATGTTAATACAGTTTTTTCAAATATTAATTCATTAATTAAATTTTAATTAATTAAATTTAGTTTTACATGGGAGACAAAATGGCGGCCATTGGTTATTAAAGCATTTAATGCATCTTCATATCTATAAGGAGGGTTACTATAGGGAGGGCCCTGCTCTGTCGCCAAATACAGTAATTTCGTAAAGTTTGTCGCCAACTTGGCGATATATCGCTAAATTTGGCGGCCAAAATGAGTTGCCAAAAGTGACGCCAACTTGGCGCTATCTCTAATATTTCGTCAAATCCCAATAGACTTCCATTGTAAACCTACTTGCTTATAGAAAATGAACAAATTGAGATATTTTAATGCAACAAAAACTAATATTAGCTTAAGGGATTATATTAAATTTTTCTTTGATAACCTAAGTAGGAATTGACTTTAAAAACAAAATTTTTAAATTACTTGTTTATAATTTCTACTCTGTAGTGTCTAAAATCTTTCGTTGTTGCAGTTTCCCATTCAGTAGCCCTATTTGGCAATTAATTAAATATATATTGGTGTAACTCCAGTTTCCTATGTTTCAGATTTTTAAATGTTTCATTATTGCAGTTTATGGCAGCCATTTGGCATATTTTGGCGATCGTTTACTGATGTATAATTCAATCTATTGTTATTTCAACTCCCATTGACTTACACGCGTTACTGACAAGGAAGGTCTCCATACGGGCATATTCAGAAAATTCTGAAAAAATTACAGAGTGTTCGTCTCATGTGGATATATATGTTTATAAAAAAATTTTGGGCGGAACCCCAATAGAACGTTCGTAAAAAAATAATGAAATTTTCGTTTATTTGGCGATTTATTATCGGTTGGCGATGAAATGAAATTTCGAAAAATACTTTTTCATGTCGAATACTCTTTAAGATAAAAATATTTCATATTGAACTTGTTTAAATAAATTCAACTTAAATAACTGTAGTTTTGCCAGTTTTAGTTTGATTTTGCTATTGTTTTGTCATACATGTATTTATAATGAAAGTTAAATATCAAATTGTATGAATTAAAACAAAATTAAAATTGTTTCAATATCTCAAAATTAAGTCCAATTGAGCGCTGTCGGTTCAATTTTGTTGCTATGGAAACGACGAATTCCTTGGTTTGAAATGAATAACTGCTAAATGAATCTTGCCTTTATTTTGGAATGCGCTTAAATATATGAAAGTATATTTTATAGATGAAATTGTTTTTAAAGTACTAAAATTAAATAACAAGCAACATAAATATGTAATACGAAAAAATGTATTTATTAAACTCTCTCATTGTTTATGTTTAAATTTATTAAATACTTTTTACACGCATTCTAAAAATCAATTAACAAACAATTTTCAGATGCATTAAAATCGTTTGCTTTTGGCGAGGAAAAGTACTGCTCGCCAAATCGCGTGACGCTTTCGTCTTTTCGCGCCAAATACTCGAAAGTATTTTATTTTTGTACAGACTTTCTACTTTAATTCCGCCGCTAAATTTGACTGATCCTTTATTACAGACATAAGTAGTTTAAATGGTATTTTTTTCAAAATATTCTGAGTATGCCCAGTATGGAGACCTTCCTTGTGAGAATATTCGACAGCCGGGCTAACGGAAAAAGTCCATTAAAATAAATGTATTGATTTATAATTAAGTTTTAAAAATATTAAGATGTTGTATTATTATCAAAAACACACCTGTGAACATAATTTTAATAATTTTGGCATATCCAGAGGTGGCTTAAAAACACATTACAAAATTCCATCTTTACATTTACAAAAGCAATCAAGAGTGTCAAAAACTAAATTTATCTAAAACAACATACAGCAGAACCCCGCTGATCCGAAATTCCGGTTAATCCGAGTCGATTTTATTTTCGTAAATTATAGTTGAACAGATAAAAAAAAAACACAATTAAAAAATACTCAATGTAAACCAGGGTGGCGAGTGGTCAGGGAAAAACACGGTCAAAAAAAGTAGAAACTACCAGTATTTTCTTCTTGAAAGTACTTCAAATAGTATAAAGCGATTAAAGAAGCCGAATTTCTCTTTAACAAAATACTGGTATTTAACACCTTTTTTGACTGAGTTTTTCCCTGACCACTCGCCACCCTGTAAACGTAGAACACATGTACACGAATATAAAATGAAAACGTGACTGTAGGCCTACGCGTAGAATCCATCTTAAAAAAACTCGAATATCTGCTTTTTTGCCAGTCACTATAAAATTATTTTCTAAATGCAAAAAGTATTTAATTCAGATGATAAAAATTTATTTTTCCTTTCAACTGTTTGATTTCGCAAATTATCTACAGAAATGTTTTTTTACTTCACCCCTCGTCAACGTGGTGATTGAGCTATTTATAGATTCGCGATTTTGAACCGTTTGTAATGGGTTGTTGCGTAATTGCTCTTTCTAAAGTTCCATTGGATTATTATAAATACGGAAGTGATTAAACAGAAATACTATTTTTTTTTCCGAAAGTCGTGCCTGGTAATCCAATGCCAGACTTTAGGATGCCGGATTGTAGGATGTTTATTATACTACTGAGTACTTATAACTTACATTTTTTATAGCAAGCATCTTTTTTTTTTCTATTTTTGATTGAATTTCGGGTAATCCGAATTTTTTATAATCCGAACTGGCACCGGGCCCAATTAGTTCGGATGCGCGTTGTTCTACAGTATTTTACAATCTGTCAAGGTTAAACTAATACAGGGTTCGCACGCTATTAAGCCACACCCCATTTTGTAAGGACTCTACCACCAGTATTATTATAAAGATAATTTTCTTCACGATTCGTTAGCTAGAAGATAGTTTTATGCGATTACTGGTAGTAGAGTCCTTATAAAATGGGCGTGGCTTAATAGTGTGCGAACCCTGTAATAAGGAAGCTCTCCATAAGCACATACTCAGAAAAATCTGAAAATAAATTACAGCATGTTCTTCTCATGAGGATAGATATGTTTTGAAAAACATTTCCAGCAAAACCGCGATATAGCATCGGTAAAAAAATAATGAAAATTTCGTTTTCCTGTCGAATTATTACTCGTTGACGACGAAATAAAATTTCAGAAAATACTCTGTTATGTCAAGTACTCTTTAAGGAAAAACTTTTTCATGCTGAAATTGTTAAAATTTAACTTAAATAAATACATTGTCAAATAAATAAATACGTGTCATATATATTTATATGTATACTAGGGGGCTCTGCCCCCTGCAAGCTACGCTCGCCAATCCCCGTTCAGACATCGCAGAATCTAAAAACACGCTAATCTGATGGGTTTTAAAAATATTAGAGAAGATTGAATTATACTGAAAAAAGCTGTGCAGATCTCTCTGTAAACGGGTTTCCAGTCAATTCCCTTTGATTGCAAAAATTTAAGGGCGAATCAGTTGCTGTTATGACATCCAATGGTTGTTTTCCTTTTTGATTAAAGAGGATCAGTTAAACATTTAAGAAGAAGCTAAAATAAAATGAATTAAGTATACAGAGTCTTTGTCTCCCGGTATTTTAAAACATTCACTATAACAATAGCCTAAGTCATGTGACTATCAGCAACAGTTCCGGGCGGACCACTTCGCTTTTTATACTCTGGGTACCATTTTGGTACTTTAATGTTAGAAAGGTAAAGGTGATAATTCGCCAAATATTATTCTATCGCCATCATTTCATCTATATTATAATAGTTCAAGTCATTAACTGAAATAAACAAATACAGTCTGATCCCTTCGCCTTTCATATGAAAGTTTGGCACAGATGTCATATATATATATATATATTGGCGCGATTTTTTTCCGACGCCAATTTGGGGAACGCATCAACAGCATAAACAACAACATCCGGCTTATCATATCAAGAAAAAAAAACGATACTTTGGCCCCAGTTAAGTCATCAAGTATTTTTATTTCGTCGTTTTATTTGTATATTTAATAATGTTATACTAATTTATTTGTTCCTTCGTTATTTAAAATAAAAATTATGTGAATTTGTATAATTTGGCGAGTGTCTTGGCGATTTATATAATTTGGCGAAATTGGTCGACGGAATAACTAAGTAGTACAGTATTTTTTAATTATTTTCTATTATTTTCTAAACGAAATATAAAAAAATAAATAATTAATAACTATAGAACAAAATAATTTATATAATTTTATAAAAGAAATGAAAGTATATAAACATTTATTATTAAATGAACAACCAATAGCCGGGTTACCATGTCAATCACAATAATGCCATTTTGGCGGCAATTAGGTACCCCGGTGCGTAGATAACATCTGTGCCTAATTTTTTCTTTACGTTTTGTTTAAAAAAAAAAGAAATAAGTGAAAGCCATCAATTTTAAATGAAAGTGTGTATTTTAAATAAAATGAATGAAAGGATTATATTTTAAATGAATTTAATGAAATATAAAAAAATGCGACCGGAAAAATGTTTGGCGAATTATCACCTGCGTCTCGCTAACATAAAAATTCCGTCAGAATTGATTACTCTATCAGACTCTTTCGATTTGGCGAAAGATTGTTCAAGTAAATTGAATTATGAATAAAAGTAGCATGATACATTTCTTAGCATACATTTAAGGGAGTTCAAACTGGTCGCCAAATTTGTTTAAAATAATAACCTTTTCTGAAATAAGGAAAAAAATATTTGTTATGATTAAAATTTGAGTTGCCATCATTAGAAAAATGCATTTAAAATTAGAAAAAAATTAATATTTCGAAAACTAATTCGAATTTAAAAATTCTAATACCAGTTTTGAGATCTGCGGATCAATACTGATTTTTGGTGTTAATTTCATCGCAAAGTATTCCATATTTTAGGAGAAATCACCGTGAAACATAATCAGTTGTTTAATCAGTCGTTTCAAATAATCGTTACATAAATTCGTTTCATTTCAGCCATTTCATATATCCGTTTCATAAATTCGTTTCATTAGGATTTTATATATATAGGGTAGATTTAATTAAATTTAACGATCGTATTCGAACAAAATTTAAATAGATTAAAATTGTTTCAAACTCAAAATTAAGGTTCATTTCTGAGCACTGTATATTTGACTTCAATATTGTCAGTGTACGAGACAAAAAGAGAGTATTATAGTTATCATAGAAACAAAGATTTATTCAATAACGAAATGTATAAGGAGAGCTTTCTTAATCACTTACTTTTAAAATACACTTAAAACGTATCCAGCCAGTGAAACCGTGTAAAATTAAGTAACTTCAGCAACACGCAACTAGTACATGAAAGATATAAAATGAAGAGAGAATGTGAGGATGAAAGAGAGAGAGATTTGTGAGATGAAAGATATAAAAACGTTCTTTCATTTTATGTATTTAAAAAATTGGAAGATGTAGAATTAGCATTTATAATGGGCTCCAAACTGTCAGATATATGACGAATTGAAAATTGGTATAACAGCTTACGCGCACGATTAGAAAATAAACATTGCAACTAGAATGAAAATTTTGTGTGCCTAAGTACACTTTAGATTGTAATAATTACCCTGAACCTAAATAAATTTGTATTTAAAGCATTTTTATATTTTTAATATACAGTTGCATTAGCTAAAATAAAATTTTGAAAATTTTATGAAAAAATATTTAGAAGTTTTTGAGATATCCTGCACGTTATACCCAAAAACGTTATTTGGAGAAAAATGACTTCAAAGTTTCGGAAACGCTTGCCGCTTCAGCTATTAAAGGGTATAATTCTAAAAGCTGTAACATCTGTTCTAATGAGAATTTCAAGGAAACAATTATATTAAAATGTTCAGAAAAAATAGGAGTTTAACCTCTAAAAAAATTAAAATTTCGAAAATTTTGAATCTTTAAGAGTTCTGAGACTCCTTAAATTAATTAAGTACTGCGCATTTAAATGCTCATTTAAATATTAATTTTAAAATGCATTGAAATTGCTTGCATTTGGCGAAGAAAAATGTTGTTTGCTTTGAAGAAAAATATTGCTTATTATTTTCGTGCCAAATATTGAAAAGTATTTTTTTTTTTTTTACAAACTTTCTATTGGGATTCGGCCGCTAAGTTTGACTGATCCTTTATAATGTGCATGAGTAGTTAGTAGTAGTTCATTAGTAGCATGAGTAAGTA
This sequence comes from Maratus speciosus, assembly GCA_963932465.1. NCBI lineage: Eukaryota > Metazoa > Arthropoda > Arachnida > Araneae > Salticidae > Maratus > Maratus speciosus. Next base: position 140,759,861 of record OZ010793.1, read on the forward strand.
GTTCATTAGCAATTTTTCCAAAATATTCTGAGTATGCAACTTAAGGAGTCCTTCCTTGTAAGATTTTCCTTTCTATGGATGTAAACTATAAAATAAGTTGCTCCCTTAGAACTCAGAAAAGTAAAATTTCCCTGTACAGGGCTGCCACAGGCGACTATTTTTTAATTATATCTCGCACCCCTTTTTTCAAAACAAAAAAGCGGTAGGTTTTCCATTGCGTTTTCCTGCACTCACTCCTCCATCTTTTCATACCTTTGAGTGCAGGGAAACACCATGTTAAACCTATGGATCAACCTATGGTCTGCAGATGGTTTCCACACTAGCTACTTAATATAGAGTGGGCTGCTTTGGAGAATCTGCAGCACATTAGTAGGGTTACTGTGTTTGGCTATTTATCGCTTGTATGGCTAACTGAATTTAGCATTTGTCTACTATATAAGCATCTGGTAGAAAGGGCTCCGGCTGAACATGAAAAGATAAAGTTAATGGATGGCTCAAAAATTACAATTTTATTTAAGAAAATCTACAGTTAACCCTTAAATGCACGATTTTTTATTTTGTTTCGAAAAAATGATATATGATTCTCTGAAAGGTTCACTACACAGGAAAAGTAACGCTGTTGAAATATTTTTAACACAATTTCTGTTGACTTCGATTTTTCATCTGTTTTTAAGTCAAAAAAGCGTGCTGATTTCAAAACTCCAATTAGTTTTCTTCTATCACGTCAAGTTTTTTCTGTACAGCTTATATTAATGTGACCACTCTACGCTGAATCGGGCGTGAGTCATAGGAAGAAAAAAACTTCTGAACTCTTAGCATCAAGACTGCACGCGAAAAATTTGCTTGAAAAGGGAGCTAAGGTATCTTACTTTCTATCAAGAGAAAGTTAATTTCTTCAATACTTTCGAAGTGACGGTGGATTTATTTATTACGTGGTTAAATCGAGGAGTTGGGAATTCCATCCTATACCGCAACTGAATGGCGACTGTTCATCGATAGCTCAAAGAGGAGCTTGATGTGTGTGTTCCTTCACCATGAAATTTTATTTAGAGCAGTCCTAATAGGTCATTCAATTTATTTGCGCGAAGAATATGAGGACATGAAGAGAGCCATTGATTTATTGCAATATCACATGCACGAATGGATCATCTGTGTTGACCTTAAAATGGTCTGCTTCCTTCCTGGACAGCAACGTGGACATACCAAGTATCGCTGTTTTTTGGGTAAGTGGGACAGCAGAGCTCGTGAGACGCATTGGTTCCAGTCGAATTGGCCTCCAAGATCGGACCTGAAACCTGGTGATCCAAACATATTGCATCAGTTACTTGTCGACAGAAAGAACATAATATTTCTACCTCTGTGTATAAAACTGGGTCTAATGAATCAGTTCGTGAAAGCTTTGTCAATTGAAGGAAACTGTTTCAAGTATCTCATTTCGAAATTTACAAACCTGTCTTTTGAAAAGATAAAGGCGCATGTATTTGACGGTCCATAGATTCGGCAGCTCATTAGAGATGAACATTTCATCGGAACAATGACAGAACTCCAAAAGAATGCGTGGTTGGTATTCAAAAACATTGTCAAAGAGTTTCTTGGAAATACGCGAGTAGAAAATTAAACCGAAATTGTCTAGCAACTTTTAGAGAGCTTCAAAATACTTGGTTGCAACATAAGAATCAAACTTCATTTTCAGCATAGCCATCTTGATAACTTTCCATAAAATCTATGTGGAGTCAGTGATAGCAGGGTGAGCGATTCCACCAAGATTTGAAGCACATAGAATAACGGTAACAAGGTAGATGGGATGATCATTTAATGGCTGACTATAGTTGGAACATCAAGAGAGAGTGTCCAAAAATAGAAAACATTCCAGGAAAAGCTGCAAGCGAAAATTTTAACCTTAATATGTAGTTTTTTTCGTTGTGCAAAAGGATTATACTACTTGTATGAACACAATGTAGCTTATAGTAAGCATATACAGCCGTTGTATGAATAATATGTTTGGAAATTATTTCTTTATATTCCTTTGTATCCATATTAAGTATAATTTTTGGGGTATCCTGTAGCCTAAAAAGTTGACGTGATAAAAAAAAAAAAAAAAAAAAAAAAAAAAAAACAACTGGGGTCATTTTTCAATTCTTACTATTAGTTCACACTCTCCCTATATTTATTTATTTATTTATTTATATATCTTGTTCAAAGTTTCAATCGTTAATAAAATACTTATTATTTATCCTATCAAGTTGAAATAAATTTTTTAAAACTTGTACTGGATGACAATTGATGTTAATACAGTTATAAAAACATGTATAATAATCACTTATAAACAAATTAAGTTAAAATAATGCTATAAAAAGTGATAGAATATCTTTATTAAGACTTACGATCGTTTCATCGCACAATCGGCGACATTTTCAAAATCAATCATAATAGAAAATATTTTCACATTACTTAAAAACAATAATATAGTAAACAATGCCACGAGACATGAAGCATAATGAAAATATTGCAACCATAAAATAAAATAAAAATTAAATTAGCTATTTGCGAGCGTGGATTAATTTTCACATAATTTAAAAACAACAAGGTAAACAATGTCACGAGACATCAAGCATACTGAAAAACATTGCAAAACATAAAATAAAATAAAATTAACTTGTCTATTTGCGAGTGTGGATTAATTTTTACTATTGTTTCTACAATTACTTAGTATCTCTTTCCAAATTCTAGGTAAATCAAGGGACACAGAATCATTGCAAATATTCTCGTTGCGTAAAATTATAGCATTATTTTAACTTAATTTGTTAATACAGTTTTTTCAAATATTAATTCAATAATTAAATTTAAATTAATTAAATTTAGTTTTACATGGGATTCAAAATGGCGGCCATTGGTTATTGAAGTATTTAATGCATCTTCATATCTATAAGGAGGGTTAACATAGGGAGGACCCTGTTCTGTCGCCAAATACAGCCAAGTTTGTTGCCAACTTGGCGATATATCGCCAAATTTGGCGACCAAAATGAGTCACCAAAAGTGACGCCAACTTGGCGATATTTCTAATATTTCGCCAAATTCCCATAGACTTCCACTGTAAACTTACTTGCTTATAGAAAATCAACAAATTGAGATATTTTAATGCAACAAAAACTAATTTTAGCTTAAGGGATTATATTAAATTTTTCTTTGATGACCTAAGTAAGAATTGACTTTAAAAACAAAATTTTTATATTACTTGTTGGATTTAGATGCCAATAATTAGACAAAAACAAGTGCCAGATTTAAGTCAACAAAATGTGTGTTCCCCAGAGTACTGCAAAAAAAAAAAAAAAAAAAATCAGAGATACATTTTTCATATAATACTCCAATCTTTTCTTCTGTTACACATCTGCAATACAAGTAAAAACTACTGTCGTGTGGCTGTTTTACGCTAAAATATTGCAAATTAGTAAATATTTTAATAAGTATGGCTCCAAATAACTTATTTTATATAATTATTTATTTTATAAAACTTAACATTTAACACTTTAATTCCCATGATAGAATACGTTTTAGAAATTACGTAGTTCGGAGAATCTGACTTTACACCAGAAAGTTTCAATGGTTAATTTCGCTTTATTTAAATACGTAATGTCTGTTGATAATTAAAGCAGATATTGCTATTTTAATTTTCTAGTGTGAGTTAGGTATATACGAATAAAAAAAATCTATTAAATTCAAAACACTGTTCTTTTCATATATGCAAAGCTGCGCACTAAAGGGTTAAAAATGTTAACGTTTCGACATAGCAATCTTAGTTTGTGTTGTATTAAGGCTGTTCTCAAATCGAAAAGGGCAACTTTCTGACATAAGTTTAAATTTATTTTTGTTCGAAAATGCATGAAACTAGCTGGTGTTGTTGTTCAGAAACTACGTAATTGAGCTGTTTTTTGCATTTTTTTGCAAACGGTATAGATCTTTCAGAAAATAGTGTCAAAATGGCGTTTTGAACCGAATTTCCGCGCGAAGGAAAAAAAGCACTCAAGAGCGGGCGAAAAACGTGTTTGTCACGTGATCAAATTCGCTTATAACTCAATAGGTAATTGATTGATCAAAAAGTGAAAAAAAAACAGTTCATTTCCAAATCGCTTTCATGGCCAGGCTTTCCAAATTTATACCAATTTTATACCATTAAAAAATGAATTTGTAAATGTGTCAAAACGTTTTGCGCTTGTTGAGCAGAGCAGTTAAGAACGGCCTTAATGCAAAAATGAAAACAGTTAATTATGATATTATTAATGCTGAATTTTAGAGTTTACTGTTTTCGAAATTTAATAAAAAAAATTGCAAAAAATATATGTAGTTTTTTTTTCTTTTTCTCAAGAGAGCAAAAATAGGACATAAATAATAGGAAATGTAACAATTTTTTAGCAATTTTGTTTTTTGAAAAATTAATTTAAGTTCTCATTTTCTCTTTCTTTATGTTATCATTGATAGGAGAATGCTGAGTACAAAAACTAAGTATGTTGAATAATTTAGAAATTATAACAATTTTTAAATATTTTTAGGGTTGAATTAAGATAATTTTGAAGCTCACGCGGAGAGGGGGGTCGGTGCATTTGAGAAGTTCCAGGGAAATTTCGACTTTAAAATCATTAAGAAGAATAAAATCCTAAATCTTCCGGAGGAGGGTCTGTATCTCCGGCACCAGAGCCACATACTTAATTTATCATTTAACATTTTTGTTTAGAAATAGTTTTAAAATGTTATCAATTAAAGTTTTTAGCTGCCAAACAAAATCTTATGTAAAATATGCCTTAATGAGAACTGTTGCAGTTTAGCTTGTAGTAGGGTAAGTTTTATTGTTGGAGTAGTGTTTGTGGAGAAGACTTTTAGATAAGTAACTTGTATTTGACATTAGTAATGGTTGCTTAGCAAAAATTATAATTTAAAGCAGATTTTTTTTTCTAATCTGGCATGTTTTATGCCACAACAAGAACCAAGGAATTGATTAACAAGCAATTAAAAAAATAAAGAAAGAAAAAGTAACAGTAAGTTCCATAATGCAAGACGAGTTCTCTGTTATACGTCTGTTAGTGCATTATTATTAAATAAATAATATTTCAGTTTATTTAATTTACTCTTAAGGATATTTTTTATAAATGTCCTGATTTTAGATTTCAGAAACTCGGACAAAGCATAATTTTTATTTCTTTCATCATCTTAAAAGTAAAAACCATTCCTGAAATAAAATATTGGATAGAGACTAGTTTTAAAAATCATAAATTATTTTGTCTAGATAATTTTATTGAGGTTGCCAGTAATCTTCAGAAAATTCGGACAAAATTGATGTTTAAAAACCAATTTTTGAAACATGCTAACCATTTAATAAGCTATTACTCTCTCTCTGTATATATGCACTAGTTGTTTTTCTTAAATGATGAAAATGACTCTTGTTTCAATCACGATACATTTTACTAATAAAAAATACTCAATAATAAAAACCATGCTTATACAAACAAAATCACTTTTAATTGTATTTTATTACATGACATTCCCTTTCATTCAAGTTTGTTATTTCATCTTCAAAAATGGAATGGAAGGGATTGAAAATTTCTAGTAACTTAGAAAAAGAGTAACTTATATCCTAGTAACTTGTATGCTTTAAAAATAATTAATTTCGACGTATTAAGCTAAAAATAATAAGCATAAATAAACTAAACAGAAAAACTAAAAAGGGGTGTAGAAGGGAGAGGCGTATAAAAATGCCTGAATTTTTTCATAAATTAAAAAATAAAATAAAGCTTATCAACACATAATATTGATGCTATATTACATAAAATGTGCTGAAAAATTTTCACTTTAAAAGAAATATCCTTTTAGAAATAATTACATACTGTAATAAATAATTGTTTTACAGTTTGAATGAATGAAAACATAATATAATAAAATCAAATTAATTATTTTTATATAAACAACACTGATACAAATTGATGAAACATAATATTATATTAAATAATATGATTAATGTTGATTAAAATGTTTGCATGAATCAAACGACGTATAAAAAATTATTCTGATTCCACCCCCTCCCTTTTTCACGGCATAATAAAAATTGATTCTGATACACCCCCCCCCCCCTCCCCCAACACACACACCCTTTTTTCATTTAATTCGCAATCTATTTTGACGTTGACGGACTCACATCAGCACAGAGGAATGCCCGACATATAGCTCAATTTCCCCCTTTCAGTGCGTTGGCGAAAATTTTCCGCTGAACGCCAAGTAAGGAGGCAGCCAACAACAGGCGCATGCGCCGTACAAACTTTCCGTAAGAGCCCACTTTATTGAGCTTATACAGGTTCCCACTAACAAGGAAGGTCTCCATACTGGATATACCGTAATTTCGGGTGTATAGCCCGCAGATCAAACAATTCAGATTGGACCCAGAAATTTTATTCAATATTTGAAGATAAATAGTCACCGTGATCTAAAATGTTACATTTTATTTTAAAAAATTTCTGGGTCGAAACACGATTGTTTGATCCGCGGGCTATATACCGGAAATTACGGTACTCAGAATATGTTGAAAAAAAATGCTAGTGAAAGTACTCATGTGCAATAAAGGCTCAGTTAAAATTAGCGGCGGAATTACAGTAGAAAATCTGTAAAAAAAATAAAATACTTTCGAATAATTGGCGCGAAAAGACGAAAGTGGCACGCAATTTGGCGAGCTGCACTTTTCCTCCCCAAAAGCAAACGATTTTAAAGAATCTGAAAATTGTTTGTTAATTGATTTTGAGAATATGCGGTATTTAATGAATATAACCATAAACTATAAAAGAATTTATTATTATTATTATTATTATTATTATTATTATTATTACATTTTGTATTATACTTGTTGCTTGTTGCCGATTTGAACGAAATTTTGCCATTGTTTTATTCTCCAATCCACAATTTTTTAAAATTTAAACGGCTTTATCGGTTATAAAAATAACTTTTAACGCCAGATGAATAATGCTGCCGTAATACATTTCTATACCGAAGAAGTTGTTTCCATAGCAACAAAGTTGAATCGACAGTGCTCGATGGGGCATATTTTTGAGTTTGGAACAATTTTAATCAATTTGGATTTTGTTTTAAATCGTAAAATATGATAGTTAAAATTCGTTATAAGTACATATAAATATATATGACAAAACTATAGTTAAAACAAACTAAAAATGACAAAGCTAAAGTTATTTAAATTAAACTTATTTAAACAAATTCAACATAAAAAGTTTTTTCCTTAAAGAGTATTCGACAAGCGTATTTTTTTAACTTAATTTCTTCGCCAACCGGTGATAAGTCGCCAAATAAGCGAAATTTTCATTATTTTTTTACAGACGTTCTACCGAGGTTCCGCCAAAATTTTTTTTATAAACATATATACCCATGGGAGAAGAACATTCTGTATTTTTTTCAGATTTTTCTGAGTATGCCCGTATGGAGACCTTCCTTGTAAGATAAGATTTGACAAAGCAGTTGCATTTTAATACGCTAATTAAGTTCTGTCTAATCCTGAAATTTCAGCCGTCAATTCGATGCGCTGACAGCAGTCGCTTGCACATTCACAATGCCTACTCGGTTCAGATTCGACACTGGTATTTCTCAGTACATTTTTCTGATATGAAAGTTTGAATATTCTGAAACACTTATCAGAGCGATATCGCTAACGCCTAAAAACTTCGGATTATTATTTAACCCTTGAGGGGCGGTGAGATAAAATATGTCCCACTTAATTTAAACGAGATTCTCACCAGAAAATGTTAATTAAATGTTGTATTTTTATTTTGGAGGAAAATCGTTAATGCAATTGCTTTTCTTTATTTAAAAATAAAAGTTTTCGATTATTCCGGTGAGAATTCAATATTTAGAGGCATTTTTGCTTGCCCCTCAAGGGGTTAACTCTCTTGGTGTCAAGCGTCCTATTAACACTTAAACGTCCGGAAATTTTACCCAATCTTACTAAAAACATTTTAACACCAGACTTTTTATTTAGAACAATTTCACTTATTTCTTCAACCGAGTTTTTCATAGTTACAATTTAATAAATTTTACGAAAAAAAATTCGAAAAAAAATTCGACAACTGGACGTCCTAGTGTTAGCACATTGAGGACGGGTCATTTTTCGAAAACGAGCGCGAAATTTACGTGTACAAATGTCGTTAGAAATTAAAACCTGCTCACAACCAAACAGAAGCAGGCATGCCTGGATTACACTTTCTTTACTCATCCTTACAAAATTTCCGGTACCAGTAATATTTTCTTCCATCAAACCCGAAAACGTCAACTCACGTGATCCGTCTCAATGTGTTAAGAGAATATGTTTTTTTTTTTTTTTTTTTTTTTTAATTGAGTATTACAGTGGTGGAAAATTGGCGCAGAGGCGGAGCCTATTGACACCACTAAGTTTTGGTAGTATTTTTCGTCTTATCTAATAACAGAATTTCCGAGCTTTTATTAAGGCGAAGTACACAATAAAAAATTAGTGGTGCCAATAGGCTCCTCCTCTGCGCTAATTTTCCACCACTGGTATTATTTTGCTAATCCTAATCTACCCTATATATGTAAAATCCTAATGAAACGAATTTATGAAACGGATTTCATGAAAGGGCTGAAATGAAACGAATTTCTGAAGCGATTCTATGAAACGACTGATTAAACAACTAATTAAGTTTCGCGGCGATTTCTCCTAAAATACGGAATACTTTGCGATGAAATTAACACCAAAAATCTGTATTGATCCGCAGATCTCAAAACTGGTATTAGAATTTTTAAATTCGAATTAGTTTTCGAAATATTATTTTTTTTTCTAATTTTATATACTTTTCTCTAATGATGGCAACTCAAATTTTAATCATAACAGATTTTTTTTTTTCATATTTTAGAAAAGGTTATTATTTTAAACTAATTTAGCGTCCAGCTTGACCTCCCTTAAATGTATGCTAAGAAACGTATCATGTTACTATTATTCATAATTCAATTTGTATTTCATTATCATTTTATTTAATACAAAACTTTCATTTAAAACTGACACATATAAAATAAATGGCTTTCACTTCTTTCACTTGTTTTTAAACGAAACGAAAAGTAAAATATTAGGCACAGATGACACAGATGGTACGCAAAGCTGTACCTCATAGGCGGCAAAATGGCGTTATTTTGCCTGACATGGTAACTCGGTTATTGTTGCTTACTTATTAATAAATGTTTATTTGAATTTATTTTCTTTTAATTTACAAAAAAAATGTTATAAATTGTTTTGTTCTATAGTTAATAATTAAACTTTTTTTTTATTTATTGTAATATCATTTTAAAAATAACAGAAAATAATTTAAAAATACATATATATCTGGTATTCGAAAACGAGGCTTTCGGCAAATTGTCGTAAAAAGAATGCACGCCAAACCCGGTGCGTATATGACAATACAACAAATCATGACATTTAATTTCAACTTCAAAGCAATGTTTTAATGGTACTACTTCTCCCGTCAACCAATTTCGCCAAATTACATAAATCGCCGCACCACTCGCCAAATCATACAAATTGACATAATTTTTTATTTTAAATGACGAAAGAACAAATAAATTAGTATAACATTAATAAAAATAATCTCAAACTTTGAGAGATTAAATAAGTTAAAATTACAATATGGGAAAACTGGTGTCAACTGGTACCTAGGTATTAAAAATGCGTAAAAGAAACTCGGCATTAATGGGTTAATATTGCAAAGATATTTACATTAAGTTGGAAATATTAATGGTGAAAATGAAACTATTTTTGTGCCATTATTGTGCCAATATGTGCAAAATGTAAACTTTACAGCGTTCGGGATGCAAATATTGCTAACAATGACCAAGACATAGACAATATACAATACTGGCGCAATAGTTTTTTTTGAAACGAGAAATATAGCAGTTTTTTCACTAGGTAGTTATAGTTCGGTTAATAGTGCTGTGCCTATTATTACTGGAATGCCAAGTCAATTTTCACTTTTTTAAAAATTGCCATAGTACGAGTATAACAAACGCAATAGAATATTGCTTTGTTACATTTGATTGAAAATAGTTTTTGTTTGCAGAACATTTATTTTATGTATTACAAACACATAAAATATGTAAATTTTATTAATTTAAATGAACATATTGCATATTGGAAGGAAAATTAATATAATGAGTAGTGAATACAAAGGCAATCATCCTAATACGAAATTAATCATCCGTTTTGAAGCTATTGAACCAAACAGTTTCCCACTTTTCCAGTCTTTAATTCTAAATTAATAATGCTTTTAAAAATCTTTATCTTTATGATTAGATGAGATGCCTAAGTAGAACAAATTGTCTGAGAACGGGTCTTTTCGCTTGATTAAAGTAGCCTCCCCATAAAAAATTCTGCAATCAAGATCGAAAATGTAAAAATCGGCCTTTGTACATATCGATCTCAGCTATCCAATGCAGAAAAAATCATTTAAATATATTGAAATGCAACCGAGATATATTTATAAATTTTCTCTATAGCATTAGCATTAGCGAACGGGTCTTTATTTTAATTATAATGTTATTAGGATTATTAGAATAGTATTATTACTATATGGAATTAAAAACAAAACTAATTATTAAGACAGTTTTGTTTAATACTCAATTAACCCTAGATCTACCGGGAATTTTATTCAAGTTTTAATAAAACGTTCTACACCAGAATTTTTATTTAAAACTATTTAACTTATTTATTTACCTTATTTTTGTCTGGTTTATATACTTAGTTTATTTTAAAGAAATTTCTGGTTTGAATGAATATTTTGTATGTACCTGTCGGGTCCAATGGACCCGTCTGGTAGACGGAGGGTTAAAAGCCATTATCTCTTAATAGGACGCAAAATCCGAACGGGTTAACACTAGAAAGACGGCGAGCGGTCATTTTGACCGCTACCAAATTAATATATTTTGGTTCGAACCAGAAATTTCTTTGTAAAAGTAGTTTAAAAGATACAAGGCGAAAAAACTAGTTAAATAAATAAGTTAATAATTTAAAATAAAAATTCTGGTGTCAAATATTTTTTATAAAATTTGAGTAAAATTCCCCGTCTTTCTACTGTTAACAGGGTTCGCACAATTGTACCACTAAAATTTAACAGTATTTTCAAAGTATATCACAGCAGAAAAATATTGCAAAATCTGTGAATAAGGGTGGTGGTTGCGAATTCTGTGTTTTAAAAGTTAAATGTAATTTTTCCTATCATTAATAGTGGTGCCAGAGTCCTTGGAAATTCCAAGGAGTGTGCGAAACCTGTGTTAAATAATAATCCCATGTTTCTAAAAGATAAAAATCACATTCATAAATTGTTCAGAAAATTGAAAATTTCATACCAGAAAAATATTCTGAGATATACCAGTGTGCAATATGAAACGAGCAGGTATTGTGAATATCCCAACCGCCTACCGGGTCTAACAGAAGATCTCCGCTATCTTAAATGGGAGAAGTAGCATAAATCAAGGTCCTGCGCCACGTAGCGGATGGAGTGTGAACTACAGGTGGATACCTATCTGTTTTCTTACTGACACCACTAAAATTATAAACAAAGCGATATAAGTAAGCGTCCTATCTTAAATGGGAGAAGTATCCGCAAGATTAAAAGCGAGGTCACATCAATCAAGGTCATGCGCCACGTAGCGGATGGAGTGTGAACTACAGGTAGATACCTAACTGTTTTCTTACTAACACCACTAAAATTATAAAGTTTTTTTCAGATTGATTAATAACTGAAGTTTTTGTGGTAAGGCGAAGGAAACTTCGTGGTGTCAAGAGCGTTTGGATGCCCCTCTCGCTACGCCATTATTTTGCAATAAAAGTGGCAAACAGAATTCATTTACATGAACGACTGAAGATTTAGAAAATACGCGCCACACTAAAAGCCCGCTTATGTGAATTATTACTCCGTCCGCAAGGTGGCGCAACTGTGTTAATTTACGCCTGATTCTAGCATTAAGTTTGTTCGCTTACTTATAACGCTTTGATTATAAAGTTTTTCTGATAAGGCGAAGAAAACTTCGTAGTGTCAAGTGCGTCTGGATGCCACTCTCGCTACGCCATTATTTTGCAATAAATGTGGCAAACAAAATTCATTTCCATGAGCGACTGAAGATTTAGAAAATACGTGCCACACTAAAAGCCCGCGTATGTGAATTATCACTCCGTCCACAAGGTGGCGCAACTGTGTTAATTTACGCCTGATTCCAGCATTAAGTTTGTTCGCTTACTTATGAACTTTGGGGTGACAATCCACATACGCGGGCTTTTAGTGTGACGTCATATATGACAGGATATTTACCATCTGCGCATATTTTCTAAATCTTCAGACACTCATGGAACTGACTTTGTTTGCGACATTTATTGCAAAATTATGGCCTAGCGAAAGGGGCGTCCAGATGCATTTGACACTACGACGTTTTCTTCGCCTTGTCAGATATATTTCAGCTATTAATCAAGGTGAAATAAACTTTAAAATTTTAGTGGTGTGAAGTAAGAAAACAGTTAGGCATCTTCCTGTAGTTTAACCCCGTCCGCTAGGTGGGGTGCGAGATTGATCGATGTGACCTCTTATTTAATCTTGCGGTTTTTATTAAACTACAGACTACTTTACCTGTAGTTTGTCTTGATGACAAAACCTATATCGTCTGAACTGTTCCATCTATTTTCTTTTACAATAAATATAAATATCTTGTTTATTATTTCTGGTGGGCATTACTTAAATAGTTTGTATGTAATATGTTTTGTAAAATTTTTTATTCATTAATATAGTATTTTGCGATATGTGAAAAGAACTTACCTGTCTTGCCACATCGTCCCCTATGTCTTATGTTAAACTTTTGATTATTGAAGAATCTAAATGGAATACAAGTATAGACAGATAAATTTTATCTATAAGGGGCGATCAAAAAGTTTCCGTTTGAGGTCGTTGCTGCAGCGTATATGCAAATTAGCGCGTCGCCGAAACGGGTATGTAAGCACCGACTTCGAAGCAAGGGATTATTGTGGCATTCGTTTTGAAATGTGTACGAAAAATGCTGAAGCGTGAACAATGGCGATGTTAGTACAAAATACAGTAAAACCTACCTAGCAACCACGTTCCGTTCCAGTAAAAATTGGTCGCCCCGAGAGGTGGTATCTTAATGGAGGTATGTTTAAATCCAGATTTTAATTATTGAAAAAAGGTAACAATTAATGTTATTAAAATTTATTTTTCACATTAGGAAAAAATATGAAAATTTAAGTATCAAAACAAAAAGTAATTACATAAGTTAATTACTGCAGAGTTTAAAAAAAGAATACATCGACGTTTGCTTTGACTTTACGGTTTTATCTTTTATAACTTTTATTTCCAAGTCCTTTCAAAGTTCAGTAAATAAATGCATTTTTTTTTTTTGGACGGGAACAAATAATGACGATTTCATTAATTTATCTATTTCTTTGAGAGTTTCCTGACAGAATAGGGCAGGGGAGTTTATTGACTGTCATTCTTAATCTGTCTTTAGAGTAAAGGGGTTTAACCACTTAAAAGTTACCAGAATAAAAAGAATTCTAAACTTAGTTTAGAAGTTTGAAATAATGCGCTCTCCGGAATTATGTTTCTAATAAAACCTTCTTCAAGCGACCAGAAAAAAAAAACGGAATTTGTTTCATTATCTTCAAAGAAAGTGGTCGCTCATGGAGGGAGTTCAACTGGGATGGTCTCTGAATGGAGGTAAAATTAGTATTGAGTGTATGGAAATAAATTTTATTCTATGAAAAAATGGTCGTTCAGGGTGGTGGTAGCACAGAGGGGTTTCACTGTACGTCCAAGGACCAACGTGCTGTTATTCTTTCTTTGGCGGCCGAAGGACAAAAATTGGTAAACATTCATCGGGGATTGAAGGATGTGTATGGAGAATCATGGTTGCCGAAAACAACCGTAATGAAATGGTTCTCAAAGTTCAGAGCTAGTCGTGGTTCGGTTCAAGCTGCAACTCGATCTGGGAGGCCATCGACATTCAATATCGACAAGAATAAGAAGGCAGTTGACAATGCGATTAGGGCGGATCGTGTCATATCGATTCGTGCACTTTCAAAAGATCCGAAGTCAAAAGATTCAAAAGTCCTTGAAAGGACGACGGTTCCTCTCGGACGGAGAACCAGTGTTGCCAGTGGTCTACTTCTTTTAATTCAGATTTCTTGATTGGCACCACATTTTTGAAGTAGCAAAATTCGTCTTATTTAATGACATATTAATTAAGACTAGAACGCCCGAAAATTTTACTCAAGTTTCATAAAAATATTTCACTCCAGAATTTTTATTTAAAATTATATAACTGATGTAGTTAATGTAATTGTATTTCGCTTGAATTTAACTTATTTTATGAAAAAAATTCTGGCTCCAGTGGACATTTAACCCCTTAATTGTCACTCCCGTCATATTCACGGGCTGTGTCTTTTTTTAGATTTATTCAGATTTGCTTGGTTCCCGCCAGTTTAATAAACTAGTGTAATTAGCTTTATTACGGTATCATTTTACCTGTCTTTAAATAAGGTGAATATTTCTTTTTCAAAAGAGTGGTGCCAATAAGCAAATTGAATTTTTAAACCGTAATTTTATGCGGCCGTTAAGGGGTTAATCATGTGGTCGGAGTCAAATCGACTCATTCCGGGCATTCTAGTGTTAAGGTGAAAAGAAGTGGAATTTTACAATGTCAGAAAACTGGTGCAAATCAAGAAATCTGAATTTTAAAAAAATATCCCACTGGCAACACTGCGGAGAACTGCAGCAGGCAGTTTCGAACTTCTTCAAGCAGCAGAAAGAAGAATTTTACCAAAGGGGTATATTCAATTTGCTGAAGCAGTGGGATGCTTGCTTAAATGCTGAAGTCGATTTTGCATGACTGCCATGCCGAATCTGGACTGTACAACAACCGTTGAATGAAAACTTTTAAATCCCCCCCCCCTTATAAATTAATACATATAATTACTTTATAAATAACTCACAAATCAGGTGGCTTTGCTCACGTGAAAATAAAACACATTTGTTGAAAGCATTGTTAGCATTGTTAAAACGTACTTTGTATGCCGATTGATATGAAGTGAAACTTGCATAGCTACCACTAAAAAAAACAACAATTGCAGCTAAATCTAAACTAATATTATAAAGAAGTAACGTTTGCGTGTCTGTGTATATGTAGGGGGGGGGGGGGGTAATCTCTGGAACTACCAAACCGATTTCAAAAGTAATGGTACCAAAATGCTGGTGATAATCCCTGTTCCAACATAGGCTATATTTTATGTCGCTGGCACAACCCCCAAGGGGGTGAAGGAGCAAAAAAGGTTCTAAGAAAGCGATTTTTCTGTTACTATAGGGCCTAGAAATTTGAAATTTGGCATGGTAGTTACTTATAAGATATAAATGCTGTCTAAGAACACTTTCTAAAAAAATCGAAATTTAAAAGGGATGAAAATGAACAAAAAGCGTTCTAAAAACGTCCTAAATGTCAATTTCTATGCAATATCGGGAAATTATTTATTTATTTTTTACTATTATATTTCTAAAACAAAGGATTGCATTGAGCTAATACAATATCAATAAGTTCTTAATTCCTTCCTATAACTCTATTGTGAAATGCATTCTTTTTTTCAAGGAAATGTATATATTTTAAATAATTTTATGCAGTTTAGTTAAAATTCAACTTAGATTCCCCTACACCCTCCCTGTGAGTACGATTGCGGATAATTAATAAGCTAATAAAAATTAAAGTTGGGTTTGTATTTTATATAAACAAATAACTGTTTATTATTTATTTACTTTTTTTTTACTATTTCTTTTCTAAAACAAAGGGTTGCATTGGGTGCACTCGTAAATGATCAATACGTACTTAATTCCTTAACCCTTAAATGTGCGATTTTTTATTTTGTTTCGAAAAAAATATATATGATTCTCTGAAAGGTTTATTACACAGAAAAATAATGAAAAAAAATCAGAGATACGTTTTTCATATAATACGTCAATCTTTTATTCTGTTGCAGATCTGCAATATAAATAAAAACTACTGTCGTGTGGCTGTTTTACGCTAAAATATTACAAATTAGTGAATACTTTAATAAGTATGTCTCCAAACACCTTGTTTTATATAATCATTTATTTTATAAAACTTAACTTTTAACCCTTGAATTCCCGTGATATAATACGTTCTAGAAATTACGTAGTTCAGAGAATCTGACTTTACACCAGAAAGTTTCAATGGTTAATTTAGCTTTATTTAGAAAAGGAATGACTGTTATTAATTAAAGCAAATATTGTAGTTTAATTTTCTGGTGTAAATTATGTATATACGAATAAAAAAAATCTATTAAATTTAAAACACTGTTTGCATATATGCAAAGCTGCGCACTAAAGGGTTAAACTAAATATATTCCGAGATGCATTCTTTTAACTTACAATTATGTTTGTATGTGGCAGTCAAATCTTGTGACTCATTTTTAACCCACTTCTGGTTGACATCAGTGTTGCCAGTGGGCTACTTTTTTTAAATTCAGATTTCTTGATTGGCACCACTTTTTGGAAACGTTAAAATTCCCTTTGTTTTCGCCTTAATTAATATGTCATTAAATGAGTGGCATTTTACCTTTTCAAAAAAGTGGTGCCAATCAAGAATCTGAATTAACCCTTTCACACCTGGTGTCCATTACAATGGACATACATTTTAAAACCTTATCTCTTTTAATCCTGTGACTGCAAAGAGTCAAAACTTGCTCCATGAATAGATGAATAACTAATCTTTTTGACATCTTTGCGGTTTTTGATTTGGCAACACTCAACAGATGTTTACAGCTTGCTTTGTTTAAAGGTGGCGTCAGGCTTTGGTATGCAAAAACATGAGTATTCTATTTGTTTCGATTTTTACGAAAAATTCCTTCTAATGCGTCAGTGATTTTTTTATATAATGTTTGTAATTTAATCTTAGCATTGGGAATAGTTTTATTTTACTACTGGTTTTAGTTTAGGCAAAATGTGGGTCAAATTACATGTCCATTACAATGGACATACGGTACAGGTGGCTGTGATTCTTTAGATAGTTGAATTATAAAGTTTTTGTAATCGAATTTATTTTAGGCATTTGAATTATTTTTTAAACAACCACAAGTTATCAGAAAGATTAAATATTCATTTTACATTTTAGAAAAATATAATTTGAAAAATTCTAAAGATTTATAAGAAGTTTCGGAATACATCACTTGTGATGAATATCAGATATCGAAGAATTGGATTCTGATGGTGATTGCTTTATTGATAGTGATAATAACTCTTCTTACAATTTGTTTGAAGTATTAATGCAAGAGATATATATACAGCTGGAACCATTACAATAAATCGATTTAATAATCCTCCTTTTCTAAGTGACAAAGAATTGGCAAAAGAAGGGGAGGGGGCATTTCGAAGAGCTAGTAAGTGGTGAAGGAAAATTTTTTATAGTGAAATGGTATGACAATAAACCTGTTGTTTCCCTATCTAACTTTATTGGCGTAGGAAATAAAGATTTAGTTGTAAGGTGGGATTAAAAAAGAAAAGCATATACAGATTGAAAGGCCGGAAGTAGTTAAGTTGTACAACAAATCTAAAACTTGGATAGATAAATTAGATCAACTGGTAAATTGCTATCGAATTCACACAAAATAATAAAAATGGACTGTGCGTATGCTATTCCATGCTACCGATTTATTAATAGCTAATAGCTCGCTAGAATACCGAAAACACTGTGCCACTTTTGGCCAATTTAGTTTTTAAAAAAAGAACATACTAGATGTGTTACATTTCAAAATGAGATTAGCTTCAGATCTGTGCACAGTTGGTTTAGCAAAAAATAAACAAAGGGGGAGATCATCATTATCGCCTATTGGGCAAAATAAAAAGATATACCAAAGAGTGGCTGAAGTTCGGCCTCATCCTGAGATCGTTAACCCCTTGGGGACGAGCGACACGTATACGTGCCGCATGAAGCGCTCAGAATTCTTGTTTTTCCTCACCAGTAAAGTCTTATTGTAAAATTTAGCTTATTTAATTAGCGCATTATCTCGATTCTAGAAGACACAAATTTCTGTTTTTTAAATACGGTGACAAAAGATTAAAAATTTCATAAAAGGCTCCCGTCCCGAAGGGGATAATGACTGTGTAGACCATTTGCCAAAATTTGATGATAAACTCAAAGCAACCCGGTGTAAAAATTACTGTTGCAGTAGTAAAATCTACTGCAATAAATGTACAGTGCATTTATGCTTCACAAAAGGGAGAAATTGTTTTTTTATTTCCATGCGAAATAATATAAAACTCATCTATTTTGGTATATAAAATAAGGAATATGTGAAAATGCTTTGTAAAACTGTGTATTGTTGCTGTGAACCTCCCAATATGTAATAAAATTACTAAAATATTACCTTTTTGAACATTATTTAATACTATAGCTTCTTTATCTAGCTTTGTTACGTAAAGAAATTGATATTTAGAACAAAAATTGTTGAGAAATTCAAGCGTTGAATATTTGACTTTTGCAACCTCGCAGACCGGTTGTCCATTCCTGTGGAAATTTTACTATTTTTTTAAATAATTACTTTTTCTTTAATTTTTTCTTTTAACATGTTTATTAGCACCCTATTATGATATTTTAACGTTATATATATATATTTTTTTACTCACAGCATTAAAGTCGGGTCTGAAAGGGTTAAGAAAAAGTAGCCCATTTGGCAACACTGGTTGACATGGAGCTTTAAAATTTGGAATGTAAGTGAATTCCTGAGGGTAAAACATGAACTGGAGATTGATTTTTTAAAATTCAGTCCCTAAGAGAGGGCAACAGGGGGCAACTTTACTTAATGGTTACTCAGTTATAGTTTGATTTCCTATGGAGAAATCAGTATCAGCTTCAACAATGAGTATTTGCTGAAATGTAATAATGACAGGGTTACTACAATGGCGTCACATTTTGTCCAACTTGGCAAAATATCGACAAATTTGGGGACAACAAGTTGCCATATATGAAGCCAACTTGACGATAGCTGGCTAATTTTGAGAAATTCTCATTTAAATCCATTAATTTTCATACTCGAGCTCACCGCAATTTAATTTAAATTCTGCGCATTTAAGTTTTTTTCAAGACTTTTCTACTTTTTAGTGCATTTAAAAAGTAGATATATACTTTGTACATTTTGTGAATTTTAATGAAAGCATGTTGATTTTTTTTTTTTTTTTTTTTTACATTTATAATTATTATAAGGAGAGGTATTTTTTTTAAACAGTTTTATTCAGCTTAGTAACGTCCTATTTTTTAAATACTTCACTTAACTACCTCTTCAATGTTGGATGAGTAAACAAGTGTTTCAACACACAATTTAATTATTTAGTACGGAAAAGAAACTGACGTTGCATTTTAGAACAGCTAAAAAAACTAAAAAAGCAATTTATTTAAAGCAAAGTTACATTCCCTTGATAGCTTTCTTCTAACTAATGTGTAAGTCACAAGAAAATGAACGCAAAAAAAGGAAAAAAAATAGTTCCTCTTCCCCTTTGCTTCAAACGTAAGTGTGGTACCTACCTATATCTCTTTCTCAATCAAAAGAATTGATTTTATAAAATGAGTTTCTTCCGGTAGATGACTCTATGGTATATAATTTTTTTTTTCCTTTTCAAAGTAATTGATTATAAAAAAATTGCCCCTCTTTTTTAAAGTAGATCATTTGTAGTCAAATTATGTAAACACGTTTAATGTTTTCGTTATTTTAATTAGAGGAGATTGAATCTTTTGTTGGGAAAAAGGATGGTTTTTCTATTTCATTTAAGAAAATGATTTTATTTATAAAACGCATTTATGAAATTTCCCGACGCAGGGAATACATTTATTTGAACTCCATTTCTCTGTTTAAAAAATAGGCTTAAATTTATGAAATTAGGATTGTTAAGAAAGAAGAAAAGAGTAAATAAAAATCTCGGTAATTAAAAAAAAAAAGTTTTAATTTAGTATAATGCTAAATTCATTGGTATGATTAGTTCTCAGAAGCCATTAGACATATATGTGAATATTTATGCTATAATACAAGCTTTTACACAAATACGAGGTGCTTGTAAGAGAATAAGCTGTTTTTAAAATTCAGGATTATCTTCAAACATAAAAATTCATGCAATTTTAAGGAAATAAATAAAATCGACTTAACCTTTAACCCCTTGGGGACGAGCGGCACGTATACGTGCCGCATCGGGCGGCGTGTATCACCGGTGGGTCACGCTTGGTTGTCGCATCGGGCGGTGTGCATCACCGGTGGGTCGCACTCCATTGTTAAATAGAATTCAAACACTACAGGTGGGTCACACTCGACTATGCTATAGACGGCGTGCACTACATGTGGGTCACACTTGAAAATTCGAAAATTCAGTAGTAAAAATAATTCAATATTATAAACCTTATACATTCACGACGGGAAACGAGAATTCTCGTTTTCATTCAAAAGATATCATTGACTAAGGGCGTGGCTTCTACTTTACAGAAAATGCATTTATATCATGTTGTCCATATTTCTTTAGATTGCAAGACATTTTATATTAAATTCGTAAACATGTAGTCAATAAAATCATGTCTTTAAGTAATTTGCTTACTGCTTAAGAACTTTCAGACATTCACAATCAACTCTGCTTGTTATATTCGAGTTCAATTTAATAAATATGAGAGGGGCGTGTCTTTACATAGTGTCTGAATTAGCGAAAGTACCGCGCCGCCAGATGAAGCAAAATAGGAATTCGAGCGCCGCCTCACAGCGAAAAACATGAATATAGGCGACGGCGTGAACGTGTTAAGGTCGTGAAGTCTATTTTTGTTCCGATTTGTTATCACAGGCAGGTTACACCTTCCGTTCATACAGCTTGCAATGTGCTCAACTGACCTTTTTCTCCATCTTTTTAAGATAGTAATTATTAATTCTGCAAACTGTTAAAAGAATTATAAAAATTATTATATCATTGAATAATTGTTATTGTGCAATGTAAACACTTTAAAGTAAGTAGGTATATAATTTAAAATTATCATTTTTTGAGCTATTTTTGTTATGTAACTCAGGAGTTACGTCACCCAACAGAAACATTAAAAAAAAAAAAATCATAATTTTTTTCTAGTGGATAATTAACAAAAATAGACTTAAATATATAATGTTTTCAGAACAAAATAAAAAATCATGCATTAAAGGGTTAACCGGTTACACAAATTTTATTTCAGGAGCAGGGCAGCTACTAGCGACATAATTTTAAATTCTAACTCGCACGACTTCTCAAAACAAAAATCTTTCATATACATTTTAGCAACATGTGCAAGAGAAATGTACTACAAAACTCATTTTTTTAAACACTTGTAATAAATGGAATATAAAAAAAGTCGCCAGTGGCCAAATACATGACCTTCTGATACGTCAAAAGAAGCTCTCAAAAGGTTAACCCCTCGAGGGGCAAGCAATAACGTCTCTATAATATTAAATTCTCACCGGAATAATCGGAAAAAAATATTTTTAAATAAGGAAGAGCAATCGTTTAAAAATTTTCCCCCAAAGATAAAAATATAAAATTTAGCTAAAAGTTTCTGGTGAGAATCTTGTTTAAATTAGGTGAGATATATTTTATCCCACCGCCCCTTAAGGGGTTAAATTCATGGTAACTTTCACCTATTACAGCAATATATACTTATTGCATGTTAATATTCTGATTACAATAACCTGTTTATTATTGTTATTATTATTTTACTATCCCTTTTCTAAAACTATGAGTTAGATTGAACTAATAAATCATTAACTTTCTTGATTACTTTTCACTATATCTATTACGAAATGCATTTTTTTTGCAGATTTTTCTTAAAATAATTTTTTATGTATAAATTTACACAGCTTAGTAACTTCCCAATTTAAAATACTTTTCTAAACTACCTTTTGAACGTTGAATGACTAAACAAGTGTATCAACACAAAATTTAATTATTGAGTACGAAAAAGTAACTCATGTTAAATTTTTATCAGCTAAAAAGAATTAAAAAGCAATTTATTTTAAAGAAAATACATTCCCTTGATAGTTTTCTTCTAGCTAACGCTTAAGTCAGAAGAAAATAAAAGTGAAAAACAAAGAAAAAAGTTTTCTCACCGCTTAAAACCTAAATGTGGTAATCTAATATCCTTCTCTCAATCAAAAGAATTGATTTTATAAAATGTGTTTCCTCCAGTAGATGGCCCTACAGTATTTAAGTATTTTTTCAAAGTAATTGATTAAACAGTTTTTTTTTAACACTAGAACGCCCGCATGGAGTCGATTCGACTCCAACCATATGATAAAATGTCAATTGGAACCAGAAATTCTTTCGCAAAATAAGTTAAATTTTAAAAAAGCAGATTTACGTTAAATATATGAGTCTAATAATTTTAAATAAAAATTCTGGGGTAAAATATTTTTATGAAACTTGAGTAAAAGATCCGGGTGTTCTAGTGTTAAATGTAGATCCTTCGTTGTTGAATTATGTAAACATGTTAAATGTTTTCGTTCTTTAAATTAGAGAAGAAGTGAATTAAAGAAGAACAATGCATTACATTGAATTAATAAAGTACAGTACTGGCCAAATTATTATGGTAACAGACAAATTTACGCATAAATCAACCTATAAGTTAGTTAATTGTATTACATTTAATATTGGTTCAATATATTTGCATTACTTACAATGAACGTATTTATAGATGTCCACTCATGACTTTTAGTACTTCGTATGTCCATCTTCAGCAGCTATGACTGCCTTTATACGTCCTGGCATCTTTTGTATGTACATCTGAATCAGTCGTTCTATTTCATCTCTATGATGCCATGCACGAATTATTCGCTCAATTAGTTGAACCTTGCTTGTTGCTGCAATTTTGACGACTCTAGTCTTCGAGTCAATAACATTGCAGCAATAAACAAGGTTCAACTAACTGAGAGATTAATTCGTGTATGGCATCATAGTGATGAATTGGAACGACTTGTTCAGAAGAAGGGATGCCAAGACGTATAAAAGCAGTCATATGCTGCTAAAGGTGGACTTACGACAGTGTTGCCAGATTGGGGCCTCCCCCCACCCCCCGCCCTAGATTGGGGATGATTCACCACTTTTTTAAAATAGTATATTTAGCCTTACTTTCCAGAATTTTTAACCTATTTTTAACCACTTGGGGACGAGAGACCGGTCTTCGTGCCGCGTAAGTTGTTCGGAATCGGGGATTATTCCCACCAGTAAATTTTTATTGTAAATTTTGCCATATTTAAGTCGAGCATTTTCCCGATTCAATTAGGCAAAAATTTCTCTTTTAAAAAACCGGTTATGAAAAATTAAAAATTCTGTAGAAGACGCTCGTCCCCAAGGGGTTAAATAGGCCGAATATTTCTATTTCAAAAAAATGGTGACAATCAAATAATCTATATATTTAAAACGCTAAGTGTTTTCTTTCGACAGTCCATGAGAAGAAACTACTGCATCAAATTACACCATTCTTTTTTTAAATGAAAGATATTTGGCCACAGATTTGTTATCGTACATTCGTTTGTTGAAATATTTTATTAATTAGCCGTAATTTTAAATTAAAATTCTACAGTTGCGCATGCGCATTATGTAAGTAGAAGTCTCCCTTTGGAGTGACGCGCTGCACATGCGCAAAGATGCCTGCTCAGTTGAAATATCATATCACCGGTAGAAGTTGTTTTAACCCTAGATCTACCGGGAATTTTATTCAAGTTTTAATAAAACGTTCTACACCAGAATTTTTATTTAAAACTATTTAACTTATTTATTTACCTTATTTTTGTCTGGTTTATATACTTAGTTTATTTTAACCTCTTCATTCCAGGGGTACCCATTTGGGTACACTAAATAAAAAGGCAAAATTACCCCCCAAAAATTTAAATAAATGCATAAATTCCTTTTATCTCTCTTCGGATACATCAAAGTGTCCTATATCACCAATACATGCCGCTACAAGTTTAAATACGGAAGAACTATATGACTTTGAAAAGAAGACATGTCCAAGATGGATGACAGAAGCAATTTACCAACGACTTTACGTCAAAGTAAGGGAATAAAACAAATTTGTGAGTGAATTTAAAACAAATTATTGCATTTTTTATAAATTAAGCTGTTTCAAGAATGATTTGGAATTGTTTATAAATGTTGTTCATATGTGCATGGATGTTGAAAACATCTGTAAATATGTTGTACCCATTTGGGTACAATGGGTCATTACTATACGTTTCCAGCTAAAGAAAATAAAATCTGTGTAACTATTTTATACACTCGGTTAACACCAAAATTTTTTAGGAAAGAATAATTTATTTCTTTTAGATTTACAAAACAATTTGAAAGAGTTTTTTCATTTTTTTTTAAATAATATAAAATAATATACAGAATTTACTGCTAAAAGATGTCACACTTTCTAGTAACATTAAAAATATTTAACATTTTGAACTAAAAATATACGTTTTCAAATACATAAAATATGATAATAGCATCTGCTTAAAAATATAAATAAGTATTTAAGGTATATACAATGGAGAAAATCAATCTTCACAACAACCAAATGAACAGTCACTCATAACGTTAGTGGCAAATGTAAAGCAAAGAGATAGATTCTTCCTTTTGCTATCAAAATTACACTTTGCTGATTCTGTAATACATTCTTCTGATACCGAAGATCGCCTGTGGAGAGTACGTCCTTTACTAAATGTGGTCAGAAATGACTGTTTTAAAAATCCCAGGCCAAAATTTTGCTCAACTGATGAGCAAATGATCCCATTTTTTGGGAGATGTGTCTTCCGTTAATATCTTCCTTCGAAGATCAACCCCTGGGGTATAAACAATTTTGTTCTCTCCTCAAATGATGTGTAGTTTGAATTTTCTCTTGTACACAGGAAAAAATACCGTTATATTATAAAAATATTATTAATAAACAATAAATAGGTCAATTTAAAGTAAAACAAAAGAGGTATTTTTTATTTAAAGTTTGGCGTTTATTTATCCAATGGTGACCCGATGTACCCAAATGGAGACATAAATTTTTACTATTTGAAAATTTAAAAAAGAGAAAACTAATTTTGTTTTCTCTTTTCTGAAGCTAAAAGTGTCATAAATTGCTGATAAAATAATTTTTCTATGCAGAAGATTTTTCTCGGGACTGAAGAGGTTAAAGAAATTTCTGGTTTGAATGAATATTTTGTATGTACCTGTCGGGTCCAATGGACCCGTCTGGTAGACGGAGGGTTAAGTTCGTCTGCTATTCGATCTTACTGTAAACAAGCTTTTCTTTCTTTCACAAAGTAAATATTTGGCTCTTTCAGCATCATTAACTATTCAAAAATTTATTGTGTCGATATTAAGAGCCAGATACGGCTCATTTCAGGGGTGTCATATTGTTTTGGTCATATTACCTGCTGAAGATAAACCCAGTGATTTGAAGCTAAAAGTTGTGGCTTGTGAATTGCCTGTAGTTACACACGAAGATTGGGAAACTAGCATGTTAAGTTGTAGTTTCTTCTTTTGAAATAATAAGGTAACATAAATATTAAAACGAAAACGCAAAACTATTTTTGTAAGATCAAAACTCAAATTCAGGACAATTGCGTATGCGTCAACTGTGTTTCGAACCTCTTCAATTTAGAAGGAACAAAAACAAGTTCTCGCTACCGTAGTCGGTTAAGGCAGCAGTTTAAGGCTCTGAATTTTTGTAGAGGACGCAGGTTCGAATCCAAGCCTGGCAAAATGTGTAGTATTTTTGTCGCTAATTCATTTCAATAATGACATATTTTATTAGGAAGAGAAATAACACGATTTTTATTTTATTATTATTTGAATGCTTTATAATTAAATAAAATTTAACACTCAATAATATTTTGGAAAAAAAATAATGATTTTATATTCATAATATTTTGTATGTAATTACCAATTAAATAAACTGAACTGATCTACAATTTTCGTTATATTTTCTGACCATTATCAAGAATATATATGGGTATGTGTCAGAAAGAAAAGTTTGTCATTCATTTGCGTAAAATATAAAACGAAAAGACAGAAAAATATTCGTATAAGAGCAATAAAAGAAATTACCTTGATATTCAGATTTAATACTATTTAAAAAATGTAAAATAAAATTCAAGTAAAAAAAATATATATATATATTATAAATCGTTAGCTGCATCAAGCTTCAGATTTAAGTTTTTAGAGAATGAGACAGATAAAAATAAAATTCATGGCAACTTTTAATGTTCGTGTAGTTTTAATAAATAAATGAAAATAAATATTGTTATTAAGAAAAAAAAAGAGACCGTAGTAAGTAAAAATAAATTCTCTACCCGGTATTTTATGGTAAATTTCTGATAAAAAGCAAGCAATTATAATGTAATATATGTAAATTATAAACTTAAAATTCTTTCACTTCACTGAATAAGTTAGAGCGACAGCACCAGCTATCGCCTTAAAGAAATAGGAGTCGCTTATCAATATCGAAATTCATCACGTAATTCGTCATTCAATAATTAATTTAAAAGCAACTAATTAAAAATTCAAGAATTTTTCTAATGAAACATTCAAGTTATTTACCGTCAAATCTTGACGGGCACTATCTAGTCTGAATTAAAAAAGTCCCCAATCTGGCAACACTGACTTACGAAGCACTAAAAGCCATGTGTGGATATCTATAACTATGTTCACTGCAAGTAATGTACATACATTCACCAAATATTAATTGTAACACAATAAATTGACTTCTAGGCTGTTTTATGTGTAAATTTTTCTGTTACCATAATAATTTGGCCAGTACTGTATAAAAATGTTATTCATTTCATTCCACTATATCTACTGCAAAATGCATTTTTAAAAGAAGTTTGTATTTATTATTTTTTTTATAATTTTATGTAGCTTAATGACTTTCCATTTTAAAAATGTTTACTAACAACCTCAACAAAAAAGTGCAATTTCTTAATACGGAAAATAAACACATGCAAAATTTTAGCTTTCTTCTATCTAATGCGTAAGTCACATGAAAATGGGCATAAGAAACGAATAAAAATTGTTTTAACTTCCACCTACGCTTCAAACGTAAGTGTGGTATCTATATCCCTCTCGTAATCAAAAGAATTGATTTTATAAAATGCGTCTCCTCCGGAGATGGCACTATGGTCTTTAAGTACCCCCCTTCTTCCTTCAAAGTAATTGATTAAAAACTTTTTTTTCCGCCTTTCAAAGTAGATCATTTGTAGTCTAATTATGTAAACATGTTTAATGTTTTCATTACTTTAATTAGAGAAGACTAAATCTTTTGTTAGGAAAGAGGATGGTGATCTATTTCATTTAAGAAAATGATTTTCTATGTTAAACGCATTAATTGCATTTCCTTACACAGGGAATACATTTATTTGAATTTCATTACTCTGTTTAACCCCTTAATCTAAGATTTAAAATCAACAGCTCCACGGTTTGGAAAATCTATACCTACCACTAAAACTTAATAGAGATTTTCGCCTTGTTTAATCATGGAATTTCGACGATTAAATTAAACTATATTTACTGTGAAATTTTAGTGGTAAAAGAGTTTACATTTGGCACGATCATCGTACGCGGGCTATGCCCGTCATCGTAGGTTAAGGGGTTAAAAATATGCTTAAATTTATGAAATTACTGTTGATAAAGAAGAAAAGGGTGAATAAAACACCTAATACCTCGATTATATATAAAAAATAGTTTTAATACAGTACAATGCGAAATTCATCGGCGTGCATTAATTCTGAGAAGCCATTAGATATAGTATAAGTAGGTATAATGCATTCAAGAATTTTCCTTAACTATAAAAAGACAATATGTAATTTTAAAGAAATAAATAACAAGTGGGAAATTGTACATCAAACGTAGCAAATGAGGTGCGTTAGTACTGTAACTAGTATTGTAAAAATTCCTATTTTGGTGCAATAGCTGTTGCACTCTTATGCAAAAATACATAACTACAAAATTTATTACGATTATAATATTAAATTCAGTAATACAGAAATAATATGACTCTATCTTAAATATGACGTAATCAACATGGCAACCTAGAATCATATTATATCATAGGGCAGCTTAGTAACTTCCCGATTTAGAATACTTTATTAAACTACCTTTTGAATGTTGGAAGACTAGTGTGAGAAAGTGTGAAAGAGTAGTGAAAGACAAGTGTTTCAACACAAAATTTAGTTATTTAGTCCAAAAAAGTAATTCATGTTATATTTTTAATCTACTAAAAGTAATGAAAAAGCAATTTATTTTAAACAAAATCCATTCCCTTCAGAGCATTCTTCTAACTAATGCGTAAGTGACTAGAAAATGAGCGCAAAAAAAAAAAGAATTTTTTTCCGTTCCACTCCGCTTCAAACGTAAGTGTGGTACATAATATCCCTCTCTCTATCCAAAGAATCGATTTTATAAAATGCGTTTCCTCCTGTAGATGACACTATGGTATTTAAGTATTTCTTTTTTTCAAAGTAATTGATTGAAACCGTTTTTTATGTAGATCATTTGTTTAGGAATTATTTATACATCTTAAATATTTTCGTTATTTCAAACTAGAAAAGAACAATTCATTACATTGAATAAAATATAAAAATGTTCTGGATTTCTTTCAACTGTATCTATTGCAAAATCCCATGGTACTATTAACCCCTTGGAGACGAGCGACACGTATACGTGCCGGAAGTAGTCCCAAGGATCCTCGTTTATCCTCACCAGTAAAATTTTACTGTAAATTTTGCCTTATTCGTGACGGGAGCCTTTTACGAAATTTTTAATCTTTTGTCACCGTTTTTTAAAAACAGAAATTTGCCTCTTCTTGAATCGAGAAAATGCGCTGATTAAATAAGGCAAATTTTACAGCAAAATTTTACTGGTGAGAAAAAACGAGGATTCTGAGCGCTTCATGCGGCACGTATTCGTGCCGCTCGTCCCCAAGAGGTTAATCCGAGCATTTTCCCGATTTGAATAGGAACAAACTTCTGTTTTTTAAAACCGGTAGCAAAGTAATAAACATTTCGTAAAAGGCTCCCGTCGCAAAGGGGTTAATGAAGAGGTACTGACATATCCTTAAAACAGAGAAGCTTCAGCTGCAACCGTTTTTACAGGGGTTGATTACCGCCAGGAGAAACTTCCATCAGTAAATTTAAAAAGAAATTTTCTTATTATTTAAACGCCTTGTTACTGCAGAAATTCAGTCATAAATAATGGCAGAAACATATATTCGTTTTTACTGGTAGGAGTTTACTTTGGCGGTAGTCAGGTTGTGCGTTTTCGCCATATCATGACAACCTAGACAACCTCTTGTCATTGTCAAAGAAATACCTGGGCACACTGAAACCAGTAAAAACAAATAGAAATTTTTACCCTATTTGTAAGAAAATATTTCCATGATATAAGGCGCTTAATTAATACCAAATTTTCAAAATACGTTTACTGGTGGGAAGTTTGACCCAATTTTAATCAGATGCTGTTGATCCAATTAACACGGAGAAAACTGTTTTGTTGAAATGACTAAATTTTGGTTCATATAGCTCCAATCAAATATTTTGGTTGGAATGACCAAATTTTGTGTGGACTAACCAAACGATTTGTTGAATTAACAAAATAATTTGGTTAATCTAACGAAAATTTAATCATTCCAACCAAAATATTTGGATGGAGCTATATGAACCAAAATTTAGTCATTTCAACAAAACAGTTTTTTCCGTGAACAAAAACAGCTGTCATCTTGTAGCAAGCACCTCAGATACTTCACTCGTAACTGGTAGACAGTACACTATATATCTCTACCTCTTTATTCATAACTCCATTTAAAATCCATTTTTAAAAGAATGTTGTATTTATTATTTTTTTATAATTTTATGCAGCTTAGTAACTTTCCATTTAAAAAATATTTTACTGAACTACCTCAAGAAAAAGTGTAATTATTTAATACGGAGAATAATCATACGCTAAATTTTTAACATCTAAAAATATTTAAAAAAAGATTATTTTAAGCAAAATACATCCCGTTGATAACTTTCTTCTATCTAATGCGTAAGTCACAAGAAAATGAGCATAAAAAACGAATTAAAAATGTTTTCCCTTCCACCTCCACTTCAAACGTAAGTGTGGTACCTATCTATATCCCTCTCTTAAATAATTGATTTTATAAAATGCGTTTCCTCCGGTAGATGGCACTATGGTCTTTAAGTATGTCCCCCCACCTTCCTTCGAAGTAATTGATTAAAAACTTTTTTCCGCCTTTCAAAGTAGATCATTTGTAGTCTAATTATGTAAACATGTTTGATGTTTTCATTATTTTAATTAAAGAAGACTGAATCTTTTGTTAGGAAAGAACATGGTGATCTATTTCATTTAAGAAAATGATTTTATATATTAAACGCATTAATTGCATTTCCTTACACAGGGAATACATTTATTTGAATTTCATTACTCTGTTTAAAAAGATGCTTAAATTTATAAAATTATTGTTGGTAATGAAGAAAAGCGTGAATAAAACACGTAATACCTAGATTATATAAAAATAAAAGTTTTCATGCAGTACAGTGCTAATTCAACGGCGTGCATTAGTTCTTAGAAGCCATTAGATGTAATATATGTAGGTATAATACATTCAACAATTATCCGAAACTATAAAAAGATGATATGTAATTTTAAAGAAATAAATAACAAGTTGGAAATTGTACGTCAAAAGTGACAAATGACGTTCGTACTATAACTATTTTTATAAATATTCTGAAATGCTTGATCTTGAATAGCTTGTGCATTCTTTTACAAAAATGCATGAATACAAAATTTATTACGATTATATATATTAAATTCAGTAATACAGAAATAATAGGACTCTATGTTAAATATGCCGTAATCACCATGGTAACCTAGAATCATTACCTATCGTGGGGCAGCTGAGTAAATTCCCAGTTTAAAATACTTTATTAAGCTACCTTTTGAATGTTAGATGAGTAAACAGGTGTTTCAACGCAAAATTTAATTATTTAGTACAAAAAAGTAATTCACGTTAATTTTTTTTTATCAGCCAAGTAATAAAAAAAGAATTTATTTTAAACAAAACACATTCCCTTCAGAGAATTCTTCTATCTAATGCGTAAATCACAAGAAAATGAACGTAAAAAACGAATAAAAATTGTTTTCCATTCCACTCCGATTCAAACGTAAGTTTGGTACCTATATCCCTCTCTTAATCAAAAAAATTGATTTTATAAAATGTGTTTCCTCCGGTAGATGGCACTATGGTCTTTAAGTATCCCCTCTTTCCTTCAAAGTAATTGATTAGCACGTTAAGCGTCACGTCAATCACCAGTGACTGACACTGTACTTTCAGGTTAGAATGTGTCATTCACCGATGACTGACGGTCTAAAATATGATATAAAACTATAAATCAAAGCGATATAAGTAAGCGTCCTATCTTAAATGGGAGAAGTATCCGCAAGATTAAAAGCGAGGTCACATCAATCAAGGTCATGCGCCACGTAGCGGATGGAGTGTGAACTACAGGTAGATACCTAACTGTTTTCTTACTAACGACACTAAAATTATAAAGTCTTTTTCAGCTTGATTAATAACTGAAGTTTTTGTGGTAAGGCGAAGAAAACTTTGTGGTGTCGACTGCGTCTGGATGCCCATCTCGCTACGCCATTATTTTGCAATAAAAGTGGCAAACAAAATTCATTTACATGAACGACTGAAGGTTTAGAAAATACGCGCCACACTAAAAGCCCGCTTATGTGAATTATCACTCCGTCCACAAGGTGGCGCAACTGTGATAATTTACGCCTGATTCTAGCATTAAGTTTGTTCGCTTACTTATAACGCTTTGACTATAAATATATATAATGTTTTAAGCAATTACTGAAAATTTATTTCAAATTTATTTTCCTTTTATTTATTACAGGATTATACTTTCTTAAAAATTACTTAAAACATTGTAAATTTTTCAGCTTCATAGTCAGTCACCGTGGCAGTCAACGTGTTAACAACTTTTTTTCCGCCTTTCAAAGTAGATAATTTGTACTAGATTAATATTAACACAATTATTCTAATTGGTAAACAAATCATATTAGATGTAAATTTCCAACTGGGCGAAAAATGTCCGGACATTTCTCGCCCAGTTGGAAATTTACATCTAATATAGATAATTTGTAGTCTAATTATGAAAACATGTTTAATGTTTTCATTATTTTAATTAGAGAAGACTGAATCTTTTGTTAGGAAAGAGGATGGTTATCCATTTCATTTAAGAAAATGATTTTATTTATTAAACGCATTTATGAAATTTCGTTACGTAGAGAATACATTTATCTGAATTTCATTTCTCTGATTAAAATGATGCTTAAATTTATGATATTATTATTGGTAAAGCAGAAAAACGTGAATAAAACACGTAATACTTCTATTATTAAAAAATAAAGTTTTTATGCTGTACAATGCTAAATTCATTGGTATGTATTAGATTTCAGACCCATTAGATATATAGGTTAGGTAAAATAAATTCAACAATTTTCCTTAACTATAAAAAGATGATTTGTAATTTTAAAGAAATAAATTAAAGCGACTTCAATTGATTGTGCCTTGGGGAAGTTCTAGTTCTTTGTGTCAAAAGTTTTTATTTTTTTATCTTTTTCGCATCCAAATGTGTAGATTGTTGCTTTTAAAAGAGTTTCGTGATATTTAAATTCTTTACAGTATTTTTTGTTAATTGAATCTCATGCCGCTCGTTGAAAGGCTATTGTAAAATTTTAAACTTGTATGATCTCAAACCCTGTTTTTCAAACTGGACGACTATATTTTTCGAGAACTATTGGGCCGGCTTCCTTCATTTTTTTATTTTAAGAAAAGCTAAGTTTTCTTGCTGGAGCTTATACCACTTAAAAGTATAATTTTCACTGATGAAATATTTTTTAGAGTTCGCAAAATGTAAAAAAAAAAAAAAAAAAAAAAAAAAAAAGCGAAAAAGTGATATTTTTTGTTTAATAGACCTCCACTTTGTCAAAAATCAAGTTTTAAAACTAAATATTGGCATAGCCATTAGATGATTTACTGCCTTTCAATAATACTGTGGCCAAACTTATTTGAGATACTAGTGACCGGGGTAAAAAGGTAAATGATTGGTTCGTCCGGTTAGAAGTACATGCCGCGCATATCTGCAGTCGCAGAAGACATAATATTCATATTTTTTTACGCAAAAAATTTAAATATGTAATTAAAATATCAATAAGTATAATGCAAAATGTCCGGAAGTGATATTATTTATAATAATAATAATAAAAGAAATCATAAAAATCAAGTAAATTGCTGAGCTCAATCTTTAATATGACTCTTTTTTACTTTTTCGATTTTGGTTGCAGATTTTTTTTTTAAAAGGTACTTTCAGTTTCGAAACTATGCTATGCAAAAGAAAAAAAAATCGTTTAAAAATATTCAAATTTAAACGAGAAATTCGACCCCCCCCCTTATTGGTTTAACATTACGGAGCGGGTGTTTTCAAGTGAGTGAAGAATCTCCCGAACTCATTACAACGATATATATAATACTTAAAGCTAATAATCTTTGTGCAATATTAAGTAGATTTCGTAAGAAATACTACCTATTGCAGTTGTTACCATGGTGCGACTTTTGAAAAATTTCTTAACTTTTCATTATATGACCCCAGGAACAAAAAACCACCCCACCTAAAAAGTTTATATATATTACTAAATTTTGTCCGCACGATAAAAGTCGCAATTATGCACGGATCGTCTTCAAACTCGCCAACAACTTTGAGATGGCTAATATCTCGGCGGGGATTGAAAATGGGCAAAATCGGCCCAAGGGAACGGAAATGGGGAGAGTTAAAAATTTTGAATACCGTCTTAACATGATTCTGATAAAATCAGCTCTTACACAACAATGACAGGAAAAAATAAATATTTTTCGTTATAGCAGTTGCCAACAATTAAAAAAAGCAATAAAATTCTCACCACAACAATTGCTTTTCTATTGCAAGATTTTCACGTGAAAAATTAAATTAAATAGTTTGACGAATTGAAAACAAATTGTATATTACTTCATAAGCTTTCTAGAGCAAGATTTCCGCATGAAAACTCAAAATGAAATAAATAGTTTGACGAATAATAATAAAATATATATATATATATTGCGTCATATTGGAAATATAATGGATCTCAGCAGGTGAATATATAATGTCATGTGAGTTTGAAGAAACGTATTAAAACATGATAAAAACCCGACTATGGAAATATTAACATATTTTAACACTTTGAGGTTATCTGAATTTGCTTTAGCCATTTTTAAACCTATTCTATATACATGCTTGTGTGATTAGAATTTTCACAAAAAGTTTAGCTCCCTAGAGCTCATTCTTAGTGAAGAAACTGTGTTTGTCTCTAATCTTGATTTAAGTTTTGTTCGTGAATTTAGTACTTAATTACGAAATCTACCTCCGCCTGTAGGCCGA
Organism: Maratus speciosus; assembly: GCA_963932465.1. Taxonomy (NCBI): domain Eukaryota; kingdom Metazoa; phylum Arthropoda; class Arachnida; order Araneae; family Salticidae; genus Maratus; species Maratus speciosus. The sequence continues at coordinate 140,794,455 of OZ010793.1, forward strand.
GCCGGCAGGGATTTTTTTTTTTTTTACTCTTTTTCAAAATTAGTGCATTACACTGAACTAATAAATTATAAATATACTCTTGATTTCTTTCCACTATCTATTGCAAAATGCCCTTTTTAAAGAAATTGGTATTTATTACTATTTTTCTTTAATATAGTTTTATGCAGCTTAGTAACTTCCCATTTTAAAAATGTTTTACTAAACCACCTCTTGAATGTTCGGTAAAACAAGTGTTTCAACACAAAATGTAATTATTTAGTACGGAAAATAAACCTGCGCTAAATTTTTAACACCAAAAAAGAAAAAAAAAGAAAAAATTAATTTTACATCCCCTAGATAGCTTTCTTCTATCCAATGCTGAAGTCACAAGAAAATGAGCGTAAAAAATCTGGATTTTTTTTTTTTTTTTTTTTGCCATCTTATCCTCACCGCTTCAATCACAAATGTGGAGCCTAAATCTCTCTCTTAATCAAAAGAATTGATTTTATAAAATGCGTTTCCTCCAGTAGATGGCACTATGGTATTCAAGTATTTTTTCGGAGTAATTGATTAAAATAGTTTTTTTTTTTTTTTTTTTTTTTTTTTAAACGTAGATCGTTTGTTGTTGAATTATGTAAACAAGTTAAATGTTTTCGTTATTTCAATTAGAGAAAATTGAATATTTTGCTGGGAAAGAGGATGATTTTATATTTCATTTAAGAAAACGATTTTATTTATAAAATACATTATGAAATTTCATCAGGAAGGGAATGTATTTACTCGAATTTCTGTTTCTCCTATTTGGAAAGGTGCTTGTATTTGTGAAATTAATATTTTCTTATAGAAGAGTGAATAAAATACGTTATACTACTTCCATAATTAAAATAATTAATAGTTCTGTTCCAATATAGTACTGAATTCATTGGTATGCATTAGTTTTCAGAAGCATAAGATAGATATGTATACATTTTAAGCATCAGATAGAAAAAGAATGATATACACTAACAGTTAGATGATAATTATCTGTCGTTCTTTCTTTTGGATATTTCCGTGAGCGCTTGTACTGTAAGCCACATGCTACGATTATTGGCTACCAGTATTTTAAAACGGAAAAATGTGACTTATTTGTGATATGATGATATATTTAAAATGTGACTTATTTGTGATATGATGATATGTTTACAATGTGATTTTATTTTTGGGGATAGCTCATTAATTGAAAAAGATCAAGCAAACTTTTCGAAAATGACGGTGGCTAACAAGCATAGCAGTTATCAGCTATGTGACTTACACTACAGAAACCCACGGAACTAGCCAATACCGACTAACTGTTTAGGAAAACTCTGTGTTCTCACGAATTTTTAGTTTAAGCTAATAGCTTTTATGATTATTGCAGTTGTAAAATATGGTATTTGTTATAATTTTTAAACACATGAAATAAAAGATATATTTTTATGCAAACCTCGGCTATTCCGCGACCCACCAAAATACCTGCCGTTAGGTTGAGAACCTGACCCATAGGTTGAGAGCCGCTGTTATAGAGTATTAATAAGTTTTCACAAAGCAGAAAATTAGTTTTTGGAATGCTGTGTGTTCTTCGATTAATTTCTTTCATCTACATAATTGAATTCATACATCCCAGAATAACATAATTTCACTACAAAAAACCACGGAACTATCCTTTTACGAATGTCCTACTTTCATCGTTTCCCCACTCCCCTCCAATTATATATACAGGGTTACATAAAAGATGGGCAAACCTTTTAGAGGTGATGGTACAAATCAAAACAAACAATTTTCATCAAAAAATGTATGGTCGGAATTAAAACGCAAGGGTGCTAGAGAGAGCCAAGGGAGAGATATTCAGTGTTGCAAGTGGGCCACTTTTTTTAAAATTCGGATTTTCTGATTGGCACCACTTTTATGAAATGTTAAAATTCCCTTTGTTTTAGACTTAATTAATATGTCTTTAAGTAAGGCGAATTTTACATTTTCAAAAAAGTGGTGCTAATCAAGAAATCTGAATTTAAAAATAGTAGTCCATTGGCAACACTGGATATGTTGTTATGCGAGACAAAAGCAAGCAAAGAACGAAAAAGTGACAAAAGCAAGGTGGGAAACACCCTCTCCTTACAATTGTTGAGTGTCTGAGCCATTTTCATTTGCAGTTCCGTAGATAGAATGAAAATCAGCCTTTTCCCTATTAGTGAAGGGCAATATCTTCCGATACCTTCCTACCCGACTAACAGTTGCACACTTGGATCAGCGGCTTTTATGCATTAATCCAGGTGAAATTTTGCATACGCTTTTTTCTTCTTCCCCATATCACATTTAGATGCTATTAGTGTCGTTCTTCTTACGATAATTCGCAACAGGAATGAAGCTTTAACGTTTGTATGGACCAAGTTTCCAAAAGCGCCAGCACCTTTGCGTTTCATTTCCGACCATGCATTCTTTGATGAAAGTTTTTTGTTTCGATGCGTACTATTACCTGTTAAAGTTTTGCCCATCTTTTAGGAAACACCCTGTATTTATATTTTCACATTCACAGCTGTTTTATCAAAGATTATATTAATTTTTGCGAGGATAAGAGGTTGCGAAATAATAGTATTCCTCTCGAGATGTTGACACGGCAATCCGAAGTTGCGCAAAAATTCCGTGTTTCTCTATTTGGCTCTTCGTTTGTGCGATTTATTATATTTTCACCCTTACAGAATATCCTATGCGGATGCCAGAAATTTAAATGTCCATAAGTCATTAGCTATACAAAGATAATAACTGTAGTGTTATAAAATAATGATGTTCAGTTCGCGGACCATTTGTGAGCCAAATGGGACCATTTATTTACGCTATCAGTGCTTGTCGATCGCGAATGTTGTCGCCAAGTGACGTATCGTTCCTGCTCTACTCTGATTGGATATCGTTCAAATGGAACAATCATGATAGATTAACCTTGCCCTGTTCAGCATATTTTTCAACGTTATTCTACGTACACTGAGGACTTGTCATACTGTACGGGGACGACACAACAATGCACGCCTCTGCACATCACCTATTACACCCTTTACAAAATTCTTCAAAATCATGTAGATGAATTCATTAGCTGGTGTGCTCAATGGCGTGTTAAGCTTAAGGAGACAGTTTACCTCAAAATTGGTCAAAATGTCGAATTTTATATATATTATATGAAAGCCCGTTTAATTGTGAATATTTTGACACCTCATTTTTACCCATACAGTAATTATATCGCGAAATATTGTAAATTTTGATAATACAACCAGCACAATTCCCCATACAAATAAAAATTTTAACCCCCTGAGGGGGTGGGTGGGATGTATTACATCCCACCTAATTTTAATTCCGATTTGTACCAGAAAATTCCAATTAAGTTTTACTTTTATAACTTTGGTGAAAAAGAGCTGAAAAAGAGCTTTCAATTATTTTAAAATAATCTTTTTTCAAAATTCCCTGTGGGAATTCAACATTACAGAAACACAATTGCTTGTCCCTCAAAGAGTTAAACCGTTTTTTCTCCATATTCATATTTTCTTCTCTTTCATGTTTTCAAAATGCTATGGCTTTTTTAAATTTGAGATAGAGATTTAAAATTACTTTATACATGTTCTTAATTATATATGTAATAAATCTGCGTATGGAATTAGTATTCTGTCGTTTTGTTTAAAAAAAAAAAATAAAAGTACATGAAGATGAGTTAGATTTCATCATTAAACGCTATGTATCAGTAAAAAAATTACATTAAATGTAATATTAGATGTATCTAAAAATCCATGCACAGTCTTGTGTAATATACATTTGAAAATCTTTAAAAAAAATGGTCAAAAATATTAATATTTAAAAAAATAAAAGGGATTTTTTAAAATTCAAAAATGTTTAAACTTTAAAAAAATTAATTAAATATTAATTTAATTTTTTTTTCAAAATGTACGTTTTTTTAACATTGAAATGCAGTGAGTTCACCATTCGTACCATATTTTTGAAAACAAACAAAATTGTTGAAAAGGTAACCTGCCCCCAACGAACAAAAAACTGCCACTATTTACTTCTCTAGAAGATTAACTTATTCTAATCGTATTACTCTGAATAACACAACTATCCCGTGGTCTAACCGCGCTAAATATCTGGAAGTGAACAGGAGACTTACATGGAGCAAACATTTCTTTAACCCTTTCATAGGCCGTGGGATGTATACTTCCCACTTATTTTTTATTCCAAACTGTCCAATTTGTACCAGAAATTTCGATAAAATTTACCTCTAATAATGCACGCGAAAAAAAAACATCTACTTATTTTGAAAGTAAATTGTTTCTTAAATTCTGGTAGCAGTCAGTCACTTCAGCATTTTAGAAAAAGAATTATTTTGCCCACGAAAGTATAGATGCCAACAGCTCTTAATTATTCCGGGGTATGATCCAAGACGAACATGTTTTTAACCGGAAATTTTATTTAATCAAAAATTTCAAAATGAAACCTAAAATGTACCTTATAGAAAGAAGACTTATTAACATATACATATTTTACGGTTTAAAACATGCTTGTCTTGGATCAAACTCCGGAATAATTAAGAGATGTTGGCATCTATGATGAAAGGGTTAACAACTTTGGTTAGCAACTTTGTATATATGCAAACAACACTGTTTTGAATTTAATAGATTTCTTTCTACTTGCAATATACCTAATTCACACCAGAAAATTAAAATAGCAATATTTGCTTTAATTAAAAAAAAACGGACCTTAAGTATTTGAATAAAGTAAAATAAACCATTAAACCCTTGGGGACGAGCGACACGTATACGTGCCGCATAAAGGGCTCAGAATCCTTGTTTTTCCTCACCAGTAAAATTTTACTGTAAAATTTGCCTTATTTAATCAGCGCATTTTCTCGATTCAAGAAGACACAAATTTCTGTACGGTGTCTAAAGATTGAAAATTTCGTAAAAGGCTCCCGTCCCGAAGGGGTTAAAACTTTCTGGTGTAAAGTTAGATTCTCTGAGCTACGTAATTTCTGGAACGTATTCTGTTACGGGAATTAAAGGGTTAAAGGCAGGGATGAGATTTCTCCGCTTTTTTGTATACCAATATAATCTTAGAGAAAATGTTACTTTATTTAATAGGAAAATACTGCGATTTAAGATAACAACATTTTCTCTAATGTTATACTGGTATGCAAAAAAGCGGAGAAATCTCATCCCTGGTTAAAGGTTAAGTTTTATAAAATAAATAATTATATAAAAGAAGGTATTTGGAGACGTACTTCTTCAAATATTTACTAATTTGCATTATTTTAGCCTAAAACAGCCCACGACAGTAGTTTTTACTTGTATTGCAGATGTGCAATACAAGTAAAAAGATTGACGTATTATATGAAAAATATATCTGTGATTTTTTTCATTAGTTTTCCTGTGTAATAAATCTTTCAGAGAATCATATATAATTTTTTCGAAACAAAATAAAAATTCGCGCATTTAAGGATTAATATTAGAGGCACAGTCGCCGAAATCTCAAAATCTCTATCGCCTCTACTTGAATTTAACACACTACAATATCCATTAAAAATAACAGATAAAAAACGCTAGAAAAACACGATTTAGAATTAAATTGTATTTGATTGAATGACGTAGAACGACAAAAATAAAACTTTATATTCTTTTAACGAAATATAAATTGCCAGCTCCAATTAAACAGGCAAAATTACAAAATTCCATAAATTGGACAAGTTTATTGAAGTTAATTTTTGTATTTTTGTTCCGTTCACTGATTTATCACAAACTCTGGAATATATAGAACACATTCATATAGTTGTTTTAAATCATATATATATATTTTATATATTTTAATTTTAGAAAATGTCACAGATTTTGGGTATTTCGTTTCTCTGTGCGCCCGTTCATTCATTTCAAATTTTAGCAACATAAGTACTTTGACCCTGAAAGTTTTAAAGTTATGAAAGGAAATTTTGTATACGATTCTATAAAATATATTTAGAAAAATTGTTTTCTAAAATAACACGAAAAAATAACGCGATAAAATTCTATTCTTTTACGATTAAAACTTGCCGTGTTATGCTATTTTGAATTTATAAATTTTCGGCCTTTTTTAATATTGAAAACTGAAAAATCCTTTACAGTGTTAGAAAACGCTGAATTTTTTTTTTCTGTGGTCTTTTTTCCCTTTTCTTGAACCCCTTGAGGGGCGGTAGGATAAAATATATACCACCTAATTTAAACAAGATTCTCACCAGAAAAGTTTAACTAAGTTTTATATTTTTAACTTTGGAGGAAAATCGTTGATATATTGCTTTTCCTTATTTAAAAATAAAATTTTTCGATTATTCCGGTGAGAATTCAATATTTAGATACATTTTTGCTTGCCCGTCAAGGGGTTAACCAAAAAACTAACTTATGTTCATATTTATGGCGCTAACAATTTATTAAAAAAAACCCTTTTACCTTTCTATAGTACTTTAACTATTTTTTGCAGTCATATGTTAAAAATATAATTTGCTTGAGCTTATGGTACTGTTGTTAAGGAGCACTCATTGACTTATTAACACTTATTTAACGTTTCGATAAAAGCTTTAATAATTTTAGCAGTATTTAAGCAAGCAGAATATTGATTTGGTATTAGTTTCCAGAACTGCCATTACGAAAAGTGAGTTTTAATGTATTAACACCCACTCGAAAAGTGGTATATTATCTCATAAAGCTCCGACGATAAATTAAAAAAATAATCTGCTAATATGCGCTCTGCAGATACTTTATGGTCGTTATCCCTTTATACCTTTAATAATAATATATCTGATCATTTTATTCCTAACCAAATTCATAATTTTTATTTAGAGAGGAAGTTTTAATCCCTTGAGGGAAGGTGGTATGTGTTATATCCTACCTAATTTAATCCAGATTCGCACCAGAAACTTTTAATTAAATTATATATTCTAACTTTGGAGGGGGGAAAGTTGCAAGATTGGTTTTTCATATTTTAAAATAAAATGTTTCTAATATTTCGGCGAGAATTCAACATTACAGAGAGACAAATGCTTGCCCCTCAAAGAGTTAACTTTCCTAAAATTTTATTCAAAACTGATTAAAAGCATTTCACATCAGAATTTTTATTTAAAAGTATTTAATTTTTTAACTCAATTGTTAGTAATTTTTAATTAACTGTATTCAAATATTTCTGAGTCGAGTCAAATGAAATACATATTATAGAAACGGGTGGCTTAGACACATTCATGATAGGAAGATTAAACAATATTTCAAACAAACACCTCAAGAAAATTTCGGACACATAGATAAAAAGAACTTGAAGTTGTTGACAGCAAGCGTTTCTACTGAATCTAATTTCTAATGTGTTTTCTAAACTTTATAATTCCTTGCAAATAAAAATGCTGTGTGAAGGGTTTATGATTGTGGTCCTTTTTCTGACCATAAAAGAAAGCATAAAAGATCAAATAGCACTGCTAAAATGCTAAGAGATATACACACTATCATACAGACAAATTTAATTTAAACAACAACACAACAATGAAACGAAATTATTTTTATACACGACTATTACAATCCACTAACTTACTTATTTCTAAGCTGAAGGGAGTGAGAAAATTATTCGTTTTAAGTGGGCTTCATTAAAACAAATTCCTTTAACCCTTTAGTGGACAAAATACATTAGTTGCTAAAACGTTGAAATGCTTGATTGACACCAAGTTTTATGAACAAATTTGTTTCGTAATAAGTAAAAGCTTTTTCTTCCCATACATAATAAATGTAAAATTCCATTTAATATTTCCGGTACTATTGTTGCATTTGGTAATTGTGGGAATTATATATCCCACCGCTCACTAAAGGGTTAAACCATTAATAACTGTTCTTAACAAATAGATATATCTTAATTAAACCTTTGACTACGGAACAGGATTGGTGAATATTTTTATATTTAATGGTACAACAACTTACAAAAAAATTTCTTTCTGGTAGATTTCTCATGAAAATATCCTAGTATAAGTGTATGGCACAGTTTTTTTCAAAAAATGGTACACATAGAATAAAAAATAATCTACTTGGACATATATGTCCAAATAGTAATAACTGTTCTTCACAAATAGATATATCTTTATTAAACCTTTGACTACGGACCAGGATTGGTGAATATTTTTATATTTAATGGTACAACAATTTACAAAAAAAAAAAAATTCTGGTATATTTCTATTGGAAATATTCTAGTATAAGTGTATGGCACAGATTATTAAAAAAAAATGGTACACATAGAATAAAAAATAGTCTATTGTGACATATTTGTCCAATCCGTAATCGAAGGGTTAATGGGGTCCTAGTCTCACATACAGTGATTAGACTAATGTGTACTAACAAAATCGCATGTTTGAAATTTACACTTTCTTTTTGAAACACCCTGCATAATCGTGATTTTACCTATTTGAGTATCAGGAAAAGAAGTTATTACAATACCACTTTAGTAATAGAATAGATAGTACTACTATTCACATTTTATCTTTGCATTGCGTATAAAAAAAGAATTTCAATTCAATGTTACCAGGGTTCGCACAGTTTTACCACAAAATTTTTACAGTACTTTCAAAGTATTTCACTGCCGAAAAATATTGAATAATCTGCGAATAATGGCCGTGGTTGCAAATTCTGTGTTTTAAAAATTAAATGTAAAATTTCTTATCATTAATAGTGGTGCCAGAGTCCTTGGAAATTCCAAGGAGTGTGCGAACCTTGAAGTTACACGGATATAAAATTTTCGAAACAAGGCAAAGACCAGTGCCTGATTACCCACGGGGCAAATTCCTACCACTAAAAATAAACAGAAAATTTTGCCTCATCCATGGCGGACATTTTACATGAATACGGCGTTTAGATAAATCGAACTTTTCTTTTAAAGTTTATTGGTGTAAGTGTGCCCCGTTGGTGATCAGGGCCTGGCAAAGACTAGTACTCGTATATTGGAACAAGGAAATACTACTCGGTTTTGTGTGCTATTTTCGGTCTACGAAATATTTCAGCGAAGGTGATATCAATTAGCCCTTGTGATCATGCAATCTAGTTCGGGGGTTGTTTTTTTTTTTAACTGTCTCAACTACAGTCGAGAAAATAGGGAGGTGTGGCGTCATTTAACAGTCTAACACCCCTAGGCCCTAACCAAAGAACGTGGGGACTAAGGGCGTGGTTTTTACCTTACAGAAAATGCATTTATATCATGTTGTCCATATTTTTTAGATTGTAAGGCATTTTATATTAAATTCGTGCATTGAAAGATATTTAGCGATACATGGACTTGGATACCTATCTAGAATACCAATTTACAAAAGACTTTTTTAACAGAGAGGAGTTTCTACTGGTTTAAAATTCAGATTTGATAAAAATTGCCCGTCGGCAATGTGTTAAAAGTAATACAATAATATTTTTTTTTACAAAAACTTTTATAAAATCTATCAAATTTATATTTTCTAAAATACATTTGCTTCATATTTTTAACCTCAACAAAATGATTTTATCTTAAAAAAAAAAGCTGTAACTCGGAAAATAAATCTTTATTTTCCCTTTATGTGTTTTATATACAAATAAGATGCTAAAAATGGTTTAACACTCTTTACCCAGAAAATCGATGCCTCTTACAAATACATTTTATTCAAAAGGAGGCGCTAGTGTGCTTAACTAAATAGAGTTCCTTATTTTATTTTTACTGTTTTTGTGAAAGCGTGTTTAGAATACTTTTAATTAGGTAGTGAAGATGGTTTGTAACAAATAGATAAAACTGAACGTGTTTTTGTTACTTCTAACAAATGCGATAACATTGTTAAAATATACTTAAAAATGAGACCCTCAACTCAACTCGTCTTTATTTTTTAACTTAATTTCAGGACAAACGAATATATGACATGCTAAAATATAAAGAATTGTGCCTATTTAAAAATTGGAGATATCAATAAATATAAATATAATCTTGTATTAATGTCTCTTAAATATTATAGATCCAGAGAAATTGTTGAACGTTTGGTCAAAAATGGGATATATACGTCACATGGACCGATGGCAGACGACTATTTTTATGCTCTATTCCTACCACATTTTTCAAAATTTGTTCTTTGTGGCACATTTCTCTTAACCCCTTCGGGACGGGAGACTTTTACGAAAATTTTAATCTTTTGCCACCGTTTTTTAAAAACAGAAATTTATGTTTTCTTGAATCGAGAAAATGCGCTGAATGAATATGGCAAATTTTACAGTAAAATTTTACTGGTGAGAAAAAACAAGGTTTCTGAGTGCTTCATGCTACGTACGCGCTTCATGCTACGCTTCGCACGCATACGTGCCGCTCGTCCCCAAGGGGTTAAAATTGCCAAACTCTTAATCAAAAGATTAACAAATCTGCGTATACAATTAGGAAATATTTTATCCGAACGCACTTCAAAATTAAGGAATCTTATGGTGGATATATAGATTCCAAAGTGATGAGTCTTATTTTATTTATATTTATTTTGGAGCAGTGATTTATCTTAAACTCCAGGAGTGGTTCCATGAAGAATTTTTAACCCTTTGAAGGGCAAGAAATTGTGTTTCTGTAATGTCGAATTCACACCGGAATCTTCAAAAAAATTTATTAGAAAATAAGGAAAAGCAATTTTGCGACTTTTTTCGACCAAAGTTAGAAAAGTAAAATTTTATAAAAATTTTCTGGTACAAATCTTCATCAATCGTAAGTGGGATAAAAATATATCCCACCATCCTTCAAGGGGTTAAACGGGACAAGATCTTAATTCGGGCCTCCGCTCCCCAATCCAATACTACCACTGACTTCCAAGCAATATCATTCCTGGTTTTTTTCCTGACGCTTTTTTCTTCAACCCTTTATCTACGGCATTATGATCTACTGCAATTTTTTTTACGTATTTTTTTTTTCAATTACTACAATGAATATTAAAGGATAAACATAAAAAAAATACTCACCCGTTAGAAATTTAATTATTCAGAGGTAATTAATTAAAGTGGTACTTTAAAGTACCGTCAATACACTATTACTAACAGCGCTGCCAGTGGGCTACTTTTTTTATAATTCAGATTTTTTGCTTGGCACCACTTTTCTGAAATGGTAAAATATCCCTTGTTTTTTCCTCAATTAATTTGTCACATAATATGGCGAAATTTACTGTTTCAAAAAGGGATGCCAATCACGAAATATGAATTTTAAAAAAGTAGACCTGTGGCAACATAGATTACTAAAATATCGTAACAGAAATATCACAAACTATAACAACTGGCTGCAAAAAATATTCTCGATTTAGTAAGCATGTATTATATAGGTTTTTTTTTTCTTATTTACAAATAAATCGTTTGACAAGTTCCGATGCCAAACATTTATTTCAACAATTCAGAATTGAAAATGCTTTGCTCCTGAAAGGGTTAAAAAAACTATATTTTTTAGGTTTTTGATCTTGTTAGCAGTCTTTTAGTTATGCGACGTCAATATTCCAGGGGCAGCATGTTCTCTCGCATCTCCACATATGCAATATATGAATTTACATATGCCATTTCTAGCATAGCAAAAACGAGCCGGTGCCACAACTTTTTCGATTTCCTATAAAAAATAACAATGAAACAGAAATGAAATACCAGGGAAATCATTACTACACTACATTTTAGTAATTACATTTTAAAGCAGATGAAAACGATGGATAACTACACAGACGAAAAGTAAACAAGAAGTTTTTCTCCAACACCCAGTGTACTGACGGTACTTATAAGTACCACTGAGTAATTCAACTGTTAAATCAAATACATACACCATTCACCTAAAACAGCTAGTCAAATTGTACTCTAAGATCATAATGAACACACAAAAAAATCGAACACTTATCTTATATCCTTTATTGTGTTTTCAGCAATGAAAAGACGAGCGTGGCAATCTGTACAAAATGTCGGCACAACACATCGACTGCTTCAAAGATAGCATTATTCCTCTCTAAAATAACAAACCTAGAAGTACTGCTGCCATGTATTCGGATAAAGTGGACTTAACCCTCCGTCTACCAGACGGGTCCATTGGACCCGACAGGTACATACAAAATATTCATTCAAACCAGAAATTTCTTTAAAATAAACTAAGTATATAAACCAGACAAAAATAAGGTAAATAAATAAGTTAAATAGTTTTAAATAAAAATTCTGGTGTAGAACGTTTTATTAAAACTTGAATAAAATTCCCGGTAGATCTAGGGTTAAAAGAGCGTTTTTTGCAAACTACCATTAGAATATTAGTATTATTCACTATGGTATAAAAGTTTAAAGTGAGTGGTACTTATAAGTACCGTCAGTAGATAAAGGGTTAAGCACATGATTCTTTCACTAGAATAAAGATTATTTAGAATATTTAAAGAATTAAAGTAATATGACTTCGGCTTTTTGCTTTTGATTGTGATTTAACATGTGATAAACAGGATGTATCGAGATGATCGTTCAAATTTGGTTCGGAGGTAGAAAATAGTAAAATAATACAATTTCACCCATACGAACGCATGACGTTGTAGAGGGCGCTGTGTATCCACAATATCTGTTCACGCGCAACGCTCTCTGACAGGTCCACCTGATCGTCATTCAACAAGGTGACTTTGTAGAAGTAACATGACTCCTTATATGTTAAATGAATATGCAGATATGTATCTAAGTTACGGCTCTATAAGCAGGGCTGCGGGGTCGGTGGGAAAAATGGACGACTCCGATTCCGAGAATTTTTACAGATTCGACTCCGACTCCGACTCCAACTTTTACGATCAAAAATGGGACTGACTCCGACTCCGCAACTCTGCTTGTAAAATGGACGACTCCGACTCCGCAGCCCTGCTTGTAAAATGGACGACTACGGGAATTTTAACAGATTCGACTCTGACTCTTTCGCTCAAAAATGGGCCTGCTTCCGACTCCGCAGCCCTGGCTAGAAGGGAAAATGGTTAGAGAACTGCTCTAATGTATCCAAAACGCTGTAAGATAGCTTCCTCGATTAGAACTCCCCGTATCGATCGATTACCTCCTCGATCATGACAGGTACTGGTAACCGATCCAGTTTCGCACAGCTGTTGATGAAAAAGTGCAAACATTTGATCGCGAGGTTTGCACCAGTTGGAGTACTGTTCTACATACATTTGCGCAACTCTCCGGCTGCTATCACCTTCTGCACCGTAAGTTACATGCATACCTACATATTCATTTAACTTATAATGATTCATTTTATTTCTGGAAAGTCACCTTGTCGAATGCCGACCGGCTGGACTTGCCCGAGAGCATTGTGCGTGAGCAAAAATTGTGGATACACATCACCCTCTACCACTGCATTGGTTTGCGTCCAAAGTTCCCTATGTGAAATTGTCTTCTTTTGCTGTTTTCAACATCCCACCAAATTTTAATGATCATTCCTGATACACCCTGTAGATTTTATTTTATGTTTACACGTTTTTAATACATTAGCGTTAGGAAACGAGAATTCTCGTTTTTATTCACAAAACACCATTGGCTATGGGCGTGGCTTCTACCTTACACAAAATGTATTTATATCGTGTTGTCCATATTTTTTATAGATTGTCAGACATTATACAGTTTGTCCCATTTAAGATGTTACAATCTTCGAGGGGAGTTAGGGTACATCTAGACGACTCGGAATAACGTAGGAATGCCGTGTCGGAAACGTCTTTCTGACCCAGTAAGGGCGTTGACCGTGCTTCCATTGGGCTTACTTTTTAAAATTTAGGTTTCTGGATTGGCACCACTTTTCTGATATGGTAAAATTCCTCTTCCTCTTGCCTTAATTAATGTGTCATTGAATAAGGCGAATTTTATTATTTGAAATAAATTGTGCTAATCAGGAAATCTGAATTTAAAAAAAGTAGCCGACTGGCAATACTGGGCATTGAAAAGGCTGGATCACACAAAGCTAATCTTTGGCCCTGGTAGAGTTGCCAGTGAGCTACCTTTTTTTAATTCCGATCTCTTGATTGGCACCACTATTTTGAAATGATAAAATTCCCCTTGTTTAATGACATATTAATTACGTTAAAATCAAAGATAATTTTACTATTTCAAAAAAGTGGTGCCAATCAAGCAATCGGAATTTTAAAAAAGTAGCCCACTGGCAACACTGATTCAATGCCCTCTAGCGCGCCAGGAAGGGGTTTCTGACCCGTCATTCCTATGTGATTTCGAGTCCTCTAGGTGTACCCTACCTCCCCTCGAAGTTTGTAACATCTCAGATGGGACACCCTGTATATTACATCCATACATTGAAAGGTATTTACTGGTGCTTAAAAGTGAAAATTTATCTCGTAAACCAATTTACTAAGGACTTTCAGAAGAGGGAGGAGCTTCAATTGTTTAAAACCCAGATTGAATAAAAAATTGCTCTTTCAATGTGTTAAGACAGCTATAGAAAAATATTCTTGCCCGCTCAACAACTTGAAACTTTCTGCCGCATTCACGTGCATTTTTATACATAAAAACACGCAATTTAAACGCATGGTTGTCAGGGCCTGATTACCAGCGGGGCACACTTACACCAATAAATTTTAAAGGAAATGTTCGCTTTATCTAAACGCCGTATTCATGTAAAATTTCTGCCATGAATGAGAAAAAAGTTTCTTTTTAGTGGTGGGAATGTGCCCCGTTGGTAATCAGGCCCTGATGGTTGTTGAAGTGATTTGGAATCAAACGGAATAGATTTTTTTTTTTAAATGCTGTACTCAAGGCCCGATTAACCTCTGAATCTAGGAAAAGCACAATATCATTTGAGGGGATACTTCTCCCCAAGTACAGTTTTCCAGAAAACTGTGTCTATTTAGTTAACTTTTTTATCATATGTAACTCCCATGTGAAGTTCAACAATGCTTGTGAAATATATCAGCAACCGTTTTTATTACAAATATTCATTTGGAAAATCCATCTTTGACAAGTTCCTTTTGGTTCTGATCAAGAGAAGCTTTTATTAAAGGTTTTCTGCTTATTGATCTAAAGTGGCTATACCCGTATAACATTATACACTTTTTTGCAATTTTGGCACCCCTCTCCACCTTATGATGTCATGCGTTATCATTCCTCGACCCCTCCTGCCCCTAATGAAATCGTTATTAGTGTCTAATTTTTTTTTTTTCGTTTTTTATTTTTTTTTCTAACTTTTTCTTTCTTTACGTTTGCAATGATATATAGATATGGTTCAATTTTAATCTGAAATTTCCGTTTCATACTGGAAATTTCCAATCAAAAATTTTTTCATTAAGTGATTGCTAAATGGCTCTTATTAAATAAAACGTAAAATACTATTCTTTGTTTCTGGTATGAACGCTATATTTCTGAATAAAAATAGAGGCCAAACTGGCAATACTGATATGGTTATACAGGAACAGGAACACTCTACCGGGGAACGAACCAGAAAAGGCAAAGGCTGAAAACCCCCGGCAGAAAAATCCTCTCGGCCAAATGCAAACTGGCAAGGGAGCAGCCCCAGAAAACCAATGGCGTTTAACAACAACAATAAAAACAGATTACTATAATTATAGTCATTTACAGGTTTGACATATGACTATATGAAAAAGAATTGTATACAATGTATAGAGTCATGTACACAGTTATACATGCTGTAACAGAGAAGAAAGGCGTTAAATAAAATCTTAAAGTTGGCTTACAAAATACTAGCAGACATAGAAAGTCCTGATCTGAGCAAATTAATAAATGTCACACAAAAGTCAACAATGTAAAAAAAAAAAAAACTTATGTCCCAAAACCAAAGTTAAAATCAGAACTGGTATTTTACAAAGAGAAATGATTGTTATAAATGTCATTATATATTTGTCTAAATTTATTATAATTTGATCTTGACAGTAAGGTATTTATCATATTTCAGCTCAATGTGCGATTCCAAATGAAATCAAATGAGACGGGGATATGTGGACAACGTCCGAAAAGGTAATGTTTTGGATCACCGATGCTACCATACAAACACTTATCGTTCTGGCGCTTACCCGACTTAAACAGATGACTGGGAAAAGCCTCACGAGACGTGATAAAATATGCAATGACTCGAGAGTAGCAAAAAAATGAGGTGTCAACTGTTTTGATTATACTAAATGTGTCTCTGCCTTTATCACTATATGTCCAATCATTCTGCCACAATTTAACAATGTTCTCTTTATAATAATGTTTTACGAAGGAGACAGGAATTGGTGCGGCTATCTCAACGTCATAAATTCCCAATTCGATAACAGATTTAGCGAGAGAATCGGCATGCTCATTGCCTCTGAAGCCGACATGTGATTTAATCCAGCCAATGTTGATGATGTTATTCTTCAACAAACGCAAGTTTGTATATATATTGTATAAATTTTCATCATTCGGGAAAAGATTTCTAAGTGCCGTGACTGAGGATAGACTATCTGTATAAATATGAAACGTACTATAAGTAGAGTCCCTACACCATTCTATAATTAAATCAATGACTGTAAGTTCTGCCTGATACACAGTATTAAAAGATTGCAATTTAATTATCTTTTCTAGTAAAATTACGTCTGAAATGAATACCACAAAGGCAGAGCCGACTTCAGTTTGCATCTTTGAGCCATCAGTGTATAATACAGGATATATATGATGTGGAACACTTTTAGTAAGTGGACCAACAAAATTAATATAATGCGTATAATAAAAATATGTATAATCAAACGTTGCAACTTTTTTAGCTAAATGCTTTGATGAAACATAGGTTTCACCTATCCAATCTACCCTATCATTCTTCAAAATATGATAAAAAAGCGCCAACCGTTTTCATTCGGTTTCAATTCGGTGGTGGTATTCTTGATAAGACACCACACAGAGCAGCAGTTGAAACTGATCTATAAACACGTATTATGGATAATAAACAAAGACTTTGACACGAAGATAGTGGCCGAATACCATGGTATCTAAGATCATTGAACCAAATTTCGTAACCATACGATATTTGCTTTTCAATACAAAGTTGTACCATATCTTAAGATATTCTAAAGGTAAGCCTTTATCACGTATACGGGTGTTTTGCATGCTGCAACTGAAATCTTTTATTTTCTCACGTACCAAGTCTTAGTGTTCCAACCAATGAAACCTGCTATCCAAATAAAAACCTAGATACATTAAGTTAACTGAAATCAGGGTTCGCAAAAACCCGGGTTTTTCTGAAAAAACCCAACCCACATGGGTTTTTTCGGGTTTTTTCATGGAAAACCCAATTTTCCCCGGGGAAAATCGGGTTATTTCAAAAGTATAATGTATGCGTAATTACATTAATGTATGCTATATTTTCTAGATATTATGTACACTATACATAAAAAAAAACATACATTGTTCCCTTATATACCATATAATTGTAATGCTATTTTACAAGTTATAAATTGTATAAATTATATGAATTTAAATTAATTAAATGTCAGTGTTTCTCACAAATTAGTTTCAAATATAATAGAAGATATAAAATTGTTAATTTTCTTTAAATCAAATAATGAAAAGAATATTAAAATTTAAAATATATAAATAGGAAGAAAAAAAGGGGTAATCTAGTCGGATGTGCCAATCCCAAAAATTTCTTCTATCTCATACATGTTAGTAATTCAAAATTCGCTATCACAGTGCCAAAATTAAATGACAATTTATGCCCATCATGAGGATTGTAAAATATAAATTTGTTGTATTGGATGCATTTAACGAGGAGATATAAGTATCACCTGTTGTGCAATTTACAACAAAACCTGATCAGTAACAGTTTACGTCAACACCTAACTGAATCTGAAGTTTGATGAAAATCCATGCATTATTAGTTCTTGAGATAAAGCTATTGCAAAAAGTGAGATAAATGCAGCGCCACTGTTGGGCGATATACACCAAACACTAATCAGCACCAGTTTATATCAAGGTCTAACTGAATCTAAATATTTATTCAGTTCCATACATTAGTTCTTGAGATAAGAGTTATTGCTAAAATCGCGAAAAATGCAGCATAGCAGCACTACCTGTTGAGCGATATGCACCAAAATTCAATAAGCAACAACTTAACTTGTAACTGAATCTGAAATTTTATGAAAATTCATGCATTAGTTCTTGAGATAAAGCTATTACAAAAATTGAGATAAATGCAGCATAGCAGCAGCACCTGTTGGGCAGTATACACCAAAAACTAATCAGCACCAGTTTACATCAAAGTCTAACTCAATCTAAAGTTTTGTGAAATTCTGTGCATTAGTTCTTGAGATAGAGCACCCACACAAAAATTTTTTCACATACAGACAGACATTTTCTAAAAACCATGAAATCATCTTCAGGACCTTTTTAAAACGTATAAATCCATCATAAACTGGAAGTCGAAATTTTTCACGAATCCAATACTTTTTTGTAAAGATAGAAGTAAAAATAAATATTTTTTATTTTCATGAATATAGTTGATTTGAATTTTTTATATAAACCCATTCTTATGATATAACCTTTACCTATAATTATGTATGATGCCTACGAGGTTCTATGTTAGTAAAGTATTTCAATGTGCTGAAATATTTTTAACTGAATTATTTTTATTTTACTTCAGATGTGTATGTAATGGCTTTTATATATTAATATTTTTTTCAAAATTAACTGAAATGACTTAAATTCATTAAATGTATATGTTGTTTAAATTTATAAATTATTTCTGAAAATTGAAAAAACCCACATTATGGGTTTTTCAGTGGGCTTTTTCAAGTGGGTCCATTCTGAAAAAACCCACCGGGTTTTTTCGAAGTGGGCCCAGCTTTGCGAACCCTGACTGAAATACTCTCTCCCTTCAAGCTTAAATATAGGATGAAGTTTTTTGAGTGTAAATCTCCCGAAGAGCATGGCTGCAGATTTCTCCGCACTAATGGTTAGGCGTAGTTCGCGGCATATCAAAGCAAAGATACTAATACTTTTATTGACTATATTTTACAAGGCAGACCTAGTATCATCTCTTTCAACTGTAGCCGAGTCATCCGCATACGATATAATTCTATGACTATGTTGCTTGTAACGTTTCAAGATCTTGTCTGCTACTATCATCCAAAGTAATGATCCCAGGCAAGAACCTTGGGGGCAGCCGCGAAAAACCCTAAACCATCGTATACCACGAACAAATTTAAAACCAATAAGTCGATGGGTTATATAATTCTTTAATGATATTTTTAAGTATTCAAAAATTGGAAGATCATCTATCAGAGCAGCTAAAACAAAGCAGTCCATTACATCAAAGGCGCCTACTATATCGAATGACACCAACGCGCAATATTTATGAGTAGATAATGATCCCTTTATAAGTTTTCGTAAAGCTGCAAGAGCTGAAAGCGTACTCCGACTTTCTCTAAAGCCATGTTGACCGTCATCCAGGTAGGACATAGACTCCAGCATTGTAAGTGTATATTACTTATCCTTTCATACAAAATATGATATGTTTATACAATGGAACTACAGTAGAACTCCAGTTATCCGAACTCCGACTATCCGAATCGCTGATTATCCGAATGGTTTTCAGAATTTCAAAAAAAAAAAAATTAAGACTAAATGTACTGCGATTCGCAAAATAATGATTCTGCTTACGCGCGCTATTGTCCTAACCTCCGGGAAGCTAGTGCAGGCGCAGCGCGAACATTATTGGGATGATGAGTCACCGTCTCATAGTTAGTTCAGAAGTTAGTGCTGAAGATATAAAAGAGTGGATGGTGTGTGATTCGCCAGACACTGTGTTTCAAATTCTAAATGATGATGAACTTATTGAAAGTGTGAGAGAAGAAAGTGTCGAGGAAGAATATGACCTTAATGTCGAAGTTGAAGCAGACACGGGACCATCAGCTAGTGAAGCATTTGCCGTCCTTGAAACTGCATTAAAGTGGATGGAATGTCAGCCCGAGTGTGATCACATGTAACTTCTCACTGTCAAGCGGCTGCGTGACTTGGCTGCCCGAAAACGGATGAAGACTGTCAAACAGCTTATTTTGACCGAGATGTTCAGCAAGCAATGACTTTCATTTACAGTACGGTACGTACATACTGTACTAATGTACAGCACTTGTAAGTACGCTTAACATGTAAAAGTGTTGCCTTTTCATTGAATTAATTAAAAAATCGTTTTCTTTAACACGTTCACGACGGCGTGGTGGGTCACGCTCGACTGTCTCAGAGCTGTAAAGTCTCTGGCTTTTTGGATACCAGTATTTTAATACAGAAAATGTTGTTTTGTTTAATTAGAACAATTGGACGATTTAAAAGAACAACATTTTCTCTAAAATAACAGGGGTGTGCAAAAAGCCCGACACTTGCCAACTCTAAGACAGTCGAGTATGACCCACCGCGCCGGCCGGCGTGAACGTGTTAAAAATAGTTTTTTCTCCCATTTTCAACATACATACAGTAATTCATTAAAATGGACACTTTTTTCGGAAAAAATCCAATTATCCGAATGGGGTCCGGTTCTAATTGATTCGGATAATTGGATTCTACTGTATTAATAAAGAGGAGATGACATATTCTTAAAATAGTGAAGCTTGAACTGTAACCGCTTTCGTATGGGTTGATTAACGCCAGATCAAACTTCCACCAATAAATTGAAATAGAAATTTTCTCCTTATTTAAATGCCTTTTCAACGCAAAATTTCAGTCATAAATATTGGCAAAAACAGATATTCATTTTTACTGGTGGAAGTTTACTTCGGCGGTATTCAGGCTCTGCGTTTAAGCCATATTGTGACAACGTAGACAACTTCCTGTCTGTTCAATGAAAATAACTATAATACCTGGGCAATCTGCCACCAGTAAAAACAAATAGAAATTTTAATCATTTTTGTGAGAGAAATTCTTCATGAAAAAGCAAATACATTACGGCAAAATTTTCTATTCAAAATTTACCGGTGGAAATTTGCTTCGACAGT
The DNA here is from genome assembly GCA_963932465.1 of Maratus speciosus. Classification (NCBI taxonomy): domain Eukaryota; kingdom Metazoa; phylum Arthropoda; class Arachnida; order Araneae; family Salticidae; genus Maratus; species Maratus speciosus. Next base: position 140,815,403 of record OZ010793.1, read on the forward strand.
TATCAGAAACTTTATCCGATGTACAAAAGAATCAGCCGCCATATTGTGACAACTAACTCAGTTACTTCACACGCAACTGGTAGACAATACACATATGTCTCCTCCTCTTTATTTATAACTCCATTGGTTATGCATTCATTATACCATACTTAACTGATTTAAATGAAGTGAATAAGTTAATAAAACGTCATTATTATATATGAAATAACTTTGTATCAAATAACATTTTAACCTCTTCAGGGGCAAGTAATTGTGTTTCTGTAATGTCTAATTCACACGGAATCTGCAAAAGGATTTATTGCAAAATAAGGAAAATTAATTTTACGACTTTTTCCACCAAAGTTAGAAAAATACAATTTAATAATTCTTTCCTGGCGCAAATCTTCATTAATCATAGGTGGGATAAAATATATCCCACCGCCCCTCAAGGGGTTAAAGAAATGTTTACTATTTAAACTTATTTAATAATATTAGCTTTTTGGTACATAATGTATTCAACAATAACATTGTATTTTTACATTTGCCTCCTGCACGGGGGTAAGCGGACCTTTTTATAACACAGCAGGCGGGCACAACTTTCCATTTTTTTATTAGTAAACATAACAAATATAATTTCGAACCTGGTTTCTCTAACAACGAATTATATGCACTTATGGTAGTAGAATAGGAATGGTGAATTTTGAAATATTCCATATTTTGGAATGAAATGAATTTATAATCATTTAATGCTTTAATAATCATTTTATATTTTCACAAAAATAGATAATAAACTACATGGTTCGTACGCCTTTTTATCGGGGTTGCCAGTTTGACCAACTTTTCTATTCAGAAATGCTAAATAATACATTTTGCATTAAAGAATTCTTATTTCGGAATTTTCGGTATGAATTCGGAATTTCTCAATAAAAAAGGAACCCAAACTAACTCTGATTGAAAGAGGTTGCCTTTATATGAGAGTAGTAACATACGCACCTGTATCTTACCCAGACTACAGCATTTAGAACCAACTATGTGGAAATAGGCTATCTCTGTAACACTTTAAAAAATGCTAAAAATATTGAATCTCTTAAATATCCAACGCTGCTGAAATCCAAAGAGTCGATCGCAGCGACATCTGCAGGACATTTTTTGGAACTGCAAGACGATTGTAGGACGCTGCAAGTAGACGCTGTAATAATACGATGTTTGCACTGAAATTTTAAAATATCTTGCAGATGTCGCGACGATCGACTGTTAAGATTTCAGCATCATGTACATTTAAGGGATTCAAATTTTTAGAACTGTTTGGATAGCCGATTTTCACACTATTTATTCTAGACGTTGCACCCAAACTCTGCTCAGATAGAAGTTTTTGTCAAAACTATGACACATTCCAAAACTTGGCGATACTTGTCAAGAAAAGTTTGAATAGACGAGTGAAATAACATTAGCTTCTCGCTAATGGCCAAGATGCTAGGCGATTAACATCTACTTAACCCTTTCAAGGGCGGTGGCTAGAGGGCCTAGCCACCTAATTTTAATTCCAAAACTGACTACTGGCACCAAGAATATTTTAATAAAATGTTTCTTTTGTGATTAAAGTGCAAAATAGCGTTTTGTTATTTAGTAAGAAATTCGCTTGAATATTCTGGTGTCAGTCAATTATTTCATCATTTTACGATCAGAATTCCTCTGCCCCTGAAAGGGTTAAAACAGTTCCATCGAATTTCTGTAAGTCATCTTAAATACGTAATAGAAAACCTTCATTCGTCCTTTTGTCTATAACGAAACTTCAACTGTTTCACTGAAGTCGATAAATTTTGTAAATCTGTTTTAAATGAAAGAAGCTCAATGGTATTCAGCTTATTTTCCTGCATTGTTGACATTAAATAACCATTGATTCGTTTCAGATAAAACAAGAATGAAAAATGCGTCAAGCATAGATGATGAAACACTTTATTATACACTATATTATTATACACTTTATATTGTTACACTATAATATGAAAAATAATATTTTCTTTTTGCATTTGCCACGGGGGTAAGTGGACCTTCTTATAATACAGCAGGCGGACACAATTCGTCTCCATTTTTTACTAGTAAACATAACAAATATAATTTTGAACCTGGTTTCTCTAACAACGAATTATATGCGCTTATGGTAGTAGAACAGGAATGGCGATTTTTGAAATGTTCCATATTTTGGAATGTAATGAATTTATAATCATTTAATGCTTTTAATAATCATTTTGTATTTTCATAAAAATAGATAATAGACTAAAAAAGGATATCAGACTATATTGTTCTAAAGAAAAAGTTAACAGAAAAAGAAAGTTTTGTTTGGATCAAAAATAATAACGATATCAAAAGGCAAATCCTCCCTCCCCCTATAGAGATCTCTCACGATATCAAGTGTCAGACGCGCCTACCCCCTAAAGTGATAGCGTTATATGTGTACAACCCCAAACAAAAAAGTGATCAAAATTTGTTCTACTTTTTCTTTGGGATAATTTATCTAAAGTTTAAATGATCATAAAAGAATATCTTTACTATCTAATAATAATCATTTTTTATTGTTTATAAACATTATTTGATGTTCGTTTTGTAATTTTTCGATAAATATGTACTTTAACGGAACTTCGCCGTTTAATAAAATCAAATGAGCAATTTAAAACAGCAATTTAAAAAACGCATAACAAGTGAAAACATATTTTCAGAAATAAACAGACATAGACGGAAATGTATCGATTCCTTTCCGCAGTCCTGTATATGAATTTATTCATATTTCAGAATTTTTTTTTACACTTGCACTGTAAAAAATAGTGGGAACGTTTACTATTCTAACAGGAACATTTCTGATAGTATCCGATATGTGACAGCTATTTCTATTTTCCGAAACAACCGGGAATGTTCCTGGTTGTTTCAGTTTACTTTTCATGAAACAGCGAAAGCGCCTGTACGCATGCGCTCTAGGTATTTCACCGCTATTTCTCCTTACGCTGAAACCGGAAGCAATCGCCTAAAGTGAAAGTCAACTCATGTTGTTTGAGATGGCGGCGTTGGGAAATTTACGCTGTACCACGTGTATTTGAATTCGTTTATATTTTGAAAAAAAAACCAATATTATAACATTTTTGTTATATTTTGTGGGTATTTTTTATTGCGTTTTAAAATTATGCAAGAAATGTACCTTGGATATTACCAATGGACTTTCTTAGAGCTTTGGAAATTTAGTATTATTGTACACGGAACGATCGTAATTCTGGGTAAGTGTTTTTTTTTTTTAATCATCTACAGTATCAGTTTTACTTACTATTATTTATTATTACTTACTTCTTTATTAGTTTTCTTTGTTGCAATACACGAAAAGAAATTAATAACCTATTTATTTTTTAATATATCAGACTTTGTTTTATCTGTTTTTTTAATTATAATAGTATATATAAATATGTGCATGAAAATAAGATAATATAGTTAAACTTGATGTTCATACTGATTGCGGTATCGTATTCTGCTTTTCACAGCGTGATCTTAACAAATTATTAAATGCGTTATAACTTAAAAGAAAATTTACGTATTATATTTTAATCAAACAAGCTGAAGGTTCATTGCCATTTTACTTCTTTATTATTGATTGTTTTTATGTAAAAAATACAGTATTGTGAGTAAAAATAAACAGTAAACTAGTCTTACAATTATAGGATTTATTTTGATAAATCATTATAGTAAATAAAATTGATTCATTTGTTTTGCTGTTTACTAAAAAGCTTCAAAAATTCTTTTTTTATATTCACCTATTTTCTCGTCAAATGTTGATAGAAATATAAAAAGAATCGTTTTAGATCATTAACTTGTATAGTACTCAGGTTCAGATATGTAAATCCCCCCCCCCCCCCCACAAACACACTTTTTTTTTCTTTTTTTTTAATGCCTCGAAAAAATTAACCATTGCATTTTTTTGCGATTTGAATTTTACTTGTTCATCTAAATATTCTTCTTGAAAAGAAAAATGTTTTCTTCTGATTTTGCAAGACTGAATTGTGAAAAAAAAAAAAAAAAAAAAGATACTATTGTTGTTATTTAACTTATGCACTTTACAGTAAACAAAATTGAAAATTTCTAGATTATTAACCATCAGCTTATTTTATGAAAATATAGTACACACAATTTCTTGCTTTAAGTTATAAGGCATTTTAATTTATTAATATTATGCTGTGATAAGCATAATACGATATTGAATCAACAATAACATAAATTGCAATCATATCTTATTTACATGCACTAATAATAATAAAATGTTATGTATAATGTCTGTGCAACAAAGAAACGCTAATAAAGAACTAAAATAATAAGTAAAAATAATGCTATAAATGATTAAAAAAATAAATAAAACGCTTTTCGAAAGAATTTATCATTCCATTTTCAATAATAATACAGTTCATGAACTTTAATGTTACTTGTTAATCCGCATGGTTAAAAAAATATCACTGCAAGATGTTAACCCCTTCGCGACGGGAGCCTTTTACGAAATGTTTATTACTTTGCTACCGGTTTTAAAAAACAGAAGTTTGTGCCTATTCAAATCGGGAAAATGCTCGGATTAAATAAGGCAAATTTTACAGTAAAATTTTACTGGTGAGAATAAACGAGGATTCTTAGGCCTATTTCCGGCACGTATACGTGTCGCTCGTCCCCAAGGGGTTAAAACGCAATAAATTTTATATAAATTATGAAAAAGGTATAATAATATTGATTTTTTTTTCAGAATAAATCCAAGCAGATATATATATAATAACAGGGTGGCGAGTGGTCAGGGAAAAACACAGTCAAGAAAAGTGGAAGCTACCAGTATTTTCTTCTGTAAAATACTTCAAATAATATAAAAGAAATCAAGAAGGAAAATTTTTCCTTAACAAAATACTGGTATTAAACACCTTTTTTGACTGTGTTTTTCCCTGACCACTCGCCACCCTGAATAAAAAATCTCAGAAAAAGATCATTCAGAAATGAACTTCCATATAACACTCTTTCATAAAAATTAATTTAATAAAACTGGCTTCTTCACAAAATCCATTTTACTAAACTAAGCCCCTTTCACAAAATAATCTTCAATAATTGAATGTTTAAATACTAGTGCTAAATTCAACTTGAGTAAATAATTAAAATTCATATAAAAAAGCTCAAATAAATGTACTAAAACTACTTGCAGGTGCATTGCACATAATATAAAATTATTTAAAATATATTAGAAATCTCTTAAAAATACATTAAAAATTTTAATGTATTTTTGAGATTTTCTAATGTATTTTAAATGATTTTATATTATACGTATGCACCTGCAAGTAATTTTAATACAGTTATTTGTGCTTTTTTATGTAAATTTTAAAATAATCCTCGTCTTCAGAAAGGTTCCATATATATTCAGAAACTTTTCCGATTCGTAATAAAAGGTTTCCTATACATTCAGAAACATTTCTTAGTGTTCAGAAAGATTTTGTGTGTATTCAGAAACCTTTCCGATCCGTAATGAAAGGTTTCCGATATATTCAGAAACCTTTCATTTTGAATCGGAAATGTTCCGTATTATAACCGAAACAGTTTTCTGCTCGAATCTGAAACCTTTCCGTTAGTATCGTGCAGCACAGGTCTCCGTTACTTTCGGAAACGTTTCTGAAATTTTTTTACAGTGTAGGCAATTCATGCACATATAGAGTAACGTTTACAAATTCTTTTGTGTAGCCCTGTATATAATCTATAGAATTTAAACGTGCCACCTTGTACTCAAACAATTAATTAGAAGTAAAAATGTATACCAAGTCTGAAAATACATTCCCATGATTTATCGCTCATATCTTCATACCGTAACTGAGATATTTTATGTGTACCTGTAAACGAAGGGTAACTCTTATGGGCATCACATTCTAAAAAAAGCTTGTTCTAGGGCTCCTCCGTAATGTATATAAATTTCTTTATGTCTAAAAAAGTGAAACATTATTAAAATATGCCCAAAATAATTTTTCACGGTAGACCAGTATTTTAGAGAATTCTTTGTGTGACCCTATCAATTAATGATAAATGCTTTGCAATTGCGCTCCATATTCAACAGAATGCATGTTTTTGTACAGCTTCGAAAAGCATATGAATTTCATTATGTAACAGGCCATAATCTAAAGGGGTTCTTTTGAGTGACCCTAAAAACGAACTATAACCCCTTCGGGACGGGAGCCTTTTACGAATTTTTTAATCTTTTGTCACCGTTTTTTAAAAACAGAAATTTGTGTCTTCTTGAATCGAGAAAATGCGCTGATTAAATAAGGCAAATTTTACAGTAAAATTTTACTGGTGATGAAAAAAAAGGATTTTGAGCGCTTCATGTGGCACGTATACGTGTCGCTCGCCCCCAAGGAGTTAAATGTCACACACTCCATTCACAATAACGAAGATGCCATAGTAAACCTCATAACATACAGTGAGCATAACGAGTATTTGAACACCAAGTGAGTTTGTTTTATCAAAAATGAATAAACACAAGCAGAACTGCGAATGAAAATTATAAAAAAATATTTACGAAATAAATAAACATTTTAAATATTTGACCATCTAGTTTTATTAAAAAATATGAATATGTATAAAAAAGTAACATGTGTGATGTTAAAAAAGTATTTACCAACCAGTAGTGAGAATAAAAATACAGCAAATATTTAAAAGTAAAAAACATTACTAGTAAAATACACAATATGAATTTTAAATAACTCACCGTATTACTTAAAGGGCGACAAGTTATAAATAGACATTTTATTTAAATTTCCTAGTACTTACGACCTGCAATCCCGCGACCATCGTCAGGGAATATTTTTATTAATTTCATTTGATTAATAATTTGATCGGCGGTAAATTGCCTCTGAAAAACCGGTTACATTTGAAGATTCACCATTTTGAGGATATGTCAATTCCTCGTTATTCATAGATCCATGGAACGGACATCTATTATTTCGTTGATTAAATTCTGTTAACCCCTTAACCCTTAACACTAGAACGGCGGCGAGGGGTCATTTTGACCCTTGCCGAATGAATACATTTCGATTCGAACCAGAATTTTTTTTATAATATAAGATTAATATAAGCTGCACAAAAATAACTTAAATAAATAAGTTAAATAGTTCTAAATAAAAATTCTGATGTGAAATATTTTTATAAAACTTGAGCAAAATTTCCCGCCGTTCTAGTGTTAAATGCATAGTGTATCAAATTCGCAACACTTTTTATTCAACTTTTAATAAATAAACCAAGTTCTTTGCACCACTATATTTATATAGAAATATTAATCCTGTAAAAATCACAGGTACTGAACAGGTAATCAGCATTGAGGGGTTTCCTAGCTGTTATCAGCTTAACACCCAGAGGAAATTGGAATGTCTTATGTTTTAATGAGCCATTGGGATAAAGTTAAACTGTAGCAATGCTACCAGACGAGAAAATGAAGTTAACAAGAGAAGAATAAAATTATAAATATGCTACTAAATAAAGTTAAAAATTCTTCTAAAAAATTTCTGGTGTCTAATCCTTAATATAAGTATAAAAAAAAACACAATTCTAAATGAAAAATTCATGCATTTAAGGGTTAATTCTCGCTCCCGTGATATTCACGGGTTGTGTCTTTTATTCAGATTGTTTGATTCTTACCAGTTTTATAAAATAGTGTAATTGGCTTTATTATGGTATCATTTTACCTGTCATTAAAAATGGTGAATATTTGTTTTTCAAAAAAGTGGTGCCAATAAGCAATTTGAATTGTTAAACCGAAATTTAATGCGACCGTTAAGGGGTTAAATAACGAAAATGTTCCGCATTTTCCTCAAAAGATTGAATTTTCACCAATCTATCGTAAAGAATACCTGAAATCCACAAATCTAAGTTGCGTTTTCGTCAAATCGTAGGCAGGGCCTGATTACCAACGGGCACACTTACACCAATAAATTTTAAAAGAAAAGTTCGACTTATCTAAAGGCCGTATTCATGTAAAATTTCTGCCATGAATGAGGCAAAATTTTCTGTTTATTTTTAGTGGTAGGTATGTGCCCCGTGGGTAATCAGGCTCTGATCGTAGGTGCATTTCAGTAACTCTGGTGTTTTTCGTTTGGAAAGGCATTTTTAGGCATGTTCTTAGAAACTCAAATCACAGAAACTTCGCGAAAGTAAGTTCAAAATTTCCTGAAATTCTCCAGTTAAAACACCGAAATTTCGTTAAGTAACGGAACAATTTCTTCAAATCACAGGGGTGTTTTGTTCAACTTGCTGCCAATAATTTTTATGTTTTACGACGAATTGTTTCTGTTTTCAGTGTACAGCTTCAATTATTTCATGAGCTATCTGGACCAAGCTTAGGTAAAACGAATTTAGCTAAAATTTTGCTAATTTTATTAGGAACCCTTAAAAAGGATCTCTATTTTCCTTAACATAAACGCAGGATAAATCAGTGTTGCCAGATTGGGAATTTTTTTATCCCCGATTGTTGATTGTCACCGCTTTTTTGAAATAGAAATATTCGGCATATTTAAAAATAGATTAAAAATTCTGAAAAATAAGGCGAATTATACTATTTTAAAAAGTGGTGACAGTCAAATAATCTGAATTAAAAAAATCCGCAATCTGGCAACACTGGGATAAATCACAGACGATTTAGGGCTAGATATCAGGAGTTGAATTCAGGGTTTCCAGTTTATCCTCCATTTTTATTCAGAAAATCAATTTCTACCAGAAATTCAAAATAGTATTTTTTGGATTAGTTAATGGCAGACATTTCATTATTATTCAAAGTAAAAATTCTTACTTCAGAATTTCCCGTGTGAATTAGAACTTTCGAAATAAAGCTAACGGCCAAAGTGGCAATCCTGTTTCAATCTACAAAAATGTAATAATTCTTTGTGATTTTAGCTTCATCAGTAATACACTGTATGGCCAAAGGTGACCGGTCACTTGCGATTTTAGACGTTTTGTTAAATATCTAGAAAAATGCATGACGCATTAACCTGAAACTGTAAGGTGTGTAAACAGTATTGTATAGGTCACATATTTCCGCGAAGACTATTTTACGAAACCTCATAGGGGACCGTCAACAAATTGAAAAAGACGAACGAATATCTTTTGGATAACCCTGTAAAAACTAATGTAGCAAAAGCGTTCAAACTCGAGATTATTAATAAGTGGCTTATTGTAATATACTGTGTTCATTTTTATGAGGATGGCATCTATACTCGTAGAGAAATTAGGGATTTTTAAAACAGTCCCACATTTCGCCAAGTTTTTTGCTTATAATGTGTAGAGTTCTTAATATAAAAAAAAGTTCTTTTCATAAAATATGACAAATAACATTGTACACAATACCCTGCAATCAGAATGAAAAAATAATAAAAATTGTATGAAAAATGAGCAGTTTTACTAAATAATGATTCACTGCGCATGCCCGAATGTAAACAAAATATAATTTGCATAATGTGTTAGATAAATGTATAGAGCAACTTTTGTGAAAATCTCAAAAATATAGTTTGAAAAGTCTGAAAATTATTGTTTATAGAATAAGCTCAAAATCCGTTATTCCAAAAAGGAAGCAAAAAGATGAGGGGCTGTATCAAAATACAGTAATTGCACGGCATATTACGTGCACGAATTTCGTTCCTTTGGGATCGCGGCATTCGTGAATTTAGTACGTTTTTGAGACTGCTGCATCCAATGATATATATATTTTTTATGAGTGATATGCGCTCATTTGTTCGTTTTTGCTTGCGGCGTTAACGAATTTCATTCGTTTGTGATCGCGGCTTTCGCGAATTCATGCGTTTTTGAGACTGCTGAACGACGAGGTTGCTGCACCCAGTGATTTTTTTTTCGGTTTTCATGAGCGCTTTGCGCTCATACGTTCGTAACTGATTACGGCGTTAACGAATTTCGTTTGTTCGTGATCGTGGCTTTCGCGAATTACTGCGTTTTAGAGACTGCTGCACGGCGAGGTTGCTGAATCTAATATTGTTTTTTTTTCTTTTCATGAGCGCTATGCGCTCATACGTTCGTAACTGATTGCGGCGTTAACGAATTATTTCGTTTATGATCGCAGATTTCGCGAAATTAGTGCGTTTTTGAGATTGCTGCACGACGAGGTTGCTGCATCAAGTGATGTTTTTCTAGGGTTTTTATGAGCGTAATGCGCTCATATATTCGCTACTGATTGCGGCGTTAACGAATTTCGTTCGTTTATGATCGCGGATTTCATGAATTACTGCATTTTGGAGATTGCTGCACCCAGTGATATTTCTTTTCGGTTTTCATGAGCGCTATGCGCTCATACGTTCGTAACTGACTGCGGCGTTAACGAATTTCTTTCGTTTGTGATTGCGGCTTTCGCAAATTTAGTGCGTTTTAGAGACTGCTACACGACGAAGTTGCTGTGTCCAAAGATGTTTTTTTCGGTTTTCAAGAACGCTATGCGCTCATACGTTCGTTATTGGTTGCGGCATTAACGAATTTCGTTCGTTCGTGTTCGCGGCTCTAGCGAATTACTGAGTTTTTGAGATTGCTGCACGACGAGGTTGCTGCAACCAGTGATTTGTTTTAGTTTTCATGAACGTTATGCGCTCATACGTTCATCTAAAAGAAAGAAAACAAAAAACAAGAAAAAAAAAATAAAATAGCATAATTATATCAAAACGACTGTTATTATAAAATCACAAATCTATAATAATAAGATAACTACTAAAATAACAATAATAACAAAAGATTGCTCGGTCACATGTATTTAAAATATCGAATAGGGGAAACCAACTGGACAAGAAATCATATTTTCCCTTTAGATAGGGATTTTCTCGGCAGCATAGGGAATTTCTAGGGTGGATTTGTGATAAGAGCCGTTGTGAGGGACGCGGTTTAGACGCTAGTCGAAATCCTTACGTCCACACAATACTGAAACAGTTTCTATCGCCATTATTAGGGCGTGGCATTACTCACAACGCCAGAAATTCTGTACTACTTCATAATTTCATTTAACCCTAGAACTACCGAAAATTTTACTCAAGTTTTATAAAAACATTTTACACCAGAATTTTTACTTAAAACTATTTAATTTGTTTATTTAACTTATTATTGTCTGATTTATAAATTTAGTTTGTTTTGAAGAAATTTCTGGTTTGAATAAATATTTTGAATGTACATGTCGGGTCCATTGGACCCTTCTGGTAGACAGAGGGTTAACTATAGACCTCTATCTATAGTTTTTCTTGATTACAAATTATTATGATTGAAGTGACGAATTGCACAGTTTTTTTTAATTTAAATAAAATATTTCATTAATCTTTTTCTGGTGTTTATTATTAAAATATTTTCTGTATATTATTGGCATTTTAATTTCCTTATCATTTTACACAACTTTTCTGCGAAAATTGTGTAGTAGTATTTAAACATAAAATAGAAAACATGTCTATATGTTACCAAATGTTTGCGATTTGAACTCATAAGCATTTTCATAAACTCTGCTAAATCATTAGAGATTAACTCGATACCCAAAGTTATCTTTTGTTGTTTTTATCATATTAATTCACCGCAATAAGTTTTCTATAGTCTTGGCTAGATCGAGCTCTGCGTTGTTGAATGAAATTTCCAATTTTTATATTTCTAAACCACCATCAAATTTTTAACTCACCTAAAGCATAAATTTTATAAACTGCACAAACGCTTTTAATGTTTTAGCAGAGTTATCCCCTCGTTATTCCTTTTTTTTTCAGGAGTCATTTCAAATGTCTAAATTCCAACTTTTCATCAAAAATCACCCTTTAAGTACAGCAAGATAAAAAAAAAAAAAAAACAAGAACGAAAAATCATGCAGCCAGCATAAATTATGAAACACTTTCCAACACATGCAAAAGTACTGTAACAAAACTTTAAGTCTATTAACCCATTAAAGACGGAATTATTTTTTCTTTTTAAAATACAAAAAATGCCTTTCGTACCACTTTTTCAGAAAAGCAATATTTATCTTATTTTATAGCAGAGTTTCTATCATTAAAGAAAGTGAAAAGTTTTGTTCTAAATTACTGGTATTCAAACAGCAAAAGTGTTGACAGCTATGCTGTGACCATATAGTAACGCTAGTCCTTAATGGTTTAAGTTAAAAGTTGATGTCTAAATAACCAATTTAGAATGTGCATAACACATACGAAAACTTAATTTCTTCAATGAGCATCAATAGTCAGATAAATATACGGTTTTTTTGTGCGGCCCTGTATATGATCTAACATTTGTATGTATACTACCTGGTATGAAAAAAAGTTAATTCAATTAAACTCACACCACAGTTGAATATTCTCATTCAGCAATTTCCGCCATTAAACGGAAATGTACTTGAGATCTTTTAACCGGCCCTGTATATGATATGTATAGAATTTATAAACACCAAGTAATATGCAACAACAATAATATTAATAATAATAAATGAATAAATTAATTAAAAAACCCGTACCACAACTGTAAACGCAGTCGCAGCAATTATTGTTCATTGGCAGTACTGTGGCCCAATTCTTTTGTGTGTTCCTGAAAATCGAGGATAAATTACATTGATACTTCTGTAAGTGCCTTTTAGTCACCTCAGTGATATACACTAGAACTCCGTTAATCCGAACTAATTAGGACGGCTGCCTGTTCGGATTACAAAAAATTCGGATTACCCGAAATTGCGATAAAAATAGAAAATAAAAAGATGCGTGCTAAAAAAATGTAAATTATATGTACTCAGTAGTACAGTACACATCCTCTTATTTGACACCCGCATGTGCCCGCATGCTGGATAATCCGGCATGACTTTCGGAAAAAAACAGTATTCCTTGTTTAATCACCCCTGATGTTTATTATAATCCAACTAGAAAGGTAGCCCGTCAAAAATGACGGAAATTTAGATATAAAGATATATACAACTCATGTGCAAGAATATGAGTTTTCTCGCTTGTTCCGCAGTGATAGATGAAAATAACACATTTAAAGAACGAAACACATTTCTGAAAAGCTGTGTACAGTAAAAGACCACTAATCTGCACAGTTTGGTTCCAAGTATTATGCAGATTTGAGGCTTTTTGCGGTCATGTCTATTCAATCTTTGTTTACATTTTTTTTAAACTCATATATTGGAAATTTTAGATTGTTATGCCTTAAAAATAAATAAATTTTACACTTGAAGTAAGGTAAAAACTATTAAATTATCGTATACGATTTCATGAAATGGTATTACATGGTATTATATGTGTGTGCTTCACGATCTTGGTTACGACGTTGGCGAAATTGGCTGCAACTTGTCATAATCCTAATTGTGTGGCCGCTATAACAAAAAAGTAACCAGTTTTTAGCAAAATTTCTGATATAAAGTAGTTTTCAAAAACTTGTGTAAAATTGCAGGCTGTTCTCATGTTATGTCAGTCCTAAGAATAATATTTCTAACATTGAAGAGTTTCCATGTATATATGAAATTTAGAAAAGCTTCTCCAAAAGAAAGGTCCTGAAATGACATTGTAATTCCTCTAACTTCAAAGTTTAATCGGGCCCTGGTGTTGTTTACTGAAACCTAATAAATACAGTTATTTTGAATATTACAACTGAATTAAACAGTTAAACTTATTTAACTTAAACCCGCTGCTACTTCCCGATGTTATTTTTTACTATTAAGAAAGAAAATTATTTAAATTTTTCAAATCATGCATTTATAATTTTTTCCGTCTTTAATAACTAAATAATGAAAAAATATGCTTTTGTTCTGAGCTCATAAATATGACAATAAAATAATGTAACTAAGAGACATTGCAAAATTAAATCTTTGTGATTTCAAACCATAAACAAACGATACCGCCACCATTTTACCTACTATGATGTCATTAGAATATTGTCCATTGATTGTTGGAGAATTTACTTTGTCAATGATTACCTCAATGATTTAAATTTTTTTTTAAGTTTCACGATGAATGAATCACTTGTGTTTGTTTAGGTTTATGGAATGAGATATTAAGCTGTGAACGTAATTTCAACTAAAGTTATCCAAGGATATGTGTATTTTTATTTGAAATTAAAATCAATGTTTTGATCTCGAAATAAAAAGTTTTAGTATGTATAATTGGTTATTTCTGTTAATTATTTATTTAGGTACTTTTCCATTATAGCGCATTTAAAAAAAAAGCTTGGCGCAATTCGGGCATCAGAAAGTGAGATATGTTGCCAAAATATATAAACAGCTATGAAAACAAATCTAAAGAACTTTTATTTTTGTTTATATATGCACTTATATACATAAAAAAATCGTTTCTAAATATATATATTTTTTATATACAAATTACGGCACAGATTTCAGATATGAACCGGGATACCTAACTGGCGCCAAAATGGTGTTATTTTGCCTGCTATGGTAACCCGGCTATTGTTTTTTATTTATTAATAAATTGTTTATTTACTTTTATTTTCTGTTTTTAATTATGTAAACTGTTTTGTTCTATAGCTATTATTCAAACTTTTATTTATTTATAGTTATTTCCTTTTCAAAATGATAGCAAATAATTTAAAAATATATAAGTAACTGGTATTCGAAAGCGAGATTTCTGCCAAATTGGCGTCAGAGAAAAATCACGCCAACCCCGATGCGTATATGACATCTGTGCGAAAATTACGGCACAGATGTCATATTCGCCCCATATTGGCACGATTTTTTTTCTGACGCCAATGTCATATACACACCGGCACCGGGTAGTTAACTTTCTCCAAAGTGTCGTTATGGTACAGATGTCATATTCGCCCCATATTGGCGCGATTTTTTTCGGTTGCCATATTGGCGAAAACATCAACAGCATAAACAATATAATCCGGGTTACCACATCAAGCAAAATAACCACACTTTGGCGCAAGTTGCGTACCTGTTGCCTATATGATATTGGCGACAGAAAAAAATCGCGCCAATATGGGGCGAATGACATTTGTTCCGTCGTTATTTTGCTTGATATGGTAACCCGGATGTTGTTGTTTATGCTGTTGATGTTTTCGCCAAATTGGCGTCGGAAAAAAAATCGCGCCAATATGGGGCGAATATGACATCTGTGCCAAAATTACTTTTGTTTATTATAAAAAAATGGGTAAATAGCTTTTTTTACATTAAATAAAGGTACTTGTTACTTATCCCGTCGACCAAATTACTGTCGCCAAATTGTAAGATTAAATGCCAATAATGGTTGACATTAAACACGACCATGTGTTTTTTACGTCATCAAGTGATTTTTAATTCGACGTTATATTTGTATTTTTATTAATGTTTTGCTAATTTAATTGATATTTCGTTGTTTAAAATAAAAATTATGTCAATTTGTATAATTTGGCGAGTGGTTTGGCGATTTATATAATTTGGCGAAACTGGTCGACGGGATAGCTAACAACTACCTAAATAAATTGCATACATATAAAAAAAATTGCTTGTGAGTATGAAGCAGTAAATAAGTTGTCAGAAAATACGTTGGCAAACTTCTTTCTCGCCAAGCAACTTTTCTCCGAAGTTGTACATAAGCAATGATTGCTAGAAATGCATTTTTAATTATGATATGCGCTTTTATGTTTCACTACATTTATGCATACTATGCTGTATGTATAAATGCTACAGTTCAGATCCAGGGCTACACAAAAGAATTCGTAAGGTTTACTGAGTATGAGAGTAAATTGCTTAAAGGTGGTTTTTAAAGGAGTTATGCGTTTTTACGTTGAACTGCATTTAGTTTACTAAGAAATGTTTATAGAATATAGATAAAATGATATACAGGGTCACGCAAAGAATTGGATATATAACCGTCTATGGATGATAATATCTGCAAATGTGATTTCAGTAGTTTTAAGAGTAGGTTAAATTAAATTTTGGCTAAATAGTGGCATGTAATAACGATACTATTGGCTATGGACGGTAACTGCTGAAATCAATTTTTTAATTTTTTTATGCATCTTCTAAAATGTTTACTTAGTTATCTTATTTCCCCAAATAACGAAGTTTTGTTAAAGCATTCAGGATGTGTTGGAAAGTGTTTCATATTCTATGCTTAACGCATGATTTTTCTTTCTTCTTTAGTCTTATTTTGCATTTATTTTATTTTTAATTTTTTAGTCATATACTGCTTTATAGAAACTTATATAGGCACATTTGTCATATACGCCAATTTGGCGAAAACATCAACAGCATAAACAACAACATCCGGGTTACCATATCAAGCAAAATAACGGCAGTTTGCCGCCAGTTAAGTACCCGCTGTGCATATGACATTGGCGTCAGAAACAAATCGCGTCAATATGGGGCGTATATGACATCTGTGCCGAAACTTTAATGTTTAATTTTTAAACTCTTCGCTCCACACCCCTTACATATAGTACAAACTATAACACAGATAGCGCAAAATAATAGACAGTTTGGTACTTTTCTACTGTGGGAGCTTTGGCGTTTTTTTTTTTAAAGCTTGGTGTAATTTGGGAATCAGAAAGTAAGATTTGGGTTCGTTTCCGTTATACGGATACCATTGTCGCCAAGCGTAATAGATGGCGCAAAATGAAAATCACGTGAATAATTTGAAAAATAAAAGAAAAAACATTGTCGATCTAAAGTGAGCATTTAAAAAATATAACATTTGAAAATTCCAGACTTTTACGAACTATTTCATTAAATCACAATTATATACTTAAAATAAGTGAACAAATAACTGTTATAAAATAAAGCAATAAAATAAAACTCATATTAAACTGCTGGCATAAAATTACAAATATCTTTTAGCATTTTGAAATAATTGGCGCATTAGCATACATTTTGGCATGATGTCCGTATAACGGAAAAATATCGACATTTGTTGTCAAATCATATAAACAGCTATGAAAACAAACTTGATGAGCGTTTTTGTTTGTTTTATATGTTTATTTTATATGTATGTTATTGATGTTTTTATGTACAAATCACATCTGTTTCTTTATAAAATTAGAGAAACGTCTTTTTTATATTAAATAAATCGTATAAATAGCGAAAAAAATGCGTCTATATATAAAATGAAACAGTGGATAGGTTCCCGGAAAATATGTTGCCAAATTTCCTTTTTCGCCAAGGCTCCTATACTGGAAAAGTACCTAAAGCACATTAAAATCGCGCAGTTAGGAGCTCACACAGTACAGCGTCGTCTATTGGCGGTTATTTTATTAGTAGCATCGGGAGGAAGATGTACTTTAAATTCTCACTCATAGATTTTGAAAAATATCTTAAAAGAGCGGAGTTTAAATTAAATTTCGGTGACCTCCTTTATGAAAGATTAATGGTTTTAAATGGGAATTTCGCCAAATTAGCCAGCTATCAGCAAGTTGGCTAACATTTGGCGCTACTGTGGTAACCCTGCATTAGTTTTTTTCAACAATTACTCATTTCAATGAGGCGGTCCTACCGGAATCGTGAGGGACACACAGAGACTTGGATTTTATATAAATAGATGGATCATCAGAATGAGATAATTTTCGAATTCAAACTATTGAATGGAGAAATAAATTTTTATCGCCTGATTTAAATTTTTTTTGCATTTTAGAAAAGAATTTTATAGTGACTGGCAAACAAACCGATATTCGAGATTTTTTAATGATGGCTTCTAGAAGTAGGTCTACAGTGCACGTTTTCATTTTATATTCGCGTACATATGTTGTACTTTTGCATTATTGAATATTTTTTATTAATCTATTCAAGCTGCTAAAAGAATAAAATACATGCTTTGTTGCCATTATTTGTTTAATTCTATCTTTTACACGTTTTTCACGATATTCATTCTGTAATCCGAAAAAATTTGTAATCCGCCATGCAAGCAAGTATAATTTTCGAAAATAAAATCAGTTCCAATTAACCGGAATTTCGGATTAACGGAGTTAGGTTTTGCTGTGTTCTACTGTATATGAATTTCGATATGTTTGAATTAGTCTAATATTAGTATTAAAATACACCGCAGACAATTTTTCCCCATAGACCGTAATGTAACGGAATTCATTTGAGTTTCACTGTAAATGACCCGGAAGTGTTACACGCTTCATTTTCGGTACGCACATGTCACAATAACAAGACTGCTACAGGAAACTATTTTTTAATTCTATTTCGCACCACTTTTTCGAAACAAAAATCTTTTACATACGCTTGGACAACATTTTCAAGGGAAATATACTATAAAATGTATTCTTTTTAAAATTAGTGATGCGAATAGAATATAAAAATAGTCGCCTGTGGCAGCCCTGCAGCAAATACCAATAATATATATTAATTAGTTCGTAATCCGAGCACATTTATGACAGTTAGAACACGGGCAGACGGCAGATGACAGGCAAGCAAACCGAATTCATAACCACTTTTCAACTATGTTGGAAAGTGTTAAAAAAAGAGAGATATACAGCTCATATTCATAATATTAGAATAATTTAGAAAAAGAAATTAGAAAAAAATATTTTTCATTTATTTATTTTTTATACTAAGTAAATGGAATTATATTATTCTTATAAATTATATCTGGAATGTTTAGATAAGATTTTAACATTTACAAAATATAAAATACAGTACAATAAATAATGTATATAGCTTTCTGAAACACATAAAAATATTAGAATAAAATTAGGCTTGGTTCAAAATATTAGAATATTTTATTTTACGCAACAGTATTACCTTATGAATATGAAGTTAATGGTAGTTAATATTTTGTAGCATCCCCTTTAGCTTTCATAACAGCGTACAATCGATCTTGCATACTATATACAAGGTGTTTACAAACATTTCTATCAATATTAACCCAAACAGACTTTATATGTGCCACTAACTCAGTTTTACTTGAAGGAGGATTTTCTTGGAGTTTTTTCTTCATTATACACTATAAGTTTTCGATGGGATTAAGGTCGGGTGAGATTGGTGGCCAAGGAAGTACCTTAATGTTGCGTTTGCAGAACCAATTCTTTGTTGACAACGAGGTATGCGGTGACGCTAAATCTTGTTGAAAGATGAAATCATCTTCAAATAAATCTTCTGATGATGGAATCATGTAATATTCCAAAATTTCTTGATATATTTGAGAGTTAACCTTTTCGTAGACGAGGCATAACTTTGCAGGTCCTGCTGCATTCATGGAACCCCAAACCATGACACTAGCAGCAAATTTTACGTAACGTTTAAGGCATTCTTTATCAAATGCTTCTTGCTTCATTCTCCAAACTCGAATACCTTAATTATCATATGAAACACAAAACATGCTTTCATCACTAAATAATATATTTTTCCAATCTTCTTCGCTCCATAAACGTCTTGATTTACACGAATTCAATCCTATACGCTTTTGTTTTGGCAGTCATGAGAGGTTTTGTTTTCGGTACACGAGATTCAAACTTAAATTTATGGAGACGTCTTAATGGTGTCGATGCAGAAACTTCAACTCATTCTTCTTTCTTCGGGGCAAGAATAGCACGCTTTTAAAACGGTTTTTCTTAACTATACGCTTCAGTTTCCTGTCATCTCTAGCAGATATTTTGGGTTTTCGTCCGCCATATCGGCGATTATTTTGAAATTTTCGATTTTTTAAAATATTGTGTTAGTATTTTACTAACGCTTGATTGCGAACAATGCAAATAATTCGCTATATAACATTGATTTTTACCGTGCCGATATAAATCAACAATACGAAGTTTAATAGATCCAGGAACAGGGCTTAATTTGCGCCGGAGAACACCGGAGCTCAGCTCCGGTACTTCTCTGCTTTTAATAAATATTTAAATATTGATCGGAATTCACTGGAGCTCATAAATACAGGGCTCCGGAGCCCAGTGCAATAACACTTCCGAAAAAACGAAGCTTAAATTACCCTTTCATTCCTTCCTATCTCCAAGCTTTTGCATTCTTTTTTATCAAAAGAATTATATGTGACGTAATGTGTCGCACACGTAGGAGATTAAGATGATACGGACTCAATTTGTATATCAGTTTTTGGCCTTGGCTAGAAAGCAATCGAGCAGAGTTTCCTCTTTTTCTATAAAAGCATCGAATCTTTCCGATAACGGTGTCAATTTTTTTTTTTTAATCTGATTTTCAGGGACTCACCACAAAATATCGTTATGCGAAAATCTATTATAGTTTAAAAGATATGCACCTTTTATAGGAAATTGAAAAACGTCGTTCCATTCTTCAGCACATACTAAATATTAATTTCTGTAAATTTCATCCATTTTTTCGTGAAAATGCACAGCTGCGAACTATCCTTTTTTTGTGTTAACATTATTTCCGAATCATAATCCTTACCATATTTAATCGCAGAATTCTACAATTAATTAACAACATTAAAATTAGGCATAGAATACTATTCGGAAGGAGTGATAACTAAAAAGTGGAATAGTTGACAGTTAAGTGTATGGTGATAGATATATTTAAAATTTTTATTTTGCTAAAGAAAAAAAAAAAGTTCCAAATAGTATATGAAATATAAATATGCAGATTGAAGTGGCAGAGGGGGGGGGGGGGGGTACAGTTGTTAGTACCAGTACCGCAGAATATTAGGGCTCCGGTACTTTTTTTGTTAGAAATTAAGCCCTGTCCAGGAATATCCCTCACACGATTCATTTTAAGACAAACAGCAAACAAACTACAAAAATAATGCTGATTTTAAATAAAATCGTCTGAATTTAATCAATGATGCCACCAGTAATGAATTGGTGATAATTAAAGGAGAATTAATGTGAAATATTCTAACATTTTGAACCACTTAAATAAATATTCTAATATTTTGGCTTTTCAAAATATTTTTTTTTCAATTAATCTTTTCAAAAATGATATTAATTTTAAGATAATAAATAAGTTTAATCAACCATAAGTTCTTAATAAAAATATCGTTTGCGTATTTGCATTAAAAAACCTTACCAAACGATATTTTCAATTTGTAAAAAAAAAAAAAGTAATTATTCTAATATTTTGAATATGAGCTGTATAACAATTTTATTGACAAATAGTCCTAAAAAAGGATATAGCCATTTGACTTGCAAATTATGTTTTATAAGTTTAGAGGGCGTCTTCATACTGAAAGTGTACCAAACACTAAAATGTTCAATTCTAATATTTACTTTTGACATCATAGTCAGCTTTTTCGGAAGATTTTACCTTGGGGGCTGTGCATGTATAACGTTATCAACTTTTTGGTAATTTTTGATACCTTCCCCCCTTACGATATCGTACGTTATCATCTCTCGAATCCTCAACCCCTCGTAATGATATGGATATCAATGCACAGAAATTCTTTAGACTTTTGGAATTTTTTTCTTTTGTTTCGAATGATATACAAATTTGGTTACATTTATTTTTCGCATACTTTATTGATTTAAATGAAGAGAAGTCAATAAAATATCAGTTTATATATGAAATAACTTTATATCAAATAACACTTAAAGAAATAGTTACTATTTAAACGTATTTAATAATAGCTTTTTGTAACATAATGCATTCAACAGTAATAATGTCTTTTTGAACGTGCCCCCACACGGGGTGGTGAGATGGAACTTCATATCAACAAAACAAGTGGACAACATTCTTTCTCTTTTATTTACTAGTAAGTACAAGTATTATTTCAAACATACTTCGCATATGGTTTGTAGAACAGCGGTTTATATATGCATACACTACACATATGACAGAAGAATTGGAATGCCTAAAGTTGGGGTATTCCATAATTTGTAATTAAATAATTTTGTAACCATTTAATGATTTTAATAGTAACTTTGTATTTTCATAAAAGTGGATAACATACTATAAAAAGAAACGTACTTTTTTGATGTAAAGACCAGGTTACAAATAAAAAGAAAAAAATTGTTTGGATAAAAAATGATAACGGTATCAAAAGACACCCTTCCCCTAGAGATACCTTACGATCATGTGCCAGACCCTTTCCCCCCCTAAAATGATAGTGTTATATATGCATAGCCCCTTGGGATATCGAATGGTAAGTGATTCGGACAATTAATTTACCAATTATACAAAAAAAAAAAAAAAAAAAAATTCTAAATTATATATATATTTCAAAATTGAGATGAATATGTGTTGTAAAGATTCGTTTTGTTATGGGTTGTTTTTCTTTCATAAAAACTTCGGATATGAATATGAAAATGTCTTTTGCATTATTTCAGTAAAATTGAGTATTTCCGTGATGCGATTGCGCGTAGCAAATAAAGACACAGGTCCAGAAGATTAAAACTAATACTTGTAGCGTAAACAGAACTTTAATGAAGAATCGAACCCCGCTGACACACAAAAAATCAAATTTGATGTTTACATCATGAAGAGAAGGCAAAGAGTGATAGAGTTCACATTTTCATTCGTAAAATTTTGGCGATAGATAGATATTGAGTGAGACACAGATCTTGCCAAGGGGTGACCGTTACATTGGAATACATGGGGCAGTTTAAATTTAGATGAAAAGCCTAATAGGCGATAATTAGCCAAACGCTAGTACGTCAGAAAGTAAGAAAGAATTCGAAGGCTAAGCACATCTGGATATTATTGTATAACCGCTGGTTTAACCAAAATTTTGACTATCTCTTAGTAAAGCATCGAATTAAAAATCTGACAGAGAAATTTTATAGGCAGATGAAACGCGAAAAGAATGAATCTTTCGAAATGAAATGGCTGTGAATAATATTCTTTTTTTATTAGGTAGCTTTCTTTACAAAAAGCTACCTATTGCAGCCGTTCGGAGGAAAACGATTTCAAAAAATTTTGGTAGATTTTCATCGATCATGACCCCCAGACTCCGAAACCACCCTCCGTTCAAAATTGATATATATCAATATATATATATATATATATATATATATATATATCTGACCTATGTCACACTGTAACTCTCGTATTTATGAACCGATTTGGATGTAATTCGGTGTGTACATAGTACATACCAATGTCTCGACCGAGTTCGTTGGCCAGCTTCATCCGCCATTTTGTTTCAAAATGACGGCCATTTTAAAATTTTCAAAAAATTTAAAATTTGAAATGTGGTACCAAAAAATTAAAAACGGAAAAATATTTTTTTCTTATGTGT
This sequence comes from Maratus speciosus, assembly GCA_963932465.1. NCBI lineage: Eukaryota > Metazoa > Arthropoda > Arachnida > Araneae > Salticidae > Maratus > Maratus speciosus. Next base: position 140,838,496 of record OZ010793.1, read on the forward strand.
TTGACCTTGATACAAAGATTCCGGAGCAGTTTTTGCTTGTCTATATCTTACAAAATGGCTGAGCTATAGCACTTTGAATTTCTAGCGTAGCTGACATTTTGAAACGTCCTGAATTTTGTCACGCGATAAAAGGCGTATTTATGAACCGATTTGGATGTAACTTCGTTTATACATAGTACAGACCAATGTCTCGACCGAGTTCGTTGGCCAGCCTCATCCGCCATCTTGTTTAAAAATGGCGGCCATTTAAAATTTTAAGAAAAATTTAAATTTGAAATGTGATACCAAAAAATTGAAAATTGAAAAAATATTTTTTTCTTATGTGTTTGACCTTGATAAAAAGATTCGGGAGCAGTTTTTGTTCCGTCTATATCTTATAGCATTTTGAATTTCTAGCGTGGCTGACATTTTGAAACGCCCTGATTTTTGCCACGTGATAACAGACATATTTATGAACCGATTTGGATGTACCTTGGTGTGTACATAGTACATACAAATAACTCAACCGAGTTCGTTGGCCAGCTTCATCCACCATCTTGTTTCAAAATGACGGCCATTTAAAAAAATTAAAAAAAATTAAAACTTAAAATGAGATACCAAAAAATTGGAAAATGAAAAAGATTTTTTTCGTATGTGTTTGACCTTAATACGAAGATTCCGGAACAGGTTTTGTTTCGTCTATATCTAGAAAAATGGCTGAGTTGTAACATTTTGAATTTCTATTGTGGCTGATATTTTAAAACGACCTGATTTTTGTCACGCGATAACAGGCGTATTTATGAACCGATTTGAATGTAACTTGGTCTGTACATAGTAAATACCAATGTCTCGACCGAGTTCGTTGGCCAGATTCATTCGCCATCTTGTTTCAAAAGGGTTGCCATTTAAAAAAAAATGTAATTTAAAATTTAAAATGAGGTATTAAAAAATTGGAAAATGAAAAAGATTTGTTTTATGTGTTTGGCCTTGATACAAAAATTCTGGAGCAGTTTTTGTTTCTGAAAATTTGTTCTTTTGTTTATATCTTAAAAAGTGGTTGAATTATAGCACTTTGAATTTCTATCATGGCTAACACTTTGAAACGATCTTGTATTTGTCACGCGATGCCACACGTATTCGGCTATTTCGATGGAAGAAGGCATGTGGATAGTATACATCTATATCTCGACCAAGTTCGCTGGCCAGCTTCATCAGCCATCTTGTTTAAAAATGGTGGCCATTAAATTAAAAAAAAATTATATTTAAAGTGAGGTGCAAAAAAATTAGAAATTGAAAAACGTTTCTTTCTTAAGTATTTGACCTTGATATAAGGATTCAGGAGCATTTTTTGTTTGTCTTTATCTTAAAAAATGGCTCAGATATAGCAGTTTCAATTTCTAACGTGGGTGACATTTTGAAAAATCTGATTTTTTGCCTGCGACAGCACTCGTATATATCAACCGATTTCGATGTGAGTGAGCATGTGCACAGTAATTACTAAGGTCTCGACCAAGTTCACTGGTTAGCCTCATCCACCATGTTGTCTTAAAATGGCAGGCACTTTAAAAAATCGCCGAATTTGGCAGCCAAATATAACTTTAAATAAAAGCAGCTTGGATAAAGCTGACTAATTTCGCGAAATTCTCATTCATAATGATTTAGTATTGATAAAAATTAGTATTGAATCTCCAACATTCGGTTTCCACTTAATTGAGCTTCGTGTGTTTGAATAATATAAGTTAGCTTTTTTAAAATAAGGAATATGAAAGCTACCTCTTCCTCCCGGCACTGGCCGGAAGGACTTTTTTATTTTCTTACATAAAAGAGCAGAGAGAGAGTTTTCTCGGAACATTAAAGTAATATGTAAAAGGGATATAGATTAATTTAAAATTTAGATATACAAAAAGAAATAGAACGACGCATATTTATATTGATAGTTAGATAATTAATATTAAATTTTAACTCTATAGGGATCATATGAATTACCTATACAGAATAATATATGTGATATCAAACAATATCACAAATATGTATCTTATTTTTTTTTCCTTTAGAGAAATCCATTTTTAGAAGCTTCAAATATGCGAATCCAAAATGAAGGCTCCGAATTTAAACCTTCATAATTTTTAAACTATTTTACGTTATAAATTTTACGTTATAATACCAAGCGAATGACATCCCGCTTGGTATTATAACGTAAAATTTATCAAAAAACCCAAATGGGTTGTTAAAGTGTTCTTATTAAACATACACATCAATACAATTAAAAATTTCAGAGTTTGGTGCAATTTTAATATAAAGACAGTCTCCTAAGCTTATTTTTTAAAACATAAATTTAAAAATTTCCTGCCGGCTCGGCCTACAGTTGGAGGTAGATTTCGAAGTTAAGTACTAATTTCACCAGCAAAAACTAAAACAAGATTAGAGATAAAACCAATTTAACAATTTTATCTGGCTGCTCTTGACGAGTTATTAATTTCATTTTTCTGTAAGAGCGGTTTTATAAGAATTATGTTAATACGATAATTTTTTCTTCAACCCCTATTTTCGTTTAATTTGTTTTTGTTGTAAGAGTTGGTCCTATCAAAAACTTGTCTATATAAAAGTTGTAGATAATATTATGAAGATTTATAATAAATTTAAGGGGATTTGATATCTTGTGATTATCGAAGTTATTAATTTTTTCTTCCTCAACCCCCCCCCCCCCCCTTTTTTGTCGTTTTTAAATATTTTGCGTAAGAGTTGGTTCTATCAAAAACTTGTCAATATAAAAGTTATAGACAGTATTAAGAAGATTTATAATAAATTTAAATGAATTTGATATCTTGAGAATTGACGAAGTTATGAATTTTTTTTTCCCCCTAAAACTCTATTTTTTCGCCCTTTGAGCCCATTTTTAATTTTGTCAAAAATCTGTCATACATAAATTTTTGGTCATTTTCCTAGACCTTTATAAGGATTTGATATGTATTATAATTAAGAAGTTATGATTTTTTTAGGTTTTCAAAAAATCCCTCCCTATTTCCATCCCCTTGGTCCGATTTTGTCCATTAACGAATTGACAGAGATTTTCTACCTCTTGATTTTAAGTATCAGTTTGGAATATATATATATATATATATATATATATATATATATACAATATAGATAGATAGACAGATAAAGTTTTGAACTGGGGGTGGTTTGGGGTTCTAGTTCTATACTTCCGGCAAACCTTACTTGTCAATGGTGATTATACTGGGCGAGCCTTTTTACCGACTCTGGCGTTGTAGGATTTCCATACTGGGAGATATAGCGATGAGTTTGGCGCGCAGAAAATCTTTTTTCGGATTTAATTTATATCATTTGTTTACTGCTGAAGTATGTTCTTGGATCGTCAGGCTGTTTATCGTTGTTTGGAGGAATAAATTAGCGCGAGTTGAAGTCACCAATTAATTTTTTTCCCCCCGTTCCACGCAGATTTGTTTTATACTCCTGAAAGAATTCCGGTTCATGATAGACAGACAAAATACATTTAGAATAAAATTATTAAAAATAAAATAAAAATAAACGAAAAATCCCTTTAGGGACGCCTGCTGGGGAGGGGCCAGGAAGGGCCACCGCCTCTCTCTGCATTTTGAAAATTAATTTTAAACGAAACTTTCTTCATTTCTGATTGTTAAAAATGAAAGATAAAAAACTGCCTTGCCTTCCTCAACCCCTACCGTGGCAAAGAATTAATTTTCTTTTTACATTCACTGTTTTTAATTTATCCAAAAGGGATCAGAGACCCTGTGGCGGGATTTTTTTTTTTTTTTTTTTTTTAATTGTCAATTTTATTAAATGTTGGTAGAAGCATATTTTTGAATATTTAATATTTCTTAATTGTTGTATTATTTTATTGCTTCTGAGTATATTTAAAAATTGTCTTAAATCGAGAATTCTGTCATTTTTTTTTCTTTTTTTAATTTAGGTTATTTCATACTTACATTCTGCAGTGCGCGAATGTAGACCATGGACCTCAGCCATCCAACAACAAAAAAAAATATTTAAAAATGTGTAAATGCAAACGAGAAATTAGAAAAGAACCTTCCCATTGGTTTAACATTTACTCACGTGTAAGGCTCCTGTCCTTACAGGCGAAGACACTCGCGAACTAATGCTAAAATTTTTAATTTTTTTTTTTCATTGTATAGCTAAGGTTGATCTCTACATCGCTGTTTTTTTTTTTTACTTTTTCGATTTTGGTTGCAGATATTTTTTATTAAGTTACTTTCACTTTCGAAACCGGTTCCGAAAATGAAAGTGTCATTCTAAAAAAATATCTGCAACCAAAATCGAAAAAGTAAGAAAGGGAGAGATGTAGAGATAAACCTCAGCTATCCAATGCAAAAGAAAAAAAAATTAAAAATGTGGAAACAAGTTTTTAAAAGGAAGAAGTCCTTAAGCAGAAATTTGTATTCGGGTATGGTTAAGGGATGGTGAAAGTTTGAAACGAAAAATGTATGTACTTTCAGTTTGAAAAAACATTCTCGATATGTACATATATTTAATTTCTTGTAACAATCAAAATAAGATGATTGTGTTGGTAGTCGCGCCCCTCAATCTCCGCGCCTGGGACGACTTCCCCCCTTCGCTCCCCCCCATTTCGCACGGGCCTGATTGATTTATGCCAAGTTAAATTATAATTTTACTTATCAAATCAAATTAATTTACATTTATGCATAAAACCGTAGAATGCATTATGAATAACTGGTGAATTTTTTCTTGTTTTTTGTGTCTAAAATACTGTTAAAATATTAAATTTATACTATTGTTTAAAACACAAATTAATTTAACTGCTGATCAATTCTTTCTAAGTAAAATAAGAATAGTTTAAACTTCTGTTTGCAGAAGGATAAAAATTATATCGTGAATGCACTTAAGAAAAATCGTATTAAAAAAAAAAAAAAAAAAAAAAAAAAAGATTAGTTTTAATTTACACAAAAATGAAAATTCTTGTTATTTTACCTATTCTTTCCATGTGCTTCATATTTACTTGAGATGGAATTGTCTAATCCACCAAAATTTTCTGTCCAACGCGATTGTCCAGTAAATTAAAGAAACAAAAATACATTCTTAGATAACAATTGCTTGTAATTAATACTGGAAATTAAGAAAACTGTTCGATTTCAAATATCATGCCTGCAAGTATCCTGTTTTTACGCTTAAAAACAAGCCCTAAAATAGAAAGTTTCCGGTTCTTGGGCGGGGAAAAATAGTTTTATGAGAACTGTCTTAAAATAAAGAGCTTATTCGTTTTAATTTTCAAAAGAAATTTTTCTTTGTTATTTTAAATGTCTCAGCCATATGTTCGGCATGTATTTGTGGTGAAATTTTCCGAAAAATTCGAATCCACCGAAAACTTTTCTCTATATTTAATAGTTTTAAAAAAGAAACTTTTGACTGGACATCAAACATCTACTATCTCTGATAATAAGAGGAGGCAATATCTATTGACTATCACCCCGCAGATCTCTGTTGGGGGTCTAAGGTTACTAGCCATTTGCTTGCGCCGCGCCAACTTCTCGCCAGAATCCTTCCTTGCGAATAAACACATTTCCTTGATTATTATTAGATACTAGACGATAGCCCGTCAGAATGACGTGTTTGCATTTTTAAAAGAATGATATAGAATTGCACTATAAAAAGAATGATGGAGTAATAAATTTTATCCCGATTTGACCAATAGAGTCAGTTGGGGTAAAATAGTTATAAAAATAGTCCCTTTTTCATTCAAACCTAATTTGCCAGAAAATTAGGTACTATTTTATTATCCCATTGACTAAAACTGTCGCCAAAGTGTAAGATTAAATGCCAATCATATCATTATAGTATATAATATACAATCAATGTGATTGTAGTTCACAAAATTTGAAGAACTATTTCACAAAAAACATGCAAATTAGTACTAATTTTAAAGTTAGTAAAAGTATTACTATATAGTAGATTAAGATGTTTATAAATACTTATGGCATTTTTCCTTTTTAAATATCGCCTTTTGCATTAGTAAGACAGAAAACATAAAATCCAAAGGGAGTAAGAAGTAGGAACAAATTTTAAAGTTACTTACATCCAATGTTTGTATTTAAATATTTATTCATAGGAAAATCAATAACTGTTAAAAAAAATACCAAATTTAATTTTATGAGTTTAACTGTTACTGACAATTTTCATTGTTTACATTCCAATGTGTAGTGCAGATAATAGACATTTGCAGATTATACATCAGCGGATTTCACAGAGTTGACTGTATATAGTAATTTAAGATATTTATAAATACTTATTGCATTTTTCCTTTTTAAATATAGTTTTTTCTCCGTTGGTAAGACAGAAAACATAAAATCCAAAGGGAGTAAGAAGTAGGAGCAAAAGTAACAAATTTCTGTAAACGAAGTGCATTGTAGATTTTACAAATTATTTGGATAGTTCACAAATTATTCATTTGGATTATTTCACAGATTATATGGATTTCACAGAGTTGACTGTATATAGTAGATTAAGATATTTATAAATACTTATTGCATATTTCCTTTTTAAATATCGCCTTTCTCCGTTGGTAAGACAGAAAACATAAAATCCACAGGAATTAAGAAGTAGGAGCAAAAGTAGTAACAGATTTCTGTAAACGAAGTGTATTGTAGATTTCACAGATTATTTGGATAGTTCACAGATTATTCATTTGGATTATTTCACAGAGTTGACTGTATATAGCAGAGTAAGATATTTATAAATACTTATTGCATTTTTCCTTTTTAAATATTGCTTTTTCTCCGTTGGTAAGACAGAAAACATAAAACCCAAACGGTTGGTTGGTTGGTTGTATTTATGTCAGCCAATTATCTGCACGTGGGATATGGGCCCTAAGGGGGGAGTGCCTTCCGTGGAGGTCTTCCTAAGGGAACCTAACCCGTATTAACGCTTGGAGAACCAAGGTTCGAAGAAAACCACGAAAACTCCTAACGATTAGGCCGACGGGCGCGATTGGGATCGAACCCAGCACTTCCCGTCTACCAGCTTCGAGAGCAGAACCTCTCCCAAACGGAGTAAGAAGTAGGAGCTAAAGTAACAAATTGCTGTAAACGAAGTGTATTGTAGATTTCACAAATTATTTGGATAGTTCACAAATTATTCATTTGGATTATTTCACAGATTATATGGATTTCACAGAGTTGACTGTATATAGTAGATTAAGATATTTATAAATACTTATTGCATTTTTGCATTTTAAATATCGCCTTTTCTCCGTTGGTAAGACAGAAAACATAAAATCCACAGGAAGTAAGAAGTAGGAGCAAAAGTAGTAACAGATTTCTGTAAACAAAGTGTATTGTAGATTTCACAGATTATTTGGATAGTTCACAAATTATTCATTTGGATTATTTCACAGATTATATGGATTTCACAAAGTTGACTGTATATAGCAGATATTTATAAATACCTATTGCATTTTTCCTTTTTAAATATCGCTTTTTCTCCGTTGGTAAGACAGAAAACATAAAATCCAAACGGAGTAAGAAGTAGGAGCAAAAGTAAAAAAAAATTTGTAAACGAAATGTATTGCAGATTTCAGAAATTATTTGGATAGTTCACAAATTATTCATTTGGATTATTTCACAGATTATATGGATTTCACAAAGTTGACAGTATATAGTAGATTAAGATATTTATAAATACATATTGCATTTTTCCTTTTTAAATACCACCTTTTCTCCGTTGGTAAGACAGAAAACATAAAATCCACAGGAAGTAAGAAGTAGGAGCAAAAGTAGTAACAGATTTCTGTAAACAAAGTGTATTGTAGATTTCACAGATTATTTGGATAGTTCATAGATTAGACTGTATATAGCAGATTAAGATGTTTATAAATATTTATTGCATTTTTCCTTTTTAAATATAGCTTTTTCTCCATTGGTAAGAAAGAAAACGTAAAATCCAAAGGGAGTAAGAAGTAGGAACAAAAGTAACAGATTTCTGTAAACCAAGGGCATTGTAGATTTCACAGATTATTTGGATAATTCACAGATTATTCGTTTGGATTATTTCACAGAGTTGACTGTATAAATTTTTATTGCATTTTTCTTTTTTAAATACTGCTTTTTCTCCGTTGGTAAGACAGAATAATAATTAAACATAAATCAAACAAAAAATGTATTTTAAAGTTACTTACATCCAATGTTTATATTTAAATAAATATTTATTCATAGGAAAATCGATAACTGGTAAAAAAAGAATACCAAATTTAATTTTATGAGTTTAACTATTACTGACAATTTTCATTGTTTACATTCCAATGTGTAGTGCAGTTAAAGACACTTGCAGATTATACATCAACGGATTTCACAGAGTTGACTGTATATAGTAGATTAAGTTATTTATTGTATTTTTCTTTTTAAATATCGCTTTTTCTCCGTTGGTAAGACAGAATAATAATTAAACATAAATCAAACAAAAAATGTATTTTAAAGTGACTTACATCCAATGTATATATTTAAATATTTATTCATAGGAAAATCGATAACTGGTAAAAAAAAAATAAATAAAATAAAATAAAATAAAATAAAAATAAAATAAAAAAAATTCCAAATTTAATTTTATGAGTTTAATGGTACTGACAGTTTTCATTGTTTACATTCCAATGTATAGTGCAAAGATAATAGACATTTGCAGATTATACATCAGCGGATTTCACAGAGTTGACTGTATATAGTAATTTAAGATATTTATAAATACTTATTGCATTTTTCCTTTTTAAATATAGTTTTTTCTCCGTTGGTAAGACAGAAAACATAAAATCCTAAGGGAGTAAGAAGTAGGAGCAAAAGTAACAAATTTCTGTAAACGAAGTGCATTGTAGATTTCACAAATTATTTGGATAGTTCACAAATTATTCATTTGGATTATTTCACAGATTATATGGATTTCACAGTGTTAACTGTATATAGTAGATTAAGATATTTATAAATTCTTATTGTATTTTTCCATTTTAAAGATTGCTTTTTTTCCGTTGATGAGACAGAATAATATTTAAACATAAATCAAACAAAAATGTAGTTTAAAGTTACTAAAAGTATTATATAGTAGATTAAGATATTTTTTCCTTTTTAAATGTCGCTTTTTCTCCATTGATAAGACAAAAAACGTAAAATCCAAAGGGAGTAAGAAATAGGAGCAAAAGTAACAGATTTCTGTAAACGAAGTGTATTGTAGATCAGAGAAAGTGAGTGTGTGTTACATTTTCTTTAAATTATAAAAATTTTAAATAAGAGGGTCATTTAAAGCGTAGTTAAAAAAAAAAAAACAATTATCAGAAGACCTCCTTGAAAACAATATTTTGGGTGAAATATCTATTGTCATTTAGTAGTTTCCCTTGTTGTTGGCTTTCTTTTATCTGAATTTTAATTTGATGGGGATTTCTAGATCTTGATAGTGCAACATAGAGCTGACCATGTGAGAAGACAGGCTCATCAAGATAAATTCCAACATGCTCAAAAGTTTGTCCCTGTGATTTGTTTATTGTCATGGCATAGACTGGAATGATTGGAAACTGGCGACGTTTGAGGATAAATGGCAGATTAATGTCACTTGGTGCTAACTCTATTATTGGCAAAAAGACAATATCTCCCCGGTTGCATTCAGAAACTATTTCTGCAGTGATAAAGTTTGAAGCAAGTCCTGTGACCTATACGCGAGTGCCGTTGCAAAGAGTCTTCTTATTTGTTGGAGCTAAAATAACCCTTTTTGCCAGCTCTTCAACTTGCATGTTACACAATTGCTCACTCTAAATGGCTTTAATTAAATTATTTTTTACAATCATTTGCTCAGGTATTTCAACAGAATTAGGTGGTAAACTTGAAATTAGAGGAAGATTGGCTAATCCAATATTCAAAAGCCATGTATTGTGCTCATTTTGGCCAATGCTACGCATATTAATTTTAAGGCTGAGCTGAATGAATTTGCTCCACAGTGGGCTTGATTTTATACAGCTTTCAATAATATCAACAGAAGTACCTCTAGGGACTACTGGAAGTGTCTGCCTGAAATCACCTCCAAGTACTATGACTTTTCCGCCATATGGGGTATCATTTCTCATTATTTCGCGAAGCAGCATATCTATACAACGAAGACCATCTTTAGTTAGCATCGTAACTTCGTCAATAATAATGAGCAAAGCCTGTCGCAGATTTTCAGCTTCTGGAGATGTTGTTCTTATTGAGGAAACTGATGTATCAAGGAGGGGAACTGGTAGCCTGAATCCGCTATGAACAGTGCGTCCACCTTTTAGCAATGTTGCTGCAATGCCAGTTGTTGCAAATGGAAGAGCAATTTCCCCCTTACCTCGAACGTAATGCAATAGCGTTGAATACAGGTAAGTTTTGCCAGAACCTCCTGGACCATCCAAGAAAAATATCTATTATTTTTGTTGACATTGTCGATATCTGTGGTAATTTTAAGAAATGCAGCAATTTGTTCATTATTGAGAGATGCAATACATCTTTCTGCTGCTTCCTTTTCCTCAAACTGGTTATACTCCTGAATTTTGACTGGACTTCCTGTTGGGATAGGTAGACCAGCTGAAGCACATGACAATCCATGTTGAATGAGAATTTCATTAATGTCATGTAGTGCAAAGTTAAAAGCTACTTCTTCAGAATTGTTACGTAAAAAATCAAGTGCATGTCAACAGAGTATTTACTCCAAAGGTCTAATGCATTTGTGGGATTACAGAAACAAAGAATAAATACAAATGATTGACGTAATTGCTTTGGTATTTGAAAGATCGAAGCCTCCGGTAAATGTGAATCCCACTCTTCATCTGACTCCAGCAAGTGACGATGGAAAGCTGCTTTCTTGAAAGCAGAGCCTGATTACCCACGGGGCAAATTCCTACCACTAAAAATAAATAGAAAATTTTGCCTCATTCATGGCAGAAATTTTACATGAATACGGCGTTTACATAAGTCGAACTTTTCTTTTAAAATTTATTGGTGTAAGTGTGCCCCGTTGGTAATCAGGCCCTGCTTGAAAGTGTCAAAAACAACATTGTCAACCGCTCGTAAAAATTCAAAGCTTATAGCCCCAGGCACATGAAGCAGCAGTATGCGTAGATAGAATCTCTCTTGATCTTTTACACTAACATTGTACATTCTTGGGAGAACCTTCTTTTCTCCTCGCTTTCGTTTTTGCCAAGCATTATGAACATATCTGTAGTGATATGAATGTCGATATACAACAATGCTCGTGCATCAGGATCAGTTAAGTTTAGTTCAAACCATGCTTCAAGCTTTGTTTTCGATGATCGTGCAACTTGCAAGGCTTCTATCTCATGACCAGCGGTAAATGTGATTCGTTGTTGATTTGGAAGATGAACAGGCAGTCTATCACTGCGTGTGAACGATCATGCATTTTTGACTCGAGCAATCTTCACATTTGCTTCTGGTGCACCTACATATCGTGCATCGATGTAGTTAGCAATTTCATTGTTTTGGCGTTGTCCTGCAGTCAATACCATATTGGCACAGTCAAATCCTTTATATATATATATTTGTAAATATATTTAACTGCACGCAGAGAGGTACAAACTTCAACATTGATATGAGCATTATATTTAAGTAATAGATGTGGATTGTATGGAACAACATGTGTATTGTCCATTGGTACTCCTCTAACATTAACTGTCATGTTTAAACGCCTACGATACAGTGGATAGCCATTAATTGTGATAGTAGTGTCAGTTTGAAATTCCTTGGGAAACATTTTACTGCATTTTCCATTCTCCATGCAAGGTGCTTCAGGATTTCTAATACCACATGGACCATGCAACATACATCTTTTTACAATATCATGCAGGCGCGGATTGTGATCAGGCGAAGGCAACTCAGCACACACAAATTGATCAATGTGTTCAGCAGTGGAAAATTTATCTTCAGCTCTTGGAACAATCAAAATGTGTGCATGGGGCAATCCTCTTTTTTGGAATTCTACAGTGTATACGTGAGCTGTTGACTTTCCCAAGACACTGTGAACAGTCAGATCTTCCATAAGAGATTTCAGTTTCAAGTTGAACACTCGAGCCACCAAATCGGGGCGGTCAAATGTTTGTTCGCCTGGTCGCAAATTTTCAGTAATCTCTCGCCACTTTGGATGTGCTGTGAATGTTATAAAAAGGTCTGGTGCACCATGTTTAGCAAAGATGGACATTGCATCAGCACACCGTTCTCTCATATTTCTAGGTGAACCTTCAAACGATGACGGCAAAATAACTGGAATTCCTGCTGCCATTCCAGCATTTCCATTTTCAAATTCAACATGGTCTGCAAGTCCTTGGTAGAGCTCAGTTCGTAACTTCTTCTGATGCGTTCTGATAAAACTTAGATTATTGACTTCTACCTGAAGATAAGAATCGACAATATATTGCTGAGTAAGTTTTCCTGCACTAATTATAGGATTGAAATAATCTCTAATGGCAGTTAAAGCAACTTTGTACTGAAGCACTGTTACATTTTCTCTGCTGCTTTCTTGTGCTCTATCATAAGCTTCACAACTCCAGTTTGGCTGCCAGCCCGGCTCCCCATAGGGAAACAAAATAGGATAACACATTGGATCTAAGTTTGGACTCAAGATATTAAGATTAATGAAGGGTTGCAAAGGATTTTCTGGATTGAATGGATAAACACGGATGTCACGTTGAAATGGAGGTTCACCATCATTATTCAAGAAAACCATAGCAATTTCATTGGTAGTCGGGGCATTATATCGCCTCTGATCAGAATGTCGGTCTCGCCGGAACACCATATTTACAACAGGAATATTCTCCCCTGCTTCATTTGCTTCTTGAATTGCTCGAGCCTGAACATCCCGAAGTACGTATTAGTTAGCCGATTGTGCTGCCTAAAAAACCAATCAATTTGATCCAATATACGTGGGAAGCATTGCTCATTAGCAGGATGAGTAACTCTAATTTCAGTAGCTTGAGTGCTGTCAATGACATAGAGTTGCGCAAACTGGGGAGCTTCACCATTGAGCGGTTGAATGTGGCTTGTTCGGTGGCAAATTTGACCATGGACTTTAAAAATATAAGGTCCTCTACCATTAAAATCAACAACTTTTGCCCCCCATTGATGCAAATGAAACAGCACTGTTGTATGAGCGAATATTTTCGCGAAAGTTCTTGTAATCAGGATTGCTCGGATCCGTAAGCAAGTTCAACAAAAAATTAGGGTATGACAAAATATTTCCCTCAGCATTTATAGGCTTCTCAAGTTTCACTCTTCCTTTACGGCAGCAACTTGTAAATTTCCCGTCAGGCGGGCGTTCAGCACTGAAGTTTTTGGAAGCACAGAACTGGCAAATAGCGTTCATCGATCCGCAGAAGTGTTCATCGACTTCAACACTTAAATGGCTTTGAAGCTCTCGAGAATGATGGGCTTCTGCATTTCTTTCTCGTCGAACTCGCTGAGCTGCAGCATTTTCTGCTCGAATTCTATCTCGCGACTCCTGGCTTTGCCTGGCTAGCCATCTTGCTTGCCGCTCATTATTTCTTCGCCGTCTTCTTGCAATGGGACTTTCGTCTTCGTTCATTTCATTAAAAGAAAAAAAAACTATAACCTTCCAATTTCTTATGAAAAAAAAAGATGAAGGGTAGGACTTCAATTTCTAATAATTTTGTTAGCGAATAGCGAAAAAGTAAGCACGTTTTTAGATATTGAAAAATCAAATCAACATTCACTCGTGGTGCCACTTGTACAACACAAATTCCAAATCCAGAAACAAATGAATGACTCTTTGAACGAATCGTTAAAAAATACGGTCGACATCTGATTTTGCTCTTAAAATATTTTTTAAAGCATAATAAAGCCTTTAAATAATTTGAAATACGTTTATTTTTAGAAAGGAAATGTTAATCCAGTACAAAATAATTCACAGGAATGAATTCAAGAATACAGAGCACTGTTCACTGAGCACTATGAAGCGTTCTCATTGGTCAGAAAATAGATAGCCTTGAAAAACAGAGGTAATTTTTCACGATATTTTTAACAGTGTATACTGAATTCAAACTGTAAATAAATGCAAACAAAAATGAAAAAGTATTTCAAAATATTAATATGCTTTTGCATAATATTTTAAGAGAATTTAATGAATACTGAAAGAGTCATTCATTTGTTTTTGGATTTGTAATTTGTGCTTATGAATGGCAACGGTAATCGCTTGTATACATCGGAAGCCTTTTGTTGGTATCTGGTTATTTTTAAATTAGATCTTAAAGCGTTATATTTGTATACTTTTTGAAGGTTTTAGAAAAATTGAGGAAGAATGTGTTACACAACGAATAGATAGATTAAATAAGGCAGTGGCAAATACGGCATCGGAATACTTAAGCCTAACATGGCCGCGAGATTGTCAGGAAACGGATGAGTTCAATCCCGGAAGCGTTATACATTTTGTGTCATTCTATGTATAATTTATCATAAAAATGAATATATGTTAAGCTCAATCGATTTTGATTAATTAGTCAATCATTTTTCATATGAAAATGTGGAAAAAAAGAGATTTAATGTGCCGTTTCTTTCAGATTCAGTACAGAACTATTTATTGTCGCGGACTTACACTCCTCTCTAGTATAATCTCCATTGACTAGTAAGGTCTTCCCCAAGTATAGGGTTTATGATCGGCGTAGATCTGCAAAAACTTTTCAGAAATTCCAACTAAGGGAAGAATGTAATAGGTAGTATTTCTTACGAAATCTACCTAAAAAAAGCTTTTACATCCAGTCGAACGACTTTTTTTCCTTTTTTATTTATATATTATTATTTTTACTTTTTTTTTGTTTTAGGGACAATTTGGAATGTAAAATATCTGTGGTGGGCTCTTTTCTTTCGGCCTACACCGATTCCGATAAATGGTAGGCCAAACATTTCCAAAATTACCTTTTTTTTTTAAAACTTTCTATTCAAAAAGCATTATTAACCAATTTTAAACAAATGATGTTATATGATTAAAATTTATTTTGACTGATTCCTCTTGTTTTAATTTTAAAATTGCAGTTTTAGCCCTACTGAATTTAATATCTAAAATATGCCGTGAAACTGGTTCGTGAAATTATCAACATTAACTTTCTACAGACATGCAAATATATGAAATATTCCCAAATTATGGTATAGGCTCTTAAGAATAGTTCAAAACGAGATGTGATTATCGCATACCTCCTCCCCTCTCTCTGTTTTATTTTAATGGTTTGTTCCATTCTCCAGCTGTTAAACGATATTTTTCGCTACCTTTATCATTTTGTGTTCGTTTGTAACCATGATGATGAGCAAGTTTTGCTCGAAAGCACTTGGTTTATACGAAAATAGAGTTTTGTACATAAAGTATCGCTTTCAAACACCTTCAGTAAAGTTTTTATAAAATAGTATATGTGTTTTTAGAATATTTATATAATTTTTAGTTATTTGTTTGTATTATAAGTTGAATCTGGATTTTTGAGTGTGTTTTTATCTTACCTAAAGATTTTTACAATAGTCTGGAAGTCTTTTATAATCTATGCTCGACGCATGATTTTTATTTCTTGTTTTTTTCTGTATAAGCTATAACTTTCGTAAAATTCGGTAATCCACGAAATTTGAATATATTGTTAATGTATAGAGTATTACTTTACGTTTTAAGACTGGACATCTTATCGTGTACGGCTTCTATTATTATTATTATTATTATTATTATTATTATTATTATTATTATTATTATTATTATTATTATTGTGCAAAAAAATTAATATGCTAACCTCAACCTACATTGATGACCGATGATGGTTACAAAATCGTTTCAGGTTAATGTAGATAACATTATTAGATCTCATGTAACAGTTTTAACCAATTTAACATTCAACTTGGTATTAATTTTATATTCAAGATAAAAATAAAATACTCCATACGGTTAGCGGACTTCAGTTTAGCGCCAAAGTGCGGTTAATCTGATCTTATCGTTAATCTGCTTTTTTATTCTTTTAAATTTTCCCTGGGCAATCAGTTTTAAATTGTAATAAAACTGTCACTAGTAACTTTATATTTCTGTCGAAAAAATTATGTAAATTCTCCCTGTTGTGATATATTTTTAAAAATTATGCTTGAAAATTATTTAAAATGTCACTAAATTGAGCTACATTTTCAAACAATATTTTCCTTCGAAAATACAATTTTTTTCCTCTTTGATGATGCAAAAATTTAAATTATGCTATATTTACGAGTAATGTATGGCCGGTAAAAACAGCAAAAATTCTTTTGGCAGGCGTCCAAGTGTGGCCTACAAATTTTGACGAAAAAAAAAAACGTAATGAAGGAAAATGTGTGGATCTGTCTGTGTGCGGTGGCTAGGAAAATCTACAGCACGTAGAGGTTTTAAAATTTACTTAGGATAGTCCAAAACAAATCCTAATCCACCTGAGGCTCAGATTTTTCATTTTTTGAGAAAAAACCGTGGTCAGCATAACTCTCTACCACGCTACAGACCCCAAGTTCGATTCCTGGCTTTGGAGTGGGTAAGGTTCACTCAAGCTTTCATCCGTTCGGGGACAGCAGTACCAGCACTTCAGTAAAATGCTTGCTTGGGAACTACACACTGATGGTTCCGCGTTAGGCTGACCACCTACCCGAGACATACGCCGCATAGAACCTCAGGGCCTATGATCAAGAATACAAGGGTGGGCCCTGTAGGCCAGGATACTTAATTTATTATAGCACCACAAGTTTAGTTTTTCAGATAGGAATCGCATACTTGCCTACTTCCGACTTAACTTCTGTAAAATGTGAGTTAATTTAAACCAGGTTAAACATGCTTGGAACCATACTTTTAAAAAAAAGAAAGATATCAAGCAAGTTGCACGTAGAAACGGGAAATTAAATAGCTAATGATACACCTAAAATGCTTTCCGGTTAGAAACCTGTCTAACCTGGTTTAAGTTAACTCACATTTTACGCAAGTTAAGTCGCAAAAGTCTTCTGTTGTTCCAAACCATTGTCCCTCAAATACGCCAACTGTCATACTTGAAGTCGGCCTAATTTTTTTTTTAACCCGGGAGAACGTGCGCATATCCGGGATATGAATGGTTTTTACTTTGTCACCAATAAATACAAATAACAATCGTCACCTTATTTGATCGGAGACAATTTTGAGATGAAAGAAGTTGAAGATTACTTTTAAAAAGATAGTGGTGACAATTGTAAAAGCCGTACGCACTCCGGGTCTATGAGGCCCTCCCGGGTTAAAATTATTTCCTATTAACCCATTGAGGGACGGTGAAATATACTGTAATCCTACCTAACTTAAACAAGATTCGCACCAGAAACTTTTAACTAAATTTTATATTTTAATTTTGGGGGGGAAATATTAGAAGATTGCATTTCCTTATTTTAAAATAAAAATTTTCGATTAATCCGGTGAGAAGACGTACAGATACATTATTGCTTGCCCCTCAAAGGGTAAAGGGATCTCAGGACTCTTAAAATTGGAAAAAATGGAAAAAAAAAGATAATTTTCAACATTTAATATCTTAAAATGTATATGATTTAAAAAATCAATTTTTATTGGGATTAAAAGATACAAGTATGTTCTTTGATTTCATGTATTTGAGAAATTGCAAGATGCAAAATTAATATTTACAGGGGGCTTCAAACTGTCAGACATTTGTCGAGCAGACTATTAGTATAACAGCTTACGCGCAGGATTACAAAATAAATTTTGTGACTAGAATGAAATTTTTCGTGCCTAATTATACTTCGAATTATAATAATTACCCTGAATCTAAATAAACTTGTATTTAAAGCATTTTTATAGTTTTAATACAAAGTTGTATATAGCTAATACAAAATTTTGAAAATTTCAATAGTGCAATCACCTTAAAAAATATTTTTTGAACAATAAGAATGATAATTTAGGTTCAATTTATACAGACTAAGATGAAAAATATGTTTTGAAAATATCATGAAAAAATATTCAGAAAATTTTGTGATATCCTGAGCGTTATCACCAAAAAAGTCATTTGGAGAAAAATGACTTCAAAGTTTTGGAAACGTCGCTTTAGCTATTGAGCGAGTATAATTCTAGTAGCCATAACTTCTGTTTTAATTGGAATTTCAAAGAAACAATCATATAAAAATGTTCAGAAAAGATAAAAGTTTAACATCTAAAAAAAATTAAAATTTCGGAAATATTGAAGCTTTAAGAGTCTTCAGACCTTCCGGCCAGTGCCGGGAGGACCTTTCATATTCCTTAATTTTTAAAAGCCAGCTTATATTATTCAAACACACGGAGCTCAAATTACTGGAACGCAATTATAGAAGACTAGCAAACCCCGCGGCTTTGCTAGCGTAATATTTGAAATATGCCAAGTGATATTTATATGTCTAATTTTTATTAAAATGTACTAACTAAATTTTTACTTATTACTTTTAAGAATAATTCAAAAATTACTATTTAAAACACAGTTTGATTAAACATCATTATTACACTGCATTAGGCAGAAATGAGACTTAAATTAATAAAACTAAATAAATGATAATTTAGAAAACTATTTTGAAACCTTTATGCTCATTTAATACGCTCATTTCAGTATTTATTTGAAGTTTTGAATTTTTTAGAAAACATCTTCTTACATCTTAAAATGAACTATCATGTCAAATTCCAAGTCCTACCATCTCTCTCAACAGAAAGGGCTATGTTGAATTAGGAACTATCACCATTAATGTACTAACATTAATTTTGAAATCGGTTTGTTATTTTTAATATTTCACAGAAACGTAATTTAGAAAGCTTTTAAAGGCCTTTTATAGAACGTTTGTTGTTCCTGTAAACCCCAGGTGGTAGAATCTCGGCCTGTGTAGGATCAGAGACTGTTATCATTGATTCGCAACTATTACTTTTATAATCGGTTTATATTCCCTGTAATTGCATATATATCGTAATTTAGGACTTTTTTCGAATGCTTTTCACACCTCCCCTTCGCTTTACCCCTTTTTAATTCGAATTTATTTTCGACAGTCCTTCGAGGGCATTTATATTTTATAAGTAACTACCATGCCATATTTAAAGTTTCTAGCCTTTTCAGTATCACAGAATTCGCAATTTAGAAAGTTTTTAGCTCCTGCAACCCTCTGGTGGTAGTGGCACAGATATAAAATATAGCTTATGTTTGAGCAGGTTCTAACACCAATAATTTGTCATCATTATTTTTTTAATCGGTTTAGTATTTGATAAGATTCATAAAAATTGTAATTTATAACGCTTTTCGCTTGCTTCATCTTTTTAAATTTGGAATTTTCTTTCGACTGTTCTTAGAAAGCAGTTGCATCTTGTAAGTAAATACCATGCCATACTTCAAAGTGTTAGACCCCTCAGTTGTGCAAAAAACGCAAATTAGAACATGTTTTGCTTTTGCAACCCTCAGATGGTAGTGACAGCAACATAAAATATAACCTATGTTATAGCAGGGATTGTCACCATTGATTTGCATCCATTACTTTTGAAATAGCTTTGGAATTTTAATTAATAAAAGTTTATTTATTTCTTTTTGGTGACTATTTGCCAAAGTTCCCGATATTTCTCAGCCACAGATTGGCAAAATTCAGTGTGCGCTGTCGGCACTCTTTTGTCAAAATTTGCTATACATTTCCGCGATTTTTTGATGAAATTTGCAATATTTTTCTTCGATTGTTTACTGAAATTCGAGGGCTTTTTGCAGCGATCGTTTCACAAAATGCATGATTTTTTCCCAAGATTGTTTGGCGAAATTTGCATTTTTTTTCCAATTATCTGTGACGAATTTGATTTTTTTTTCTGCAACTATTTGTCGAAGTTCCCGATATTCCTGAGTGACAGATTGGCAAAATTCAACATGTGCTTCTGCGATCTTTTGATGAAATTTGCAATTTTTTTCTTCGATTGTTTCACAAAATTCATGATTATTTTTCCAAGATCGTTGGATGAAATTCTTTTTTTTTTTTTTCTAATGATCATTTCGCAATTTTTTTCAACGATCTATGACAAAATTTGTGATTTTTTTTTTAAATTTGTGACAATTTATCGCATGTTATGTGTTCACCGTTCATGGATGTCTAAAAATGTAGTCAACAATTTTAACAGGAAGATAGATTATAAATAACGAACACTCAAAATTTTCGCTTTATTGAATTATGCCTAAACTTTACACTGCACTTTCAATGTGAAAACATTCAATTAAGTATAACATATGTTTTCATTAGGATGAGAAAATATTAACAAAAGAATAAGAACTGAGTGAAAAATCCTTGAGTTCATGAAATACTTAATATGGTGTGCATTTTATGATATATTAGGAGTTTTATAAGAATCGCATGTGAATGGACTCTTAATCGCTCAAGAACGGAAATTATTTACTTCATAAAAAGTTCAAGAAACACATTCCATGCTTGGGCGACTATGCATATGTAAATGACCATTAACACGAAGAACGAATACAATTAAAATTAACTTACGTGAATGATAACACTTTAAAATTTTAAAGAAGGTGGGAGAGTTGAATTTCGAGCTTGGAAGGCGGGTGACGATAATTGTCCTTACAACTGTAGCGTTTTCTTCGATGAGTATCCTTTATATGTTGTTTTCTGACAGAGGTCAGAGGTTAAAGCTTTTGGCCTGTACATTACTAAGCACTCACTCCTCTCCTCTTAACTAATTTTTTCATCAGTAGAGGGTGTTTTAAAATTTTAATTTGTTCATGACTATGGCATAAAATTTTACAAAAATTTATGAATAAAATTTGCATAACATCTCAACAATTTGCAACTGCTTCTCCCCCATTTTCACACTGTGAGTGGGTACGTATTTCAGACAAAATCGAGTTACATATAAAATCATATAAATTAAAGGTTTCTTTATAAATATTACCACGGACCGGGTCAGCTAGTATATATATATATATATATATATATATATGGATATATATATATATATCAACTTTTGAACGGAGGGTGGTTTTGGGGTCTGGGGGTCATGATCGAAGAAAATATACCAAAATTTTTTGAAATCGCTTTCCTCCGAACGGCTGCAATAGGTAGCTTTTTGTAATGAAAGCTACCTAAAAGACACATACGCAATTGAAATTTCAATCTACAGGAAATGCCCAGATCTTTCTGAACAACCAACTGTAGTGAAAGAGCCAAAAATTCATATTTACTTAAGTTTTATCTGTTCTTAACTCCAAAGCTCGACTTATCGATTGATATTTAATAAAAATGTGTTCCTGAATTTTCCAATAAAAATTATAACAACATGAAAAGAAATCTTTTATTCTTTCTAAGAAAAGAAAGCAGACTTGAATTTTTTGTCCTTTTAATTGATGTTTTAGTATCAAGAAAATAACAAGACAAAGCATTATTTTCCTCCTTTTTTTCTTTATTTCTAAGACAAAAGAGTTATTTTATATTTTTTCTCCCTCTATCCCAAAATCGATTTGCCAAGATACATTTTGTACGATAGATGGCACTGTAACACTTATCTATGTACTTAACTATTCTTTATTTTTCCACTTTTACTTTAACGTAGAAAAGAATTTTCTTTGAGTAGTTTATTTAGATTGTTGTAGATGTGATTATTTTTTTGGTGCGTACTCAATTAAATAAATACGTAGCTCCTATAGTCTTTGTCTGTCTGCCCGTCTGTCTGCATATCACAGCGCAAAAACTACCCAGCCGAATGGTTTGAAATTTAATACATAGAATCGTTGCATAATTTTGACGAGTCATTTAAAATTTTATGAAGATTAAATCAAAACTTATAAAGACATTAATAATTTTTCTTAATTCTATTAACCCATTACCCGCTGGTGTTGTGTTCACGCAACGGCCAAAATAAATGCACATATTTAACTTATTTACATCCCCACCACTATTTTTGAATTTAACAATTGGCCTTACTTAAGGACGTAAAAATTTAAGTTCGTATAAAGCGAAAATTATCTTTCAAAGTTTGTGGTGAGGAACGACGTTCAGCTGAAAAGTTGAATATTTCAACCTTATAGTTTTGGCGGTTAATGGGTTAAACAGGGCTCACACCGTTCCTAAAATTTTCGCACTTTTCTACCAGTATTTTAAATAAGAATTCTTCGTGGTAGATTACTTTAACATCTATAATAGAATTATGCAACAAAGATTACAGTTTTAATTTAGTGGTAGTAAAGTGCGAAAATTTTAGGAACGCTGCGATCCCTGGGTTAAAGCCTATCATACGTAATTACTGCAATGATATCCCATAATAGGTACCGTCAACCGATTCTACCTTGGCCCAGTTTTTCCTGTTTCCACTCACATTTCCATTATTAAAAAAATATTATATATGATTTTTCAACGTCGAAATGGAGTTGTAAACGATTAACATGAAACAATGAAGCAAACTGTATGGTTTTAGAGGAAATTTTTTATTTTTGTTATTTTTAAACTATTTTTAAAGTTTTATAACAAAGTAGCCCCTGCTGTGGTGCTCTTAATATATTGAATTTAATGTATTATATAATCGTAATAAATTTTGTATTCATGCATTTTTGCATAAAAGTCAAACAGCTATTGCAAAAAGATCTGAATAGAAAAAAAAAACTATGTATAGTACGAACGCACCTCATTTGCCACGTTTGGCGTTCAATTTCCGACTTGTTTATTTTTTAAAAAATTAAATTCTTAAAGTTTTGCCATAAGAATTGCATTGAATTTTTTCTTTATTAAATTTGTTTTACTTCATAAAATCATTTAATAATTTGTAAAAAGGTATTTTAAATTTTTAAATAAAAAAAAAATAGTTCAAAGAATGCGCAGAGTTACCTTAAGGGGGCTTATCTAGTGGTGAAGAAAAACATGGAATCCCATGTTATCCTATGAGAAAAATATTTATCCTTCTTGCTCATTCAAATTTAGAAATTTCAACAATATTTATTTTGATTACGTAGATAGAAAGGTCCCTCTGTAAGCTTAAAATACACTAGAACCAAGTTAATCCGAACTAACTGGGACCAGTGCCAGTTCGAATTACAAAAAATTCGGATTACCCGAAATTCCTATAAAAATAGAAAAGGAAAAGAAATGTGCTAAAAAATGTAGGTTATAAGTAGTCAGTAGTACAGTAAACATCCTCTAATCTGGCATCCTAAGGTCCGGCATGCTGGATAATCCGGCACGACTTTAGGAAAAAAATTGTATTCCTTGTTTAATCACTCCTGAAGATCTTTATAATAATCTAATGGAACTTCAGAATGATGAATTATGTAACAACCCATTACAAATGGTTCAAAATCGAGAATCTATAAATAGCTCAGTCACCACGTCGATGAGGGGGGAAGAAAAAAAAAACATTTCTGTAGATAATGTGCGAAATCAAACTGTTGAAAGGAAAAACAAAGTTTTATCATCTGAATTAAATACTCTTGCATTTTAGAAAAGAATTTTACATTGACTTGCAAACAAACTGATATTCGAGAATTTTAAAAGATGACTTCTAAGATTAGACCTTAAGTGCACTTTTTCATTTTATATTCATGTACATATGTTGTACTTTTATATTACTGAGTATTTTTCGAGAGTTAAATTTTTCAGTTAATCTGTTCAAGTATAATTTTCGAAAATAAAATCGGTTCGGATTAACCAGAATAGAGAATTAATGGAGTTCGCATTATCGGGGTTCTACTGTACTTTTAAGATAATTATAATTATTTTAAAATTTGTGTTAAAGCTAAAAAAAAATTCGAAAAATGTAAAAAGTATTGCAGCTAATCTGTTCAAGTATAATTTTCGACAAAAAAATCGGTTCGGATTAACCGGAATTGAGAATTAACGGGGTTCGGATTATCGGGGTTCTACTGTACTTTTAAGATAATTATAACTATTTTAAAATTTGTGTTAAATTAAAAAAAAATTTCGAAAAGTGTAAAAAGTATTCTTTACTCGTTTGTAACTTTAGACCGGAAAGAGATATAAAAATTTGGAGCTTATAGAGGGCAAAAGAACCTCCTTATCTACGTGCTGACAAAAAATATTGCTGAAATCTCCAAATTTGTATGAACAAGAAGGATAAGTATTTTTTCCCATAGGATAACATGGGATTCCACTTCCTTTCTTCCCCACCAAATAAGTTCCCTTAACCCTTAAATGCACGATTTTTTATTTTGTTTCGAAAAAATTATATATGAATCTCTGAAAGGTGTGTTACACAGGAAAAATAATGAAAAAAATCAGATATGCATTTTTCATACAATACGCCAATCCTTTCTTCTGTTGCGCATCTGCAATATAAGTAAAAACTACTGTCGTGTGGCTGTTTTACGTTAAAATAATGCAAATAGTAAATACTTTAATAAGTATGTCTACAAATACCTTATTTTATATAATTATTCATTTTATAAAACTTAATCTTTAACCCTTTAATTCCCATAATGGAATACTTTCTACAAATTACATAGTTCAGAGAATCTGACTTTAAACCAGAAAGTTTCAATGGTTAATTTCGCTTTATTTAAATACGGAATGTCTGTTTTTTTAATTAAAGAAAATACTGCTATTTTAATTTTCTGGTGTAAATTAGGTATATTCAAATAAAAAAAATCTGTTAAATTCAAACAAACAGTGTTTTTTGCATATATGCAGAGCTGCGCACTAAAGGGTTAAGCCAATCGGAAGTTCTCCTATGACCTACATTCGTGTTCAAATTACACAAGCCTGCGATGGTTGTGTTTTATAACTTTTGATAACTGTTTTTTATGTACATTTTAGCGCTGAATCCGAAAATGACTTTTACTTTTAACCATCAGGGCATGATTTTTTTCAAACCGTACATTAAAAAAAAAAAAAAACGAAAATCTGATACTGTAAAATAGGTCTGATGGTTGTGTTTCTTAACTTTTGATGTTTTTTTTATGTACTTTTTACGCTGAATCCGAAAATGACCTTCCTTTTTAACCACCACGTCAGGATTTTTTGTAAATCATAAATTCCAAGTAAAAAAGAAAAAAAAAAATAGCAAAAATCTGTCAAAGCAATTGGTTAGAGCCATACTAAAATTAATGCAAATGTTTTAAGTACGTCTGCAGCAAATTTCCCGCCTTATCAACCGCCAAAATAAAAGACGACACCAAGATGAGGTATGAGCGATTCAATGAAGCTTCCACAAATGGAATAAAATTGTAAAGATTTTAAATGCGCAATATTTTGTACATTTAGCTGTAAAAATGCGTAGTATAAGCCAAAATATGAATAAATTGTTATTAAAAAAAGTTTTACATCTATTATCAGATTTTCGCAACATTTCGACTTTTTAAAAATTAAAAAAGTATCGATTTGCGAAAATTCCTGACGTAATGCTAAAAAATGAAACTTATTTTCGTATTTAGCACTACAAAATGCATAAGAATCAATTATCAAAAGCTGTAACCCAACCAGCACATTTATTTTATAGTATCAGATTTTTTTTTTTTTTTTTTTTTTTTTTTACTTTTTAACTTTGAAACTTACGATTTGAGGAAAAACCTGACCTAATGATTAAAAATGAAGGTCATTTATGGATTCAGCGCGATAAAATACCCTCGAATCAATTGAAAATAGTTAAAAAACACAGCCATCACATCTATTTTATAGTATTAGATTTTCGCTATTTTTTTCTTTGAACTTTGAAATTTACGATTTCAGAAAAAACCTTACGTGATGGTAAAAAATGAAGGTCATTTTCGTATTCAGCGCGATAAAATACATACTCTTACCAATAGCTAAAAAACACTACCATTTCATGTATTTTATACTATCGGATTTTTGCTATTTGTTTTTACTTTTTAACTTTGAAATTTACGAAAACACCTGCCCTGATGATTAAAAATGAAAGTCATTTTCGGATTCAGCGCTAAAAAATACATAAGAATCAATTATCAAGCGATAAAAAACATGACGCAACCCAAATTTTCCAGGCTAGTGTTATCGTTTACTTTCGAGATATTTATAGGACCCCTTCTTTGCAACGGTTTTGATTTATCTCTTGACGTATTTCTCCATTTCCAATACTCTTTCTTTCAACAAAAAGTGTTAACTGCTCTTCTCCCTGTTGGTTGTATAGAAAGATATACAGGAAGACAAACTGAAACCTAAAAGTTATTTCTATTTCGAAAAGTCGAAGCGCTATAGTTTTTTTTTTTTTTTTTTTACGTACACATACCCACACACACAGAGAAAAAGAGTAAAGACCTTTAGGATGCAGCCATAAATCATTTATCATATTTTATCTTTAAAGATTAAGTTTAGAGATATGGAGAAGGGAAATGTAAATTGTAAGGGCGCCGTGAAAATATTTATGCTCATTGAAGAGTGTAGAACTGTATAATTGCAACAAATTTGAGTCCTTTATTAACTCTTTGCGGTCCAGTATCGGCAAACAGTGTTGAATTCAGACACTGTTCTGCGGCTCCGGGCGACATTATAGAGTTCCGGGGGGAGAGGGGGATGCACCTTTTTGACCACTGAAAACACAAAATCTCAAATCTTCCGGGGGGATATCTCAATGCTCCGGGTGGAGGGGGGGGGGGGGGCTGAATTCAATACTGTCGGCAAATAGCCGCTCAAGGTTTATATACATAATTTTATTTTTATTTCTAATAGCACCACTATACTTTAAAAGTACATTTTTTAGCAAATTTTTCTTGCATATGTTGTCCAAGTGCAAGTAAAAACGTTTCTTAAAAGAAAGTGGTGCCAACCAAATAAATTCGTGTAAGAGATGTCTGTTTCTGGGAGGAGTACTTCGACCGCAAAGGGTTAAGAAATTTAAGGTTTGTGAAGGTGAGTCCGATCCTTACTTTTGAGCCAGCACTATTTCCGAATAAATTTCTCCGTTTTATTTAAACGCAGACTTTTCGCAGAAATCCAGCAAATTGTCTGATTGAACAAAGCGAAGATTACTGTTCGGAAATAATGGTGTCGTTATGAAATAGACACTCGCAATAGGTGCTTACGGTCGAAAAGTAAGGACCGTATGTACTCAGTTTGTATTCATTTTAACCCATTTACGCGTAAGAAGCCTGCATGGTAGGAATTACTTTTTTATTCGGAAAATGGAATTCATACGGGAAATTCTGATTCTGAATAGTAAATTTTGTGTTAATTAAGGACATATGTTTTGCAATTACACAAGCAAAAATTCTTCTTTCGGAATTTCGGAATAAAAAAAGAAATTCCTGAAATAGACGCGTATATGCGCGAATAATGCAAATGGGTTAATGTAGAGCTATTAAAAGAAAAAAAAAGTACAACCTTGTTGTTCATCAGAAATGAAAAATAACAGTTGAAAGTTGAAATTCAACACAGTTATACGTGCAATTTTATGCAATTTTTTAATATGTAGATGCAGACGGTTCTCGAATGCGTAACATTCATGCGTAACATTGAATTGTAGACACTAACTTGGTATCTTTATATGATTATTTGATTATTTTATATGAATATTTACAGCAGAATTAGATCGCCTTTCTTTCAGTACCATAAAACACTTCTCAACACATGGAAATGAAACAATTTATATTTCGACTCGCATCAGTTTACCAAGGGAATTTCTGAAAAATCAATCAAAAGTCGGAGTTGTTCCCCATTTATTGTTGCCTATGTTATTTTTCTACTATTATGCATGGAATAATTACTAATAGATGTTTGCTTTTTTCTAGGACTGCTCATTTATGTACTTTTATTCTGAATAGAGTTATAGTACATTGTAAGAACTTACCGATTTGCCATCCCAAATGGTTTTGAATACGCGCTATGTTCGGATATATTTGAAATACATTAACCCATTTATGCCTAGCGTCCCATTCTGGGACGCTTGGAATTTTAATAAATTTGTATCATTTACTTCTTATTTATAACATGAAAACTATATGAAATTATTATCTATAAATGTCTTTATCTGCTACCGAGAGATGACAGCTTAAGATGGATATTTATTTTCTGAAATGAAGTCTTTTTTCGGTGTTTATAGATTTTTCATTTTTCAAGATGGCGAAATGTAAAACGCAAGTTTTGTTCTGTTTTTTCTATCAAGCATCCAAATAAATAAGTCATAATCTTAACCTGTAGGCTTCTTTGAAATACATTTTTTTTTTCTAAAATTGTGATATTATATGTTCAAGACTATTTTTAATGTATTTTTGTATCGTACAAAATATAGGTCACTAGGCTTAAATGGTCACATATTTTTGTTAGTCATTTAGGAGACAGTTATTTATGTAAACTCCTTTTCAAGATAATTATGAAATAAATTGATTTTAAGCCTCAAATACGATTATTCTTATATTGTTATTAATAATACTTATAATGTTATTAGTCTCTGTAAAGAAATAGACATAATTTTTTAATCGTTCATAAAAATACTAATTATAATATATAATACACAATTTGAAAGCTTATTTCATATGAATTTAGACAAAACATATAATTATGCATATTGTATTACTATAAATATTGTGCACATTACCATATTCAGTAAGTTTACATTTTATCAAATAAATACAAACATTTTATAGCATAATTTTTTTTAGCATTTTTCCAGTTCATTTTGCAACATTTTAAAGTGATTTCACAAACAAATTTCAAAAAAGAAAAATTCAGGCGCTAATGGGTTAATGAATATCCCAGCATTACAGGGCTATTAAAAAAAATAATAAAAGAACAAACTTGTTGTTCATCGGAAATGCAAAATAACAGTTGAAAATTGAAATTTAACACAGTTATAAGTGCAATTTCATGGAATTTTTCAATATGTAGGTGTAAGCGGTTCTGGAAGTATAATTTATGCATAAAATTAAATAGTAGACACTAACCCCCGTCAATTGGTATTTTTTATATGATTATTTGATTCTTTTATATGAATATTTACAGCAAGATTAGATTGCCTTTCTTTCAGGACCATAAAACACTTCCCAACACATGGAAATCATGAAACTATTTATATTTCGACTCACATCATTTTAATGACAGTTTACTTTTCTGTTTCCATAGCAACCTAAATACGAGATGGCAGGGTAGTGCAAGTGAAAGCTGTTACCTCTGAATCGTGGAAATCATTAGAAAATCTAATCAACGCTGAATTTGGATGCCCTATCAATTTCACGATACTTAATGCAGAATGCATGCAGTAGAGAAATTCGGCTCCATTTTCTCATTATAAGGAAAATGGATTTGAGAGAAATTAAGCAGAAAGAGTTCAAGAAATTTCCCCATATTAACCCCTTAATTCTCGCTCCCGTGATATTCACGGGCTGTGCCTTTTTATTCAGATTGTTTGATTCCCACCAGTTTTATAAAATAATGTAAGTTGCTTTATTTTAGTATCAATTTACTTGCCATTAAATAAGGTGAACATTTCTTTTTCAAAAAAGGGGTGGCAATAAGCAATCTGAATTTTTAAACCGTAATTTAATGTGACCGTCAAAGGGTTAATGCTGGTCACGAAGTATACTGATTTATTCAAAATTTTAAAGGTAAAATATTTAGAGAATAACTTGAAACAAAATACCGGGTATCAGTGTTCTCGCTGGCTTTCTACCAACATTAGCGATTGGGCGAATAAGAAATAAAAAAACAGTAGCCAAATGAAAATAAATATTAGAAAATAAATTCGGCGTGAAACACTGAAAAATATATCCTTAACCCCTTATTGTATCCATTTTTTTTAATATGTTCTATAATAACCTAATTTTTTGTAATTACTCAAAAAATAGAAATCCAACTATCCGCTACCGAAACTATTAAAAATAAATACATTCTAAATGCCTTCTAAATGTGTAAATGTTTCAGACACATTTAGGAGGCATTTAGAATGTATTTATTTTTTCAGACATTCAGCAGTCTAAATAAAAGTTAAAAACAGCTATCTTTGATTTACCGTTGTGAAAACATACACTAAAAATTGCTATGAGATTTTCGACCGATAGAAAAAATTGACCGGAAATGATACTTTACAAATGGTTGATTTTAACACCCCATTCCAGCAAAACTTTTCAATATTTGACACTTGTTGCGAGTAATTTTGTTTATGTTTTTACCAGAGCGACGCCGGTGCATAGACAGTGATTAGCTGACAAAGGTCTATCGATTAATGTGTCTTTGGCTGTTGCTAAACTGAATTGATATTGAGATTGTATCTCTATAAATAGAGCAATGTAAATGGCACGGTGCGATTGAACATGTAAAACTACATCAATCGTTCAGAAACGCGGATAAGTTTCGAGTGTATTGACACACACCAAACAGAGCTGAAATTGAGCACTCGCAATTTGGCGAGTCTGATTGTTAGTTTACTCGCCAAATGAAACATTTTGTCGCGATTTGGCGCAATGGCGAGCGGCAGCGAGAATACTGCCGAGTATACAAAAATGAATATCCCAACTTTACAGGCCCCACCAGTGGCTGAGAGGTTCTGCTCTCGAAGCTGGTAGACTGGGGGTGCTGGGTTCGATTCCAATCGCGCCCGTCGGCCTAATCGTTCGGAGTTTTCGTGGTTTTCTTCGAGCCATGGATTTCCATGCGTAAATACGGATTAGGTTCCCTTAGAAAGACCCCCACGAAGGGCACTCCCGTCCTCGGTCCTATATCCCTAGTGTAGATAATCGGCCGTCAAAAATCAACCAACCCAACTTTACAGGGCTATTAAAAGAAGGAAAAAAGTATAACCTTGTTGTTCATCGGAAATCAAAAATAACAGTTGAAAGTTTAAATTCAACACTGTTATAAGTGTTCAGTGTGAGTCCCTCCAGAAACTCGAACGATATCGAGGAGTTGCGATAACTCATCAACAATTTCTACAGCATATTTGGTGTGAGTTTTTGAATGACTGCAGATATGCGTGTCCCCAAGTTCATCAACGTCAGTTGGTAGCGGTGGAACAGACACCCGAGAAAGACACCCGACAGAGAGTCACACCGGAGATGCTGAAAAAAGTGTAGGATGAGTTATCGTATCGTCTTGATATCGTTCGTGTGTCTATAAGGTCCACTTTGAGCACTTATAACTGAGTTGAATTTAAACTTTCACCTGTTATTAGGTGCGTTCGTAATTATATATATACGTCGTCGTTCGGTCCGTCTGTCTGTCTGTCCATCCGTATATAATAGTGCAAAAACTACCCAATAGAATGGTCTCAAATTTTAAATATATAATTTTTGTAAAATTTTGTCGTGTCATTTCAAATCTTATGAAAATTGGATGTATGGTTCAACTACAGGGACAGTCAAAAGTTTTCCGTTACATGACGGCCAACGGGAAAAAATTATTTCAAGTGCATTTTAATGATATTTCAGCCTTTCGAACAGAATGAAATTGATATGCACTTATGAAGTTCACTAAAATATACATTCAGTACAATATGCGGTGAAAAAAATATTTATAAAACTAGTTATAGTACGAACGCACTTCATTTGCCACGTTTGACGTGCAATTTCCAACTTGATTTTATTTCCGATGAAAAACAAGGTTGTACATTTTTTGTTTTCTTTTAATAACGCTGTAAAGTTGGGATATTCATTTATGTACACACTGTATTTACATGATCCCTTCTCGGTAACGGCTTTGATTTATCAGTTGATGCATTTCTCATTTTCTAATATTCTTCTTTACAAAAAAAGAGCTAACCGCTTTCTCCTTCGTGCTGGTTGTACGAAAGCAAAGTAGTCTAAAAGTTATTTCTTATTTTAAAATTTGAAATGCTGAACTTCTTTCACACACGCATACACACACAAAAAAAAAAATCCAGTGATAATTAGGACAGTCAGCATAAATCATTTACCTTCCTTTAGTTTTCTTAATTTTTTACCTTTAACTAGTAGGCTTCGTCCGCTTCGCTGGTCTGATTTTTTCAAATGGACCTTAAATTAAATGAAGTATATTTGGGAATTGACCTTGATGCGGACCTTTACTTAGCCCCCTTTCGTATTGATGTAAACTATATGAATGTCCATGTGCTGGTATATTTTCTAAATCGCATGTGTATGATTTTGGCTAACAAGTCCCACATGAATTTGGGAACTATCTCCAGAAAGGGGAGCTATTAATAGCGATTTTGTTTTTGACAGTTCTGTTGTATATCAGCTATTCACCCAGCGACAGGAAATTCGCTTCCAGCTCACCTAGCGATTGTCAAGCAGCTGACGTACAACAGTATAACGAAAAATATTGATATTTTATATATATATATATATATATATATATTATAATATGATGATCGAGATTAACTCTTTTTTATTCCTATTAGTAAAATGAAGTAGAACCTTAAGATGAAAATCGAAGTTCGTGTAGTACTGAAGTAATAACAGTGAAGGATTAGCACGTGTAACAACTTTTTGAAATATTAACGTGTATAAGAAAGAAGAATTTTTGTGATTGGCACATCGACTAGTTTAATTTACAACTTTATGTACGATTTTGTCACGCTGCGCGTGTCACATAAAACTTTTTTGTAAAGAATTGCAAGCAGAAACAATACATGCAAATGGATTTATCAAACACAATTACTGCAATCATGATACAATTGAATTTATATAGAATAAAACTTTTTTTGCCGTCAAAAAAGACAGAATAACCTACATATTTTAATCGCGAAAACGTCGCATCGGAAAACGAAAAATAGACATTTGATTTGGAATTATGGCTTTTTTTAGTTTATGTTAAAAAAAAAATAAGCACATAGGTCTGTCACTATATTGAAAATATTACTAACTGTGAAAATTTCAATATGAACATTTAATTTTGACATTATATATGTATTTTTCGAATTTTTTAAACATACCTCAAAAACAACTTTGCGGAATGAGCCGTAATTTTGGATTCCGATATTTGAAGCTTCTGGAAATCGATTTCTGTGGAAAAATTCCTAGATTACAATTCATATTTATTTCGAAAATTAATTCAAATAATATACATTTAAAAAAATAATCTTATCTTTACATATATGTATTTTCAAAACAAATACCAGTGAATTTTTTTCATGGTGATATTTGTGTTCAGAAGGTTAATTTCATGCAGAATGAATGGGACACTTTCACTTCCGAAGCATTTTCATTGTTGAACATTGTAGTTTGCGTGAACAGTGTAGTTGTAGTTTGCTAATATGGGATCATTAAAAAAATATATAGTTGTCTTTTGAAAAACTTAATTGAAAACAGGCGATACATATTTAAAGATTGGACTTCCATGCGTGTAAAAGTAAATAACCAAAACAACTTATCATCCGTCAGAGAGAAATGTTAGAACTTTGAACAGCATAAAATTAAGAGATAATATAAAAAATATATATGCGTTTGCTGTTTAACAGTATAAATATAAATTTGTAATAACAGATCTTGAATGTTCATTCTTAAATGTTTATCCAGTCGCCAATTACCTCAGGTAATGCTCAAATGCTAATCTATCATTAAGTGCCGCTATTTCTTCTAATTTGTTTAACCCCTTAATTCTCGCTCCCGTCATATTCACGGGCTATGTCTTCTCAAATTGTTTGATTCCCACCAGTTTTATAAAATAGTGAAATTGGGTATATTTCGGTATCATTTTTACTGTCATTAAATAAGGTGAATATTTCTTTTTCATAAAAGTGGTGGAAGTAACCAATTTGAATTATTCAACCGTAATTTAATTCGAGTGTTAAGGGGTTAACCTTATTTTTTATGAATGGTACTCCGATGAGAATAACCTCTAAAAGCCCAATTATTCAGAGTGTCTACAGATCAGGGAAAAATGCAGTATTTTCTTATACGAAGATTTATTTTGTTTAATCACTCGAATAAATAAGGCGAATCTTCTATATGTAAATACTGGTATTTACTACTTTATTTGACTGTGATTTTCCCTGATCTGTAGACACCCTGCTATTCTTCTAAAAGCGACACATATTACTTCAAGTGACAATTCCTTTGACCAATGTCCACAGCAGTTCTTGACAAAATTAAAATCTGGGATTTGTGTATTGGAGAGCGTATGAAACAGTTAAGACAACTGAGTTCGTGAGCAGGAGAATTTTTTGTTTCCAAGGTTTAGAAATAGGTGTTACAGGGAAATGTCTCAGTTAGAAATGGCCAATGGTAATCATCAAAGTCAATCATTACAGCTTGTGATAAGCCTAGAAGGCCCTAGTGCTGGGTTATAAAAAATATATTTTACTGTACTTTTACGATGAAGTGCTAGGCTGATCGTTATGAAATGGGGAATTTATTTTAGAAAGTATTTTGGCAAAGTGACCATTTCCGTTACAAAATTGGTATACGTTAACACTAGAACGCCCGGAAGGAGTCGATTCGCCTCCAATCATATGATTAAATGTCAACTGGAAGTAGAATTTTTTTTACAAAATAAGTTAAATTTAAACTACGCAGGTTTACACTAAATAAATCAGTCAAATAATTTTTAAATAAAAAATCTGGTGTAAAATATTTTTATGAAACTTGAGTAAAATTTCCGGGCGTTCTAGTGTTAAAAAAATCAAGATGTAGCAGGATTTTTTTCTAGTGTGTGCGTGAGGGTGAGGGGCGGTGTGTGTGGCTGATCGTAAAACTTTCAGCTACAATGATTTTACTTTTAAAAGTATATTTGAACACACTGTGTTACACTTTTAAATAAAAAGAAATGAGAAGAAATATAGATAAACAACTCCATAAAAAGCAGTGTTTAATGTAATTCAATGCGAAGCAACAAGGCCAATTTTCTATCTGAAGAAAAGAGAAGAAAAATGAAACAAAGTATGAATATTTAAGCGCGACATTATAAAGAATTATTCGATTTAATATATTTTTTATTATCTCTCGTAAGAAATTACATTTCATTCAAAAAACTAATTCAAAAAGCGACGAAAAATCTCACAAAGGAATGGTTAAATAGAATATATATTTTTATCAAGTTTTCAAAGATAGAGGCTTAAAAAAATATTTCTAGTAATTTAAAGAGTTTTCAAATATTTTTTTATATTACATATATCCTACATTTATCTAATTTTCGAAAATAATTAGCACTTCTTCATCGAAAATAAATAAATAAATAAATAAAAACAAAACAAAACAAAACAAAACAGGACTTAAAACTTCCTTTTTTTTCTTTTCTTTTCTTTTCTTAAAAAAAATATCCCCAACAGTATAACTTATCAAATTTTAAAATAAAAAACGGTGGAAAAAATCCTACGATTCCTAAATAAAACATCATAAGGTTTAGAAATAACGCTCCGTTTAAAAATTATAAATGACTCGATATTTTTACTTGTATTAGAAAAGATAACATTATCGTCGTTGTCGAAAGAATAGCTGTCAGTTTTTCGAAGGATTATTGGTGCTGTTGCTCATGATTTACAACCAAATTTCTTGCTGGAAAATTCTTTTCTTCTTTTTTCTTTTAAACGTTTTCAGCATTGGTTTTTCCGAACGACTTCGATGTAATGGCATCCTTTGTTAAAATTTCACAATTTTGGTTGTAGTGTGACTGACTTTCAGTTCATAAAAAAAAAATCTTGATAAGTACTTTGAAGAAAGTACGATCAGAGGCAAGATGAAAGTATCAGATTTATTCAAGAAAGAAAGATTTCCATAAATTAACAAGGTTATTCCATAATTTCTCGATATTAATCCCCAGTTTTATAAGTACAAATGGACTACACATTTCGTTTGGATTGGAAAACAGATTATTTTTATCGTTCTAAAAATAATAATTGCTATTTTTTCCAAGTATTACTAACCTTGTTTATTTATAACCAAGTTTATTGTTGCAGCGCTCTTTTTTTTTAAGTCTTAAACAAGTTTTCAGTATCGGTTTTTCAGAACGATTTACAGGCCTTCTTTTGTTGATATTTGACAATTTTTGCTGTACGTAACTGAAGTAAGTGAAGTGAAATAAAGGACAGATTTCAAGTCCATGTAAGCAAACAGATGCGTTAAGGTAAATACTGTTAAAAAAATACGATGAAAGGCAAACTGTAAATGTAAATTTTATTACATAAAAATAGTAACTGACGGGCTTTTATGATAATTTCTGGAAAAAACCATCATTTAAAAAAATTTAAATGAACTGTGCATTTTATTAACCATTTGGAAAAATGGTTATTGTTCTCGTCAGGATGGGAAATCAAAAGCATATCTGAAGCTTTTTATTGGTTTAAACCGCATTTTATTCGTTTTCTAATTGGTCTATACAGTAATCTGTATTTCCCTTTACTTTCAACTGAGATGTATACCTTCTGTTGCCACTATGAGAAAAAAGTAATAAAAACTACAAAAAAAAAAAATTAATAACTCAGAAACAAATTGAGAGTAACCGTTTCCGGCACAGAAAAATTCTGTTCGTAAAAGGATGAAATGATTGTCTACCCCGGAATTTACAAACGGCATTTTTAGAAATTAAAATCACATTACTTTAACCTTTCATTGTAAAAGCAAAATTTTATTAAAATATTCTTCATGCCGTTTGTAAGTTTGGAATTAAAATTAGGTGGTCGTGGGACACTGTGCCGGAAAGGATTGAAGTGGTAATGGTTTAGATAAGGTGGCTTATGTTGACTTTTTTTACCAAAGTATTATCTAAAAATGAAAATGCAACTTGATCCGAGTTAAGATACCAAAGGCGGTTTGTCATTTTAGCAAGTGCTTTGTCTGTAACCTATTTATGAAATTTTCTGTAGTGAACAAGTGATTTTATTATTTGCAGGTCTTGCATTGGGGGCTAAAGTGGCAGTGGAAGTATTGAAGCACGCTTTTGCATAAATATTGATTAAAAATAAGAAAAGATCTCTGATACCTTCTTTTTCTAAATTTGTTATTGAAAGATGATCCCTGAAACAAAATATTTTGAGCGAATGAATGGCCTGTGCCTCCATCCATCTGACATGATTAAAAGTACCAGGTGCTTTGAAGAAATTCTTTTGCAGAAGGAGTTCTATAAAAATTAAACAAAGTTGGATAAACTCTTTATAATCATCCCTGAGGTGTTAATTTTTAAGAGTTCCTGTAAGAAAATTTGAAATTACTTCTGAATTAACTATTTATACCTAGTATTTCATCTTCAATAACATTTGTATACTTACTCTGGTTTAATTTAGACCACCCAATCAGAATTTTTTTTTTTTAATATCTGGCTGAGGGGCAGTGATTATGCCCATTTTACAATCAAGAACAGCTTTTAGGAAAATTTCTAAATTATGCTGGCGGCATGGTAAATACAGAAGACTTTTCCTTTAACAATTGCTATAGAAAAATGCCGGTTAACTCTGAGGCGACCTGTGTTTACTGCAGTTGTATCAAAAAATATTGCCTGGATTTTACCAACTTCCTCCCACTCTTCAACTGCTGAAAATACAGCTTTCGCCTGAATTATTCCGATACTATTTTCAAGTTCAGGAACTCGTAGTAACTGTTCTTCATCCCCACAACTAATCAAAACTTTTATCCACTCTACATTTTCTTTATTCAAAAAATGGTGAAGCAGTTTTCCACCGCAGTGAACAACAGTTCTCTCTAAACGGAAATTTTAAAATCTGTTTTTGATGAGCTCAGTATTTTGTTTAGGAAACAGTTATTTGCAGAGTCGATGTCTGTGGTTAGTTAGTGGATGTATTCTAAGTCTAGCAGCTTCTCTGGCATTAAGTTCATTTTGCGAATATTATAAAATAAAATACATAAAACTTGACAATTACTTGGCTGCTTACTGTTGATGATTTGATGAGACATGTGGCCAATTTAAAAAATCTTACATTTCTGCCATCATATGAAGAGGGGGAAGGGGTTTTACGGAATGTTTCGTCAATTCTAAAAATAGATAACCATAACAGATAACAAAAACAGCCTTGTAATAAAAAGAGAAATTCAGAGGTTCAACTGCAACACAAATCGAGAAGCTCTTTCTTACTAGACACAGAACTAGATAACTAATAATCAATTATAATTCGTGAAATATTTTTAAAGTTACAAAAATTGTTCACTTATTTTTGCCTATTAATACAAAATAATACAAAAAAATTATCAAAAGTAATAAAATTTTTAATTTGTCATTTTTTACCTATGTTTCAAAAATGCAGAGTTTGAGGGTATGGTTCACTAGATGTCCTGAAAAATACTAAATGTTCATTAAATATAAGTTTTCATGAGAGTAAAAGTTCAAGGCAACAACAGTTTCTATGAAATAAAACAAGAATCAGGTTTCTAAGACAAATATTTTGCACGTAAGGAAAGAAAAACGACAATTTTTTGCCAAAAATTGCAAATTTTCAAGAATTCAACCTCGATGAGGCACGGGTTAATATTATTTATTTTAGCTGAAACTTTGCCAATCTCATTTTCTAACTAATTGGCAACTTTTAGGAGGGTCCCCCCGAAGAAAACGTTAAAAAACATTTTCCCCATGTTACTTGTGACCACCCTGGTGTGGGATGTTTAGAAGTTTAAGAATGAAATTTAATTTAAAATGTGTTCCAGATTTCCAAGAAATCTGACGATGGAAAAGCCTTTTCCCGAACGGCCAATGAAATGCTTGGATAATACATAAGTTTCAGGTGGATAATACGTACGAGTCGCATGCGATTTTGTCGCTTGGCATTTTTACGTGTAATAATGCTATTAATGTTTAATCCCTTAATTCTTGCTCCCGTCATATTCTCGTGCTGTGTCTTTTGCTCAGATTGTTTGATTCCCACCAGTTTTATAAAATAGTGAAATTGGCTATATTTTAGTATCGTTTTACCTGTCATTAAATAAGGTGAATATTTCTTTTTCATAAAAGTGGTGCCAATAAGCAATTTGAATTTTTAAACCGTAATTTAATTCGAGCGTTTAGCGGTTAATTCATGGCGTACGTAATGCATGATCAACTCCGTGCGATTTTTTATGTTTTAATTTTAGTCTTCGAAAAAATCATTTTCCAAATGGTCGTTGTAATTTGATAAATTGCTTTTTTTTTTTTTTCTTTTGTATTCGAAAAGATAACATTACCACCGCTCTCAAAAGAATAAATTTCAGAATTTTCCAATGATTTTTGGTCTTGTTTCTCTCGATTTATAACCTAGTTTCTTATTGAAAAACTCTTTTTTTTCTTTTTACTTTAACAATTTTTCAGCATTGGTTTTTCGGAACATTGTACAGGTATTTTCATGTTCATTTTGACTAATTTCGGTTTTAGGTAATATTGACTGACTTTTAGTTCATTAAGAATAGCAAATGAATGCGTCATGGTAAGTACTTTTTAGAAAATACAATGAAACACAAACTGTAAGTCTCGGTTTTATTACACGAGAAAAAGAGAAATGGCGGGCTTTTGTCATAATT
This sequence comes from Maratus speciosus, assembly GCA_963932465.1. Lineage (NCBI taxonomy): Eukaryota > Metazoa > Arthropoda > Arachnida > Araneae > Salticidae > Maratus > Maratus speciosus. The sequence goes on from OZ010793.1 coordinate 140,877,815, forward strand.
TCTAAAAATAGACTTCATTACAAAAAGTCTAAATGATTTGCACATTTATTTATATTTGGAAAGGTAACGTTATACACGTTGCAAAACAAAAATAGTAACTGTCAGGTATTTCAATCAATATTGACTTTGTTGTTCATGATTTATAACAATGTTTTTGTTGCAGAACACTTTTTTTTTCTTTTTTCCTTTAACAAATTTTCAACATTGGTTTTCGGAACGTTGTACAGGTATTTTCCTGTTCATATTGACCAATTTCGGTTTTAGGAAATATTGACTGACTTTTAGTTCATTAAGAGTAGAAAATGAATGCGTCATGGTAAGTACTTTTAAAAAAATACGATGAAAGGGTAAACTGTCTGTTTTATTGTATTGGAAAAAGAGTAAATGGCGAACCTTTTGTCATAATTTGTAGAAATAGCCTTCATTTTTAAAATTCTTAATGAACTGTACACTTTATTTGTATTTGAAAAGATAACATTATTACCCTTCTCAAAAGAATAATTATTAGGTTTTCCAATGACTAATTGGTCTTGTTGCTCGTGATTTATAGCCAAGCTTCCTGTTGCAGAAATCTTTTTTCCCCCTTTTAACAATTATCCGGTATTGGTTTTCGGAACAGGCATTTTCTTGTTCATATTTGCCAAATTTGGTTGTAGGTAATATTGACTTTTAGTTCATTAACCCCTTAAGGGGCAAGCAATTACGTTTGTGAAATGCTGAATTCCCACCGGAATCTTTGAAAAATTCTATTTGCAAATAAGTAAAAGCAATTTTACTGCTTTTTTTCCACCAAAGTTAGAAAAGTAAAATTTAATAAAATTTTTCTGGTGTAAAACTTCATTAATCGTAGGTGGTATATAATATATACCGGTGCCCCTCAAGGGTTTAAGAGTAGCAATCGGATGTGTTATGGCAAGTACTTTTAAGAAACTACGATGAAATATAAATCTGTAAGTCTCGGTTTTATTACATAGGAAAAAGTGTAACCACCGGGCTTTTGTATTAATTTATAAAAATAGCCTTCATTACAAAAATTCTAAATGATCTGTGCATTTATCTGTATTTGAAAAGATAACGTTATCACCGTTTTAAAACAAAAATAACTGTCAGGTATTTCAATCAGTATTGTCCTTGTTGCTCATGATTTATAATCAAGTTTTTGTTGCAGAACTCTTTTCTTTCTTTTTACCTTTAACAATTTTTCAATAATTGTTTTTCGGAACATTGTACAGGCACTTTCCAGTTCATATTTGCCAATTTCGGTTGTAGGTAATAGTGATTGACTTTTAGTTCATTAAGAGAGAAAGCGGATACGTCATACTAAGTACTCTTAAGAAAATACGATGAAAGGGAAAAACTGTAATTGTCTATTTTATTGCATATGAAAAAGAGTAACTGGCGGGTTTTGTCACAATTTCTAGAAATAGCCTTCATTTTTAAAATTCTAAATGAACTGTATACTATATTTGTATTTGAAAAGGTGATGTTATCACCCTTCGCAAAAAGACAATTGTCAGGTTTTCCAATGATTGTTTGGTCTTGTTGCTCGTGATTTATAACCAAGTTTCAGGTTGCAGAACTCTTTTTTCCCCCTTTTAACAATTTCCCAGTATTGATTTTTCGGAATAGGTATTTTCTTGTTCATATTTGCTAATTTCGGTTGTAGGAAATATTGACTTTTAGTTCTTTAAGAGTAGCAAACGGATGCGTCATGGTAAGTACTTTTAAGGAAATACGCTGAAACGCAAACAGTAAGTGTTGGTTTTATTACACAGGAAAAAGAGTAACCAGCTGGTGTTATAATTTCTAGCAATAGACTTCATTTTAAAAATTCTAAATGAGCAGTACATTTTATTTGTATTTGAAAGCATAACGTTATCACCATTCTCAAAAGAATAATTGTTAGGGTTTCTAGTGATTATTGGTCTCGTTGCCCGTGATTTATAACCAAGTTTCTTGTCGCATAACTCTTTATTTTTAAAACATTAAACAATTTTTCATTATTGGTCTTTCGGAACGATGTATAGGCATTTTCTTGTTCATATTTCCAATTTCGGTCGTGGGAAATATTGGCTTTTAGTTCATCAGAGTAGTAAACGGATGCGTCATGGTAAATATATTTAAGAAAATACGATGAAATACGAAACTGTAAGTCTCTGTTTTATTACGTAGGGAAAAGTGTAACCTGCGGGATTTTGTCATAATTTCTAAAAATAACCTTCATTGCAAAATTTTAAATGATCTGTACATTTTATTTGTATTTGAAAATATAACGTTATCACAGTTTTGAAACAAAAATGACTGCCATACATTGTACAGGCAGTTTCTTGTACATATTTGCCAATTTCGGTTGTAAGTAATAGTTCAGTTCATTAAGAGAGAAAACGGGTGCGTCATGCTAAGTACTTTTAAGAAAATACGATGAAAGGGCAAACTGTAATTGGCCGTTTTATTACATAGGAAAAAGAGTAACTAATGGGCTTTTGTCAAAATTTCTAGAAATACCCTTCATTTTCAAAATTCGAAATGAACTGTACATTTTATTGGTATTTGAAAAGATAATGTTACCAACATTCTCAAAAAGATAATTGTCAGGTTTTCCAATGATTATTTGGTTTCGTTGCTCGTGATTTATAACCAGTTTCAGGCCAGGAGGGGAGGCCTACCAATATGGTTTTAGCTCAACAAGCCCCGCCCAGCAGAATAACTACCATCATAACGGGCCGCTGCCGGACGCAGGACCCGGAAATACCTTCGTTGAATAAGACCCCTATATATTAAAACTTACAAAATTATACAGAAATGTTACAAGTGGCAGCCCAGTTATATCCCAGGCGTGCTGGACTTATCATTATACAATCTTATGTACATTACAGATTTTGAAGGGGGAAAACCCCCCTCATAATGCAGTATTATACGTTGGTGGACAAGTAAAAAACAATAAAAATACACTAAACAAAAGAAGTCCAGACGTGAACCAAATGTGCAAAATCCACTTAATAGGGCTTACAGATACAACAAAAACAATGGGAGTTAAAAGAAGTTTTTCCCATTTTTTCATAAAAGATACAATGCTGGATTACAGTATTATACATTGGTGGGCAAGTAAAAAACAATAAAAATACACTAAACAAAAGAAGTCCAGATGTGAACCAAATGTGGTCAATCCACTCAATAGGACTTACAGATACAACAAAAACAAAGGGAGTTAAAAGAAGTTTTTCCCATTTTTTCATATAGGATACAATGCTGGATTACACTGTTACACATAAAAAAATAAAACAATATATAAGAACTGACACAGGAGACTAATTACAGAAAGGCACGATGCTAGAAAACAAATAACAATGTTCGAAGCAATACTTCGTTTTCAATGATAGAGATCTTTTTGAAGTGAGTTTTATTTATTATTTTGATGCCAGAACCCATATGCAAGTAAGAATTGAACCAAGAATTATATGCAAATGCTAATAAAAAGAAAAAAAAATAGAAAAAAAATAAGAAGTTGATATTTTACAAATTAAAATTGATGCAATATACTATTATTTACAAGTGAAACACGGTGCAAGAGAAGACTTTAACTCTATGCAGATTAAATTAGGCGCTAATGAGTACTGTAGTGATGCCAACAATAAGAATGTCAAATAAGACAAACACGATGCAAATAATAATAATAATACACGATAGAGGTACCAATAACAATAAGCAATGCGAATACTTAGTATAATAATATTATGAAATAGAATTACAATACACAATGATACAGAGGTAGGTAAATGATGCCTATCAGATGTTTTAGGCTGCTGAGCAGGAGTGAAACTAATTGCACTGTCAAATGAGCTGCATTAGGAAAAAATAGAATACACTGCTACCAGCAAGTTCAAAAAGTGAAATCAGTCAACTGAAGTGGCAACATTTATTAGTTTTCTTCGTCAGAGAGTCCGTCTAAAGGAGGAAGTTGGGATAAGAGTTGATTTTTTCTAATAGGGATATACAATCTTTTATTTTTTATAAGTAAACATGGTTGTTTAAGAATAATTTTAAACCATGATGCTAGATTAATGCAGGGTGCTTTTTTTTATATGATAGGCTGATGTTAAGGTACAATATATAAGGTACAATATATATAGTGTAATGACGCACCCCTCTGCCCGCATGTGCAGCGTGATGAGGCTGACTTTCCAAATTTGGAAAGATAGGAAGGAAACGGACCATAGTTTCTCGTTGCATAACTCTATTTTTTTTAAGTACACTGTGAAAAAACGGACTAAAAAACGGAAATACTACTGGCAATCTAGACGCCAGTACTATTTCCGTTTTTTTGCGGGAATTTTTACCCATAAATTACAGAAAAATTTCTGTTTTTAATCAGAAAAACGGAAAATTTTCTGTAATTTATGGGTAAAAATTCCAGTAAAAAAACGGAAATAGTACTGGCATCTAGATTGCCAGTAGTATTTCCGTTTTTTAGTAAGTTATTTTACAACTTAAACTAAACTCTGTGGCTATACAATCCATGAAGATCTGGGGCGACAGCGCCCAACTCTGTTTTCTTGACCCCGGGCGCCGAGGTGCTATGCAGCATGCGTCCCGGCCAGGTGGTCAGCCTAACGCGAGACCCTCGGTGTTTAGTTCCCAAGCAAGCTTGGAACTCATTTTATCGTCCCCAAAGGGATGAAAGGCTGAGTGAACCTTGCCCAGTCGGGAGCCGAACTCTCGACCTGTGGTGCGGCAGTCAGATGCTCTGAACACTACCCCGCTGGGCTTCCTATTTTTTTAACCTTTAACAATTTTTCAGTATTGTTTTGTTGGAACGATGTACAAGCATTCTATTGTTTATATTTCCAATTGCGGTTGTAGGAAATATTGACTGACTTTTAGTTCATTACGAATAGCAAACGGATGCATCATGGTAAGTACTTTTAAGGAAATACGATGAAAGGGCAAACTGTAAGTGTCGAAGGAAAAAAAATGTATGGTAAGTACTTTCAAGAAACTACGATGAAAGGGCAAACTGCAAGCGTCGATTTTATTACATAGGAAAAAATGTAACCGGCGGGCTTTTGTCATAATCTCTAAAAATAGACTTAATTACAAAAATTCTAAATGATCTGTACATTTTATTTGCATCTGAAAAGATACCGTTATCACCGTTGTAAAACAAAAATAAACTGTCGGGTTATTTTAATCATTATTGTCCTTGTTTCTCATGATTTATAACTAAGTTTTTGTGGCAGAAACTCCTTTTTATAACGCTTCTTAAGTGTTTATTATTTCGGTTTATCTGGCCGTCTGTCTGTCTGTCCGAGCTCTAACTCACGGAAATATAATGGAATTGCCATGTAATTGATACGTGCTATTGAGATTTACTATGGCATGTTTGGTATTGAAAATGAAATATGTAGCCTTCACAGTTCGTTTACTCAAAAGACTTCCATTTCACTATGTGTATCGGGAAGAATCTTCAGCAATGTATTTTAATTATATAAGACTATTTGAAAGATACGTATCACTGAGGTGTACAACAAGACGCTTACTGTTGAATATGTTGTGCATAGCATTTATCATTCATATACAGGTACACACAAAAGTATTCGTTTACAGCACAGTCTATGAGAAAGAAATTGATTGAACTGCGTTTTCAGTTGTGGTATGCGCTTTTTAATTTAACATTTTTTTTTGCATATTAGTTGGTGTGCAAAAATTAAAAAATAATATATATGGCTGTACAAAAGTATTCGAGTGCACTTCCATTTATTGGCAGAAATTGTTGAAAGGGAATTTTCAACTTTGTAAGACGTTTCCAAAAATATTTTAGCATACTTTTAAGTATGTATTACAGATTGATAGATCATATGCAGGAATTCACAAAAGAATTTGATTTATTTTCCGACACTGGATGATAGTTGCCAAAATCAATTTTTAAAATATTTTCTGCGTTTTCCAAAATGGTTACTTAGATATCCTTCATCTTATTAAACTTTGAAAATTTGTTACAGTATTCTGGAAGTTTTAGAAACTATTTCATAATCTATGCTAGATGCATGTTTTTTCTTTCTTGTTAACATTAAATATATTTTCAGTATTGGTTTCTCGGAGAGAGGAAGACATTCTTTTGTGCATGTTTGACAATTTTACTGTAGGACATGGTGACGATTTTTCATTTCATTTGGAGAAGCAGATGGATACGTCATGAACGTATCTCGAAGAAAATACCATAAAGGGCAAACCGTATGATTAGCTTATAAACAAGTCAGAAATTCTACGTCAAACGTGGAAAATGTGATGCGTTCGTACTATAAGAAGTTTTATAAATATTCAGATCTTGGTGCAATAGCTGTTGCGCTCGTATGCAAAAATGCATGGATGCAAAATTTATTACGATTATATGTATTAAATTCAGTAATACGGGAATAATAGGACTCCATCTTTAATCACCATGGCAAACTAGGAATCATTACCTATCATGGGATGATGGGATATCATTGAATTAATTACGTATGATAGAATAATGATGATAGTATAATATGACTTATGATATATTCTTAATAGAATGAAGAAAACTTTCATTAATATTTTTTTTAAGTTTTGATTCGATTTTCAAAAATTTTGAAATGACTCGACAAAATTCTGCAACGATTATATATATTAAATTTCAAACCATTCGGTTGGGTAGTTTTTGCGCTGTTATATGCGGACAGACGGACAGACGGACCAGACAATGATTATAGGTGCTACGTATTTAGTATATAATTACGAACACACCTAAAATGAGTTACATAACCGTACGGCTTGTTTTATACTTTCTAGATATATCGTTCTTATCTAAAATTGCAAATGGATACTATATTTTACTTGTCACCATTATCGGAATAATAACTGTAGTTTTGGGGAAAAAAAATATTAATCATATTGTTCATTATATATAATCAAGGTTCTTCCTGGATAATTTTCTTTTTAATATTTTCAACTCAGTTTCAATGTTACCAGATTGGGGACTTTTTTAATTCAGACTATTTGACTGTCACCACTTTTTAAAGATAGTATAATACTCCTTTTTTTTCAGAATTTTTAATATATCTTTAAATAGGCCGAATATCTCTATTTAAAAAAAGCGGTGACAATCAACAATCTGGGGACAAAAAAGTCCCCAATCTGGAAACACTGCTCAGTTTGTCGAAACAAAGTAGGTTACGAAGCGTGACTGCACCTGATTTTCACCTAGAACCGCGAGGCACGGTTTTTGGCCCTGGAATTTTATGCCTCCAAAGTGACACGCATTCTTCAAAAGAGTCATTGCTAGATTTCGACATAAAGTTCCTTTGCAAACCGGGTATATTTATTAAATTGTAAAACCTGAAAATTTATCTTGAATGCATTACTTACTGCAGGAAGAGATATATAAAATAAAGATGAGGGGGAAAATATAAATATTTCAACAGAATTTTTGAGTTGATAGTAACAAATTACCCAGTTTTTCTTCTTACCATAATTTTTTTTCTCAGTTTTAATTTGTCGAAAGGATGCAGTTTACGAAGCGTAACTGGGCCTGATTTTCACCTAGGACCACAAGACCCAGGCTTTGGGCCTAGAATTCAACACCTCCAAAGTGACAGGCATTTTTTAAAAATAGTCATAACTAGATTTTGATATAAAGTTTATTTGCAAACTGCATATACTTACCAGACATTAAAACCTGGAATTTTTGCTTAATTCATTATTTATTCCAGAAAAAGATATAGGGTAGGGAGTACACAGTGAGACATGGTATACAGTGAGACAACAGCCACTTTGACATATAGTTTTAACTTTTTCTTCAAGCTGGCACACACACATAACGACCTCATCTTATGCAACACGTGGATGTAGTTTCGGCACTTCTGTTACTCGTCCGACAAAATAGTAAATAATTGCTTATTTTATAGTGGTTAAAGTTACATAAAGGTCTATTTTAGAGTTTATTTCCTTCAATATGACATATATTTACTTAACCAAACCTAGCTATATCTAATAATAGACTATTTTGAAAAAACGACATAAACTTTTTAAAGCAATAAATTGATGTCACAGATGTGGCATCCATTTTGTTACAACGTAACGAAAGTAAACAGTGAGACTCACAGTTGTGGTACACAGTGAGACATGTCTTATTGTGTACCTACTATGTGGTTCTGATGTTAAAAAAGTTATTTATTAGTAAAAGAAGGTTTCTCTCTCTCTCTCTTTCTCTCTGTGTGTGTGGGTGTGCGATGTCTAGGGAAATTTACTAAATGTAAAAGGCTTAAAATTTACATGCAGGTAGTCCAAGGTCTGTCATTGTCCACCCGAGGCTCATATTTTTAATATTTTGAAAATCTAGAAATATTAATTAGAAATCATAAACTGCAGAAAATTATTGATAGAGTGTAAAAATGTATGATTTATGAAAATATATACATTGTCTCATTGTGTACTACTTGTGGTACACAGTGAGACAAATTTCGATACTCAGTTCTGCTACTTCTGTGCTTTTATAAATAACTTTTTTTAAAACCATTTATACATTAATGTGTAGCGCATTTGTGTAGCTTAAAGATGTAGCAGAATTTGTTTTAAATGAATAAAAATCGTCGCCATTTGTTAAGTAATAATAATTTTCGTCTCACTGTGTACTACCCTCCTCTATAAAATAAAGATAAGTGGTAAGTATAAATATTACATCAGAATGTGTGAGCTGAAAGCAATAAATTATATAGTTTGTCTTTTTACCGTATTTTTTTTTTCAGTTTTAGTTTAGCGAAACAATGTTACTTACGAAGCGTGATTGGGTTTGATTTTTGCCTAGGACCACAAGAGACAGACCTGGAATTTAATGCCTCCAAAGTGACAAGCATTTAAAAAAAATAGGCATTGCTGGGTTTTGATATAAAGTTTATTTGCAAACTGGATATATTTATCAAATATTAAAACATGGAATTTTTGCTTAATGCATTATTCACTCCAGAAAACGTTATATAAAAAATGATAACTGAAAAAGTATAAATATTACTTCAAAACGTGTGAGTTGATATTACCAAATTACAAATGGTAAATTGAATTTAAGCGCACTTATAGACTGCAGAATGTAAACTTTATTTAACAAAATAAAATATAACCCACTTGTTTTAAATATACTTTCGCACCCACAATCTGCTCTTCAAATTACTTTCAACTTTGAGCTTCGTTCCGATTCAGATAATATTCTTTTGTCAGTATCGATTTGACACTAACAAAAGAATTTCATAAAGAAGTGAAAAAGTTATCCACGTACATGCACCTTATTAAACACTGGAGGTCTTAGCAATTGTTTAATTATGCTTCAGTGAGTAGATTGTGAGATAGAATTAAGTTGAATCAGAGATAGAAGTGCACTTAAAAGGCTGTTCACTTGAATTAATTAAACTTTGAAAGTCTCAATTCACTTGCACTGCAGTCAAGAAAGAATCAAAGAAAATTTCAGTAGTATCGATTTGATTCGATTATAAGGAATGTGAAAGTTTTGGTAATAGGTAACATGGATTTTTGTTTTTGCTTTCTTTACAAGAAGAAAGTATTGGATTCGTGAAAATTTTCGACGGATTTACACGTTTTAGGAGTCAGAGTTCCCAAAAAACACGTTTTTACAAAATGTCTCTCTTTCACCCTGTGACTCTGTCTGTCTGTATGCGACACGAATTTTGTCGGTATTCTATCTTAAGAACTAACGCACGGAAATTAATAAAAATTTATATTCCCCCCACTAAAAATAATCTTAAGATTATCTGAAGAAATCTCCACGTTCTCCAGAAATCTGTAGAAATTTTGAAGATTTACCTTTACCTTAAACATATCTGCAGAATTTTTAAAGATATTCCTAAAAATATCTGCAGAAATGGGCCAATTACCTACAGATTTTTGGGCCAATTACCTACAAATTTTCTACAGGTTATTTTTAGTGGGATTTACAGATTATTTTTAATTTTTAATTAAAATTAACACCAGTTTATGCCGTTAGTTCCTGATATAAACTGGTGTTAATTTTAATTAAAAATTAACGTTCAGACCTGTACGTTTAACGTTCCCGGTGTTAGACCCTCATGCATTGCGACTGTGAAAGGTCCGTTGGTCTCTGAACTTAAGGATTTTTTTATTGTTGTTGTTTTGTGTACATAGGCATTAGTCTGCACGAGCTACCGGATTCGCCCCAATAGGACAGCCTGCGGAATGAGTTTTTACCCGGTGGGGTACGGTAGGAAAGCGGAGTCCTATCCTGCCTGCTACGTTAAATTTGTCTAGCATTTCGGTCCAAAATTAACTCAGGATGCAACTTGTCTATCTGCGGCGCCCTATTCTTTGCTCCCCCCCCCCCCCCAACAAAAAGTACCATTTTCATTTGACAAGTCTGCGCCAACAATTATGCTTAAAAAATGCAGGCAATTTCAATTAGATCGGGTAACAGTGGCTTAGTTCGCAGAGCAAGGAACTCGAAGCTGAAAGGCCGGATCGGGGCTTACTGCCGGCTAAAATCCGCCATGTACGCTAATGGCGCTTGGTGCATGTAAAATCCGTCGTGGGTGCAAAGTCCTCGAAGTTATTTATGAATTATACCTCAGGAGGTGCCTTGCTAGGTGAAGGTCTCGTCATCTGATCGAGGTTCTAAATTATGAGATCAACTTAAGTAGGAATGTGCAGGTGCTAAACAAAAAGATATAAATATTAATTAACCAGCACAACAAGTTCACAACTAAGCAGTAGGCACTGTCGATAAGATCCCTTGTCATAAAACCTGTTCAGCTGGAAAAACACAGAAGGTAGGGGCCTGGTCATCGGTTAGAAAGAAAGAATGTGAAAAAAAAAACATGAAATTTGAAGCAGAAACTACAATAGTACGTAAACTTTTCAAAGCAATATTAGTGTAAGTCACTTGTTTCAAAAATTGCTGCTGAATCCAAGGAGAACATACAGACAGGCATTTTAAACTATTAAAATGAGGAACAGTATTTACAGTATGATTTTACCATGCAAGGGTGCAACTTTTAGCGTCAGATGCGCATTTAATTAATTCTATCCAGTTTGTTCTTACCATTCGCAAGAGTTACGCAGCGAAATGGCTGCGTGAAAGGTAATTTTTATGCGCGGAATATAAACGTATATATATCATAGTGAAGTTTTAAACTATAGTCCATTCACTAAGGTAAGCTCACTTATCTCAGTATAAACAGTATTTCACAAAACATATTAGAAGATTTTCTATCCCTACCGCTTTAGAATGTATTATAATGCTTCTAGTAAACTTTAAGTTTTTGAACAATTTAAACCCTTTCCGGCACAGACAATTTTTGTTGTAAAATGATGAAATGATTGACTGACACCGGAATTTACAAACGACTTATTTAGAAATTAAAAACATGTTAGAGACTTCTGACTATTTTAAATGTTCATTGTAAAATCAAAATTTTACTAAAATATTCTTGGTGCTGTTCGCAAGTTTTGAATTAACCCCTTAACGCTCGAATTAAATTACGGTTTAAAAATTCAAATTGCTTATTGGCACCACTTTTATGAAAAAGAAATACTCACCTTATTTAATGACAGGTAAAACGATACTAAAATATAGCCAATTTTACTATTTTATAAAACTGGTGGGTGTCAAACAATCTGAGTAAAAGACATAGCTCGAGAATATGACGGGAGCGAGAATTAAGGGGTTAAAATTAGATATCCCGACCTGGGCACATTGCGTCGGAAAGGGTTAAAAACATTAAGTGACTTAAACCACTCTGACATTAACGGGTACATACAAAAGCAATATTTAGATCAAAGCGTAAAATTTCTGATGGTTAGGTCGCCAATAACAACCAAAACTTTGAGGCTGATAGCTAGAAAACAGTTTACGTAATTATACAACCGTTTTCAAATCTCGAAGCAATAGTTGCAATAGTAATAGCAATTGTTAATAATAGTTGCAATAGTAATAGCAATTGTTAATAATAGTTGCAATAGCAATAGCAATTACAATGCGAAGCAATAACAATTGTTATTTCTTGCTCAAAAGTTAAAACACCACTCGCTACGTATGTCTTCTGCTACTACATATCCCCCTAGTTACTCCGTAGAAAACAGCTTTTCATTTCTCTTAAGCTTTGATCCCATAATTGACCATATGATTTCTCAAGTATTTGTAAATGTATTAAAAGAAAAAAAAATTCTTCCCTTGGACTGAAATGATAGATTGAATTTAATATAAAAAGTTCCATTGATTTTCCATAATTGAGTTTGCTAATGCACTTAATTTTTTATTTGCAATTCTACCATATCTAGGGATGTTGGATACAGGTATGTTCATGATCTTATGAAAAGTTTCTCAACTTTTGACCCTTTGCGTTCGAGTGTCGGCAAATAGCCACCCAAGATTTATATATATGATTTTATTTTAATATTCTAATCGCACCACTACATTTAAAAAATACATTTTGTAGCAAATTTTTTTGCATTATGTACTTATCGTAAGAATGCAAGTAAAGATTTTGCTTAACCAGACGAATGTCTTTCGCAGAACTTTTAACACTAGAAAGGCGGAGAGCGGTCATTTTGACCGCTCTATTTGAATGACCAGAAATAAAGCATTTTTTAAATATTTTTTGTTCAAACAAGTTTTTTAAAGTACATTTATTAATAGAATAGAATATTATTTTATTTATTTACCGTTTTATATATAATATTAATTTTAGTTAAAGGAAATACAATATATATAATCAAGTATCAACAAAAATTACAAATATAAAAAAAAGTACACACTTTAAAAGATTTTTTTTTGGATTTGCTCAAAGTATCTTAAATTTATATAGCATAATAGCTTTTTTAAGTGTATATAGTTAAAAATATATATATTACAAAAATAACTTACATTATTCCTTTTTACTTTCTTTACAAACACTCAGCTTTATAACTTTGTAAGTGCAGGAGCCACAAACTAACTTTTTGCAATCACTACAAATGTTTATAGTTTTATTCCGGCATCGATTGATTTGGCATTGTTTGCGTTTCGTACCCGAGATTGTAGATGCACCTGTATTTGGAGTTAAGTCTGACAGCGGAGATGTCTTAGAGGCGACATATTTTGTACGCCGTTCGTCAGCAAAATTCAAAATAAAATCAAGACGCTTTATATTTACACCGGTAGTCTCTTTATAAATCACACAAGCATTTATAGCAGCTAAGTCCAGAATATTAAAAAAACTTGAACAGGCCATCGTCGAGAAGTTGATTTTGTGGAATATTTTCTTACCATCTGGTCAAGTACATCCACACCGTATTTCGTTGAGTTGTAAAACTGAACAACCTCAGGCGTCTTTTTTTTTCATTGCCATTGACTTCAAGTGTAGGATGTAAAGTGCTTAACACAGCACATATTTGTTTTTCTTTCCTCGATACGAGGTCAGTGATATATTATCGTGCTTGAGAATTTGGCTTGAATACAGTTCTCCCTTTGTGAGGTTGAAGGATTCGGGAACTTCTTTCTTTCCACGTTTCACAGTTCCAACGATGCTAAGTCCTTTATTTCTTAGAGTTTTGGCTAATTTCAACGTTGTGAAAAAATAATCCGTTGTTATGTTCCTTCCTGTGTTATGAAATATCTCTGCCAAGTGACAAACAGTTTGTTCTCCAACAGTTTCATCTGTAGGTCTATTTTCATTTTTACCTAAATATGGAAAGCTATTCAACAAATATTTTGATCGAACGTCAGCTGCTAGCCAAAATTTAATCCCGAATTTGTCTGCTTTTTGCGGCATATACTGTGTAAATGGGCAACGTGCCTTACTTGGGAAGAGTTGTTCGTCTACTGTTAAATTTTCACCCGGTTTATAGCAAAGTAAACAATTTTCAATAAACGAGTTTCAGATCTCTGACACTAGTGCAAATTGATCAGATCGAAGTCTTTCAGATATTGTTGCCTTCAGATCAAACCGCAAATATCTCATTATTTCTTTGAACCTGTTCCGAGCCATTGTTTGGTGAAAAAAGTTTATTCCCCATGTCGTGGACCATAAGTTGATTATTGAAATACCTTTAGAAATAAAAGCTCCACGAGCATACAGTAGAGAAATAAAAGCATCTAATTCGTCTAAAGATATATTCCAATGCGGATCCTGCAAACATCGATGAGCTTCCGCTTCTGTGCACATTTTTATGAAACGAAGGATCTTTTCATTTATGAATAGTCTCCATGCACTTGTGAAAGCCCCTAACATTACATTTCTAGTGGCAAATGAACTTGGTCAAGGAACTTCTCTAACATTGTGCTGCTGTCGTTTTCCTGAAGAAATATTACCAGAAGGAACTGCCCATATTGTTCCATCTTTTGCTACTTTTACATTTTGCTCATTTCCTTCCTTTTGGGAACATACTCTTTGTTCTTCACTTTTACGTAGTAGTTTACTTTTCTTTTGACGTGTTCTGTTGTTTTCGTTTTCTACCACGTGTGATACTCGCATGACTTGAATCGACATTTATAAAAAAATTTCCTTCATTTTCAGATTCAGACGAAAAATCTGTTTGTGCAGTTTCAGTAAAAAAAACGGCATTCGTTCGCGGAAGAGGATCCACTTACATTTCCAGAGTTATATTCATCGTCAGATAAATTTGAATTTTCATCTGTACCAGAATCGGTTTCAGATACAGTCCGCAATATTTTTAGAAACTCTTCTTCTGACAGGTTGCTTTTACCAACAGTTCTTCGCGACATAACGTGAAAAAAATATACATCCGATCAGGTGTATTAAAATTAAATCCGATAAAAAGCTTCAGTAGAAATAAATATCTGTTACTAAAAATGCAGATGCTTTCGAACATAAAAGGACTTTCACGTGACCAGCAGGTGTTTTCCAATCCCACTTAATCTCCAAATGACAGCAGTCTGTTACAGGCCCTACGAAAAGAATCACGTGACAAGCAGATGTTTTTAATATCCCTCCCTACCTCACGTATGCTTCTTTCCATGAAATGTTATTAAAATTATCTCGAAAAGAAAGAATAATCGTTCGTAGACAGCAAAAATTGAAAAGTAAATGTAATGTTAGATTTTATTTCTTCAGCGGTCAAAATGACCGCAATCCGTCTTTCTAGGTATACATATTTATAAGGCTCATAATATTGTGTAAAAAAAAATAAAATTTTTGTGCTACAAAATCCTTATGAATAATTAGGAAAATTCAATAAACCATGTAGAAATCGAAGAATATTTAAGAAAAATACAAGCGTTTTAAATTCATTTTCGGTCAAAATGACCGCTTCCGTCTTTCTAGTGTTAATCTTTTCTCAACAGTTTATCACAACAGAAAACACTGCCTAACAGAACAGATAAAATGCCCTGATTTAATAAGACAAAACTTACAATAAAAAATAGCTGGTGAGAATAATCAAGGATAACCTTATGCGTCACATATATGTTAGGCTCGTCTCGAAGGAGTTAAAAAAGTGGTGCCAACCGAATAAATTCGTGTAAGAGATGGCATGCTCCTGGGGGGGGTGCTTTGACCGTTAAGGCTTAATTAAATCTTGGATATTACTCGAATATTTTTCAAGTAACATGCAATAAAAAAATAAATAAAAACTATCCGTGTTACATCTTCAGATAATACAGTGCTCAGCAAAAGTTTAGACAATGATCGATTATGCTTCTGTACTGAGAAGTATGTAACGAATTGCTGTAACTCAACTGTCATATATTACTGGGGACTTATCTTTCATACAGAAACAATAAATTTTAATTTATACACTTTACATAATATATAATGACAAAAAAACAAATTTAACATTGTGGCAAAAGTATACGCAATTTGTCTGTTAACAGAAAAATATTAAATTAAAATCGAACTGCACCTACATTGTCTGCTATTAATGCAAAAATGTGAGTTCCCATCGAAGAAACTAAATCCTGCATTACTTGGGGGTCTATTTCATAACAAACACTTTCAACAGCAGATCGAAGTTCATTTACAGAAGAGTATTGTCAAAAAATTGCATACACTGTATTACATATTATGTCACAAAATTTTTCGATTGGATTCAGATCAGGCCTACACGCGGTCCAGTCGAGAACAGTAATATTTTGAGGGTTAAACTTATTTTTTGATTTGTATGCAACATGAATAGACGCATTATCTTGCTCAAATACGTACTTTGGAAGAGCTAAAAGTTCACCAAATGGCTGTAAATTGTTTTCCAATGCATGTATGTAGTCTTACGCTGCTTGGCAACCATAGAGAAACTCCAGAGATGCTTGAGAATTAAAACAAAGTGAGTCCCAAATCATTAACTCTTTAGAGGGCGGTGTCCTCAAAGAGGACACCTAATTTTAATTCCAAAACTGACAGACGGCACCAAGAATATTTAATTAAAATTTTCCTTTTATAATGTACATGAAAATAAGCAAGTTCCTATTTTCTAATAAATTCATTTATTAATTCTGATTTCAGTCCATTATTTCATCAGTTATATAAACAGAATTACTCGGAAAGGGGTCAACTTGTTGTGAGATTTCAAGGCTGGTTATTTTATCCTTTTCATGTAAACTAATGTACATCTTTCTATAATTCATCAACGAAAGTATCCATTGACACAGAAAGCTCTGACTCACTTTTAATGCGATTAGCAGTCACCATTTGTCTAGATACCAGTTTATGGACCTTTCTATAATCTCGTTTTCTGGCCACATGAGGCCTTCCAGATTTATGTTTTGCTTTGTAAGAGTCATCCTTAGACAGTACTTAATAGACAGACTTCTTTGAAGGATTCAAAGTAGATGAAATTTCTGCAACAGTCTTCCCTTTCGATTTCAGCTTTCATGCTTTAATTACTTCATCTGACTGAAAATTTCTTGCTCGCGGCATCTTCACTAACAGATGCTATCGCGAGATGCACTTACATACTTCATGCATGTGACGTCGTAAGTTTGAAATATACGTTTTTCCGTGAACAATTGCCAAAAAATCACAAAAGTGTCTAAACTTTTGCAATATGCAAATTTCACTTTTTTCAGTTAAATTAAATAATATCCTACATTAAAACCGTTATTTCTGTCCTAAAACGTTTAAAATATATTTAAAAATAAGTACAGTCATTTGTATAACCCAAGTGTTCGTATTTTTTATTTAAAGGTTAAAAATCACCAGTGTCTAAACTTTTGCTGAGCAGTGTAACAAATAAGTTAACCCTTTTGCGGGCAGTGTCCTTATAAAAGGACACATAATTTTTATTTTACTGGCACCCAGAATATTTAATTAAAATTTTCCATTTATAACGTACTTGAAAATAAGCAAGTTTATATTTTCCAATAAACTAGTTTATACATTCTGATGTCGGTCTATCATTTCATCAGTTTATAAACATAATTACTCCGCTCCGGTAAGGGTTAAACCAAATGAACATTAAAAAATAAAAACAAAATTTAAACAATATCATAATTTAAATACACTAAAAACTTAGGTTCCCTTCAAATTAAATCGAAATAAATCTTAGACTTTTTTAATTATTTTTTGTATTTTATATGTGCCTTATCATTTTGTACACACTCATCATAAGCATAATACAAAATCTGCAATACAAATATTTGCCACTTAAAAATGAAAAAACGTGAACGTTTCCGTGAACAGTTGCCTAAAAATCACAAAAGTGTCTAAACTTTTGCAATATGCAAATTTCACTTTTTCAGATAAATTAAGTAATATCCTACATTAAAACCGTTATTTTTGTTCTAAAACGTTTAAAATATATTAAAAAATAAGTACAGCCATTTGTATAACCCAAGTGTTCGCATTTTTTATTTAAAGATTAAAAATCACCAGTGTCTAAACTTTTGCTGAGGACTGTATGGGAAGGATTTTCAACTGGAATAAAATTGGAGCCACCAATATTTTTCTTCTGGAGATTGTCTTTTACTTTAATTTTCCAGATCTGGTTTAGATCACTAAATAATGTCTAATATCACAGACTGACTATGTTTGCATTAACCCTTTGAAAGGCAAGCATTGTGTTTCTGTAATGTTGAATACCCACCGGAAATTTAGAAAAATTTTATTTCAAAATAAAGGAAAGTAATTTTCAATTTTACATCTCTCAAGGGGTTAAAATAGCACTGAAGTCAGTAAGCTCTATGTGAGCTCCACTAAAATTAGTTTTGTAATTTTACATCTTTTTGGTACTCTAACGTTGTCTTCATATACCACTGAGCCATCTGGGCAGCCCCCCCCCCCCCCGGGAGCAATGAGATGTACCTCCCCATCCCGGAAGATTTGTGATTTGTGTTTTCAGTGTCAAAAAGTACAATTCCTTCCCCGGAACTCTATAATGTCCCACTCCCCGGACTCACAGAAATCGCTACTAGAGAAAAGTGTCTGAATTTAACACTGAAGTTCAAGTTGATATTAAGAAAAATGCCAGGGACGTGTGGTGACCCAATAGATTACTCAAGAATATATGTAATTTAGTTTTCCCTCTTTATTACTCACATATTTGATAATACTTATAATATTTCTAAATATAATTATGAGTTAATACGAATACTTTAAGAATATCTAAATTAATGCAGGGATGACCGCCCTAGGAACCCAGCTTTCACGTTAGAGTATAAGTGCAATTCCGGAGGGGAAGCTAAATTAATGCAAATAAATAAAATAGTAACTATTATAAAATAACACTACAGTCTTACGTAAGTAAGATACACATTACCAATTGATACCAACCAGCGAATCATTTCAAGTGCCCAAACAATGCTCGGTTTGCTATGGTTGACTACACGTACACATCACTAATAATTGCCATAGGCAAATGCTGTAGTTAAATATTAGTTCGACCTCTACTGCAAAATGAAAAAAAAAAAAATCATGAAAATGCTGGTTAATGGATCGCATGTCCCATAATTCAGTTATAATTGTTGTGCTTAATAAAACAAACCTTTATGCGTCAAGTTTTTCCTTCTTCTTAGTCACACATTTGATAATAGTTATAATATTTATAATTATAAACATAAGTTGATATGAATACTTTAACCCTTTCCGGCACAGTGTGCCCGGATCGGGATACCTAATTTTAATTCCAAACTTACGAACGGCACCAAGAATATTTTAATAAAATTTTGCTTTTACAATGAGTAATTAAAGCAACATGTTTCTAATTTCTAAAAAATGTTTTTTTAATTTCGGTGTCAGTCAATTATTTCATTATTTTACAACAAAAATTGCCCGTGGCGGGAAGGGTTAAGAGTATCTAAACTAATCCAGGGATGTCCACCCAGGGACCCAGCTTTCGCTTTAGAGCATAAGGACAATCTCGGAGGGAAACTAAACTAATGATACTAAATAAAATAGTAACTATTATAAAATAACATTAAAATAGTCCTACTTAAACAACATACACATTCCCAATTGATACTAACCAGCTAGTGCCAGCTCATTTCAAGTGCCCAAACAATGCTCGGTTTGCTAAGGTTGACTACACGTCACCGATAAATGCCATAGGCCTATGTTGTAGTTAATTATTAGTTCGACCTCTACTGCAAAATGAAAAACAAAAAAAATCATAAAAATGCTGCTTAATGGAACACATGTCCCATATTTCCGTCATAATTGTTGTACAAACCTTCATGTACGAAGGTCAAAAGAGAAACTGACTTTTTGAACTCAATTATTTCAATATACAGCAGCGTGTAAAACAATTAATAAAAAGCATTCGAATAAATACACCACACTTAAAAACAACTTGTGATAAACAATGACAGTTTAAGAACTCTTTGATAAAGTTTACCAATCCAAGCAAGTTACGCATATTTTAGAAAACGTCTTGCGCACCATTTTTTTCCTGTATTACTCGTCATAAATCACGCACCTATAGCTAAAACGATGAAAAATCGATTATCAATTTGACTTCCGAATCGACAACTTAAACTGATATAATAAATCAAAGATATGCATCGAAAAACATACATTCTGTGAGAAAATTTAATTATTCAAGTGCAAAAACACAAAGATAAACACATTCATCAATTTAACATAAAACACAAACAAGATGAAATATCGTCAGTAAAATATTCCCCTGATACTTTCAGACAATCTGGCATTTTCATTGGACTGAACAAGAGATAGAAAAAAATAGAAAACGTGCAGCTTTAAAGCATTTCGTTTTTCTTGCAAGTCGGCCTTTTAAATTTATATCGATTTCATTTGCAAAATTCCTGCAGATGGCGCTACAAGTGTCAGAAAGTTATTTTTAAGGAAAAATAATTCTGGAAAAAAGATAGCGCTTTGATAATTTGAAAGAAAAATAAATTTCATTATTGAAATAATGTTTGAAGTATTAGTGCAATATTTTTAAAAGTAAAGGCCAAAATATTAAGAAATACATTTTTGAGATAGTAATTTAACTGTGTCATTGATGTGAAGTAATTCTCAAAAGCTAATAGATATGGTTGCAAGATTAACATTTTGTATTTTATATTTTCTGACTTATTTAATTTAAACTTAATGGAAGAATTCGGAATTGTTATCTAATTTTCTCTAATAATTTCGGATGTTTGTAGAAATTGTAGTAGCAATTTAACCGTTTAGTGCGCAGCTTTGCATATATGCAAATAACAGTGTTTTAAATTTAATAGATTTTTTTATTCGTAAATACCTAATTCACACCGGAAAATTAAAATAGCAATATCTGCTTTAATTAACAATAGACATTACGTATTAAAATAAAGTAAAATAATCCATTCAAATTTTCTGGTGTAAAGTCAGATTCTCTGAACTACGTAATTTCTAGAGCGTACTATATCATAGGAATTAAATGGTTGAAGGATTAAGCTTTAGAAAATAAATAATGAATTATATAAAATAAGGTATTTGGAGACATACTTATTGAAATATTTACTAATTTGCAATATTTTAGCGTGAAACAGCCACGTGACAGTAGTTTTTACTTATATTGCAGATGTGAAACAGAAGAAAAGATTGGCGTATTATACGAAAAATACATCTCTGATTTTTTTCATTATTTTTCCTGTGTAATAAACCTTTCAGAGAATCATATATAATTTTTTCGAAACAAAATAAAAGAATAGCGCATTTAAGGGTTAAGCCGCCATTCTAAACATTTAATTTACATCTTACATGCAAAATGTTTATTCAGAAGTGATCATTCTTCATTTCTATTTATAATTGTTAAGAGCATATGTCATTTTTTTGAAAAATAATTATAGACCGAGAGGTGGCAGCACAGACCATCGCCTCATCGAGTTGACGGCTGAAAATCCAGGATTAAACAGAACTCGATTAGCATATTAAAATGCAACTGGTCTGCAAAGTTATATCATGGTGGAAACCACCTGCAGACCCGGTTTTAGTGGTTGATCAGTAGGTTTATCATTAGTGTTTTCCTTCACCCAAAGATATGAAAACATAGAGGGGTTGAAGCAGGAAACACATTGGTAAACCTACCAGTTGCCACTAATGTCGGGTTTGCAGATATTTTCTATCAAGATATGACTTGGCAGACCAGTTGCATTTAATATGCGAATCGAGTTTAAATTAATCCTGGAATTTCAGCCGCCAACTCGATGATATGATGGTTTTTGCAGCCGCCCCGAGGTCTATTACTGTTATAGGAAAAAAATAACCTCATTAAGAACAGACTATTGATGTTGTATTATTATCTTTCCACCAGATAGTAATGCAGCTTTTCCTTACTTCTGTTGATTTCATGTCATTGTAAAAAGATGCAAAAAGTGTTGTCACTGGGCTAATTTTTTAAAATTCAGATTTCCTGATGAGCACCTTTTTTTTTGAAACTGTAAAATTTGTCTTATTTAATAGCATAACCATAGCATAGGCCGAAAACTAGGGGAATTTTACCATTTCAAAAAAAGTGGTACCAATCAAGAAATCTCAATTTTAAAACAGTAGCCGTCTAGCAACACTGGATAGAAATGCTTCGCAGAATTCCTTTTACCTGAAATTCGAATAATAATTATCAGGGAATTTTTAAGTACTAATTAGTGGCGTTATTGCGAGGAATACCACTCCCTCGTAATCGAAATATAGAGATAGTATGGATGGGAAATGCAAATGAAATGAATACGAGGGGGCTTAATGTTCCTTTATGGATTTTAAAATTAATCAAATAATCAAGGTTGCCAGTTTGGCATCCATTTTTTTTTTTCAGAAAATCCAAATTCGTGCCAGAAATTAAAAATAGTATGTTTTGCTTTATTTAATGACAGAAATTTTGTGATTACGTAAAGTAAAGATTGTTCTTTCAAAATTTCCGGTGTTAATTTCAAATTTCGAAATAAAATTGGAGGCCAAACTGGCAACTCTGCAAATAATATTTCTTTGTCTTTGATGGTTTTAAATATCAGGGTGCATGCAACTCTACAAAATTTCTTTACGAGAAATTTTCGTCTCATTTAATCGCTGAAAAATATTGAAAAACCCGTGTTCAACCCCTTCGCGACGGGAGCTTTTTACGAAATGTTTATTATTTTGCTACCGGTTTTAAAAAACAGAAGTTTGTGCCTTTTTAAATCGTTAAAATGCTCGGATTAAATAATCCATAATTATGGACACTCAGTAACATCTGAGTTCGCCACGCTATATTTTGCCTCTTATATTTTTTTTTATATTTTCTTTTCTTTAAAAAAAAAAAAAAAAAAAAAAAAACCTCTCTATATACTACAGAGACCAAAAAAAAAAAAATGTAAAACTTTTTAAAAATAATGTATGGCCCTGATTAGTCCCTTTTTTGGTAGGATAATGTGGTCTTTGCCACCCTAGCTTTTCTTGCCCATGCTTGGTGAGAGTTTCTCTGAACAGTACTAACTTTAACTTTCTAAATTCCTTATAGTAGTTATACAACTACAGTTTGACTTTTCATACTTTAAGATTCTTGTATTTTTAAGAATTTATCGTAAATTTTCTTTCATCTTAAGTTTTTACTTTTAAATTCAATTTTATTCCTTTCTTTCTTAAATTTCCTTATTTCCTCTTGTTAACTTCTTTTACTCAACTAGTAGATAGCTACAGTTTAACTTTATTCCAATGGCTCATTAAAACATAAGACATTTCAATTTCCTAGTCTGGGTGTTAAGCTGTTATCAGCTAGGAAACCCCTCAATGCTGATTACCTGCTCAGTACCTATTCGGATTAAATAAGGCAAATTTTACAGTAAAATTTTACTGGTGAGGATAAACAAGGATCTTTAGGCCTTTTTGCGGCACGTATACGTGTCGCTCGTCCCCTACGGATTAAACGAGGAGATTAGAATTTTTTCGATACAAATTTTAAATGGAAAATTTCTAAACTGAAATAGTTGTGACATGCTCATTGGAAATTCTAAGGAGCTTACTCACATTGGAAAAAGAATTATAAATTTTATTTTACCTCGGATGTGAGTGCTCCGACCCAAATGGTTGATTTTCACCACTAAATTTTAACAGTATTCTTTGTTTTATTAAATCTCAGAAATTCTGTCATTAAATACGGTGAGAAATACTATTAAAATTAACTGTACGCAATCGGTCATTTGGGTCGGAGCGTTCTCATCCCTGTTCTAATGACTTAAAAAATTAAACATTAAGATAAAAATAAATTAATAATTTTTCGTGGCTTTGCACTTCATTGCGTCTATTCGTTTTGTGCTGTTGAAACCAAAACTACATACATATTAAGCGTACAATGTTAATGTTGGAATCTGGCTTAAATTCACACAGCTGCGCCATCTCGTGTACGAGGTTGATAATAGACGCTTTCAGTGTGACGTCAATCATGACGTTTTGCTTGGAAACTGACTCCAAACAAATGGTTGCTATGTTTCATATCTTATTAAATATAAATTGTAGAAAATGTTACCACTGCATATAAAGTATTAAAACATACTATGAGATATAGCTGCAAAATATAGCTATAAAATGTAATAAAAATGGAAAACACAGCATAGCAACGCTTTGTTTGGAGTCAGTATCCAAGCAAAACGTCATATCTGACGTCACGACTGAAAGCGTGACGCGCAAATACGCGGGTTTCTAGTATGACGTCATATATGACAGTATATCTACTATCTGCACGGACAGTATATCTTACAGATCACTGTCAGATCTTTTATATCTGACAGTATATCTTACTTACACGTTTCTTGCGCATCTCTTGTGCATAGTTTCTGAATCTTTATGCACTTATCGAAGATGAATCTTGTTAACCCAGATTTACTGCAAAATATTTTTGTTACAGTTTGTTTTGATAAAAATCTGTAAAAAAAAAAGTCACAATATCATTTTAATTTCGGGAGAAAAAGCACTAATGCTACGAAAACATTATTGCCTTTTGCCCTGAAACTAAAATGGTATTATGACTATTTTTAAATACACATATTTTTATCAAAACAAGCTGTAACAAAAATATTTTGCAATAAATCTGGTAAACAAGATTCATCTTCTGTGAGTGAGTAGCAATTTGAAATTAGTGATTGAATTTTTAACAGGGATTCTCTAAATGGCTTTGTGCGTTTAAAAAAATCTAATATGGCGATTTTAGGAAAATTATTGAAGCTATTGTCTACAATCGAAAAACAATAAAACAAATAAATAAGCAATACTTGCTCGTTTAATAGTATAACATTTAATGCATGCATTTTAGATTAAAGAGATTCCAAATATAAAATGAAATGAGTTATAAATGAATGAACTATTTGTAAGAGTAAATAACATGAGGGCAAAACAATCAAGAAAATATTGGAAACTTATCGTCTGCGCTCGATAAACGACAAAAAGAGCTTAAAATTGAATACTTTATTTATAATTAAATTCTATACATGTTCTAATCTTTCATAAACGTTGTATTCTCATCGCAGTGATGGAACAGTGTAGCAACAGAGAATCAATTGGCACCGCAAAAATTTATTGGTATTTTGCCCCTAATTTCAGCACAGAATTTCTGATATTTTTAACGGCGAAGAACACTATTAAAATTTAGTAGTGACATTTACCCAAATGCGGCGCCACTGTTCCATCACTGTCATTGGGAATACAATCATGTACATAATTTTTGTATAACTTTAGCACATCAAGAATTTAGTAAATAATGAGACTACAAAATTGTATTTTTACATATTAACTACTTTCTAATTTTATTGCGTCATTTTTCATCACATTAAAAAAAACATAATGAAAATCTAAAGTATTTAAATCAGCAACATTTGATAATATATATTAAATAATATTTTATCTTTTCTTTTATAAATTAAAATAAAAACACGTAACTACTCTTTACTTACACGTTTTACTCTTTGGAAAAGGACAGAGATGAATTCGATCGCAATCTCACAATTTAGAAATCTACAGCTATTCGATGGCCAACATTTTGACATTTTAAGAAATAACATTAGTTCTAAAAAGAACTGTTTTTATTTAAATAATTAACTATAATAAATAAATTAAATGATCATGAATAAAAATTATTAGAATATTCTATACTGTCAGAATATAAATACAACAATGTTTTTATTTAAATAATTAACTGTAATAAATACATTATATAATCACGAATAAAAATTAATGGAATATTTTATTTAGTTATTTAAGCTATGGGGTATTCGCTACGGCTTTTGCCGGCATGACCTCAAATGATCACAAAAATGGCGTTATTTCCTTGCGAGGAAAAAAAAACTGGAATATTCTATACTGTCAGAATATAAATACAACAAACAAATGAAAACACGATGTTTGCACTTGCGCAGTTATTTCATAGATGTGCAATTAATAGATTACCCATAAAGAAGAAAACAGTTAGGCATCTTCCTGTAGTTCAACCCCGTCTGCTACATGGCGAGTGACCTTCATTAATGTGACATGTTCATCTTGGCGGTTGTCTCCCCCAATTTAAGATAGGACGCTTACTTTGTATCCTACTTTGGTTGAAACCCTTTAAACTTCCAGGTTAGAGCGGCTATGGTTACATTTTTCGACAGCCGAATACAGGATAATTCATATTTTTGAAAATAAGTTAGTACTATCAAAAGTTAAATAGTACTAGAACATTCTAGTGTAAAATTCTTTTGTAAAAACTTGAGTAAATTCCTCGATATTTTTAGTGTTAAATAAACCAATATCAATTTTTAATTATAAAATATCTTTAAAAAGTTGAAATGTTCTGTAACCTTATGTTCTGTAAAAGCTTAAAAAAAAAAGTAGTAAATAACTCCACTATAATTCATTCAAATAGTAGAAAATAACTTATAAACGTAAATCCACAATGAAATCTCTAAAGGAAATATAGAACATCTTTAAAATATTCACACTCAGTGTAATCACGCAAATTCAAATGAAAAAAAAATGACTTGATCGCTGACAAATAGACTTTTCACCAAGGAGGCGAAATAAATGAGTTCACAATTACTAATATATTTCATTATTTAAAGGTCAAAAAGCGATCTATGCCTGCAACTATGAACACAGAAGTGTAACTAATTTATCTTCATAGGATATTTATGTTTTTCTCTGGTGTTTTTGTTTTTATTTTGAAACATGTTTTCAATTGAAGTTATGATGTTAGATAGGAGTATTTATTTCACTGTAAATTTCTGTTTTAGGTTTTAATTAAATTTGTACAGAGTGTATATTTTGTGTGATTGAATTTATTTGATTCAATATCGTACATACGTACGTTTGCTACTTAATAAGCATAAAACAGCAGAAATTACTCCATTATATTTCATTCAACTATTATACTAGTACATTTATTTCCTATTAAATTTTATTTCAATGTTTTGGATTGAATTTGTATGGAATTTGTATTTTCTGTGATTGAATTATTTTGAGGAATTTCTGATGTTATCGATTATTTTTTATTTTGAAATATACTTTTTAATGGGAGCTATAACGTTTGATAGAGTGATATATTTCCCTCTAAATTTTATTTTAAGATTTCATTTAATTGAATTTGTGTCTTCTGTGAGTGAATTTATTTGATTGAATTTCATACGTAATAAACGTAAAAAAACAAAAATTACTCCATTATATTGGGTCGTTCGGAAAGTCGTGTCCGTTTGGGAAAATCAATTCGTATCGGAAAATTCTATCATTTAATTATTAGACATTGATTCTGATATCTAATGGCTAATAATTATC
Source organism: Maratus speciosus (assembly GCA_963932465.1). Lineage (NCBI taxonomy): Eukaryota > Metazoa > Arthropoda > Arachnida > Araneae > Salticidae > Maratus > Maratus speciosus. The sequence goes on from OZ010793.1 coordinate 140,904,973, forward strand.
GGGCAGAATTTTCCGGTACGAATTGATTTTCCCAAACGGACACGACTTTCCGAACGACCCAATAATTCATTCAACCAGGCTTGCCAGATTGGGGACTTTTTTAATTCAGATTATTTGACTGCCACCATTTTTTTAAAATAGTATAATTCGCCTTATTTTTCGGAATTTTTAGTCTATATTTAAATAGGCCGAATATTTATATTTAAACAAAGCGGTGACTGTCAACAATCTGGGTACAAAAAAGTCCCCAATCTGATAACACTGCATTCAACAGACATATTAGTAGAAAATAACTTTCTTAACTATATCAGTAATAAACACTAGAAAAGAAATAAAGTATCGTTTTTATTGACTGATTTTGCTTTGAAATATCATTTTCAGTGAAAGTTATGATGTTACATGAGAATGTTTATTTCCTTCTAAATTTTATTTTAAAATTTTATTTAGTTGAATTCACACTAAATGTATGTTTCATGTGATTGAACTTACTTCATGGAATTTCGTACGTACGTACTTTTCGTGCGTAGTAAACGTAAAAGAACAGAAATAACTCCATTATAGTTCATTCAACAGTCGTACTAGTGAATTTATTTCCCATTAACTTTTATTTTAAGCTTTTATTTGATTGAATTTGCATGAAATTTGAAATTTGTATGATTGAATGTATTTGATCAAATTTTATATGTAACTTAGGTATGAAATTCGTACCTACGAACGTTTCGTACGCAATAAATTTAAAAGAACATAAATTATTTAGCCAGTGTTTTTCGACAGTAATTTCTGTCTCATTTAATGCCCATATTACACTTAAATTTTCTTATACCTATATTTCAGGCATTATAGTAGCCACCAGTATAGACACTTTTACCACATTTGTTTTACATTAATATATAAAGATTCATGACACTTAATTTTCATTTTAAAAAATCCTTTATATTTCGTTTTGTACATATTAAAATCGAAAATTATAATTTACATTTCTTTACTTTTCTTAAAAAAAAACACATTTTTTTACTTAAAAAGGACATAAATTCCGGTATATCGTTAAAACTATGCTATTTATAAATATATACTGCATTGTCCATACTCTTTGGCACTTCTCTGAAAAAACGTTTTCGTCCATTTCTTGGACTTCATCAGTTTCAATTGGCGGCAATGAGAGAGATGATAAAAGGTCGAAAATGAAACTGCGAGCCGCCAATTGAAACTGATGAAGTCCAAGAAATGGACGAAAACGTTTTTTCAGAGAAGTGCCAAAGAGTATGGACAATGCAGTATATATTTATAAATAGCATAGTTTTAACGATATACCGGAATTTATGTCCTTTTTAAGTAAAAAAAATGTGTTTTTTTTTAAGAAAAGTAAAGAAATGTAAATTATAATTTTCGATTTTAATATGTACAAAACGAAAGATAAAGGATTTTTTAAAATGAAAATTAAGTGTCATGAATCTTTATATATTAATGTAAAACAAATGTGGTAAAAGTGTCTATACTGGTGGCTACTATAATGCCTGAAATATAGGTATAAGAAAATTTAAGAACACAAATTACTCCATTTTAATCCATTCAACAATCATACTAGTAAAAAACAACTTTCTTAAATACATCGAAAATAAAATCTAAGAAGGAAATAAAGTAAGTCATAAAAATAAACACACTCGGCGTAATCATTCAAATTTAAAGGAAAAAATGACTTGATCGCTGACAAATTTTCTTTTCACCAAGGAGGCAAAATAAATAAGTTTCGTTATTTAAACGTCAAAAAGTGATCTATGTCTGCATCTATCACCACAGAAGTGTAACTAATTTATCTTTATAGAATATTTCTGTTTTTCTCAGGTGTTTGTCTTTTTAGTGACTGTTTTTATTTTGAAATATGCTTTTCAATTGAAGTTATGATGTTAGATAGGATTATTTTATTTCACTCTAAATTTCCAGTTAACCCATTATCGGGTAATGGAAAATATACTTCCAAGTTACGTTTTATTGAAAACTGATAGATTTACACCGGAAATTTTAGTAAAATATTTTGTTTTTTTATAATACACGTGACAAAACAGTTTTTTATATTCAAACCTATTTATTGGTAGATTCTAGTAGCAGTGAATCTTTTCAACATTTCAGCCACAGAATGGACTTGCCCGATAAAGAGATGATTTTCTAATTAAATTAGTACAGAATGTATGTTTTGTGTGACTCAATTTATTTGATTGAATTTCGTACGTAAGTACGCTTCGTACTTAATTAAAGTAAAAGAACAAAGGTTACTCCATTATAAGTTATTCAACTATCATACTAGTAGATTTATTTCCATTAAATTTTATTTCAAAATTTTATTTTATTGAATTTGTATGGAATTTGTGTTTTGTCTGATTGAATGTGTGTATGTAATAAATGTAAAAGAACATAAATTACTCCATTATAAACCATTCAAAAATCACACTAATAGAAAATAACTTTCTGAACCAGTTAACTGTTTTGCCCGAACTCAGATCGGGTAAAGAAAGTTAGTTTACTTTGTTATTAAAAACTTTTTCATACCACTAATTTTTACCTTTAATCTTTTGTTTATTTATTGGCAGATTTTATTCGATTATTTAAGGTAAATAGTTTAGTACTTAAAAAGTGGTGTTATGTCCCTGCTTTTAGTTTATGGAGCCAAAAAAAAAAAAAAAAATGAAATCGTTAAGGAGTTAAATACATAGGCATCGAAAAGGAAATAAAGTATGTCATATAAACACACTTGGTTTAATCACTCAAATTCAACGAAAAAAACCCTACTTGATTGCTGAGAAATAGCCTTTTTACCAAGGAGGCGAGATAAATTACCTCACAGTGGATAAATTTCCTTATTTAAACGTATTATAATGAAATGTATCAGAAAAGATCTATACCTGTATCCATCACCACAAGAGTGTAACTAATTTATCTTTATAAAATAGTTATGTTTTTCTCATGTGTTACTATTTTTATTGAATGTTTTTCATTTTCAAATGTGCTTAAAAAAAATTATGATGTTAGATTTTTATTTAAGGTTTTATTTGATTGAATTTGTATGGAATTCTGTGTTTTGTTTGTGTCATGTGTCTTGCTTAATGAACGTAAGTCTAATGAAAATTACTATGGATTTTATATTCTTTATTTATTGTATGTATCTGCATATTACTATTTACGTACGCTCCTGATAAATTTACTTTTGGATTTTAATTCATTGAATTTGTATGGAATTTGTGTTTTGTGCGATTGAATTTATTTTATTGAATTTTCTACGTAACATATGTAGAGAAACAATTTTTCTTGTCTTTGGGTTTGGAATGAGTACGATTGTATTGATATCTGTATTGTCTGAAAAAAATCTATGGTATAAAAAGAAATATCAGAAAAGGGTCCTTTTTACATCGGAATGTGTATAACAATAGTGAGACAGATAACGAGAAGAAAGGAGGATAAAAAAGATAATCTCCTGTGCTGCCTGATCAATGAGCAAGCGGGGAGAAAGGGAAGTTGGGTTGTATTTGATTTTACAGGTGAAAATTACCCTTTATTTTACAGGGAAGGACCCCATGTTTTTTTGGAATGCAGAAGAGGGAGAAGTGAGTAGTCAGTCTTGAGTCTTGAGTCTTGAGACTTGCGTTGGAAGTGAAACATGTAGTTTGGAAAAGTATTTAATCCTGTGCAGAGTGGAGTATGTACTAGAGTGCGGGAGATACTTGTGTAGTTAACCCGTTGAATAAGCATAGCTGAGTACGGTAAATTGAGAAGTAAATAGTGAAATTTATTGATGAAACCTAGTACGTAGATAATATCTTAACATGTGACTTAATGTTGGGCAAGATATGCTGTATCCGTGCTTATAAGTGTAAATAGTATATTTTAATATAAATATTTTGTAAATAAATCACCCATTAATATTATTTGAAGAATCCTAGAAATTATTTTCCAACTTTCTCTCATTGTGACAGATAACATGTACCTATACCGGTGAGGGCAGCATACCAACTAAACAATGCTTATTTCCATTTTTACGTGGGGTGGACTAAAGTTTGAATAACAAATATCTTTCAATCGGCAGCGAACGATCACAGCGTGGTTGAAATTTTTTAACCCTTTAACCCCTTAATTCTCGCTCCCTTCATATTCACGGGCTGTGTTTTTTTACTCAGATTGTTTGATTTCCACCAGTTTTATAAAATAGTGAAATTGGCTATATTTTAGTATCGTTTTACCTGTCATTAAATAAGGTGAATATTTCTTTTTCATAAAAGTGGTGCCAATAAGCAGTTTGAATTTTTAAACCGTAATTTAATTCGAACGTCAAGGGGTTAATTCTCTCTCCCATCATTATCATGGGCTGAAGTGTCGTTCGTTGATTCTCGTGCCCGTCATATTTCCGGGCTGAAGATTTAATTGCTGGAAAAACTTCTGAAACCAGAAAAATTTAACTTGCATTTATGTGTGAAGTCTTTGAATATTCTTTGTCGGGTTTGGTTTTGGGCGCTGATTGTGATGTCAGACTTTGTATTGCATTTGCCGAAATATGTCACACTCAAAACAAGGATTAATAATCAAAATTTAATGTTTGTGTATTACTGCAACTATTATTTGTAAAAATTTGTGTGATGATGTTAAGTAAAGATCTAAGATATGAAAAATAAAGGGTTATTCGCATTAATTTGTATGGTGTCAAACAAACATTAAGGCAGAGAATTCTCGCATGATGGCTTTTCTACAAATGTGAATTTGCTCTATAACATCTTTTTTTTTCACCTTAAAAAAAACAAAAAAAAACAAAAACAATTGCATATTTTACTTACAAGGAGAGGGCCAACCTTGTTAATCACAGATTTTGATTATTTTAATATATGTTGTAGGGTAGAGACCCCTTAGTATCAGGTTCAAAAGATTTTATCCAACGCTCCTTAGTTCTTGAGAAACCGGGGGGGGGGGGTCTAATAGTAGTACACAACTTAAATACTTACTTTACAACCAAAACGATAGGTTGGTCGTAGCTGAGTTGGTATGGCGTTTGCCGGCTGATCCGCGGGCCCGGGTTCAAAACCTGAACGCAATACATTTCTTTTTCTCTTTTTTTGTTTTATAAATATACTTGTAAGTATAACTTAATAATCTCATTGTCAATTATAATTTATAACATTGTACATGAATTATAATTTCAACCTATTTAATTTCTTACTTTTAACTAAATAGTTGTATAAAACATCATAAAACAGTTAATTTTTTTAAAATCACTTTTAAAATGTATTTCATATATTCTTTATAGATGCAATTATATTGAGCAATTGTATCAATTCGTAATTTTAAAGAAACATCATTTACGCATTGCTTTAACAAAGGAAGTCAATGCGATAATATTAGTATTCTGTTTTTAAAGTAACAAGCATAAATATATTAAAAATTACCATCAGAATTAAATTACAACCGATTTTTTGCACATTAAAGATTTTTAAATATGTAATACGTATGCTTGCGCTTTCAATTATTTTGTTTTCCCCTTTATGTTCTTTCTGCTTTTATTTTTATTTTATTTGAATATTCTTTCATTTTATCATAACTAGATGGCGACACAACAGGTTTTGTCATTTTTGGAATTTTTATCATTCAATAATAGATCCCATTTCTTTTTAAACCTCTTTAAAGCATGAGAAATAATAGTTTAAAAATAAAAAATGATAAATTTAAATTTGTTAACATTATAATTAATGTATGATATTAAAATTTTTAATTAAAATTACTAAATTATAATTACAAGTACATTTATAAAACAAAAAATGAGAAAAACAAATGTAGCGCGTTCGGGTTCCGAACCCGGGCCTGTAGATCAGCCAGCAAACGCCGTACCAACTGAGCTACGACCAACCTATCCTTTTGCTACAAAATAAGTATTTATGTTTTGTACTACTATTAGACCGCCCGGTTTCTCAAGAACTAAGGAGCGTTGGATAAAATCCCTTGAACCTGAGACTAAGGGGTCTCTACCCTACAACATATATTAAAATAATCAAAATCTGTAATTAACAAGGTTGGCCCTCTCCTTGTTAGAAACCTTATAATTATTCGATTTCTGTAATAAAAAATACATCTTTGCATTTTTACGTGTGGTGGAGTAAAATTTGAATAACAAATATCTTCCAATCGGCAACGAACGATCACAGTGTGGTTGAATTTTTAAACCACAATTTAAAACCACAATTTGTGGTTGAACCATCAAAAATAGTTTTTGATGGTTTTTCCAAATATTAAGCGATCCTTAAGGGGTTAGATGAATTTCGTTCGTAAGTTACGCTCGAAATTCGTACGTAATAAACGTAAAAAAAAAAAAAAAAAAAAAAAAAAAAAAAAAGCAAAAAGTACTCCATTGTAATTCATTTAATAGTCATACAATAGTCCAGGCAATAGAGACCGTATAGGGCTCTACCTAGCAAAATTCATAGTAGTTATGGAAAATTGCTTACTATAGGTTTTTTGGGTCGCTGACTCCGAATTTGCAACTTCCCACCAAAATTTCCCCCGGCAACTCCCCAAATTTTGGTAAAATGCCCCCCCAAAAAAGGTTTTTATTAAAAAAATCAATTTTTTTATTGTTTTAGGGGAAAAGTATCTAGAAATTGAGAAAGTAGACAAATTAGCAACAAATTAGATGCATGACATTATGACTTAGGATAAAGGGGAAGGGGGATCTGCCTCGGAACAAGCGCGCGGTGCTGCGAGAACTAAGTTGCGCAATTCCAATTAACCACTCATACGTTTACATTCGCCTTCCCATCTCCCCTTCGAACTTTCTCTATAAGGTTTACTTTAAATTTTTTGGGTCGCTGAATCCGAATTTTTAACTTCCCCCCAAAGTTTCCCCCCCCCAAATAGTTGTTTTTAACTTAAATTTCTTATTGTTTTAGGGGAAAAGCATTACGAAATTAAGAAACTAGACAAAATTTGCAACAAATAGGATACATGACATTATGACGTAGGATGAACGGGGAGGGGGAGGGCTGCCTCTGAAAATGCACTGCGGCGCTACATGCACTAAGTTATGAGTCCAGGCAATAGGGGATTTTACCTGGAAAAATTAATACTAGTTCTGGATTTCGACTCACTTTATGTTTTTGGGTCGCTGAATCCGAATTTGTAACTTCCCTCCAAAATTTCACCCGGCAACCCCCCAAAAAATTGGTTTTTTGAAAAAATTCGGTTTTTGAGAAAAGCGCGCGGGGAATGTTCCGAGGCAGCCCCCTCTCTCCCCGTTTATCCTACGTCATAATGTCATATAACCTATTTGTTGCAAATTTTATCTAGTTTCTGAATTTCGTAATGCTTTCCCCCTAAAACAATAAGAAATTTAAGTTAATAACAACTATTTTGGGGGGTTTTCGGGAGGGGGGAAATTTTGGGGGTAAGTTAAAAATTCGGATTCAGCGATTAAAAAAACTTAAAGTAAACATTATAAGGAAAGTTCGGAGGGGAGATGGGAGGGTGAATGTAAACGTGTGAGTGGTTAAGTGGAATTGCGCAACTTAGTCCACGCAGCACCGCGCGCATGTTCCGAGGCAGATCCCCCTTCCCCTTCATCCTAAGTCATAATGTCATGTACCTAATTTGTTGCAAATTTTGTCTACTTTCTGAATTTCTAGATACTTTTCCCCTAAAACAATAAAAAAATTGATTTTTTAATAAAAAACCTTTTTTGGGGGCCTTTATACCAAAATTTGGAGGGGTTGCCGGGGGAAATTTTGGTGGGAAGTTACGATTTCGGATTCAGCGACCCAAAAAACATAATGTAAGACGATTTCCAGAGCTACCATTAATTTTGTTAGGTAAAATTTCCTATTGCCTGGACTACAAGTAGACTTATTCCCCTCAAAATTTTTTAAGGTTATATTTATGTGAATTTATATGAATTTCTGTTTTGTGTGATGGAATTTATTTGAGGTATTTCTAATTTTATTGACTGTTTTTTTAAAAATAAGATTTCGATGTATATTGTAATGTTAGATAGAGAGATATATCTTCCGCTAAGTTTTATTTTAAGATTTTATTTTATTGAATTTGCATGGAATTTATGTTTTGTGTCATTGAATTTATTTGATTGAATTTCATACATACGTACGCTTCGTACGTAATGAACGTAAAAGAACAAAAATTATTCCGTTGTAATTTATTAATTCAACTATCATACTAGTAGAAAATAACTTTTTTAAATGCATCGGAAATGAAATCTGAAAAGGAAAAAAAGTACGTGTAAATAAACACACTCGGCTTGTTCACTCAAATTCAAGGGAAAAAAATTACTTGATCACTGACAAATATCCTTTACACCAAGGAAGTGAAATAAATAAGTTCACGGTGAATAAATTTCATTATTTAAACGTCAAAAAGCGATCTATGTCTGCATCCATCACCACAGAAGTGATTTATCTTTTTAGGATATTTATGTTTTCCTCGGGTGTTTGAGTTTTTATTGATTGTTTGATTTTGAAATAAGCTTTTCAATGGAAGTTATGATGTTAGATAGGGATATGTATTTCACTCTGAATTTCAGTTAAAGATTTTATTTAATTAAATTTGTACAGGATGTATGTTTTGTGTGATTGAATTTATTTGATTGAATTTTGTACGTACGTACGTTAATCGTTTTATGTGATTGAATTTATTTGATTGAATTTTGTACGTACGTACATTAATACTTAATAAACGTAAAAGGACAGATATGATTCCATTATAATTGATTCAACTATCATACTAAATGATTTGTTTTCTAATAAATTTTATTTAAAAATTTTATTTCTTTGAATTTGTATGGAATTTGTGTGTTGTGTAATTGGATTTATTTGAGATATTTCTGATTTTATTGATTGTTTTTATTTTGAAATATGCATTTCGATGGAAGTTATAATGTTACTTAATATTTCATGATAAATTTTATTTTAAGATTTTACTTTATCGAATTTGTATGGAATTTGTGTTTTGTGTGATTGAATTTATTTTATTGAATTTCGTACGTAATACATGTAAAAGAACAGAGATTACTCCATTATGATCCATTCAACTATCATTCTAGTAGAAGCATATCTCACTAAAATTTATTTCAAAGCTTTGTTTCTTTGAATTCGTATGGAATTTGAGTGTTGTGTAATTGAATTTGTTTGGGATATTTATAATTTTTTTTATTGTTTTTATTTTAAAATATACATTTCGATGGAAGTTATAATATTAGATAGGGAGATATATGTCCTGCTAAATTTTATTTTAAGATTTTAATTGATTGAATTTGTGTTTTGTGTGATTGAATTTATTTTATTGAGTTTCGTACGTACGCACGTTTAGTACGTAATAATCGTAAAAGAACATAAATTACTTTGTTGTAAACCATTCAACAATCCCACTAGTGGAAAATAACGTTCTTAAATACATCGAAAATGAAATCTTAAAAGGAAATAAAGTACATCATAAAAATAAACACACTTGGCGTAATCACTCAAATTCAACGAAAAAAAATTACTTGATTGCTGACAAATATCCTTTTCACCAAGAAGGCGAAATAAATATCCTCACAGTGAATAAATTTCATTATTTAAACGCATAATAATGAAACGTATGAAAAAAACGATCTATGCCTGCATCAATCACCAGAGAATTGTGACTAATTTATTTTTATAGGATATTTATGTTTTTCTGAGGTGTTTCTTTTTTTATTGTCTGTTTCTATTTTGAAATATACTTTCCAACGAATTTATGATGTTAGATACGGATATTTATTTCCATCTGAATTTTATTTAAGGTTTTATTTGATTGAATTTGTAGGATTTTTTGTTTTGTGTGTGAGAGGTCTTTGGTTTTAATGAACGCAAGTCTAATGAAAATTACTATTAATTGATTTTAAATTATTTATTTATTATGCGTATCTGTGTATCACTATCTACGTACTCGGGTTAGGGAAACAGTTTTTCTTATCTTTGGGACTGGAATGAGTACGATTGTATTCATATCATTATTGTATGTAAAAATGGTATAACAGAACATACCAGAACAAGGTTCTTTTTAAATCTGAATGTGTATAACAATAGCGAGCCAGATAACGAAAAGAAAGGAGGATGAAAAATGATAATCTCCTGCGATGCATGGTCAGTGAGCAAGCGAGGAGAAAATGCAGTTGGATTGTCTTTGATTTTAGTGATGAAAATTATCCTTTATTTTACAGTTGAGTACCCTATGTTTTTTGCATTGCAGAAGATGGAGAAGAGGCTGTGGGAGAGGTGAGAAGTCAGTCTTGAGTCTTGAGTGTTTCGTTGGTGGTGAAACGTGGAGTTTGTAAAATTCATTAATCCTGTTTGAAGTTGTGCGTGTAAAAGAGTGTGGGAGATTCTTGTGTGGTCAACCAACGCCCTCTATATAAGGGAGAGAGCCTTGACACGCGTCACGAAAACGTCATACAAAGCAAGCAAAACAAAGAAAAAAAATGATTCAACTGGAATGTTTCGATTTCATTGGCATGTGGAATTATTAATTATTATTTTCTAATAATAATTAATAATTCCATAAGCCAAAGAAAACGAAACACGCAAGCTGTTCGAATTTTTTCCTTTGTTTTCCATGGTTCGTGTGACGTTTTCGTGATGTGTGTGAAAGCTTTCTCCCTTATCTAGTCAGCGTTGAGTTAACCTATTAAATAAGCCTAGCTGAGTACGGCAAACTGAGAAGTAAATAGTGAAATTTAATGATATAACCCAGTACGCAGATAATAACGTGTAACTTCATGTTGGGTAGGATATGCTATATCCGTGTCCATAAATGTAAATAGTGTTTTTTAATGTAAATATTTTGTAAATAAATCACCTATTAATATTATTTGAAGAATCATAGTAATTAATTACCAACTTCCCCACATTGTGATCGGTATCATATCCTATACCTGTGGTGGCAGCATATCAATTAAGCAGCGTTTATTTGCATTTTCATACAGTGTTGCCAGTGAGCTACTTTTTTAAAATTCAGATTTCTTGATTGGCACCATTTCTTTAAATGGTGAAATTCCCATTTTGTAAATGACACATTAATAAAGCCGAAAACACCGGGAATTTTACCATTTAAAAAAGTGGTGACAATCAAGAAATCCGAATTTAAAAAAAGTAGCCCACTGGCAACACTGTTTTCATATGAGGTGGACTAAAATTTGAAAGATAATTGCCGAAACGTCAGTGAAGGCTTACTGTGGAGACACGAAAAGTTTTGTTTTCCGTTAGTCTGTCTGTCTGTTCCGCGATAACTGCTGTAAAAAGCATCCGATTATCTTAAAATTAAGGATGCATGTTGGTGAAATCCCCGGATTTAGCTGTATAGTTTTTGGTTAAATTTGGTTCATTCGTTCGGAGTATATAGAACTTTTTATTTTGCGACTTAATGCTTTCCTATAGCAATTCAGACGATTTTTCCATTTTTATTTGTTGAAAAGAAATGGCTCATATGATTGAAGGATTTAAATGCTAAATTAAGGATGATGAAATTTCCTAATTAGAACCATACATTATTCATATTAGTTTGAAATTTTGTGTATACATTTGTCAGAGTTTTTAAATTCGGTGTATAACTTTTATGGAGGGATTTTATATATGTGTTTCAATAACATAAAATATTTTTTTTAATATAAATTTTCTTTTTAAGCACATATTTAATTGTTTTTATTATCTTTTAACTGTTACCTAGCAGCGAACTACACCTAAAAATATCGTAAATGTGAAAGTATTTGTAATTGTTTGAAGTTAAATCAAAGTCAAAAGGGACGAATTAATGCCTTTGTGTCTTTACATATAGATGGAATTTACCACAGAAATAAAGAAAGACTATGTTCTATTTATTTTGTTCAAATATTTTTCTTTTAAATTAAAAAAGTTTATTATTTTCATAAGGAATAAATCGACATTTGCTATAAAATTTAACAATCATATATATATATATATATATTTTTTTTTTTTTTTTTTTTTTTTTTTTTTTGCCGTTGCCACGAAAATTCAATCCCGGAATAAAAATTTATCCTAAACAGTTAATTTTGATTTGAAAGATTTTTATGTGCGATAGGAAAATGAAATAAAAAATAGACATGAATACGCCTTCATATTAGAAATAAAGTGAAAATACGAAAAGAAGGTGAATTTGATCTCATATATCAAAAATAAAACGAATACGCTTTGAGGTTGAAATAAAAGGGGCTTGTGTTATGATATTAATTCTTATTATTAAAAAAAAATGTTATATCTCATGGTTTATCGTCTGCACACAGCTAACAGAAATGTTAATTCTTAATCGAAAATTCCAATGAGAAAAAAACAACTTTTGAAAAGCAAATATATAGTAAATATCAAAATTATGCGCCGAAAAATTATCGTTGTCGAAAATGACGTCATTGTATCGGGAAATAAATATTTTCATTCTTAAAAACCAAGCATTAACTAGATTGCCTGAAAAAATGCTTTTTGACGGGCGTTACTTCTTAATGCCGCCTCATTTCAGAAAATATGAATGAAAATTATTTTATTTTTAAAGGAAGTTACATTTTCATTCATAAAACCTGAACGTTTAATATAATTGCGTCAATGTAAATCATCTTCTGTGTTACCAGTATTGAAAAATAAGGTTCGGAAGTGTAAAAATAAATCTAAGATTTGCGCTAACCATTAGCGCAATCAATAAAAAGTTACGTATGTAAGTGAATAAGATCACGGGGGTTCAGGGGGGCTCCGCCCCCCTGAAGAAATCTACTTTATTATTTAAAAAATATACCAGAATTAACAGCTCATGAAAATTTTGAAATATCCTTCCATAACGTTTTTAATTTAATGCTTCTAATGTCTGAAAACTTCGTATTTTTTATTGTTATAAATAATTACATAATTTGAAAACTTTAAATTGCGGTTTGCAGGAAACTGAATATTACCAAAGTGAGTCTAAAAACAATGACTTGCAGAGCTGACGTTGAGGCTCCTGATCTGCAGATTTACTAGTTATCCTATAATCGACAACGAACGATCGCACCGTGATTGAGTTTGTTTGATTGAATTTAATTCGTAACTTACTTAAGAAATTAGTACGTAATAGACGTAAAAGAACAGAAATTACGCCACTATAATTCTTTTTAAGAATCATACTAGTAAATTTATTTACCTCTAAATTTTTTAAGGTTCTACTTGATTGAATTTATATGGAAATTGTGTTTTTGTGTTATAATTTAATTCAGGTATTTCTGATTTTATTGAGTGTTTTATTTTGAAATATGATGTCAATGGATGTTGAAATGTTAAGTAGGGAGATATATTTTTAGGTAAATTATATTTTAAGATTTTATTTGATTGAATTTGTACGGAATGTGTGTTTTGTATAATTGGATTTATTTTATTGGATTTCATACGTCACGTATGTTCGTAACAATCGTAAAAGAACAAAAATTACTCTATTATAATTCATTAAAAAATCATACTAGTAGAAAATAAATTTCTTAAATATATCGAAAATGAAATCTAAAAAGGAAATAAAGTGTGTAATAAAAATAAACACACTGCGCATAATCACTCAAACTCAATAGAAAAAATAACTTGATCGCTGACAAATATCCTTTTCGCCAAGGAGATGAAATAAATAATCTCATAGTGAATAAACTTTATTATTTAAACGTCTAAAAGCGATCTATGTCTGCATCCATCATCACAGAAGTGTTGCTAATTTATCTTTATAGGATATTTATGTTTTTCTCAGGTGTTTGTGTTTTTATAGACTGTTTCACGTTTGAAATATGTTTTTCGAGGAATTTATGATATTAGAGGGGAATATTTATATCCCTCTACATTTTTTAAGCTTTTATTTGCTTGAATTTGTGCGGTATGATTAATTTCATTTTACTGAATTAAACAGAAAAGCAAAATAACGTAAATTGATTTTTCATTTATTTTCTTCCAGTTCAAATGTTTCGTAGACATTTTTATTGTCTGTTTTGTATTATTTCAGTACAAAATGAGGAATAAAATAACGATTTTTCTTCAAAAATGTGTTTATATGTAATTATTCATATATTGAAATATCGAATTAAAAAAGATATAACAATAGAAATTTCCCAGACAACTTAGTCGCTAATTCAACTCAGGCAATATCGTTTGGTGTTTATAAATACTTTAATAAATAGGTGGACATAATAAAAAAATGTAAAAAAAACGAAGTATTAAATAAATTAACCTTATATTTTAGAAAGTCTAGAGCATCTATATTTTTGAGGTGCCACCTTTAGAACTGTTTATTAAATTTTTGAAAAATGTGATATTTTTCTGAATCATGTTTTTTAAGCCGCATGGAAATATTTTTATTAGAACGTGCATAATTGCAAAAGAGAAATATGACACTGAATATTAAAAGAACGTTACAATGAAAAACTTTAAACTGAAAATACTTTTTTTTCAAACTTTGTACTTTTGTTTATGATTCCAAAGATGAAAAAAAAAAAAAAAAAACGCGCATACGCAGATGTTATATTCAAACAAAGATATCATTCAAATGTATTATATTAACATCTATAGCATGTAAGTGCTTTTAATGAAATTTTTATATTTTGAAAATTTGAATTTATTTATGTAATAAATGTAATTAAAAAAACAGAAATATATATTTTAATTGAAACTTATGTTAAAATAAATATCATCTTTAAAAATTATTTAGGTGTAAATACAATGTATTGCATCAGTGGTGGAACAGTGTAGCAGCAGAGAATCAATTGACACCGCAAAATTTGATTAGTATTCTTCATCTAACTTCAGGACAGAGTTTCTGAGATTTTTAAAGGCGAAGAATATTATAAAAATTTAGCGGTGACAATCCCTCAACTGCTGCGCCACTGTTCCATCACTGATTGGACCTAAAGTATCGTAATTTATAAAATATAAACCATTATTATGCATTTATATTTAATTCTGTCCGTTTGCTCGGAATAACTCAATATCAAGTACTCATTAATCAAGGAAACTTTAAATATTATATATAATAAGTAAATTTCATATTGTCTGATAATTACGGGAGTTTGTAGTACACATATTTAATACTAACACAGGAATCCGATATAAAAATTTTATGCAGTTTGAGCTATTGTCATTGACGTAGCAAAACGTTGAGGCATTGGTCCAAAAGTATTTCTTTCCACTTATTCTAATATAGTAACATCCCTCAGCAAAATGATGCCTTGGACATTGCAGATGGAGCAGGATCTTTGCTTTATGGAGCTGGAATCGACGATTCTATGCAAGTTTAAAAACAAGTTGAAAATTGCTCGTCAAACGTGGCTAATGAGGTGCGTTCGTACTATAACTAGTTTTATAAATCTTTTTTTGCACCGCATATTGTACTGAAAGTACATTTTAGTACACTTCATCAGTGCATATCAATTTCATGCTGTTCAAAGGGCTGTAACATCATTAAAATGCACTTGAAATAATTTTTCCCCGTTGGCCGTAATGTAACAGAAAACTTTTGACTGTCCCTGTAATTAAACTACACATCCGATTTTTATAAAATTGGAAATGAGTCGACAAAATTTTGCAACAATTATATATTTAAAATTTCAGACCATTCGGAAAGCTGTAGCATCATTAAAATGCACTTGCAATAATTTTTCTCATTGGTCGTAATGTAACGGAAAACTTTTGACTGTCCCTGTAATTAAACTATGCATCCGATTTTCATAAAATTTGAAATGACTCGATAAAATTTTGCAACAATTATATATTTAAAATTTCAGACCATTCGGTTGGGTAGTTTTTGCTCTGTTATATGCGGACAGACGGACGGACGGACTAACAGACAGACGGACCGAACGACGACTATAGGTGCTACGTATTTATATAATTACGAACGCACCTAAAAATACAGTGTGCTTCAAAAGTTCGATGCGAAAGTAAAAAATGATAAAAAAAAAAGATCTATGGATCGTAAAGACATGCGGCTTGCAGATAAATTTTCAGCGTGGTACGGGATTTTGTATGACGCTGACCAAAAAATAGTTCAAAATCTTGACAATAGAGGGTGATACTGTAGGTAATTCCATGGAATAATTCCATATTACTCACCCAATGCAATATATGGATACAAAATCACTAGAGATTACTGCATGAACACTTTTTGTATCCAAATCTTGCGTTTTTTGAGCAATATGGAATTATTCCATAGAATTATCTACAGTAGAGTTCTCTATTGTCGAGATTTTGAAGTAATTTGTTGGTGTCATACAAAATACCGTACCATGCTGAATATTTATCTGTAAACCACATGTTTCTCCAACCCATACATCTTTTTTTTATAATGTTTAACTTTCGCACCGGACTTTTGAAACACCAGGTATATAGTCCTTTTATTACCATGTAAAACTTTAACCGCTTTTTTTAAAAACATTATTTTTGAAGTCGAGGGATACGATTTCTCAAAAACTAATGCACCGATCTTAATGAAATTTTGCACACTTTTTCAGAATAGGCCTGACTAGTGATTGAACGAAGGTTTTTCTTTTTTTCGATTACAACTAGCTTTACAAGACTATACATAGTGTAAATTGTACCAAAATTGCACCGTTTTGCATACAACCCTGCCATTAATTCAAATTTCAAGTTTTATTTAAATCCTTCGTTCAATCACGAGCTATACTTATCTACTAACAGATCTGGTTTTTAAATTTCAGATAAAGCTATCATGAGTTATCCTGACCATCAGGGGGACACTTTTTTTAGGGGTCTCCGGAAACCAGGTCCCACCGGCTGAATTTAAATTTTTTTATAAAATATTGTTTAAATGCTGCTCTTTTTTATGCTGAAAATTTTGAATAAAAGTATTAATTTATTGTGTAAAGAAACAGAGAAAATATGTTCTTTTAATCTTCGAAACCCATGTAACCCCTTAACCATTTGCATCCGAAGCGTGCATTCCAGGAAATTATTTTTTATTAAGAAACTCCGAATTCATACCAGAAATTCTGAATAGAAATTTTTGATTTATCATTTTTGAATATCAGATCTTTCGTGATTACATAAAGTGAAAATTCTTCTCTTGGAATTTCCGTTATAGACTCCAAATTAAAAAAAATAAATAAAATTCTGAAATGGAAACATAGATGAGCTAACGATGGAAAGGGTTAAAGGCAGGCACAGCGGGGTTTTAAATTCGGAAAAACAGCCCCGTAAAAGTGTCGTTTTTTAAAACATTTTACGTAATAATGGTATTTATGAATACAACTTCGTTTAAAACAAGTAAGAAAAAACCATGCGTCAAGTATAGATTATGAAACACTTTCCAACACATTCACATTAATTTAACAAAACTGCACGTTTTAAAAATTAAAATATTACGTTTTAATTCAACCATATGGAAAAGCATAATACATTTCAAAACCCAATTTCAGCTATTCCTATCCACAATCGGAAAATTATGCGAATTTTTTCAGCACCTCTGTATATGATATATAGATTTGAATCTATTAACTACATGCATACCAAAATTTAGTTTACTTAAGAGATGCATATACTTCATTTGAAAATTTAACTTCAGCAATTTCCTCTAATAAAGAGAACGGTACGTGAATACTTTTGTGCAGCCCTGTATTTGAGGTATAGAATTTATATATAACGAGTAAGATGCAAAAAAAAAATAAATAAATTTAAAAGCGCTTACCAAAATTTAAACCGTACACTCCAGCAATTATTATTCAAAGACAGTACTGTACTGTAACCGATTTCTTTTGTGTATTTCTGTAAATGACTAAAAAATGTTATGAATGCTCTGTTCTAACTTGATCGTAGTGAAATTCAGTGATTTATATCAGTTTGGATACATTTGAAATAGCGCAATGTCATTAAAATACTCTGCAAGCGATTTTTCCACATATACCATAATGTAATGGAATACTTTTGAGTGCCCCTGTAAATGAAGGATTAATCCCTGTATATGATATATAGATTTGAATCTATTAACTACATGCATACCAAAATTTAGTTTACTTAAGAGATGCATTGCTCTAATAAAGAGAACGGTACGTGAATACTTTTGTGCAGCCCTGTATTAGAGGTATAGAATTTATATATAACGAGTAAGATGCAAAAAATAAATTAAATTTAAAAGCGCTTACCAAAATCTAAACCGTACACTCCAGCAATTATTACTCAAAGACAGTACTGTACTGTAACCAGGGCCTGATTACCAACGGGGCACACTTACACCAATAAATTTTAAAAGAAAAGTTCGACTTATCTAAACGTCGTTTTCATGTAAAATTTCTGCCATGAATGAGGCAAAATTTTCTGTTTATTTTTAGTGGTAGGAATTTGCCCCGTGGGTAATCAGGCTCTGACTGTAACCGATCTCTTTTGTGTATTTCTGTAAATGAATAAAAAATGTTATGAATGCTCTGTTCTAACGCGATCGTAGTGAAATTCAGTGATTTATATCAGTTTGAATACATTTGAAATAGCGCAATGTCATTAAAATACTCTGCAAGCGATTTTTCCACATATACCATAATGTAATGGAATACTTTTGAGTGCCCCTGTAAATGAACGATTAATCCTACATGCTTCATATACAATACCAAACATGCCTTGGTGATCCTAAATAACCTTTATCAATTTCATGAAAATCCGAGTATATTCAAGGGAGTTAGAGCGTGGACAGCCAGACAAACCGAATGCATAAACACTTTTCAACTTTGTTGGAAAGTGTTAAAAATAATTATGATTACTTTTAACCGAGTTACATACCAGAATTCATACCAGAAATTCTGAGTAGTAATTTTTGATTTATTGAATATCAGACCTTTCGTGATTACATAAAGTGAAAATTCTTCTTTCGAAATTTCCTTTATGGACTCTGAATTTCTTAATAATAATAGTAATAATAATTATAATTATAATCCTGAAATGAAAGTATATATTCGCGAATGATGGAAATAGTTAAAGGCACAGTGGGGTTTTAAATTCGGAAAAACAGCCCCGTAAAAATGTCGTTTTTAAAAATTTTTGCGTGATAATAGTATTTATGAATAGAACTTCGGTTAAAAAAAATGATTACGATTATTTTTAACCGAGTTATGCCCCTTTATGTGCAGTGGCAGGCAACAGCTGTTTCAGTCACTTCCATTTATCACATAATATCCTTTGTTATATAGCTGCCGACTTTTACACTTTCTTCCCACTGCTAAAATGTAACAGTAAATTTTTCCTGACTAATCATTAAAATTTGGATTAAAAATGGAAAAAATTTCCATAAAATTTTAGCGTCGAGAACAAATAATAAAAGTTAATAGCTTTGCCTACTGATTTATTTTGCGGACTGCTGATTTATTTTTGCAGACTGAATGAACTTTTCTTAACACTAGAACTACCGGAAATTTGAGTCAAGTTTTATAAAAATATTTCACACCAGAATTTTGATTTTAAACAGTTTAACTTTATTATTTAACGTTTTTCTTCTTTGTATTTTTTAAACTTATTTCTTAATCAAATTTTTCGTTTGAACCGAAACATATTCATATGGCAGCCGTCAAAATGCCAGCTCACGCTAATTCTAGTGTTAATAAACACTTGGGTCTCTAACGAAGAATATTATTGTTAAGAAATATACGAAACGTTCATAAAAAAATTATGTAAGTACAGAGTATCCATAAAAGATTATCCCAGTTTCAATGGTATATTGTAACAGTTTAGTTTAGACAATTTACAACAAATCACAATCAAATGGAAGGTAAATTACAAATGTTCAATATGTGTACCTTTAGTTATACGGCACAAAACCAACCTAAAGTCCAATTCTTCCCACACTTCCGTTAACAAGTCCGGAGTAATGGAAGCAATAGCCTCTTCAATTCTGTGTCTCAACTCTGGCAAATCATTAGGTAGCATCGGAACGTAGACACGATGTTTTAAAAAGCCCCAAAGAAAAAAAAACCGCATGACTCTAACGGTTGTTAAATCTTCAGCCCAGCAATAACGCTCAGGATCTGCCATTTTGCGTATGTGGTACTGCAAGCGAGTAAACAACAAAGCAGTACTTGGGCATGCGCTTATCTAAAACTGTTTAAGTCTGAAACTCTTAAGTTGTGACCTTGAACCAACAATCTGCAGCGCTTACAGGTGATACTATTAAAATTTATATTATTTAAAATTATAACTGGGACATTTTTTTTTTTTTTATGGAACCGTGTATTGCAACTGGATGCTGCACTTTTAAAGGTGAATTATTTTTCTTCTTTCCAGCGACGAAGAATTTACGATCTGTAATATTTGAAGATTTTACATCTAATAACAACAACAACAACAATCAACTATTGTGAAAAGTTTATTATGTCATTAAAAATAATTTCAGATACTGAATAATAAAGGAAAATAAGTTTTAGAAATTTTAAAATTTCCTAATTTCATCTTTCTAAAACGTATTGTCTAATTATAGGTTATTTAATTAAATTCCATTTTATTATCATTTATGCAACATACGTAATTTTAAATCATTACAAACAAAACTGGTGTGTTTGCGTATATTGATACCCTTTTTTTAGTAACATCGGTGAGTACATGTTACTTGTCAAAATTTTGAAATTTGAAGTGTTACAGAAATATTTTTTAGCAGCTCTATAAACTGGCTATATTTGTCATAAAGGCATGAGAATATAGGAAATAAATAATATTAAATGCTCTTACACGTAATTAAAATGGTTAGAAAGCATATTGAGCATTACTTACTCATGTATTCATTAAAACTTTTGCTTTTACAGATTGAAGATTTCCAACGTTTTCATAATTTTAAAATGTTCCTTGCGCTTTCAATTTTATCTAATTACAGTAAACTCCCGACTATCCGGCCTAATGTGACGGAAGGGTAAGCCGGATAGGCCGGAGTTCTATAAATTTTTACTCTTTTCCTCCCTCCCTTCGCCATGATATTAGAAACACATGTTAGACACATTTTAAGATAAATTTCATATTATACATTACATAAAGTTTTAGAATAAACAAAACATTAACGTAAAACTAATTAGCAAGAAAATGAGTAAATCTTATTTTAGTTTTTGTTAATAAATGATTGCACAAAAATGTAAATTTATGTATAAGATGAAAGAGTCAAAATTTACTGTTTTTAGTTTTTTAAAAAGCGTTTAGTGTTTTTTGCTTCTCTCTGTTAGCCCTCTTCCGTGAAGTAATGTCCCTCAATTTACGCAAGCAGATGATATCAGCTTGTGGCGCTTCCTCCTGCTGACTAATCTACTGCAGTGCTGCCTCAATCGTCTTGAGCACTTCCGAATGTGGAATGAAATTTTTCCTGCAATCCTCCTCCTGTTTTTCTTCTGTTACTTCTCCCTCTGACACCATTTCTACAATATTGTTGTCAGTTAAGTCATTAACTTCGTCGCGTGCAATCCATTCTGTAATGTCCTCTGCATTGACATCGTCAGAGCCCGGGAAATTTTTCAGCAACGAAAGAAGTTTGTGGTTCTCATCTTCCACTTCAGTTTTCCACACGGGTTTATGTCCACCATTATGGTCCAAAGAATATTTTAAGACCTTGCAATTACTATATTTCGAATTCTCTGCTATTGCACTTGCAAGTGCTAGTAGTACTTTCAACATTTTACTCGGCCGGATAGTCGGGAGTTTACTGTACCGGAATTTCGCGCGTATCCGTGGCACTTCAGATAACTCTATTTACTACCGGAATATCTTTTTTTAATAAAATGTCACTTAACACTTATTTTACTTCTTGTTTTCAATCAAATTTCCGATTTGAAAAAGACTTAACTAAGCCGCAGCGGATATGCGGGAATTTACTGTATATTGAAATTTCGCAATGATGCTTCTAGGGTTCCTATTGGTCCATTTTTTTTTTAAAGCAGTGTTCTTTTAGAAAAACAAATCGTGGTAAATTTCTGAGACAATTGCAACAAAAGAAATCGTGCTTATTCTTCGGGATCAGTTTCTACAACATTTATAAAGAGGTTTTTCCTTTGGAAAAAAAGTGGTGTTCAAAAAACGGATCGAGCGGGAGCCCTGTGATTCCTATATATGTATAAACATAAATTACTAAAAAATAATGTCAATTAAAGGTAATTACATTTTAAAACATGAAGCAAAATAAAAATTTCGACTATCTTTTTTTTTTTTTTTTTTTTATTAAAATCTATAAAATTTAAATGAAATTAATTTTTAAAACTTTATTTACGGAATAAATAAAAATTTTCTAGTAACTTTAATTTTTATGTATAAAACAGTCACTGTGGGAAAATGTTGAACCTTTATGTAAAAATGGAAGGGGAATTTTGAAGAATGCTAATTATTCGGGAATTTAAAAATTTTTATTTTTAATTATCTCAAAAACAATTAAGGTATTTTAATCAAAATTTGCATGTTGATATCTAATATCACAATAAACATTTTCTGCAATTAACATTAACGACAACAACAACAAAAATGCATTGGTGAATACAAAAAAGTTGATTTTGATTGGCCACTGCACCCTTAAGCAAGTTACTGCCAAAACTTTCAAAAGCATAATCAGATGCTTATTCATCAATATAAAATAACTTGCAAGATGAATAAATTAAACATTTTTTTTTCCAGCTACTAATTATTTTAGATAATTTGCTTTAGTCGAACTACTGAAATCACTGAATAATGTGGTGATACATTTTTGGTTTCTTCAAAATTTATCAAATAGTTATAAATTTCAGGTACATAAATAATATCTTTCATAATGCTTTTTGCATATTGGGTATGACTTACAAAACATATCCCAAATTTAAGTAAAGTGACTTTAAATTTATTTTCTTTCGTTTCATGAATTTGTTTTGACAAAAATCCCTTTTTTAAAATTATATTTACCCGGAAAAAATTATAAGAAACATTTTTATTGTTTTTTAAACTTTATTTGTAACACCGTCCGTTATCCATAATATAAAAACTCTAGGCACAAACTTGTTCTGCATTAGACGGATTGTGAAATAATTCACATATACGTTTTAAATATCTTATATAAATTACATGTATATATGTTACCGTGAAAGACCGAAGTTGGAGGATGTCGACATTCACCGGTGAGTGTCAACACATACGAAATACATCGGTGAAAGACCGAATATTTGATTATATACTTGTACATTCTGACCATCACCGGTGAATGTCGACAAGCACAGATATGCTCTGGTGGAGGTCGAAAAGAGAAGTGGTGTTTAACAGAGAGGCTACAACAGTCCGTCACCAAATTCATTGTTCTAATGCGAGTCAGTCAGTTTTATGTAAGATTTGATGGTGCGCGCAACGTTTTCTTAAATTTTATTTTTTTACTCAATATCCTAATTTATATTGAATGGATACTGCAGTGAGTCGTGATCTTTTTTTTAAAATTAAATACATTAATTGAGGGTATACGAGAAAACAATTGTTTTTATTTTTTTCAAAAACAGTACTCTAAAATAATTTCTGAAGTGTTTTCCGCTAAAACTAAGTTCAGCACGCATATTCACAATACAATGGAACAATAGAGCAGGTGTATGGATTCCCTAGTTGCGTGGCAACTTTACATCCAGGCTAAGAATAAGACGTTTTACAATGCAATGGGAGCCATAGAAAAAAGAGTGTTTAAACGCGGCTAGTAGCCACGAAGAAATAGAGAGAAAACTAAAAAGGATAGACAATTTTTAAAGAAAAAATTGTTAGTATAACTAGTAGGAAAAAAAAAAAAAAAAGTTCCATATGATCCAAAAATGTCCAGGACAGGCGAAAAAGCTACCAAAAGGAAGCCCCGTAAAAAAAAAGACTCAATTCAGAGACCATACATAAGTTTAACACAATTATAATCAGAAAAGATACAAAAGTTTATAACAAAATGAAGTATATACATATTTACAGAAAAAAGAGAGATTAAAGTTTATATGAAAGTGCACAAAAGATAGGAAAATACTATAGTAGAAAACAACATTGAGGAGAGTTCAGACTAACAGGACTTAAGAAAAAGCACAAAATATATAGGGGAACAAGGGGAAAGAAGGACGGCGCCCGTCCAGTCTGGTAACTCGATGAAAAAAGGTTATATGAGGAGACCAAGATAGTGTAATTAAAGCACATAAGGTAAAGCTGATAAAGAACTTGAAAAAACATAAGAAAAACAGCTTAATTTTTTTTTTTTTTTTTTTTTTTGAGCACATAAAAGACAGAAAGACAGGGAAAAAAGGAAATAGTTTAGCAGGGAATGAAGTTATTCTTCATTTAAGTTGAGAAGGGTAGCAAGTTTATCGAATTCATTGATTATCACCATTACTTTTTGCATAGGGTTATCAATTTTTTTGGTTTGAGTTGAGATGTTTTTGATGCAGCTTAAGAATTTTGTAAATTGAAAAACTTCCTTTATTTCATTGAAGGTGTTAAGTATATCTTTAATATCATTAGAGTAATTTACTGGAATTTTCAAATTTTGAGTATTATTAGTATTTTCAGTAGTAGGAGAGGCAAGGGTATTTGAGGTATCATTAACATTAATATCGGAATTTATCATGTTATTACTAGTTGAGGGATCATTAGTCGAAGTTTTTTTGGTGTAGTTATAATCTTTAAAGATTTCGGCAAGAATATTTGTTTCCGAGGAGAGATTGCTGACGCTATTACGTGTAGTTTTTCTGTTATGTTTATTTTCAAGTCTGTACGGGTTTTTAGGGCACCCGCGGAAATTCGCAGGATGTCCAAGGCCACAATTAGCGCATGTGGGTTTAATTCTACCTTTGTGCACACAATCAGTGCTTAAGTGTAATTCCCCACATTTGACACATTTGGCGTCAAAGCCGCACACCTCTGAGGCATGTCCATACCCTTGACACCGATAGCATTGTTTAACTTTAAATTTTGAAGTAAAGGCTTCAATTTTAACAGAAATATAGTGGATCACGTTAATTTTGTAGATTTCCTCAAAGTTTTTACGTGGTATAACATTTACCATATAGATTGGCATAGGATGCCCGGTCTTTCTGTTTTTAAGCATGGCAGCCCTAGTGACTGCAAATCCATGCTCGCGAAGGCTTTCTTCTATAAGTTTAACATCTGTATAACAGGGGAGGCCCCTAATGCATATTTTCTTCGGTCTTAACTCTCGGGGGTCAAGAGTAGTATACTTTATCTTATTTTGATTTAGCCATCGCTGTGTTAATTTAAAGTCATTGTCCGAAGCACATTGAACTACTAAGCGTTCCCCTTTAAGAGCTATTTTTGGTTTTTCAGAATTTATCTCGGTAATTTGTTGAGCTAGCGTCGTCCAATTTTGGTCGATTTCGATATAGAAGGGATTAGTAGGTTTTTTAGAGTTACCAGGTTCCTGGACGGAGCTACCATCATTGGATTGCTCCATGTCAGCATTATCGCTTAGATTAACTTCATTTGCGATATTTTTGAATTTATTAGCAAGAGGGATAGTAGAACTTTCCTCTGTCAAGGCACGCTTAATCCCCTTTTTGACTGCGTTGAATAATTCATTTTTAAGGTTAGTTTCATTAATGATTATGTTAGGTGTTTTCTTATACTGAATAGAACAGAAAAAGCCGAAAATAGCAGAGTCTAACAAATTATTTACAGTTGGCTCCCTTAGCAAAGAAAAAGCTTCAAAACATGTTCTTCTTACCTCCTCGTGATCAGAAGGCGAAGTAGCGTAACCATCTTTAGTTTTCAAGTCTAAAATATATCTGTCCACGAAGGTGTAAAAATCAGCCAGTATTTTCTTAGAATGGTCCTCGAAGTTGGACGAAATATTATCAAATTGTTCCTTAAAGTTGCTGACTAATGTTCCATTTGCGATGTTTTCAATAACATCCGCCATATAACTCGTATCCTTAATAGATGCCATGATACAGTTCAAATAGAGATGAATCTGGTGATGAGTCTGAATATTCACAATACTTACTCGGTTTGGATTGGACACATGTATTTCTCAGTTTATTTTTCTGGTATTAAATGTGAATATTCTGAAGAACTTATGATATGAAGCCGATCGCTATTCATGGAATCATGAATTGTTATTTGACTCGTTCGGGGTGAAGTGTCCCATTAACCCTTTCAGGGGCAAATAATTGCGCTTCCGTAATGTTGATTTCATACCGGAATATACAAAAAAAAAATTCAAAATAAGAAAAAAGCTATTTTACAACTTCTTTCCACCAAAGTTATAAAATAAATCTGTAATTACATGTTTCTGGTGCAAATATTGATTAAAACTTGGTGGGATATAATATATTCCACCGCTTTTCAAGCGGTTAAGAAAACACGTCATTTCATTTAGTATTATTTTGCCTTAACAATTAGTTCTGTTATTATCCCCATGTAGGAATGGTAATATTCCAATTCTAATAATATTATACATGTGGAAGTGTAAAAAGGTATGGCTGAAGTCAACATTAAAACAGATGATTAAATGCCTTTGAATTCATTATCCATAACATTCATTTTTTCCCAATGTGCAAAATTTTTGCTTAAGTTAATAAAATTTACATATTTTATTTGTTTCTATGAGATAAAATAAAACTTATAAAAATAAAACCCACTTTCAGTCAAATGTTTCAACTTACAGTTTGTACTTATTTGTGCAGTGCTTTAAAAAAATATTTTGCGTTTTCACTATTAATATTTTCAACATAGAGTAAGTATTTTTACAATATTGATGATTTGTTAGAGGTTATTACAATGTGCAGCAACCTTTATGCAGCATTCACGTTTCACTACAAATACTTCCAAAGTACACCTAATATTTTATAAATATTGGTATTCCAGTTCAAATGTTAGCGATTACTATTGAAAACTAAGCGTACTTTCATATTAAAAAAAAATACCTGAAATTTTTAATAATAATTTTCGCTTTGTTTAATGGCAGACTTTCATAGAATAAATACAATGGAAATTGCCATTTAAAAAAATGTGGTAGGTATTTTGAATC
Source organism: Maratus speciosus (assembly GCA_963932465.1). Taxonomy (NCBI): domain Eukaryota; kingdom Metazoa; phylum Arthropoda; class Arachnida; order Araneae; family Salticidae; genus Maratus; species Maratus speciosus. The sequence continues at coordinate 140,931,955 of OZ010793.1, forward strand.
CAGAATTCACGCTAAATTGCCAACTCTGTTAGTGATGACTAAAAATATTGGCCAATATAACCAATATACCTGAAACAGTTTTTTCGAGTAATTACTTTTCTAGATTTTTATAATATTTATTAACAAGTAGTAATCTTCGCCTTATTTATTATCAGAATTCTTATGGCAAATATACTATTAGGAGGAAACAGTGGTTATAAAAAAAACAGAAACACAATTCCTCCTTTAATATGTCAAATTAAAATTTATAAACTTAAGTAAAAATTTTATACATTGTAGAAAAAGAAGAAGAAGAAGAAGAAAGAATTGAATGGATAATGGATACATTACTAGAATAAGGATTCTATCATTATTACATGGAGATAATAAGAAAACTACTACTTAAAACAAAATAATACTCAGTGGAAAGACATGATCTCTTAAGGGGGTCTCAGGACCCTTAAAATTGGCAAAAATGAAAAAAAAAAGACCAGTTTCAAAATTTAATATCTTAAAATGCATTTGATTTTAAGACAATGTTTATTCAGACGAAAGATATAAGCGTGTCCTTTCATTTCATGTATTTAAAAAATGCAAGATGCAGAATTAGCATTTACAGGGACATTTATTGTCAGACATTTCACAAGCAGAAAATCGGCATAACAGATTACGCGCATGATTACAAAATAAATTTTGGTGCCTACTTATACTTTAGATTATAATAATTACCCTGAACCTAAATAAATTTGTATTTAAATCATTTTTATATTTTTAATATAAAGTTGTATTTAGCTAATGCAAAATTAAGTATATTTCAACAGTATAATCACCTAAAAAAATATTTTTTTAACAATAAAAAGGAAATTTTGGTTTCAGTTTATACAGATTATTCTCAAACATAAGTTTTGAAAATGTCATTAAAAAAATCAGGAGTTTTTGAGATATCGTGCGCATTATGCCCAAAAACGTCATTTGGAGAAAATGACTTCAAAGTTTCGGAAACGCCGTTTCAGCTATTATAATTCTAAAAGTCATAGCTTCTGTTCAAAAGAGAATTTCAAGGAAACAACTACCGTATACACTCGTGTATAAGTCGACCCCCCTCCCCCAATTATCCAAAAAATTGAATTTTCTTGTATAAGTTGCACCACATTTCTGGTAGTATGTTGAAAAATGATTTGTAATCGAGAAAAAAAAAATAATAAATTTCCATTAAATTTGTAAACTTTTTTTACGCTTCTAAGGTAACTTTTTTTTAAATTCATCGTTTTAAAACTGTATAATTATATAAAACCGAAGAAGCTTACTATTTTGAAACCAATTCACATCAATTCAATGATATTTAAAAAGAAAAAAAAATCTTTCAAAAATCTATCCAAGCCTTATTTACAAGGGTATAAAAAACATCTTAAGACTGCTAAAATATAGCACTTCTTTGTATTGTAGGAGTTTTAGGAAAGATATCTAGAAGCATTCTCAAGTTAAATTCTTATTAAAAAAGGGGTTAAAATGCTGAAACAAATGCCCATGTATTAAAGGGAATTCTGTCCCAAGAGAAAATGGGTGCAGAACAATTGCAGGGACACTAATGTTGATCTTTTTTTTTTTTTTTGTCAATCACAGGGAAATGACCATTGTTCGCTTTTATCTCTCATTGATTACTTAAAAGACTTGCCCATTCGTTGATTATCTGCGATTTTTTTTCTTTTTTTTATTACCTCGTGTATAAGTCGCCACCCCATTTTCAACTCCCAAATTTTGTCTAAAATTCTTCAACTTATAAACGAGTATATAAATCAAAATGCTCAGATGCGATAGGAGTTTAACATCTAAATAAATTAAAATTTCGAAAATTTTAAAGCTTTAAGAGTCCTGAGACCCCTTAGGCCCCGTTTTAGGCTAACGTTAGGCCCCGAATGTATTAACCGTTTGAGTGCGGAACAAATCTTGTGGGTATATGTCAAAAAAGCGAATGTGTTTGGGTTTATATATAATAAAAAATTACTTGTAAGCCGACGATATATACAGAAATCGTACGCTCCGCTAGTGCAACCAGCTTAAATGCATGCCACACTGAGACAACAAATAGGAGCACTATCACCCTCTCCGCAATTTTAACATAAAACAAAATGAGTGCTATCGCGCTTCCCGGAATTGTGGTGCTTAACGAGAGGAGCGCTATCGCGCTTCCCGAAAGTTTGGCATATAACAAGAGGAGCGCCGTCGCGCTGCTCCACATTCCGACGGTTAAGTAATAATTCAAAGCTTGCGTGAGATAGGAATCGCCCTTATATGTGCTTCAGAATATTTAAAATTTCATACCAGAAAAATATACTGAGTTAACAGTGTCGAATCCGAGGTATTATGAATATGCGTGCAGCACGCAGACGATTTTATGATCTAAAAATTAATGATCGCGCCAGAAACACGGAGAAGTAAATGCAAATTTCCGGCATATTTAACATTCACCATTAGTGAATTGTGAATGTCGACATTTGCCGGTGCAAGTCAGAAATAAGAATATTTAGCAAGTATTTCGGACACACACCAAGCGACTATGTGAATGTTGACATTCACCGGTGAAAGTCGACATTCTCCAGATTTCGGTCTTTCACGGTAACATATATATATATATATATTATATATATATAGATCACATATATATATTATATACAGATATATCACATATATATAAAGTATATATTGCTTAATATTTTTATTCCTGCGTGTTACGCGAACTTTAGAATGCCAATTTAACGGTTTTAATACAAAATTGTTTGTAAGAGAAATATATTAACCCCATGAGGAGCCCTAATTTTAATCAAGATTTGCACCAGAAACTTTTAATAAAATTTTACTTTTGTAACTTTGCTGAAAAAAAGGTTGAAAATTTGTTTTTCCTTCTTTTGATAAATTTTTTTTCGAAAATTTCGGCATAAGATAAATATTACAGAAACGCAATTACTTGCCCATGAAAGGATTAAGCAAATTATTTTTATTTTCTTTCTAGCTACTAACTATTTTTAGATAATTTGTTTCAGTCCGAGAACTTAAATCACGGAACAAAGTGATGACATATTTTGGCTTCTTTTAAAATTTATCAAATAGATATAAATTTCAAATGCATAAATAACATTTTTTATAATCAGTTTTAGATGCGTTTGTAATTATATAAATACGTAGCACCAAAAGTCGTCATCTGGTCCGTCCATCTGTCTGCCAGCCCGCATACAACAGCGCAAATCTACTTAACGGAATGGTTTGAAATTGAATACTTATAACAGGGATGAAATTTCTGACTTTTTGTGCTCCAGTATAATGTTAGAGAAAATGTTATTTCATTTAATCAAAAGATTTTTGCGATTTAAGAAAACAACTTTTTCTCTAACATTATACTGGTATGCAAAAAGTCGGAACTCTCATCCCTGTTATAATCGTTGCAGAATTTTGACGAGTCATTTCAAATTGTGTGAAAATCGAATCAAAACTTTAAAAGATATTAATAAAAGTTTTCTCCATTCTATTAAATCCTATCAAATGTAATTAATTCAATGATATCCCATGATAGGTAATGATTCTAGGTTGCCATGGTAATTACTTCCTATTTAAGATGGAGTCATATTATTTCTGTATTACTGAATGTAATATTAATAATATTAATAAATTTTGTATTCATTCATTTTTGCATATGATTGCAATAGCTATTGCACCAAAATCTGAACAGCTATAAAACTAGTTATATTACGAACGCACCTCATTTCCCACGTTTGACGTACAATTTCTGACTTGTTGTATACATTGTGTGACTTACAAAACATATCCTAACGTTTAGTAAAGTGGGTTGAAAAATATTTTCTTTCCTTATACGAATTTGTTTTGATAAAATCCGCGTTTTAAAATTATCTGCTGCCCGGAAAAAATATTCGAAGACATTTTTATTTTTCTAAAACTTTGTCTTTAAGCATATGTTATGCTGGAAATGTAATAGTCCAGGATCAATGCAACACGAAACGCGTTACGTTGCAAAAGTTCGGGTGAAGATTTTTTTTTCGAACTTAAATATACTAAAGCCAGCACGTAAAAATTTCCCAAGGGAGAATTTTCTGTGGGCAAAAAACAACAAAATTTTGAGACTTTTATAGATTTTTGTTAAATATCTCGATACTCGTTGCCGTAGCGTATTATTTGTTAGTAACAGTCTTAAAGAGGACAAAATTCTCTACAACTTTCTTATTTAGAACATTTTATACGCTAAATAGCAGGCGCAGTACGCCCTTTCAAAAATAAGACAATTTTTTCGATTTCCCTAAAAACCGTGAAAAACGTAGTTTTGTCACGATTGTTCAAATGTTCCACACAGATAATTGGTAGCAGTAAATTATCTATTATTTGTACACCCTCTTCTTCATTTTCATCACAGCAAGCATATTTTCTATCCAATAAAACTATATAATTTAACAAGTAGGAGAGAGTGCGGATTAATAAGACATTTTTCAAATTTAGTCGGTAACTTTATATGCATACAATTATTAATTTTAAAGCATTGTTTAAACGAATACTTAAACTCTTAACCTACAATGACGGGCATAGCCCGCGTACGATGATCGAGCCAAATGTAAATTCTTCTTACCACTAAAATTTCACAATAAATAGAGTTTAATAAAATCGTCGAAATTCCATGATTAAACAAGGCGAAAATCTCTATTAAATTTTAGTGGTAGCTATGGATTTGCCAAACCGTGGAGCTGTTGAGACGTGAATCGTAGGTTAAGGGTTAAATATTTAATAACTTATCGGTTTAAAACAATACGATTATTAACTCTTTGAAAAGAGTTCATTTCCGAAAGTCACTCAGCATGAAAATTAATCATGTGCTTCAGTATTATTATATTTATTAAAAATGTCAATGCGTGTATACTATAAGAACTATTTATATATATATGTATTTTAAACAGTAAAAGACTCGATGTGAAAAACAAAAGTGAGAAGAAAACATGTTTTAGCTGCCAAAGGTCCTCCATTGCTAGGTTCGTTTGAAAAGATTTTCACTTAAATATATGAATTCATTCAACACTGATTTTAGGTACCTTTAAATCCCGGACTCCGCCGGTCTACCGTTTAAAAATACAAAATAACAAGTAATATAAAAATTTTGCTTTTAAAGTCAATTCCTACTTAGGTCATTAAAGAAAAATTTAATATAATCCCTTTAGCTAATATTAGTTTTTGTTGCATTAAAATATCTCAATTTGTTGATTTTCTATAAGCAAGTAGGTTTACAATGGAAGTCTATGGAAATTTGGCGATATCGAGATATATACGATTTAGAGATATCACGAAGTTGGCGTTACTTTTGACGACTCATTTTGATCGCCAAATTTGGCGATATATCGCCAAGTTAGGTACAAACTTGGCTGTATTTGGCGGCAGAACAGGGTCACCCCTATGGTAACCCCCCTTATAGATATGAAGATGCATTAAATGCTTCAATAACCAATGGCCGCCATTTTGTCTCTCATGTAAAACTAAAATTAATTAATTAAAATTTAATTAATGAATTAATATTTGAAAAAACTGTATTAACATCAATTGTCATTCCGTACAAGTTTAAAAAAATTTATTTCAACTTGATAGGATGAATAATAAATATTTTATTAACTATTGCAAATTTGAACAAGATATATAAATAAATAAATAAAAATATAGGGAGAGTGTGAACTGATAGTACGCATTGAAATAGACTTGAGCGTGCATAGCACGCCCGATGTACGCTGGTGAAAGTAATAGGAATCCCAACTCTTATTTCGTTTAGATAGATTTTCATTTGAAATAAAAAAAAAAAAATTACAGAAAGGAGGGTGTACACTACTGAAAGTGTGGGATCCTTTACATTATGATCTTTTAAAAGTTTTCCGGTTAAATATATAAAACATTCAACATTGATTTTTGGTATATTTAAGGTTATTCTCACGAGCCCGGGCAACCCCTGGCAGGTCATCTAGTAATATTTAAATTATTTGATATTAAAATATTAAATATTAATAAATAATGTACCAGATTTGTATTATAAGAAAATATTGCAAAAATAACTTCATCATTGCTAAAGTTGTGAACGAATATTTGGGTTCAGCTTATTATATCTTATAAATGGAAAAATATTGATAATATTTACTAAAACCAATCTTTTGAACATTTTTATGAAAATAAGCATCTCAAATATTTTATTGATAGAATTTTTAAACTTTAATAGAGGTATAAATACGTAACATCATTAGTTAATGACATAATATGTTGTCATTTTTATTGTATAAATTTTAAAAGGTAATTGTGTTTGTTACATAAAACATACTTATTTTTTTAGTCCCCTTATATGGAACTATAATCCAATGTTTGCTATCTTTAAAACAGTAAAACGTTACAAAATTATGTTATGAATAATTGATAAGTAAAATATACCATTGTACTATGGAATAAAATATATTTTTCGCAAATTTTTATACCTATCCCATTGATCCCATGAATATTATGTATGCATTACAAAATAATTATTAAAATTAAACTGGAATGTTTTTTTATTAGTGAAACTATTGTGCCAATAAGTTACTAAATATTGAAGTATTCTTTTAAACAATTCTTTAAAATTAACATTTGTATACACTTAATGTTACTGTCTAAATATGAAAATTATCTTATTCATCACTGATGAGATTTCCGCTTTTCTGCACACAAGTATTTTGTTACAGAAAATGTTTTTTTTTATTTAAGCGGAACATTTTTGCGATTTAGCAAAACAACATTCTCTCTAAGAAAATATTGGTATGAAAAAAATCGGAAATCTCATCCTTGATTCATTCACATTCTCCCCTACTTGTTAAATTATATAGAAAATATGTCTGTTGTGAGGAAAATGAAGAATCGAGTGTTTTAATATCAGATAGTTTACTGCTATGATAGACTGCTATGTAGAAGTTGACATATATGATTATATCTGTGGCGAACATTTGAATAATCGGGACAAAAGCGCTTTTTCCTAGGTTTTTAAGGAAATTGAAAAAAAGTCTTATTTTTGAAATGCCGTACTGCGCTTGCTACTGAGTGTATAAAAAAGTTGTAAATATGAAAGTTGTAGAGAATTTTATCCTCTTTAAGATCATGATTAACAAATAATACGCTACGGTAACGGGTCTTGAGATATTTAAAAAAAAAATTTAGTTGTTTTTAGCCCAGAGAAAATTGTCCGTTGAGAAATTTTGTTGGAAAATTCGGTTTCTCCATGCTGGTCTCAGTATAAACAAATCGGGCAAAAAATCTTCTACCCGACCTTTTGCAATATAACATGTACATTTCCCCTGTTTAAAATTTATCAAATAGTTATAAATTCAGATGTATATATTACTTTTCGAATATTTAATACGATTTGCAAAACATATCCTAAATTATAGTAAAGTATCTTTAAAATTATTTTCTTTCGTTGTACGAATTTATTTTGATAAAAATCGCTTTTTTAAAATTATCCTTTGCCCGGAAAAAACTAACAGAAAATACTTTTATTTTTTTAAATGCGAATTTAAGAATGTAGGATTTTGCGCTGGTTTTCATTCTTGATACAATCTTGACATCTTAGACGGATTGATATACTATAGCTTACATATATCTCGTATAATATTTGAATTGTTGTGTGTTATGCGTACTACAGCATACCGATTTGATGACATTGTTTTCTCTTATTAGGCTTGAATTTTAGTTTGTTTTCTGAAACTTTAATTTGATTAGTTTGAGGAATTAGAACAATGTCATAAACGCTGTTTGTTGCTGTTCTGTTTTAACATGTGCTGTACAATATATCACATTCACAAAATTCATTTTATGCTTTAATGAAACCATCCGATCATATGCGTGTTAAAGATGTTCTAATATATATATATATTGGTGTATATAACGCAGGAAGAATTTAATTTTTAATTAAAAACTCTAATAGATTTTTTACATTTAGTATATTTTTTTTAGATTGCCCATCAACTGCATAAAAAAAGCATTTTTTGGTGCTATCGTATTACTAGCATGCGAGCGGTCAACAGCAAATAAAATTTATAGGAACTTTTACGATTTCGCTTGTTTCGGTGTTCAAGCGCGTAGCTCAATTATGTGTCTATTTATTCATTTATTTGGGAAATTTTAATTTCATTTGGCAATTTAATTAAGAAGGAACGAACAAATACTGAATTATTTCCTTTATTTTAAATGCAAACGGGTTAATCTTCAGTAACCGAATTACACATTAATTTTTGACATCTATTTTAAAAATTCAGGCATGAAAAATATTTTAAAACACATAAAAAATGTGTAAATTGAGATGCAACTATAAAAGAAACTACATTTGAAACTACATTTTTTTTTTCTATTTGGCGGGGTAAAAATTTATATTGGCCAGTTTCTATAAGTTAAACTTTTTTACGAAGAAACGAAATTTATTAGTAAAATTATTGCTACCTTTAATATGACGTCAGAGTTACCCGCGGACATGTTTTTGCTTCATCATATACATTGAAACATGCCATATTTCAAAATAAGAAAACTCGTCTTTAACCCTCCGTCTACCAGACGGGTCCATTGGACCCGACAGGTACATACAAAATATTCATTCAAACCAGAAATTTCTTTAAAATAAACTAAGTATATAAACCAGACAAAAATAAGGTAAATAAATAAGTTAAATAGTTTTAAATAAAAATTCTGGTGTAGACCGTTTTATTAAAACTTGAATAAAATTCCCGGTAGATCTAGGGTTAAGAACCTCAATGTACAGTCGTTTGAAAAAAGCTTTCCTACCCTTTGCTATTTTATTAAAAAATTGTCGCAGAAAGATGAGTGAGGTACCTTATGATTGCGAATTGTATAAAGTAGTGTGTGTTATGAATTGATAGATTGAATATAGATTGAAACATGCCATATTTCAAAATTAGAAAACTTGTCTTTAAGAACCTCAGTGTAGGGGAGACCGGGGCAAATTTTCCATAGGGCAAGTTTTCCAACTCACTTTAGTTTTTAAATGAGCCGCTAGGTGACACTAGCGAGTGAACTGGCTGAAGTGGCAACATCTCACACACCATCTACAAAAGTTATAGTTTAGTAGCTGCTGTCACTTCATGAGGAGAGTTGTTTCTTTCATTTCTTCAACCGCGAGTAAAATTTCAGGTCTTTATTAAAACGTAAAATAAACGTACTGGAGTTAAACTTACTGTTTTGACATAGCATGCACTAAAAAAAAGGCTTATTTCTTCAGGTAACTATGCGTTTGTTTCGCAAATAACTTACACCGCTATTCGTCCAGGTAATGTAAAAGTTCAAATATGGCGACGGGGCATGTTTTCCAACCTATTTTTCATTGGAAAACGTCCATCTCCTAAATCAGCTAGTCTTATTGTATCAAAAATGCATTTATTGTGTAGCAAAATCGGCAAATAACCATATATACTACGAACCCGATTGATCATTTAGTCATTTCAGTAAAACTATCAATTTAAAAAACAAGGTAAATTAAAAAATATAATAAAATGTCAATTTTTTCTAAAATGTGTTCATTTAATGAATCCATTTTATGTTAATTATGCCTTTATAGTCATAAGCTACAACACTGAGATCGCAGTGTGTATGGACCCCTCAAAAAGCAATTTAACCGTGCTTAGAGATGCTCCACTGGCATTAACCCACAGTCAATATTATGGCGGGTTTTAAATGTTCGAGAATTTTCCCACTTAATCGTGAAATATTTACAAACTCGGCTTTTATGCCATCCTACTTTTCTGACAGGCCAGCTCCTGCCGCACAAAATCTTGAAAGCACCAATAATCCTGAAAAGATTTCAAACTTTCCTCAATAATCGATTGTAAAAAAAAGTTCCGAAAGCATCAAATCCTTCTACACCAACGCAGGTCTTAGCCTACACCAGAAGAAGTTAGGACTTTTGCGAAGGCTGCACTAAGGAGGCAAACACGGCGTAGAAAGAAAAATAGGAAGTATTGTACTGATTGATTCTCCTGTTAAAAATCAACTGAAAATGGAAAAAAAGATTGATCTAAAAAAAGGGAAACTGCAAAAGGAATCACATAAAAGGGGCGAGAAAAAACAAAATCCAATCCCGGGCAGGGAGCTGTTTGGACCTTCGTCTTGAAACGTGAAATGGATTAAAACTCCTTTTTATGTTACTGTGCATTTACACGCACACAATATTTCACAATAAAAAATACTTATTAATTAACAAGCAAGATTTGTTACCTGTGTTTTACCATTTAAAGTATAGTTCGAAAACTTCCTCCTGACCATTTTTAGTAGGCTGGAAAACTTGCCCCGCATACGGGGCACATTTTCCATCGAAACATCATCAGATTTAACCATTTTTTGTGAAAAAGTATATTTAGTTTTTTTAAATAATAATTGTGCCAGTTTGTACAGAAAGGTCTAGGGAATACAATAATATCCTGTATATATCAAATTAGATAAAAATAAAAATACAAAAATAAAATTATAAAAAGTTGGAAAACTTGCCCCGGTCTCCCCTACAGTCGTTAGAAAAAAGTCTTCCTGCCCTTTGCTATTTTATTACCAAATTGTCGCAGAAAGATGCGTGAGGTACAGTCGTGGAAAAAAAAAAGTAAACACCCCCTACTAACTCTTCAACAAATACCGTAGACGAAAGTTACTGGTACCGAACGATTGGAAATAAAGTCTACTTTTAAATGATGTATAAAAAATTTGCTTAGGGGGCCATCTACATATTAAAACGAATCCAAACTTAATTTTTTTCAATGGCAATACCCAATTTTAGCGAGATATTTCAAAGCTTCGGTTCAAACTATGCCTAGACACCAAATTTCAAGGCATTTGAAGGATAAGTTTTTAAATTATAAACATTCAAACTTTAGTGCTTCTAATGTTAAATTACATTTTCATATTTCCTGAAATTTTACTCCTAATGTGCTAATTTTTTTTTTTTTCTTTTTTTTTTTTTTCTTTTTTTAGCAATAATACTAATATACCCAAACATAAATAAGCTGAATTTGCAATTTTTATAATTTTCTGATATGAATTATGAAATTAATATTCGAAAAAATATATGAATTGCAACCTACAATTTTTTTGATGTATTCAGATTTATTATGTCCTGCTTTATGGAAATCCTAAATTTCACATTTTTCTTCCAAATAGTTTTCAAATTATCCATAAAAAACGGCAAAATGGTGGTTTAAGGGGCCATCTATGATGGAAGTAAGTAGATATTTTGAAATTTATTCTGCTCTACTGTAATCTAACCGGCTTCATTGACTCCTTGAGTGGCGCTTATGGTGCCTTGGCCAAGAAAGGGGCTCTTTCGGTGAACAATCGAGTACGGAACTTCAATTTGGATACAGCCCTTAAAATACGCTCGTTTTAAAATAATTAATTTCACGGAAACTTATGGTACGAATTGCATAAAAATTTGTTTTTAGGCTAATTGAAGGGTGTAGAGTTCATTTATGCTGTCAGAATTGTGTACTGCTATTGAAAAAAAACTAAATTATGGTTCGTTTTAATATGTAGATAGCCCCCTAAGCAAGTTTTACGTACATCATTTAAAAGTAGACTTTATTTCCAAGCGTTCAGCACTAGTAATTTTCTTCTACGATAATTTATTGAGGAGTTAGTAGGGGTGTTTACTTTTTTTTTCCACGACTGTACCTAACAATTGCGAATTGTATAAAGGAGATGTGTTAGGAATTTATCTATAAATTTTGAAAATTAAAATGAAATTTTTATTGGGAAAATTACCGTGAACAATCATTTAGCAACCAATTTAATCGGCAAATAATTATAAAAAATACGGAATATGCTGAACAGTGCAGAAGAGCGTGGGCTAATTTCAGGGGTTTCCAAGTAGACACAATTTTACGCCCAGTCTACAGATGAGATGTATCGCTATTATTTGGAGCCATTGAAAATAAGCCTAACTGTAAACATATTAATTACTATAAAGACGTATTTGAACGAATGGAACGGCAATTGATGAACATATTCCCTGAAGGTGGGTGCGTGATTGCAAACCGAAAGTACTCGGAAGTAAAACTCCTTAACCCTCTAATTCCTAGCAGTGCTGGAAATTTGGTGCAGAGGTGGAGCCTATTGACACCACTAAAATTTAGTAGTATATTTCGGCTTATCTAATGAGATGATTTCTGAGTTTTTCTTAAGGTGAAGAATACTATAAAAATTTTGTGGTATCAATAGACTCCGCCTCTGCGCCAATTTTCCACCACTGTCCTAGGGTAAAATGTGTTCCAGAAATTGCGTAATTCAGAGACTCGGAATTAGTACCAGAAACTCTAATAGCAACTTTCGCTTTATTTAATAACGAAATGACTGCTTATTAAATTAAAAATTTCTATTTTAAATTCCCATTTTAAATTTCTGGTGTGAATTCGGGATTCCTGAATTAAAAAATCCACTAAATCGTGAACGCTGATGGTAGCAAATATGCTACCATGGGCAGTAGAGGAGTTAACGGTCGCATTAAGTTACGGTTTAAAAATTCAAATTGCTTATTGGCACCACTCTTTTGAAAAAGAAATATTCACCTTATTTAATGACAGGTAAATTGATACCATAATAAAGCCAATTGCACTACTTTATAAAACTGGTGGGAATCAAACAATCTGAATAAAAGACACAACCGGTGATTATTACGGGAGCGAGAATTAGGGGTTTAAATAAAATACACATTTTTAACACGTTTACGCCGGCGCGTGTGTCACACTCGAATGTCTCAGAGCTGCCAAGTCTCCGGCTTTTTGGATACCAGTATTTTAATACAGAAAATGTAGTTTTATTTAATTAGAACAATTGGGCGATTTAACCTTCCGTCTACCAGACGGGTCCATTGGACCCGACATGTACATTCAAAATATTTATTCAAACCAGAAATTTCTTCAAAACAAACTAAATGTATAAATCAGACAATAATAAGTTAAATAAACAAATTAAATAGTTTTAAGTAAAAATTCTGGTGTAGAATGTTTTTATAAAACTTGAGTAAAATTTCCGGTAGTTCTAGGGTTAAAGGAACAACATTTTCTCTAAAATAACAGTGATGTGCAAAAAGCCGGAGACTTGACAACTCTGAGACAGACGAGTGTGACCCACCGCGCCGGCGTGAACGTGTTAAACTTGTAACACCTTGTATTCTTATTCCTTGCCACCTTTTAAGGTGAAAACGGCTTTAAAGTTCATATAAAACCGTGACACCGTAAGCATTTTTAACGGTGAACTTTTAAAAGTTCATATTGTGTAGTTTGTGATTAGATTAAAGTGGATTATTGCATTTCGTCTTATGATGATTTTATTTATTTTTTTACTAAAACGAGATAAGAAAATAATTAAAATTAAATAAGCAAAAGCCTATATTTTACGTACTTATTAAATCGAAAATATTTTCTGGTGCCATTTGAAATACCGTGTGGGTTTACTGTTACGATATTTTAGTCATAGTGTACTGACGGTACTTTAAAGTACCACTTTAATGAATTACAGTCTTGGCCATAAGTTTAGGACCACCGTGCAGAAACTAGCATTTTAAAAATTGAAACCACTTGTAACATCATAAATCAAATCGATTGCGTCAGATGGCGTCATTCCGTCTGACAGTGGAGTTACTGTATTCGCTTTTCGTTTGAACTTTGAGTAATAAATGTTGCAGATGCAATTTATTGTCTGGATTTTAAATTTCAGTGGTGGTCCTAAGCTTATGGCCACGACTGTACCTCTAAATAATTAAATTTCTCACGGAAAAGTATTTTTCTTATGTTTATCCTTTAATTTTCATTGTAGTAACTGGAAAAAAATATTACATGAAAAACATTGGGAAATAAAGGAATAAATTGGGAATAAAGGAATTCATTAAGGGATAAATTCCTAAGTGTATTCAGAGTAGGCAGTTAAAGTGGTCCACAGCGACAGTCCGCAATCTGACCCTGAAAATACCCTATACTGTCGAAGAATGGTTGCACTAAAAGGAAGCTAATAGCATCAATGGACGGAAGAGATATAAATTAGGTATTGCTGAAACATTATATATAAAAGTACTAAAGTATAAATTAAATTAAGGGAAGAATGGTAAGATTAAAGTTAAGCATATTAGTATATAGCAGAGTCAGGAGACAAAGCTAGGAAAAAGGGAGGCAAAAGCCAGAGGTCTGAAAACAAAAGCACTTTCCAGAATGTTCTTTTTTTTTCACAATGAAACCACTACCAGACCGACAAACTTGCAGGATGTGTAGGGGATATAAAGACGACTCGGATTCACATAGCAATGCAGGGTCGGAAATGCAAGCTTAACGGGATAGAGGGTTGTTAGGGGCTGAATCATTGTGATCTAAAATAGACATTTAAAGACCATAAGCTTAAAATAAGTCATGACTTTTCTGATAATGAACTTGTCCGATGTTTCGTAATGTGTGAATGAAACAGTCGTAACCTTGAATCTCGGATGTTTTGAAATACGTCGGTCGCGTTTCGGACGTTTGCGGTAGCAACGAAGATGCGCCATTTCAAAGCGCCCCTACTACCTCAAACGCGCAAAACTGTTGATGGTGAGAACAAGGCACATAGGCAGAAAATTTCGGGGAACTCCATTACCAGGTAAGTCATGACTTATTTTAAGCTTATGTTCTTTAAATGTCAATTTGCTACCACTATGATTCAGACCCTAACAATTCCTCTATCTCGTTGGGATTGCATTTTCCGCCCTGCATTGTCATGTGATTCCGACTCGTCTTTGTACCCCTAACACCTCCTGCAAATTTGTCGGTCTGGTAGGAAAACACCCTGTATAAGTCTTATTTTTCTCATACCCTCTCATATCATCTCTCTCTAATTTTTTTTAAAAATTCAGATTTCTTGATTGGCTCCACTTTTCCGAAATGGTAAAATTGCCTTTGTTTTTACTTTAATTAATATGTCATTAAATTGGGCGAATTTTCCTATTTCAATAAAGTGGTGCCAATCAAGAAATCTTAATTTTAAAAAAGTAGCCCATCGCAACACTGTATTACTCTGCTAAAAAAGCAGGAATCACTCATATATATATATGCAGGGTGTCCAGCGAATAAGACCCTGATTTCAAAATTAAATATCTCAAAAACAAAGATCAATGGAATGATGCGGTAAACGGTTTGTTTATTAGCTAAGCTGTAAAAATTTTATGCAGAAGTTCCAAAATTTAGTTGCAAAAACCGTTAACAGATGGCGCTGTAATCGCAATACTTGTAAACTGCTTCGAAGTCCAGAGCAATGGCGTCTCATTCCTAGATTCCTCCCTACGTAAAAACGAATATTGGGAAAGTCCATTTTTTTCATTGGGGTGATGTGCAGAAGTGGAAACATCTGGTCACAGAATTACTGCATCAGCTTTAATTTTACAAAATTTCAATTAATGGAATTTTCAATAAAAAGTTTGGAAATCATTATATCATTAATCATTAATTTTTTAAATATTTTATTAATTTCAATCTTTAATGCCATATAATTATATAAATCAAAATGCATATATTTAGAAAAATAATTCTGTACTTTTTATTTATTTTTTATATTTTTAAATCACGGCATAATATTTTGGTATTATTGTTTATACCTGAATTATTATAAATAAAAAAGTAATTTTTCACCTTTAATTTATTTTTAAATCACGGCATAATACTTTGGTTTTAGCACAGCACATATATTTCTTTTCTTTGTGAACAAAGTTTTAGAGACAGAAATTATGCATTAAATTATTTCTTAAAAAAAAAAATTGATGATAAGTCATATCATCAACGTCAAAGCAAAAGAATTTTGGATGCTGCATTCCTTCGAACACTTCGCATCCTATCGCTAGAAGCTGCACCATATTTCTGTGCTCAATAATTAAAAAAAATGAAAACGAGTTTTTAAAATTAAAATTATTTTTTAACTTAATTAAATTTTTAAAAATAGAAACTTTGTATTTTTTCATTCAAACTATTCTCCACAATTAAAAAAAATTATTTATGAATCATTATTATAAATGCTCAATGATTTTTTAAAAAAGGGTTTCTTTTAACTTAATTAAATTTTAAAACCAGAAACTTTAGATTTTTTATTCAAACTTTTTTCACAGTTTAAATAAATATTAAAAAGTAAAGATTTCCATTTTTTTCTCTCCCATTCGATTCCACGATCTACCTATTAGGAGAGAAAAGACATACCACAGAGATATTGGTAACTGGATCGAAGTAACTTATAACAAAATTTGAAACAAATCTCAATTCTGTCAACACATGGCTCCGCTTCTGCACATTACCCAAATAAAATATTTTTTTTTCTTATATAATGATTGCTAAACTTTTTATTGAAAATTCTATTAATTGAAATTCTCTAAAATTGAAGCTGAGGCAATAATTCTGTGACCAGATGCATCCACTTCTGCACATCACCCCAACGAAAAAGCGGTCTTTCCCCAATTTTCGTTCTTCCATAGGAAGCCATGTAGGATTGAGACGCTATGGCTCTCGGCTTCAAAACACAATTTATAGGCATTGCGATTACAGCGCCATCTGTTATCTGTTTTTGCAACTAATTTTTGAAACTTCTGTAAAAAATTTTTACAGCTTAGCTAATAAACAAACCCTTTACCGCATAATTCTGTTGATCTTTGTTTTTGAGATATTTAATTTTGAAATCAACGCTGGACACCCTGTAGTATAACTGATTTCATAACAGAATTAGGGAGAAGAAAGTATCAAGATAAAATTTTGCAGTATGGAGAATATTTAGCCCTTTGCAGGTCTACCACAGGCGACTTTTCTTATATTCTATTTGTACCACTATTTTTGAAAATACATTTTGTAGTATATTTCTCTTGCATATGTTGTCAAAGAGTATGTTAAAGATTTTTGTTTTGATAAAGTGGTGAGAATATAATAAATAATCGCATGTGGCAGCCCTGCCTTTGTATCACCGTGTTGCATATCTACAACATACCCAAAAAATCAATATCAGTTATACAGAGGATTTTAATGAACAGTTATATTTATTGCTGCTATCTCCAAACACAACAGTTAATATAATTTGCTTATCGAAATCTCAACAGACGGCGATACTGGGTTAATTTTCCATGCCAATATTTTATTTATCATTTAAGAAGTTTTACGTCGTCGTTGCTAAAATGAACTTCTTCAATTTTTATAAAATTCAAAATGCTGGAGACGTCCAGAAATAATTTTTGATAAAGGTAATTTCGTATACTTTACAATTTTGTATTAGAAAACTGAAAATATTTATGAGAAGTGTATAATTTTCTGTTTATTGCAGCTTTGAAAACAGTACTTTTTAGTAAATAATTTTTTTATTCTTATGTACTAAATCGTTTAAATTATTTTTTAGATGTTTAAAAGGAAATATTCTACATCTGAATAAATATTTTAAAAATTGGAGTTGTTAAGTCAAAAACGGTTAAAGCCTCATCATTAATAATCAAGGTACGTGGGTGCTTCAATAATTATTGTCCGTAGGGTATATAAAATATTTGTACTGCGATGGTTGATGTGGAATATCGAAGCCTAATGTCTTAAATGCCTATTTGCTCAATTTCAGAACCGTAGCTGCTATATTAACATAGTTTTGGAGAGAGGGGTGAAGTTTTAAAGACCTATTTTTGAGGGTGTTTTTAAGGAGGGGGGTGAAGCTATATTTGTGACAGTGGATAACATGTGGCTACATCACTATGCTCCCGAGCCCAAACAACAGTAGTTACGTCTCATCCACTGTCAAAAATCTAGCCCCATAAGATAAAAATCACCCTTTCACCTCCACTCCCCTCCTTTCACACCTCCCTCCAAAACTGTGTGAATAGAGCAGCTGCGATTATGAAATTGAGCATACAGGCATCTAAACCATTAGACTTCGACATTCCACAATAACCATTGCAGTACAAATATTTTATGTACTCTAGGTACAATAATTATTGAACCACCTGCGTATATCTCGGATGGGGGTAACCACAGACTTCTCATACGACTCAGATTTGGTAACATTTTCTTAAAGTATACATCTCTGCCAGCCATACTCAACCTTATTTGCTAGCGGGCCGCAAACAAGTGTTTGCGATGTTAGGCGGGCCGCAACACACTTAGAAGAGCAAAATTTAACAAAAATAGTATAACAAAGCAATATAACAAATTTAATATTATCAGTATGGTTGAACGTTGTCTCCGAAGAAATGTGACAAAACAATTTAACATTACTATTTACAAACAACAAATTACCTAGTTGATTTTGCAAGCGTTGTAGATATAGGTCGCGAAAGTTGTTTAGAAATAGTACTGTAAAAATTTTCCGTTCCAACTTTTCCCACGAACGTTCAAGCCTAAAAAGCAGTATTATATAATAAGCATAAGACTTTATAATATAAAAACACAGAATTTTCAAGTTCTGAAGAAAAAAACTGGAGAATTTTTCTAATTACGATCTTTTGCTCGATGCAGAAACTTTATTTCCTTTTAACTGTAGAAATATATAGCGGAAATTTGATTTGGAATAGAGTTGGATTAGTGTTAAATTTTAAGAAATATATATAACATTGTGGCACGAATTGGAATACATGTAACAAGTAAAAATTAAATTAAAAAAATCAAAAAACCCGACTGCGTAAAAAGCGAACTAATTAATTATTTTTCATCAATGTGAAACTATTTTTTATATCACTTACCTATTTTTTTATTTACTTGTATTGATGACTTTTAAGTTGTGCTTAATTGTTAGTTCCTATCTATAAACACTGTTTTGATGAGGCCTATAGATGTCTAAGAAGGTTAGAGTTGCAGTAATGTTAGAGATCCTACCTACACAACTTCCAGGTTGTGTAATATTTGAACGGAGCTTCTGACTGTAAAATAGTCAATGAAACATCGTCTTCATTTTAAAAGACCTATCCAATGATATGCCACTCAATATGGTACGTAATTTTTTTTTTCGTCTGTACAGCCATTTTGAATTTATAAAAACAAAACCTTTCCTATAACCATCGGACGGTTAAGACGAATTGATAGAGACCTCATTCATTAAAATTCATCCAGCCGTTGGGATGTTTCGAGGGTATACAGAAATCCACATACCCAGATACGCATGAAACACATAACCCTTCTTGGGAGTCGGGTAATAACACCTTATCACTAAGAAAATGTAAGTTTTAATATAATTATACATTAATTATAAATAACAGGAGAAATTTTTGTCTACCTACGAAAATATAAAAAAAACAACAGTACGTGTCTTAAATAGTACTTTATATGCACATTTCAACTAATATTTTAAATATGGATTAATGATTATGTGTCTCAGGCCGCAAACAAAAGGTCACCGTGCCACATGCTACCCGCGGGCCAAAGGTTGAGTATGGCTGCCAACAATTATTATTAGAAAATCAGAATTAATAATTCCACAAGCAGACGAAATCGAAGCATGTCAATTGTTCGGATTTTTTTCTTTGTTTTAACTGCTTTGTGGGTCGTTTTCTTGACGCACGTCAAGGCTTTCTCAAATATCTAGGGGGCGTTGACTCTGACCACCGTCACGTGATGGTGGATGTTCCTGTTCAAGTGACAATACAATATTTTTTTTTAAGGATAAAAATTGCTTCCATCATTCCTCAGAGGGTTAAAACATTTGTCAAGGTTACGTAAATGTCATTGATTGCTTCAGAAATAAGCTGATGTTCTTCGATTAAACCATGGCATGGTTGGTAAATGCGCCATATTTCAGTTCGGTGCAGGGTGTAAATGAAAGTAGGTTCGATCCTCACGAGAACGTTGATCGTTTTTTTCCCCCAGGAAGCTCAATTAAAAATTGCATATGGATTATTAACCCTTACCGGTGTCCTTAAAAAAGGACACCTAATTTTAATTCCGAAACTGACAAACGGCACCAAGAATATTTAACTAAAATTTTCCTATTATAATGTACATGAAAATAAGCAAGTTTGTATTTTCTAATAATTTTGTTTATAAATTGCCGTGTCAGCCCATTATTTCACCAGTTTATAAACAGAATTGCTCTGCGCCGGTAAGGGTTAAAAACACAAAATAGTTTGCAATTTAATTAATTTCTTTTTAAAACGATATTCATTTCAATTATTCCTTTCTAATATATGCTTGTGTTAATTTATGTATTTTTTCTTTTACTTGTAATTCATTTTAATTTACATTACCTATGTATCTCTTACAGATTAAAATTTAAAGCTTATTTCAATCTTTTTTTGATGCCTTGTATTATAATATAGATTTCGTCAGTTCCAATTATGTCTAATTTTTAATTTGCATCCATTCCCTTACTCTTAAATGACTAATATTATATTTATCCTTATTTTAACCTTTAACCCTTCCAGGGGCGGTGGTATATTTATGAAACCACTTAATTTTAATTCCCAAACTCTACATTGGCACCAGAATTCTAGTAGAATATTTTACATTTAATATGTATATAAAATATAGCCTTTTTTTTAATTCCAAACTAGCTAACTTGCCCGGCGTTGTCCGGGTACGTCAAAAAAACAGCTCGAATTGCGAAAAAGCTCTAAAAATCACAATAAAATATCGCGAAAAAAATTTTAATTGCTGCACAAATTTCGAAAAGAGAAAATATATATATATATTGTGTTCGAAGATTGGAAGTTGATTCCTTTTACTAATGTGGAAAAATTGCTAGGAAATCGCTAAAATACATTAAAAATCACATAAAAAATTCCCGAAAAATTCGAAAATTGCTATACGAAATTCGAATAAACTTTATTGAAATGAGGGTAGAAATTACTTTAGTATTATAGGCCGAAAATGGAATGTCAAAAAATTGCAGCAGATCGCGAAGAAACGTAGAAATCGAATTAAAAATCACAAAAAGTTCAAAAATCACGAAAGTCAAAATTTACTGTAATTGGATAAAAGTTTAAAATCTAATTCCTTTGACCTGCGGGCTCTCTTAAAATTTATGTTTGGGGAAGCATGCTAAGCATTGTATCATGTTACTTTTATTCATAATTTAATTTACTTGCATTCCCTTAAATATAATTAATATAACCTCTTAAGTTAATATTAGTGTTTGTTGCAATAAAATATGTCAATTTGTTCATTTTCTGTAAGCAAGTAATCCGTATTAGTTTACAATACGGATTAGTTTACAATTTCCCTATGGGAATTTGGCGAAATATTAGAGATATTGCCAAGTTGGCGTCACTTTTAGCGACTATTTTTAGTCGCCAAATTTGGCGATATATCGCCAAGTTGGCGACAAACTTGGCGGTATTTGGCGACAGAACTGTGTCTCCCCTACGGTAACCCTCTTATAGGTATGGATATGCATTAAATGCTGTTCAATAATCGCATTAAAAAATTCGCTAAGAATTCAAAAATCGCTGTGCGAATTCCGAATAAACTTTTTTGAAAAGAGAACAAAATTTACTATATTGGGTTAAAAGAAAGAAACCGCATTCTTTTCACTAATGTGGAAAAATCGCTAAAATCGCATAAAAAACTAAATTTTAAAACATCTAATAAAAAAAATCAAATATCGGGCTTCGAGTTGCAAAACTTCAATATAGATGGACCTTTTCCCCAAATTTTGTAGCTCTACGTGCAGCTGTCTCTTCAGAACATCGTCGACACACTCACACACTCACACACAAACTTCTTTCCGTATTATTATAGATTTAATTTTCCTGGATTCTCTTAAATATAATTAATATAACCCCTTAAGTTAATATTAGTTTTTGTTGCATTAAAATATCGCAATTTGTTGATTTTCTGTAAGCAAGTAATCACTATTGGTTTACAATGGAAGTCTATGGGAATTTGGAGAAATATTAGAGATATCGCCAAGTCGGCGTCACTTTTGGCGGCTAACTTTGGTCGCCAAATTTGGCGATATATCGCCAAGTCGGCGACAAACTTAGCGGTATTTGGCGACAGAACTGTGTCCCACCTACGGTAACACCCCTTCTAGGTATGAAGATGCATTAACTGCTGTCCAGTAATCGCATAAAAAATGCGCTAAAGATTCAAAAATCGCTGTACGAATTCCGAATAAACTTTTTTGAAAAGAGAACGAAATTTACTAATTGGGTTAAAAGAAAGAAACCGTATTCTTTTCACTAATGTGGAAAAATCGCTTCGAAAATTAAAAAAGCGCTAAAAATCGCATAAAAATTTAAATTAAAGAAAAAATCTAATCGAAAATCGCGCTTCGAGGTGCAAAACTTCATACATGGACGTACCTTTTCCCCAAATTTTGTAGCTCTACGTGCAGCGTTCCCTTCAGAACATCGTCGACACACAAACTTCTTTCCTTATTATTACAGATAAATTTGTTGCTAAATCCCGGTGCCATTCATTTATTTCAACATTTTAGCATTGAAAATGCTTTGGCCCCGAAAGGGTTAAATGCATAGTGTGCATATCTGCACCACTTTTTATTTAACTATTAGTAACCACTATATTTGCATAGAAATATTAAACCTATGAAAAGTACAAAAATGTGTTTCTAAATAAAGTAAAAAATCTATCTTAAAATTTCTCGTGCCACTTCATTAATATAAGAATGAAAAGCTAAAAAGATAATTTGTACATTTAAGCGTTAATTTTTACAAAATAAAAAATTATATAAAATAATCTATTTAGATTCATACTTATTAAAATATTTACTAATTTACAATATATTAGTTCTTACATCTATTGCAGATTTGCAACATAAGAAAAAGTTGTCGTATTATAGGAAAAATGTATCTCTGATTTTTTTCATTATTTTTCCAGTCTAATTAACCTTTTAGAGAATCATATATAATTTTTTCGAAAGAAAATAAAAATCATGCATTTAAAGGTTAAACTACACAGGTTAAACTACAAAGGTTAAACTACACTAAAGGTTAAACTACACATTAAAAGACTTAATTAATTATTTCGTTAAAAAAAAAAGATATTCATTTCAAATAATTGTCCATTAATATATATTTTTTCTTTTTAGTACTTCTTTTTTCTAATAAAAGCTTGCCTTTATGGTTATTTTTATTTTTTACTTATAATTTATTTCAATTTACATTACCTATTTATCTCCTACAGGTTAAAAACTAAGGTGCGTTTCAATCTTTTTCTGATACCCTGTATTATAATATAGATTTCCTTAGTTCCAATTATAAATTAAATTTTTAATTGGCATTCATTCCTTTACTCTTAAAAGACTGATATTATATTTATCCTTATTTTAAATTACATCGTATTAAAAGACTTAATTAATCACATGTACCAAACTCAGAATTTAATAATGTTCAGAACTTTTATTAAACTTATTTTCCTCAAAATGAAAGAAAGAAAATAGAATTTCAAGCTGTCTCGAATTATTTTCATTCTAATGAGATACATAAAAATAATGATTACTCTCTCTAATAACCTGCAAAAAACAAGGTAATAAAGAAACGCCAACAATCGATATTTAATGTTTATTTTGATAAATAGATGGCACTACATTCCCGTATCCAAAATTGAATCAGCGTTTCTCTCAATAACCTAAGAGCTGAACTAAACTTCCCCGCTTGATTTATTGCTTCAGTTACCAGTCTGTTGGTTGTTTCTCCAGGAAAGCTTTAACTCCATTTTCCCTTTCCTTTTATCTCCTTTTTTTTTTTTTTTCATTCTGTACATTTTCTCGAAAATTTTAAAGTGTTTCTTTTATTATAGATGCGTAGCATTAAAGATTTTATTTATATTTCTTTTTAATCAGAAAGTTATGTAAAAGATGACTGAATGTAAGACGAGTTAATTATTTTGACTGCTGTTATCGGTGTCACAGACCGATGTTTGTCTTCGATTTTCACAGAGCCGGTCAATTTACCGCGAAATTCCAATTGTAAGGTCCCTTTTTTTAAAACCAAAAACGGTTACATTTTGGAGGCAGGATTTATAATGGAGATTTTTTAAAAAAGGATTCGTTAAAAAACTGTTTTATCATAAATTTAGAAGTCAAAATACAAGGGTGAAAATAGTCCACATTTTGACGGATTTCAACTTAAAAAGAATAGAATAATCTAACCATCTCCTCAAATTTTGTCCACTGCACACAAAATTTAAAGCCTTAAAAATTTTTTTCTCATTTTGTTTTCTGCTTTATTTGTTATTTTATTGTAAGAATAAATAACTAATCATCTAAAGTTCTTCCAAAACAATTACCACTTTCCCCTTTGCCAGCCTCTGATACCAAACACGCTGTGATGAATTTATTACATTACGTTCATTTACTAATTAAGGAACAATTACTAAGGTTTATAAAAGAAGCCAAAGTCTCGCTCTCAGCTTAAGAGAAGTTCCAGCTTATAAAAGTCCATAACACCGGTTATCGGACTAACCATCAATTGTATTTCAGACTACTCTATTTAATGTTACAAATGTCGCAACTTTGGTCAAGTACTTATATTTGACGTTACAAAAGTCGCAACTTTGGTCGAGTATTTACATAGGTGCCAAGTTGCCACTAATCCTCCGTAATATGTGGGTTAATTTAACCCTGGTTTAATACATTTCGCACCAGAATTTTTTTTCAGGGATGAAATTAAATAAGTTCCACGTAGAAAACTGGAATTAAATAAATAAATATTCATCAAATAATTTTCCTGGCTCGAAACGTTGTTAAACTGGGTTAAATTAATCTACGCATTACGGAAGATTAGTGCGAACTTGGCACCTTTGTATTTATATTTGACACTAGATCAGACAGAGTCTATTAATTCTAGAGTTCCAAGGGCACCCAGAGAGACATTTCAACAACTGGAAAAGCCTAATAGTACAGCATCTAGAATATATAGTGTGCAAATCTTCTACCCAAACAGCGCTAAAAAGTAGTATCCCTTA
The DNA here is from genome assembly GCA_963932465.1 of Maratus speciosus. Classification (NCBI taxonomy): domain Eukaryota; kingdom Metazoa; phylum Arthropoda; class Arachnida; order Araneae; family Salticidae; genus Maratus; species Maratus speciosus. The sequence continues at coordinate 140,956,863 of OZ010793.1, forward strand.
AATGTGCAATGATGCTGAAATCCAGGGAGCCGATCACAGCGACATCTGCAATATATTTGCAATTTTCAAACTAAACATCATATTATTACAGCATTTTGACCAAATCGTCTTGGAGTTTTAGAAAATATCCTGCAGATGTCGCTGTGATCGACTCATTGGATTCCAGTATCGTTCGGCATTTAACACCTTCGGGATGAGCATCTTTTACAGAATTTTTAATCATTTATAACCGGTTTTTCAAAACAGAAACTTTTGCATCATTGAATCGGGAAAAAGCTCAGATTAAATAAGGCAAAATTTACAACAAAAACTTATTGGTGAGAATAATCACTGACTCTGAGCACCTTACGCGGCACGAATACCGGTCGCTCGCCCCCAAGGGGTTACGGGATACAATATTTTAGCACTTTTTTAAGTATTACAGGGATAGCCGATTTCCACGCTATGTATTCTTGACGCTGTACAAATAGCGTGACTGATGTCGTCACACAGGGAGACCAGTTTCGATCGCTAAACGAGTAGGATCTCCCACGGAATGTTGCGGTCAAGCAACGAGAATTTTTATCCGGGACGCATTGGACCCGGTCATGTGTAAGTCCCACCTTTACGGACTCTTTAACGGCTAAACTAGAGTACGAATATTTGCAACCCTCCATCGATGAATCCAGATGCAGAGGGAAAATAAATGCATAGTTGACTTTCCTGTCTAAATAATTATCTGTGTATTTGTACCTGGGAAATTGTTGTCTGCTGTGCGTGTTGTCTATTGTGAATAAAATATTTGTGTTCATTTAACTATGTCACATTAAGCTAATTCTCTAGAGCATCTCAATAGCCCAATGGTGGATATAAAAAAAGCCAAATCCGGATTTAATTAGGGGAAAACGGGAAATTGCTTTAAACTCTTTAGTTTAGATCTTTAATGAACATACTAAGTTTCCTCCTTCGTACTAGGTGAGCTTTAGTTGCTATGTATAGATTTATAGTTGGAAAACACGTTTTTTTTTTTTAATTACCATAACAATTTAGTTGCTATGTATAGATTTATAGTTGGGAAACACGTTTTTTTAAATTACCATAACAATTTAGTTGCTATGTATAGATTTATAGTTGGAAAAGACGTTTTTTAAAATTACCAAAACAATATTTCAAAACAACTAACTCCGTCAAAAACATTGTCAGTACAAATGTTGTATAGCTTAAACTTGTGAGTAAAATGAGTACCCACAATTGAACCACCAATTAGAAGAAGGGAATAAATCCAAAAAATAAGAATGGAGATAATTAAAAAAACCTTTATAACTTTTTACTTTCAACTTATAGACTCATGTGATATTAATAATAATGAAAAAAATATAAATTCTGATTTATTTACTAATACAGCTGACTGAAATGTATAAAATTCATTTATATATGTAAATGTGTTGGATTTATTCCCTTCTCCCAATTTATTATATACTATATACAAAATAATTTGAAATAATAAACAATATAATGACAAAAACTATTTATTTATTAGAAAAATGTAAGGACACTCTATTATTTATCCATTTCTTCCCTTTCGGATCTTGTAGTTGGCCAGGTCAGAATAATATCGTAAAAATCTTTGAATTCGTCAGGAATATATTGGATTATTTTTTGTATGTCGTTCATTTTTTTCTCATTTATGGGTATTTTAGTAACATATACCGGAGTTTCTGGTATTTTCGGTTTTGTAGAAGGTTTTTGGAGCAAAAATGTAGCTTTAATGAAACCATCGATAAATTCGGAACATGTCAAGTACCCTTTATGGCTTGAACTATACTCAAAGCTTCTATATTGCGAAATCTTCAATGTTGTTGCCTTGTCTAATGACTTACATCTTTCTTTGAAACATCGCTGCCATGAGTTTCTAAAATCAAGTATGTCGTCAGAAGTAATGGGTTTAACTGAAAAAACCCTGATTTTTGCTGCCAAAATAAGATTATTATATTCAATTGGAAAGTGATTTCTGTCCTTTCTCCTAATGAGTCTGTTAGCGGTCCCGATATTTCTGTCACACTGTAAAAACGAATGGCCACGCACAGGAAAGTATTGATATATTTTCTCAAAACGATTCATTGCAACAGGAGTGATAAAGAATCTTATAAGGGTGTTATTTCTATTTTGTCCCCCGCAAGCACCGCTAAAAACGTGCAGTTCTTTGACAGATGGATCCATGTTCTGTATAGTTTTCCACAGTAAACTGCATACTCCATCCGGGCCCCGTTTAGCTTCACCCTCATGGTAATTGTAGAAATCACCTGAGTTCGTGTTTCAGTCGTGAACAAAAAACACATACAGCCATAGTTTTCTTAAATAAAGCATCTCTTGAACTGGAATCTTAGGAATGGGCAGATTTTGCATGCAATCAAATACAATGGCTCCTACATTTTCTCTTTCCTGGCACAAGGCCAAAATTTCTTTCTGTTTATTATAAGACTTTTTAGCACGTTTAAGATATATAATTTTTTTTACAACCGCCACTCTCTTCGCATTCTCATTGAGAGATGGACTTTTTATTTTTGCATCGAGTTCTTCGCAAGTCGAACAAACATCTACTTGTGGCCAACCGAATCTGTAGCCATGATCTGTAGACCTTACCAAAGCTACCAAAGTTACCGACCAATTGTAACGCAGTATGAAATAAATATCAACACGAATTGAAACGTCAGCTATAGTTCAACAGGATAGCTTTCGTTAGTGCCATTGTTTAATCACCGCCCCCTGAATACTAGGCCTGAGCGCTCACACAAAAATGGTGGCTGCCGAAGGCGGATTTTTTTTAGCGTAGGTACGGTCCCTTAAGTGTTAACACCAGTATTTTATAAAAGATTTCTCTACCTTGTTTGTTCTCAGAAAAATGAAGCGGAAAAAACTTCAAAAAATTATTGGTAGGAATATTTAAGGGACCGTACACACGCTGAAAAAAATCCGCCTTCGGCAGCCGCCATTTTTGGTACAGTGCTCAGGCCTAGTATTCAGGGGGCGGTGGTTTAATTGTAACTGACGTCGCAATTCGCCTTGATGTTTATTTCATACTGCCCTACAATTGGACGGTGACTTTGGTAAGGTCTGCTGAACGCGCTCTACAATGGAAGCTATTAGATCACTAGTATCGCGTCACCCACCAATAGCGATTCTTTTTTGTTTATCGAAAATAAAAACAGGCAAGAAGAAACACTATTTCTATACTCCTACAGTTGATAGTTGGAAGAAGGGAATAAAGGAATGATTTGTTTCCTTCTTCCAACTAACTATTTTTATGGCCCCATGAATCTATACGACGCGAATGGTTTTTGTTATTTTCTTCGAGCACACAATTAAGCCATATGTCTAAAGAATGTAAAAGTGTAAAAAAATGAATTTGTCAAAAAGTGGTGTTTATTCCCTTCTTCAAATTGGTGGTTCAATTAATATCTTTGTTTAACATTAAGTTCACAACTCTACTTCAACGTTTTACCTAAATCCCTAATCAAAAGCTTGAAGCCAGAACACATCAAGTTATCAGTCTACTCTGCATCCAATTTTTACTTATATGTAATTTTTTTAATTTATTGAGGCTTCACGATATTTTGTTATTAATTTTAGGGCTTAATTTTGGATATTTTGAGAATTATGGTTTAACCCCTTGATTACGGTATCTGGTACTGGTATTTTCAAACTCATTCGTACCATAATTTTAAAAAAATCTTTGTGGTAAATTGAGGAGTAAGAATGGAAAACGCTAAAAATACCAAAAAAAATCGTTTTTTTTTTACGAAAAAATGTCTTGAGTGCCAAGCTTAACGAATAGGAGAACGCTTGAATTGCTAACCCTAGTAGTAATATTTGTTAGTAATAGAAATAGTAATAGAAATTGTACATCAAACGTAGCAAACGAGATGCTTTTGCCATCTTTTTTTCGCTCTCTTGAAAAATTTCCTCTGTTGGACTTTCAGCGTTTTCCATTCTTAGTCCTCAATGTCATTTGAAAGTATTCCAATATACGAGTATGGCAGGGATTTTTTTTTAAACAGTACTGCGAATAGAATAAAGAAATGGTGGATGGGACGATATATGTTCCAACGGTGTAATCAATGGTTTTACAGAGATAAACGTCAAGCAAAATTTTCAGCAATATTTTAGAGGGTGATAGAAAACAACAACATTCATGTTTAACACTTATTATTTAACATAAGGTATGAAGTAACGTTATATACAGCAAAAACTTTTATTTAAATTAAAGTTTTTTAGATGTTGAAGGTATGCCATATTCATGAATATCAATTTGTTCATTGTCACTTTCCTCCACTTGAGCCGGATCAAACTCTATCTCCACTCACTCAACTTCTTCTGAAATTACCTTTCCCATCATGATATCTATGTTTTTGGTGGGTTAGTAGTAAAATCATCATCCTCTGGGGAATTGGTACATACTTGCCGTTTGCAGTTGTAGCAAATTGTAGGAAAAATATGGTAGCTTTCGTACTGGCTAGCTGCAGGTCAAACTACAGCCTTTTTTACAATTGCATGATATCATAGAAAGAAGTGCGGCGAATCTGGTCCCTTGTGGTTGGTGACTTGGAACAACCAAAGTTTTTTTTCAACATCAATCCAAAGGGTGTTTGGCAAATCTACTTCAAAGTTGAACCTGTAGGTATGTACGAAGAGGGTATTCACGTGCGGCTGTTGAAGTGGAGGCAGATACACTAAATTGAAGTTATTTTTTTTTTCAGAGACTTTTTTAAAAGGCGAAATCTTAAAGAATCTAATATTTCTTTGCTGCCCTTTCCCTCATGCAAGTCTATCAAAAATGTGTGTCCAGCTTCAACGATGTCATCAGAGAAAACATTTTCACCAGAGAAAATCTTCAAAACTTGTTGGAGTACAACGGTGTCTAAAATTCTGATAAATTTTTTCTTCGCCTGTTTAAAATGAGCGCATGTGGTATCGTAATCAATGAACGCATGGAGAAACAAAATGTTGTCTCTTCTGTGTAAAGCAATGTTCAGAGTTGATTGACAAACAAAGCATTTTTTGTTTTACCTCTTACAGGTTGCAAAAAGAAAATGTTTTCGAAATAGTGGATGCTATTATTATTACCAAGAAATCTTTATCTTCATCAACTACCACAACACGTTATGATCCGTTTTGCATTTCCAAAGCATTTTTAATTATTAGATAGTCAGCATCTTCATTAACTTGCTTCACAACAAAACCTTCTTATTGAAACTGCACATATACCATACCTATAAGCCAGTGTTGCCAGATTGGGGACTTTTTTGTCCCAAGATTGCTGATTATCACTACTTTTTTTAACCCCTTGGGGATGAGCGACACGTATACGGGCCGCATGAAGCGCTCAGAATCCTTGTTTTTCCTCACCAGTTAAATTTGACTGTAAAATTTGCCTTATTTAATCAGCGTATTTTCTCAATTCAACAAGACACAAATTTCTGTTTTTAAAAAATGGTGACAAAAGATTAAAAATTTCGTAAAAGGCTCCCGTCCCGAAGGGGATAAAGCAATGGTTCCCAACCTTTTATTGGTCACGCCCCACCAAAGCCTCTTTAAAATTACTATGCCCCCCTTCCCCGTTACTCTGTAAATTATGTCTCTTATTATTTAAAAAAGAGAAATCTATCCACACGGTGGAAGAGTAATAGAGCCTTTTCACATTTTTTTAACTCATCAAAGAAGTCAACTTTCTGTCAGAAATATGTTAATATCATACGTAATTAATTCAATGATATCCCATGAAAGATAATGATTGTAGGTTGCCATGGTGATGACGTCCTATTTAACCCCTTGGGGACGAGCGCCACGTATACGTGCCGCATGAAGCGCACAGAATCCTTGTTTTTCCTCACCAGTAAAATCTTACTGTAAAATTTGCCTTATTTAATCAGCGCATTTTCGCGATTCAAGAAAACACAAATTTCTGTTTTTAAAAAACGGTGACAAAAGATTAAAAATTTCGTAAAAGGCTCCCGTCCCGAAGGGGTTAAATAGAAATATTCGGCCTATTTAAAAATAGATTAAAATTTCTGAAAAATAAGGTGAATTATACTATTTAAAAAAAGGGGTGACAGTCAAATAATCTGAATTTAAAAAATCCCCAATCTGGCAACACTGTTATAAGCCGTTGTAACTTCTTATCATTTGTTAGGCAGCCTATCTTGAGACATAGTGGATGACATCGACTCATCAAACATAACTTGACCAGTTATGTGTTTCTTTGTTCGATTTATTACGCACTGCTGATTTTGTAGTTTTTGCTGCAATAGCTTTAAGATAACCATAAAAAATTATTGTGGCCCCGCTTTGAATTAACTTTTGGCTTAATCAACATATTTTTGCAAGATGGAGGAAAATGAGTCATTTGATTGCTACATAACAATGTGCAACATAAATCCACCATCATTCATGTGAGAAGCTGAAATGAAATGTACAACATCAGTCGTAAAAGAAAAAAAGTCATAAAATACTAACTTAAGGTCTTGCGTAGTAGTCTTTCATCACATAAACACTTTTTAATTGCTCATATTTTAAAATTAAATTTACTTATTATATTTAAAACAAGTAAAAATTAAATTTAAAAATTCAAAAACCCGACTGCGTAAAAAGTGAACTAATTAATTATTTCTCATCAATGTGAAACTATTTTTTATATTACTTACCTTTTTTTATTTACTTGCACTGATGACTTTTAAGTTGTGTTTAATTGTTACTAGTTCTTACCTATAAACACTGTTTTGATGAGGCCTATAGATGTTTACAGGGCTCCCAAATGGTCCGCATACTGAATACCAATATTTTTTTAGAAAAATATTCTTTGTAGATTTTTCTTACAAACCGCCCCGGAATCACCTTTGGATGTTAATTCTAGCGCAAGCCTACCATAAAACTTTCTGTTAAAATTTATTGGTATTCAGTTGGCGGACCATTTGGGAGCCCTGTGTTTATGATGGTTAGAGTTGCAGTAAAGCTAGAGATCCTACACAACTTCCAGGTTGTGTAATATTTAAACTGAACTTCTGGCTGTAAAATAGTCAATGAAACATTGCCTTCATTTTAAAAGACCTTTCCAATGATATGCCACTCAATATGGTTTGTAAAAATTTTTTTCGTCTCTACCGTCATTTTGTATTTTACGGCCGCCATTTTGAATTTATAAAAACAAAACCTAGCCTATAACCATCGGACGGTTAAGACGAATCGACAAAGACCTCATTCATTAAAATCCATCCAGCCGTTGGGATGTTTCGAGGGTATAAAGAAATCCACATACCCAGATACGCGTGAAACACATAACCCTTCTTGGCAGTCGGGTAAAAAGAGTTTTATTTCAGATTTTAAATTTACAGTGGTATACTTTGCTGAATAAGACGTTCAGATTTAAAACCTCGATAAGCGATCAAAACTTAATGACATTTATTTCTGTTTTTTTTTTTTTTTCAGTGATTAATTTATAAATTGATCGTTTCTGAAAGAAATAAAAATAAAAATAAACAATAATTCAGCGATTTAAAAAAAAAAATATTTTCTTTTAAAATTAACGTATTAATTGCATTTTTTATTTTTATTTTTGACATACGATTAATTCAATATGTAGTATAGTTACTGTAAAACTATTACAATCAGTATTCAAATCACTTCAGTAACTAAAAGAAGATACATGAATGTCAGCTGTTTTACATGACATTTCGCAATTGTTATCACAGTCCTCAAAACTTAGTTATAAGGGAACAATTTTTTTTTACGTAAAGATTATGAACCGTGTTGAATTCAGACACTTTTCACCGGGAGGTATTTCTTTGGCTGTTGGGGGGAGGGGGGGGGCATTATAGAGTTCTGGGGGGAAATTGCACTTTTTGACCATTGAAACTACAAAATATCGAATTTTCCTTGGGGTGGTATCTCATTGCTCCGAGGGGAATGTCCCCTATGGGCTACCCCGTGAATTCAACACTGATTATGAATACTTTTCTTCGAAGCTTTTAAACTTTTATTTATTTAACTTAAAATGCTCATATACCTGTCTACGTTAATCTATTAAAATCATTTTTATTAAAACAATCCTAGTCCTTTCCGTAATATACTGGAATTTAAAAGCGTGCTATGTATTGACCTTCCCGCTTGCACTCTCATTTCTTCTTTCCTTCGCTCCTCAAACTAGTCGTGCCACTTCATATTCATCTTCCTTAATCTAATACGTACTTTATTCACTTCAAATAATAAATAATTCTACGTCATGTGAAATACCGCTCCATATTTCAAATACAATACCGGTAAAAACAAACAAGTTTCCCATCATTTATGAATCATTTTTAAAATAGGCTTAAAAACATAAAAAAACGCAATATTTCAGTTATTAATTTGCTCGTAGCAGCTAATGCTCCAAAGTAAAGCCTTAAAATAATTACAGAAACATCCTGTAAGCCTAATTAAATCAACAAAAATACGTGTATATAAAAATTGAAGGCAGGGTGGACTGATAACTTGGTCTGTTCTGGGGATTCAAGCTCTTATTTAACAATTTAGGCAAAACTTTGAAATAGAGTTGGGAGCTTAATATTCAACACAGATATTAAGTGTGGGTACTTATTTCACTCAAAATTTTTAGCCCTGTAACATTTGCATAGACAATGTTTTTGATAGATTGGTTGTTTTAAGATATTGTTGCAGTATATTAAAAAAAGAAGTTTTGCGATTATAAATACGAAAATAGCGTATAAAGCTCACCTAGTAAGAATTTAGAACGTTCATTAACTTATTATGTTCATTAAAGACATAAACTAAAAAGATTAAAACAATTTCTAGCTTCCCATAAGAACTTCGTTATAGATGTGTGGAATCAATTGCGAGAATGTTCTATGTACCCTGATTGTTTGACATCTGTTTTCGAGAACATACTGTGCTCTCTGATTGGTTAAATGTGTATCTCGACTCCTGTTGGGAATTTCTAGAAAATTCTTTCAGATTCTGAAAGCCTATTTTTCGCCAAATATCACAAAATTTTGCGACGTTCAATCATTTGGCGCCAAGCATGTGTTTTGTCATTGGTAATCTTGAAATTCGATTTTCCCGCACAGATTTTACCAATATTTAGTCAAATATCTCCAAATTTGGCGAAATATTGCCAACTTTACATCTTCATTTACTGCAAACTGTTCAACAACTTAATAACTGTTTCAAATTCAATCCCATTGAAATCCCCTGTAGTGACCCCAAAATGCCCTACTAACCGAGTTTCTTCGAAAATTTGACCTAGCAAAATGGCCATCTCGTACCCCAAAACGGTAGGATAAAAAATCAGTCAAAATCGTTAGAGCCGTCTTTTAAATAAAATTTACATAAACAAACATAGACACACACAAAATTTGCTCGTATCTATTCTATATATTAAAAAAAAGTAATGCTTTGGAAATGGACCAATGAAAATCTGCGTAGATACCGTGAAATGCATCTGATTGGTCAGAGCTTTATGACGCTATAAGGGAGGTTACCAAGGGTGGACCCGGCTCTGTCTCCAAACGTCGCCAAGTTCGCCAGGAAATTGGCGATATATCGCCAAATTTGGCAACCAAAATTAGTCGCCAAAAGTGACGTCAACTTGGCGCTATTTCCAGTATTTCATCAAATTTCCATAGACTCCCATTGAAATACAATAGGGTTCACTTGCAGGAAATCAACAAATTGAGATATTTCAATGCAACAAAAACTAATATTAGCTTATGAATAGAGCTTAATTGAACTATTTACATTATTTTCAAGCACAAACAATAATCTGGGGTTGGATAGAAAATAGGAATTGCTTCGCGATATCGAATAAAATCGCTAAGTGATTACGCGGGAGTTTGGTGAGCGTAGCGAGCAGGGGGGCGATGCCCCCCTTGTTATAATGTATTATAATATATGATAACAATTAAAATATATCCCAAATTTTTTCTCATTTTAATCGAAACTATTTGGTGTTAACATAAAAGCTTAAAAAAATGTAAAAACGCCTTACACTTAACAGCAAAACATACTGTCTACAATTTTTTTATTATCTATATTTTTAAATTTAAATAACTTTTATACTTTGTTATTAAAAATATTATATATTTTATTCCTAATGAAAAATAAAAAATATGTTAAGAATTTTTTTAATTTTTCAACTAACATTTTTTATTTACTTAAATGTTATTTCAAAGAATCAGGTTTAATCATTTGCTACAATAAGGTCACTGCAAAAAAAAAAAAAAAAAAAAAAAAGAATTTTATTTCTGTTTTTAAATACATATATATACTTTAAAAAAATAGCATAAAATTCTGAGGAAAAAAATAAGTAAAACACGTTGAAACAAAACGTTGAAAATTTTAATGCGTTTTGGAATTCAATTCTACTTTTTTCCCTTTCGGAATTTAACGTTTTAAATTCCGCAGAGAGTAAGGAATAAAATAAACAGAATATATAAACAGTAACTAAAAGAATTAAAAATATTTGTAAGTATTTGAATTGCATATTCGTAATTACAATTAGCTCCATAAGCTATGTTATTATTTTGCTATATTGTATGAATCAATATTTAGGAAGCAGGGTTGGCAGTTTGGCCTTTTTTTCTTTTCAAAATTTCACATTCACACCAGAGATTACCTAGTATATTCTACTCTTTATTTAATGATGGGCATTTTATTGTAAAATAAGTAAAAATTCTTCTTTAAGAATTTCCTGTAGGAATTAGAAGTTCTTTTCATTAAAGTAAAGGCGAATCTGGCAAGCCTGGTAGGAAGGTGTTTATACACGGCGATCGACAAGTCGCACCAGGGTCAGTGTCCCCGGATTGTTGATTGTCACCGCTTTTTTGAAAGAGAAATATTCAGCCTATTTGAAACTAAATTAAAAATTCTGAAAAATAATACGAATTATTCTATTTAAAAAAAGTGGTGACAGACAAATAATCTGAATTAAAAAAGTCCCCAATCTGGTAACACTGACCAGGGTTGTCACTTTGGCTTTTTATTTAATTCCGAAATTTCGCCAGCAGTTTTCTGTAGCATTCTATTCTGTATCTAATAAAAAACATTGTGTGATTGCTTAAGGTAAAAACTTTTCTTGTAGAATTTCCAGTATGAATTCGAAAATTTTGAATTAAAAAAAAAGCCAGACTGGTTACTCTGAGTCGCGCAACCCAACCTTGAAAAAGCAAAATAAATAAATAAAATAAATAAAGCCGTAGTAAATCCATAATGGTTAACCCTCTAGTGCATGATTTTTTTTTCCTTAAAAGATATATATTTGATTCCTTGATGGGCATACATTAAAGGAAAAATACTAAAAAAATTATCACTTTTATACTTTTCCGTATTTTGGATTTTTTTTTAATGGTTACCAAATGACAACACCATGCATTAAGCGTATTCTAATCATATTCTACGATATTTCTTTGGTCATTTTACCGTTAATTGTGGGTGGCATTTTGCAGCACGGGATTCTGTTTGTTCTTATTATTCCAAGGCACGAAAATACTTTTGATGTTAAAAGTGTCATTATGTTCACTGCTGTTTAATAATTATCAAAATACAGTTCCTGATTTACAGGTTCAACAACTGGATGAGTATTTCTAGCATTGACGCACACGCTAACCTCCAAGTCATGTCCACCTGGCAGACTGGTTGTATTTTTTTTTTCACAATAAATATCAAAATTGTACGTAAATCTTGATTCTCCTGCGAAAAATAAAAATTTAAAACCACGTTTATCCGTTTTCTTTTCTTTTCTTTTTTCTTTTTTTTTTTGGAGGGGGTTTATACCGCTTCATATGGTGACGAGCCTTTGACGCACTTATTTGCTTATAAACACAGACTGATTTTTTGATGGGAATGGATAAGAATTTCCATTCAGGGTACCGACTATTGGTCTCAACTTGAATAAATCATCTTTCCCATTTAGACAATCTATTATCGTTCAGATGGAGAAATTGTCGCATACCTTTCACTTTCAAACAGGCTCGGACTGGCCCGCCGGCCCATCGGCCCGAGGGCCGGTGCGCCCTCGCCCAGGGAAAACGTCGCGCTCCTAAGTGCCTAAGCCGCTCCAATATATTTTCACTTGTTGTTCACATACATTCTGATTAGTGTCCTAAATTTCGAGAATTCGTTTAGGGATAATTGTCAAATAATTGATAGCGCAAGAGAGGTATTTCTTTATTATCACAAATAAAGATATATCGTAGCAATTTTAGGACGGAAACCAAAACGGACATCTTTGCATGCGATTGAAAGAGAAAATATGCACCCAACGAGTGCTTTAGTAGCCATTGCGCCCTGGACGAATTTTTTTTAATCGCTTCTTTAAATGATATCTTTTAGATTTTAACCAGTATTTTGCAAATTTTCAGTCCTTTTCTTTGAGTACTCTGCGCCCCCCTTTCCTTATAGCCGCCCCTGAATGCACATATAATCGTGCTTTTTGAAAGCAACTTGATAGATAAAAAAGAGATACTATCAGAAGGCAAAAAACTTTTTGTATGGATTTTGTTTTTGATTGGAAAACATGATCTTTCTTTTCGGGGAATACAAAGTTGATGATACTTTTGGATTGCAATCCTGCAAGCTGTGGGATCTCGCGGACAGCGGTTTCTCATTCACAAAATCTGCCATCATTTTCGGATAGTAATCTCGCGCATAGTTTAGGAGTAATCAGTGAAAATACATAAAATATATATATATGCGTCGAAATGAGAACCTCCTCCTTTTTTTGAAGTCGGTTATAAAATACTGGCTATGTATCCTGCATGAATACAATCCCTGGGGAAACCCTTGATCTGTAACAATGATAAAAGTTTTGCAAATCATGGGAACAGTGTGCTGAGAATAGTAAAATTACTAAATTGTTTTAGCGATTTTAGACTAACAAAGAAATTTTTTAGGGTGCACTTTTTCTGTTGAAACCTTTTCACAACGTGATATCAATTCAGCTCTTTATGGACGCATAACAGTAATTTTTTAAGAATAAAAAATACCAATTATTTCCACAAGCAAGAATTATTTTCACATTCAAATAGCCTTATATTTCAGCATTCCAATGCCCTATAATACGTGGTACTTTTATAAAAGAACAAAAGAAGCCTGAGATTTAGTTTTCAAAATTTCTATTTCCAAACGGAAAGTACATTTTTGTTCTAAACAAATATTTTTTAAACGAAGCTTGCATACTCAATGTTTCTTGTGTGTGTTGAAGGACATATCTGCAGATACCACATTTTAAAATGTTACTTGGTTAATAATATTAATATTAATAAAACGGTAGACAATAAAAAGTACTTTCTCTCAGATTGTAACAGAAATTGAATTTGTGACATTTTAAACTGGCTTGATAGCTAATTCATATTACTTTAAAGAAATATATTAAAAAAAATAGGTTGAAGCCCTTAGCAACACCGCAGCAACTCTATTTGGCGCTTGGTGCAAAAAATCGCGTTAGCTTTTCTAAGGATCCTTAGTGCATCAATGGTGAGAGTGGGTAAAAATGTGGTTTACAACTTACAAATTCTGCTAAAAATAATCGTAAAAATATATGTAGGTACCAATCGACTGAAAATAATATCTACTAGTTATTATTATGTATAAATTATGTTTCTGAAGTCGTATACTTATTAATTATTGTACCAACTTTTAATTTTCAAGCAATAACATCCATTTTTGACACCTTATTTGATTTTATTGGATCGAGACAGCCCGGAAAAAGGCATAGTTTATATACATTATCTTAAATCTTGATAGGGTTTGAATTTGAGGTTGTTAAAGATAAATCCATTTCATAAATTTAATTTTTAACTTCATAAAAACTATCTGATTGATATTTTATTAATTCATTAGTGATATAGTGAATAGACCCAAACTTATTCCAGACTTTTTTTCAATTCAAAAACTTTTCTTAATTAGAAAATTAACAAAGTCATATTAAATATATATATGTATATTATGAACAAACCACAACTGTTAAAAGCATTGATGCGTACAGCTCATTTGAATAATTAGTTTTCGAGATAGAGAATTTTACCTTTCCATAATTTAAGGGGACCGTATTCCGTTATCAAAGGAACCAAACAAAATCGTGGAAACTTACCAGAAATATTTTGTAGAATTTTGTTTAAGGTAAAGTAAGTTTTTTTCTGTAAAATTTTACTGGGCACTAATTGAGAGTTTTTGGTACTTTTTCTTGTAAGATCTTCAATTTATTTTCCGAAATTTAAGGATAAATCCCTAACACATTTTGTTTTATAACAGTATTAAGATTTAAGAAAAGCATATAAGCTATATCGCTTTCCTGGCTAGCAAGGAACTCAAACAGGGTGTCAAAAGTGGATGTTGAAAAATGAACGTTCGTGTATTTTTTAATATGTAGACAGCCTCCAACGCAAAATTTATGAAAATCATTTAATGTAAATATTATTCATAATCAATTGGAATCCTATTTTTTTTTTATACAGTGATTTTCACGAAAATTGGTAGGGGCGATCATTTTTTTTTCTGCAAGGTGTCTGTCGATTGAAGAAATTAAGAAAACTCTAGTCTTGATATCAGTAATCTACTACTGTGCTCAACTTGCTGGAGCTTTTAGATGTTATGTGATGTGTTTTAAAAAATTGCGTAGTATTGTGTAGGATTGATGGAACTTTAAACATGCACGGAGAATATAACGAAGTCTTTTATCTAGAGTTAAAGATATAATTTAAGCCATTATCATTTACTTGGTGCTATGCGAGTGTGTTAATCCTTGTCAAGCCAGATACAACACAAACAAGTAAAATTGACTTGAGTTTGTTAAAATTTTTGCGCCCTCTGAAAATCCAAGGTCTGCGCCCTTTACACTGACCCAGTCCGACCCTGCTTTCAAATGCATTCAAAATCATAGTGCGATTACTTGGTGATACGCCAATGACAGGGTTACCAAACAATCTTAAGATTTTAAAGTTTACCACGCTAATCAAGATACAAATCCTTAGATGCTTTATTATATCTTTCGAGCAAATGTTGAGTGGCTTTTGAACGTGTTTTAAAACACTATACAGGCTTGTTTGTCGAGAGATATGCTCGAAACGAACTGGGTGGAAAAATACAAAAAAATATTTATATGGTATTTTTAATGATAAAACACTTTCAGGTAGAGAGAAACATTTCCAATAATCTCTATCCAAGAAGGATCTGGCTGAAGTGGGTAAAGCTTTCACTTTTTTCTATTTACGTTTATCTGACTGCATTTGCTTTGATGTAGATGGAATATTCACTATCCCAACGTTTGCATCAACATTGCAGACAATTTCATTAGCTGATTTATCTGCTTGTAAATCACAATCAGTCTCATCATAAGTGTCTGAACCGTTTTTGAAAGGAAGGTTTGGATGAAAAGCTGGATCGTCATTGCTGCCATTGTAAGAAATGCCACATTCATTTGACAATACAATCCATATTTCTTCTGTTAATAATTTTTTTTAGTGTCTTTGCTTTAAAATATATGTTGAACATGATGAGGCTTTATCAGAACAAAATTTGTGTTGAAAAAATAGACAAAAAGCAAGATGAAACTATCCAAAAATTCATGGAACAGAATACTAAAAAAGTAAATAAAAGCGGAACTCGATTCACGGTGTTGCCAAATGGCAACAAACGTATATTAGCATGCATAAAATATTTGTTGCAAAAAACCTTACTGAGAATTATTTAAAATAACTTTTAAAAGCATATTCTTCTGGAAAATTTGTTTTTCAAATGAAAATTTGCATTTAAAATATTTTTTATTTGCGTTAGAAATCCATCTATTGCTAGGAAAAGGGAAGGCTTGAAAAGTTTCTTTTTATTTGTAACTGATAAACAACTATTATCCCCTATGGTATTTTTAATGAACTAAACCTGACTATAGGGTCAAAATGAATATGTAAAGCATAAAGTTATCAAGAGGCAACGGTAAATAAAAGATAAGGAAAGAAAATTTAATTTGTTGCCAATTGGCAACAATATGCACTTAGAAGGTTAATATGAGATTATTTGTTGGATAAAGGCTTTCTTTGTACTGTTCAAAAGTCTAGGACTAGAAATTTCAGTTGAAGTTTATGCTGTTACATGCAAGAAACATCTGTTTTGTGTAAGGTGGATTGATATTTTTCCCAAGTCAAAGAATTTTTATGATTGATCATATTTCGCAACGGCATCTTTCATTAAGTTGGTTCTGAAATTCCCAATTCAACAACGAGAAACTTCCTGACACATTTTCTGACTCATTTTTAAACGCAAAGGCATAAAACTGCCACGCCTGACTATTGAAGCGATTTGAAATCGAATGGTGTTTCCATTTTTTAATAGATAAATTACTTATGTGTTATAAGCGACTCTTGTCACGTCACGACATGTTTTTTCTGCTTTCTCACACTGTTGAGTCTGGAATTTTTTTTTAAAGCCTACTTTGACAGTATTTTTTTTTTTTTTTTGAAAAATCTTCTGCCTTTACAAAAAAAAAAAAAAAAAAAAAAAAAAAAAATACATTAATTTCTGAACAAGAGCAACTGCCAATTTCATGAGTTTCCTAACAAAAATGAATTCAGAAATGTGAAAATAGCTCCTTTGAATTTGAGAACAGCTTTAAAGTCACTGAAGCGTTTAATCCCATATCTCCTGACAGTACTTATAAGTACCATTAAAATAACTTTTCATAAAATTCCTTTAATACATCGATTAGTTGTAATATAGTTTAGAATGAGTTATAGAGACATTGATTTATCTTATTTCAAAAGCATTATTGATTACACAAAACAAAAATATTTTTAAAAGACAGGTTTATTTTGCCTTTGCATCTATTCCGCTTTCTTGGCGCTGGAGGGGGATCTTTCACTTCGTGAATATTATTATATTTCTGCTGTACGAATATTATATTTGTACATTTCCTAGTACTACAAAATACTAAGAAGAATATTTAAAAAAAAATAAATAAATAAGTGGAGTTATAAATATTGCACAAAATCCTCTATAAATTCAAATTTAATTAATCCTCCAACCTTCTAAAATCCTTCTAAAATTTATTAAAAGATTATGTAAATCTTCTAATGCAGTTTAAACAATTCACGAAAAATGCTTTTGAAGATAAAATTTTCATGAATTCATAATTCAGTACATAAAGAGTTAAAGAGATATATTTAAATGTTCCCCAGACAAGCAAGACAACAATGTACCTTTTGTTAATCCGATTTTGAGAAACTGGAAGCGTTAGAAAATAGTGCGTAGAAGATATGGTGTGGCAATCGTCCAACCAATAAGTGCTACAAAATTTGAATCCCACAAATGTCGAACGATGCTAAATGATAAATGACGATCGCAGCGATATTTACTAATTTAAATGTAAACTTTGTATAAGGAACCAATTAAGAAAGCGTTTCGGCCCTTCGACCAGTGAAGAGCTAGCAGACGTCGTTGCGATCGACATTTGTCGTTCAGCATCGTGCAACATTAATGAGATTCAATTTTTGAGCACTTTTTAAAGCGTTTTTGGAATAACCAGTTATCACGCTATATCTTTTAATTGCCGTACCTCTACTGACGTTTCGGCAATTACTAGATTTGGTATCTTCCCATGGCTTCAGTTGAATGTGTGTTTCCCATTTGAAATTTCTTCTATCGGATACAATTGCACTAAACATATTAAATTGGTCATAACTCCTGTTCTAGTAATCGTATGAATAAAATTAAAACTGATTTGGAATTTTAAAAGATTGTTTTTTTTTTTTCAAATTAAACAAACAACAAAAAAAAGAAATTTTTTTTACCAAAACGACCAGTTTAATGTAGGCAACTTTTAAATTAAAAAAAAAAGTTGAAGTTGATATTTTATTAGTTTTCTCACATTATCAACGTTTAACAGCATTGCTGAAAGAGTAATGTTTCACTAAGAACTTTTTCCATTGTGGTCAAAAACTTTCCGTTGTCCACTTAACATTAGAAAAGTATTTCAAAAAGTTTTAGAATATTCTGATGTCTTAACCTATTGTGGCATCTACCTG
The DNA here is from genome assembly GCA_963932465.1 of Maratus speciosus. Lineage (NCBI taxonomy): Eukaryota > Metazoa > Arthropoda > Arachnida > Araneae > Salticidae > Maratus > Maratus speciosus. The sequence goes on from OZ010793.1 coordinate 140,974,901, forward strand.
CTCTGTCGCTTTTACTTTTATCTCTCATACATCTCTTTTAGTATGGTACAATCTATATATTTTAAATCATGTAAAAGAAAAAATGTACTTTCTAAATTTGTTTGAAAACTATAGCTGAATTTAGTAATTTTTAAGCCTTTTTAAATAGGTTTTAAGGATGGATTTTTTCAACAATGAACATTTGCTTGAGAGTACAACGTAAGATAGCTACTGACAGAGTTGCCACAAATGGCAGTTGATTGCGCTGATCAAATTAAAAAGAAAAAAAAAAGCATTCAATTTTCTAGGTTTTTTTTTTCTTTTTTTAAACATTTTATTGATTTTTAATAACTATGTCCATTTTTCCTCGTTGCCATCATGATTACAATGTTTTTTTTTACAGTGGATGTGAGTAACCTTAAAGGCTTTAAAAGTGACACTTGAGATAAATTGCATTTGCTGAGCCATTTGAGTATGAACCTAATTACTGAAGATTAAAAATACTATCAAATCAAGCACAAACAATACACTTTAACTCTAAAATGAAATCTGCCAAAAGAAGTATATATTTATATCATTTTCTGTTATAATAAAATCAGTATGAAATTAAGTTCAATTTTTTAAATGAGACATTGCATCAGAATATGCTCTTAATTGCATTTTATATTATGTATTTTTGTTGTCATATCCATGAACAAAAAGTGTACAATCCCATGAAAGGTTTGACGCAACCATCGAAGCAACAAGCATATGAATGCGTAATCATTTAAACTGAAAAAATGACAATTATTAAAGTATATGTACTATATTTGTACAGAAAAATTAATTTTCCTTCGTTGTTATTTTAAATAACAAATGCGTTTGTTCGTAACAAAATCGACTTTTCAATTTCTATTTTTTATTAACTTAGATATTAATTCAAAAATGCAGACATAATCATTTCCTAACGCAAAGGGAGAAATTGAGAGTTGGTGAAAAGAAAAAAAACAATGGATTTTTTTTCACAAGGAATAATTAAATACACATTCTAAAAGTATACTAAAATGCAAAACACAGAAAAAAACAACAAAAATAAATATATAAATTCAGAAAATTGGTTGAAAGAAAATATTAAACATCTAATGTGATTTAAAATTCAGTCTCCATATTTCTTCTGAAGTTGGATGTTTTAGATTCCTCAGAGAGTTGAAATAAAACAAATAGAAGAAGACATTTTTGAAGTAAAAAGGGATACAAAAGCATTAGAATAAAGTAAAACAAAAAGTTAAAAGAGTTTGAATGTATTTTGAATTCGTAATTGCAGTTCACATCACAAGGGATTGTTATTTTAGTATCTTGTATGAATCAATGAACATAAATGTGGTTAAATTAATAATATTAGATCTGAGAATTTTCTGTAAAAATCGTTATGGTTATTGCTTTTCTAACTCTGCATGTTCTTTAAATGCAACAAAGATAAAAGAAATATATATAATTGCTTTGAAATATGTATTTCAAAACAAGCAGTCAAAATACATTTGCTATATTTTTGAAGAGAAAGAAATTTATCTTCTTTCTTAATAAAAAAAAGTAAAAACACCACAGGTGTGTACTTAGTTTCTGCGGTAAATTTATATACAAAATGGATTACTATTCTTCTCCGTGCATGTGTTTTAAATGCAACAAAAATGAAATTAAAACTTAAAAAAAAAACATATATATAAATGCTTTAAAATATAAATAAATAACAAAATATATTTTCTATATTTTTGTTACAGAGAAAGAAACTTTTCTTCTTTCTTTCTACAATAATAATAATAATAATAATAATAATAATAGCAATAATAAAACACCACAGATTTCTCCTCGGTTCATGCAGTTTCACATTGTGCGATAGCCTTTTCTTAGGTGCTCAACTGAATAATCCCTGAATTAGTGCCCAGAAAATTTCGATTAGTGCGCAAAATAAAGAAAAGGATTATTGTTTTTCTAACTCTGCATGTTCTTTAAATGCAACAAAGATTAAAGAAATATATATAAATACTTTGAAATATGTATTTCAAAACAAGCAGTCAACGAAATACATTTGCTATATTTTTGAAGAGAAAGAAACTTTTCTTCTTTCTTAATAAAACAAAAAGTAAAAACACCACAGGTACTTAGTTTCTGCGGTAAATTTTTATACAAAATGGATTACTATTCTTCTCCTTGCATGTGTTTTAAATTCAACAAAAATCAAATTAAAACTTAAAAAAAAACATATATATAAATGTTTTAAAATATAAATAAACAACAAAATATATTTTCTATATTTTTGTTACAGAGAAAGAAACTTTTCTTCTTTCTTTCTACAATAATAATAATAATAATAATAATAATAGCAATAATAAAACACCACAGATTTCTCCTCGGTTCATGCAGTTTCACTTTGTGCGATAGCCTTTTCTTAGCTGCTCAACTGAATAATCCCTGAATTAGTGCCCAGAAAATTTCGATTAGTGCGCAAAATAAAGAAAAGGATTATTGTTTTTCTAACTCTGCATGTTCTTTAAATGCAACAAAGATTAAAGAAATATATATAAATACTTTGAAATATGTATTTCAAAACAAGCAGTCAACGAAATACATTTGCTATATTTTTGAAGAGAAAGAAACTTTTCTTCTTTCTTAATAAAACAAAAAGTAAAAACACCACAGGTGTGTACTTAGTTTCTGCGGTAAATTTTTATACAAAATGGATTACCATTCTTCTCCTTGCATGTGTTTTAAATGTAACAAAAATGAAATTAAAACTTAAAAATACTATATCTATAAATGCTTTAAAATATAAATAAACAACAAATTGCAAAATAAACAACAAAATATATTTTCTATATTTTTGTTACAGAGAAAGAAACTTTTCTTCTTTCTTTCTATAATAATAATAATAATAATAATAATAATAATAATAATAATAGCAATAATAAAACACCACAGATTTCTCCTCAGTTCATGCAGTTTCACTTTGTGCAGTAGCCTTTTTTTAGGTGCTCACCTGAATCATCCCTGAATTAGTGTCCAGAAAATTTCGATTACTGCGCAAAATAAAAAGAAGGATTATTGTTTTTCTAACCCTGCATGTTCTTTAAATGCAACAAAGATTATAGAAATATATATAAATGCTTTGAAATATGTATTTCAAAACAAGCAGTCAACGAAATACATTTGCTATATTTTTAAAGAGAAAGAAACTTTTCTTCTTTCTTAATAAAACAAAAAGTAAAAACACCACAGGTGTGTACTTAGTTTCTGCGGTAAATTTTTATACAAAATGGATTACTATTCTTCTCCTTGCATGTGGTTTAAATGCAACAAAAATGAAATTAAAACTTAAAAAAAAAAACATATATATAAATGCTTTAAAATATAAATAAACAACAAATTGCAAAATAAACAACAAAATATATTTTCTATAATTTTGTTACAGAGAAAGAAACTTTTCTTCTTTCTTTCTATAATAATAATAATAATAATAATAATAATAATAATAGCAATAATAAAACACCACAGATTTCTCCTCGGTTCATGCAATTTCACTTTGTGCGGTAACCTTCTTTTAGGTGCTCACCTGAATCATCCCTGAATTAGTGTCCAGAAAATTTCGATTATTGCGCAAAATAAAAAAAAGGATTATTGTTTTTCTAACCCTGCATGTTCTTTAAATGCAACAAAGATTAAAGAAATATATATAAATGCTTTGAAATATGTATTTCAAAACAAGCAGTCAACGAAATACATTTGCTATATTTTTGATGAGAAAGAAACTTTTCTTCTTTCTTAATAAAACAAAAAGTAAAAACACCACAGGTGTGTACTTAGTTTCTGCGGTAAATTTTTATACAAAATGGATTACTATTTTTCTTCTTGCATGTGTTTTAAATGCAACAAAAATGAAATTAAAACTTAAAAAAAAACATATATATAAATGCTTTAAAATATAAATAAACAACAAAATATATTTTCTATATTTTTGTTACAGAGAAAGAAACTTTTCTTCTTTCTTTCTACAATAATAATAACAATAATAATAATAGCAATAATAAAACACCACAGATTTCTCCTCAGTTTGCAGTTTCACTTTGTGCGATAGCCTTTTCTTAGGTGCTCAACTGAATAATCCCTGAATTAGTGTCCAGAAAATTTCGATTAGTGCGCAAAATAAAAAAAAAAAGGATTATTCTTTTTGTAACTCTGCATGTTCTTTAAATGCAACAAATATTAAAGAAATATATATAAATGCTTTGAAATATGTATTTCAAAACAAGCAGTCAACGAAATACATTTGCTATATTTTTGAAGAGAAAGAAACTTTTCTTCTTTCTTAATAAAACAAAAAGTAAAAACACCACAGGTGTGTACTTAGTTTCTGCGGTAAATTTTTATACAAAATGAATTACTATTCTTCTCCTTGCATGTGGTTTAAATGCAACAAAAATGAAATTAAAACTTAAAAAAAAATATATATATATATAAATGCTTTAACACTAGAACGCCCAGATGGAGTCGATTCGACTCCGACCACATGATTAAAAGTCCATTGGAGCCAGAATTTTTTTCATAAAATAAATTTAATTTAAGCGACGCAGAATTACGTTAAATAAATCAGTTAAATAATTTTTAATAAAAGAGTGAAATATTTTTATGAAACTTGAGTAAAATTTCCGGGCGTTCTAGTGTTAAAATATAAATAAACAACAAATTGCAAAATAAACAACAAAATATATTTTCTATATTTTTGTTACAGAGAAAGAAACTTTTCTTCTTTCTTTCTATAATAATAATAATAATAATAATAATAATAATAATAATAATAATAGCAATAATAAAACACCACAGATTTCTCCTCGGTTCATGCAGTTTCACTTTGTGCGGTAACCTTCTTTTAGGTGCTCACCTGAATCATCCCTGAATTAGTGTCCAGAAAATTTCGATTAGTGCGCAAAATAAAAAAAAGGATTATTGTTTTTCTAACTCTGCATGTTCTTTAAATGCAACAAATATTAAGGAAATATATATAAATACTTTGAAATATGCATTTCAAAACAAGCAGTCAACGAAATACATTTGCTATATTTTTGAAGAGAAAGAAACTTTTCTTCTTTCTTAATAAAACAAAAAGTAAAAACAGCACAGGTGTGTACTTAGTTTCTGCGGTAAATTTTTATACAAAATGGATTACTATTATTCTCCTTGCATGTGTTTTAAATGCAACAAAAATGAAATTAAAACTTAAAAAAAAAACATATATATAAATGCTTTAAAATATAAATAAACAACAAAATATATTTTCTATATTTTTGTCACAGAGAAAGAAACTTTTCTTCTTTCTTTCTATAATAATAATAATAATAGCAATTATAAAACACCACAGATTTCTCCTCGGTTCATGCAGTTTCACTTTGTGCGGTAACCTTCTTTTAGGTGCTCACCTGAATCATCCCTGAATTAGTGTCCAGAAAATTTCGATTAGTGCGCAAAATAAAAACAAGTAATATAAAAATTTTGTTTTTAAAGTCAATTCCTACTTAGGTCATGAAAGAAAAATTTAATATAATCCCTTAAGCTAATATTAGTTTTTGTTGCATTAAAATATCTCAATTTGTTGAATTTTTATAAGCAAGTAGTTTTCCAATGGAACTCTATGGGAATTTGGCGAAATATTAGAGATATCGCCAAGTTGGCATCACTTTTGGCGACTCATTTTGGCCGCCAAATTTGGCGATATATCACCAAGTTGGCGACAAACTTGGCGGTATTTGGCGACAGAAGAGGGTCCCCCCTATGGTAACCCCTTAATGAAAATACTTTCATTGACCTTCAATAACCAATGGGCGCCATTTTGTTTCCCATGCAAAACTAAAATTAATTAATTAAAAATTAATTAATTAATTAATATTTGAAAAAACTGTATTAACATCAATTGTCATCCAGTACAAGTTTAAAAAAAAAATATTTCAACCTGATAGGATGAATAATGTGTATTTTATTAACGATTGAAAATTTGAACAAGATAAATATATAAATAAATAAATAAATATAGGAAGAGTGTGAGCTAATAGTAGGAATTGATAAAGGATTATTGTTTTTCTAACCCTGCATGTACTTTAAATGCAACAAAAATAAAATTAAAACATACAAATTTATACAAATGCTTTAAAATGTAAATTGCAAAATAAACAGTCAGCAAAATATATTTGCTACATTTTTGCAGAGGGTTATTTCCATGAGAACTTGTAGGGTAAGTCACATGCTATGGTATTTGGTTACCAGTATTTTAGTACAGAAAAATTTGTCTTATTTCATGGGAGATATCTCATTAATTAAATAAGGCCAAGCAAACTTTTAGAAAATAACGCTGGCCAACAAGCATAGCAATTGTCAGCTATGTGACTTACACTACAAAAACCCACGGAACTAGCCAGAAAAAGAGACTTTTCTTCTTTCTTACTAAAAGAAAGAAAAAACACCGCAGGTATTTCCTTGGTTTCTGAAGTTTCAGTTTTTGCGGTAAACTTTATTTGGAAGTCCCTGAATGCCTCAATTAGCGTCGAGAAAAATTCGATTAGTGCGCAAAATACAAAATGGATTATTGTTCTTCTAATTCTGCATACAAATGCTTTAAAATGTAAATTGCAAAATAAATAGTCAGCAAAATACATTTGCTACATTTTTGCAGAGGGTTATTTCCATGAGAACTTGTAGAGTAAGTCACATGGTATGGTCTTTGGATACCAGTATTTTAGTACAGAAAAATTTGTCTTATTTCATGGGAGATATCTCATTAATTGAATAAGGCCAAGCAAACTTTTAGAAAACAACGGTGGCCAACAAGCATAGCAATTATCAGCTATGTCACTTACACCACAAAACCTCGTGGAACTAGTCGGAGAAAAAACTTTTCTTCTTTCTTACTAAAAGATAGAAAAAACACCGCAGGTATTTCATTGGTTTCTGAAGTTTCTGTTTCTGCGGTAAACTTTATCTAGATGCTCCCAGAATGCCTGAATTAGTGTCGAGAAATTTTCAATTAGTGCGCAAAATACAAAATGGATTATTGTTTTTCTAACTCTGCATGTACTTTAAATGCAACAAAAATAAAATTAAAACACACAAAATATACAAATGCTTTAAAATGTAAATTGCAAAATAAATAGTCAGCAAAATACATTTGCTGCATTTTTGCAGAGGGTTATTTCCATGAGAACTTGTAGAGTATGTCACAAGTCACATGCTATGGTCTTTGGTTACCAGTACAGTCGAACCCCGTTATAGCGAACTCCAAGGGACCAATGGTTTTGTTCGCTATATCCGGTGGTTCGCTACATCCGAACCGTTAAGAAAAATGTTATAGTTCACAAAATGTATAGCTCATTAGTTGCTATGTATATTCAATAACAATGTGTTACAAAAGATACATAAAATCTATTAAAAATGATCATTAATTAATTAGACTAAATCCATTACAATAAACTGACACAATACTAATTAAATTAACTAAAAATGAAGACAAATGGAAATAAATTCATTTTACCTTTAACTGTTGCTTTAATTGTTAGTTACACCTGCAGATTGGCTATCGTAAGAGGGAAAGAATGTAGTTGTTTCTACCCTTTAATAAATAGACTTATCGCTGATTTGCACCGTGTTTCACTGACCGGCATACATTTTCTTATGAAATTAGAGTCAAAGTGTTGTTTTCACAACTGCGGAAAAGTTTTTAAAAAAATTCAGTGGTCGACTGAAAAAAAATTTCGTTTTAGCCGATTCTTAAGATTTCAGAGGTTCGCTATAAAATGATAAATTAGCATTAAATACAATAGGAAACCGGGGGACCAAAATTTTCGTTCGTTATATCCATGAGTTCGTTATATACCGGGTTCGCTATAACGGTGTTTGACTGTATTTTAGTACAAAAAATTTTGTCTTATTTCATGGGAGATATCTCATTAATTGAATAAGGCCAAGCAAACTTTTAGAAAATAACGGTGGCCAACAAGCATAGCAATTATCAGCTATGTGACTTACACTACAAAACCCCGTGGAACTAGTCAGAGAAAGAAACTTTTCTTCTTTCTTACTAAAAGAAAGAAAAAACACTGCAGGTATTTCCTTGGTTTCTGAAGTTTCAGTTTCTGCGGTAAACTTTATCTAGATGCTTCCAGAATGCCTGAATTAGTGTCGAGAAAATTTCGATTAGTGCGCAAAATACAAAATGAGTTATTGTTTTCCTTACTCTGCTGGTCTTTTAAAGGCAGCAAAAATAAAATTAAAACTTGAAAACAAATATATATAAATGCTTTAAAATATAAATTGCAAAATAAACAGTTACCAAAATATATTTGCTGTATTTTTTTTTTTTTTTTTTTTTTTACATGGAAAGAAATGTTTCTTCTTTCTTACTAAAAGAAAAAGAAAAAAAACACACCCCTTCTTTCTCCTTGGTTTATGCAATTTCAATTTATGCCATAAACTTTTTTTAGATGCTTCCTGAATCCCAGAATTAGTGTCTAGAAAACTTCGATTAGTAAGCAAAATACACAAGTTGGAAATTGCTCGTCAAACGTGGCAAATGAGGTGCGTTCGTATTATTAGTTTTATAAATATTTTTTGCACCGTATATTGAACCGAATGTATATTTTAATGCACTTCAATCTGCTTCAATGCGTATATTTTAATGCACTTAGTGCAATATCCATTTCATTCTGTTCGAAAGGCTGTAACATCATTAAAATGCACTTGAAATAATCTTTTCCCCATTGGCCGTCATGTAACGGAAAACTTTTGACTGTCCCTGTAATTAAACTCTACATCCAATTTTCATAAAATTTGAAATGACTCGAGAAAATTTTGCAACAATTATATATGTAAAATTTCACACCATTCGGTTGGGTAGTTTTGCTCTGTTATATTCGGACAGACGGACGGACAGACAAAGGGACTGAACGACGAATATAGGTCCTACGTATTTATATAATTGTGAACGCACCTAAAAATGGATTATTGTTTTTCTTACCCTGTATGTCCTTTAAATGAAAAAGAAATTGAAACTTAAAAAAATATATAAAATCTTTAAAATATAAATGGCAAAATAAGCAGCTAACAAAATACATTTGCTATATTTTTACAGAGAAAGAAGCTTTTCTTCTTTCTAACTAAAAGAAAAAGGAAGAAAGAAAAAAAAACACAGCAGGTTTCTCCTCGATTTCTGCAGTAAACTTTTTTTTAGATGATCTCTGAATCCCTGAATTAGTGTCGAGAAAATTTCGTTTAGTGAGCAAAATACAAAATGGATTATTGTTTTCCTAATTCTGCATGTCTTTTAAATGTTACAAAAATAAAATTAAAACTTAAAAATATATCTAACTGCTTTAAAATATAAATTGCAAAATAAGCAGTCAACAAGATACATTTGCTATATTTTTAAAGAAAAACAAACTTTTCTTCTTTTTAACTAAAAGAAAAGGAAAGAAAGAAAATAACACAAGAGGTTTCTACTCGATTTATGCAGTAAACTTTTTTTTAGATGATCTCTGAATCCCTGAATAAACTTCGAGAAAATTTCGTTTAGTGTGCAAAATACAAAATGGATTATTGTTTTTCTAATTCTGCATGTCTTTTAAACGTTACAAAAATAAAATTAAAACTTAAATATGTATGTAACTGCTTTAAAATATAAAGTGCAAAATAAGCAGCCAACAAAATACATTTGCTATATTTTCACAGACAAAGAAACATTTTTTCTTTCGAACTAAAAGAAAAAGAAAGAAAGAAAGAAAAAAACAGCAGGATTCCCCTCGATTTATGCAGTAAACTTTTTCTTAGATACCGTCTGAATCCCTGAATTAGTGTCGAGAAAATTTCGTTTAGTGAGCAAAATACAAAATGGATTATTGTTTTTCTAATTCTGCATGTCTTTTAAATGTTACAAAAATAAAATTAAAACTTAAATATATATATAACTGCTTTAAAATATAAATTGCAAAATAAGCAGTCAACAAGATACATTTGCTATATTTTTACTGAGAAACAAACTTTTCTTCTTTCTAACTAAAAGAAAAAGAAAGAAAGAAAGAAAGAAAGAAAAAAAACACAGCAATATTCTCCTCGGTTTATGGAGTTTCAGTTTATGCGGTAAACTTTTTTTAGATGCTCTCTAAATACCTGAATTAGTGCCGAGAAAATTTCGATAAGTGTGCAAAATATAAATTGGATTATTGTTTTCTAACTCTACATATCGTAGAAATACAACAAAGATAAAATTAAAATTAAAAAAAATATATAAATGCTTTAAAATATAAATTGAAAAATAAATAGTTCACAAAATATATTTGCTATATTTTTACAGAGAAAAGAACTTTTCTTCTTCCTTGCTAAAAGTATATTAATAATAATAAAAATAAAAATAAAAATAAAACACCACAGTTTTCTGATCGGTTTATACAGTTTCATTTAGTGCGGTAAACTTTTTTTAGAAGCTCCCTGATTCCCTGAATTAGTGTGAGAAAAAAATTCGATTAATGCTAGAAATACAAAATGGATGATCCTGGTTTTGGGGCATCCTAACAGTGTCAAATTGTTTGTCGGTTGCAGAAAATATTAGAAAGGAAATAACAATAAAATAAAACGATGAACTTTTTCAAAAATTAGAATTTGTCAAACAATGAATTTGTTTTTAAGTAATATTAATAACCCTCTCGCTGCGTAATTGTTTTATCAAAATAGCTTCAAAAATTGCGCATTTAATTCCTTCGCGACGAGCGTCTTTTTATTCTTTTGTCACCGGTTTTTCAAAACAAAAATTTTCGTCTGATTTAATCGGGAAAATGCTCCGATTAGATAAGGCAAAATTTACAACTAAAAGTAACTGGCGGCATGATCAAGGAGGTTTAATTAGACGGAAAAAATGCATCCTGATGAAATCTCCGGTTGCGCAAATTTTGCTACTTTTACGTTGCCCGAGAAACTCTCGAGTTGCGCAGCGAGAGGGTTAATGATATTATAAATAAATGTCTTGTATTTGTTAAATAATCCTAAGCTTTTAAAGACAAAACAGTCGAATTCATTTGATATCAAAAATGGAAATCTAGTAATGAGATATATATCTTTGTAATATCTGGTAATTGAAATCTAATAATCAAATATTTATCTATCAAATATCTAATAATAAAATATATATCTGTCTAAATAAAATAAACTAAAACAAATCGATGAACTTTTGCAAAAATTAGAATTCGTCAAACAACTAATTAGTTTTTAACATTAATAATAGTATAAATGTCGTGCATTTTCTAAATAATTCGAAGCATTGAAAGACAAAACAGTCGAATTCATTTAATATCTAAAAAAGGAAATCTAGTAATGAGATATATATCTATGTAATAACTAATAATGAAATATATATCTATCTAAAAGTATCTAATTATAAAATATGTATCTATCTAAAAGTATCTATTGTCTAATAAAGAAAATCTAATAATGAAATACATATCTATTAGAACATATTTAATAATGGAAAGCTAATAATGAAATATCAATCTTCCTAACAATTAATAATGAAAAGACTAAGGGAAAAACTTCCGACATTAAACCCTGACGGTACCTAATACGAAATGAGAAACATGTTTTCCATTATAATGAAAATTCTAATTTACACGAAGAGAGTTAGGTAACTTGATTTCATTATAAGCTAACAGCCGTAGGATAATTATTAGAACTTTTAATTTTTATTTTAACAATTTTTATATATTTTTTTCATTACAAGAAAAAAAAATACATGCAATAGTACAGGTTGCTCCCGTTTTATGCGATTTTAGTTAATGTGATATACAGCTAGTACGGTAAACTTTTGTTTTAGATGCTCCCACAATTAGTACGCAAAACACAAAATAGGCGACCCTCGTTTAGGCAGCGTAATGGTCAAAGCCTGATTAACCACGGGTCAAATTCCTACCACTAAAAATAAACAGAAAATTTTGCCTCATTCATGGCAGAAATTGTACATGAATACGGCGTTTAGAAAGGTCGAACTTTTCTTTTAAAATTTATTGGTGTAAGTGTGCCCCGTTGGTAATCAGACCCTGGTAATGGTGACGAATTGCTACAAGTGGGGAATGAGGAAAGTGCTGAAAACGAAATAACAATAAACAGTGGTGGAAAATTGGCGCAGAGGAGGAGCCTATTGACACCACTAAAATTTTATAGTATTCTTCAGCTTAATAAAAACGCAGAAATTCTGTCGATAGATAAGGCGAAAAATACTACTAAAATTTAGTGGTGTCAATAGGCTCCTCCTCTGCGCCAATTTTCCACCACTGAATAAAATAACGCTATGAACTTTTTCAAAAATTAGAATTCGTCAAACAATTAATTAGTTTTTAGTAACATTAATAATACATAGCTGCCAACCTTTACGCTTTCTTCCTACCACTAAAAATTTCTTGTAAATATTGCCATTTTTAATGGTCGAAATTTCACGATTAAACAAGGGGAAAATCTCTTCTAAATTTTAGTGGTAGCAAAAAAGCGTAAAGGTTGGCAGCTATGAAGCATAATAAATATTGTGTATTTTAAAAAAATATTTAAAGCTTTAAAAGACAAAAAAGTCGAATTCATCTATTATTTAATAACGGAAATCTAAGAATGAAATATTCGTTTATGGGGCATTCCACATCAAATCAGGCAGTACAATATCATTATGTAACCCACCTTCACAGATTTTAATGAAAGTGCGTGTGCTTGTTCATACTATTAAGATAAGATCGCCAGTATTTTTTTTTTTTGGCTCTTAGGTGAAATAGTTTATGAGAAAAAAATTATCAAAGTTTTGGAAAATTGCCATGAGTTGGAATTCTTGATCGTTCAATTTTCAAAGACATCACTTCCTTTATAAAATCATATTTCAATATCTAATAAACAAATCATCTTCAAATAATTTAGGCAAGGTAAATAACGTATGTAAATTATGAAAAAAATTATTGTGACGCTAATAACATTTTAAGTGTGTCTAAAAAAATTTTTGAACTTTGAAATCGTGATTTTTTTATGAAAAATAATGCATTAACAAAAAAAGCATTATCAACAAAAGGCGGTATTTTTATTAAATTTATTTTTTATTGGGGATATACTTAAAGGTGTGTCCTTTATCTGATTATGAAGTAAAAATAGTGGGATTTTGGGTGTTTTTAGTGGTATTTCCTATTTAAATATATTTTGAGGGGCATTCCAATTCAAATCAGGCAGAGTCATTGCACGTCAGCTCCCCTAAGCCATTTAATTTACTGTCGCAAACTTTAATGAAACTGAGTATGTTTATAGCTGATTTTAAGACGTAATCACCATACAATTTTGAACAAAGTTTTGAGATATTGTGGTTCAAAAATATGAAAAATTTGCACAATCCATTATATTTATATCCTTCAAATAACTATATCTAAAATAGAGAATACATATGCTAAACTTGATGATGTTATGTCAATAAGATCTAAAAATTAAGAACTACTTAACAGTGTGTAGGAAACATTTAACATCTGCTGTAATGACAACAAAATTTGATAATAGTTTTACTTAATTTTGAACGAATGAAAAAAGCGTGCATGTTTATATTTTATTGCAGTACAGGTGAAAATTTCACAAAGACATTTCTATCAACACAACATCCAGTAACTCATATTCACACACCAGCTGATTTTATTCTTATTGATTTTTCTGTTTTGGTGGCAAATGGTCATGAATTAATTAGTTTTTGCTAGACGTGTCATTACATTCAGCATATTAAGTTCACTGAATTTCTTTAAAATTTCTTTTGACAGACTCGATGAACAACCCACATTTAAAGTGATCATTTGATGTATTTTGAATTAAAAGCTGATTTTTAAATTCATTTTGTCGTTCCGTTGTTATTAACGTCTTAAGATAATAAGTTGTTATTAAGATTTTTAAATGTAGGTTACTTATTATTTAAACTTAGAACAACTGAAAGTATTTTCCAATATGAGCGATTGTAAGTCGTCGGCTGTTGAGCAGTGTAGTGTTGGTAAAGGGACTGGGACTATGTGTCATAAAAGTAACTATACACGAGAGGTGAAAATAAGTGCAATTGAATCTATTGCAACTACAGAGAAACTCACTTTGTCTCTAAGGAATGGAGTGAGTGTCTATTTGTTAACTGATATCTGTGAGCATCATAAAATATTTTACTTTAAAAAATTTGAATTTCACCAAGAATATTGTTTTGACTCTTTCAAACGTCAGAAGAAAAAAATTACAAAAACTCTCCGTAATGTAAGCTTAGATTTCTCAGAGGAAATTAACAAGTTTCTTGTTCTTCTAAAAGCAGTTCCTGGGCAAAAATTATGTGGTGCTTGTAGGGAAAAAATACAGAAATTGCGGAAGATAAATACAGACACTAATATTGAAAAGCTGGATACTGATAGTGATAGTGACCAATGTATAGATTACATAGCAACATCAGTTGAAAAAGAAAAACTCAGACTAACAGACTCAGACTGTCTAAAAGACATAGGAGAGTCTCCTCTAAAATTTCACAGTTTGCCTTCACATAGTAGATCTTCTTATGCAAAACGAAGACTTGAATCAGCTTGCTCGAATATAGAAATTAAAGTTAACAAAGTTTTAGAAACAGAAATTAAAATCATGAATCCTTCCTCAATGTTGCCACAAGATGAACAGCAAAAAGTAAATGATATGGATGCACTAATCACTTTAATGAAACAAAAGCTTGAAATTCCAATTACACGAAGAGAGAAAATACAACTTTTAACATTAGCCCCGCCTTCATGGAGTAAAAAGAAAATCATGGAAGAATTCCATGTAAGCAAGTATGCTGTAGAACAGTCAAGCGAACTCTTGAAAGACAAAGGAATTTTAGCTTTACCGGAACCAAGAAAAGGAAAGACAATACATGAAGATATTGTTAGACTTGTACATGACTTGTATCAGAATGATGATTATTCTAGAATAATACCAGGGAAAAAAGATTTTGTAAGTGTTTCTAGAAATGTTCACATACAGAAGAGATTATGGCTTGCTAATTTAAAGGAGTTATATTCTTCATTTAAATCGGAATACACCAACATAAAAATTGGGTTTTCCAAATTCTGCATGCTGCGTCCTAAATGGTGTGTTTTTGCAGGATCATTTGGAACACATTCAGTCTGCGTATGTACGATTCATAAAAATGTTATTCTTCTTCTCCATGCTTCGAATATTGAATAAACTTATAAAGATTTGATCGCATACATGGTGTGTTCAACAGAAAATAGACACTGAATGCTGAGAAATTGTGTCAAATGTCCAATAATGGAAAATTTGAAAACATTTTTACTTGCCAAGTTTGAAGAGTACGACGCTGAAGATGAGATAAATTATAGTCAGTGGATGTCTACTGATAGAAAGGATCTGATACGATGCACATCAACATATGATGAATATATATATAAATTACTGTAAAAGTTAAAAAACCTTATACCGCATTCAATCATTTCTAGAAAACAATCAAAATTTTTAAAACAAATGAAAATCAACCATGTTCCTGATTTAGCCATTGTTCTTTTAGATTTCAGCGAAAATTACTCCTATATCATTCAAGATGAAGTTCAAGGTTATCATTGGACTAATAACAGTTGTTCTTTACATCCAGTTGTTATCGTCACTTTTGATTCGAAATATGAGAGCAAATTAATAGCTACAAGTATGTGTATAATTTCCAATGACGTAGACCACGATGTTTCATTTGTCTACGAGACACAAAAATAAATCACAAATTATGTCAAAGAAAATTTTCACGCTATCCAAAAAATTCTTTACTTTAGTGACGGATGTGCAGGCCAATATAAAACTGCAAAAATTTTCTTAATTTATGTCATCACAAGGACGATTTTTCTATAGAGGCATTCTGGGCCTTTTTCACTACCAGCCATGCAAAATCTCCTTGCGATGGTATAGGTGGAACAGTCAAACGGTTAGCTGCCAAAGAAAGTTTACAAAGATCTCCAGAGAATGCCATAAACTCTGTTGAAATGTTTTTTGATTTTATCACATCAAATATAGATAAAATAATTTTTAAATTAGTTAGAAAAGAAGAAATTTCACAGATGAGAAGAAAGTTAAATGATAGATTTATTAAAGCGAAAACCATTCCAGGCACAAGAAGTTTTCATCATTTTACTCTTCTGAGTAAAGATTCAATTGGAATGAAAGTAGTCAGCACAGATGAAGATTTCAGTTTCGTTTTTAAATTTTAAGGGTTGACATTCGTATTTTGCTAATACTTATGAAAGAAAAGCTAATCCCTATGTCACATGTTCATATGACAAACACTTTATTGGAGGCATGGTAATTCCAAAAGATGAAGAAAAGTAAAAAAAAGGTAAAACTTGTGCATCCGTAAGATCCTGCAAGAATATTTTACTGACACCCAGAAAAGAAAGAAGATACATTGCATATATCTTTATCGCAAGTGATTTCTTGCGTCAGCCATTCCTATAACTTCAAAAAAGGAAAACAGTATTAGTTTAAAATAAAGAAAATACTTTATGACTATAAACAATTTGATTTGACATGTTTAGAAAGTGAAATTTGACACATTTATTATTTTTCCTGTAACAAAGAGTAAGCCTTTTGAATATTATTTAATTTTAGATGTTATTATTGTAAATAATATTTGTTATTTTATTATTTTATATATTATATTTAATCAAGAGTAGTATTACACTGTTTCTTAATCATTATAGTATATCTTATCATGGAAAGCTTCAATATTTATGATTAAATTCATTTTATCCAAATTTTGTTAAAATCACTCAAATTTACATTATTTTTATTAATTTATAACCATTTAAAAGATATTTTTAGGTACAATTAAAAAGAAGTAATAGCACCCTGCTTTCAGTTAATAATAAATGTTTGATTAACACATTATTTTTCACAAAATTCTTGATTTTAAAAATTCACAAATTTAAAGACACTCTTAGTGTTTAAGTATGACAAAAAACAAAAAATAATAATCTGCCTACGTTATTTGTCACAGATACATTATTTGAAACTCATTTAGTGATTTTATATTGAAATGGCTTTTTTTAATGCAGTCTTTGAATATTGAAAACAGTTATTAAAAATTTTTTTAACAATTTTTCAAAATTTTGATATTTTTTTTTATCTTAAAATTTATTTTACTTAGGATCAAGGAAATTAAAGGTGATTACGTCTTAAAATGAGCTATAGACATATCCAGTTTCATTGAAAGTGAATTAAATGGCTTAGGGGAACTGACATGGAATGACTCTGCTTGATTTGATTTGAAATGCGCCTCAAAATATTTTTAAAGAGGAAATACTACTAAAAAAACCCAAAATCCCACTAATTTTATTTAAGAATCAGGTAAAGGACACCTTTAAGTATATCCCCCACAAAAAATAAATTTAATAAAAATATCGCCTTTTGTTGATAATGCTTTCATTGTTAATGCATTATTTTTCATAAAAAATTTACGACTTCAAAGTTTAAACATTTTTTTAGTCACACTTAAAATGTTATAAGCGTAACAATATGTTTTTTTCATAAACTGCGTACCCTATGTATTATCCATAAATTATTTGAAGATGATTTGTAGAGTAGATGTTGAAATATGGTTATATTTATGACATGCTACATTTGAAAATCGAGCAGTCAAGAATGACAACTGACGGCAAGTTTTCAAAATTTTGACAATTTTTTTTCTCAGAAACTATTTCACCAAGGAGTAAAAAAAAAATACTGGTGATCATATCTTAATAATAGGAACAAACACACGCAGTTTCATCAAAATCTGCGATGGTGGGTTACATGCCTGCCTGAACTGACACAGAATGACTCTTATCTAATATTTAATAATGGAAATCTGATAATGAAATATATATATATATATATATATATATCGAATATCTAAAAATGGATATATAATAATGAAACATAGATCTGTCTATCTAATATCGAATAATAAAATATATATCTATCTAATGTCCAATAATGAAAATTTAATAATGAAATGTATTTTTCTTTCTAATATATATAATAATGGAAATCTAATAATGAAATATCAGTCTGTTTAATATGTAATAACAGAAAGACTTAGGTGAAAACTTCCGACATTAAATTTAAGCCCTGACGGAACCTAATATGAAAAACTGAGCAATTCTTTAAATTACAGTGGGAATTCTAACTTACAGAGAGAGAGTTGGAAAACTTGATTTCATCGTAAGCTAATATATGTAGCATAATTATCACTTCTTGTTTTAATAATATTTTATATTTTTTCATTAAAAAGGGGGGAGGGACGCTCCCTCAATTAGTTTGTGTAAAACGCAAAATGGGTGATATATTTTTTTAATAGCTTAATATTGTCGAATTTTTAAAAGTGGAGATTGAAAAAAAGCTGAAATACCAATAAAAACATTCTAAGAACTTAAAAAATAAGTGGGTAAGTGTGATCAAAGATCGCACAGAGGGTTTCGTTTAATATTCCTTTCACAACATTTTATAATTTAATTAATAGGTACAAATTATTAATTTATAACCCTTAATCACATTTCAATAAGAACACAGATGGCAGCACCATTAAATTGAATTTTAATTGTTAAAATTGGAAGATATCTTTTAAATCAAATTAAAAATATTAAAGAACTGTTTTTCAGTCGATTGTAACAGCATATATTTGTATACCTGAAAAGCATATTTAATTACATGACTTAATTTTAGGTGAAAAAAAAAAGAAACTTTTAAAATGGCAAAAAAATACGAAACTCCTTTAATTAAATCCACCAGGACAATGAAATGTAGTCCATTTAAAATTTCACAATTTCTCAAAAAAAAAAAAAAAAAGTTTTGGAATTAAAAAAAATAAATAATTGACAAAATACTTTATAACAACATTTGACCTTAAAATTACAAAAAATCTGTAAAATAGAATATATTAGGGCTAATTCCATGAAAACTTGTCATGTCTATCACACAGCTTAAAATCGCTATGCTTGTTGGCCACCTTTATTTTCGAAAAGTTTGCTTCGCGTTGTTCAATTGATGAGATATCTCCAATAAAGTAATTCACATTTTTCCGTCCTAAAATACTAGTAGCCAAAAATCGCAGTATGTGGCAGACATGACATGCTTTGGTGGAATTAGCCTTAGATCAGGGGTGTCCAACGGTGGCCCGCCAAATACCACTAAAATTTTAAAGAAATTGTCTACAAGTTGAATCCCAGAAAATCGACGATTAGATAAGGTAAAGATAACTATAAAATTTTTGCGGTACTTGGCGGGCCACAGTTGGACACCCCTGTATTAGATAATGAAATCTATTCTGGGAGAAAAAATTTCGAATTCTATCACCAAGTTTTGGACCGGAGACCTTCTGGTTAGCAATTAGATGCTCTATGCTCTACCACGGAGCCATCTAGGTTAAGAGAAAAAAACTGAAATCAATGTCTTGTTTTAAAATCAAAATCGCAAAAAAGGTCGGATGTCATTAAATAAATTAATTATGATGAGCGACGCGAATCCCCTACTAGGCTACACAAATTACATTTTGTCGTACACTTAACAAAAAAACTATTCAGTATTTTGACTTGAAATTAAAAATAAAAATAAATCACGATCTGTAGATTTGCACAATATTATTTTTTTTACAGAATAACCTTAAAAAATTTATTATTTTGATTTATTTATTTTACATGTTTTTCCATTACGGACGCATTTTTGGCAAATAAAAAATGAAACACGTATATTTTCAGAATAAAAAAATAAATCATGGAGTTAGTAATTATAGATAGAATCATGATTAATTAAATAGTTTCACGATTTCTTTTATGAAATTTTTAAAATACCTTTTTTTATGAAAATTATAGCATATTTTTAATGAATTAAAATTTGTGAAAATTCAATTATTTTCATTGAATTATAACAGTATTTTTCAGTGTTAAGAATTCAAATACACAGTACGCAGACGATACGTGCACATTTTAAAAGAATTATATTATGATTTGTTTTTTTGTAAAGTGGCAACAAAAGAATTGTAAACAAATAAAATTAATTGTTAAATTCGTTACATCATAAATTAAAAATTCCAAGGAAATTCTTAGTTATTTGGCTGAATTTACATTTCTAAATTTAAAATGCCCCAAAACATAAAATAACGTTTTTGCTTAATAAAGATGCAAAAAAAATGTAAAAAAATATTGTTACTTTCAAATATTTATCTTATTAAATAATGCTTTGCGAATCCAAACAAAGCATGGCTTTTGCCAGTTTAATTAAAATAATATAAGACATTTTCGTAATTTTATGATTTGTAGTGTGAGCAGAGGTATTCAGCTATATGTATGCAAAATTTCAAGTCTCTAACGTATACAGTTTGTGATAACGAAGTCTGAGACAGACGAACAGACAGACAAAGGTTTGAGAAGAATAGAGTTTCGTCAGATGAACGAAACCTTAAAAATAAGAATTAAACAAGCAGCATTTCATAGGAAGAAATTCAGACAACAGCCGAAGTACGTAAGTGCACCGATGATCAGAAAATCAAATTCTGTGTTACTACAAGATATATTCCTAGAAGTAGAAGAAACTGTGCATTTGGCAATTCATAGGTTTTGCCTAAAGTCTATTCTAACATTTTGCTCAAATCGAAATTGTTTACACCCGAACACATTTTTAATCATATTAGCAGGTTTTTTTTATTAAAAGGTTACTTAGATCTGCATTTTTCCGTTTTGGAATAAAGCCAGCTTTTTCAGAAAATGCTTTGAAAGTTGGTTTTTCAAAGGTACCGAGTTAGGCATATTCGGAAATATTGGTGCTCGAATTCAAGAATCATAAGAATTCTCTGTAACTAACCGATGAAATGCTCGGTAACCTTATCTATATTTCGATTACAAGCAGTGCTGGAAAATTGGCGCAGAGGTGGAGCCTATTGACACCACTGAATTTTAGTGGTATTTTTCGGCTTATCTAATGACAGAATTTGTGAGTTTTTATTAAGGTGAAGAATACTATAAAAATTTAGTGGTGTCAATAGGCTCCTCCTCTGCGCCAATTTTCCAACACTGTTACAAGAGTGTCTATATTTTAAGTTTTACTAATAAAATTGCAACATGCATAATACAACATTTTGAATACAAATATGATAAACTTTTTTTCAACGGTGGTGCATGCATGGTGAGGGCATGGAACCATTAATAGAAAAGAACTGACATATCCTTAAAATATTGAAGCTTCAATTGTAACCACTTTTGCAAGAGCTGATTGCCAAAGCGATATAAGTAAGCGTGCAAACTTAATGCTGGAATCGGGCGTAAATTAACACAGTGGCGTCATCTTGTGGACGGAGTGATAATTCACATACGCGGGATTTTAGCGTGGGGCGTTTTTTTCTAAATCTTTAGTCACTCATGGAAATGAATTTTGTTTGCCACAATTATTGCAAAATAATGGCGTAGCGAGAGAGACATCCAGATGCACTTGACACCACGAAGTTTTCTTCGCCTTAACAAAACTTCAGTTATTAATCAAGATGAAAAAAACTTTACAATTTCAGTGGTGTGAGTAAGAAAACAGTTAGGTATTTACCTGTAGTTCACACTCCATCCGCTACGTGGCGCATGACCTTGATTGATGTGACCTCGATTTTAATCTTGCGGTTACTTCTCCCATGTAAGATAGGACGCTTACTTATATCGCTTTGGCTGATTGCCTCTGGTCAAAATTTTCACCAGTAAATTCATATAGACATTTTCTGGGTATTTAAAGGTGTTTCAAAGGCAAAATTTCAGTCATAAATAATAGTAGAAAAGATTTTACTTTTAACCGGTGTCAGTTTACTTTTGCGGTAGTCAGGTCCTTCGTTTCTGCCATATTGTGACAACCGGTGATGCAAACTGACTGTTTACCTGTCAAACTGACACCAGAAAATATTTGTGGGAAAATATCTCCATGAATAAGATGCTTAAACAAGACAAAATTCTCTGTTCAATTATACTGGTGGGAAGTTTTCTCCGGCAGTGTTTTGAAACTGTAGATCCGATTTAAAAAATGTAGCCGCCATCTTGTGACAACCTCCTCGGTTACTTCACTCGCAACTTGTAGACAATACACTATGTGTCCCCTCCTCTTTATTCATAACTCCATTGGAGAGAGAGGGGGTGGGGATCGGTGTCACACACACACACACAAAATACTTTCAGTGCTAAAAAAGGATTTATTGTCTCTTATAAGATTAATTGATTAATAAAATTAGCTTATTTTATGAATCAATCAAAATCAAAATCAGTTTTAGTATTTTTATCTTAATCGGAAACCACCGATTTATGGAATCCAATCGTATACAAGAAACGTGATTCATAAAAATTGCGATTGTTGTGCTTAAATTGGAAAAAAAATAAATATATATATATATACTAGATGCCTGTGAAAATTGGACACTTGTTTTAAAAAAAAAGGCAGTGTTCGAATTATCCCGAATAACGCAAAGGCTATATGAATGATGATAATTTCCTGTCGCACTGCTATACAATTTACAGTTTTTTAATTGCTTTTCTTTGTTTCTTTTCCCGAAATGAGACTGGATCATCGAATTCCACGGGCGGGAATAGCTTTTTTACCGTCTGCAAACGCTGCAAAGTATCATAACTTGGTAAAATTTAAACGCACAAAATTGGAATTTTTACTGTTTTATTTTTTGTTCTAAATACAGCAACTCTAAACTACAATTCTAATTTTCCCTTGAAATTGGAAAAATCTACAACGGAATCCTGTCTTAAACAAAAATATTGCATGTTTCTGATAGAAGGAAAACATACAATTATATCTGCTAAGGAGGAAATTTGTTTAAAATAGAACTTTTCCAGTCCACTGGGCCCCACCAGTGGCTGAGAGGTTCAGCTCTCGAAGCTGGTAGACGGGAGGTACTGGGTTCGAACCCAATCGCGTCCGTCGGCCTAACCGTTTCGGAGTTTTCGTGGTTTTCTTCAAAACCTTGGATTTCCATGCGTAAATACGGGTTAGGTTCCCTTAGAAAGAACCCCACGAAGGGCACTCCCCCTAGGGAAGGGTGGCGAACCTTTTTTCATCCGCGTGCCAACTTTTTCCAAAACATATAATTCGTAGCCATGGCGTGCCATCTATAAAACGAATTTAATGGATAAAAAAAAATCAAGAATTAAAATTACTCGAAAATTATTTATTGAGATTTTAAAAATATGGACAACATACACGTAGTATTACGTTGTAATATTTATAGAGATAAATATATTTTAGAAAATAATAATAAAAAAATTTAATGAGACTAAAAGCGAATTCTATTGTTGCATCTTGGAGGTGAAAAAATACGAGGTTCATACTTAAGTTCATTTAACAGAATGCAAGCTAAACTGGTTTTTATCTGACAAGTTGTTTATATTTCCGTTTTAATATTATCACTTGTGAAAATAATTATACGCAGTCGTAGATAGGCGGAAAAGTTTTTTAAATGCAAATACCAGTTTCTTAAAAAAAGACTCTGGAATTAAATTCCAATTTGCTGTAATTTTATCATCAGCCTTTTTACTTATATTTCTTAATAATCTTTTCGATGTTTCCACATGTTGTCTTTGTTTGATAAAATTTTCATCCCATTTTCAACTAAATTGGAATTTAATAAGCTGCAATTTAAATTCTTCAATATTGAATGTAAACAAGCTCAATTCATCTATATCGGTATATTTTGTGTAATGCATGTCACTGTATCTTGATTTAAAACTTCAATCAACGGCGTGCCAAAAATGTTCTTTTGCGTGCCACTTCTGGCACGCGTGCCATAGGTTCGTCGACCCTGCCCTAGGGCCTGTATCCCAAGAGTAGATAATCGGCCGTCAAAAATCAACCAACGTAGAGATTCTGGTCTCACAGATATTACCGTATAAATAAATGCATTACAAATAATTGAAGACCTCAGTGGAAAAAAAAATGTTACGTAACAAAAATTAGAATTCGTGAAAGCTGTTTGTTGTAATTTAGTTATTTATTTAATTCCCTCTTAGTAGCATATGTTTGAATGTTAATAGGTGATACTAAACTCTCCGAGAAAAAACATTAACATTTAATTATTAAATATTAGAAATTATTTTTACTATCTAAATTATTAAATATTAAAAGACGCTGTCTCATATTTTCAATACTAAGTAGAATTTTAGTATTTTTCTTTTACCATATGATATAATGCCTCATAACTCTTTCATCCATAAAATAAAACAATTTTTGAGAAAATGTATCATAACATGTTCTTCCACTAAGCTCTTCAATTATTATAATTTGATGTGGGGGGCGGATGATTTCCTTTCATTAGACTCGAGTTTGCGGTCCAGCTTTAGGTTTTTTTTTTTTTTTTTCAGATTTGGGTCGGAACAGTTCTTATTTTTTATCTGCGGTTACGTCAGGTCCAATACGGGACATCGTGCTTTCCGGACCCGGGATAAAAGAAAATTGGTCCGATCCTGAGTCATGGTGTCATTTTCCTTGTTAAAATAATGCTGTAATTTTACATTTGTTTAATGAAATTGTTAGAAATTTAATTTGTTTTAACACTAGAAAGACGGCGAGCGGTCATTTTGACCGCTACCAAATGAATATATTTCGGTTTGAACCAGAATTTTTTTTATGAAACTAGTTTAAAAGGTAGAAGGAAGAAAAACTAGTTAAATAAATAAGTTAATAATTTAAGATAAAAATTCTGGTGTGACAAATTTTTTATAAAATTTGAGTAAAATTCCCCGTCTTTCTAGTGTTAATAAATTACAATTTTTTTTTTTAATCACAGGGGTTGTACGCTTCAGGGAATTTTTTGAGAAAAATCAGTATTTTTTCGAAGAAAAATAAATGTAGCTTAAACGCACGAAATTCCGCCTTATTTAAGAAGAGGTTTTCTATAAGAAAATACTGGTACCGCAAAATTTCATAGTCTTGAAATTTCAGGACAAACACGGCCCCTGAAATTACCTTTTTTTTTCTCTTTATAGAGATATAAAATAAAATTATAATTTTCTTCAACCATAATATTTTTTTTCATTCTAAACTTAACTCGCTTTTCAAAGAGAGTTCAAGTTATTAATTTCCTCTAATTGATGATTAATATTGTAAATGAATAAAAACTTGTGTGGAAAACTAAATCACTAAAAATCAACGTTTAAACACACTATAAATAAATTAAGCAAAGTGAACACAATCAGACGTATACGTTTCGAGAGTGCTAGGACTCACATCATCAGTGTATAAAATCAAAGTATATAATCAGTATCGCCACAGCTACATGCAAGGCGAAAACCCAAATGTCAATAAACACAGCGCCGAAAGGCCATCAAGTTCCAGCAGTCTATGAAATCAAAACGGAAGTGAAGCATCATGACACAAGAAATCTACCCAGAAAGTGGAGATGTAAGGTTCACTAGACAAATCATTGTCTGTTTAAACGTCGATTTTTAGTCATTTATTAATACGAGGTGGAACCCGTCGAATTTCGACGAAAGAAAATGTTTACTAAGGAACTGTTGCATCAAATTTATAATACATCGACAACAATAATTACAATAAAAAATCCATCTTACACTTGTTAATTTAACTCTCCAAAGACATATTTTAATCTAAGATTAACAAAATACTTTTTTCATGAACTTCAACTGTTAAAATTATTGGAAAATTAAACTTTATTTATATACGCAATCAGTAACATATAATCAAGGTAAGTAATTTTGATTACGTTATCAATTGATGCTTGGTATTACGGAATGAAAAAATCAGCAAAAGGGATTTCACCTTGACAAAATCATAGAATCCCCCCCCCCTTTCAATCTAAACAAACCAAGTCATTTTCAACGTTTCACATCAATATTAACCATTTAAAAACATTTTAACGCGCAATAGGTTATTGATAAATATATTTTCAAGCTTTAAGTCACGTTTATCAACTATTACAACTTGCCATGTTAAAATTCCCACTCGTGATTTGAGGTCTTATAACAATCTCTGTACCTGCGTGTAGAAATTCCAGAAATTTATAACTTTTAGACGTATTCATGGGGAAATATCTCGTTTTATCAAATAAAATTATCGGTTTCTTTTAAATATGACGTCATTTTCAGTCGCTGAAATATTTTGCCTATTGTCTCAAACTCAAAGTCAGCGAAATGAAAAAATAGTGAAATATAACAGCATCATCAGGGAAATTGTGTCTTTTTTAAAGCGTAACGTCATTTTCTGTTCAAATTAAAAAAATATATATTTTTAATTGTAATGAGAAAATGGCATCAGTAAGAATATAATCAATAAGGATAACTAAACCACTTTTAATAGAAATGAAGTACTTCTGTTGCCACGATTAGAAAATTGGTATTAAAAACTATAAAAAAATTAATATCTCAAAAATAAATTGAGGTACAGCTTTCAAACAAATTGCATTTAAAAGTGCATTTTTTTCTGCATACGACGGTGTAAACATTTAAAACGTTGTAAGTTTAGAAGTTTAAAATTTTGCAGTAGCGAAAATTAGAAAACCGAATTTTATTTCAAATTTCAAAGTGTTGCCATTCGCAGAATGACGTATGCGTTACGCACAGATATGTTTGTCCTTTATAATATAGATTGTTATTTCTTACTCCATGGATAGCGGATATGCAATTTGCTGTACCTTAAAGTTTTTACATAAATATGTGTGCAATGTTCGTTAAAAAGAACCTCAATTGTACGAAAATGGTGATAAAAAAATATCGGAATGTTTTTCAGTAATTCAGTCTGACTAGACCCATAAACTACTAAAAAATAAACGACACGCGACGGGACACGGTAAAAAGGTTTAGCTTTTATAACAGGCCTAACACAGGAAATGAAGCTTTCGGTAAGAGTCTGATTTGGGTCTTTAGCTTTTAAAAGCGGGTTTTGAAACTCCAGTCCGCACAAACTTTCCCTCCTGTCAACAATTAACGTTTAACATTTATTCTGGGATGAAAAAGCAGCTCAGCGTATTCTAGAAATTGAAAGCATCACACAAAAATGGCATTGAGCTGTCATAAAATGGCATATTGCTTGTGTCATTAAATGTACGATCTTAAAATCGCAAATTTTTTCTTTTATTTTTTTTCAATTAGAAAAAAAAATGTTTGTGACATACTAGTTGTTTTTAAAAAAAGATAAAGAATAATGGGGCACACAATAATAAATAATTTTGCCTAACAAATCATGGTTGCGATACATTTATTCACAGAATGCTATAGGGTATCTTCTCCAAGCCGAACTCTGATTTGTGCAGACTTTTAACAATAATACAGGGCAACAAAAACAAATTTGGTCTGGTGTCTGGTAGGGCTGGATTATTTATAAATATATCATCAAATATTGATATACTTTCATTATCGCAATAACAATATCGGAGTTATGACTCTAAGAATATATCCCAATACCGATACCTAGGCTTTTACTGTAACTCATACACCCCAAGAAATTTTTTTTTACCGACCGCGACTTCAAATACCGAAAAAAAGCACCGAATATTCAAAACTATTAAAGAAATATCCTCCACTTTCAATCGTTTCCTTAGCGCCATCCATTCCCCGCTTCTTTCAAAGCACAGTATCCCCCTCCACTGATTATCTGTCTTTCGTTAATACTAACTATTCCAATATATCACCAATTACATTCTCTACGTTCAATCGTTTCCTTAGAGCCACCCATTCCCTGCTTCTTTCAAAGCACAGTATCCCCCTCCAGTGATCATCTGTCTTTCGTTAATACTAACTATTCCAATATATCCCCAATACATAATACATCCTCTATGTTCTTATGTTACAACCGCAAATTTCATTCTTCGTAATATTTCAATTGTTACTGATTAATGAATGCTGGTTATCGTCCACGTTTTAATTCTGCTACTGCTATTGGTTTAGACATATCAAGGCCTATCTAGATATGTCATAGCATTGATATATTCAATAACAAACATGGACAAATAAAATACGCGCAGATTACTTTGGACTCACCGCCCCCTGAATACTAGGCCTGAGCGCTGGACCAAAAATGGCGGCTGCCGAAGGCGGATTTATTTCAGCGTGTGTACGGTCCCTTAAATATTCCTACCAATAATTTTTTGAAGTTTTTTCCCGCTTCATTTTTCTGAGAATTAACAAGGTAAAGAAATCTTTAATAAAATACTGGTGTTAACATTTAAAGGACCGTACCTACGCTAAAAAAAATCCGCCTTCGGCAGCCGCCATTTTTGTGTCATTTTTGTGTGAGCGCTCAGGCCTAGTATTCAGGGGGCGGTGTTGGACTGTTGGACTACGTACGTAGTATCACTTATTATACCTTAGCAGCTGAAAAGCTCGTCTGTAGGACAACCAATCAGAGTCCGCTAATGGTAAAGTTTTTCTTTCTGCTTTTTTTCGTTACATTGGCGAAGCTTCTCTGTTCGTTCATTGGTTGCTTTTAAGCTGAGCTTCCTAGCTAGAAACGTCTATGCAGCGCTCAATGATCATTCGTTTTATCTTTTCTGTAGTATTATCGGTAAAATAAATGTTTCCAGGGTGAATTTATTATACCCTGTTTTGAAATTTTAGTTTAAAATGTTCATTAATATGGTTTTTAATGTTTAATTATTTTTAAAAAATTTATATTTAAAAAAAAACAGCAATTTTAATTAGTATAAAACTATTTTCAATTGTGATTTGAGGACTTGTATTTAAAAAAAAGGTTTCAATGTTCCATTCATGTAGTGAAAGATATAAATACTGCGAAATTTGATTTATTTTTATTTATTAGCCCCCGATATGCTATTACTTTCGGGCAACAATTAAAGTGGCGTCCCTAAAAAGTAATACGTTACATTAGCCAACGTAAAACGAAGCATATTTTTCATTGTACGGTTAAGGGGTCAGTTTACCTTTTCAACAACTTTGTTTATTTTTAAAAATATTGTTCAAATGGTGAACTCACTGCATTTCAATGTTCAAATAACAGTGAATTTTGAAAAAAAAAAGTAACTGCATATTTAATTAAAAATTTAAATATTGATATTTTTGCCAAATGTTTTATTTTAAGATTGTCAAATGTGTATTACATAAGACTGCGCAGCGCATGGGTTTTCAGTTACATCTAATATTATATTTAATACTAGAAAGGTAGCCCGTCAAAAATGACGGAAATTTAGATATGGAGATATATAGAACTCTTGTGCAAGAATAATAAGTTTTTCTCGCTTGTGCCGCGGTGATAGAGGAAAATAGCACATTTTAAGAACGAAACACAGTTATGAAAAACTGTGTACAGTAGAAGACCACTAATCTGCACAGTTTGGTTCCAAGTGTTCTGCGAATTTCAGGCTTTTTGCGGTCATGTCTATTCAATCTTTGTTTATATTTTTTTTAAATTCATATATTGGACAATTTAGATTAATTCTTAAAAATAAATAAATGACACACTTGAAGTAAGGTAAAAACTATTGAACTATCGTATACGATTTAATGAAATGGTATTATATGGTATTATACGTGTGTGAATCACGATCTTGGTTATGACGTTGGCGAAATTGGCTGCAACTTGTCATAATCATAATTGTGTGGGCCGCTATAACAAAGAAGTAACCAGTTTTTAATAAAATTTTTGATATAGTTTTCAAAAACTTGTGTAAAATTGCCGGCCGTTCTGATGTTGTCAGCCCTAGGAATAATATTTGTAACATTGAACAATTTCCATGTATATGTGTAATTTAGAAAAGCTTCTCCAAAAGAAAGGTCTTGAAATGACATTGTAATTCCTCTAACTTCAAAGTTTAACCGGGCCTTGATGTTGTTTACCTGAAATCTAATAAATACAGTTATTTTGAATATTACAACAGAATTAAACAGTTAAACTTATTTAACTTAAACACGCTGTTACTTCAATGTTATTCTTTAGTATTAAGAAAGAAAATTATTTAAATTTTTCAAATCATGCATTTATAATTTTTTATTATTATTTAATAACTAAATAATGAAAAAATATGGCTTTTTACTGAGCTTATAAATATGACAATAAAGTAATGTAACTAAGAGACATTGCGAAATAAAATCTTTGTGAATTGAAACCATAAACAAAGATACTGCCACCATTTTACCTACTATGACGTCATAAGAATATTGTCCATTGATTGTTCGAGAACTCACTTTGTGAATGAGTACCTCAATGGTTTAATATTTTGGTACTTCTTAGTTATCCTGTCGACCAATTTCGCCAAATTATATAAATCGCCAAATCACTCGCCAAATTATACACAATGACATAATTTTTATTTTAAATAACGAAAGAACGAATAAATTAGTAAAACATTAATAAAAATACAAATAAATGTCGAATTAATGGTTTTATTGGCCATTATTGGCATTTAATCTTACAATTAATTAATTCATGGCAACCATTATTGGCATTTAATCTTACGATTCGGCGACAGTAATTTGGTCGACGGAATAACTAAGAAGTACCAATATTTTTTACGGTTCACGATGAATGAATCACTTGTGTTTGTTTAGGTTTATGGAATGAGATATTAAGCTGTCAACCTAATTTCAACTGAAGTTATCCTAGGATATATGTACTTTTCAATCGATATTAAAAACAATGCTTTGATCTCGAAATAAAATGTTTTAGTTTACATAATTGGTTATTTCTATTAATTATTTAGTTAGGTACTATTCCATTGTAGCGCATTTTTTAAAAAAGCTTGGCTTCAGAAAGTGAGATATGTTGCCTAAATCCATAAACAGCTATGAAAACAAACCTGATGAATTTTTATTTTTGTTTATACATGTATTTATTATTATCAATTATTTATTTAGCTACTTTTCCACTATGGGGCATTTTGCATTTTTAAAAAAAGCTTGGCACAATTCGGGCATCAGAAAGTGAGATATGTTGCCAAAATATATAAACAGCTATGAAAACAAATCTAATGAACTTTTATTTTTGTTTATATATGTATTTATATACATAAAAAATAATTTTTAAATATATATATTTTTTTATATACAAATTACGGCACAGATGCTATACACGCACTGGGTACCTAACTGGCGCCAAAATGGTGTTATTTTGCCTGATATGGTAATACGGCTATTTTTTTTATTTATTTACGTTTATTTTCTTTTTTTAATTATATAAACTGTTTTGTTCTATAGTTATTAATTAAACGTTTATTTATTTATTGTTATTTCCTTTTCAAAATGATAGCAAATAATTTAAAAATATATATGTAACTGGTATTCGAAAGCGAGATTTTTGTCAAATTGGCCTCAGAAAAAAATCACGCCAAACCCGATGCGATGCGTATATGACATCTGTGCAAAAAAGTACTTCTGTCTTTTCATAAAAATGCGTAAATAGCTTTTTTTGGTACTTTTCCGGGTACTTTTCGGTTAGTCGGGCGCCAGTGTTATATTTACATACATATAATACATATATCTGCACATATATGTATGTATATATTTATGTGTGTGTACATATATATATGTGCATATATATGTTTATATGTGCATATTATGTTTATATGAATGTAAATATAACACTGGCGCCCGCCTAGCCGAAAAGTACCCTTTTCCGTTATACGGACAGCATGCCAAAATATATGCTAATGCGCCAATTATTTCAACCCTGATCGTGAAAAGAATTTTTATTGTAAACCATGCGAAACATTGTGATTAGTTATTTACGAAACATGAATCACGTGAATGATTATTATTTAACCTTAACCTTGGAAAGCTTTTTAATTTGCTATTATTCGAATTAAAAATGTTTTTTATAAAGTTATTATTTACTTTTACTGCTCACTCTGAGATGGATTTTACCATTTGGCAATTACCAGATTATGAGAAAGTTGCGATAAAACTGTTTCAGGAATTTGTAATTACGCATAATAAAAAGTTGTGTTCAAAAAACCATGAAATGAAATTATGGATGAGTTCTGGAAATCCGAAATGGAGATGTAGCTTACCATCATGCGAAGAAAGCGTAGGAATACGACAAAAAACATGGTTCGAAGGATTGCGATTGTCTTTTCTTAATGCTTTGAGGTTTATATATTTATGGTGCCAAGAGTTGACATCGATTGAGTTTTATGAGCTGCAACTTGATATGAACCACAACACAACAGTGGACTGGAATAGTTATTTGAGAGAATGCTTTATGTTCACGACCAAATAGAAAAATTGGTGGACCTAATAAAATTGTAGAAGTAGATGAAAGGGAACAGATTATATGGTACAGATGTCATATTCGCCCCATATTGGCGCGATTTATTTCGGTTGCCAATTTGGCGAAAACATCAATAGCTTAAACAACATTATCCGGGTTACCACATCAAGCAAAATAACGACACTTTGGCGCAAGTTAAGTACCTGTTGCCTATATGATATTGGCGACAGAAAAAAATCGCGCCAATATGGGGCGAATATGACATCTGTGCCGATTTTATATATTCCCGCAGCCGCCATCTTAGATTTGTTTGGCGTGAAAACCCTTTTCCCCTCCCAGGTAAATGTCGCCAAGCAGATTTATGCGCATTCTAGGCTTAATGGGGTTGCCAGAACACTTTACTCGTCGGAGTTGTCTTATCGATAAACGCCAACAAAACATCGCTGAGAAATCCAAGATGGCGGCCGCGGGAATATATAACATCTAAGCCGATGAAAGTCTTTTTACCAGAAGAAAAAGCAATGTAGGGCGTGTTCTTCCTCCTCAATGGGTGTTAGGTGGTCTATGCCGTGAAACACGGGGATGTTTCTTTACTCCTATTCCCGATCGTACTGCTGAAACTTTAAAGACGGCAATAGAAAACAATGTAGCTGATGGAAGTCTTATTTATACAGATTGCTGGAAAGGATATAAAACAGATGAACTGCGAAGTGCTGGTTATTATCATTTCACTGTAAATCACAAATACAATTTTGTCGATCCTAATACTGGATGTCATACTCAAAATGTTGAGAGATTATGGGGCATCGCAAAATGGCGCAAAAAAAAACATCGGGGAACAGTTCGTCATCATTTAGAGTCGTTTAGAGTCTTATCTCACCGAGTTTATGTGGCGACGTCTTCATTCAAAAAATGAAATGTTTACTGCAATTTGTAATTTTATGACAGCAGATTAATATGATTTTTTTAATTTTATTACTTTATTGTATAACAGTTATTTGTTCAGTTATTTTAAGTATATATTTGTGATTTAATAAAATAGTTCGTAAAAGTCTGTAATTTTCAAATGTTATATTTTTAAAATGCTCACTTTACTATCAAAAATGTTTTTTCTTTTATTTTTCAAATGTTTCAATCCACGCGATTTTCATTTTGCGCCAACTATTGCGCTTGGCGACAATACTGTCCGTATAACGGAAAGTACCCTTTTCTTATATTAAATAAATTGTATACATATTGAAAAAATTGCTTGTGAGTATGAAACAGTAAATAGGTTGTCAGAAAATACGTTGTCAAACTTCTTTCTTGCCAAGAAACTTTTCTCCGAAGTACTGTATATAAGCGATGATTGCTGGAAATGCATTTTTAATTATGATATGCGCTTTTATGTTTCACTTAATTTATGTATACTATACTGTGTGTATAAATACTACAGTTCATATACAGGGCTACACAAAATAATTCGTAAGGGTTACTGAGTATGAGATTAAATTGGGTACTACTTAGTTATCCCTTCGACCTATTTCGCCAAATTATATAAATCACCAAACCACTCGCCAAATTATACAAATTGACATAATTTTTATTTTAAATAACAGATCAACAAATAAATTAGTATAACATTAATAAAAATACAAATAAAACGTCGAAATAAAAAATACTTGATGACGTAAACACGTATAACGTGCTTAAAGTCAAGTGAATGTGACATTTACGATCAACCATTATTGACATTTAATCTTATAGTTTGGCGATAGATTTTTGATCGACGGGATAACTAAGTAGTACCGTAAATTGCTTAAAGGTAGTTTTCAAAGGAGTTATGCATTTTTACGCTGAACTGCATTTAGTTTACTAAAAAATGTTTGTAGAATATAGATAAAATAATATACAGGGTCACGCAAAGAATTGGATACATAACCGTCTATGGGTGATAATATCTGTGATTTCAGTAATAAATGCAATCAGCAATAAATGTGATTTCAGTAGTTTTAAGAGTGTTCTAGTTTAAATTAAATTTTAGCTAAATAGTGGCTTGTAATAACAGTACTATTGGATGGACGGTAACTGCTGAAATCAATTTTTAAAAAAATTTATGCTTTTTTTTAAATGTTTATTTAGTTACCTTATTTACCTTAAGTTTTGTGAAAGCATTCAGGAAATGTTGGACAGTGTTTCATATTCTATGCTTAACGCATGATTTTTCTTTCTTGTTTAGTCCTATTTTTCATTTATTTTATTCTTAATTTTTTAGTCTATACTGCTTTATAGAAACTTTAATATTTAATGTTTAAACTTTTCGCTTTTCTCCCCCTTGCATATAGTGTAATCTATAGCGCAGATAGCGCAAAATAATAGACAGTTTGGTACTTTTCCACTGTAGAGGCTTTGGCGTTTTTTTTTTTTTTTTTTTAATCTTGGTGTAATTCGGGCATTAAAAAGTGAGATTTGTTGTCAGATCATATAAACAGTTATGAAAACAAACTTGATGAGCTTTTTTGTTTGCTTTATATGTTTATTGTATATGTACATTATTGATGTCTTTTATGTACAAATCACTTCTGTTTCTGCATAAAATGAGATAAATGGCTTTTTTATGTTAAATAAATCGTATAAATATCGAAAAAAATGCGTGTGTATATAAAATGAAACAGTGGATAGGTTCCCGGAAAATATGTTGCCAATTTTCCTTTTTCGCCAAATCACCCATACTGGAAAAGTACCTAAAGCACATTGAAATCGCGCAGTTAGGAGCTCAGAGAGTACAGAGTCGTCTATTAGCGGTTATTTTATAAGTAACATCGGGAGGAAGATGTAAAGATGTACATTTTCGTATATACACTTTAAATTATCACCCATAGATTTTGAAAATATATCTTAAAAGAGCGGAGTTTAAATTAAATTGCGGTGACCTCCTTTATGAAAGATTAGTGGTATTAAATGGGAATTTTGCCAAATTAGCCATCTATCGCCAAGTTGGCTTCATATGTCAACTTATTTTTGTCGCCAAATTTGGCGATATTCCACCAAGTTGGCCAACACTTAGGGCTACTGAGGTAACCCTGCATTAGTATTTTTCAACAATTACTCATTTGTATGAGGCGGTCCTACCGGAATCGTGAGGGACACACAGAGACTTGGATTTTATATAAATAGATAATTTTTTACTGATATACGTGTATATAATGAAAAACGATTAAAACTAACACAGCTTCATATACTTTTATTTAAAAAAAAAAAAAAAAAAAAAAAAAACTGAAGTCTAGTTTTATGAGCAGTTTTATCACATATATAATAAAGAATATACAATTTTTTTTTTAAATCTCTAACTCAAATACAAAAAAAATGCCTACATTAAATCTATTTCAGTTTTTGCCTTTGTTTTTCTCTTATTTTAATAATATTAAAATACGCAACATCCTTAAGAATACTATATTTTAATTTCTTTTTCATAATATACTCAGTAATTCATGAGGAAACGAATAGTTATAATATTATTAATGAATAATACATAAAATAGGAAGGATGGGGGAATGTACTACTTTTTAAAGAAAAACGCTATGCTAAGCAATCAATGGTATAAGTGCAAATAGATATCGAACATTGGTTCCTTTTTCTAAGATATTTCTATTTTGTATAAACACATGTGCATTTAAAGCATGCGTGTGAGCAAATAGGTATGTACATTTAGGTATATACCTATTATATTAGGTATATAATAGGTAATACATTTATTCATTGCTTTCTACATCTGTTTTTACACAAATTGCTGCGACCTATCTTTTATCTTTCGAAATTGGGCATTCTTTCTGTTTCTATACACTTTGAGGTATTTATCGCAATATATCAACAATATCGATATTAACTCATTGATATATTGCGATATTATATTTCTGATATCGTCCAGCTCTAGTGCCTGGAATATTTTAACGAATTCTTTGTTAATTGTGTCTGATAAATTCGAAAATACTATCTATTTTTCTCAATCAGGTCTAGTTATTTACTGTACATTTGGATCCATTACATTGTAAAAACACATTTCCAACAATGTACATGGGCTGATATTAGTGTGTTTTAGGGAAAATAAACAAGCCTGTTTCTCTAATAAATGTTGGCAAAATATTATTAACAAGGTCTTTGTAGTTTTCACTTTTATGTTTCCCAAGGAAATTTTGCACAACTTCTACAAAGTCTCGTCAAGCTAATGCTTCATTCTTGTGCATCTTTTCACGAAAATTGTGCCTTTTATGAGCTTAAGGGTCAGCGATGACAGCGATGACCACCTCGGGAACTCAGCTTTCGCTTTAGAGGTCATTGGTCCACCAAAAATCCCTGCTTTAACACATTGCCGACGAGGAATTTTTTCCAAATCTGAATTTTAAAACAGCAGAAGCTCCTCCCTGTTTTGAAATTCTTTTGTAAATTGGTGTTCTAGATAGGTTTCCTAAGTTTATACATCGGAAAATATCGTTTAATGTACGTTTTTTCAAAATGTCTTACAATCTAAAAAAATATGGTCAACACAATATAAATGCATTTTCTGTAAGGTAGAAGCCACGCCTTTAGTCAATGATGTTTTTTGAATGAAAAGGAAAATTCTCGTTTCCTGTCATGAATGTATTAAAATTTTCAACAAACGCTTATAATCATTGTGCACTTCGACTAACACCTTGTGTATAACAGAGGGATGTTACATAACTTAAAACCTAGACCTGATATCGTCGGTACCATGTCAAACTATCCAATGTGAAAATAGCCACTTTTTAAGAGGGCAAAAAAACTGTTTTAATTGTGTATTCAAAATCAGCGCCAAGCAGCAGTAAACAATTATTATATTTTTTGGGAGCTGTTTTATATCCTATTTAAGCATGCCGTTGCGATAAATCATTTGAATAATTTTATTCACTAAAAAATCACATTGGATAGTTTGATATGGTATGCTTATTTGTACGTTTTCAGCTTCGTTGAACTTTTTCAGCCTCAAACTATCCAATATGCCACATTGGATAGTTCGACTTGTAGAAATTTGTGTTTTTTCCAGGTTTGCCATTCTATAGTAGCGAATATGTCATATTGAATAGTTTGACTTGTAAAAATTTTGTGCTTTTCACAGATTCACCGTTTTTACAGTTGCAAATGTGTCGTATTCAATAGTTTAATTTGTATAAATTTTAGTATTTACATATTCAATATAAAACTCTTAAGAATTTTCTTTAATAATTTTAATAACGAATATAATTTTAATAACGACAACAACAGGAACTTTATACCCGTAATTATTAATAGTAAACTTCACGCCATTTTTTCTAAAAAGCTCATGGGCGTTTTCTACCGCTATTTTCGAATAGAAACCTTTGATTTATTTAACCCCCCATTAAAAAAAAGTTGGAAAAATGACTTTGAAGAAAATTTGGAAGACATTCATAATAGGCTCTTTTAAAGCAATAACTGCGAATGTTATCACGAACGTGGAGAATGATAAATTGGTAATCCGTTTTTTCAAGGCTTTCCTGATCGTTAAAAAGTTTGTATGACTTTTGGTTTACTTTTCTGTCGTCTCACCGTGCTCTAACTCTCGTAAGTGTACACGGATTGTCATATAACTTATTTATGTTTTTGGCGTTTACTATGACATGTCTGTCACTGAAAACGGAGAGTGTAGAATTTATAGGTCCTTTACAGGGACACTCAAAAGAATCCCGTTACACTACGCTTACTGGGGAAAGAAACGTTTGTGGTTTAGTTTAATTATGTTACACTATTTCAAACATAATGAAATCTATATACATTATTGAGGTGGGGAGCAATATGCCTATGTTAGACTATGACGTGTACAACAATTATAGTTCATTTACAGGGACACACAAAAGATTTCGGTTAAAGTGCATTCTAGTAGCGATAATTGTTGGAAATGCGTTTTAAAACTATATGCATACTACGTGGTATGTATAAATTCTATAGATTGTATACAAAACTACCTAAAATAATTCGTTAGCATTACTAAATATGATTCTGAACTACTTAAACGTAGTTTTTAATTGTGTTATGCATTTCAAAGCTTAAATATAGTTACTATATGAAATGTTTGTAGAATATAAGTCAACTTATATACAGGGACACGCAAAAAACTAGAAATATGGACAATTATGGATGATAATTTATGGAAATATCATTCTAGTAGTTTTAAGCGTCTTTTAGCTTCATTATATTTTTAGCTTATTATGTGGAATGTATAAAAATCTGTAAGTAATATATAGGATTGTACAAAAGAACAGCTATGCTCGTCTATTGGTAGAAATTACTGAATGTGAATTTTCAACCTATTATACTTTTTAAAACCTTCCAATAAGGTTGAAAAGTATTTATGAATTCGGTTTGTCTGTCCACGCTTTAACTCACGTAAATATACTAGGTTTTTCATGCAATTGAAAAATGTTAATGGTGCTTACAATGGCATTTTCGGTATTACATATTAAGTACGTAACATTAGTAGTTCATTTACAGAGGTGCTCAAAAGATTTCCATTACATTATGGTATGTAGGGAAAAATCGTTTGGAGAGTATTTTAATGACATTACGCTATTTCAAATGTATTAAAACTGATATAAAATACTGAATTCCAACACAAGAAGATTACGACAGAACAGGGCATGTATTCATAGCATTTTTCGTTCATTTACAGGGACACACAAAAAAATGGTTTACAGTACTGTCTATAATTGCTGGAAGTGCTTTTTTGAATTTCGATGTGCACTTTTAAATTCAACTATTTTTTTGGGTGTTGTATATGAATTCTATACCTCGTATACAGAAATGCACAAATGAATTCACTAAAAAACAATTACTGTCCATATACAAAAAAAAAAAAAAAAAAAAAAAAAAAAAAAAAAATACTCGAATCAGTTTGTGAAGCCCTGTAAATGATCTATAGATGTGTATATAATCTAGATAGTATGCGACAATATTTAGTTTAACCCCTTGCGCAGGAAAGACGTGCTATGAACGTCGCCTTGAATTAACACTAGAAAGCCCGCGGAAAATGAATTTATCTCGATTCGAACCAGAAATTATTTTATAAAACTAGTTTAAAATATACAAAGAAAAAAAACTAGATAAATGGATAAGTTAATAATTTTAAATAAAAATTCTGGTGTGAAATATTTTTTAAAAATATGGACGGCTTCTGCCAATCAATTTCCCGCGCAAGAGGTTAATTCGAAAACACGTAACGCAATTTATACTTTCAAACTTTAGCAATTTCCACCAATAAATGGAAATATACTCGAACTTCTTGTATAACCCTATACATTATCTACAGATTTTTATACATGTTACGTAATGTGGTAAAATTTAATTCAGGCAAAAAATTGTTACAAACACACTTCCAGAAATTACCAGTCATATCCAGCATGTTTTTCAGTTCCTTGCGTAGCCCTGCATATTAGGAATTTCTACTATCATATTTTAGAATAGTAAAAAGAAATAAAAGACCGAAATAGCATAACTCAATTAAAAACCTCCTTTAAGAAATTCACGCCCATACAAAGTAATGCTTACAAATTCTTTAGTATAGCCCTGCATATGATCTATAGAATTTATACCACCACGTAATATTCAAAAAGTTAAAAACTCATATACTATAACTGAAAACGTACTTCAAACAACTATCGCTAATAAACAGCAGTTAACCTAATTTTTTGTGTGTCCCTGTAAATTAACGATAACTATCGTATATGTCATATTCTACAGTAAGCAACTTGTAATGTAAATCAATTACGGATGTAAATTTCACTTTGTTTAGAATATCTTAACATTATTAAAATATGCTTAAAACACTTTTTTTCTATAAACCATTATACAACAAAATTCTTTTGTATGAACCCGTAAATAATAATAAATTTCTTGCACACCATATTCTGCATAAAATATGTTTTAATACACTTTATAAATTCATATTAATTCCATTATATTTTAAATACCGTAACGCAATTAAAAGACACCGCTCTATTTCCCTATTGAGTGTAATGTAACAGGATTCTTTTGAGTGCCAATGAACTAAAAATTCTCACATTCCATTAACAAAATGGAAAACATATGCTACAGTAAACGTCAAAAACATATGTCAATTGCGTTAAATTTCAATCCATAAATAAAACAGTTTTTGTCTTCCTAATAAAAAACAATTTTCATATTGGATAGTTTGACATGGTATGGATGCTTAGAAAAAGAAAAATATCCAAACATTTGCGGCAAAGGATCGAAAATGCAATATTGGACAGTTTGACATTGTAAATTTTAGAAAAAGTGCATATTAGATACTTTGAAACAGTCATCATCTACGTTCCTAAATGAGCTAGACACGGTGACGATTTTGATTAGTACGTATCATGCACAATACAACAAAATGGCACAAAATATGAAAAATGCATTTTTTCACATTATAGTTTGACATGGTAGCGACGATATGTCA
Source organism: Maratus speciosus (assembly GCA_963932465.1). Classification (NCBI taxonomy): domain Eukaryota; kingdom Metazoa; phylum Arthropoda; class Arachnida; order Araneae; family Salticidae; genus Maratus; species Maratus speciosus. The sequence goes on from OZ010793.1 coordinate 141,015,597, forward strand.
AAATCAAGGTCATATTTGAATTTCGGGGTACAATTTCGAATAGTAATGCGGTTTATTTTCTAAATACTAAAATCATTGTTTCCCAGTGATGAAAATATATTAATTTTCAATATAATTTACTTTATTTTATACTAGTGCTGTACAACCTTTTGCCAGAAAATTGTTTGCCACCGCAAAATATTTAAAAGTAACATTTCAATTATTTAATAACTAAGTTTCTGTCAAGTAATTAGGAAAATTATTCTGCATAAAAATAGTTATCTTATTGGTGGGCCACAGGTTGTGCACTACTATTTTAAACGAAATATAATGTTAGAATAGTGTCGGAAATGTACGGTAATTCGATCATTGAATTGTATGGAATGTCAGCTACATTTCAAAATGTGGAGCGCCTAATTCAATAATTAGTCTAGATGCGGGTTATGATAACTTCAGCCAATTCTTGAGATATCGTTTCTTTTGACGTAAGATTATTGAAAATTTTGTTAAACTTCTTCGTTATTGTTAAATGAATTAACAAGAATTCGCGATCGGTTGGGAATGAAACATCCTGTGCAGGTGTTTCAGGGAATTTAGGGCAGGTGCTTCAGGGGATTTTTCAGGACAAATATCAGTACAAAGCGATATAAGTAAGCGTCTTATCTTAAATGGGAGAAATAACCGCAAGATTAAAAGCGAGGTCACATCAATCAAGGTCATGCGCCACGTAGCGGATGGAATGTGAACTACACTTAGACACCTAACTGTTTTCTTACTCACACCACTAAAATTGTAAAGTTTTTACACTCTGATTAATAACCGAAGGGCGTCTGGTAAGGCGAAGAAAGCATCGTGGTGTGAGTGCCCCTCTCGACACGCCATGAGTGACTAAAGATTTAGGAAATACGCCCCACAGTAAAAGCCCACGTATGTGAATTATCACTCCGTCCACAAGATGGCGCAACTGTGTAAATTTACGCCCGATTCCAGCATTAAGTTTGCACGCTTTCTTATATCGCTTTGTATCAGTATTTCTTTGCAGAAAAATAAATTTATGTTAAACGCAAGGAATCTCGCCTTGTTTAAGAAGAGATTTTCTATAAGAAAATACTGGTACAGAAGAATTTCATAGTCTTGAAATTTAAGACAAGTATGCCTCAGGACAAGTATGTAAGACCCCTGCCTATGTTTTCCATTGAACGGGCTGTGACACTGGTTTTCTACACAAAAAGTATTTTCAGTAGTGAGTTCTTCCACCTTTTATATTTAGTCTAATCTCTTTAGAACAATTTACATAAATGTATCATTAGTTTTTTGTTATTTTATTGGTGGATTTTATGTTTTGTAATTCTAAGTAAATGCTATTTAAGCTCTTGAAGGGACACGATACTATTTTATCCCGTTTAATTTAATCCAAATTTGTACCCGAATTTGCGAACATTTTTTTTTTTTTTGTTTTATAAATTTGGAGATTAAAAGCTGCAAAACTGCATTTACCTATTTTTAATTAATTTTTTTAAAACACATGAATTGCAGCCAACAAATTAGGCGTTATTTTCAAGATGAACATTGAATGGTTGTTGAGTGTCTAAAAAAATATTTTTACTTTTATACTTATTTATTTTTAATAAAAGCAAGAGAAACATTTTCTTTGTAATGAAAAGATAAACATAGTTGTGTTATCTGAATCTTTAGGTTTAATTATTTGCTAAATGATAATTTTTAAGAAGGCAGAAACTTAGAACGATAAATGAATAGAAATATAAATTCGATTCTTCTCATAAAATAACTAAATAAATCTGTGATAGTAAAATATACCTGTTTTCCCATCAGGTATGAGATTTCTGCTTTTTTGCATCCCACTTCTTAGAGAAAATGTTTTTCTGTTAAATCGCAAAAATGTTCCGATTAAATAATATAACATTTTCTCTAACAAAATACTGGTGTGCAAAAACGCGGAAATCTCATCCCTATTTCCCATCCACTTAATAATGATGCATAATATGTTTTTAAATTTTTGATCGAGGTTTTAAAATCTTGAAATCAGATATTGGGAAGCAGAAAGAATAAGAATTCATATAAGGAAAAGTTTCATACCGCAAAATATAATAAAGAAATTTTAATATGTAATTATTTCAAATGTAAGCGTATAATTGGTTTTTCTGCTGGCATAAGTGTAGTCGAGAAACTTGTCTGATGCTGAATTGCATGGACAAGATAATTTCTGTATAGTAAGGATACAACTACACAGGATGCATACACGGCTGACCCAAAACCCGATTTTTGGTCTGCTACCTAGACTTCCCTTTTGGTAGATCAAGATGGATCTGGATACTTTCCAGGTCCATCCCTACTAAACCTGCAAGTTAATACATGTTAAAGAAATGGAAAGAAATTTGCTTTGATATTTTTAAATGATTTTTTACAGAGTATATCTGAGGACGATGTTTAATTTTGTATTCTACTATCCTTATTTTTTTTATTGTTTTTGTTGCAATTTCAATCTGTAGTCACTTTCAATTTTTGGAACTCATTATTTAATTTTCGCTTGAAAGTGTTTTCAGAATAAAACTGCAAATAAATAAATAAAATACATATAACTTTAGGTTATGTTCTTCTATACCAGGGTCGGCGAACATATGGCGCGCGTGCCAAAAGTGACACGCTACACAATAGTTTCGGCACCTATTGATTGATGTTCTGAATCAAAATACTGTGAATTTACTCAAAATGCAACAATTTATATTAGCTGAACTTGGTGTCAATTCCACACAGAGAAAAAAAAAATACCGCCTTCATCTAGAATGAATAGGTAGTCATTTTCTGAATCTCTGAACTAGAAATATAGATTTCCGGGCTATGAGAACAGGGTAAATAACGAAGCTGAATAGACGAAATGATCTAGAATTTCTAGCCACTTGTTTTCTGGGTGACGGAACGATAATGAATCGTTACAGTAGCGAGAAATTATCGCTTGATTTCTGGAAAGGTTTCATGAACCAGAATTATAGTTACTAAAACTAACCTCTTGTGGTCGCATCAATTTGCAGAGATTTTAAATAAGTTTGGCCACGAGAATATAGGAAAATGCTCCTGAATTCTAGTAGGAGACTCTAGAAGTCTCAGCAAAGGGAACTAGAATTTATAAGAATGACGTGGAACTATTTTTTATAGGCCCACAATTTAGATTCTAGACGTCAGTGACAGTTTTTTCCTCAATGCACTGATTGGAAATTTAAATGCAACTTATTAATTCCAATCCAGTTCAATGTGGGTTCAAAAATTTATTAAATCAAAAGAATATTTGAAGACGACCTTAAACGAAAGATAAGTCATCATAAGGAAAAATACCGATGACAAAATTAAGGTATACTTTCGAATTTAATTCTAGACACGTATAGATGTTTAAAGATACTGTTGTTAGCCATTCTGACAAATTTTTCCTTCCATCTATACCTGCGAATCGTTATTTAAAAAATAATATAAAAATCAAGTAGAATCAGCTTGTAAGATGATTGTAGTTCAGGTTAAAGCTAACTGAGAATGAACCAGATATTAAATATTTGACATTCAAAATGCAACTACAGAAATCATTTTTTTTCTTTTACTTTTTAAAATATAACTTCTATATGTATGTTACTCGCACAATTTTAATATTCAAAGCAAAATTTCAAGTAGCCTTGATTTATTAATGTTTGTTTAATTTTTGAGAAGGGGAGGGGGAGTTGTTGGCACTTTAGAGTTACATAACATATTCTTTGGAAACATTTGGCACGCGGATATGAAAAGGTTCGCCATCCCTTTCTATACAATGTTAGGTTATTTTCTTTGGTGAAAATTGTTTAGTAAATTACATTGTGTAACAAGTATTTTTTCTTCTGTGTAAAAGTAAATTATTTCAATGTAAATTTTGAGGGAAAAAGTAAGTATAATTTCTGCTTTCTTCTTACAAACTTCAGCTATGTTCAGTAAATTTTTTTTAAGTTCATATTATGTTCACAATTTATGTAAAAAAATTGCACATATTTATTTAAATAGTCATCTTTATTTCCATCTATGACTAATATGTGCCAATACTTTTTCTTCTTACTCTTCCCTTTCTTTAACACTAGAACCGCCGGCAAAAACGTATACCTATAACCGTCAAAGCGGTCAATTTGACCGATGTGTATTACCATGCTCAACTATTGTTTACTTTCCATTTTCTACTCTTAGTATATTTTATTACTATTATTAGTATCATTGTCCATATAATAATATATATTTCATAATTTTTATTATATTTTATTATGTTATAATTGCAGCAGAACCTCTTTTAACCGAAACTCTCGATTAACCGAAATCCATTTTTAAAGCTTTTTTTTTTTATTGTCACATTCCTTGTGTGCAAAATCCATTTTGAAAGTTTTTTTTTTAAACTATCATTTTCCTTGTGTGCAAGTGGTCCTTTCTGAGCTACGAGTACATATAAATATTTTCGATCCCCTTTCTTAGAGTTCCTTTGAATTTAACTTGAACTCCCGTAAGCTGCGGACGAACAAATTAGCAATTCTGAAACTTTTGAATGTTTTGTAAAAGGTTTGGTATGGCTGGAGCAGCAGAAAGACAGTGATACTGGTGAACTAATAATATTAAAAAACTCCGTGATAGAGCTTCAAAGCAAAGGCAATCGAAACTGTGACAAACAAAACATTTTTGCAAACCCTTGTGATATATGTAAAAGGTACTTAATTTCAAAATTAAAATTCAGGTAATTTATTCTTTTTCTATTTTGCTTTTGCCTTATTTTTATTAAGCACTTGTTACCATAATAAGAAATATTGCATATATTTTTAATTAATCTTGAAATTCAAGCATTCTCGATTATCCGAAAATTTCGATTTTTCGAAAGAGGGTCGGTCCCAATTACTTCGGATAATCGAGGTTCTACTGTAGATTAGTTATATATTATTATATATTGTATATATATATATACAATATTATTATATTGATATATATATATATATATATATACAGGGTGTTCCGTTAAAGGGGTCCAATATTAATAGGGGTAATAGAGGAGATCACATGGAGCATAAATCAGTATATAAAGCCTGGTCGGATCTCAATAGTTTTCAAGTTACAACAAATAGAATGAAAATTCGGAAAATTGTAAAAGAACCCTCATTGCTAAACTATCGATAATGCTACATAAAAACGAAGCACATATTTAGAAAGAGCAGAAAAAAACCTACAAAATGTCATCAATTGTATTAAAATAGCAATATTTATTGACGAGTTACAAGCCCTGAAACAGTGAAAAAAGTACGAAATCAATACATCAAAATAGTTAATCGTTAATTCCAAAAGGACAACTCTAGCTACAACAAGGAAAATGTAGTAAAATTTGGTCCATTCTGAAAACTTTCGAAAAAGCTTACAATGAACCATATCGGTTTAATTGTGTGAGAGAAATTAATCAGTTTCTTAGTTACAACTCCGCTTTCTTTGACACTAGCAAAGGTTAAACTCCGCCCATCACGATTGGAAACACCGCCTTTTTAATTACTCTCAACTATACATTTTCGATCATGCTTCTTCTGAGATGCAACATTTTTAATTATTCAAGAGTTGAATGAACAAAAATAAGTTTACAATAATAGTCTACATTTTAAAGTGGTCTTCTATTGATATAAAGCTTAAGTTAAATCCTTTAAAATTAAACTGGTGGTGAAAATTCGGAAATAATTAAAAATATTGCGATTTGTAACTATGCAAGAAGTTTCAGTACATGTTTTACATGGACAATTATTGTATGTATATGTGCATCATAATTTATGATAGGTAATAATAATAACAAATAGCATAATAATTTTATTAATTATAAATTAAAAAAAGACACTAAATTTTAAATTAATTCATACAAACTTTGTAATTTACAATTTGAGTACACCACAGTCTGTGACTTACAAAATACTGTGCCAAAAAGTGTTGAAAATAAAAGAAAAATGACAAATAAAGAATTACATTCCACGTACTTTATGACATATGTGAAGCATAGTCTTCTGGCCTGCGCTGCACAGTTCAATGTCGGAAGGCAGACGAACGGACATTATTATAATAGGTGTTCGAAGTTGCGCCCATTAACAGAATCGCACAGCCGACAGCGACGTCGTAAAGATTGGCGAACACGCCGAAAAACTCCGACGGAGTTGGGAATGTCTCCTGCAGCGACAACGATTCGCGCTAGTAAATCCTTCGGTGTATCCACAGGCGTTTCATACACCAGCGATTTAAGGTGTCGTTTTTTGGAGCCCGGGCCCGAAAGATTTTTTGTCATCAGACCCCGATACCACTCTTTACCGATACATCTTTAACTATAATCGATTCCTTTCTCATAACAGTCTTCCGTGATTGACGTGAACCGGAAAATCAACGTAAATTACAAAATTGACACCGTTATCTTAAAGGCCTTTATATTAAAAGAAGAAACACTGACTGATTGCTTCCTATCGGAATAATAAAGTAATTATATTTACTTACGAAGCAAAGTGATCTCGTAAATCTACTACAGAGTCCTTAGCATGAGCAGAGTTCATGACAAATAGATGTAATACCCAGTAAAGTTATTTTCATATGAAGAATGATTATGACTCATGCGCAAATATAAGATTAAATAATTTGCAAACCTCAAGCTAATCCTGGTCTACTAAAAATCGAAGAAAACATTCTCTTTGTGTTAGATAACTAAATAAAAAATAAATAAACGATCAGATTAAAAAAATATCTTCTGTCACAAACGAAAATCCTAATAAAAACAAATTCATTGCTTGTGTTTGTTTTGATTGGCGCCATATTAATTGATCGTCGTCGAAAATGCCGTACACATAAATCTGAAAACATCACAAATTTTCTTTTGAAACAGCAATCAAATACTAAAATAAATAAACACGATTTTTGTTACCCCTTCATTTTGATCTAAATAACATTGAAAAGACATGAAAAGTAATTTTAAACGGGGAAAAAAGTTCTTTCAATCTTTTCTATACATAAATAAATATAGTTTTCCGGTTTCAGAAAGAACGAGCCCGAGCCCGAGCCCGAAGGCTAGAATAAAAATAGAGCCCGAGCCCCTGTAAGGCCCGGGTTCGAGCTCGGGCTTTCGGACTCGGGCTGAGCCCGTCTCATCTCTAGATATCTTGTCATATATGACGTCACACTAAAAACCCGCGTATGTGGATTATCACCCCGTGTACAAGATGGCGCAACTGTGTTAATTTACGCCCGATTCCAGTATTAAGTTTGTACGCTTACTTATATCGCTTTGTGGCGAGTAGTCAGGGAAAAACACAGTCAAAAAAAAAAGAGGAAGCTACCAGTATTTCCTTCTAGAAAGTAGTACCAGAAATACAAAGGTATTAAAGAAAGCGGATTTCTCTTTAACAAAATACTGGTGTTTAACACCTTTTTTGACTGTGTTTTTCAGAATTGATGCTCGCTAGATCAGGAAAATGATAAAACACTTGTAGAGGTCATCGTATAGAACTAACTTTTATAGAATACTTCCGTGCCATTTGGTCGAGCACATCGACGCCAAATTTTGTAAATTTATAGAACTTTACAGTTTTTGATAAATGTTTATCACCAGTTTCAAATGTAACTGAATAATGTCAGGAACTTAGAATTAAAACATATTTATTTTTCTTTCCTTGATAAACTCAACGTAATATCATTTTGGGCAAGAATTTGGCTACTGTACAAAGACCTTTTTTCAGATTATATGGCCTATGGAATTTTGGTTTTCGTCCGCGATTGACTATGCCATCAATACTTGTTTTTTAGTGACTTCAGCTTTTTTGCAAGGGGCAGTGAAATAAAGAAGTTACCTGTGATAATGTTGTAAACTTTTTTTTAAGTATGGATGTATGAAATATGGATTGTTGCGACATCTACTACATAAAATGTGCATTAAAATGAATGGCGGTCATTTTGACCGTTTCGGCGGTTCTAGGTATACTTTTGCAATACTTCCTAAATTTTGGCTGACTAGAAAATTTGTCACTGGCATATCATAGCTTTTCGAATTATAGGAAAAGTCGCAGAAAATGAAAGTTGTACTCTAAATAGAACCAAATTAGTGCGGAATGAAAGTTTCGAAACGGTCAAAATGACGGGCCTCAGCGGTTCTAGTATTAATGCGTTTCAAACAAAAAATTCCCCCACTCAACAACGCGAAATATTCCGGTAAATTTTCCGAGTCATTTCTTTTAAACATAAATGTATGATAGTTGCAGGCATGTTTTTTATTAATGATTTGTAATCGAACATGTTTTCTTCTATTTCACGACAAATGATTTAAATTTTGAGTTATAATTTCAGGGATGAGATTTCTCCTCTTTTTTTTATACCAGTATAAAAAATGTTATTTTATTTAATCGGAAAATTCTACGATTTAACAATTAAGACGATTAAAACATTTAAGTGTCTTTTGCTGCTCCTGTACAGCTTTTCCTGCCCTAGCTTCGTGAGTGTCATTTCTGAACAAGTGCTAACTTTATTTTTTTTTTACATCTTTTTCTCTTTATATAGTAGTTTTCGTAACTACAACTATACCTTAACCCCTTGGGGACGAGCGGCACGTATACGTGCCGCATGAAACGCTCAAAATCCTTGTTTTTCCTCACCAGTTATATTTTACTGTAAAATTTGCCTTATTTAATCAGCGCATTTTCTCGATTTAAGAAGACACAAATTTCTGTTTTTAAAAAACGGCGACGAAAGATTAAATATTTCGTTAAAGGCTCCCGTCCCGAAGGGGTTAACTTACGTTTACTTGCTAAACTCTTTGACTTATGTTTAAAGACTTAAATGTAAACTCTGAATCATTTTTATCTTTAATTAAATTTAAATATAACTTTTACCTTACATTTTTTTTAACTTAAGTAGTTTTTAAACTACACTTTTTCTTTTCCAAATGGCTCGTAAAATTACAAGACATTAAAACAATAGACTGGGTGTTAAGATGATCACAGCTAGGTAACCCCTCAATGCTCTCAACTGTTCAGCGATTTAACAGAACAACATTTTCTCTAATATTTCACTGGTATGCAAAAAAGCGGAGAGATCTCATCATTGGTATAACCTAGTGTTGGCTCAAGTTTTTTTTCTTTCATTCCCTGCAATATGCCGTCAAGAAATCCTGTTCATAACGTCAATCACATTTAACTCACATTTTACGGAAGTTTAAGTGAAAGTTGGCAAGTATGCATTCATCTCTTGGCACTTTTGTGGCCTAGTCAGCAAGTTGCGGAAGGTAGATCGAAGCTGGACTTGTGGAATTGCTGCAATCTCATCAGAAATGTTCTGCTGCAGTTCTTGAAGACTATGAGGGTTGTTGCGATACACCTTAGACTTGAGCGTTCCCCACAAAAAGTAATCCCACACTGACAGATCAGATGACCTGGGTGGCCAGCTAGGGCTGAGACCAAATTGACCTCTGCTAACAACTCTGTTATGAGTGAAAGTTTTTTTTACTGTACTTTTCCCTGACCACTAGCCACCCTGATCTTCACCTCTGTTATTATCACACTTACACTGACCCGCACTAACAAGGAAGCTCTCCATACTGGGCATACTCAGAATATGTTGAAAAAAATGCTAGTGAAAGTACTCATGTATGTAATAAAGGATCAGTTAAAATTAGCGGCGGAATTACAGTAGAAAATCTGTAAAAAAATAAAATACTTTCGGATAATTGGCGTGAAAAGACGAAAGCGGCACGCAATTTGGCGAGCAGCACTTTTCCTCGCCAAAAGCAAACGATTTGAATGAATCTGAAAATTGTTTGTTAATTGATTTTGAGAATATGCGGTATTTAATGAATTTAAACGTAAACCATGAAATAATTTATTATTATTATTATTATTACATTTTGTATTATACATGTTGCTTGTTGCCGATTTCAATGAAATTTTGCCATTGTTTTATTCTCCAATCCACAATTTTTTTTTTTATTTAAACCGCTTTACCGGTTATAAAAATAACTTTTAACGCCAGATGAATAATGCTGCTGTAATACATTTCCATACCGAAAAAGTTGTTTCCATAGCAACAAAGTTGAATCCACAGTGCTCAATGGGTAATATTTTTGACTTTGGAACAATTTTATTCAATTTAGATTTTGTTTTAAATCGTAAAATATGATAGTTTAAAAACGTTATAAGTACATATAAATATATATGACAAAACTATAGTTAAAACAAACTAAAAATGACAAAGCTAAAGTTATTTAAATTAAACTTATTTAAACAAATTCAACATAAAAAGTTTTTTCCTTAAAGAGTATTCGACAAGCGTATTTTTTGAAATTTTATTTCTTCGTCAAACGGTGATAAGTCGCCAAATAAACGAAATTTTCATATTTTTTTAGGGACGTTCTACCGAGGTTCCGCCGCAATTTTTTTATAAACATATATACCTATGGGAGAAGAACATTCTGTACTTTTTCAGATTTTTCTGAGTATGCCCGTATGGAGACCTTCCTTGTAAGATCTGAACCGGTTTCGATCACGTGGTGTGCGTACATGTCGTGTGCGCGTCAATCATTCATGTCCAATCGTATCCACTCGTCTGGCCCACTTTTGTTTGTCTCACCTTGTATAAAATATAATGAACAGAAATATAAATACATGTAAATTTTTAGAAAATATTGCTGTTTATGTATTACAATGTTTCATAAATTGCATTGATTTAAGTTTTGTTTGTGATGGAATATTTTGTGCGCATTACCAAACAAATCTAAAATACACAGTGATATCTGTATTAACAAACATAGTACCGGCATTACGTTCGTTATACCAAACACAACTTATCGTCCACTTAAAATGAAGCGTGGGTGCACATTAGAACGCTTATTCAATAAGACGTTCCTAAAACGAATTCAGATTCATTAGCTATACATCGTGAAAAAGACAGATGTTTCTTAACCCCTTAACGGTCGCTTAATATTTGGAAAAACCATAAAAAATGTACCTATTTTTTTATTACAGAAATTGAATAATTATAAGGTTTCTATATAAAATATGCAATTAGTTTTTTCTAATTCGAAAATAAAAGATGTTATAGAACAAATTCACATTTGTGGAAAAGCCATCATGCGAGAATTCTGTGTTTTAATGTTTGTTTTACACCATACAAATTAATGCGAATAAGATCTGTATATTGTCGCCCGGTGGCGTGGTCAGTAAGCGGAGGCTGCTGTCACCCCGAGGGCCCGGGTTCGAGTCTCTGGGTAAGACATGGATGTAATTGTATATATCCCATTGTAGTTATATAATATATGTAATGGAAAAAAAATTGTTGTGACTTGTTGTTGTTTCTGTATAATAAGGATCATTCGAGGCGATAGCCATTGTAGCTATAGGCCCCAAAGCATTCTCCACTTCGGTGTACGTCAAGATCTGTATTTTTCAAATCTTTGTTAAATCTTTATTTATCAGCATCGCACAAATTTTTATAAATAATATTTGAAATAATATATATGTACATTAAATTGTTACTATTAATAACATTTTTGAATGTGATAGATTTCGAATCATGCAATACTAAGTTCAAAATCACAATCAGCGCCAAATGCCAAACACAAAGTACAATATTCAAAGACTTCACACGGAAATGCCAGTTAAATTTTTCTGGTTTCAGAATTTTTTTCCTAGTAATAAATCTCCAGTCCGGAAATATGACGAGCACGAGAAATAACGAACGACACCTCAGCTCGAGATATTGACGGGAGCGAGAATTAAGGGGTTAATCAAGGAAAACGTACTATGTTCAAAGAGTAAATAACCAGACGCTTTCGATTTTACACGTTTTATCAAATATCTACTGAAATCCTCGACATATAGTCCTTTAACTTCTAGGATGTAAAGAACATGTTTGACTTCATATTTTTCAGTGAGGATTTAGTCGCGAGGCCAACATTGGGCTAATAATAAATTAACATTTTCGATCACCCATGTGACAGAAAATGTCCAAAGTGATCTGTCACTTTATTAAATGACTATATGGGTCCGGTCCAGTTCAACGTCTGTGTGCATTATGTTTACTAAGTACGCATAATTATAAAGATGATGACGTTTCTGTGAAAATATAAAAAAATGTTTATAGCATACAGAGTTTCCAACCAAATTTAACAAAATTTTCTGAAAACTTGAAAAAGAACAGTAGCAACTATTTATTGCAATTAACCCCTTGAGGGGCGGTGGGATAAAATATATCCCACCTAATTTAAACAAGATTCTCACCAGAAAATTTTAATTAAATTTTATATTGTTAATTTTGGAGGATCATCATTGAAAAATTGAATTTCCTAATTTAAAAATAAAGTTTTTCGATTATTCCGGTGAGAATTCAATATTTTGAGACTTTTTTTGCTTGCCCCTCAAGGGGTCAAAACGTAAATATATTGAATAATTGATGAGATATGGGCATTTGTATGAAATAATTTTAACTGCGCGTGAGTAAAAGATTCCAATATTTTTTCATAATTTGGTAGTCAGCTATTCATGGAAACTTGTATAAAACCTGCAGTCAAATATCGCGAAAATTCTCACATTCTGGCGATACAGTGAGTTGCTTCCTAAGAACAGTTGTCTGGGATACCACAGGCGATTTTATTTTATATTTTATTGGCACCACTATTTTTAAAATTAAATTTTACAGTATATTTCTGTTGCTCCAAATAATTTTTTGCTTCGAGGAAGTGATGCAAATAAAATACAAAAATAGTCGTCAATGGTAGCACTGCCAACTACATCTAGAAAGCAACTCCCTGTGTCGTCAGAAACTTTTTGAATTTTCGTGATATTTGACTAAAGTTTTAATATAAGTTGCCCTAAATAGCTGTCTACCATATTATGAAATAAAGATTTTGGAGTCCTCCACAAATGTGCAATTAAAAATTACTTCATACAATTGCTCATATCTCATCAAATATTCAATACATTCATGTTTTCATTACAGTATACTGTTGCCACTGTTCCTTGTCAAATTTTCGGAAAGTTGTATTTAAATTTGGTTGGGAACTCTGTATGCTATAAACAAAAACATTATGAATTTTTTCACAGAAACATTAACATCTTTATGATTATGCGTGCACAAATGCGCACAACCGTTGAACTGAACCCACATAGTCATTTAATACAGTGACAAACCATTTTGAGCATTTTACGTCACATGGATGATCGCAAATATTATTTTGTTGTAAATTTATTATGAGCCCCCTAGTTGACTTCGCGACTAAATCGTGTCTGAAAAATATGAAGTCAAGCATGTCCTTTAACCCCTTGAGGGGCACCGGTATATATAATATACCACCTACGATTAATGAAATTTCATACCAGAAAAATTTTATTAAATTTTACTTTTCTAACTTTGTTGGAAAAAAGCCGTAAAATTGCTTTTACTTATTTTGAAATAGAATTTTTCAAAGATTTCGGTGGGAATTCAGCATTTCTCAAACGTAATTGCTTGCCCCTCAAGGGGTTAACCCCTTGAGGAGCGGTGGGATATATTATATCCCACCTAAGTTTAATTAAGATTTGCACAAGAAAATTTTAATTAAGTTTAACTTTTATAACTTTGGGGAGACAAAGAGTTAAAAATTGTCTTTTCCTTATTTTGAAATGAAATTTTTCTAAATTTCCGGTTGGAATTCAGCATTACACAAACGCAATTGCTTGTCCCTCAAAGGGTTAAATCCTAGAAGTTTAAGAACAATTCTTCGATAATTTCGGTAGATATTCGAAAAAACGTATAAAATCGAAAGTTTTCGGTCACTTACCCTTAATTTTTGGACACGTGTGCGTAATATAACCACGGACTAAAATGTATAATAACCTCTTCCGAGTCATCTACCATTCCAAAAAATGTTCTTTATATGTTTAGAAACCATGGAAACCAATTATTTTCCAAAAAAAAAAAAAAAAAAAAAAAACATTTATAAAAACGAAGTTTCTATGCTGCCATTGATTTTCGTAAATGTTTTCGAACTGTATATTATTTCTAATTGCTAAAAATTTGTACGATTAAAATTTTTAAAACAGTAAAATAGTTTTATTTGACTGTTGAGATGTTTCAACTCTTCCCGAGTAATTTTCAAAACAGATAAATAACGATATTCTGAAATCTCACGGTCTATGATGTAATGAAATGAAACGTCATCATTCAGTTTTTCATGTAACGCACCAGGGCTCGCAAAAATCACATGCTCTACACCAGTGTTGCTACTTTTTTTTAACTTGATTGACACTACTTTTTTGGAATGGTAAAATTCTCTTTATTTAATAGCAGATTATTTAAGGCGAGGTTTACCATTTCCTTAGCTGCCAACTTTTACGCTTTCTTCCTACCACTAAAATTTTATAGTATCTATTGTCTTACTTAATCGTGGAAATCTCGCAATTAAAGAAGGCGAAAATTTCTGTTAAATTTTAGTGTTAGCAGAAAAGCGTAAACGTTGGCAGCTATGCATTTCAAAAAAGTAGTGCCAATCAAATTAATAAAAATTAACAACGCTGATGTCGGGCATGAGATTTTTCGAGCCCTGTAACGCACGTTATTTTTAGGTGCGCTCGTAATTATGTAAATACGTAGCACCTATAGTCGTCGTTCGGTCCGCCTGTCTGTCTGTCCGTCAGCATATACAAAGCAAAAACTTCCCAGTCGAATTGTCTGAAATTTCAAATATATAATTGCTGCAAAATTTTGTAGAGTCATTTCAAATTTTATAAAAATCGGAGGTATAGTTTAATTACAGGGACAGTCAAAAGTTTTCCGTTACATTACGGCCAATGGGAAAAAAGTATTTCAAGTGCATTTTAATCACGTTACAGCCTTTCGAACAGAATGAAATATATATGCACTTATCTAGTGCTCTAAAATATACATTCAGTACAATATTCGGTGCAAAATATATTTATAAAACTAGTTATAGTACAAATGCACCTCATTTGCCACGTTTGACGTGCAATTTAACACTTGTTTTTATTTTACTTGGATTTTTATTTTTATTTTCGAAACCATTGAGTAACTCTAGCCACAGTTTTGGTAAGCTGAATGATGCTGTATCGTTACATATGGAATTTTTACGTGTTAGAATCTCCATTGTTTCTCTTATAACGGATGGATTATACTGGTTGGAGGGGAAACTTATCTTACTTTCATTGAAATTTATATGGATAATTTCTTATTGATGTAATCTTGCCAGGGCTGTGGTTTTTTTATTATATTTAATATCAGTTACCTGCTACTTTTCTGTATTTAAATTTACTGCCAGTCCTTCCAATATAGTAATTCTTTGCGACGTCTGCTCTACTTAATGTTATTTTGAACACTCCTGAATAATTCTCAAAATTAATTTGATCGATTTTAGTGCAACTGATATTCTTCTATTTCGAAGATGGTTTGACAAATAAGCAGATATTGAAACGCTTAAGACTGTATTTTAATTTCTCAAAAAAGCTTTGATAATATTGAATAGAATAAAATTTAATAGAAACTTTATTTATTTATTTTGAAAATGACTCGGAAAGAGTCAAAACAAATAAATAATGATATCCTGAAATCGCACGGTCTATGATGCAATGAAATGAAACCCCATCATTCAGTTTTTCATGTAACGCACTAGGACTCGAAAATTCACATGCCCGACACCAGTGTTGCTACCTTTTTTTTTTTTTTTTTTTTTTTTTTTTTCTTAATTGGCACCACCACTTTTTTGGAATGGTAAAATTCGCCTTAACCCTTTCCGGCGCGGAGTTTATAAACTGATGAAATAATGGACTGACACCAGAATTTATAAACGAAGTTATTAGAAAATACGAACTTGCCTATTTTCACGTACATTATAAAAGGAGAATTTTAATTAAATATTCTTGGTACCGTTTGTCAGTTTTGGAATTAAAATTAGGTATCCTTGCCCTCGAAAATGTTAAATAATCTGCTATTAAATAAAGAGAATTTTTACCATTCCAAAAAAGTGGTGCAAATCAAATTTTAAAAAAGTAGCAACACTGGTGTGCATATGATTTTTCGAATCCTGGTGCGTTACATGAAAAACTAAATGATGGTGTTTCATTTTATTGCATCATAGACCGTGAGATTTCAGATTTGTTTTGAAAATGACTGGGGAAGAGTTGAAACATGTCAACAGTAAAAAAAAATTATTTTACTGTTTTAAAAATTCTAATCTTACGCATTTTTAGCAATTAGAAATAATATACAAAATGTACATTTGTTATATATTTTCGAACTATTTTTATTTTTAATCAGCTTTCACAAATGGGAGTAATACGTTTTTTGGAAGCTGTCGATTCTCACGTAAACATTTTTATGTTTAGCTCACATGTTTTACAGACTAACATTATAAATTAACAGCAGTTAAACCAATATTAATTTGTTACTCGTGGATGTATGAATTCAATCACGCTGCTGACAATATTTAATTGAGAACTAATAGCATCCTTTAAACTGATATTCGATTTTGAGAGAACTTATTAATATATTATAAAAACTATTCAGAATCATTTCCGGAAATAAGTCACAGGAAAAGAAACTTATTTTTTAAATACATGATTCTATAAATCACGAAAATATATAGGTTTCTGATGTTACTAATGATGAAAAATATCTTTTCGGAATCATCGGTGACTCGGAAGAATATGTGGTATATTTTCGTTCTTGGTTATATTATATTTTCGTAGGTTAAGAACCCTTCCTTTTTTAAAGTATGCCATAAAAACCTGTAAAACAATGGTCGTGAGTCCAAACATTCGTTAGCCGGCGTATGACTGTGTGATTCAAGGCTCCCATTGGTCATGGAACTATTAATAAAAAGGAACTGACATATCCTTAACCCCTTAATTCTTGCTCCCGTCAATATCACGGGCTGAGGTGTCGTTCGTTATTTCTCGTGCCCGTCATATTTCGGGGCTGGAGATTTATTGCTGGAAAAACTTCTGAAACCAGAAAAATTTAACAGGCATTTTGGTGTTAAGTCTTTGAATATTATCGTTCGGGTTCGGTTTTTAGCGCTGATTGTGAGGTTGGATTTTGTATTGCATGTTCCGAAATATATCGCACTCAAAAAATTATTAATAATCAAAATTTAATGTATATTATATTACTTCCAATATTATTTGTAAAAAATTTGCTTGATGATGATAAATAAAGATCTAAAGTGGGAAAAATAAAGGTCTGATTCGCATTAATTTGTATGGTGTAAAACAAACATTAAAACACAGAATTCTCGCATGATGGCTTTTCCACAAATGTGAATTTGTTCTATAACATCTTTTTCGCCTTAAAAAAAAAACTAATTGCATATTTTATATAGAAACTGTATAATTATTCAATTTCTGTAATAAAAATAATAGGTACTTTTTTGATTGTTTTTTCAAATATTACGAGACCGTTAAGGGGTTAAAATAGTGAAGTTTCAACTGTAACCGCTTACGCAAGGTTTGATTACCTCCGGTCGAAGACACCACCAGTAAATTTATATAGAAATTTTCTCCGTATTTAAAGGCTTTATTAGCGCAAATTTTCAGTCATAAATAATTGCAGAATTAAAAAAAAAATTTAACCGGTGTAAGTTTACTTTTGCGGTAATCAGGTCTTTCGTTTCTGTGACCACTGGTGATGCAATCTGACTATTTTACCTGTCAAAATGACACCAGAAAATATTTGTGAGAAAATATTTCCATGAATAAGGCGCTTAAATAAGATAAAAATTTCCTCTCAATTATACTGGTGGGGCGTTTGCCCCGGCGGTATTTTGAAACTGCAGATTAGATTTTTAAAATATCAGCCGCCATCTTGTGACAACCTCCTCAGTTACTTCACTAGCAACATGGAACAATTAATAAAGAGGAACTGACATATCCTTAAAATAGTGAAGCTTCAACTGTAACCGCTAACGCAGGCGTTGCTTACCGACGGTGGAAACTGCCACCAATAGCTTTATATAGAAATTTTCAATTTATTTAAACGCCGCATTATTGCCGAATTTCAGTCGTAAATAATGATAGAAACCGATTTTCATTTTTACTGGTAGGAGTTTACTTTGGCAGTAGTTAGGCTCAGCGTTTCCGCCATATTGTGACAACCAGGAAACAAACTGACAGTTTTACATGGCATACTGACACCAGTAAAAACAAATTTTTACGATATTTTTGAGAAAAAATTCCATGAATAAGACGCTTAAATAAGACAAAATTTTCTATTCAACTTTACTGGTAGGAAGTTTGCCTTTGCAGTAATCAGAAACTGAAGATACGATTTCAAAAAAGCATCCGCCATCTTGTGACAACCTCCTCAGTTACTTCACTAGCAACTGGTAGACAGTAGACTATATGTCTCCTCCTCTCTATTTATAACTCCATTCCACTGGTCCGTTTTTTGAAAACCAGTATTTTTTCAGAGAAATGTTCGTGGTAGGTTTTGTCAACAATTGTACAAAAAAAACGCCGATCTAGATAAGTTTCTACAAAATTTATAAGGAAGATTTTTCTTAGAAAGAAAGTTGTGTTCAAAAAACGGACCGAGCGGGAGCCCTGGTGATTGTAATATTCTTTTTTCTATAATCCTGATTTACTTGTGTTTCGGTTGATTAATTATAGGTTCCAGTGCGGATACAGACACTCTGGTTACACAAACCATCACCTCATCAATTTCACGCCTGAAATTTCAGGATAGGTAGAACTCGGTTAGCATTTAAAAATGGAACTTGTCTGCCAAGTCATATCTTGGTGAAAACCATCCAGTGTTGCCAGTCGGCTACTTTTTTAAAATTAAAATTTCTTGACTAGTACCACTTTTTTAGAATGGTATGATTCATTTTATTTTATGACATATTAATTAAATCGAAAAGAAGGGAATTTTACCATTTCAAAATAGTGGTGTCAATCGAGAAATTAGAAATAAAAAAAGTAGCCCACTGACAACATTGAAACCATCTACAGACACAGTTTTAGTGATTGATTGGTAGATCCCGATTGAGTTTTCTAATAAAATTCTTGAATACTTTAAATCCCGTTCCATGCTGATATGCTATTTGATGCAAGAATTTTATTAGAAAAATTAATGGTGATCTATCAATCAATTACTAAAATTGGCTCGCAGGGGGCGGGGGGGTTCAGCCAGATATTATTTGTCAGGCCTGTTCAATTTTAACCCTTAGCACTCCGTTGTCTCCGTTCTTTGCAAAATCCGTTTTTGGCACCAGTTTTAAAGGAAAATAAAAGTAACCTGATTTAATCAGAGCATGTTTGAAATTGTCTACTTGAAGGAAACTTCTTTTTAAAAAGTGGTGCCGATCGAATATAATTTGTGTAAGAGACGCCGGAGTCCAAACGGTTGATGCGCTAATCGAGTTCTTTCGAATCCTGGAATTTCAGCGGTGAACTCGATGAAGTTGTAGGTTTGTTCAGATGCCGCACACATACGCGTAATACCTACTCTATTCAGATTCGACACTGGTCTTTCTCAGCATATTTTTCTGGTAGGAAATTTTAAATTTTCTGAAACATTTATGAAGGCGATTGCTATGTCACAGAGGCATGAAATTATTATTTTACCCGTTCGTGGTCTAGTATCCTATTGAAAGAACAAGTCTTTTCATTGAGTATTATTTTGTTTTAACAACTTGTTTTGCTAGTATCTTCATGCTAGTAATGATAGTATCTTAATTCTGATAATATTAAAAATATGAAAGTCTGAAAATATTTGGCTAAGTCAGCGTCAAAACGGATTATTAAACGACTTTGTAATCATTATACATTATATTATTATTATTATTCGGTAGCTTTCATCACAAAAAATAAAAAGCTGCCTATTGCAGCCTTCCGGTGAAAAGCACTTCCGGAAAATTTTGGTATATTTTCATCGATCATGACCCCCAGACTTCAAAACCACCCTCCATTCAAATGTGACATATCATCATCAGCAACAACCGTTTTCAATCCACTGCTGGATGTAGGTCTCCCCCAGATTTTTCCAATATTTCCTGTCACACGCTTTAATCATCCAATTAAGACCGGCTACTTTTCTGATTTTATCACTCCATCTTACTTGAGGTCGTCTTCTTGGCCATTTTACATCTCTGGGATACCACTGTAGGGTGTTTGTGCTCTATCTATTGTCCAGTCTTTTTGCAATGTGGCCAGCAACATTTCCATTTTAGCCATTTAATTCTTTCAATGATGTCAAAAACTTTCGTCTGACTTTTTATGCAGGTTATTCTTTGCCTGGCTCTTCTAGTTATACCTAGCGTACATCTTTCCATACTTCTCTGTGTTGTTAGTAATCTTTGTACCATCCGTTTTGTTAGTGTCCATGTTTCTGCTCCATAAGCTAGCACAGACAAAACTCATTGGTTAACCCCTTGAGGGGCAAGCAATTACGTTTGTGAAACACTGAATTCCCACCGGAATCTTTGAAAAATTCTATTTCAAAATAAGTAAAGGCAATTTTAGGGCCTTTTTTTCCACCAAAGTTAGAAAAGTAATAAAATTTTTCTGGTATAAAACTTCATTAATCGTAGGTGGTATATAATATATACCGCTGCCCCTCAAGGGGTTTTAAACACCTTTCTTTTCAAACAAAAAGGCATGTTAATCTTCAGAATAATATTGTTCTTCCCAAAAACACTCCATCCATTTCTTATTCTTCTATTGATTTCATTCATGATACTATTTTATCCGATGATATTTCCTGCCCAAGGTACACATAACTTTGCACTTCTTTAACACATTCACGCCGGCGCGGTCGGTCACACCCGACTGTCTCATATCTGCAAAGTTTTCGGCTTTTTGGATACCAGTATTTTAATACAGAAAATGTTCTTTTATTTAATTAGAACAATTGGGCGATTTAAAGGAACAACATTTTCTCTGAAATAATAGCGGTGTGAAAAAAAGCCGGAGACTTGAGAACTCTGAAACAGTCGAGTGTGACCCACCGCTCCGGCGTGAACATGCTAATTTCAGTGTTGTTGTAGACGATTTTCTTTTTTGATGCAAATGAATTGAACATCACCATAGGTTAATTCCATGCGTACTTGTAGTGTAAGTCACATAGTTTCAAATTTATATAATGTTCGCTACCAGAATTTTAGATCTGAAAATTTGACTTATTTTATCGGACATATCTCGCTAATTGAATAAAGCTAAGAAAACTTTTTGAATACAACGGTGACCAGAAATCAGCTGTGTGACTTACACTACAAAGACCCATGAAATTAGCCCATAGTCTTTTCCAAGTTTATTTTTAATCCACATTAATGCTAGCTTCTGCCAAATCTTTTAGCATATTATCCAATTCTTCAGGACTGTTACTGAAAATTAAAATGTCGTCAGCGAATCGGAGATGACTTAAATATACATATATCCCTATATATATATCTGATTTTTGTCATGCGACAACTCGCTTATTTATGAACCGATTTGGATAAAATTAATTGTATGCATAGTACATACCAATGCCTCAACCGAGTTCGTTGGCTAGCTTCATCCGCCATCTTGTTTCAAAATGGCGGCCATTTAAAAAAATAAAAAGAAATTAAAAATTTTAAAAGCGATGCAAATAAATTAAAAACGTAAAAACATTTTTTCTTAAGAGTTTGACGTTAATACAAGGATTCTGAAGCATGTTTTGTTTAGTCTTTACCTTAAAAAATGGCTGAGATATAGCAGTTTGAATATTTAGGGTGGCTGACATTTTCAAACAATCTGATTTTGTCATGCTGTAACTCTGGTATTTATACACCGATTTGGATAAGATTAAATATGTGCATAGTACATATAAGTGTCTCGACAGAGTTCGTTGGCCAGCATCATCCGCCACCTTATTTCGAAATGGCGGCCATTTGCACTATGCACTGCCGCGCAATGCTTAAATATTATCAAAATCCGCTAGCTTCAAATTCTCGCCAAGCTAGGCGAAACACTTGGCGACACTTGGCGAAATATCGCCAAATTTGGCGACGAAAAATAAGTAACCATAAATGATGCCAACTTGACTATAACTTACTAATTTTGCGCAATTCTGATTCAAATACAGTATTGACGAATATTTTCTTATCGGGTTAGTTGCATTTTAGCTGCTTAACCCTTTCAGGGGCAAGGCATTTCTAATCCAAAACTGTTCAAATAATTAATTCACACCGCTATTAACGAACAAATAAATTTGGAAATAATCAGAAGCTCTTTTTTCACGTATATTATAAGATTGAAATTGTACTAAAATATTACTGGTGCCATTTGGCAATTTAGGCGTTAAAATTAGCCGTTTGCAGACTGCAATCGGCGCCCCTCAAGGGGTTAAAATTTGAGTAAAATTTGCTTCGCGTTACACTTGTAAAATTTAAAACCAAGATATATGAAAGGTACCTCTTTTTCCCGGCACATGCCAAAAGGACTTTTTTTTTTTTTTTCAATGTGAAAAATTTTTACTTAAGTTAATAAAATTTACATCCTATATTTCTTTATAATACTTGAAATAAGAGTTATAAATCTAAAACCTATTTTCAAAATAATGTAACAATATTATACAGTCATTCAGGGTAACTTTGATCCGCATTTTCTCTATTTTCATATGCCACACTCTTATTTTAAGAATATTGTTGCAACTAGGGGCATAAAAGAGAAGAAATGATCTAAAATTATAGTATGACTACCACAAATTAAGGAATAATAATGATAAAAGCTATAAAAATGAATTTGTATCCTGGTTCAAAGTTACCCAGCCATTTAGAGAAACTTTGAACCATTTGATAAATATTATCTAAAATAATTCATTATAAAAAAAGTATTATAGTTAGGATTACTTTGAACTCCAAAAAACGTTTTCAGATATGTAAAGACTCCGAATTTACATTTCCCAACATCACAAGATTTGTATAATTTATGCTATTACAACAAATATCAGGCATAAGAGAAACGGAAGAAGAGAACCATGAACATTTATAAATAAAAAAAAACCTGTTTATTGTTCATATAAAACATTAAAATGCAGTGGAAACAATTTTCAATGTTTCACCTCAATAATATATCCATAGTTAAAGTAATGCTTACTAGTACTAGTATTATTCAAACAAGAATAAAAAATGTCGAATGTATGAAATGTCAAATTTGAGTTGCACCGCCCCGAAAAACGCCTTTAAATGAACTGTATGTATTTTACACATATTTGTGAAAATATTTACATGTTATAACTAATGTTCATTTTCGGCATTTTTATAAAATATACGTGCAAATATGGGAAAATTTTGACAGTAGCACCTATAATTAGTAAATTATAAACTTCAGTATAACTTTGAGCCGGCTCAAAGTTACCCTGAGAATGTGGTTAAATGTTAGTGCCTTCTTATTTTACATTTTATTAACTATTAATAAATAAATAATCACAAAATATTATCATATTAACAACATTTAGATAATAATAGGTCTGATAAATGAGTATATTGTTACTTACTATGAAAATTTAATTGGATTACAACAACTTCAAAACAGCATTCAAAATTACCTTGAAAACAGTACTTCACAAAAATAGTTAGATGATGCATTTAATTGCACATAATGTTGCTAATTTATTTTCGAAAATAAAGAGTAGAAATCCCAGTTTAGAACCTTGTCAACAGAACACAGTTCTGGTGTTTATTTAGTCTTTTAGAGTCAAAAATATTGAAAAATAGGAGGTGGTGCAATGTTACACCCCGTGGTTCAAAGTTACCCTGATTGACTGTATTCTATTCCGTTTATAATATTGTGACATTTCAAAGAAAGAAAAAAAAGTGAAAATCGATTTGACCTTGTAGTAATATTAGGTGGAGCGATGTTAACCTTACTAAAAATATATCTGATTCGAAAGCCCGAGTTCCAGATATTCGTCTTATAAATTCTGATATTACATAAGTCGAAGATTAATTATTTGAAAATATCGATTATAAAAATCTAGAAAACAATTTCCCTGAAAACCTGTATCAGTTATGTTGATTGTAATGTAAATATATTTGCATTAATCACTTACGGTGTTGCCAATTTACCGAAATTCTGAATTGAAAATAACTACCAGACATTTGAAATAGTATTTCCACTTTATTTAACCACGAAAATCTGCAATCAAAGCAGTATATAAAGTAAGCATTCTATCTTAAATGGGAGAGGTAACCGCAATCAAGGTCACACGCCACGTTGCGGACAGGGTTGAACTACAGAAATATACTTAACTGTTTTCTTCTTTATGGATAATCTATTAATTGTACATCTATGAAATAACTGCGCAAACTCAAACGTCGTGTTTTTATTTGTTTGTAGAATTTACGTTCTGACAGCATAGAATGGTCTATTAATTTTTATTTGTGATTATTTAATTTATTTATTGTCGTTAATTATTTAAATGAAAACAGTTCTTTTTAGAACTAAATTTTTTTGTTAAAATGGCAAAATGTTGGCCATCGAATAGCTGTATTTTTCGAAATTGTAAGAAAATTCTTTTCCTGGCAGAATTCATCTCTGTCCTTTTCTAACGAGTAAAAGAAGTTAGTTACGTATTTTTATTTTAATTCATCTAAAAAAATAAAATCTTATTTATTTATATAATACAAATATTGCTGATTTAAAAACGCTCGATTTTAATTATGTTTTATTAATGTAATGAAAAATGACTCATAAAAATTAGTAAGTAGTTAATGTGTAAAGATAGAACTTTGTAATACCATTTTTTACTCAATTCTTGATGTGCTAAAGTTATCCAAAAATGATGTACACGGTTGTATTCCTAATGAGAATACAACATATATGAATGTTTAGAATATGTATAGAATTAAATAATAAATAAAATATTCGATTGTAAGTCCTTTTCTCCGTTTTTTGAGCGCAGACGATAAGTTTCCAATATTCTTTTGATCGTATTGTACTCATGTTATTTAACTTACAAATACTTCATTCATTTAATTTAAAACTCATTTCGTTTTATATTCGGAATCACTTTAATTTAAAATGCATGCATTAAAGTTGTAGTTGTACTATCAGACGATCAAGTATTGTTTATTTATTTGTTTAAATATTTTGCGAGTCTAAACAAAAAAGTTCAATAATTTTCCCAAAATCTCCAGATTAGATTTTTTTTTTCTTTTTTAACAGAGAAAGCCATTCAGAGAATCCTTGTTAAAAATTCAATCTCGAATTTCAAATTTGTACTCGCTCACAGAAGATGAATCTTGTTTATCAGATTTATTGCAAAATATTTTTGTAACAGCTTGTTTTGATAAAAATATGTTTTAAAAAAAAATATCGCAATGTCATTTTAGTTTAAGGGCAAAAGGCAATAATGTTTTTGTAGCATTAGTTTTTTTCTCGCGAAATTAAAAGGATATTGTGACTATTTATTTAATGTACATAATTTTATAAAAACATATTCTAATAAAAATATTTTGCAATAAATCTGGTAAACAAGAACAAGATTCATGTTCCATAAGTGAGTAAAGATTGAGAAAATATGCGCAAGAGATGCGCAGATAGTAACTATTCTGTCAGATGGATTTATGAATAAAGTGGAGGAGACATATATAGTGTGTTGTCTAGTAGTTGCCAGTGAAGTAACTGAGGAGGTTGTCACAAGATAGCTGCTGTTTTTTTAAAGGGGGCACAGGACCTTTAAATTTTCAAAAAATCAGTTTTCGGTTTTTGCTTAATTCTAAATGTTTTAAAAATGTTTAACAATATGCAAAAAATCGCATTCAAAAATTTGCATTATTTCTTGAGTTATAATCATTTCTAGACGGTGAGTAGAATGGAAGGTCCGTAGATATTGAAACTTTAAAAAGCGTTTTTTCAAATTAGCAAATTTGTAGTTTGCGCGCAGTGTTACATTTAAACTATGGAAGCTACAGCTTTAAAAAAATTAACCAAATAAATGTTTCTTTATGTTCTACATGCTAAAACCAAAAAAATTAAAAAATTTTGGTTATTTACATTTTTAAATTTAAAAAACTTGTAAAAAATTTTGAGATTTTTGAACTTTCTTTTATTTTGTGCTAAAATAAAATTTTAAACAAAACTTTTTGCGTATATTTTGGTTTTAAGTTAGAAGTAGGTATGTTATGATTCTATTTTGTTCAAAATGTGTTTTCTCTATGCATAATTTAGAGTTTTATCATGCGCGCAGCATTTAATCATGCATTAGTGAGATAAATTTTTAAATTTAAAATTTAAATATTAATTTTGTACATACAACATTTATTTTTCTGGACAATGTAGTTAAGGATATATATTTCAGCAGGAAGGGGAAAAAATATCTTAATTGCATATTGTTTGTGTTTTGGTACTTTGAAGAAGGCGATGTTTCTGATTGTTTCGACAAACTCAAAGGTCCTGTGCCCCCTTAAGCAAATCCACAGTTTTTGATTAGCGCCGATGAAAAGTTCTACCAGTAAACTTGTATGGAAAAGTTTGTCTTATATAAGCGCTTTATTCACGGAAAATGTCTCGCACAAACGTGGTAAAAGATTTCTATTTCTTTTTACTGTATCAGTTTGCCAGGTATTATAATCATTTTAGGCTGTCTTAGTTGTCACAATATGGCGCAACTACCACCGCTGAAGTAAACTGACACCAGTAAAAATGAATATCAGTTTCTGTCATAATTTTTGACAGAAATTTTCCACTAATAAAGCTTTCCACTAAAGAGGAAATTTCTACTTAAATTTACTGTGGAGGTTTTCCCGGTGTTAATGAATCCCCGCGAAAGCGGTTACAGTTAAAGCTTCACTCTTTTAACCCCTTAATTCTCGCTCCCGTCATATTCTCGGGCTGTGTCTTCTACTCAAATTGTTTGATTCCCACCAGTTTTATAAAATAGTAAAATTGGGTATATTTTGGTATCGGTTTTACCGTCATAAAATAAGGTGAATATTTCTGTTTCATAAAAGTGGTGCCAAGAAGCAATTTGAATTATTAAAATGTAATTTAATTCGAGCTTGAAGGGGTTAAGAATATGTTAGTTCCTCTTTCTTAATAGTTAGGTGTTCTGTCCTATATGGCGTTTCTGAGAAAAAGGTACATAATGTTGGTGAATTTAACATAGCCGAGATAGGGCTTTCCCGATCCCCTTAAGTAAAAATGTTGCACATTGGAAAAAAAATAATATACTGAATAATGAATACAAAGACATTTAATCATCTGTTTTGACGCTGACTTTAGACACTGACTTTCACAATATTATTAGGATTACGTTTCTATCATTACTACATGGATATAATAACAAAAATAATTGATACACCAAAATAATACACTCCATTAAAAACACGTTATCTTAATAGGACATGAACCCCAAATGTGTTAAATAATAATTCCATGCTTCTATGACACATACATTGCCTTCTAAAAATTTTCAGATTATTTCAAATTTCATACCAGGAAAATATACTTAAAAGAGAGGTCTCGATACAGGCATACTCCGAAAACCTGAAAAAAAAAAATATTGAATGTTCTTCTTATGAGGATGCATGTGTTTATAAGAAAATTTCAGCGGAAGCCCGATAGAGCGTCTGCAGAAAAATAATGAAAATTTCGATGTTTGGCGATTTATCACTGGTTGGCGATGGATAAAATTTCAAAAGATAGTTTTTATGTCAAATACTCATTAACCCCTTAAGTGCCACAGTCGTATATATCCGTCGCGGATTGTCGATGCGGTAAGTGCCACTGACGTATATATACGTCAGTCCAAAATATTGTCCTTTATACTGCGCTGTACCAGTAAAACCACGCCCACGGCTTTGGAATTAAAAAAGAAGAAAAAGAGAAAAGACTTTGAAGGTGTTTTTGAAACACTGACCTATTTCAGAGGAGAAGGGGTAGAAGAAACTACCTTCATAAAGGCAATTGCACTGAGCTAGTGACGTGAAAATACAAGCGAATGTTTTTCCA
This sequence comes from Maratus speciosus, assembly GCA_963932465.1. Classification (NCBI taxonomy): domain Eukaryota; kingdom Metazoa; phylum Arthropoda; class Arachnida; order Araneae; family Salticidae; genus Maratus; species Maratus speciosus. Next base: position 141,043,541 of record OZ010793.1, read on the forward strand.
TATTTGACAAGGCTCCGCCCTTTTTGTGCACCACTATTATTTTAGAAATAATATTGTTTGGTTTGCCGTTCACTTTCCGCCTTTCTATCGCATTGCTATTTTGATGTCACTACCTCAGTCTCGTAGCTTTAGCCGTGCAGTTTCTCGAATTTTCTCGAATTTCGTAGGAGTATGTCCGATACTGATGATAGTGAGTTGGATGACGACTTTCCGTCATCTTCTGGATCAGAGACGTCAGAATATGATATGTCAGATGAAGAGGATTCAGATAACGACTATTCTATGAAAGATGCCAGAAACTGGGTACGATTGGATATAAAAAATTTACCTATGCCACCTTCACGGTTTCCATTTTCGGGACAACCAGGAATAAATAGAAATGTAACAGATGTTACGAACTCACTGTTATTTTTTGAATTATTTTTTGATCAGAAGCTGGTGCTTCATATTGTTACAGAAACTAACCGTTTTGCTGACCAGTATAACAACCAGCATCCTGGAAAAGAGAAATCAAGGACGAAGTTGTGGCGTCCAACAACTTTAGAAGAAATATATGTTTTTTTAGGTATACTTATTCTGCAAGGAATACTTGTAAAACCTCACGTTGCGCTTTACTGGTCTAAAAACAAATTGATCGAAACTCCAATTTTGGGGAAATTTATGAGCAGAAATCGCTTTCAACTTGTCATGAAATTTCTGCACTTTTCTGATAACAGTACTTTTGATAAAAATTCACATCCAAATCCAAAACTAAGTAAAATATGGCCTGTTTTTTCTGACATGATGAAGAAATTTTCAAGTGTCTATACACCTGAAAGGGACCTGAGCATTGATGAGAGCTTGGTGCTTTTCAAAGGCAGGCTAGCATGGGTACAATACATACCAATGAAAAGAGCTCGCTTTGAAGTAAAACTCTTTGTACTTGCTGAAGCAGAAACAGGATATATTCACAATACGATCGTGTACACAGGGCAGAATACAATCTTTGATAAAAAGTATGAGAACTATGGAGTCGCAACAAAAGCAGTGATAACGCTTATTGAACCTTTTTTGGGAAAAGGTTATTGTGTAATTGCGGACAATTTTTATCTCTCACCAGAATTAGCAGACCTTCTTATATAAAATTCAATTGACGTATACGGAACTCTTCGACCTAATCGACGTGATTTGCCGGAAAATTTCAACAAACTTACTTTGAAGAAAGGCGAAATAGCCGCGTTCCAAAGAGGCAAAATTACCGTGTTGAGATGGCGTGACAAAAAAGATGTTTCGCTTTTTAGTTCTATCCATACAGCAAATTGCTCTGAAACTGAAAAAAATGTCATGAAGTCTCGTATTGTTATAGATTATAACTTGAAGATGGGTGGGGTTGATAGAGCGGATCAGGCATTAGTTTGTTATTCAACAACACGAAAAAGACAAAAGAGGTATTATTTAACAATATTTCGCCACCTATTAGATATGGCTATTTGGAATGCCTTCACATTACAAAAGAAACAACTCCGTAACGTTGATAATAACAACTTCCACATGAATTTGGTGGACCGTATATTTGAGAAATTTCATATTGCTCCCCCACAACCTGCCAAACGACAGAAATTAGAAAGTGGCTGTCCTTTACGACTTTCTGCTAGACATTTTCCGGACTTAGTAACATCAACGTTTTCAAAGAAAAATGCATCGAGAAGATGTGCGGTTTGTTCAATGAAAAAAATTCGCCGTGAATTCCGCTATCAATGCACTGAATGTGATGTTGGTTTATGTGCCCAACCATGTTTCAGGATATATCACACGGCCACTAAGTTCTAACATCTTTTTTATCATATTGTTACACTATAATTTTACATTTTCGGTATAATTTTTGTACATAATTTTTGTATTTTCGTTTCTTTTTATATTTTCGTGGAAGTACACAATGTTTATATAAAAAACTTGCCTCTTATTTCCCCCAATACACCGCATAACTACGAGCACCTGTTTGGAAAACTGTGGCACAGGGAATGAATCTCGTAAGTTTTTCTCGGCAGGTAAGAGGTTACAATAACTACTAATTGTTTAATATTTTACTTATGACAGTAATTTTTGCTCGTGTTGCAGATGTGCAGTACAAGAAAAAAGTTGACGTTATACGAAAAACACATCTCTGATTTTATCATTATTTTTGCAGTGCAATAAACCTTCCATTAAATCACATATCATGTTTTTGAAAAAAAAAAATCCAATAATGCATAAAGACATGACATAAAGAATCCGACTAAAATGAACGCAAGAAAAACTTTTTTCGTATAATGAAACGAATAGAACCAATATTGTTACCAACAAATTGCTGGTTCTAAAGCGTACTTATTTATCGGAAGAGAATCAATAAATCATATTCGAAAAATATGAATTATTTACCTAGATGAATTTTTACATAAAAAGTTTATTTTTTCGGAAATATGGTTTTATTCAAGCATTATTTACCTAGATGAATTATTACATAAAAGTTTTTTTTTTTCGGAAATATGGTTTTATTCACGTAAAACTCACTCCTGACTCTTTTGTTCGAGATATATACACAGTTTCCTATCGGTAGCTTAAGGGCACAGCTTTCAGTTATTAGTGAATCCACAAAAATTAAAAATTGAATGGAACATCTTCTATCTCTCAATGATTATTTACAGAGTTCGCACGCTCTTAAGCCACGCCCCATTTTGTAAGGCCATTAAGTTCTAACTGTGGCACTGGGGAGTGAATCTCGTAAGTTTTTCTCGGCACGTAAGGGGTTAAGATAAAAATGTTTCATATTGAACTTGTTTAAATAAATTCAAAGTCAATAATTTTAGTTTTGTCAGTTTTAGTTTGATTTAATCATAATTTTTGTCATATATATATATATATATTTATAATGTAAGTTAACTATCAAACTTTATGAATTAAAACAAAATTTAAATGAATTAAAATTGTTTCAATCTCGAAATTAAGTCCCACTGAGCACTCTCGATTCAGTTTTGCTGCTATGGAAACACCGACTTATGACAAAGAAGTGACACCGTCACATGCAGGGCCTGATTACCAACAGGGCACACTTACACCAATAAATTTTAAAAGAAAAGTTCGACTTATCTAAACGCCGTATTCATATAAAATTTCTGCCATGAATGAGGCAAAATTTTCTGCTTATTTTTAGTGGTAGTTATTTGCCCCGTGGGTAATCAGGCTCTGGTCACATGCCGGAAGAACTTTTTAATAAATTGTATTAAGACTTTCAATTTGCTGTTAATATTTCTTCCATTGTTATTTGTTGTGTTCGTACGGTTGTTTACTAGTGAATACAAATATTTTATAAAGTAAATTTTACTTTTTTTAATTGCAAGATTCTTGGACTAAATGAAGCGAAATTTTCTTTTGGAAACAGGATACCCGTGCGAGCCCAGAATATTGTTCAAGTACTTTAAAAAATAGCATTTTAATTAGTTCAGAGACACAGAGGAATTTGCAATTTTAGAAAGCTTTGTTCGATCCATAGCAAAATGAGATATTTTCATACAGTAAAAAATATATTTTAATATATTTAAAATATATTTTTTAAAATAATAATTTAATTATTTAATAATTTCTTAAATATATATATTTTTTTCTCAGATATGCGGGAACTTGGAGCTTCTTTTTTATTTTTGTTAATATTGCTATGCCTATATTGTTGCAATAGGAATGTATATGCGCTTATATCTATATCTATCTATATATATATTAAAAATTTGTTTTAAACTGACTAAAGCATTTTTTTAAAACAATTTCTATAAATGTAAACATTAGTTTTACTTCATTTCATTAGTGTATTTTGCACTTTGTAACTCCAAAATTGTAAATTCTGTTTAAATAAATCATGTCTAAAATAGTTTCTGAGTCTAACATTCGAAAAAAAGTCGCACATCCCCTCACCACCCTTGAGAACCGTATACCATACTTGCCCACTTTCCTTTAAAACTTCCGTAAAATGTGAGTTAAATTGACCCAGGTTAAACTCATTTCGAACCAGAAATTTACTAAATAAATTAATTTAAATAGATTTCATGGAGAAACATGATTTAAAATATATAATGATACACTAAATAAATTTTCTGCTTAGTAACGCGTATAACCTGAGTCAAGTTAACTCACATTTTACGGAAGTTCAGTTGCATGTTGGCAAGTATGGTATACTGGCAGAGCCACCGTCTTCAAACTTATCACCCTTGCCTAATTTCTTAAATATGTTCGGTGATAATAACGCGATCGGGTTTTTATGGCATTTCTTCCTTGTCTCCCGGTTTGCGCGATATATAATGAGGGCTTACTGTATTTCTTGTAAGATAAAAAAAGAATATAAAATAGCTTTTCTTCCTTTTTATTATCTCACAAGTTATCAAAGCCTAAAAACTAATGTGCACGAGGGTTCTGTATGTAGGTAGGTAGGTAACGCGATAACTCTTGATAGGAAGATCTGATTTACTTCAGTTTTTTTTCTAGGCTCATTTTGATAAGACGCTTCCCTGATTAGTTTTCGGAGTTCATTGGTTAAGTTTAAAAGGGGGGGGGGCGGGGAATAATCCCCCCCCTTAATTTAGATAAATGTGTTTTCATGCAGAATTATTCGATATGCTTCAAATTTGATATACCGGTATATTCTGTTAATGTGCATCCTTGATTAGATTTGGAGGTTCATTGGTTAAGTATAAAGGGGACTAGTGGTGGCTAACCCCCCCCCCCCCCCCTAATTTAGATTAATTGGTTTTTCATGCAGAATTATCTGACTTGCTTCAACTCTGATATACCGGTTTATTCCGATAAGGCGCTTCCTTCATTAGATTTGGAATTTCAATGACAAAGTATAAAAGGGGAAAAGGAGGTAAGATACCCCCTCTTAATTTAGATAAATAGGTTTTTATGCGAGGTTTTTATCCAATTTGCTTCAAAAAGCATTTTCTAGTTTCATTCTGATGAGGAGCTTCCCTGATTAGATTTGGAGGTTCATTGGTTAAGCATAAAGAGGAAAATTGGGGAGCTGACACATCACCGCCCGCTTAATTTAGCGAAATGGGATTTTCATGCAGAATTATCTGATTTGCTTCAATTTTGGTATACAAGTTTATTCTGATAAGGCGCTTCCCCGATTAGATTTGGAAGTTCATTAGTTCCCTTGCGGGGAAATGGGATATATTACGTACCACCAAATTGTAATCAAGATTTGCACCGGAAACATTTAATTAAATTTTGTTTTTAGAACTTTGGTGGATAAAAAGATGTAAAACAGATTTTTGTTATTTTAAAATAAAATCTTTTGATGATTCCCTTGTGAATTGAACATTGCAGGAACACAATCACTTGTCACTCGAAGGGTTAAGTGTAAAGAGGGGCAAACGGGATCTAATCCCCTTCCCTAATTTATTTTCTGAGGGCCATTATTCTTTGAAGTAAGAATATAATTTACAATTAGTGTGAATAGCCCCCGAATTGTATGCAAGGCGAATGTCGCTCTCTGAAAAAATTTCCAAATATTAATATGTGAATAGCCTGTGTGCTCAATCAGAGTTCGCATGCTATTAAGCCACGCCCCATTTTGTAAGGACTTTACCACCAACATACCATAAAGATAATTTTCTTCCTCATGAGTTCGCTATTCATTAGCTAGAAGACAGATTTATGTGATTACTGTTTGAAATATCCTTAAAAAATGGGGCGTAGCTTAACCCTCTGTCTACCAGAAGGGTCCAATGGACCCGACATGTACATTCAAAATATTTATTCAAACCAGAAATTTCTTCAAAACAAACTAAATTTATAAATCAGACAATAATAAGTTAAATAAACAAATTAAATAGTTTTAAGTAAAAATTCTGGTGTAGAATGTTTTTATAAAACTTGAGTAAAATTTTCGGTAGTTCTAGGGTTAAGAGCGTGCGAACCCTGTCAGTGCTATCAGTTTAACTGGGCACTTTTCTTTTTATTAAATGGATAAAGATAATTTCTTCTTGAGGATAAAAAAACATGTATATGCAGTAAAAAGCTTTAGATTATTATTTGCTGTAAGAAAGACAGCAATTGCAAGCGATTCTAAAGAAATGGATATGAAAACACTAGCTGGCTAAGAATATAATCAGTTCCTAAGTAGGAGGTGCTGAAAGCGGCTGCACCAAGTAAAGGTTAAGCATAAGCTTTGTAGGCGCGCGTTTCTGGGAATTTCTACACAAAGAAATTTTTAAGGAAGTGCTGAACAAGTTGGTGTCGGTGTCCTTGAGGGTATAAAAATCCCGGTCACCAGAGCAGAAGTAGTTTACTTTAGTGTAAGTTCACTTTTGACTTACTCAAAATTGAGCTCTCTGATACTGTGAAGCTGCTGGTGCATTTTAGTGCCGTGTTTTGGAATATTTGTTCCGGAATTTTCTGTTGTGTTACGCTGTCAGTGAGTATGTAACATTGTATCTCTTCCTGTAAATACTGTTCTTTTTGGAAGATTCTGGAATTAAAGTTCGCGTCGTCTCAAGGACAGTTGTTATAATTTATTATCAACTGCACGAACCCCTCTTATGCCATATGAAGAGGGATTGTTACTATTTGCTGTTCTCTAAACATAAAAAGAAGAAAAAAAGCAACTTTTTTCTTTTTAATTAAAGCGAAGGAAATATTTCCTTTCTTTGAAAAGAGAAACATGTGTGTTATATAAAGCTTTAGATTTACCTATTTGCTACATAAAATTGACAGAATCTGAGAACGATTCCAAATAAATAAATACAAATATAAATTCCATTTTTCATGTAAAATAACTTAATAAATATGTGAATTAAAAAAGGAAATCGTACTTATTTAACCAATCACTCAATAACAATGTATATTATTTTTTTTTAATTTGGTAGAGATAATAAAACATTGGAAACGATTTGTAACATCGAAAAAGTAAATATACCAAAGAAAAAGTCTCACACCACAAAAAATAATTTATATATTTTCTAATATAATAGCATCACGCTACGGTTTTATCTTTGTACGTCAGTTATTCCTTTTTTCTAGTAACCAAGGTTCTTCTAGCTGGTAACTTGTCTGATACGATATTGTACGGACAAGATGTTTGTTAAATTAAGTTTGGTAGCTGATAAATATGCCGCAATGGCACTCTTTGAATTCCAAGAAGTCCCATTGCGCTCCTCGATACACTAGCTGAAAATGACAGGAACCCAATCGCGCTCCTGGCTCACGCATGAACTAATACGATCTCTATTTCATACTTGTCCATTCTTGTTTATTGTTCTTTTATTCCGCACGTGTATTTATAAGAAATCTAAAAAATACGATCGCTATTTCATACTTGTCGATTCTAGTTTATTGTCACTTATGTTGAAATTATAATGTTTATTGGAATTATACCATTTATTTTTTGTTTTTGAAATACTTTTCGCAAATAAAATATTCCGAATTTAACTAAGAAATATATACAGGGTGTCTGGAAACGGCCAAATAACTCGAGAAATACATATCAGATTGAAAAACGAAAATATGCGTGTTAAATAGTTTAAAAAAAGCTACTCAGTGATAACAAATTTGACCCCCGCAACCGACCCTCCCGGGGGTCAGCGGGGGTCCAACTTTGAAATCTTGAATGATAACCCCCCTCTTTTTATTGCAGATTCGGATTCTACGGACAAAAATACGTAACTTTTGTAATTAACATTTTTTTCGTATCCTCGTTGATCACGGTGTAATCGAGCAAATAAAACAGACACATATTTTGATTGTTCCAACTAGGTTTTGACATCTCGAAATCTGATTAGCCAGAACTTTTAACGTAAAAGTTGCCGTCATTGGCGGAAATAGTGTTTCTCGAAAACCATCAATGGAGATTGCTTTCATGGCACTTTATATGCTTTTTCCATAAAAATTAATAGAAATACATTAAATTAGCACTCTATTTGCATATTTTTTTATCCAGTCAATCATTTCTAAATAATAACCTGGGTATTTTGATTTTTTAACGTGTAAATATACACCTTCCGTCCTGAACACGAAAAGGATAATTTTCATTAAGGCGGGGTGTGCAGATATTCTGCATTTCGGTGCCTTCTGTTGTTTTTTTAAATATCATCTAATTCAAGGGCTGATGCAAGTGTACAGTTTTCTAAAATTATTACTATTGAATAACATATAGGACAAAATATTTAAAAAAACATATAAAAACTTTTTATGCTGGCTGAGCAAAAGATGGGGAAGTAGCATAAATTTCAGTGGGGGTTTTTGATTACCCACGGGGCAAATTCACTAAAAATAAACAGAAAATTTTGCCTCATTCATGGCAGATATTTTACAAGAATACGGCGTTTATATAAGTCGAACTTTTCTTTAAAAATTTATTGGTGTAAGTATGCCCCGTTGGTAATCAGGCTCTGGGTGGAGTTATATGTTTTGATGATTGATTAGTTACTGCAACTATAAAATATCAAGTCGGGCAGAAAATTTTTCAATATATAAATCTTATAAACGTATTAATTTATTACAATTTAAAATATTTTTAAATTTAACATTTTTTCATAATTTTAAACAATTGAAACTTTTTTATCTTTTCCACTTTTTCATTTAAAAAATAATTAAACTCTTTAAACTCTCTTGATTTTTTTTTTCTTTGAGACCAGTGTTGCCAGTGGGCTACTTTTTTAAATTTAGATTTTTTGATAAGCACCACTTTTCTAAAATGGTAAAATTCCCCTTCTATTCTTCTTAATATATATGCCATAAAACAAGGCGAATTTTACTATTTAAAAAAAGTGGTGCCAATCAAGAAATCTGAATTTTAAAAATGTAGCCCACTGGCAGCACTGTTTGAGACGACGTTTTAATTTTCATAGGGGAAGGATGATGTAGAAAATTGTTTAATTAATTATTTATTATTACAATAAAATATCAAATACGGCAAAATACAGGGTGTCCAAAAAGCCTGGAAACGGTCGAATATACTCAAGAAATTCATATAAGATTAAAAAACGAAAACAAACATGTTAAATATTTTTTTAAAAGCTGTTCCGTGATACAAAAGTTAACACCCAACCCCGACCACCTCGGGGTCAGATGCGTTCTAACTTTGAAACCTTAAATGATAATCCACATTTTTTTTTATTTCATAGTCGGATTCTACGGGGAAAAATATGCAAATTTTGTTTTTAATATTTTTTGCGAATCTTTGTAGATGACGGTGTAATAAAGCACAATAAGTAAGATACATATTTTGTTTTCTCAACCATGTTTTGCAATCAAGAAATGTGAAGGGCCAAAGCTTACGTCGCCAAAGTGGTCGTCATAGCTGGAATTGTGTTTGTCGAAAACTATCATTGGAGGTTGCGTCGATAACAAAAGTGCTTTATATGCTTTTGGCATGAAAATTAATAGAAATATATTAAATTAGATTTCTACTTGTGTTTTTATTTTACCCATTCAAACCATTCTAATCAATTAACCTGAGTTTTTTGATATTTTAATGTGTAAACATGCCCCTCCTCTTCCGAACAACAACAACAAAAAAGATAATTTTCGTTATTTGGTAGAGGTAGGCGTGGATATTCTTAATTTCGATGGCTTCTGCTGTTTTTTTTTTCTTTTTTAATACTCGAAATCGTAGTGAGGATGTGGGTGTATGGTATTTTGTTACTATTACTATAGATATAGCACAAAAATTTTTCACATAATTTTTTTTGTGTGCGGGCGGAGCAAAGAATGGGGAAGTAGTGGTGGTTCAGGTGGTGGTGGGATTGGAGATTTAGATCTTTGATTAGTTACTGCAACCAGAAAATAACAAGTTTTGCAAAAAATTTCAATAATTCGAATAAATGTAATAATTTTTTGTAAATTAATATATTTTTTCAATTTAATATTTTTTCAAAAATTTAAACAATAGAAAAATTTTGATATTTGAAACTTTTTTATTTAAAAAATAATTTACCTCTTTAACCCTGTAGGGATTTGTGATGCATATATGCACCGTCAAAAGGTGCATGCGGGATTTGCTTTGTGCACCATTAATAAATGAATAATAATAGCATTTGACTTTTTTAATTAAAGGATTTTTTGGTATTTCACAAGTAACGGCGACAGTTTAAAAAACACGGTGTATTCCAAATGAAATTTGTGTACGCAATGCGGTCTCGAAAGGGTTAACGTGTAATGATTATTTGCTGAGGTAGACGACGTTTTAATTTTCATAACAGAAGGATAGTGTAGAAAATTGTTTATTTATTATTACAATAAAATAACAAATGTGACAAAAAATATAACCTAAAGCATAATTGGCAGAACAAATTAAAAACAGATCAGTTTATTTCCTATATTTTTTTAATCCCGAGAAAGGGCATTTTTTAATAAATTTCATTCAGTTAGTTCTACGTTCAATGTTAAATTTTTGTGACAACTAAGTTAAACCAATTGAACAATTAAAAAAAAAAATTATCAAACAATATGATACATAAAACCCATTAAAAACTTAGTATCCGTTAAAAAGAAATCTAAATAAATTTTAGACTTTTATCATTTTTAAATTTCAAATATTTGTATTGCAGATTTTGTATTATGCTTATGATGAGCGCGTACAAAATGATAAAGCACATGTAAAATACCAAAAAAAAAAAAAAAAAAAAAAAAAAATTTTAAAAAGTCTAAGATTTATTTCAATTTAATTTGTAGGAAACCTAAATTTTTAGGGTATTTAAATTATCATATTGTTAAAATTTTGTTTTTATTTTTCAATGTTCATTTGGTTTAAGCCTTATCAGCGCGGAGTAATTCTGTTTGTAAACTGATGAAATGATAGACTGACATCAGAATTTATAAACGAGTTAATTGGGAAACACAAACTTGCTTATTTAATTATTAAAACTTGCTTTATATATGGAAAATTTTAATTAAATATTCTGTGTGCCAGTAAAATAAAACAAGTGGGTAAGTGTGATCACAGATCGCACAGAGGGTTTCGTTTAATATTCCTTTCAAAACACTTTATCCTTTTGAAAAATCTGTCAGTTCCATATTTCAAAACCAGGGGGCGCACTTGATTCTAAACAAACCTGTATCCGAACGAAAATCCGTTTTACATACTATCCGTAGATATATTAGTCGAGGGGATTGGGCCCATAGCACCCGAGATAAGTAGGCGCACCTGGCGGGAAAAAATGGAACTAAAATATGTAAGGTTATGGTGCATAATATGAAGGAATGGTCAAAGGGGTGTCGGCAAAAGTTGGAAAATTTCTCCCTGAGTTAAAAGGGCGCATGTTAGAAAAAATGCTTAAAATACACAAGTTAGAGCCCAGAGGGGTAAATAATAAAAGACTTTTTCAAAATTTTATGATTTGTCGTGTGGTCTGAGGCATTCAGCTATACGTATGCAAAATTTCATGTCACCAACTTAATTAGGGGCTCTCTTAAAAAGAATTGCTTCAAATACATATGTGGTAGCTCAAAGGGTTAAACGTAAGACTTTTTCAAGATTTTATGATTTGTCGCCTGGCCTCAGGTGTTCTGCAATAAGTATGCAAAATTTCAAATCTCCAATTTAATTAGGGGCTCAGTTAGAAAGAATGGCTTAAAATACACAAGCTGGAGTTGAAAGGGTTAAACATAAAACTTTTTCAAAATTTATTATTTGACGTGAGATCTGAGGTGTTGAGCTATATGTATGCAAAATTTCAACCTAAATAGGGGCTCACTTAGAAAGAATTGTTTAAAATGCACATGTGGGAGCACAAAGGGTTAAATGTACGACTTTTTCAAAAATTTTATGATTTGTCGTTTGATGTGAGGTGTTCAGCTATAAGTATGCAAAATTTCACGTCCCCAAACTAATTAGGAAGCTCACTTAGAAAGAATTGTTCAAAATACACATGCGCGACTCCAAAGGGTTAAATGTACGACTTTTCCAAAATTTTATCATTTGTCGTATGATGTGAGGTGTTCAGCTATAAGTACCCAAAATTTCATGTCTCCAACATAATTAGGGGCTCACTTAGAAAGAATTGTTTAAAATACACGTGTGGGACCCCAAAGGGTTAAATGCACGACTTTTTCAAAATTTTATGATTTGTCGTTGGATGTGAGGTGTTCAGATATAAGTATGCAAAATTTCACACCTCCTACCTAATTAGGGACTCACTTAGAAAGAATTGTTTAAAATACACATGTGGGACCCCAAAGGGTTAAAGTACGACATTTTCAAAATTTTATGATTTGTCATTTGATGTGAGGTGTGCAGCTATAAGTATGCAAAATTTCACGCCTCCAAACTAATTAGGAACTCACTTAGAAATAATTGTTTAAAATACACATGCGGGAGCCCAAAGGGTTAAATGTACGACTTTTTCAAAATTTTATCATTTGTTGTATGGTTTGAGGTGTTCAGCTATAAGTACCCAAAATTTCATGTCTCCAACATAATTAGGAGCTCACTTAGAAAGAATTGTTTAAAATACACATGCGGGAGCCCAAAGGGTTAAATGTACGACTTTTTCAAAATTTTATGATTTGTCGTATGATGTGAAGTGCTCAGCTATAAGTACCCAAAATTTCATGTCTCCAACATGTATAGTTTCTGAGAACGGGCTCTGTGACGGACAGACAGACGGACAGACAGACAGACAGACAGAGGAGCGAGTCGAATAGGGTTTCGTCAGATGAATAAAACCCTAAAAAGGGGTCCTTTTTTAAGGACACTGCCCGCAAAAGGGTTAACTTATTTGTTATAAAACTTTAACAATAAACTTAGAAGTAACTGAATAAAATACATGAATAAATGTCCCTTCTCTGGCTTAAAAAATGTAGGAAATAAACTTATTTGTTTTTAATTTGTTCTGCAAATAACGTTTTTGTTTATATATTTTTTCACATTTGTTATATTATTGTAATAATTAATAAAAAATTAAAAAAAAATTCTATATTATCCTTCCCCATGAAAATTAAAACGTCTTCTCCCCCTGGAAATAATCAACAGGGCTTAAAGGTTAAATTATATTTTAAATTTAAATGTTTAAAACATCAAAATTTTTCAATTGTTTAAAATTATTGGGTTGTTCAGAAAGTTGTGTCCGTTTGGGAAAATCAATTCGTACCGGAAAATTCTACAATTTAATTATTAGACATTGATTCCGTTATGTAATGTCGAATAATTACCGGGCAGAATTTTCCGGTACGAATTGATTTTCCCAAACGAACACGACTTTCCGAACAACCCAATAATAAATTTAAAATTATGAAAAAAATGTTAAAATGGAAAAATATATTTATAAAAAAGTATTCCATTTATTTGAATTTTTCAATTTTTTTTTGCCCTACTTGCTAGTCAGTAGTTTCAGTAACTTATCAATCATCAAAACCTATAATGTCCCCCCCCCCCACACACACACGCCTGAAATTTATACTACTTCCTATCCTTTGCTCAGCCAGAACAAAAAGTTTTTATATGTTTGTTTGTTTTTGTCCCATATGTTATTCTATAATAATAATTTTAAAAAAACTCATACACTCCCACCTGGCCCGAAATAAGTGATTTTTTTAACAGCAGAAGACATCGAAACACAGAATATCAACACAGCCCCCCCCCCCCCCCAAATAATGAAGACTATCATTTTTCTGTTCGGGAGGAGAAGTGCATATTTACTCGTTAAAATATCAAATTACGCAGTTTATAATTTAAAAAAATCGACTGAATAAAAAGAAATTCAAATAGAAAACTAATTTAATATATTTCTATTAATTTTTATGGAAAAAGTATATAAAGCGCCATGAAAACAATCTTCACTGATGGTTTTCGAGAAAAACTATTTAGAATTATTTAGAAATGATTGACTGGATAAAAAAATATGCAAATAGAGTGCTAATTTAATGTATTTCTATTAATTTTTATGGAAAAAGCATATAAAGTGCCATGAAAACAATCTCCATTGATGGTTTTCGAGAAACACTATTTCCTCAAATGACGGCAACTTTGACGTTAAAAGTTCTGGCTAATCAGATTTCGAGATGTCAAAACCTAGTTGGAACAATCAAAATATGTGTCAGTTTTATTTGCTCGATTACACCGTGATCAACGAGGATACGAAAAAAATGTTAATTACAAAAGTTACGTATTTTTGTCCGTAGAATCCGAATCTGCAATAAGAAATGGGGGTTATCATTCAAGATTTCAAAGTTAGACCCCCGCTGACCCTTGGGGGGGGGGGGGTCGGTTGCGGGGGTCAAATTTGTTATCACTGAGTAGCTTTTTTAAAAAATATTTAACACGCGTATTTTCGTTTTTCAGTCTTATATGTATTTCTCGAGTTATTTGGCCGTTTCCAGACTTTTCGGACACCCTGTATATATTTCTTAGTTAAATTCGGAATATTTTATTTGCGAAAAGTATTTCAAAAACAAAAAATAAATGGTATAATTCCAATAAACATTATAATTTCAACGTAAGTGACAATAACAGTACTCAGTGACAGTAACAATCTCAGTACTAGCTTGAAAGGTATTTGCAGTACTTTAGTCACGGCAGAATTAAATTTTCTGCTTGTTTGCCACTAATTTGCAGCAAATTTGATACAGCAAGAATTTAGCTTGCACGACAAGTTAGCTGCAAGTTCAAAGTGTGGTGACTTCGTCGTATGCGTTATCATGTTGCAGTCTTGTTATGAACTTTCAGTCTTGTCATGCTGAACTTGCTGCAACTTTGCAGGTTTGCAAAGCTAGACTGTTGCAAATTTTCTGCAAACTAAAATTGCTATGTTGGTGATTTCGAATTTTTTTTTATGAAGTTTCTTTAAAATAGTGTCAGTTGTATTACTTACATTGTTCCACTGAAAAGGAAAAACAGGGGATTCTTTTATGTCTAATTTTCCAATTACAATTAAAAATGTAAAATATTTTAAGTTTAGAAAAATGGCGTTTAAGGGTCTTAAGAGAGAACTGACATCATTTATTAAAGAAAATACCAATTTATAAACGTGAAACTGTAGGAATTCCACTTAATTGCGTCAAAATGACGTTATTTTCTTAATTTATTGTACTCGCCAGCTCCGAAATTGAATCCTAAAACTTCATAGGAGCAGGGCTCCCAAATGGTCCGCCAATAAAATACCAATATTATTTTAGAAAAGTTTTCTTTTTAGATTTTTCTTACATACCGCTCCGAAAGCACCTTTGAAGGTTAATTCTAGCGCAAACCTACGATAAATTTTTCTGTTAAAATTTATTGGTATTCAGTTGACGGACCATTTGGGAGCCGTGTAGGAAGACAGTGCTTTTAACTGTAAAAATGACAGAAAGCAATTCGAATGGTAATGTACGTTTTCATTCAGAGAAAAGCAATTTTTTACTACGCTGTGTCTAACTGAGATTATTTTCATTAGCTTTTCATCTTTCCTTTACCAACACTGGAATAGAGTCCTGCACGGGTCGGGTCCCATTTGAAGTCAAGCTGCAAACCCGACCCCAAAACCGACATAGTTCAACTCAAAAATAACCCGAACACGAAATACTTCAACCCACAAGCAGAAATGAAAGGAATGTAAATCATGTTTTAATGCAATCAGAAACGCATACTACAAATACAGTAAAGCCTCGATTATCCGCGAGCGGATGATCCGCGGTGCGGTTTATCCGCGAAGCAAATTCATTTTATTATTATTATTATTATAATTATTCAAGCCAACAGCAAGGAAAATACAGTAAGACCTACTAATAAATATAAACAGAAAAATTCATGTATTCAAAAGTAATAGAAGAATATTTCTAGATTCAGTTGCCATGTTTGAAATATCGGATATAAATATTTTTGATGGCTTTTCTTGACTTTATTAACCAAACGTAAACACAGCAATTAAAATATTTAACAATTAAATAAGACTATTATGATAAATTCCAGGAGAGCATATCAAGAATAGCTTCATTTTCGAGATAAAAATTATTCCACACTAAAAGAAAAACAATAGTTTACAATTTAGAATAAAGAAAATGTGTTTCCAAAGCAAGAAGCAAAAACAAGTGATTGATTTTTTTAAAAAGGTGTAACTGAACTCTTTTTGTACAGTATTTATGGCATTGTTTCTTGTTTCTTGTTCTTTATTTTAGTGATTTAGACGTAAAGCAAAGGTTTCTGCTGTACTGTGCATATGTATTTATTTCAAGCGTTTTATTATGTTTTTTGTACAGTAAAACATAGTTTTTATGTTGAATTTTCCTTTTTTCGTGTTTGCACCCCATTTTCAGTCTTTTTCGGGTTATCCGCGGTAACCTTGCCGCCCAATTCACGGATAATCGGGGCTGTACTGTACACTATATGGCCAAAGGTGACAGGCCACTTGCGATTTTAGACGTTTTGTTAAATATCTAGAAAAATACATGAGGAATTAACCTGAAACTCCAAGTGTGTAAACAGTATAGTATACGTCATATATTTCCGCGAACATTTCTTCCCGAAACCCCATAGGGGGCCGCCAACAAATTGAAAATGAACGAATATCTTTTGAATAAACCTGTAAAAACTAATGTAGCAAACGCATTCAAAATGTAGATTATGATTAAGTGGCTTATTGTAATAATTTGTATTCATTTTTATGAGGATAGCATGTATACTCGAAGAAAAATTCATGATTTCATAAAAACAGTCTCAAATTTTGCCAATTTTTTTGCTTATAATTTGCTGAGTTATTAATATAAAAAAAAGTTCTTTTCAA
Organism: Maratus speciosus; assembly: GCA_963932465.1. Lineage (NCBI taxonomy): Eukaryota > Metazoa > Arthropoda > Arachnida > Araneae > Salticidae > Maratus > Maratus speciosus. The sequence goes on from OZ010793.1 coordinate 141,060,244, forward strand.
AAAATATGACAAAAAACACTGTACATAACACCCTGCAATCATAATTAAAATATAGTAAAGACTGTATGAAAAATGAGCAGGTTTATTAAATAATATTTCACTGCGCATGCACGAACGCAACCAAAATACAGTAGCCTCGATCTTAACCGGCCTAAACGGGACCGAGGGCTAGCCGGTTAAGTGAAAAACCGGTTAAACCAGAGAAGTAAAAAATAAATAAATAAGTAACTGCATATTTAATTAATTAAATGCGTAGGATGCCTTTAGTTTTTTAATTTGTGTAGTTTTAAAAATGTGCATATTTTCAACATTTTGTGAAATGAATACAATCATGCAGGTTAACTTTGAACCATGGGGGTGTAACTTTGCACCACCTCCTATTTTTCAATATTTTTGACTTCAAAAGACTAAATAAACTCCAGAACTGAGCTGCTCTGTTGGCAAGGTTCTAAACTGGGATTTCTACTCTTTATCTTAGAAAATAAATTAGCAATATTATGCGTTAATTGTATCATCTAACCATTTTTGTGAAGTACTGTTTTCAAGCTAGTTTTGAATGCTGTTTTGAAATTGTTGTAATCCAATTAAATTTTCATAGTAAGTAACAATATACTAATTTATCAGACATATTGTTGTCTAAACGTTGTAAATGTGATAATATTCTATGATTATTTATTTATTATTAGTTAATAAAATGTAAAATAAGAAGGCACTAACATTTTATCACATTTTCAGGTTGACTTTAAGCCGGCTCAAAGTTATACTGATGTTTATAATTTACTGATTATAGGTACTACTGTCAAAAATTTTCCATATTTGCACGTATATTTTATATAAATACCGAAAGTGAACATTAGATGTAACATATAAATATTTTCACAAATATGTGTAGAATACATACAATTCATTTGAAGGCGTTTTTAGGGGCGGAGCTACTCTAGTACTAGTATGTATTACTGTAACTATGGATATATTATTGAGTTAAAACATTGAAAATTGTTTTCCACTGCAATTTTATGTTTTACATTAACAATAAACAGGGTTTTTTTTTTTTTTCTAAATGTTCATAGTTCTCTTCGTCCCCTTTTCTTATGCCTGATATTTGTTGTAATATCATAAATTATACAAATCTTGTGATGTTGGGAAATGTAAATTAGTCTTTACATATCTGAAAACATTTTTGGGGATTTAAAGTTGTCCTAACTATAATACTTTTTTTTATAAAGAATTATATTAGATAATATTTATCATATGGTGCAAAGTTGCCCTAAATGGCTGGGTAACTTTGAACCAGGCTAAAAATTCATTTTTTATTGCCTTTATCCTTATTATTCCTTAATTTTTGATAGTCAAACAATAATTTAGAATCATTTCTTCTCTTTTACGCCCCTAGTTCCGACAATATTTTTAAATAAGAGTGTGGCATATGAAAATAGAGAAAATGCGGATCAAAGTTACCCTGAATGACTGTACTAGTTGTAATTAACTGAATTGAAATAAAAGTTATCACTAGTAACAAATATTGAAAAATTTGTAATACAAATTAAATTGTTGAAAATCTTGTCACATATCTTTATAAAAAGTTTAAATTATTCTACATTAAGTAAATTTGTGTTAATTAACCATAAAGTAATAAGAACCGAAATTTTGCTTTCTGAATTTTGCCTGATGTTGAGAAAAAAGTCAGCCGGTTAATCCCTTAACCTACGATTTAACCTACGGTTTGGCAAATCCACAGCTACCACTAAAATTTAATAGAGATTTTTGTCTTGTTTAATCATGGCATTTCGACGATTAAATTAAATTATATTTAGTGTAAAATTGTAGTGATAAGAAGAATTTACATTTGGCTCTATCATCGTACGCGGGCTATGCCCGTCATTATAGGTTAAGGGGTTAAAGCGGAGTTCCAGTTAAGAGGAGGCAGGTTAAGAGGAAGGCTACTGTATAATGTACATAATGTGGTAGCTAAATGTTATAGATGTCTTGTTAATGTCTCAAAAACATAGCTTGAAAATCCTGAAAATTATCGCTGATAAAATAATCTCAAAATCCGTTGTTCTCAAAATGAAGCAAAAAGATGAAGGTTGTATCCATACATCCATTGATTAGTACCAATATAGCATACACAATATTTCACGCACTACTGTATTTGGATACAACCCCTCATCTTTTTGCTTCCTTTTGGGAATAACGGATTTTGTGCTTATTCTATCAACGATAATTTTCAGACTATGTTTTTGAGACTTTCATAAAAGTTGCTCTATACATTTAGCATTATGCAAATTATATTTTGATTACATTCGGGCATGCGCAGTGAATCATTATTTAGTAAATGTGCTCATTTTTCATACAATTTTTATTATTTTTTAATTCAGTTTGCAGGATATTTTGTACAATGTTGTTTGTAATAATTTATGAAAAGACCTTTTTTTTTATATTAAGAACTCTACAAATTATAAGCAAAAGTCTTGGTAAAATTTGGGACTCTTTTTATAAAAACTTTAATTTCCCTACGAGTATACATGCTATCCTCATATAAATGAACACAGTTATTACAATAAGGCACTTAATCATAATCCACAGTTTGAACGCTTTTGCTACATAAGTTTTTATAGGGTTATCCAAATGATATTTGTTCTTTTTCAATTTGTTGATGGTGCCCTATGGGGTTTCGGGGAAAAAAAATCATCTCGGAAATGTATGACTTGTATTATTCTGTTTACTCACTTGGAATTTCAGGATAATTCCTCACGTAGTTTTTTAGATATTTAACAAAACGTCTAAAATCGCAAGTGGACGGTCACCTTTGGCCATATAGTGTATCTTAATAGCAATTTTACCTTTTATATAGAAAGATGGACAGATATATTCTTTAATGTTCAAATACAATAAAACCTCTGAAAAGCTGATACTTCGGAATTGTCAAATAGAGTTTTGAATCATGTCAAGATGTCCTTAATTTTCTTTTTTTGGATCGAGATGATTATTTTTTTTTTCTGCGGATCGGGTTCACCATAGAACAATTCTTGCCGGTCATAATAAGTTTTTCTCCAAGTCATTGTTGTTGGGATTTTTACAAAGAGTTTAAATCGAACTATGCTTCAGACCAATATAAATAATATAAATACGTATTTGAAGATGATTGTGTATATTAGGGGTGCACAACCTTTTTAAGAGAAGGGCCACTTACAAAAATGTCTGGGTTGTCGAGGGCCACATCAGTAACACAGAGATAATTCTATTTTTGGGAGGTGGGGAGATCTGTGGTCTACAAAAAACATTGTTTCAGAGGAGTGGCAGTTTTACCCCTTTAAGCTCCCCTACCCAGCCAACACATCATACCCAATTCAGTTGGTAAGGATATATCAACAGTTTATGTTTGTATATATAACAGATATAGCAAGGATTATTTTCAAGGAGTGAAAATATTCCTTGAATTTATTCGGGGGGATTGAATTTTGCTTTATTAAAAGTACTAAAAAACAAACATCGGCATGAAAGTGGCCCCTAGTGCCGAAAAAAATGTGAACTTTATGAACGAAGTTAAATTCACGAAACTCGCAATTTTTCTGCAGCTTATCAACAAAATTTTAGATTTTCCCGCGCCTGATCGAAAAAAAAATCGCGATTTTTCGGCACCCAGTCAACGAAATTTGCGATTCTTAACTGACTGACGAAATTTTCAAATTTTTCCTGTTGCGAATTGTTGAAATCCACGACTTTTTCTCGCGATAAACTGCCAAAACTCGCGATTTTACCGTAGCCGACCGACGAAATTTGGAATTTTTTCATACTTAATCGACAAAATTCGCGATTTTCCTACGCTCAATCAACGAAATTTGCTATTTTTTTCGCGCCCAGTCAACGAAATTCGCCATTCTTAACTGACTTCATTCCCTTGGCAAATTGCCAAAGATAGCGATTTTTCTCGCGATAAACAGACGAAACTCACGATTTTTTCGCAGCCAATCGACGAAATTTGCGATTTTCCCGTTCCCGATCAACGCAATTCGCGATTTGTTCTCGCCCGATCGACAGAACTCGCAATTTTTTCGTGCCCGATCGACGAAATTCGTAATTCTCGGCTGACGAAAATTTAAATTTTTTTCACTTGGCAAATTGGAGAAATGCGTAACTTTTTCTAGCGATAAATTTACGAAACTCGCGATTGTTCCGCAGTCGATCAAGAAAATTCGTGATTTTCCCGTTCACGATCAGCGAAATTCGCAATTTTTTCACGCCCGATCGACGAAGGTTGCGATTTTCCCGTGCCCGATCGACGAATTTCGTTTATCTTAAATGACTAATGAAATTTGTAATCGCGATAAACTGACGAAATTCGAGATTTTTTCGTGTCTGATCGACGAAACTCTTGATTTTACCGCACTCGATCGACGATACTCGATTTTTTCCACGCTCGAAATCGAGCGTGGAAAAAAACCGATCCGAAATTCCAATCGGATCAATCCGTTGGAATTGATCAATTGGATTGGAATCAATCAACGAAATTCGCAATTCTTAATTGACTGATGAAATTTGCAATTTTCCCGCGGCAAAGTGGCGAAATTTGCGACTTTTTTCTCGCGATAAACTGACGAAACTCGCGATTTTCCCTTGCTCAATCAACAAAATTCGCGACTTTACCGCGCGCAATCCACGAAACACGCGACTTTTCCGTGCCCGAAATTCGAAATATTTTTCGACTAGCGACTGACGAAATTAGTAACTCGGGAATTTCCTATATTGATATAAATGGTATCGGCCGGGCGATTAATAAAATTCGCGACTTTTAACTGACTGACGAAATTTGCAATTGTTTTCCGCGTCAAATTGACGAAATTCACGATTTTTTCCTGGCTAATTCCATGGATTTTTGTAGTGTAAGTCACATAGCTGATAACTACTATGCTTGTTGGCCACAGTTATTTTCGAAAAGTTTGCTTGCCCTTATTCAATTAATCGGATATCTCCCTTAAAATAAGTCCCATTTTTCCGTTCTTAAATACTGGTAGCCTAAAATCGTAGCAAGTGACTTACACTACAAGTACTCATAGAAATAGCATCCTGCAAGCTATGGTCAAAAATTGCGATTTTTGCCAATTATAAATTGATGAAAGTCGCGGGCCACTTGTTAACCCATCGCGGGCCACAGGTTGCGCATCCCTAGTGTATATATTCAATTTACTGCATGAGAAATAAAATCTATATAAGAAGTGTGATAATAAATTATTTGTTTTTTAAGATAAAGTTAAGATCTGTTTCTACTTCTCTCGGTGTTCTGAAAACATTACTAATATTTGGTTTTGATACACACAAAAACACATGATATTTTGTATTTGTGATAGTTTATGCTCTCATACACATGTTATGTGTGTGTTGTGTAGACTGATAAGTGGCAACTATTCAGAGGTATAAGTTTACCAATAGCACTATGAATTGAAAAAGTATTAAAATGAGAGAAACAACGTTTACAAACACAAATGTAAATAATTTTAAAAGCATATAGCTATTTCGAAGCATCTAAGGTCTCATCACCAGTGCTTATAAATTAAAGATAAAATAAAAATAAAACTGTGGAATAAGAGAGGGGGGAGGGAGACAATGCCAGAGAGGCGCATCTCACATCCCGACCGTACAAGGCGAAATAAAAATCAATGTTGACAAACAGCCAAGGAGTCCATCTCACGCGCACACAGGGAGACCAATCAAAAACCGCCCAGATACTCCGGGAGAGTTCAAACAATGCGGAGAAAATGGAGGGGGGAGAGGACGAATTAAAGAAAATTAAACCATAACTTTGAAAAATTGGGCGTGCTGGACAAATCGTTAACTAAGCTGTTTGAATTTTTTCATATGTGGTAGGCTTCCCAAAAGTCAAGATCGTAAATTGATGAGCATTTCTACATTAATGAGACTTCAGAAAATTTAAAATTATGATTGTTGGACCAGCAGTGATTAGCAATAGCGGAACGCTTGATGTCACAATTTTTAACACAAGTTTTATTCTCCCCTAAACGAACCTTAAAGGGTCTTTTCGTTTGACCAATGTACATTTTATTGCATTCGGAAGATATCTTGTAAATACCCCAATGTGAAAAACTGTCAATTGGATGTTTCAGATTTGTGAATTGAATTTTGTTAAACGGAGTATAAACTACCTTAAAATCAAATCTTAACAAGATTTTAGAAATTTGATGGCTTATTTTCGAAAAATATGGAAGTATAATTAAATTTTTGAAATTTTCATTGCCGACAGTGTTAAATTTGGAGTGCGAACGTTTACTTGGTTTATTATGAATGGGATCAATGATTTCAACTGTAAAACCTCGATCAATGGCAATGAATTTAATGTAATCTATTTTAGCTTTTATTAAACTGTCGGAAGAAAAAATATTTAAATCCCGATAGACATAAGCGTTGAAGGCAGCCAACTTTTGGTTAGGTGGATGGGATGACAAACGATGAGGGGGTAAAGCTACGGCGAATGGTTAGCGGTAAACTGTAGCGTGACATAAGTTATTTGACAATCATTTGAAAACCATGACATCAAGGAAGGGCAAACGACTCTTATTTTCGAGTTCGGAAGTGAACTGAATATGTTTATCTATAGAGTTCATAGTATCGAGAATATTTGTAAGATTAAGACCACCAGAGTTCAGTAATGCAAAGCAGTCGTCGACATAGCGGATGTAAAAAGGAAAAGATAATTTCTTGAAAAGGTTTGATTCGTATGAGTGCATGTAAATGTCACTGAGGATGGGGCTGAGGGGGGAGCACATGGACAAACCGTCAGTCATGCAATAAAAATTACCATTAAAGATGAATGTGTTTTGCGATAAACAAATGCTAGTACGATATATAAGCTCATCAGTTTCATAATATGTATAATGAAATTCTTGTAGGCGTACTTTAAGACAGTTTAACCCCTTGAGGGGTGGTGGGATAAAATATATCCCACCTAATTTAAACATGATACTCACCAGGAAATTTTAATGAAATTTTATATTTTTAACTTTTGAGGCAAATCGTTGAGTATTTGCTTTTCCTTATTTAAAAGTAAAATTTTTCGATTATTCCGGTGAGAATTCAATATTTAGAGACATTTTTGCTTGCCCCTCAAGGGGTTATAGCACCCTGAACCGGTACGTTATTAAATAGGGATTTTACATGGAATGAAACCGTACTATTGTTTTGAGTACCATCGAAACTACGAAGCTTATTAACCAACTCATAAGAGTTCCTGCAAGTGTAAATGTTGTTAGAGAGCTAGGTGGAGAAAATACAGGTAAGATATTTAGCTAATTTGTAGGAAGAGGTACCAATGTTCGAAATTATTGGTCTGAAAGGAATGCCTAGTTTGTGGATCTTTGGGAGCGTTTAAAATCTTGCGCCATGGGATACTGAAGGAATGAGGGAGGATTTAGAATTGCTGGAAATGAGGGGGAGTGCTCTATAGCAGATTTAATAGTTTTCAATTCTTTTTGAGAAGGATCAGATTTGATCCTTCATAAGGACCCACATCTATCAAATCCTGTGCTTTGCTGATGACTATGTCAGTATTGGATTTAAGATTTTTTATACAACTTGATGCAGCTTTGCTAATATTAGATTTAGGCAGGTTATAATTGAAAGTCACGTTGTTGGCAATCAAGTGTCTAATTGAATCCTTCTGAGAAGGGTTTAAAGTAGGGAATTTGAAGGCTCTTTCGATGGCGGAATAAGATTAGGAAATGACGGTTTACTAGTAAGTGCAAAATTGTTGTTTAATTTAAGATGATTGATTTCATCCTGAGTAAGGTTAGCACTTGAAAGATTGACTACAGCATTCTGGTTAACCAACGGTAAGGTATTGGGCGAACTATTGTTATGTTTACTAGAGAGTGGATTAAATTTAGTTTTCAAAATAGCAATATGTTTGGTAGACTTGTTCAGTGCACTAAACCAAGACCTTTTGTCAGTGGAAGTAAAACTATCATTGGAATTGGATAAATTAAGATGTAAATCATACAGCTCCTGTTCAACATTGGCAATTTTTCGACGAGTCTCTTATATTACTGATCTTAGAAGGGCGAGTTTCGTACGGAAAATAATTTTTCCGATTTTGTTTGAATAAGTCCAAATAATATTGACAGAAATAAAATTCGGAATTATTCTATTGCGTTTACAGTTCAGAAGGAAAGCAAGGTGGTTGAGGTGTCTGAATTTTTTCAGACGTAGGGTAGCAAATCTCTTACAGTCAGACATGTCATAAAATCAAAAGGATAAGATAAAATGATAAAATAACCTTGCAATAATAATATCGCAATAATAATAATATCGCAATAAAGTAATAATATCGCAAAACAGATTCATTTTTAATGGTAATTTTTATTGCATGACTGATGGTTTTAAAATGGGCTTCCCCCTTAGCCCCATCCTCAGTGATATTTACATGCACTATTATGAATCAAACCCTTTCAAGAAATTATCTTTTCCATTTTACATCCGCTATGTCGACGACTGCTTTGCATTATTGAACTCTGATGGTCTTAATGTTACAAATATTCTCGATACTATGAACTCTATAGATGAACATATTTAGTTCACTTCCGAACTCGAAAATAACAGTCGTTTGCCTTTCCTTGATGTCATGGTTTTCCGCGAAAATAACATATTTCACACTACAGTTTACCGTAAACCATTCGCAGTATCTTTACCCCCTCATCGTTTGTCATCCCATCCACCTAACCAAAAGTTGGTTGCCTTCAACTCTCATGTCTATCGGGCTTTAAATATTTGTTCTTCCGACAGTTTACTAAAAGCTGAAATAGATTACATTAAATCCATTGCCACTGATCGAGGTTTTACAGTTGAAATCATAGATCCCTTTCATAATAAACCAAGTAAACGTTCTCACTCTAAAGTTAACACTGTCGGCAATGAAAATTTCAAAAATTTAATTATACTTCCATATTTTCTGAAAATAAGCCATCAAATTTCTAAAATCTTGTTAAGATTTGATTTTAAGGTAGTTTATACCCCGTTTAACAAAATTCAATTCACAAATCGGAAACATCTAATTGACAGTTTTTCACATTAGGGTATTTACAAGATATCTTCCGAATGCAATAAAATGTACATTGGTCAAACGAAAAGACCCTTTAAGGTCCGTTTGGGGGAGCATAAAACTTGTGTTAAAATTTGTGACATCAAGCGTTCTGCTATTGCTAATCGCTGCTGGTCCAACATTCATAATTTTAAATTTTCCGAAGCCTCATTAGTGCAGAAATGCTCGTCAATTTACGATCTTGACTTTTGAGAAGCCTACCACATATGTAAAAATTCAAACAGCTTATTTAACTTATTTGTCCAGCACGCCCAATTTTTCAAAGTTCTGGTTTAATTTTCTTTAATTCGTCCTCTTCCCCCATTTTCTCCGCATTGTTTGAACTCTCCCGGAGCATCTGGGCGGTTTTTGATTGGTCTCCCTGTGTGCGCGGCCCGCTAACAAAACAACACCATCTGGTCCAAATAACAACATATAACGAGCAACTTTGGCACAGCCAACTAGCAAACAACAAACACGTACAGAACAAGGGTAAATCAGTGGCCAGATGGCTAATTGAAAACATAGACATAATATCACAGTATGAAAAAAAACCCCACACACATCGATTCTCAGCGGGACACCCCACCCCATACTAACAATCTGTCTATTTCAGGTTATAAATATTTTTTCAAAAATGCTCATGTTGAATTATCGTTATGATGCGTATTTCGGGGCAGCATATGAAGGATCCTCTTCAAGCGCACAAAAAAAAGTTAAATAATGTTATGACTTTTTATTGTTATTTATAATTTTTTTTTATGTATTTTTTTTTGACAACGCCTCGCTTTATATATGCGCTTTCTGCACGAGCTACCGAACCCGCTCTAATGTCAAAGCAGAGGGAGCCAGTTTTTACCCGGTGGGGTACGGTAGAAAGGCGTAGTCTCATGTCCCTTGCAACGTTGTTTGCCTACAATTCGGCCCAAAAAAAATTAACAGATGGTGCAATTTGTCTATCTCGGAGCCCCATTCTTTGTTTTCTCTACTCCCCCCTCCCATACAAAAAAATTATCATTTTCATTTGACAAGTATGAATCAACAATTAGGCTTCATAAATTCCAAGCTATCCCAATTATTTCGGGTAGCGGTGGCCAAGCTGGTAAAGCATTATACTCGTAGCCGTTCGTCGCAGGACCCAGGCTATCTGCCAGCTAAAATTCCGTCATGTACGCTAATGGCGCCTGGTGCATGTAAAATCCGTCGTGGGTGCAAAGTCCTCCAAGTTACCTGTGAATATTACCTCTGGAGGTGCCTTGCCAGGTGAAGGTCTCGTCATCTGATCAATGTTCTAAATTACGAGACCAACTTGAGTAGCATTGTGCAGGTGCCAAACAACAGGATATAACGTTAAGTAACCGGCAAAACAAAGTATACACAAACGAGCAGTAGGCACTGCAGATAGGATGACGATCGAGGCAATGATGTCAGGTTTATTGCCGCTTCGCGGCGATTAGACGGTCACCCGCCCCGATGTCAGCTACTAAACCCGTTAAGCTGGGGAAACCCGGCAGGTAGGGGCCTGGTCATCGGTTAGAAAGAAAGATACCGACTCCGTGGCTGTTTGTCAACATTGATTTTCATTTCGCCTTGGACGGCCGGGATGTGAGGTGCACCTCTCTGGCTGTGTCTCCCCCCTCTCTTTTATTCCACAGTTTTATTTTAATTGTATCTTTAATTTATAAGCACTGATGATGAGGCCTTAGAGGCTTCGAAATAGCTATATGCTTTTTAAAATTATTTACATTTGTGTTTATAAACGTTGTTTCTCTCTTTTTAATATATTTACACAAAGTACAATCCTCTCCCCCTTTATATATTGAAAAAGTATTCCCTAACTAGAAGTATTTGATTTTTGAGACAGTCTATTATGGATATATTATTGAATATAGATTTTTAACTTGTTAAATATTTTGGAAATTTAGAAAAAAATCGGGTGAGCTCGACCCTGATCCACAAGACTCAAAACCCAACACGAAACCGACAAGAATTCGAAACCATGAAATTCAACCAGACCCGAACCCTACCAGCCCCCCCACCCCCAAAAATGGAAGTCAATATGATATGAACTCGATCCGCAACGAAAAAATATAGCGCAGACAGGGCGGGTCGGGAGCGGTTAAAAGTGGGTAACTCGAACCAATGTAGGTCTCTACACTAGACCCTAAAGGTCCCTTCTCATATTATCTTGCCGTGACAAATTTGAATTGATAAATTAGCAGCAAATCTCCCGCAATGTATACCATCACCAACTTGCATGAGTAGTTTGTTGTGAAACTGATTGCAAGACTGTCTTTAACCCCTTAACCTTCCTTCCCTGTATGGGTCTAATCGACCCATTTCTATAATTCGTTTCATTCAATTCGAACCAGAAATTTCTTTATAAAAGTAAAATAAATAACAATCGCAATAAGTAAGTTAAACTGAGATATCTTCAATAGTTTTCGATAAAATTTTGGTGTGAAATGTTTTTATGAAAGTTGATTAAAATTACAACAGGGTAGGAAGGTTAACGCTCGAATTAAATTACGGTTTAAAAATTCAAATTGCTTATTGGCACCACTTTTTTGAAAAAGAAATATTTAGAAAGAAATATTTTTACCTGTCATTAGACAGGTAAAACGATACTAAAATAAAGCCAATTACACTATTTTGTAAAACTGGTGGGAATCAAACAATCTGAGTAAAAGACACAGCCCGTGAATATGACGGAAGCGAGAATTAAAGGGTTAATTCACGAAAGTGACGAAAGCAAAAAATTCCTCTGTTGAGAAAATAGACAATCAGTAGAAACGCAGAAATTGCAAAAAAAAATATTCGTTTGGCACCACTTTTTTTAAACGCTATACTTATTAAATAACAAAAACAGTGTCGAGTTTAAAAGTAGATGTTACCCGAACTTTAATCTGCTGGTAAAAAGATGCATTTATCTTAACGGTGTGTATGGACCACTTCGAAGAGGTTAAACGTAGAGTGTAACAGTTGTAAACAGATAACAGAGTTGATACGGGTCAGGGAGTTTCCAGGCCAGGAAATTCTTCGTTACCAGTATTTTCGTTTAGAAAATCTCCCCTTAAGGAGGGTGAAATTTCATGCTTTTATAGTACATTTATTTTTCTATAAAAAAATACTGGTATTTCAACTGGAAAATTCTCGAAAGCGTGGCAACCCTGAGATAATGTGGCATGGAAAGATTACTTCTTTGCAGTAAGTTTGTAGTACTTTTGCTTACTTATTTGCCGTTAATTTGCAATAAATTTGATACAGCATAAATTTAACTTGCACGACAAGTTATCTGCAAGTTCAAAATGTGGTGACTTCGGCGTTTGCGTCATCTTGCTGCAGTCTTGTTATGAACTTTCAGTCTTGTCATGCTGAGCTTGCTGTAACTTCGCAGGTTTTCAAAGCAAGACTTCTGCAAATTTTCTGCAAACTAAAATGCTATGTGGGCAGTATGCTTCTAACAAAATAATATTCGTCACGTTCAAGAGAACACGCACACTTTCCGTCATAAAACTGTTACATTTCAGTATAATTGTGTCGCCATTATTTTCAACAATTTTTCATTTCTCTGGTATTCAGTTTCAGGCCGTAAGGCGTTAAACCTATACTGGCAAAAATCGGAGAAAAATTTCGTAATTTTGTCGCGATTATAGCATCACCTTTTTTTAGTTATAATAGTGAAACACCCAGTAACTGACACCTTATGGATTTTTTCCTGTTCAAATCACTACTGCAATGTTTTAAATCTATTTTATACTTATATTTGTGTTTCAAAGTATAGTAGAGATACAATGAAAAAATTTTGTTGATAAAAGTTTGAAAAATTAAGATAAACTAGATAGTGCCCGTCAAGATTTGACGGTAAATAACTAGAATGTTTCATTAGAAAAATATTTGAATTTTTAATTACAGTAAACTCTCTGTAAGGCGGACTCTGTGTAAAAAGGAAATTTGTGTCTAACTCGAAAAAATTTCTAAGTCCTTGCGAATACTAGACATAGTGTAAAACTTGTCTAATGCGGAATATTGTCTACTACGGAAAATTTTATCGGTCCCCATCGATTCCGCCTTAGACAGAGTTTACTAGAGTTGCTTTTAACACGTTCACGCCGGCGCGGTGGGTCACACTCGATTGTCTCAGAGTTGTCAAGTTTCCGGCGTTTGGCACACCACTATTATTTTAGAGAAAATGTTGTTCCTTTAAATCGCCCAATTATTCCAATTAAATAAAACAACATTTTCTGTATTAAAATACTGGTATCCAAAAAGCCGGAGACTTTGCAGCTCCGAGACAGTCGAGTGTCACCCACCGCGCCGGCGTGAACGTGTTAAATTAATTATTGAATGACGAATTACGCGACGAATTTCTATATTGCATAAATGATTCCTATTTCTTTAAAGCGATAGAGGGTGAGGTCAGTGAAATCAATCGGTCAGTGAGGTCAATGTCTTCTTTTCAAAGCATTTATGATTTGTTGGCAAAATACTTATCGAGGTGATTTTTTACTTCATTCAAAGAGTCAATTTTTTTTCCGCCGAATTGAACTGTTGAGGGAAAGAAACAAATTGCAGACGGATGGAACAATGTCCGTAGAGTAGGGAGGATAGACAGAAGGACTATCTCGAATGCAGGGGGTTTGTTTCTTACAATCAAAGATACGTGTGGTTTGGCATAACTAAAGACAACACCTCGTCTGTTTGCTTATTCGGGATTTTCTCTGGCCAATGCTGCATTTCAGTTTGTCGAGGTACAAGTAGTATTTTTCAGAGTTGATGGTCTGGCATGTTGGAAATAGCTCGTAGTAGATTCAATCCGACCAAATAGACAGCAAAATTTTCTGCTGGTGCAGTCCGGCTTTAGCGATAGCAATGGGACCTTTTTCTCGAATGGATCAGGATTTTTTGCCTCCCAGGTTGCTATAAACTGCACTTTCATCCACGGTGATCCATCTTTCAAAAAAGGATCTTTTTTGCAGATGGAAATGAGGTGCAGAATGTTGTGCTCTGTTTATTAGGTCACGGCCAAGGCGGTCACTTCCTACTATTTTTATATTCTATTTGTACCACTATTTAAAAATATATTTCGCAATACAAATATTCTCGAAATGTTAGTGAAGGATTCCTGTGTTCAGAGAGCAGGGTTGCCAATTTGGCCTCCAATATTAAACCGAAGTTTAAAATTTGCAACGGGTGATTCGAAGGAAGTAGTTTCAATTTGTATGGTCGCTAGTTGTCTCGTAGTAAATAAAGTATAAAATACTATTCTTTATTTCTGATATGAACCCGAAATTTCTCAATAAAATTGAAGGCGAAACTGGCAACCCTCTCAGAGAGCAAAGCGATATAAGTAAGCGTCCTATCTTAAATGGTTGAAGTAACCGCAAGATTAAAAGCGAGGTCACATCAATGAAGGTCATGCGCCGCCTAGCGGATGGAGTGTGAACTACAGGTAGATACCTAACTGTTTTCATACTCACACCACTAAAATTGTAAAGTTTTTGTCACCTTGATTAATAACTGAATTCTTTGATAAGGCGAAGTAAACCTCGTGGTGTCTAGTGCATCTGGACGCCCCCCTCGCTACGCCATTATATTGCAGTAAATGTGGCAAACAAAATTAATTTCTATGAGTGACTAAAGATTTAGAAAATACGCGCCACACTAAAAGCCCGCGTATGTGAATTATCATTCCGTCCACAAGGTGGCGCAACTATGTTAATTTACGCATGATTCCAGCATTAAGTTTGTTCGCTTACTTATAACGCTTTGGTCAGAGAGTGTTGCGAGATGAATTTCAGAATATCACTTGAATTCCGAAGGAAACTTTTGGGACAATATTTGTCTGTCAGAAGCAAACTCTTTGCATTCGATTGAGTCGTTCTAATCCACCCTCACTACTCTCAGGATATTGCTTCGTACAACTACTATTTGTTTCTTTTTCTCAAAAAAAAAAAAATAAATAAAAAGACTCTTTCAGTGGCATAAAATATCCCCTAATAAGTATTTTGCCGTACAATCACAAATGTTTTGAAAAGAAGGCATTGTGAGACTTCCGGAGATATGGAAGAAGGTTGTTGTACAGAATGGCACATAGGGTGACCCGGCCAGTAGCTGATCAATGTTTTGAAATATTGCGTCATTTCAGGCGGAAATGAGTATTATACATAGCAGTAGACATAATAATTTTGTTTGAATGTTAGTACATCTTTTGTAAAATTTTTGTCAGCTGTCTTCTTTAAGAGAAGCCATTTTATGATTTTTTTTTTATTGGGAAGTGTAAGCATTTAGTTTTTGATTAGTTGGAGAGATTAACGGCAAGTTAAAATAATTCACTTCTTTATTGCTTATTTCAGCTAATATTTTTATAAGAATTATTATTAATCACAGTCCAAGGATGATATTTTAAAGATTAATTTTCAGATTTTCGTTTGACTTCTTTCGCCTGATTAATCACTGGGAAAATAGAAATTAAAAAAACTATTTATTTATAATTTTGTTGCTATTGAATGAATTTCAGCGGATTTTACTTTTGTCCATTATATGACATTCATTAACGGTTGTAGCAGTCATGTTAGTTCACTGTTAATCTTTAAATGCGCGATTTTTTTTGTTGTTTTTAAAAAATATATATATATATGACACTCTGAAAGTTTTATAACACAGGAAAAATAATGAAAAAAATCAGAGATATACTTTTCATATAATACGTCAATCTTTTCTTCCGTTGCACATCTGCAATACAAGTAAAAACTACTGACGCGAGGCTGTTTTACGTTAAAATAATGCAAATTAGTAAATACTTTAATAAGTATATCTCCAAACATCTTATTTTATATAATTGTTTATTTTTTAAAACTTATCCTTTAACGTTAACCCTTTAATTACCATAAAAGAATACGTTCTAGAAATTACGTAGTTCAGAGAATCTGACTTTACACCAGAATGCTTCAATAGTTAATTTCGCTTTATTTAAATATGGTATGTCTGTTTTTTAATTAAAGCAAATATTGCTATTTTAATTTTCTGGTGTGAATTAGGTATATGCGAATAAAAAAAAACTATTAAATTCGAAACAGTGTTGTTTGCATATATGCAAAGCTGCGCAGTAAAGGGTTAAAATATAAAAGGAAGGAAATATAATAAAAACTCCATAGTGCAGACTTTATTTCATCTGCTACTGACCGAGTTATCTTATATGCATTATGCCTATCGCCGTTTTCAAAATTTCGTTTGGCTCATTTTTTGTAAAAAAAAAAACAAATTTTTGGAACAACCTAACACTTTTTATTGTTTAAAATTCTTTTTTTTTTTCATAAATATCGTCAATAACTCTAATAACTTACATTATCCCTACTTTGAAAAACCAATAACTGACGCATGAGTTATAACAGTTAACCCTTTCAGGGGCAGAGGAATTCTGTTCATAAAATGATGAAATAATTGACTGACACCAGAATATTCAAACGAATTTCTTAGTAAATAACAAAACGCTATTTTGCACTTTAATTACAAACGCAACATTCTATTAAAATATTCTTGGTGCCAGTAGTCAGTTTTGAAATTAAAATTAGGTGGCTAGACCCTCTAGCCACCGCCCTTGAAAGGGTTAAGACAAATAAGTTAACACTAGAACGTCCAGCTGACAAAGCGATATAAGTAAGCGTCCTATCTTAAATGGGAAAAGTAACCGCAAAATTAAAAGCGAGGTCACATCAATCAAGGTTATGCGCCACGTAGCGGATGGAGTATGAACTACAGGTAAATACCTAACTGTTTTCTCACTCACACCACTAAAATTATAAAGTTTTTTTCACCTTGATTAATAAGTGAATTGTCTATGATAAGGCAAAGAAAACGTCGTGGTGTCAAGTGCACCTAAATGCCCCTCTCGCTACGCCACTATTTTGCAATAAATGTGGCAAGCGAAATTCATTTTTTATATGAGTGTCTAAAGATTTAGAAAATACGCGCCATACTAAAAGCCCGCGTATGTGAATTAGCACTCCGTCCACAAGATGGCGCAACTGTGTTAACTTACGCCCCATTCCAGCATTAAGATAGGACGCTTACTTATATCGCTTTGTCCAGCTGGTGTCAATTCGACACCAATCAAATGACAAAATGTCGAATCAAGCGAGACTTTTTTTTGTAAAATTAATTAAATTGCAACTGTAGAAAACTCGATTGAATAGATAAGTGAAATTGTTCTAAATAAAAATTCTGGTGTTAAAATGTATTTTATTAAGATTGGGTGAAATTTTCGGACGTTCTAGTGTTAAAGAAACTACTTACTTTCCAAAATTTTACAAGAAAATGCTTATTTGAGTTACATTTTTGCTGAAGTGTCAGTTACTGATTTGCTGTCAATAACTGGGCCTTTCACCTTATAAGCGAAAATGCATATTTACGTAATTTTAGAATGGTAAAAGGTTCTGCATTTAATGACTTTTATATAAGAACGGGCAAAAAAGCTTCAGTTTGAAAAAAGGACTTATTTAAGAAGAAGCGATCATTTTCATTGAAAAAAATTGAAATGATTCCCAACGAATGTGTCGAAAAAGGACGAAAAAACTTTCCCAGTTTTAGTTAGCAAATTTTTAAAAAGTTACACATTTTTTTTAAAAATTTGTAATTTTCGAATTTTACAAACCCTTTTTTTTAGATCCTGGTCGGTATAGAAATGCTTATTTATCAGTCGTTGTAGGCCACATATGGTGCAGTAAAGTGCTTTTTGCAGGGTAGGCTATCCGAATTCAGCCTAGGATGCTTGGGCAGGTGGTAGGTGACAGATACTAGGCAACAGCCATTCAAAGAGTCTAGCCGGATAAGCATAGTAAAATGGCCCCTACGGCCGATGTTTAAAATAACATGTGTGGTAGTACTACTCACTATGAGAATACAATATAGAGTGGTTTTATCCCCTGATCTTGAACAGTCCTTGAGATAAACGGGAAAGTATGCGTCGGCGCACAATAGGACGTTTTGATGATCTAGGTGGGCAAAATTCATTTTTCCGATGATCTCGGAATTTAACAAAATCACATATACTAGTAGCTGAATGCCTCTTTTGTCGAGATCAGTGCGAGTTTTGTAGAAAAAATTCGAGGTATCAATTAATTATAGCCGTATAGAAGTCATTTGCAAAGTTGATTTGAGAGAGTTTCAACGGTGGCACTAGTTTCGTCTAAGTTCTAAAGCATGTCGTGACAATTCTCTTTTATTTGAAAGCACGAGTTTGCTGGGCATATGTCATAGGTTTATCAAGGTAAGATTTAATCTATTGTTTAAAAATAAGCGTCATTAAACCCGCTTTACCACTTTTTTCTGAGGCTGTGATTCTGGATGATCCATGATATTGTTTCCAAACTTCATCTTGACTTTTAACATATTATTCAGAATTATTCAGTAATAAGCATTTTTTTTTAATTAAAGAGCCATTCCTAAGTATTGGAAACGTAAGAAAACTCCTGCAAGAGTTTACAAATCATTAAGTTTTTATTAATAAACATGCTTTATATTAACTTACAGTGTATGTGTGTATGATTAGTTTAAATCTTGCATGTAAATTTTAAATCACTTTTAATTATCCGATTGAACCGACACATTAACCCCTTAACCTATAACTACGGGTTAGACACGTGGTCTTGTATTTGGGCCAAAATTGATTTTCACGGGCCTGGCCCGTAGTACATTGGACAGGCCAAATGTAAATATTAACACATGACGGGCATGACCTCTGGTACAATGATCGAGCCAAATGTAATTACTTCTTGCCACTAAAATTTTATAGTAAAAACTGTCTTATTTTATCGTCGAAATCTCATTATTAAGCAAGGCGAAAATCTCTATAAAATTTTAGTGGTAGCAAAAAAAGCGTAAAAATTGACATCTATGGATTTGCCGAACTCGGAGGTTGCGCGATGCTGTTTACGTTTTGGACCCAGGCTGTTGAAACCTAAATCGTAGGTTAAGGGGTTAAATAGATGAGTAGCTTCAATGGAAATACAATATTATTATAATTTGAAGAATGTAGAAGTTATACTGTTTCTACAGGGCCACACAAAATTTAGTTTAAAACTTGTAATTCCAATTATCCGATTGAGCTAAAACTTTGCTTATATATGTAGTTCTGATGCTAATGCAATATTATTTTAATTTATGGAACGTAGCGGTTACGCTTTTTTAGAGGGCTACACGAAAGATTAGTTTCAACCTTGCAAGTAAATTTTAAACTAAATTTTAAATTTATAATTATCTGATTGAGCTTAAACTTTGCTTACATGTGTTTTTCCGATGACAATTTAATTATATGATAATTTAACGAACGTAGCAATTATTCATTTTTTACAGGACCACACAAAATATTGTGGAAAGATTGTTGCTTATAAGCAGAAATTTTAATTAAATTTCAACAAAATTATTACAGGTTATTGAAATACACAATAGGATTTTTTAAATTGAAAATAAAGTGCGTGGCAGTTATATTTCTTTTACAGAGCCACATAAAAAAATCGTATACTTTACCGTCTATAAGCAGAAATTTTATTTCAAACTGAATAATATTTATATAGGTTATTTATTTACACAGCAGCATCTTTGCAACTGAAAATTATTTGAGTAGCGTTTATATTTTTTACAGGGTCACACAAAGCATAAAAGCTTGTTTTTTAAAATATGATTTTATTTTTAAATTTTGATTTTTTAGGATGACTACACGAATTTCTCGAGTGATTCTGAGTAGACAAAAATAAAATAAGAAATGAATGTTAACTCACACGTGTGCATTAAATTATTATTATTTTTTTTTTTTTACTTAATAGTGAAATAAGTATGTTTAACGCATTCTTTGTAATGCATTATATTTTTATTTTGAGCCATTGTTGTGAAATAAACCAAATGTATTATTATTTTTACATACACATACATGTAATAGCATAAAATAAAAATGCCATGAATTCATTATGAAGAATTACTACATACACGGGTATACGTTCTGTAAAAATTTACGTACACATTAAAAAAAAAAAAAAATAAATAAATAAAAATCCGCTGTAATCCGTTGAAAAGTTAATGTGAAAAATTACACTTGCGGACTTGAACCAGTTTTTTATAGTTTGTTTCGCGTGTGAACAGCTAATGCGAAGAGTGTCTTCAAGGTGGGCGTCCATTAATCTCGAACGATATTTGTTCTTGAAAAAATTCATTTTGGAAAAAGTTCATTCACATACACATGTGGAGTCAAACATGGTAGCCAGGTTAATAGCTAGTTTTTTTTTTTTTTTGGCAATTTTCCTGCTTTTCTGAGACACGTTTACCTCAAAATTCTTTAGAGGATGCAGTTAACACAATTTCAAAGGAATATCCTGTTGCAAGTCAACTATCTTCAATTGAAGTAAAGTTTTTTCAAGACTGAACAACTTCGCAGTTACACCAGTCCAACTGGAGCAACCTCATAAGGGGATTTAATGAATCGAGATAACTTACTTACCATTGCAAAGTCTTAGAACCTTGTTTCAAATTCCCTTACAAGGTCTAACATAAAACTTAAGTATGCAGTGCGTATTTAGGAATTCTTCTTTTTATATTCAAGAATTGTTGGAAAACGAATAAATTCTTCATTTGCAATATCATTTTCGGCGGCCCATGCTTCGACCTTCCGCGGTCCGTATGTGGACTGCGGTCCGCCAGTTGCCAACCGTAGACCTAGAACATCAAAACATCCCACTGTGCGGCTCCATCATTTTTATACCACGTTTTACTCAAAAAGTATATAAGTTAAAAAAATGAAATTCATTGAAGAATATATTAGTTCATGTTATACATTTTTTCTAGATTTTTACACAATTTTTATTATTGAAAAATAAACAAAAGTAATTTCTTAAAAAGTTATTAATAGTAGTATTATACAGTGGGTGATCGGTTAACGAGCTGTTCGGTTAACGAACAGATCGGTTAATGAACACTTTCGATAGATTTTTATGTTATGTTTTTCACAGAGATTTTTATGTTCGGATAACGAACACCTCATAAAACAAAGCTAAGAAGAAGAAATGCTGTGTTTCAGATTTTCTGAGCAGTGTTCAATTTCATCTATTGTCGACATAGAGGACACTTTAACAGTTGTATACTAGGGTGGGCCGAAAAAAACTTTTTTTGAATTTTCGATCATGGGTAGTGCGGAAAAGTTGCCACTAGTGACACTAAGTTCATACAAAAAAAAAATTGAGATTTTTTGGACAATTCCTTGATTTGCCGCAAATGGCTTGAAGTTTTGCTCAAATGCTGATTTTTCAACTTTTTTAGCAAAAAGTTTAAAAACGTTAAATTAAATTTATTTTAGCTGAATTTGCTTGAAATGTTATGATTAGTGTATTAAATGTTTAAATAAGCTTCGATTATGTATTATTTAACAGTTATGTGTATTTTGAATAAGGCGATTTTTATAGCCTCTTCACGTATAAGGGAACAAAACTTGTAAGTATTGTTTGGTTCGTTCGTCGGTTTCTCTTTTTTGTCTTTATTATGGTCCTCGCTCTTCCTGCTGTTTTTCAGCGCGTTCAGCGTCACATTTTTGTATGACGGAGCACAGCATGTCTTGACAGCAATTCTGGAAGTAGAAGAGAGTGTGGAGCAGAAACCAATGAAAACGCAATCAGTCATCATGAAGATGAGGGAGGAAATAGGAGATAGGAGAAACTGCGAGATGGGATGTTTATTATTTTCTGCCCTAAAATACAGATATACTCAGAAGATTAAAATAGTGGAAACTTTGAAGCAGGCAGTTTGTCTGAATCAGAATTTGAATAAGGGCCTTCAAAAACAAACACTCCCAAACGCATATCCCTTTCACACATAGCGTTCGCCGCATTTAGAACTGGTATATCATATAGCAAATTGCATTAACATCTTAATCTGTGCTTCAGGATGCAGGAATTATAACAACAGGGAATAAGGATTTCATCATCCATAAAGGTAAGGTCTGGAGACAGGAAAGGAACTTGGAAAGAAGATATAGTAGGAGGAAGATTTTGGAGAAAGAAAAAATACAAGCATATTTTTTGATAGTAGAAAAAATAAAATGATCTTCATAGAAAAAAGGGGACAAGCGGCACCGTCAAGAGAAAGACGAAACAAATACCACCCTATTGTCGAACGTAGTTCGGAATATTTTAGTCACTTGTCACCTCCTTCTGGTCACATCAGAGAAATAGCAAAATAATTATATAATTTTTTAAGCCAGAATAAAGCCTGCTTTGGAAAATATTAAAATAACTCCAACATTTGATGTGTATTCTTTATATGAACGAGCTTGTACTCCGACACCGACATCAACTGTCTAAACTAGTTGGTAGAACCATGTGAACTAAGCCCTTTAACAACCCAATGGCAGCTAGATTAATAGAGTACTCAAATCTTCAGCATTTTGCATTTCTGATGACTATGAAACAGGAATAGGCTCGTAGAAAGTAACACGTACATTTTCGCACGTCATTAATGATATGTGCTTCATCTTTCTCTCGACGGTGCCGTTTGTCCCCTTTTTTTCTATTTTATCTTTTCTACCATTAAAGAATATGCTTGTAATTTTTCTTCCTCCAAAATCTTCTTCCTCCTGTATCTCCTTTACAAGTATCTTTTTCTGTCTCCTGACCTTGTCTTTATCGATGGCGAGATCCTTATTCCCTGTTGTCGTAATTCCTGCATCCTGAAGCACAGGTGAAGCTCTTAACGCAATTTACCTATATGATATACCAGTTTTAAAAGCGGTGAACGCTGCTTGAGAAAGGGATATGTGTTTGGGAATGTCTGCTTGTGAAGGCCCTGGTTCAAATTCTGATTCAGACGAACAGCTTGCTTGAAAGTTCCTATTACTTGAATGTTCTGAGACTATATGTATTTTAGAGCAGAAAAATAATTAACATCCCATCTCGCAGTTTCTTCCGTCTCCTATTTCTTCGCTCATCCTCATGATGACTGATTGCGTTTTCATTAGATTCTGCTGCACATTCTTTCCTCCTTCCAGAATTTCTGTCAAGACATGCTGTAGTCCGTCATCTAAATGTGTGACTCTGAACGCATCAAAAATAGAAGGAAGAGCGAGGAACATGATCAAAACGAAAGAGAGAAACCGACGAATGAAACAGACAATACTCACAATTTTTGCTTACTTATACACGAAAAGGCTATAAAAATCGCCTAATTCAAAATACACTCAACTATTAAATGACACATAATCAGATAATCAGAGCTTATTTAAACATTTCATACACTAATCATGGCATGTCAAGTAAGTTCAGCGAAAATAAATTTAATTTAACATTTTTAAAAATTTTGCTGAAAAGTTCAAAAATCAGCATTTGAGCAAAACTTCAAGCCGTTTACGGCAAATCAAGAAATTGTCCAAAAAATCTCAATTTTTTGTGTGAACTTAGTGCCACCAGTTTGCAACTTTTCCACACTACCCATCACCGAAAATTGAAAAAAAGTTTTATTCGGCCCTCCCTATTGTATACGTGTGACCTAATTAATTCATGGGCTACCGGGGGCTCGGGCCCAACATTTTAGCCCCCACCCTCCAAAAACAGAAGGAACAGATTAGAAATATTAATTTTTACATTTTGTGTCTTTTTCAAAGAAACATTTTTAATTGAAAATCAATCATTTTAATTGAAATTTAGTTCATAAATTATTAACAGGCAAAAAAGTTGGCTCCACTTGAGCTTTATGCCACTTGAGCCCCTGCAATAAACATACTCTTTTAGAGAACTAAGAAGTTTCTGAAAGGACAAAGTGACAAACTAACATGATTGAATGTCGTAGTTAATAAATGTAATCCTAAATGTTTTACAAAAGGCATGGCATTTTTTTTAAATAGTCCACGACACGGACAAAGGAATCGAATTACGATATGTCGATATTAAATAAGGACATATATTATCTCTATTATAAAGGGACTATTTACATTATTTTTTATACATTATTTGTCTTTTAAAAACGAATTAATTTAATTTCCATTAAAATCAATGCAAAACCTATGATCGGTTAACGAACACTGTTTTAGAACGGATTAAGTTAGTTAACCGACCACCCACTGTACTTACACAAAACAAAAAATTGCACAATAATGCTGAAGTTATGTACTTTAAGCAAAAATAATTTCTTTAAAATCGAAATTGCGCTTTTTGAGTTATAGAAAAAATAATGTTAATAACTTGCTAGAATGTTCCTATCTTTTCATTTTTTAATTTGTTCAATTACCTCGCCTTTTATTATTACTGCATAACAAGTACAATAATTGGTTGTACGTAAACACATAACAGTCAGTAAATAATTAGGTTTGTCGCTCGTTTATCCCCTGGGATACATATTCGTTTCAGAGCGGCCACTGGCGTTTTTTTTAAAATTTAAATTCCATCTCGAACCACTTTCTCAAAACAAAAATCTCTTATATACCCTCTGACAACATGTGCTAGAGCTTGTTTTTAGGTTAATGGATATATTTATGGTATTCCATTAGTGCAACCAACTCAAAAGTGTCACTTTATCACAAATAATAATGTAAATACGTTGGAAAAGAACAGTGACACTTTTGCCTTTTGACGGCAAAATAGAACAACTGTCATTGTGCCGTTTTTCAGGATAAACATACGTATCAGTATTTTGTACTTAAAAACTGTCTTTATCTCAAAAATGCCAATTTTAAGTTTGTGTCACTTCTTTTTTAAAGGAGCAATGTTTAGCCCCTTCGGGACGGGAGCCATTTACGAAATTTTTAATCTTTTGTCACCGTTTTTTAAAAACAGAAATTTGTGTCTTCTTGAATCGGGAAAATGCGCTGATTTAACAAGGCAAATTTTACAGTAAAATTTTACTGGTGAGGAAGAACGACGATTCTGAGCGCTTCATGCGGCACGTATACGTGTCGCTCGTCCCCAAGGGGTTAGACGCCTTTTTTAACAGTGTATGAAAAATTACAAGTATTAACTAATACAGTGTCTCCCAAAAGTATTCGTACACTTACGAATTTCAATGAAATTGTGTTCTATCCATCAATTAAAATTAATATTTCAGAAAGAGTATTTAATAATAAGAACTACCACTTATTCTTAACAAAACTAAGTAAAATATTTTAAAAACATAATAAAACATTTTAAAAAAAATCAATAGTCAAAAAGTAACAAAAAAGTTACCTCACAAAAGTCTTCGTACACTTTTACAAAAGCTTTACATTTTAGTAAATACTGTAATATTTTGTTAAATTAGTACTTAGTATGATATCCTTTAGTTTAAACAACAGTTTTTAAACGCCTAAGAATAGATTTCACTAGTTTTTTTGTAATTTCTGTATCAATGTTCATCAATTCATCGATCATTGCTGTTTCGTTTTAATGTCGTGCCTTCGTATTAGGTAGCTTTCATTACAAAAAGCTACCTATTGCAGCCGTTCGGAGGAAAGCGATTTCAAAAAATTTTGGTATATTTCATCGATCATGACCGCTAGACCCCGAAACCACCCTCCGTTCAAAAGTTGATATATATATATATATATCCAAAAACCAAACCAAAAATTCGAAACCACGGAACTGATCCGAAGATAAGTAAACTAAACCAAATGACAACAACAAAATAACTAAAAACAACTAACTTCAAAAACAACACACTTTAAAAACGGCAAGCTTTAAAATCATTCAAACTAAAACCAGAAGAAATTAAATCAATGGAGACAGGCGGCATGCACTTGAGACATGCTCTGCGGGATTAAAACCAGTTTTATGTGCACAACGCTCCCCCAACAACCTGCCAAGACCAAATGGAAAAAACTAACAAATCGAATGAGCTGCCAAGACCCATCGAAAACCAATAACTAAACGTGAAACTTCAAACAAACGTGCACGCAATCCCTAAACAGTCAAACTTACAGTTACTCCTCACTTCGCATCCACATTACCTCTAAATCTCTGCGACAAGTCTTACACTTTACGAAATTTCGCAGCAGACTCTTCAAAAATTTCTCAGGATAGTCATGGTGCAATGCCAGAATATACCATTTGTAAAGTTCTTCAATTTTTTCCCCAGTTTTTGATGTCAGTCTATCTATAATGCTTAATCCGTTAACAAAAATATTTCTATATATTGAGATATGCACATTTGATCCAAAATTTAACATCTTTATAGTTTCAAAGTTAAAGCTTTTTCGTTTGTCATACTCTGTTTTTATCTCACCATTTTTTATCTCGATATTAATGTCTAAATAATTGACCATATTTTTACTTTTTGACTCCAATTTCAAATTTAAATCATTAGGATAGCAATCAAATTTTTCTTTTTCCACATCATTGCATCTGACTATTAAAACGACACACACACACACACACACATATATATATATATCCATATATATATATATGATCTTTGTCACACTGAAACTTTCGTATTTATGAATCGATTTGGATGTAACTCGGTTTGTACATAGTACATACCAATGTCTCGGCCGAGTTCGTAGGCCAGCTTCATCCGCCATTTTGTTTCAAAATGGCGGCCATTTAATTTTTTTTTTTAAATTAAAAATTTGAAATGTGGTACCAAAAAATTGAAAATGGAAAAATATTTTTTTCTTATGTGTTTGACATTGATACAAAGATTCCGGAGCATTCTTTGTTTCGTCTATATCTTAAAAAATGGCTGGGTTATAGCACATTGAATTTCTAGCATAGCTGAAATTTTGAAACGTCCTGATTTTTGTCACGCGATAACAGGCGTATTTATGAACCGATATGGATGTACCTTCGTATGTACATAGTACATACCAATGTCTCGACCGAGTTCGTTGGCCAACTTCATCCGCCATCTTGTTTCAAAATGGCGGCCATTTAAATTTTTTTTTTAATTTGAAATTTGGTACCAGAAAATTGAAAACGGAAAAATATTTTTTCTATGTGTTTGACCTTGATACAAAGATTCCGGAGCAGTTTTTGCTTGTCTATATCTTACAAAATGGCTGAGCTATAGCACTTTGAATTTCTAGCGTAGCTGACATTTTGAAACGTCCTGATTTTTGTCACGCGATAACAGGCGTATTTATGAGCCGATATGGATGCACGTTCGTGTTTACATAGTAAATACCAATGTCTCATCGAGTTCGTTGGCCAGCTTCATCCGCTATCTTGTTTCAAAATGGCGGCCATTTATAAAAATTTTAAAATTTTAAATTTAAAATAAGGTACCAAAAAATTGGAAAATGAAAAAGATTTTTTTCTTATGTGTTTGGCCTTAATGCAAAGATTCTGGAACAGTTTTTGTTTCGTCTATATCTAAAAAATGGCTGAATTATAGCATTTTGAGTTTCTATTGTGGCTGACATTTTGAAACGACCTGATATTTTTCATGCGATAACAGGCGTACTTATGAACCGATTTGGATGTAACTTGGTGTGTACATAGTACATACCAATGTCTTGACCGAGTTCGTTGGCCAGCTTCATTTGCCATCTTGTTTCAAAAGGGAAAAATATTTTTTTTTATTAAAATTTAAAATGAGATATCAAAAAATTGGAAAATGAAAAAGATTTTTTTATGGTTTGACCTTGATACAAAGATTCCGGAGCAGTTTTTGTTTCGTCTATATCTTAAAAAATAGTTGAGTTATAGCACTTTGAATTTCTAGCATGGCTGACATTTTGAAACGATCTGATATTTTTCACGCTATAACACACGTATTTTTTAACCTATTTGGATGTAAGAAGGCATGTGGATAGTATATAGCAATGTATCGTCCAAGTTCGCTGGCCAGCCTCATCCGCCATCTTGTTTCAAAATGACGGCCATTTAAAAATTTAAAAAAAATTAAAATTTAAAATGAGTTATAAAAAAACTAGAAATTGTAAAAGATTTTTTTCTTATGTGTTTGACCTTGATATAAGGATTCCGGAGCATTTTTTGTTTTGTCTTTATCTTAAAAAATGGTTCAGATATAGCAGTTTGCATTTCTTTATATGGGTGACATTTTGAAAAATGTGATTTTTTGCCTGCGACAGCACTCTTATATATCAAGCGATTCCGATGTGAGTGAGCATGTGCACAAGAATTACTAAGGTCTCGACCAAGTTCACTGGTTAGCTTCATCCACCATGTTGTCTTAAAATGGCAGACACTTCGAAATATCGCCGAATTTTGCAAACCAAATATAAGTTATTTAAATAAAAGCAGCTTGGATAAAGCTGACTAATTTCGCGAAATTATCATTCATAATGATTTAGTATTGATAAAAATTAGTATTGAATTTTTCTATAATCGGTTTCCACTAAATTGAGCTTCGTGTGTTTGAATAACATAAGCTAGCTTTTTAAAAATAAGGAATATGAAAGCTACCTCTTCCTCCCGGCACTGGCCGGAAGGACTTTTCTTTTCTAACCTCATTTCTTACCAAATGTGCTCTGTTGGGTTTTTAACGGCGATTGAGGTAGTGTTTACAGAATTTATGGACAATTATAGAGACACCAGAGGCGAACGTTGAGATCCGTGTGCTTAGAATCGTTGTCTTGATAAAAAAAAAAAAACAAAGTTGTTTCCAATACCTAAATTTTGGGATGATAATATTAAATTGTATTTTAAAATATTTAATTAAAGTTCATGATTCATTATGCCATCAATAAATACCAAATTATCTAGTCCTGATGCGTTTAATGCCTTTTATATAAAAACGGGAAAAAGTATAAAAATGGGCTTTCAGAAGACGTTGTCGTTTTCATTGATAAAGATTCACAGCGAAATGTGTCTAAATACTGGGATGAGAGCGCTCCGACCCAAATGAGCGAACACTACCACTAAATTTTAATTATATTCTTTGCTTTATTAAATCTCTGAAATTCTGTCATTAAATAATGCGAGAAATGCTATTAAAAGTTAGTGGTACTAATTGGTCATTTGGGTAAGAGCGCTCTCGTCCCTATAAATAACACAATATGCAGGTTTTTCTTTTATCTGATAGTTCTTAGATTACTACATAAAAGCCAAGTTCTTATGATGGGGAAAAAATCAGTTTGTATGCAATGTTGTTGTTGATAAACATTGCGTAACTTAACGAACTATCTTCGCGAAGACCACAGGACCCTGTTTTAGTGAGGAACTCTATTATAGTAAGAATATGGACACTTTCTTTAGGAGAAAAAAATGACAGTGAAAAGCAGCATGGGCTACATATATGCTTTAATTTTAATGTGACTGTGCTTTTCTTCATATGAATTTTATATATTACATATCGGCCACAAAACTAATTCTACTTGTACAAAATACAGTATATACTTATTTGTCAACATGAACGCTGCAGAATAAAATTCAAGCAGGGACAGGACTTTGGAATATCCCCTTGGGGACGAGCGGAGCGACACGTATACGTGCCGCTTGAAGCACTCAGAATCCTTGTTTTTCCTCACCAGTAAAATTTTACTGTAAATTTTGCCTTATTTAATTAGCGCATTTTCTCGATTCAAGAAGACACAATTTTCTGTTTTTAAAAAACGGTGACAAAAGATTAAAAATTTCGTAAAAGGCTCCCGTCCCGAAGGGGTTAAATGAAACTGTTGTCATTTATTTTTCTTAAAAAAAAAAAAAAAAAAAAAAAAGAGAATGTAAGCACGAAATAAAATAAACAGATATCTTACTTCATCAGAACAACACGTGCAATGCAACTTTCGTAGGGGTACGGGTTAAACTTTGAAACTTTTAGAATATATAACGGACCTGACTGGAGGGCTTTGACACTCGTCCTGTGTGGATTTTCCACCTGCCAAACATTACCACGTAATGGTTATTCTGGGGGGGGGGGGACTAAAAAGAGACAGATCTGCGTACTCGAAAAATTGAAAGCAGCACTAAAAAAAATGGTATTGGTCAGTCAAAAAGGGCATAATGTGTGTGCCGTAAAATGTACAATCATAAAACGACAAATAGCTTATTTTATTTTTTTGGTTAGAAAAAAAAAGTATATATATATTCGGGACATACAATTAATTTACAGAAAAAAATAATACTGAGATTTAATTCATTAAAATAGTTGGTTCTATTAACCAGTTATTCTAATAAGCAGCGACTTTTAGACTTCGTATCAGTAACTTCCATCCCTCTTTTCCTCGCATAGAGCCGTATCAGAATGTCTGTACAGGTGGCAGGTACTAGGCAACAGTCATTCAAATTTTTTCTAGTGTGCCGTAAAATGTACAATCATAAAACGACAAATAGCTTATTTTATTTTTTTGGTTAGAAAAAAAAAGTATATATATATTCGGGACATACAATTAATTTACAGAAAAAAACAATACTGAGATTTAATTCATTAAAATAGTTGGTTCTATTAACCAGTTATTCTAATAAGCAGCGACTTTTAGACTTCGTATCCGTAACTTCCATCCCTCTTTTCCTCGCATAGCGCCGTATCAGAATGCCTGTACAGGTGGCAGGCACTAGGCAACAGCCATTCAAATTTGTTCTAGTGAGCGATGTTGCGCCTTTTTGCTTTTTATACTCGGTTGGATTTTTTAGTTAATTCCTCTGGATTTCTTATTCTATGGCTTTTCTGTGCACGTTTTTACCCTACTATCTTCAAGCTTTGCGATTTTGCCCTGGCTCGTCTTGAAGTGATATCGAAATATAGAACAACCAAATTAATTCTGGATGCTCTACGAGCCCATGATTGAGGTTATATTTAACATCGTGCTTCCAATTCTGGAATGGACTTCTGGTCTCCACCAGGGAACTCAATATTATATTATAGCCGAGCATTGCTTCAAAATATATCTTTATGTTCCTTTTCAAGTTCGTTTGAGGTTTTGCATCGCAGCGGTAACACCTCGATGTCACATCGCCCACCCGCAAGAAAAGTGACACATCTCGCAAAAATTCATTTTGCGTTTTATTCCACTAATAGGTCTGTCATAGGTGCGTCTTGCTACACAAAACGTTTCATAAGTGTAGTTATACGGAAAATCACTTTATTAAACTATTTGTCTATTCGTGACGACAGAAGAGAGGTGGATTGTGCGGAGAGGTAAATTTATACAACCCTCGAAACCTCATCATATGTCTTCTTGCTTAAGGGTTTTCTGCTTTTCTGCACGTTTTCATTCCTGCATGCAGAGCTAAGTGCTCATGTTAGAGTAAAATCATGCAAATTTTCTTTTGCCTTTCCTGTGAAATTTACTTTTGTCGACATGTGTCACCAAAGCGATATAAGTAAGCGTCCTATCTTAAATGGGAGAAGTAATCGCAAGATTAAAAGCGAGGTCACATCAATCAAGGTCATGCGCCACGTAGCGGATGGAGTATGAACTACAGGTAGATACCTAACTGTTTTCTTACTTACACCACTAAAATTGTAAAGTTTTGTTCACCTTGATTAATAACTGAAGTGCCTTTGATCAGACAAAGAAAACTTCGTGGTGTCAAGTACATCTGAATACTCCTCTCGCTACGCCGTTATTTTGCAATAAATGTGGCAAACAAATTTCATTTCCATGAGTGACTAAAGATTTGGAAAATACGCGCCACACTAAAAGCCTGCGTACTTGAATTATCACTCCGTCCACAAGGTGGCGCAGCTATGTTAATTTACGCCTGATTCCAGCATTAAGTTTGTTCGCTTACTTATAACGCTTTGTGTGTCACTTTTCTTGCTGGTGAGTGGTATAATAAATTTAGCAGTGGTTGACTTGAGTTCAAGTTCAATTTTGACTGCACTCCAAACTGAGCTCGCTGAAACTGTCAAGCGCTGATGCATTTCAAGTCTATTCTTTGGAATGTTTGTACCTGAAATTTCTGGCGTATTACATTATAATTGCTTGTGAAACATTGTATTTGCTCCGAAGAATATCAGATTTTTCTTGAAAGATTAACAATAGAACGCCCGGAAGGAGTCGATCCGACTTCGAACATATGATTAAATGTCAACTGGAACCAGAAATTCTTTAATAAAATAAGTTAAATTTAAACCACGCAGATTTACGTTAAATAAATCAGTCAAATAATTTTAAATAAAAATTCTGGTGTCAAATATTATTATGAAACTTGAGTAAAATTTCCGGGCATTTCTAATGTTGACGAATTAACCCCTTCGGGACGGGAGCCTTTTAAGAAATTTTTAATCTTTTGTCACCGTTTTTTAAAAACAGATATTTGTGTCTTCTTGAATCGAGAAAATGCGCTGATTAAATAAGGCAAATTTTACAGTAAAATTTTACTGGTGAGGAAAAACAAGGATTCTGAGCGCTTCATGCGGCACGTATACGTGTCGCTCGTCCCCAAGGGGTTAAATTTCCCGTATCCTAAAGGCAATTTTTGACTATATTGCTATCATTTGCTTTCCACTAAACGATCACCGCTTCTACAATATGAATATGAGATAATGCTATTTGCTAACTTTTCACCCTTTAGCAGACGGTGTCCACAAAAAAGGACACCTAATTTTAATTCTAAAACTGACAAACGGCACCAAGAATATTTAATTGAAATTTTCCTTATATAAAGTACGGCAACATAAACAAGTTTTTATTTTCTAATAAATTCGCTTGTAAATTCTGGTGTCAGTCCATCATTTCAGTATTTTATAAACAGACTTATTCCGCGCCGGAAAGGGTTAAATATCACAAAAAAAATTCTTCTAATGAAAACGTGTGAAATATTTTCTTTCTAAGAAAAAAGAAACACGTGCAGGTTATATAAAGCTTTAGCTATTTGCTAAAAGGGGAGGCAGAAACAGAAAACGATTCTAAAGAAGTAATATAAATATAAATTCCAATTTTCTCATAAAATAACTAAATAAATCTTGTAAAAATAAAAAAAGTAAAAAAACACTTAATTTACCAACCATTTAATAATCATACGTAATACTTTAAAAATTTGATCCAGATTTTTTAAAAATGCTAAAACATTAAAAATACATATAAAGAAAAGTTTTACACCGGAAAATTTACTAAAACAAAATTATATGTAAATTATTGCATCTTCATTTATTTGTTGTTAATTTCCTCTTCATCTAATCAAGTAACTTGTCCGTTAGTGGAACTGATGGACGAGATAATTTCTTTAACCCCTTGGGGACGAGCGTCACGTATACGTGCCGCATGAAGCGCTCAGAATAACTTGTTTTTCCTAACCAATAAAATTTGCCTTATTTAATCAGCGCATTTTCTCGATTCAAGAAGACACAAATTTCTGTTTTTAAGAAACGGTGACAAAAGATTAAACTTTACGTAAAAGGCTCCCGTCCCGAAGGTGTTAAGATGAGATTGGTCCTTGATAATATGGGTGTCATGCTACTGCAAGATCCATACCAGGCCGGAAACTCTATCTTTTGGCTTGTCGCCTGGACTTCATTTTTTCCGGATAAATATTGAGCTAGATTAAATACTTCCCATGTCCGTTCCTGCTTCATCTTACACTAGTCAGCAGAAAAATTCACTACCTAATATGATATCCCTAACTCGGGCAAATGATTTCTGTGGCCGAAATGTTGAAGAGATAGACTGCCACCAGAATCTACAAGCAAATTGATTTCTAAATAAAAAGCTGCTTTTCATCACGTGCATTATAAACCTAATTATTTTATTAAAATTTTTAGTTCGAGTCCATCTTTTTTTAATAAAAATTAACTGGGAAGTATATTCCCACTACGCGTGTAAGTGTGAAACCAATGGAGGCAAATTTCTCAAGTGCATTTACATATTTTTAAATGATCTTTTTTTACAAAGGATATCTAAGGTCCATGTCTAATTTTATATCCTGCAACCCACCCTCCCTTTTTAAAGTTGATTTCGTAAGAAAAACTACCTATTCCATTCTCTCCTATTTTGGAATTTCTGAAAAATTTTCGCAGATCCACGCCGATTATGAGTCCTAGAACCAAAAAAAATTCCCACCAGACCAAAACTTTATCTATCTATCTATCTAATTATATAACTTTTTATGGACACCATAACTTCCATAATTTTGCACGAGTCTCTTCCAAACATATGCATAAAATCAAGGGCAGAAAATCTCGGTCAGGTTCGTTAATGGGCATAATGGGTTAATGCGGCATATCAGCACCACCTGTTAGATGATTTACACCAAAATCTAATTATCAACAACTTTGAGAACAGAATCTGAAGTTTGATGAAAATCCGTGCAATAGTTTTTGAGATAGAGCTATTGCAGAAATTGGAGAAAATTCTGCATAGGAACGCCACCTGTCGGGCGATTTACACCAAAAACTAATTAGGACCAATTTATATCAACAAGTAACTGAAATTGAAGCTTGATGAAAATTCTTGCTTTAGTTCTTGAGATATAGCTATTGCGGAAATCGTGAAAAATGCAGCACAGCAGCGTAACCTGTTGGGCGATTTACACCAAAAATTAAACAGCACTAATTTATACCAGGGACTAACTGAATCTGAAGTTTGATGAAATTTTGTGCATTTTTTCTTGAGTTAGAGCTATTATGATAATCATGAATAATGCAGTATAGAAGCGCCACCTGTAGGGCGATTTTCACCAAATTGTTATCAGCACCTAACTATATCCTGGTCTAACTGAATCTGAAGTTTTATGAAAATCCGTGCTGCAGTTCCTGAGATATAGCTATTGCCGAACTCGTGAAAAATGCCGCATTGCAGCGCCACCTATTAGGCGATTTTCACCAAAAACTAATCAGGACCAGTTTATATTAAGGTCTAACTGAATCTAAATTTTTGTGAAATTCCGTGCATTAGTTCTTGAGATAGAGCGCCCACAAAATTTTTGTCACATACAGACTCACAGAGTGGCAGACAGACTCACAGACAGACATTTTCTAGACACCATGAAACCGTGTTCAGGACATTCTGAAACGTATAAATCCGTCGAAAATGTTCACGAATCCAATACTTTCTTCTTGTAAAGATAGAAGAAAGTAAAAATCTATTAAATTCAAAACAATGTTGTTTGCATATATGCAAAGCTACGCACTAAAGGGTTAAGCAATTCCCACTCATTCTCAGTAAAACTTACTAATTATTTTGTATAGCTAGCTCTGTATATAGTCAATAGTATTTATGCACTCCACGTAGCATGCAAAAATTTAATTAAACTTAAAAACACTTACCATAACTGAAAATGCACTTTCAGCAATCATTCCTAAAAGACGGATTTAGACACATGTCAAGAAGCATTGTCTTGATGAAACATCCAGTTAGCACCACTTAAAAAAGGTCCAAACGGTATCAAATGATCATATGGCATAGTCTGATATTGCTCAGAGTTCATACGTCCCGAAATTCGGGTTAATTCTCATTATCCATCATGATTAAAGCTCCCCAAATCATTACTGATCCTCCTCCCATTTGTCGACTGAAGCATTGTTTCGGTTCCTTCCTCAAATCATGCCAATAGTGTTTATAACCATCCGGACCGTCAAGAATAAATTTTTTTCACCTGAAAATATCACTTCTTTCCATTTGACCCATGACATGACATTTTTAGCCCATTTCAGCCTTTCTTCTTTATGATGCTTCATTAACCGGTTTTTTCAACAGTTTCATACATTTTGCATTACTATTTTATTTCAGACTCTTCCAAACTGTTTAGTGTGAGGTTCTTTTGCTGAAACGGTTCGAAATTTCCCCAGTTGAAAGACCTTTTTGAGTTGATAATCGAAATATTTGTCGATCATCCCCTGCTGTCAAAATCCTTTTTCTTCCAGATCGTTTAATTTTATTTGAATCCTTTTTTCTAATTATTTCATTGCGAATAGCAGTTTTAGAACGCTTCATTAACCGAGTTATTTCTCGTTCAGATTTACCTGCACTCTTATAAAACCAAATTTTTCTTACTTCCGTCACAGACAACTTTTTACTCCGCGGTATCTTCGAATATATCGTAAATAAAATTATCTAAACCTGCACCTTTGTGATGAATAATATGCTAGTAGTTTCCTCCGGTGGTCTTATAATTTCTTAACAGTCACCTTATTGACGTTTTAAAAAAAATTAGAAGATTTTAATAAAATGCAATTTAAATTTTAATGTAGCAATTATAACAGATAACGTTCTACGATCAATTTTAAATACACACGCTAAAAATTTGCATAATATGCCTCCTTCGGAAATGCACCAATTCGTTAGTGGTCTTATAATTTCTTTACGCACTGTATAGTGTATAACTTAGTAACAGATTTACGAAAGTCCCTTTTTACATTTTTGAACTGATTACCTACAAAGTGTATAAAAAAAAATGAAAAGATAGAGAATAGCATCAACCCTTTATGTACTGAATTATGAATCTATGAAAATTTTATCTTCTAAAGAATTTTCATTGAATTTTTTAAACTACATTAGAAGATTTACATAATCATTTAATAAATTTTAGAAATATTTTGAAGGATTGAAGGATTTAGAAGGATACATTAAATTTGAAGTTATAGTGATTTTGTGCAATATTTATAATCCTACTCAAATCTTTTATTTCAAATATTTTTCTTAGTATTTTGTAGAACTAGGAAATGTACAAATATAATGTTCTTACAATAGAAATATAGAAATATTTTCGAATTGAAAAATTCCTCCCTCCCTCCCTCCCTCCCCCTGAGCCTGATTACCCACGAGGGAAATTCCTACCACTAAAAATAAACAGAAAATTTTGCCTCATTCATGGCAGAAATTTTACATGAATACGGCGTTTAGATAAGTCGAACTTTTCTTTTAAAATTTATTGGTGTAAGTGTGCCCCGTTGGTAATCAGGCCCTGCCCTCCCCCAACTCCAAAAAATCTGAAAAGATGCAAAGGCAAAAGTAATCATTCTTTTAAAAATATTTTTGTTTTGTGTACCCAATAATGCTTTTGGAACAAGATAAAGTAATGTACCTATAACTCATTCTAAACTGTATTACAACTAATCTATGCATTAAATGAATTGTGTAACAAGTTATTTTAATGGTACTTATAAGTACCGTCAGTAGATAAAGGGTTAAATGATTTGAGAATAGCTATAAATGAAAGATTTTCAGTTGCTGTGCCGCAACATACTATTGTGCTATCCGACAATTTTAGGTGGGCCGAGA
Source organism: Maratus speciosus (assembly GCA_963932465.1). Lineage (NCBI taxonomy): Eukaryota > Metazoa > Arthropoda > Arachnida > Araneae > Salticidae > Maratus > Maratus speciosus. The sequence continues at coordinate 141,097,401 of OZ010793.1, forward strand.
AAAAAATGACCTAAAATTGATATTGTCTATTTCTGATGGATTAATTTTTAAACATTTAATAAAAGTAATAGATTACTTGTTTTAATCTCCAAGTCTAGTTATGTGAAAAGACCTTTCGTGCAATGAAAACTATTAAAAGTTAAAATAGGAAGAAAAAGGAAAACTATATAAATCCCGAAATTCAACCTAGCAAACAAGAAATTCAGCTATTCTTTTGTTAAAATATAGATAACAAAAATATATATACATGTAAGTTTTTAGAAAATGTTGCTGTTTTTCTATTACAATTTATCATAAATTGCATTGCTTTAACATTTGTTTGGGATGGAATATTTCGTTTGTATTACAAAATGTATTTAAAATATACAGTGATACCTGGACTAACGAACATAATTAGTTCCGAAATACGTTCGTTAGGCGAAATATTCGTTAACCAAAACGCGACCTCTCATTCAATTAAAATGGAACGTGGATGTGTTACATTAGAGCGTATCCAATCAGATGTTCCTAAAACGAATTCAGGCTCATTAGCTATGCAACCTGAAAAAATTACAGCTGTTTCTTAATCTAAATATAATATAAATACAGTCAAAAATATACGGTAACCTCTTCCGAGTTATCCGTGAATCCGGAAAAGTTTCTTTATCTTTAGAAACCACGGAATCGAATATATTTGCGACATTTAAAAAAGCATTTATCAGGGGCGTAGCTACAAATATTTTTTCGGGGGCTAGAATTCAAAAATTTACGAACTTGAAACAAATTGCTTTATTTTCCAACTGAAATGATATGTGCAATGTGTGTTTATGACAATGGCGTACGTAAAAACCACGTAAACGTTATACGCAAAAAAACATTTCAAAAGACAAAACTGAAACTAAAAACATTAAAAAATATAATTATTGGTTTTTTTAATGAAAGTTTAATTACACATCTTTCATTTAAAAATTTAAAATCAAAACTAGATTAATTTCTATTTTCTTGGAATCATTTAGCATGAAAATAATAAGATACCCAATTGCTAAATAAATAGTTAAGGAAGTAATTTCAAACAATAAACTGAAATTAAAAACATAAAAAATATAATTATTGGTTTGTTTAACCTTCCGTCTACCAGACGGGTCCATTGGACCCGACATGTACATTCAAAATATTTATTCAAACCAGAAATTTCTTCAAAACAAACTAAATGTATAAATCAGACAATAATAAGTTAAATAAACAAATTAAATAGTTTTAAGTAAAAATTCTGGTGTAGAATGTTTTTATAAAACTTGAGTAAAATTTCCGGTAGTTCTAGGGTTAATGAGAGTTTAATTACACCTCTTTCATTTAAATAATTAAAATCAAAACTAGATTAATTTCTATTTCCATGGAATAATTTACCATGAAAATAATAAAATACCCAATTGCTAAATAAGTAGTTAAGGAAGCAATTTCAAACAATACAGTAAATGCAAGATTTAAAGCCAGAAAAATTGCATATATTTAGAGAAAACCAGCATTAGTTTAAGATTTACAAATTTTTTGTCTTCTATTACGTACGAGTCATAATCGTACTTCATATGAAAATACCGTCAAGTTATTTTAAGAAAGAAACAAAGGTTTGGAAGAAATAAAAGGAATAGATTAGAGACACTGTTGATGGACAACAGTAGGAAAATTCAGGTCTCGATATGATGATATCGATATTTTCGTTGAACAGAAAATCGCAATGACAAATTGAGTCTGGCTGCTTTTTGTACTTCTTTTGATAATTTAACTTTTTACTGTTACAGAACTCAGAAAGGCAGTTAGAAAAAAAACCCATAAAAATTTCATATTTGTTTACTATTATTTAACCCGGGAAAACACGCGCATACCCAGGGTATGAATGGTTTTTACTTTGCCATTAATAAATACAAATAATAATCTTCATCTTATTTAATCGGAGACAACTTTTCGATTAACCCCTTAACCTACGATTTAACCTACGGTTTGGCAAATCCATAGCTACCACTAAAGTTTAATAGAAATTTTTGCTTTGTTTAATCATGGAATTAACGATTAAATTACGGAACACAATTAAATTAAACTATATTTACTGTGAAATTTTAGCGGTAAGAAGAATTTACGTTTGGCCCAATCATCGTACGCGGGCTATGCCCGTCATTTAGGTTAAGGCACCGCCCCCTGAGTACTATGCCTGAGCGCTGGACCAAAAATGGCGGCTGCCGAAGGCGGATTTATTTCAGCGTGTGTACGGTCCCTTAAATATTCCTACCAATAATTTTTTGAAGTTTTTTCCGCTTCATTTTTCTGAGAATTAACAAGGTAAAGAAATCTTTTATAAAATACTGGTGTCAACATTTAAAGGACTGTACCTACGCTAAAAAAAATCCGCCTTCGGCAGCCGCCATTTTTGTGTCATTTTTGTGTGAGCGCTCAGGCCTAGTATTCAGGGGGCGGTGGTTAAGGGGTTAAAGAAGTTGCTTTTAACCCTTTGAGGGGCGGAGGGATATATTTTATCTCACGTACGATTAATGAAGATTTGAACCAGAAATTTTTTATTAAATTTTACTTTTCTAACTTTGGCGGAAACAAGTCGTAAAATTGCTTTTCCTTATTTGGCAATAAATCTTTTGGCAGATTCCGGTGTGAATTCGACATTACAGAAACACAATTGCTTGCCCCTCAAAGGGTTAAAAAGATAGTGGTGACAATTGTAAAAATCGTACGCACTCCGGGTCTATTAGGCCCGGCGCGCGTCCTCCCGGGTTAAAAAAGAAAAGAAAAAGGTCTTTCAAAAATCTGCACTTTCCCAACTCTAAGCTCAAATTCCCAAAGTTCACATATATTGGAGGGGGAGACTCCCATAATCACACATCGCGACGCCTTTGACATTTATAAATGTCAAATAAAAACAACATTTCTTATCCTGTCATTGATTTTTTTTAATGTTGCCGAGCAATAGCGCCAACTTTTGAAAAATATTGAGTGGGCTCAAAATTTGTTGAGTAAAGAAAATTTTTTCCCTGTAGTAGTTGCGTGTAGAGATAGGGGCGGGGGGAGGAACAAATGACTAACGAGGGTACATCGAAGTAAAATGGTTTATATGAGTAAAATATAAAATTATTGTAATTTAATTACAATTTAATGAATAATTTGATAAAATTATATTTTTAAAAGTTCTTTCTGATAAATACATTAATGTTTATTATAAATAGCATAAAAATTGCAAAATACTGAAAGTGAAAAAAATTAAATGTAAAGAAAAGCATACATTTTGATTTTGTCTCTAAACAGATGGCAAAAAAAGCGGGAATTTTTGTTTTCAAGAGAAATTTAATTATACATCTGCTGAAAGGGATTTCAGTGCGTCTGTAAGTCTAATTCATGTCTTTACTATTTTTCAAACAAAATTATTTTCAGAGCGCCAATAAAACCAAATTTTATTTCAACTATTAAATAAATAAATAAATGAATAACGAAATAAATCAATGGAAATTGGGTGGGCGGAGACATAAAATTATTGGGAGATCTTACGCCCCACGGGCCCATATAAGTCGGCGACACTGAAGCCGAGTAGTTTTTACAGTGTATAAATCAATTTACTCGACCGGGAGTATATGTTTTTTAGAAGCTGTTAATCCTTACCGGCGCGGATTAATTTTGTTTATAAACTGATGAAATAGTGGGCTGACGCCGCAATTTATAAACGAATTTATTAGAAAATATGAATTGGCTTATTTTCATGTACATTGTAAAAGAAATATTTTAGTTAAATATTCTTGGTGCCGTTTGTCAGTTTTGGAATTAAAATTAAGTGTCCTTTTCTAAGGACACCGCGCCGGAAAGGGCTAATTCACAAGTAAACATTTTTATGTTTAACACACATATTTCACAGACAAATATTATGAATTAGCAGCATTTTCTTTAACATAAAAATTTATATTATATTGTTACTCGTGGGTGTAGAAAAGTCAATCACGCTGCTAAAAATGTTTATTTGAGAATTAATGGAATCCTAAAAACCAACAGGGTGGCGAGTGGTCAGGGAAAAACTCAGTCAAAAAAGGTGTTAAATACCAGTATTTTGTTAAAGAGAAATTTGGCTTCTTTAATCCCTTTATACTATTTGAAGTATTTTGAAGAAGAAAATACTGGTACTTTCTACTTTTCTTGACCGTGTTTTTCCCTGACCACTCGCCACCCTGACCAATATTCCGGTTTGAGAAAACTGGTTAATACACTATAAATTCTATTCGGAAACATTTCCGAAATCAGTCGCAACAAAAGAAAGTATGTTTTTATAAATGATTCGTTACATCCCTAAAATATATAGTTTTCTGAATATTCTACTGATAAAAAAACTCCTATAAACGTTAAAACATACATATACGTAATTACTTAAAAGGTGTTACAAACATATACAGATATTAGCTAACATAACACTGAGATCTTTCGAACGCACATGTGTTCATTTTCAAAGGGGAAAGATGACTGACTGGTATAGAAAAACATACATAAAAACAAATCAAAATAATACGCACGCGCAAGCGTAGTTTAGTCCATTGCATCAGCTTCGCTTGCGCATGCGTAGTACTTTGCTTTGTTTTTACGTATGTTTTTCTATCCCAGTCAGTCATCTTTCCCTTTTGAAAATAAACGCGTGTGCGTTCGATGGATCTCAGGGTTATATTAACTAATATCTTTATATGTTTGTAACACCTTTTAAGTAATTATATGTTTGTTTTAACATTTATATTAATAACAACATGAAAATTCCTTCACGAAACTAGTTTTAATACAGTGTTTTGACTCTTATTAAAAAACTCCTTTTGGAATCACGGGTAACTGTGAATAATATATTGTATATTTTCTTTCTTGTTTATATTATATTTTTACATTCTCAAAATTGAGCTCACTGAAACTGTGAAGCTGTTGATGCATTTCAGTTGTTTGAATTTTAGTATTTTGGAATATTCATTCCTGACATTTATGTTGTATTACTCTGTAAGTGATTGTGTAACATTGTATCTGTTCCTGTAAATATTTGTTCTTTTAGAAAGATTTTGGAATTAAAGTTCGCGTCATCCCCAGGACACTTGTTATCATTTGTACAAGAACTACTCTTACACGATGTGAAGGGAGATTGTTGGTATTTTCTATTTTAATAGACCAAAAAGAAATAAAAATAAGGATTTTTTTTTTCTTTTTAACTAAAACGAGTGAAATATTTTTTTTCTAAGGAAAAATAAACATGTGTATTAACCCGGGAATGCTCGCGCATATCCAGGATATGAACGATTAACACTTTGCCCCCAATAAATTCAAACAAAAATCGTCATATTATTTAATCGTTGACATTGTTCACAAAAATAATTTGACGATTACTTTTCGAAAATTAGTGGTGAGAAATGTAATAACCGTGCTCAGCCTGGGTATGACATACCCTGCGCGAGCAATCTCGGGTTAAGTAAAGCTTTAGATTTAACAATTTGCTAAACAGATAAAAAGGGCAGTATCTGAGACCAATTCTAATTAAATAAATACGAATATAAATTCTATTTTCCTTATAAATTAATTTAATAAAGTTCTGAAATAAAAATAAGAAATAATACTTATCTGTCAATCACTGAATAACAAAGCAAAATATATATATTTTAATTTGATAGAGATTCTAAAAAAAATAGAACAAAAACAAATTTATAATGCAGAAAAAATAAAAAAGAAAAGTTTCACACCGCAAAAATTAAATTTTATATTAAAAAATAAATTTGTTGCACCCAATAGAATTTGCTTATCATTACTGCATTTTTTTTGCAAATCTAGTAACTTGTCTGATACCGTACTGTATGGGCAAGATCTTTCCTTTAAGGCAGTGGTTCCCAACGTGGGGAAATTTGACTTTCAAGAGGGTCAATTCGAAATTTGTTAATTTGTTGCTCACTCATTCGCTATCAGTTTCTTTCTTTAATGCAATGTTGCAGATGAAAAATAAATGGAATACAAGCAAAATTAAAAAAAAAAAAAAAACAGGTTTTTTTTTTATAGAATTTTAAAATATTCCTAAGGTCAAGTTTAAAATAGATTTAATACCAAATTAATTATAGGAATAATTTCTTTATATTTTGATATCGTTTTATAAAATTAAATCTCACTGTAATTTTTCTGGGGCTGATTACAATTTTTCGTAATGCTTTCGATTATTTACTGAATGAGCGTTCTATTTCTATTTGCTCTGTTATGCGCATCATGAAGATTCTTTTACACGGGAAACTACTCAAAGATATATGTAACTTTGTCTGTCTTGAACAAATTTAACCTAAAAAATATATGAAGTATATGAACGAGGTATTACCAACTTTATAAAACTTATAAATCTTAAATAGCATTAAAAAAGGAAATGAGTACGTACCCAGCAAAGAAAGAAACGGTGGGAAAAAAGATGGCAGCCAGCAGTGCTATCAGCGGTAAAGTGCAAGGTTACCACCTGTCGAAAAGTGTCCAAGCCGAATGCAGCTGGCCCATCAGTGATGGCCAACAGCAGGCCAGCATTGGTATGATATCACATTACTTCAATCCGGCACTTTTCCTGCAGTGCTAGCACCTATCCCACTGCTATTCCTTTGCTGGCCCAGCACTTTCCCTTACAAAAATTTCTTATATAAATTCTATAAAGAAACAAAGTATTATACATTTATGGCTCTTTTTTCTATAAGCTAGTTTCACCAAGAGCTATAGAAACACCTGTAGAAGTGCCTACATTAGAAATGTCTATAGAAATATTTGAACTGCGTGTGGCCACCCTCTCAAGTACTAACCGCGCTCGATGCTGCTCGGTTTTCGTGATCGGATACGAACAAGTGCTTTCTGCGTACGCTACGATTGCTCGTAGTTTTCAAGCTCTCATTACACTATTTCAAGTTTGTTTCTTTTGTGATTTACGTTCCCAATCATTAAACTGGTATAGAAATTATTCTATTGTATAGAAATCCTATGTATTTTATACGCCTTTTTTTATTATTGATTCTGAACTGCATAAATTATGAAAACAGAAATCCTTTGTAACCTAGTAAAACCAGATTTAAGGAGGAAAAAAAAGTGCTTTGAAATAAAGAACTTATTTATTTATTCATTTACTTATTTATGTTGTTGGTGGCAGCGGTGCTATATTTTTTACAGTTTCAAAAAAATTAGCTTCACAGCTTAAATTGTGTTAAGATATTCACTTCAGATTTGTGTTCAAATACTCAATGTCTTCGATATTCGCAGCGCCACCTAGCGTAAGGGTACCCAGCAATAATACTGCAAAAGTTCGAGCACTTCCATGGAGTGGTGGGCCAGTGCATGAGATAAAATGGATGCCCACCAGAATTTTATCTGATGATTTCCAACAGCAAAGTTGACTGAAACTGTCCAGCAGTGTCCATGCAATGGTAGACCATCAGCCAGCACTTCTGCATCATTTCCAGCACACGTATTACTGCTGGCCAGAAATTTTCTCTTTGCTGGGTAGTAAGTATCTATGGCTCTAATGTTGTATCCTGCGCAGTAAATAAATTTACATGATGGCATGTAGATTTGAAATTTTAAAATCTGATAATAAATGGAATATAGCTAACGATATTGGGAAAGAAAAATCAGCAAAAATGTGTTGTGATGGGTATTAATGGATACTTAAATTTAAATAAGATGAGAATCTTGAAATGCTTCTCATGTATTGTGTTATCCATAGAAAGAAAATTTAGTGTATAAAGCTTTTCCACCAACTTTTAATCAGTTACAAAAATGAATTATAGCATTTTTGTTTAACATTGAAGTAAGTTGGAAAAGTAATACAAAATTCTTTTTGGCACAAAGGCGAAGATGCTTAATCTCATTGCATTTATAAAATTATGTTAAAAATACATTTATGACAGAAGGTTGACTTCTTTGATAAGTTAAAAAATGTGAAAAGGCTCTATTACTCTTCCACCGTGTGGATAGATTTCTCTTTTTTAAATAATAAGAGACATAATTTACAGAGTAACGGGGAAGGGGCATTAGTAACTTTAAAGAGGCTTTGATGGGGCGTGACCAATAAAAGGTTGGGAACCACTGCTTTAAGATTAATTTGATAGCTGATAATAAGTATGTGTTACGGCCAAAGCCTGAAATCAGCACTTTTCACATTATCCAATGTTATTTGCGTCTTTTTTCCACTGAATAACGCACACCTTCTGACTGCGGACAATTCTAACGATTCCCCATGTGTTAGTTATTCAGGGGTGTTACTCTATTTAAAATACCAATCGCAGGTTCGTATGGGTCGTTGAATTTGTAAACTAAGAAATTCTTCGGTACCAGTATTTTCTTATAGAAAATCTCTTCTTAAATAAGGCGAAATTTCGTGCGTTTAAACTATGTAGATTTATTTTTCTGTAAAAAAATGCTGATATTTGGTCTTGAAAATAACGGTGCCCGTATGAACCCTGCAACCGAGTTTTTTTTCGCCATCTGCCCCGCAATTTATATTTATTCCATTTTAATATTTCAGAAAAAAAATTGAAAGTTGTTAATTTGTAGTTGAGTCAGTATTTTCAATTTATTTAAAGTATGTAAATTTATATTTTATATTTAATTCGAATTTTTTTATGAAGTTTCTTTAAAATAGTGTCAATCAGGTTTTTTCCATTCTTGAAAAAAAAAATCAAAACTGGGCATTCAAATTGAGGAGCAAACATCCAAAACATGTTTTATCAACAACAACAACAAAAAAATTATTGTTAGTTTTATGAACTCTGTGTTAAATGGTACAGGCATAAACGTTATTTTCAACCAAAGCAAAATTTTCTCCAATTGTAAACCAATGTAAAAAACTGATGTTTTCTCCAAAGCCTGCATTCAGTAAAACAGATTCCTCCAGTTCGCCAATTAGAGTTGACTTCACTGGCCACGGAACCCTTTGTTGTCACCTACTGTTTAGTTTGCTAATTTTCGTTTTGTTTACAGTACAACGTGTTGTATTTCATTTTATTTGGTGAAATAATCCGAAATTTTAATATATTTCTTGATGGAAGAAGTGGTAGATTGTGTATTAGTGAGCTCTGAAAATTGCGCGATACGATAAAGGCAGTCTTCATAAAGTTCTAGACAAACAGTGAGAAGATTCCGTTATAGCGTCATTGCTTATTACAAGAAATGTTACTCGAAGTAGGTCTAATAATCCAAACCAAAACAAGTCTCATGCATATGGCTCACAGCATGCATTTTCTGCTTGTTATTTCATTACTACTTGCAATTTAAGGAAAATCCGTGTTTGTAAAAGAAATTTCGTAGCTAAAACTAAAGTAGATAGGACAAGACAGTCCAATATTGTTACAAAGGTATATGCCGGATCAAAATCTGCCCGACTTTGATATTCCTCAAATCATTAATAAAATCTCCTCGTTCCCCCATTCAGAGAAGAGTGAAAATACTATCCAACCACATAGGGCAGGCATGTCAAACACGTGGCCCGCGGGCCACACTTGGCCCGCCAGCAACTTTTCTGTGGCCCGCCAAGCTTTTGGCTTTTTCCCTATGTTTGATGCAGAAACTTTACCCGAACACACTTGCAAACGTTTCAGTGCTTCCCAGTTGGAGATTATTTTCATTCAAAATATCTACCACTATTTCAGAATATTCATCGCTATATTTAATGACAGAAATTCTGTGTTTAAATAAAGTGAAGATTACCATTATGAAAAAATTCCACAATATGGCAACACAGTCCAGGCACAGAAGATGCAAATATCAGAAAGTATATTAGATGTATATGGTCAAATCTAACTCATTTTAAAATTTCAGCTCCAAGAGATGGGGATGAAAAATAACCAATGCGAGAGCTAAATATTGCATATCTTGAATCGGAAAATTAAAAGATTTATAAGAGTCTTATAGTATTTTTTTCTACTAATTTAGGTTTTCTGTGGATATTAATACGTTATTTTACTGCTCTATTTGATTTACATGACAGTACAAAATGATGTGCACTATTTGAAAAAAAAAAAAAAAAAGATTAGATCCAATTGCACACAAGTCGAAATCATTCAATACTAATTAGAATAAATAGTGTCTAGAATAGTTGAATAAATTTGAAAATATGTAGATGCCAATGCTGCAAATATCCATGATATAACAAGAATTTTCAATAATCAAATGAATTCTATAATTTCAATATGCGTTCCTTATCACTTTGAAAATATAGATTCACTAAATTCCACTCTGCAGGCAGTTTTGTATTTACAGATAAGATGTGTACTTAAAAATAAGTGAGAAGCTTAAGGGAAATTAATCCTGTTCTTGGTGCAATAACCATAACTGATATATTTCACTCGATTATGAAAATTTTGTTATTTCATAAGTTTATATTGCAAATAATTATAATCTTGGAACGATTGGTTTTATAAAAAGTAGTACTTCAACCTTTTTAAAAAATGCAAAGATCAGAATTATAAACTTAATACTAATAGACTTTTGTATAATTTTGATTGCGATTTAAATTTTTAAATGGCAATATAGAGTACATTTTTAACCCTAGAACTACCGGAAATTTTACTCAAGTTTTATAAAAACATTCTACACCAGAATTTTTACTTAAAACTATTTAATTTGTTTATTTAACTTATTATTGTCTGATTTATACATTTAGTTTGTTTCGAAGAAATTTTCTGGTTTGAATAGATATTTTGAATATACATGTCGGGTCCATTGGACCCTTCTGGTAGACAGAGGGTTCAGCATGTTTATATTTTTATTGTAACATATTTTTCTTTATATTTGATGGCGCACTTTTTTACCAAAGTTTTGTTATTTTTATTTTTACAGAATTACAAGGGCTCTGCGAAATTAAAATTTATGTCCTTTTACTTAATAAATATTTTTACAATTTTTCAGGTGCGTGTTTTTAGTTTTTCAATACATAGTTTTATAATTTTTTTTTAACAAGGTTGCAATTTTAATGTACAGATTTCATTTTTTGCGACAGTAACAAAATTAATCTGCTTATTGTTTCTGAGTATTGTGGCCCGCGGCTTCCTTCACAATGCTTAATTTGGCCCGCTGTGGTAAACGAGTTTGACATACCTGACATAGGGTGACCCAGCCAGTATTTGATCAAATAAAGTCAGTGCTAGGGGTTTTTTATTATACAGGCATCAACCTATTTACATAAGTAATGCGTTCCGTAATGTTTTATGTAACTCGAATTACTCGTACCTTGCTTAGGTAAATTTTAGTAAGAAACTGCAATATTATATGTATATATGTAATATATATATATATATATATATATATATATATTATTTACACCGTATTGTTTTATACATAAAGCATCATGCGACTGTATTTACGTGTATATCTACCCTATATATATAAAATCCTAATGAAACGAATTTATGAAACGATTTTATGAAGCGACTGAATAAACAACTGATTATGCTTCACGGCGATTTCTCCTAAAATATGGAATATTTTGCGATGTAATTAACACCAAAAATCCCTATTGATCCGCAGATCTCAAAACTGGTATTAGAATTTTTAAATTCGAATTAGTTTTCGAAATATATATTTTTTTCTAATTTTAAATACTTTCCTCTAATGATGGCAACTCAAATTTTAATCATAACAGATAATTTATTTTTCATATTTTAGAAAAGGTTATTATTTTAAACTAATTTGGCGACCAGTTTGGACTCCCTTAAATGTATGCTAAGAACATTTTTTGTATTTTATTATCATTTTATTTAATACAAAACTTTCATTTAAAACAGAAACATTCAAAATTAATAGCTTTCACTTATTTTTTTTTTTAACGAAACGAAAAGAAAAATATTAGGCACAGATATCATATACGCACCGGGATACCTAATTGGCGCCAAGATGGCGTTATTTTGCCTGACATGGTGACATCCCAGCAAAGAAAGAAACAGTGGGCCATCAGCTGGACAAAAGATGGCAGCCAGCACTGCCATCAGCGGTAAAGTGCAATGGTGCCATTACTTAAACCAGTACAAAAGTGTCCGTGCGGAATGCAGCTGGCCCGTCAGAGATGGCCAACAGCAGGCCAGCATTGGTATGTCATCATATTACTTCAATCCGGCACTTTTCTTGCAGTGCTAGCACCTATCCCACTGCTATTCCTTTGCTGGTCCAGCACTTTCCCTTCAAAAATTTCTTATAGATTCTATATAAAAAAAAAGTATTTTAGAATTACAGCTCTTTTTTCTATAAGCTAGTTTCACCACGGGATATAGAAATATCTGTAGAAATGTCTATAAAAATGCTTGAACTTGCAGCGATTTACATGTGGCCACCCTCCCAAGTACTAACCACACTCGATGCTGTTTGGTTTTCGTGATCGGACATGTAACAAGTACTTTCAGCGTATACTACGACCGCGCGTAGTTTTTAAGCTCTCATTACACTATTTCAAGTTTGTTTCTTTTGTGATTTACGTTCCCAATCATTAAACTGGTATATAAATTATTGTATTGTATAGAAATCCCCTATATATTTCATACGCCTTTTTTTTAATTATTGATTCTGAACTGAGTAATTAATGAAAACCGAAATCCTTTGTAACTTAGTAAAACCAGATTTAAAGAGAAAAAAAGAGCTTGTGGAAATAAAGAATTTACTTATTTATTCATTTACTAATTTATTTTGTTGGTGCCAATGGTGCTATATTATTTACAGTTTAAAAAAAAAATTAGCTTCACAGCTTAAATTGTGTTAAGATATTCATTCCAGATTTGTGTTCAAATTCTCAATGTCTTCGATATTCGCAACGCCACCTAGCGTAAGAGTTCCTAGCAATAATACTGCAAAAGTTCGTGCACTTCCATGTAGTGGTGGGCCAGCGCATGAGATAAAACGGAAGCCCACCAGAATTTTATTTGATGATTTCCAACAGCAAATTTGACTGAAGCTGTCCAGCAGTGGTCATGCAGTCGTAGACCATTAGCCAGCACTTCTCCATCATTGCCAGAACCTATCTTGCTGCTGACCAGCAATTTCTTCTTTGCTGGGATGGCTATTGTTGCTTATTTATTAATACATGTATATTTAAATTTATTTTCTTTTCATTTAAAAAAAATGTTTTAAACTGTTTAGTTCTATAGTTATTAATTAAATTTTTTTATTGTTATTTCATTTCAAAAATAATAGAAAATAATTTAAAAATACATATGTCACTGGTATTAGAAAACGAGGTTTTCGCCAAATCGTCGTAAAAAAAATATTACGCCAAACCCGATGCGTATATGACATCTGTGAAATAGTGCAACAAATCATGAAATTTAATTTCAACTTCAAAGCATTGTTTAAATGATACTACTTAGTTATCCCGTCAACCGATATCGCCAAATTATACAAATTGACATAATTTTTAATTTAAATAACGAAAGAACAAATAAAGTAGTATAGCATTAATAAAAATACAAATAAAACGTCGAAATAAAAATCACTTGATGGCGTAAACACGTGTAACTTCCTTAAAGTCAAGTGAATGTGACATTTACCATCAACCATTATTGGCATTTAACCTTACAGTTTGGTGTTAGATTTTTGGTCGATGGGATAACCAAGTAGTACCGTTTTAATTTGCCACTCGAAAAATAAAAAAATGCTAACTGGAGAGTTAAAAAAAAATAGCTATTGGCGAGATTTACAACCGGCTAACATACAAGTACCAAGAATTCATTGCGATCATGGCAACTTTTAAGTAGTTTTATTCGAAAAATTAATTTAGATTCTTTAATCACAATGGAAACCTTTCTTATGAAAAGCGAATGGCAGTTACATGACTTTGAGTATTATAAACATTAAGTTAGTGATGGCGATAGAATAATATTTTGCGACTTATCACTTGTGGCTGGCTAACATTAAAGTACCAAAATGACCACTGGAATATAAAAAACGAAGGGATCCGTCCGGAACTGTTGATGATAGTCACAAGACTTAGGCTATTATTATAGAGATTGCTTTCAATTCTAAAAACAGCGAAAAGCATATTTTCTAACGATTAAACATTTGTTTACGCGTGACTATTTAACACAGAAAAAAATCTTTAAAATTACTATTGAATGAGTACGTATTTAAAGGAGGAAAATATTGAAAATTATGTCTTGAAAATTGTATTTATCCCTCTAAGTGTTTGGGGCGTATTATTCCGTTCACTAAGCTCCAGGTTTCACAGCAATACAAGCAATATTTAAGATAATATAATTCTATAGATTTATGGAATTTTATATACATTGAAGAATTATTAATACTCTTACGGATTACATTCATATTTGTAATTGAGTTTTTTTTTATAATGTTGAAAGAATCATATTTTATTAGCATTTAAAACAAAATGTAAAGAAAACAACATTACAATTTTACCCTTTTGCAGGACGCTCGGAGGGTTAAACGTGAATATTAAAAGAGAAAGGAAACTTTAAAATAATAAATACATTAATATGCGTTTAACCCTTTCAGGAGCAAGGTACTTCTATTCGTAAAATGTTGAAATCAGTGAATGGCACCAGAATTTACAAACAAATTTCGAAATACGAAAATGCTTTTGTTCGCTTAATTAATAAAAGGAAAATTTTAATTCCAATATTCTGGTGTCAATGTGGCATTTAAGAATTAAAATTAAGTGGTCCAAAAATGAACCACCGCCCTTGAAGGGGTTAAAGCAGTAAATTGTATTATGTCAATCGTTTATAACGCTGTTAAAAAATACTGGGAGGCAAAGACTCTGTTTACTTAATTCATTTCATTTTAGTTTCTTTTCAAATGTTTAACTGATATTCTTTAATCAAACACGAAAACAACCATTGGATGTCTTATCAGCAACTGATTCGGCCTTAAATTTTCGCAATCAAAGGGAATTGAATGGAAACCAGTTTACAGGGAGATCGCTACAGGATTTTTCATTATAATTCAATCTTCTCTAATTTTTTTAAAACCGATCAGATTATCGGGCTTTTAGGCTCTGCGGTGTCTGAACGGGGGTTAGCGAGCGTAGCTTGCAGAGGGCAGAGACCCCTAATAAACTATAAAAATATGAAAAAATATAAAAACAAACTTAAAGAACGCTTTTCAAATATCTTGTGGAATACGGGATTTATAAATCTCACCTTGATAAATCGATTTATAACAATTTTGAATTTACATCAAACGACTATAAAAATGAGAAATAATTAGAGAGGACGAAATTAACCTATTCTCCATGAATTTCTGATGGCAAGATAAATGAATACCACTCACAAAATAAAATAACCCTTGACAAGCACAAACTGTATTTATTATGAATTAGAAGACTACTATGAATAACTAACAATAATAAAGATTAAGTTGTTTTGTTATATATATGATTGTATATACAAATAAAAATATAACTCTATCAAATATATAAACTATATTTCGGTTGTTTTTTATATGTAGGGGAGCAAGGGGATGAATGGGACAAGGGATGGATGGGACATTCTCAATATTTCAGGCAATAAACATTTATTTTAAATTGCTTCCTATCCTCATGCTAGGCTCTACCACAGTGTGCTTCAGAACTAAAAGTAGGACCACATTGCTGTTTTCATTTTCCTTCAAAGTTACATTTTCTGAAATCTATGCTTAAAAGTAAGTTTTTTTTTTTTTTTACATTTGAAGATGTGAAATATCTTATACAATATAAAAAATTAAGCTATGTTGTAGTTATTTATTTTAAGGTTCAATATCAATAATTAAAATGAATGAATAGTAACCATTGTGACAAAATAATTTCTGAGGCGAAATGGCTGAGAAGGTAATATATGCATCATGGGGATGATTGGACATTTCAAATGAGGATGAATGGCACTTTCTCATTCATCCCTAGAGATGTTGGAAATTTTATTTATTAACTAAATAGTATTATACAGGTTGATAAATTAATAATTTACATTAAATAATAGTATTAAATAGCATTATATGAGTTGTTATTGTTCAAAATTTCTGAGTGTTATTTATTGTATTGTAATAATTATTAATGGATTATCAAAAAATTGGTATTAAAACTTAATCAAAATAGATAAAATTGTTAAAAATAGTATATGTTTATTGATCAAATGGGAAATTATGTTGAATTTTGAAATATTGTACAAATAAACTCCCACCCCTAATATATTGGGTCGATCGGAAAGTCGTGTCGTGTTGGGAAAATCAATTCGTACCGGAAAATTCTATCATTTAATTATTAGACATTGATTCCGATATCTAATTTCTAATAATTATCGGGAAGAATTATCCGGTGCGAATTGATTTTCCCAACACGACACGACTTTCCGATTGACCCAATAATTTCTGTTCTGCATGTTTCTAACATACATTTAATTAATATTAATTAATAGGTTATGATTGAAAACTATTAGCTATGTCATATTTAAAAGACATTTTACAGTTTCATTTCAAATCTAAAATGCCTAATAAGTAGGAAAAAAGAACAGATCGATAGCCGAAGTCTGCATTAAAAGTTAAAACTGCAATAAAAGAAGTTATTGAACAAAAAAAACCCACATCGATTCGTGCTGTAAAAACATATATTACAAATATAATTACATATAAGGCTATAATTATAAATATTAATTTGATAAAATTGAATACAGGGAGAAAAATCTTTGAGTCCCATCCATCCCTATTAGTGTCCCATTCATCCCTGCTGTGGGGATGATTGGGACAGGGAGGAACTTTTTTTGATTTCATAATATTTTTCTGAATAAATCATAATCTAGAATAAATATTGTTCATATATGTTTTCAAATACCTAATGTATGAAATGTGATATATAATATTGATAATAAATAAATAAATAAATAAATAATACTTTTGTGAAAATGTCCCATTCATCGCCCATCCCTATATATTTTATTTATAAAATAAATACAGTGGACTCTCTTTATTCTGAACACTCATGGGACCGACCAAAAAAGTTCAGATTATGGGGGTGTTCATTATAGAGGGAGATTGGGAAATGTATTACTACTCTACTTAGTATTGAGTTTATAGACTGTACAGAATACTTAGCCTGGTTAGCCATGCCAGTTACCGAGATAGAGGTTCTGAATTTAGATTTGGAGGCTTATGCACTGTCAAACTAAATTCAGTTGGACCTGTATTCTGCCATCTAATTTTTATTATTATTATTATTATTTAAAAAGTTTTACAAAACATAGAATTACATATCCTCCTGAGACCCAAGCAAAATATAATGCATATATTTTTTTTATAAGAGTTTTTTTCAACAAATAGGCATCAAAAATGATGTTTTTAAAGAAATTAATAAATTTAGATTTTCTAATTTTGTTTTACAGCAAATCCATCTAAAAGGCTCTTCAGGCCATAACTCGCTTTAAAATAATTAAAAAAAGGCTAAAAGTATGGGAAAGAATAGAATATATTATAAAGAGCATAAGGCAATTATTAACATCTGCTATTAAAATTGAAAAAAAAAAATAATTTAATCAAATTAAAATAACATAAAAACGAAACTTACCAGCAAAACGTAGAATTCGACTTGACTCATTTATTACGCCATTTTGTAAACAAAGTAGTTACCGTTGCTAAAATCCAAAAGCTGAATGTGGATTTTTGATTCAGCCATGTTATACTGGTTTTAGATTGCTACAACGAAATTTAACGCAATAGAAGGAGAAAGCAAAACATCCATTTAAATGTTTGGCAGGTCTCGGGAGGATTATACAATACATCACTTGAAAACAAATAGGTACATTACTTAAAAAACTGAGTAATTTTAGTCTGTTTTTGCACTGTGTATGCTTGTGCGGTATACATGTTATCTAATTGTTTAAGAAGTGGGAAGGCTTCCGGGTGATGTTCAGCCGCATAGTTTAACAGGTCTTGAATCCCTTTGCCATATTGTTTGAAGGTAATCGTACTTCTTGTTCCTTCGGTATTTTCTCATTCACCTTCTTCTTCACTGTCCTCTTCCTCTTCAACGATGTTGTTGTCGCAAACCGGAAGGCTTCCATCGGCTTCGAGATAAGCTCCAGGTTCAATTTCAGTAAGAAGCTCCTGAAGAACTAACCCCAAATCTCTCACAACTGTTGCTTCTTGGTCCTCTATTCTTATATGCTCATTGTCACATGGAAATCCAGCTTTGTAGAAGCATCTTTGGATGGTGTAGGGGGTTACTTCATTCCAAGCCATTAATATCCAATGGACAGCATCCATTAAGTTGACCTTCTTCGTTAGTTCGGTTGCCGAATTTGCCTCTTCCATCACCAGGGACATTTTCTTCAAAAAATGGATTCGGTAGTGAGCTTTAAAGGTCTTGATTACTCCTTAATCCAGTGGTTGGATTACAGAAGTACAGTTCGGTGGCAGGAACTTCAGGCTCACATTGCTAAGATGCATGTTTGTATGTGATCTGGCATTATCAACAAAAAGAAGAATTTTTCTTCCTTCTCTCTTCATCATCTTGTTAATGCCTTCCAACCATTGAGAGAAAATTGGGATTGTCATCCAGGCTTTTCGATTTGATTTATAGTGCACTGGTAATGATGCGATATTCACATTTTTGAAACATCGTGGTTTTTCACTTTTTCCGATCACAAGTGGTTCGAGCTTCTCACCCGTAAAACTGGCACAGAACATGACGGTAATTCTTTCTTTCGACATTTTCCCGCCCACGCATTTTTCGCTTCTTTGTGCTAGGGTTTTATTTGGAAGAGCTCTAAAAAACAAGCCGGTTTCGTCGGCATTGAAAATGTCAGTGGAATCGAAATCCTTCGTTATTTCCGGAAGTTTTCTTTTCCATTCCTCCACAGTCTCAATATTTACGTCTGCAGCTTCACCGTTGGATATTTTGAATTCGATGTTATGCCGACTTTTAAAGCGAGTCAACCATCCTTCCGATGCCTTGAATTCCGTAATTTTCTCCTTTTTTGCAAAATCTAGCGCAATTTGCTTTAGCAGGGGTCCAGTTACAGGAAGATTCTTCGTTCTCATTTGGAAAAAAAAAACTTCCAGACATGATTGTTTATGTTCTCATTCCCTGTTTTCTTTTCTGAAATTCTGCACTTTGAGGAAGGTTCATTTGCTTCAAAAGCGGCTATAATTTCTTTCTCTTTCTTACTGATGGCATTAACTTGGCCTAATGAAATTCGAAACTCAGATGCAATTTTCCTTTGACTTATTTTTGATTTTAATTTTTGAACAACATCGTATTTTTCCTGAAGCTTCAGTTCTTTCCGTTTTTTCATTTTCATACTTATTTCTGACATATCTGCGACGATAGAAAAATGACAAAAAAATTTTACCTTTGCTGGACAAAAAACAAAGAAAGAAACAGAAGCGATAATGTGCGGAAAACAAATACGTAATTATCCTTTTTGTACACTCCTTCTAATACCTGTTGTCTCTTTGCTGCCACTGGGAAGCGGGACATTTCTGTTGCGTAATCTTTCTACTTTTATCTCAGATCGGGAGAGGGGGAATCACGTGATATGGTTTTTGCATTATTTTTTCTTGTATCTCTTTGGATAAAAATTGATTGAATTGTTAATTTTATTTTTGATTATCATGATTTACGTTTTGTGAAATGTCAATAGTAGTTTTATATCTGGACATTTTTCTTTATTAAAAATGTATAAGAATGTTAGTGGATATGTAGAACCCGTACGGTAAAAGCTTACCTTTTGAAAAATATTCTTTCGATTTCTTCTTTCATTGTTATAATAAATGTTTTATTTGTTTTCTTAACTGAAGATTTTAATCTGAATTATTCAAATTGCAGCATCGGATAGATGCTTAAAATCTAACAATGATTTTGTCTATTTTAAAATCGAGTTCATTGAATATTTTATTCTTCTGCAACGACATATTTCCCGAATTTTCATTATGGGGGGTATTCCCTGAATTTCGATTGCAAACACATGTTCAGTTTAGAGAGAGGTAGGATAAATTGGGGATCAAAAGTAGCGTTCATAATAGCGGGGTGCTCAGATTAGAGGGTGTTCAGAATACAGAGAGTTCATCTTTTGTTAAGTCTATGGAGTTTCGCCGGGGTCGTCGGAATGTGTTCATAATACCGGGGTGTTCACATTAGAGAGTGTTCAGATAGAGTGAGTCCACTGTATTAAAAGTAGGCAAATGGGTATCCAACGCGCTAGTATGTTCACGAATGTAATTATCGGGATTTACTACGTAACTGCGAGTTTACGTAAGTCGGGAATGCCTGTATTTCCTTCCTTTCTTCTAAGTTTAAGAAATAAATTTACATGGTTTCTACAAATGAATGTCCTATAACGGACAAAAATGAATCCGCTAAAATGAAATAGCAATAAAATTATAAATAACAGTTTTTTTAAGTGCCATTTTCCCAGTGGTTGATCAAGCGAAAGAAGTCAATCTAAAATCAGGGGTCGCATTCTATAGGGAAATTTTTATTGTTCCTACCACTATTTAGAAAATAATATCTTCATCGCACCTTTTTTTAGCACGTGTTAAACAAAATGATAATGAAGGTAACTCATTCAGGGGAACAGTAGAAAGAACAATAGGTAGGAACAATAAAATTGTCCCTATTTAATGCAACCCCTGTAAAATCTAAAAATTAATCTTTAACCCTTTATGCCAAGACGATACTTTAAAGTACCAAAATAAAACTTGTTATAAAATTAATTTAACCCCTTAAGGATCGCTTAATATTTGGAAAAACCATCAAAAAAGTAACTATTTTTTTATTACAGAAATTGAATAATTATAAGGTTACTAAATAAAATATGCAATTAGTTTTTTTAAGGGGAAAATAAAAGATGTTATAGAACAAATTCACATTTGTAGAAAAGCCATCATGCGAGAATTCTGTGCCTTAATATTTGTTTTACACCTTACAAATTAATGTGAATAAGACCTTTATTTTTCACATCTTAGATCTTTATTTATCATCCTCACACAAATTTTTACAAATAATATTTGAAATAATATATATATACATTAAATTTTGACTATCGTAGCTGCCAACTTTTCACTAATCTTCCGTAATATCGGGATTAATTTGACCCAGGTTAACAACTTTCGAACCAGAAAATTTACTTCTTGAATCTTTGTTTAACCCTCTAATGCATGATTTTTTATTTTTTCTTAAAAAATATATATTTGCTTCCTTGACAGCCATAAATTACAGGAAAAATATTGAAAAAATTTTCACTCTTTTATTTTTGAGTAATTTGAAGTTTTTTTAATTGTTGCCAAATGGCAACACCATGCATTAACCTCAAAAAAATTTTTTTGAACTTTGCCAACTAGCAACACTGTGCTGTTTTATTGCATTTTTTTTTTTTTTTTTTTTTTTTTTTGTAAATTATAAGATTTTAAGTGCATACGATACTTTACATACCCTTATAAAAATAAAATTATACAGGGTGTCCGGTCTCAACGGTGTCCAATGGCTAATTCCTAAACCGTTAGTCATAGACATATAGTTCCAATTACAAAAATGTTTAAAATCAGGTAAAGAAACATTTTAAAAGCGATTTGGGTCAATAAAACATTTCTTAAAAAGTTACGAAATTTAAATTTTTATACGGTCCCCCGGTCCTATAAGTTATATGTAGTAATTTTTACCTATTACCATAGCTGCCAACTCTTCCGCTTTTTCAGACCGCAAAAATTTTATTGAAATTTTTGCCTTATTTAATTGGCAGATTACGGCGATTTAAAAAGGTAAAATTTTCTATAAAACTTTTGTGGTCTGAAAAAGCGTAAGATGTTGGCAGCTATGCTATTACACTGACAAGTAAGATAGAAAAAGTCCCATTCATATAACGCTAAAATTGAGCGAGTTATGAAACTTTAAAAATGCATGACTTATGCCACTTTTCTACTCTGAAAACAAATGAGTTCGGCTTGGCTTTGAGGGATCATATACCAAGTGTTTAAAGTATTCGAAGATCTTACTTCATGTGTATCTGCGCTTTGAAAAAAAATCCTACAAGTATTATGATTAAGTCTCAAATTGGCTAAAATAACATATGTTTTATTTTGTCAGGATTTGAGACTGTTTCTCTTATGATTTCTTTTAACAAAAATTATGTTTTTTATAAGTTTTTATGTTACTTCAACAATCGTATGTATGTTTTTCCAGTTCAAAATTTGTACTCCAACTTTAACCCACTTTTAAATATCCGATCGAGATTGCATTTTACATACTGGCGCAAATCCGATAACAATCTAATATTATTAAGATATTCGGTGGTTACCATTTATACTTATTTTACAGGATAACACATAAAATTTCGGATAGATTTCTGCCAAGGATTTTAAGAAAAAGTTTTAGATTAGATAATACAAGACTGCGATTGTTGGGTTTTTTAACTTTTAAGTATTTTTTAGCACTGAATCCGAAAATTACCTTAATTTTTAACCATCATGTCAGGATATTTCGCAAATCATAAATTTGCAAATTTAAAAAATAATAAAAATCGAATACTATAAAGTAGAGGAGATGGTTGTGTTTCTTAACTTTTGATAATTGATTTTTACGCACTTTGTAGCACTGAATCTGAAAATGACCTTCATTTTTAACCATTACGTTAGAATTTTTTTTGCAAATCGCAAATGTGTAAGTTAAAATATAGCGAAAATCTCATACTATAAAACATATGTAAAACATTTTTTATTTTATTTTATTTTATTAAAAAATTTATTCGATATTTTTCCTTATCCTGCGATTCTTACAGCTAAACAGCTGAGTGGTCCGATGAGATGGGGAAGGAAATTCAATTTTAACATTGAACTCCTTAACTTTGAAATTTGCAGTTTGCGAAAAATCCTGATGTGATAGTTAAAAAAAGAAGGTCAATTTCGGATTCAGCGGTACAGAATATATAAGAATCAATTATCAAAAGCTAAAAAACATGACATAACCCAACTTTTGCAGGCTTGTGCAATCTAATAATATTTTAAAATACGTATCATTTTGTAAAGAATTGAGGCTGTTATTTAGCATCATTTTATTTAACAAAAATTCTATTTTTTCTTTCTTCATAAATGTTTATTACAAATTCTATATTTTCCATTAATATGCCAGAATGATTAAAGATTTCAAATTTATATTGCAATGTTAATTTTACTCCCAAAAATTTTTTATATCTGACAAAATTATATTTCGACTAAATTTGTGAATGACCCCCAATTTGCAGCAAAAAATATTCTCCAACTTTAAACAGCTATTACTCGGTCAATTTTAATCGTAGAATAACGGGACTTTTTTTGTATTACTTGTCAGTGTAAAAGGAAAATTTCACTAAATATAACTTATAGGACCGGGGGACCGTATAAAAATTTAAATTTCGTAATTTTTTAAGAAATGTTTTTATTGACCCAAATCACTTTTAAAATATTTATTTACCTGATTTAAAACATTTTTGTAATTGGAACTATATGCCTATGACTAACGGTTTAGGAATTAGCCATTGGACACCGTTGAGACCGGACACCCTGTATATATGTGTGGTATGTATGCATATACGTATATATATATATATATATATATCAGTGGCGTGGCGTGAAAATTTTCGTTGGTCATCGCAATTATTTAAGTTTGTGGTGAAAAATTATTAACTCTAAAATTCAATGGTTGAATGTTCAAAAGAGAAACTTTAAATCTTACCTTCATTTATACATGAACTCAAAATGGTCTGCTAAAACTGGATCGTAGAGTTTTAAAAGCTTATTAAGAGTTTTAAAATATTGCTTGGTCATCGCCGCATCCAGCGATGACCGGACGCCACGCCACTGATATATATATATATATATATATAGTATATACATATACTATATATATATATAATAATTTTAAATAAAAATTTAACTTACAAGTCATATAAAAATATTAACCAAAATTCAAAATAAAGACGGCATGTAATAATATTATACATTAATTGTTATCTCTCAACAAATTAATAATGGTACAAATTATAGTTCTAAGATATTAAATGAACATATGAAGTTAGATGCTACAATAGAATCATTTTTTATTTATAAATGAATAAGAAGATATGCTGTCCTGATACAGAACACAATAGAAGTATTCTAAAAAATATAATTAAATAAAAACCTAATAAAATGCAGAAACGCAGCCATATTTATCCTGTATTTTAAACCAATTGAAATCATTTAAATTTTAAAAACAAAAATGGGCTTATAAAGTGTAATATCACATGCAAAATACAATGAAAAAATCATAGGCTAATAAAATATACTCTATAAATATACGGGCAATGCTGCAGAATACCATAGAATTTTATATCAATAATATTTATCAAAGTTATGAATGGTAACCAACAGAACATTTATTGTTTTTGTTTAAACGTAGAGGTACCAAACACTTAATTCATTTTACCCTAGCGTAACCTATACAGCCCAGAACTTTACACCGTTGTTTTTTATCTAAGTGTTGTGGCCAGTGATCAATTTTATCCTTTCTGACATCTTTAGAAGTTTCATAAAGCTGAAAACAATGGACTACTAAGTTGTTACTATAAAATTTTAATCATTGGCTTTTTTTGATGATGTAACTGGCACCTTCAGGAGGGCATGGACACAGAAACACAAGGGAAGGAGAATAGAGCTCCTTTAAATCTTAAAAAGATGTATTTTGGCCATTTTTTATCATTTGGCTCCCGTTTAACAAAAAAATTATATCTGCCATTAGAGGGGACCCCTCAAATCGGGAGTCCCGGGGCAGCTGCCCGCATGTCCCTGGCTTTACAGTAAACTGAGAAGATTTTGTATATAATAAGAGCCGTTTATCAAGTTAGGGTCACATATGGTGATAAAAGTGAAAAAAAAATTAAATATGCGAACCAGTTGTGAAACAAACAATGCTCAAAATGTTTACAAAAGCGGAACTCAACTCATGGTGTTGCCAAATGGCAACAAATTAATTTCATGTGCATGCAATTTTTGTTCCAATAACCATAACTGAAAATTATTTAAAATAACTTTTAAAGGTATATCCTTTTCAGAAATATTTTTTTCAAATGAAATTTTGCATGTTAAATATTTTTTATATGAGTTAGAAATCCAACTATGGCTAACAAAATGGAAAGTATCAAAAGTTGATTTTTATTTGTAATTTATAAACAACTATTGCCAACTATGATACTTTTTATGAACTAAATCTAAATATAGGATCAACATGAATACGTAAAGCCTAAAGTTGTCAAGAGATAACGGTAAATAAACAATAAGGAGGGAAATTTTAATATGTTGCCAATTGGCAACAGTATGAACTAGAGGGTTAATTTAAGGTTTCTACGTGGAACGTGTTAAATTTCATTTCATCAAAAAATTTCTGGTACGAAATGTACTAAACCAGGGTCACATTAACGCACGTATTACGGAAGATTAGTTTGATTTTGGCACCTATGGACTATTATTAATTTTTCTGAATGTGATATATTTCGAAATATGCAATAAAAAGTCCAACATCACAATCAGCGCCAAAAATCAAGCCCAAGAGGTCAAATTCAAAGACACCACACGGAAATGCCAGTTAAATTTTTCTGATTTCAGAAGTTTTTCCAGCAATGAAATCTCCTGCCCGGAAATATGACGGACACGAGAAATAACGAACGACACCTCAGCCCGTGATATTGACTTGAGCGAGAATTAAGGCTTAATACATCGATAGTAGTAATACAGTTTAGAATGAGTTACAGATACTTTACTTTATCTTGTTCCAAAAGCACTATTGGTTGCACAAAACAAAAATATTTTTAAAAGTATGATTTCTTTTGCCTTTCAATCTTTTCAGCTTTCTTGACTTTGAAAATGTGTGCGTGCGTGTGTGAGGGGGGGGGGGTTAAGTTTCAGTTCGGAAATATTTCTATTGTAAGAACGTTATATTTGTACATTTCCTAATTCTATAAAATACTTAAAAAATAGTATAAATAAAAGATTTGAGTGGAGTTATAAATAGTGCACAAAATCCCTATAAACTGAAATTTAATTAATTAATTTTAATAGGCAATATTCTTCTAAAATTTATTAACCATTTCAAAGGCAAGTAATTGTGTTTCTATTATGTCAAATTCCCACCGGAATCTTCAAAAAATTTTATTGCGAAATATGAAAAAAGCTATTTTGGGACCTTTCTTCCACCAAAGTTAGAAAAGTAAAATTTAATAACATTTTTCTGGTGCAAATCTGTATTAATCGTAGGTGCGATATCCACTGGGGTTAAATGATTGTGTAAAACTTTTAATGTAGTTTCGAAAATTCACGAAAAATGCTTTAGAAGATGAAATTTTCATGAATTCATAATATGGGATATAAAGTTCTTAAAACATCATCCTTGGGCTGTGATTAACACTAACTCTTATAAAAATATTAGTTGAAATAAGCAAGATGGAAGTGGATTATTTTAACTTACCTTAATTGTCTCCAACTATAATAAAAAACTAACTGTTGACACTTTCTAAAACAAAAAATTCATAAAATGGCTTCTCTTACAGCTGACAGCTGACACAAATGTGACAACAGATGCCCCAATATTGATACAAAAATATTATGTCTAGTTCCACGTATAAAACGTAACATGTTCACGCCGGCGCGGTGGGTCACACTCGACTGTCTCAGAGTTGGCAAGTCTCCGACTTTTTGCACGCCACTATTAATTTAGAGAAAATGTTGTTCCTTTAAATCGCCCAATTGTTCTAATTAAATAAAACAACATTTGCTGTATTAAAATACTGGTATCCAAAAAGCCGGAGACTTGGCAGCAAAGTGTTATAAGTAAGCGTCCTATCTTAAATGGGAGAAGTAACCGCACAATTAAAAGCGAGGTCACATCAATCAAGGTCATGCGCCACGTAGCGGATGGAGTGTGAACTACAGGTAGATACCTAACTGTTTTCTTACTCACACCACTAAAATTGTAAAGTTTTTTTTTACCTTGAGTAATAACTGAAGCGTTCTGCATAAGGCATAGAGTTGGTTGGTACCTCTTGCAGAAAACAGACGCGTTTTCTCAGTGCTGATCGTTTTATTCTCAAGAGATCGTAGACGCAGTTCAATGTTTTAAGAACATGCGGGATCTTTTGCAAGTATTATCTAATGAGTTGTGGTGCTGATAGTGACACTTAATAGTAACTAGTTCGTACGAATAAGTGACTGTTTCCTGAACTTGATGCATCATAGTAGTAATATATAGAGGGTTCATCGACGACAATAATGAGTACTGAGGACCCATTTAAATTTTCTGACAATGCACTTCGCATCCTGAATGGAGAGGAGAAATCAGATTTAGCTGCTGCGTGGATGGAATTTCCCGGAGTAGCGGATGAAGTACAAAGATTGATTGTACAGCAATTCCTGCAAGATTGTGATAACTTCATAATGAGACTTTTAAGTAAAGATGACTACCTGACGAATCCTCAACACAAGACTAGCGTGAGTAATCTTCTCAATAATCTTATGTTTTTGTTCAATGAGCCATTTGACCCCCTAAAATTAAGTCAACTAAGAGAGTTTAAAACTTTTATCTATGATCATGACTATGACCTAATTGACATCTTAACAAAACTCAAGGCAATTGCGGTGAAAATAACATGGAAATAAAATAACATGGATTCTTCTGACCCCCCTCAAGGCGAGTCAGCCGGTAGCTCCACTACTGAAGTAGTCCCTAAAAAACTAAAAATTCACCCCTTCTATATTGAGTTCCAAGGCAAGTGGACGGAACTTGCAAGTGAGATTAAAAAACTTAACGACAGCAATCCCTTGATTAAACTAGACGGAGAATTACTCAAAATCCACTGTAAAACTGACGCAGATTTCCGTAAAACACAAGACAATCTGGATTCTAAAACAATTCCTTATACAACCCTGAGCCCCGCGGAACAGCGGCCCAGGAAAGTCGTCATTAGGGGAATTCCCCCATATACCGACCCCCAGGTCATAATTGAAGCTCTAAAAGAACATAATTTCGTGGCCAACAGAGCCTCGATGATGAAAAGTAGAAAGACCGGTCGACCAATGCCCCTCTACGTCGTCAATGTTCTCCCACGTGAAAAATTCGAAGAAATCTACCAAATTCACGAAATTTGCTACATTAAAGTAGATATTGAGCGTTTTAAAGGCACTAACATCGTAAAGCAATGCTACCGTTGCCAGAAATTTGGACATTCAAGCGAGATTTGCCGCCTGCCGCCAAAATGCGCCAAATGTTCGGAAGAACATCTAACTCCCCAGTGCAATAAAATTGGAAAGATCATCCCCAAATGTTCAAATTGTTATGGTGAGCACGTGGCTACTTACCGCGGTTGCCCCCAAACCCCCCAGTTTCATAAAAAACAGCAGGAACCCAAAACCGTCCGTAAAGATAATCCTAAAATCATACCGAATGCAATGGCGGAACTTTTATCTACTTATAATTATGTCCGTAAGCCAGAGGCCAAAAAACCAGAAGAAAAACCTACTGAAGCCCCGGCTCCGCTCCCTTCTCCCACCCAAGACCCAAACTCCGAAAACACTACACCAAATAAGCCAAATGACACTCAAAATGCAACACCAGAACAACCCACTAGTTCTAATTATGCTAATGACTTAAAAAAAATATTCAAGACCTTCAAGGAGATGAAAGAGCTCCTGAAATTTAACAAATTCATCCAATGCTTCAAAAATATTGCTAACCAAACTAAAAATATACAAGATCCAATAGAATAAATACTCATCCTTATGAGTGCTATAGAAACTTTAGCCACGGAATTTAACACATTTAATGATGAGTAATTCCTCTTCTACCTTTTCCTCACTAATTTTTCTTTCCTGGAACTGTAACTCCTTGCAGAATAAACTTAACGAACTTAAACTCTTTATTCACGAACATCCCCAAATTGATGTTATTTTCTTACAAGAGACTTTCAACCCCACTTTCAACATTAACATCCCTGGGTACAGGCTATTCCATACACCTCGTGCGGATGGTACGCACAGAGGAGGTACCGCTATTTACATCAAAAACCATCTTCCACACTACCAATCGCACAACCACACCTTTAATGACCTTGAGTATACCAGTATTAATCTTCAACTTCCTCATATCAATATTAAATTAGCTTCTATTTATGCTCCACCCACTGGTAACTTACCTGTTAATAGTCTTACACAGCTTTTTTCTCAACATCACCACTGCTTTTTCGTAGGCGATTACAATGCCAAAAGCAGACGCTGGAATTGCCATGGCAATTCTCGGCGGGGTACCTCTCTTCACAACTTAGTCCAAAACTTAAAATTAAATCTTCATGCACCACCCAGACCAACACACATTACCAAAGTGCCTGGTGCCCGGGACCCTATCATTGATCTTGCTCTTTCCAAAAATCTTCCTTACCCTATCTACTCTACAGTTATTAATGTTCTCTCCTCTGATCACCTGCCTGTCTGCTTTAAAAGAGATATTATTAATCCTCTCCCCCCCCCCCCCTTCCGTGGCTATTGACTGGAATAAATTTACTAATTACTTTAATTCTCAGGACATCACCTTCCCTGATATTAACAATACCGATGACATAAATGCGGCTGTTGAACATCTCAACTCTCACATCACTAATGCTCAAAATCTTTCTACATTTAATACCTTCAAAAATAATTTTGCCTTCGTCCCACCCCGTTATATTTACAACCTTATCAAACAGCGTAATTGGCTCCGGCGACAATTTCAAAATTCAAGAGACCCCTCCATTAAACCCCTTCTCAATAGGTTAAACAATAAAATTAAAAACAGTCTTTACAAAGAAAAACAGAAAAATTGGAACAACTTTCTCAAAACATTATCGTGCGAGGACAACTCTCTTTGGATTCTTAAACGCAAACTGAATAAACATTACACTCCCATTCCCCCCCTCACAACTAATAATGTTACTGCTTATACTGACCAAGAAAAATCTAACATGCTTGCTAATTCTTATGCCACCTAATTTTCTCCTAATCCTACCCTTGCAAACCAAGCTCACCTTGATCATGTTAACGAGACAGTTCGGAACTTTTTGGCTACCCCCCCCTCAAGATCCCCCCTAAAATTCAACCTATATTTATCCACAATATTATCAAAAAACTCAAAAAGCGTAAAACCCCAGGATATTATAAAATTACTAACTCTGCTCTTAGAAACCTTCCTCCTAATTGCATAATCTATATCACTGACCTTACTAATGCTATCTTAAAGCATAACTACTTCCCTAAACCTTGGAAACTTTCTATAATCTCTCCTGTTCCAAAACCTGGAACTAACCTGTCAGACCCCACTAATTACAGACCTATCTCCTTGCTACCTTCTATCAGTAAAGTTGTGGAACGTGTCATTCGTACCCAGTTGCAGGATTTCATTCAACAACACAACATTCTCATGCCCGAGCAGTTTGGCTTTCGCCCAAAACACTCGACACAACACCAGCTTCTTAGGGTTGTTGAGTTTCTCAGCGAGAAACTCAATGCAAAAATTCCCGCAGCTGCCATCTTTCTTGATGTCGCAAAGGTATTTGACAAGGTCTGGCATATGGGCCTCATTTACAAACTTACTCAGCTCGGTTTTCATCCCAGACTTATACATTTAATATATTCGTACCTTTGCGACCGCTCTTTTCAAGTCCGCATAAACAACATTCTTTCTATTATTCTCCTTATCCTAGCGGACATCCTCCAGGGGAGCGTGTTGGGCCCATTTTTATTTAACATTTTCTTTAACGATATCCCACGCTCCTTGCGCACTCACCTCGCTCTTTATGCGGACGAAACCTGTATTTATGCTTCGGCACACCACCCGTATACTCTATACAGGTACCTACAGACTCATATTGATGACTTCATTAACTGGTGTATGCTTTGGCGCGTTGTCATAAATGAAACTAAAACTACTGCAGTATATTTCTCTCGCAAAATAATTTTCCCTAACAGAATCATTATTAATAACACTGCTATCCCTTGGTCAGACCAAGCTAAGTATCTTGGGGTCATTCTGGACCGCCGCTTAACTTGGAAAAAGCACATTTTCTCCATCAGAGGTAAAGTCGCTGGAGCCTTTAACTCTATAAAACCTCTCCTTAACAGTAAAACCTTGTTTGTCCACAATAAATTAATTCTCTATAATTCATGCATCCTTCCCATCATAACCTATGCCAGTCCGGTCTGGGGCTTCACATGTAAGACCACTATGGACACCCTTAGTCGCTTTCACAATTCCAACCTGCGTACTGTCCGTAACGCATCTCGTTATCTTCGCAACTCCACGGTCCGAAAAGACCTAAAAACCTTACCTTACGTAAGCGCATAAACGACTTAGCCAAAAAATTTTATGAAAAAATTTTCGACCACCCTAATGAAATCGTAGCGGAGCTACCGGATTATGACGCTTTTGAACCCCACCATCGGAAACGGCCCAGGTTTTCCATAATTATGGACACTCAGTAACATCTGAATTCACCACGCTATATTTTGCCTCTTCTATATTTTCTTACCTTTTTATATTTTTCTTATCATAAAAAAAACCTCTCTATATACTATAGAGACCATAAAAATTGTAAAACTTAAAAAAATAAATAAATAAATAAAAAAAAATAAAATGTATGACCCTGATTAGTCCCTTTTTTGGTTGGATGTTGTGGTCTTTGCCACCCTAGCTTTTCTTGCCCATGCTTGGTGAGTGTTTCTCTGAACAATACTAACTTTAACTTTCTAAATTCCTTATAGTAGTTATACAACTACAGTTTGAGTTTACTTATTTTAAGATTCTTGTATTTTTTAAGATTTATCGTTAACTTTCTTTCATCTTAAGTTTATACTTTAAAATTCAATTTTATTCCTTGTTTTCTTAAATTTCTTATTTTCTCTTGTTAACTTCTATTACTCTTCTAGTAGCTTTGCTACAGTTTAACTTTTTCCCAATGGCTCATTAAAACATAAGATATTTCAATTTCCTAGTCTGGGTGTTAAGCTGTCATCAGCCAGGAAACCCCTCAATGCTGATTACCTGTTCAGTACCTGTTCAGTCCGCATAAGGCGAAGAAAACGTCGTGGTGTCAAGTGCATCTGGATGCCCTTCTCGGTACGTCATTTTTGTGCAATAAATGTGGCAAATAAAACTTATTTCCATGAGTGACTAAAGATTTAGAAAATACTCGCCACACTAAAAGCCCGCGTATGTGAATTATCACTCCGTCCACAAGATGTCGCAACTGTGTTAATTTACGCCCGATTCCAGCATTACGTTTGCACGCTTACTTATATCGCTTTGCTTGGCAGCTCCGAGAGAGTCGAGTGTGAACCACCGCGCCGGCTTGAACGTGTTAATCCGCCTGAAATGGCGCAATATTTAAAAAAATTGATCCACTATTGACCCTATAATGATGCAATAGGCTAATTCCATGAAAACGTGTCATATCTGTCACATACTACGTTTTTTGGCTATCAGTATTTTAGAAGGAAAAATGTGACTTATTTAATCGGAGATATCTCATCAATTGAATAACACGAAGCAAACTTTTCGAAAATAACGGTGACCAACAAGCATAGCGATTTTAAGCTGTGTGACAGACATGACAAGTTTTCATGGAATTAGCCAATAATATCCTGTTTTATTTAGTGGAACCTCTTACTTGCGTTGTTATCTGCCTGCTAAACAAAATTTTTTCGTCTGCATAATCAAATAAAAAAGCGGTTCAAGAAAACAGCTTCTTTTAATCATCTGAAAAATAGGTTTTCTTCAAGGGACATGTTGTCCCTTTCAAAGTCAGGATAAAACAGATCTTTTTTCATGAAGATATAAAGATAAGCAGTTCAAACAAAAATAAAAATGACATCATCCAACATAATTAAATCAAATATAATGCTATAACATATTAGATTGTATAAGTCTCGTTATATCAATAATAAATCATAAATGTAATCAATTATATATATTTTATAATAAACAAATTGTTTTTTTTTATACTTGATTATCCATGAATTAAAGTGTTATATAAACAATAAATGATCATCATTTCAACTAGGCTGGCATTACGCCAAAACATCATGAATGAGAATATTACACCTTACTGACAGAAATATGAGGGGGATGATGCTTTAGTAATAAAATATATATATATATATACGTATATATATATAATAAACAAAAGAAAAAAAATTTATTACACTTCTCAGATGAAAAGATGCCTGCTACAATTTATAGATCATTTAGCGTTTGAAATAAATCCATAATTACGGATTAATGATTTCTTAGACTGATCCACTCTAAGTTTTATGGTGTTTCAACAGGAGAAGTCACCTTAGTATTTAAAGAAAGTAGGAGAGTATCTCAAACTTAAAGGCATCAGAAAGACATTATGGAGAAAAGAAATCTAAACGGCTGTATTTGCATTGGGCATTAAGTATAAGGAAGTTGCACAAAATTTTCATCAAAAAACTGCAACGGAGATCTGTACCGAGCTAGTTTTGTTATGCCTAGGAGAATATTCGTAAATAAACTTAATATAGGTTTTAAGTCCCCCTCTAGTTATGTTTTTAGCATATGTTCTTTACTGGACCTAAAAACGAAAACTTTCCATGTTGGCGCCAACCTTAACGTCTACTATAGCTTGGCGAAAATGTAACGCCAGTTGTTGTTTTTCGTTAGCTTCATGCGATAGTCTCCATGGGAGATCCGTAAAAAATCTTTGCTAATAAAAATTTCTTATAGTTAAAAGTTAATTAATCGAATTTGTATTAAAAAAAAAAAGTTTCAGACCACATACTCTTGCCAATAATCATCTGGTACCGCTCGTCGGAGTGAAAATTTGCGACCATAGGAATTGTTTTATGTTCTTAAAGAAAAAAAAACTGTTGACATGGAAGTAAATGTTTTAAACCGAATGAGGGACAATAGAAAAGACCAGATAACTAAATTAGAAAGTTTTACAGCCAATAAGGCATAAGAAACTGATTCAATAGATATTTCGAACAAAATTGATAATCTGAATGAATTAGAAGATAAGCTCGGTGAGCTAAAAATGGAATACTATAAAATTTTGAAAGACGAAGAAGTTGACAAATGTGAAGCTGAATTCGAAGAAATCGACCAAGAGCTCCTAAAGCTTAAGATAAGCTTTAAACGTTTCCTAGAT
Organism: Maratus speciosus; assembly: GCA_963932465.1. Taxonomy (NCBI): domain Eukaryota; kingdom Metazoa; phylum Arthropoda; class Arachnida; order Araneae; family Salticidae; genus Maratus; species Maratus speciosus. The sequence goes on from OZ010793.1 coordinate 141,131,555, forward strand.
CTTAAGAAAGATAAAAATGTTCAAGTGTCTCGTAATATGCCAAAATTATCTCTTAAATTAACCGAAATTCCTTTACAAAAATTTGATGGTCCGTATGAAAACTGGAATAACTTTAAAACCCAATTTAATAGTACTATTGATACTAACGAATTGTTATCTAACGATCAAAAACTGTTTTATTTGCAATCTTCTCTCGTGGGTACAGAAAAACACATCCAAAGTGTGGATGACACTTATGAGTCATTATTTCACGCCCTCAAGAACAGATTTGACAGTAAAACATTAACCACTTAATCGTCGCGTAATTTTCGGAAAATCCCTTCAAAAATCGTCGATTTTTTTTTACTTCCCGATTTTATTATTCATAAAATACTGAGTTCATTAGTAGAAGAAACATGGTATTTTCTTAATATTTAACCCTTTTAAGGGTTGTTTGAAATGCATGAAATCCCTTAATTTTAATACCCAAAAGTCCCATAATCCCAGAAATTTAATACAGAAATTTTCCGTTAATAAATTTGCGAAATTTTGCTACTTCCTATTTCCAAATAAATCTGTTCATAAATTCCGATGTCAATCTTTTATTTCGACATTTCAGCAATGAAGTGGCTTTGTTCCTGAAAGTGTTCAGGATGGATAAAATTTTTAAAACTTACAATTTTATTTATCTTTTATTTGATTGTATTGTACACATATGACGTGCAGAGAAGCTTTGATGCAATGCTGCAACCTGTGGTTTCATTTTATGTAAAGGTAAAGACATATTTAAATAAAATAATTTTTATATTACTATAAGGACGATAACTTCATTCAAATTTAATTTGAAAATCGGCATTCAATATATTTTTATAATTTTGTTTCCATATTTATTCTCATGGGATGAACAAATTTTTCATTCTGTGTAAAGTTTTGTCCTTAGGGGTCATAACATCCAGAAAATGGTGTTCACATAAACGACTTGGTGTTGATAATTTTTCTTCTATACAAATCATTCAGATACGCATAAACAGTCGAAGTTTTGTATACAAAACTACATCCACCTAACCACCAAAACATCCACCTAATCCAAAACTGTATACAGTTTTGGTTTAGGTGGATTTTGAGGATCGTGAGCTTCATTATTCTAAAAATCTAATTTTTTTATAATTCGCTGTACCTATTGTACGTCTTAATATCACGAAAAAATGGGGTTTTAACAAATAAAGTGTTGTCCAAAACATATTTTCTTTAACTTTTACTTTTAACTACTTTTTATTTATTTTTTTTACATTTTGTTTTGACAGTATTAAGAGCAAGAAACAACAGCATTTTATTTTAAGAAATAGATGGCCATTCCAGTCTACCTTTCTCTCTTTTTTCTCAAACAACATTTCCCCATGTCTCATTATAGTGATTAGTTCCAATTACAATATTACCCACCAATTCATCATTTATAAAATTTCATAGTAGTGCAGAATACCCGAAATAGCCTCAAACGAAACGTTAATCTTAGGCTTCGATTTGAATTGCAAGCATGGAGATGCGTAATATTGGGCCATCATCACTATCTTCCGTTTCCGATTTTTCGGAGCCAACAACATCCGAAAAAATGGAATCTTCTGATTCCTTTCCAGATATCTCAACGCTAACATCTTTCTCTTCACTTGAGCTACTCAACATAGAAATTTATAAAACGATACCAGATGTATCAGATTTGAAACAAGTAAAACATGTGTTTCAACTCGTACAATTCTTTAAATTAAGCATTAAGATCTTAAAAACAAACTTGTCATTTCAGAGTTTCCCATCGTTTAAGACTTCCTTTAACAAGTTAAGCGCCACGTCAGCCACCACTGAATTTTCCGTTTAAAACGTGTCATTCACCGATGGCTGACGTCTAAAATATGATATAAAACTAAAAATATATATATTGTTTTTAAAAAATACTGAAAATTTATTTAAAATTTACCTACCTTTTATTCATAACAGGATTATACTTTCTTAAAAATTACTTAAAACATTGTAAATTTTCCAGCGCTTTAATGTCAGTCACCGTGGCACCCAACGAGTTAAGGGACAGGTGGCGCAATATCGATATAAGACAGTTTATTTTCTGGGCACCACTATTTGTTTAATGAACACATGTATTTGATTTCCAACAAGGTGCGCAAGGGAAAATTACTAAAAACTATACTTTAAAAATATAGTGGTGCGAACAGAATATAAAAATAGAATCACGAATTTAAGGTTTAAAAATATTTTCGGGAAAGAAAAATGCAAAGTATATACCAGAAAAAATTAGCTAAAGTCATGAGACTTTAGCATGATGATGACCGCAACACGTGAGTGTCACGGGCGCGACGAAATTTGTTCATACAGGTTTCCCCGTGAATGTCTCGGGCGCGACGATTAAGGGGTTAATTGTCATTAGTCACATTAAATCTTTATTAATGTTAGGGAATGTGTGTGTTGAATCAGCTGGAAAATGAAGAATGCTGCTGGATTGTATTTTAACACTAGAACGCCCGGAAGGAGTCGATCCGACTCCGACTATGCGATTAAATGTCAACTGGAATCAGAAATTCTTTCATAAAATAAGTTAAATTTAAACAACTCTGAATTAATTTAAACAAATCAGCCAACTAATTTTAAATAAAAATTCTGATGTCAAATATTTTTTATGAAACGGGTAAAATTTCCGGGCGTTCTAGTGTTAAAGCATGTAAGAGCTTTAAAGGTTTTAAATGTTGAAATGAACAGTTTTAGTGAAATTTACTTATTAACATTATTTTGATGAAATTAGATAGAACAACATGTACAGAATTTGAAATGAGTTTAATATCTACAGATTTACCGAAATGGGACACTTTCACTGAATTCTTGCAAAATTGTATTCAAATTCTGAAAAATTTACAGGGAACTTAAGTAAATTCCTAAAACTTTAAAGGTAGAAAAAAAAACCTTTAGTTCAAAATTTATTCAATGTGTCGTTTACAAGCAATCACACCATTTGCATGTTTGCCCAGTTTTCTTAAAAATGACTCCAATTCAAAGATTTGATGAAATAAAAAAATCAACTGTGTATCAACTTTTTTTCTCATTTGCATCTAAATGTCGTTCTGCTCATAGCAAAGAAAATAAAAAAGCAGTTTTCTCTCTACTACTTTTGTTTTTATTTGTAGCCCAAAACATAAGAATTTGATTCAAGCTCGTGCAATACTAGATAGTGCTTCTCAAGTACTTCTGAAATGGCTTTTGATTTGAGTTTGAAAAAATAAAAAATAAATATTCCGTGAAGGGAATTAAGCGGAAATTCATTTAACGTAAAATCGAAAGTTAGTACCATATTTCGTAAAAAGAATTCTCACAGAAATTACTGATTGTGTACCTTTCAGAAACATTAAAGTTGACAAGTACATTTTACCTAATCGTTCGCTGTTAGCCGATCCTATTTTTGACAAACCATGAAAAATCCATTTAATAGTTGGAGCTGAACATTTTTATGAAATAATAAAGAAAGGAAAAAATTGTATTTCGCCAAATATAATGTTTCAAAATTCGGTATTAGGACTGATTGCTACTGGTATTCTTTCAATAAACAATTCTAATTCATTTTGCGGGTTGATATTTAACTCGGAACATGAGAATATTGGAACTATTCTTCAAAATTCCTAGGAAATGTATAATATTTCATTTGATTGTCTTCTAAGTAAAGAAGAAGAGTTTTTTGAAACTCATTTTCAAAATACGCATAAACGGGATGAAACCGACAGATTTATTGTAGAAATGTTTATTAACCCGTTGGGGACGAGCGACACGTATACGTGCCGCATGAAGCGCTCAGAATCCTTGTTTTTCCTCAGCAGTAAAATTTTACTGTAAAATTTGCCTTATTTAATCAACGCATTTTATCGATTCAAGAAGACACGAATTTCTGTTTTTAAAAAACGGTGACAAAAGATTAAAAATTTCGTAAAAGGCTCCCGTCCCGAAGGGGTTAAAACAGAACAATTAGATTAAGCAGGGTGTATTCGAAAAAATATTTTTCCACCTCAATAGCTCGAAATTTTTGTCGAGTCATGTTTTTACTTTTAAAAATGAGTCTAAAAAAGGTTTCAGACTTATTTTTAAAAGTAAAAACATGAAACTTGATGAGGGGATTTTTGAAGAGATGTATAAGAGGCCGTTTGATTTCATTTTCCGCCCAATTCATTAGAATTTGGTTTTTAAACAATTATTTTCTCAGTATGATCCTTTTTTTTCGTTCGCAGATCTACCGATTTGGAAAATTCGGTTCAAAATGCCGATTTTTACAGCATTTTTTGAAATATTTTCTCCACTTATCAAAAAACCGACAAGCACGGCACATTACGTAGTTTCTAAATAAGAGAATTTGTCCGTTTGATGCGTTTGTGAGCAAAAATGAATTAAAAAAATAAATCAGAAAATAAACAGTTTGGATTGGAATACACCCTTAATTGGGAGATTCCAGAACGTTAGCTAAAACACGTTTACGCCAGACTGTAAAAAGATTAGAAAAAAATTTTCCTATGAAACAATTTTATTGTGAATTTTTAAATCAATGTGAAAACTTCAATCACATGGAGAGAATACAAGTAGGAGGCTCTCCTTTAGTAGTATATTACATCCTTCATTATGGCATTTTTAAACCGGATAAGTCCTCTACTAAAATAATACGCCTACGCTCCTACCACAACCGTAAAATGTCTGAATGACATATTGCTTTCCGGTGAAGTTAAGGAAGATCTTTTTGATATTTTGATAAGATTTCGAAAACACTGAGTCGCTTTGACTGCCGATATTACAAAAATGTTTCGTCAGATATTAATTGATCCTTCACAAAGGGATCTTTTACGTATTATCTGGAAATATTACGAAAATAATTCCACATCTGCTTTCAGAATGAATACAGTTACCTGTGGAGCAAAATGTACTCTTTGTTTAAAGTTGTTTAAAACAATTAGCCTTAGATAAAAAGGATAGATTTACATTAATGGCAAAGGCTGTTTTATCTGATAGTTATATGAATGATATAATTAGTGGATCCCCTGATTATGAATCAGCTATTGAATTAAAAAATCAGTTAATTAACATATTTACTTCTTGTGTAATGACCTTGCACAAATGGAATTCAAATTCAAATGAGCTTCTAAACTATCATGAAATGGAAGACGTTTCCTTTTGCTCTAAAGCTGAAACTTCAGTTAAAACTTTGGGTACGGTTTGGCAATCTAATAAAGATGAATTCGTATTTCGAATTTCGGTGGAAAAATAAGAATCATTTACCAAAAGACAAGTTCTTTCTGTCATTGAAAAATTGTATGACCCTCCAGGACTCATTGGCCCGATTATTTATAAGGCCGTTACATTCAAAAATTGTGGCTTTCTAAAATTGGATGTGACGAGAGCATTCTAGAACCTCTCGCTACTGATTGGTGTAACTTCGTAAATCAACTAAAGGATAGAATATAAAAATCAGTAGATATATTTTAACACCTGCCCCTGAAGTAATGTTTGTTCTTGTATTCGCTGACGCTTTTATAACATCCTTTGGTTCTGCTATCTATGTATATCGTACAAATTCATCCAATTCATCCTCATCGAACCTTGTAGCAAGTAAATCAAGAGTTGCACCTCTAAAGGCCATTTCAATTTTTAGATGGAATTATGCTCCTGTTTGCTTTTGTCACAACTTGTGTCCAAAGTTCTTTCTTCTTTGAAATTAGTCATTGAAGGAATAATTTTGTGTACTGATTCAACCATAGGCTTGGCGTGGGTAAAAATACCAGCTCATCCATTAAAAACATTTATAGGAAATCAAGCATCAAAAATTCAGTCTCTAACCGAACAATTTAAGTGGAGACATATTTCGTCAAGTAATAAGGCTGTTGATATTATATCATGTGGAACAAATCCTCAGGAATTGATAGATTTGGAACTCTGGTGGCATCGTCCATTCAGACTCCCTCCTTGACTCACGAGAAATTAAAAAAAACTGATCTGCAAAATGATGATGTACATTTAAAAGAACTGAAATCTGCTTCGAACATTAATTTATCTATTGTGCGTAATGAATTTATAAACAAATTTTGTAATTTAAGTAAAATTTTATTTAAGTTAATTCGTATTCTAAGTTATATTTACAGGTTTTTTAACAACTGTAAAAGTAAAGAAAAACTTATAGGACCTATTTCAAAAAAAGAAATTGATCATGCAAGAATCAAATTAATTTAGCTCAGGTAATGTATTTTTCTAGGTAAATGAAGACACCAAGAAAGGTGAGAAACCAAAGGACAGTCGTGTAAGTAATTTAAACCATTTTCTTGATAGTAATGAACTTTTATTGGTCGGAGGTCGTTTAGACAAATCAAAATTATCATATAATAAGAAATCCCCAATTATTATGCCTAAAGATCACAGGCTTATCCTTTTAATACTTTAGTACTTTCATCTAAAAGAATTCCATGTCGGTTCTCAAACACCGCTTCACTTTGTGAGACAAGAATTCTGGCCTTTAAATGGCAGAAATATAGCCAGGAAAATAGTTCATAATTCTACAGTTTGCTACAAAAATAAGCCTAAAATTATAGAACAAATAATGGTTTCGTTACCTAAAGAAAGGGTAAATATCAATCCCCCATTTACAAATTCAGGTGTTAATCTATGTGGCCCATTCTTTATAAAATATATATATATATATATATATATATATATAAACGTAAAGGAGTTTTCAACAAAATTTATGTCGCAATTTTCGTCTGTTTTGCTACTCGCGCAGTTGACTTGCAAGTAATAAGAGATTTAAGTTCTGAAGCCTTAACAGCCACCAAAGGTTTGTAGCTAGGCGCAGAATTTGGTCGACAATCTTTTCTGATAATGCCCCAAATTTTGTTGGTACAAATTCAGCATTGAAAAAAATTACATAATATTGTAAAAAATCAATCCGATGAATTGACTGCTTACTTATTAGCTAACTCAATTTCTTGGAAATTCCTACCTCGTAGATCTCCTAATTTCGGTGACTTGAGGGAGGTAGGAGTCAAATTCTTTAAGCACCATTTAAAAAGAACTATTGGAGATTTAAAAGTAACTTTTGATGTAATTTTAAATGTTGTTAATCCGGTATAAGGTATTTTAAACCGTAAGCCTGTAATACCTTTATCTTCTGATCCTAGCGATTATAAAACCTTAACCCCAGGACATTTCTTAATTGGCTGCACTAATAGTATTTGTGAACCAAGTTTAACCGACCTTTCAGAACCAACTTACTCAATGGCAGCGAGTTACCAAAATTAATCAATTAATTTGGAAAAACATGGGGTAGAGACTATCTAAATAATCTACAGCAACGCGCTAAATGGTTAATTGAGAAAAAAAAAGTTGAAATTGGTTCCATGATTTTATTTAAAGTAGTAATTTATCCATGTGTACATGATAAGTAGGTCGCATCCAAGATGCATAGCTGCCAACCTTTACGCTTTTTTGTTACCACTAAAATTTAACAAAATTTTTTGTATTACTTGATCCACAGATTTCATCGATTAAGTAAGACAACGTTTACTATTAAATTTTAGTGGTGTTAAAAAAGCGTAAAAGTTGGCAGCTATGAAGATGTAATTTACGGCCATGATGGTAAAGTTATGGTAGTTCTCATCAAAACTCCAACAGGTGTTTTCAAACATTTGTATTTTATCCATAAATAATTATATTGTAAATTTTTATTTTTCGTGTATTATATTGTGCATTTATTATTCAAAAATTTGTAGTAATTGTGTATCTTAATATTATTAGTGATTGAATTGAATTGAATTGAATATTTATATTTATATTCTTGATTCGAATTGAAACTTATATTTAGCATTGAAGATTTAATTGTTTACAACTGAGGACATTGTCCAAGATATACAGGGTTAGCGAAATTAAACTTCCGCTATTCAAAGGCCCCTGGAGGCCGTTCTACTAGTGCGAAGAAAAAAATATTTGGACAACAAACACTTCGGAGAATGCGCTCGAGATATCCGGAAAAAAAAAGTTTAAAAAATCGCTACCAGATGGCGCAGCGGGGCGGTGCATTGCAGTAACAAATGCAAATGTCTCGCATGATAAAAGGAAGACGTTCGTACCACAATCAGATGAGCATTCCAAAATTCCGACGTTCCCGGATAGAGCACTGCTAGTCAAACTCAACTACCGCAACGGTGAGAATGCAGCGGCAGTTGTGAGAGAGTTCCGCCCTCTCAAGAAACAACAACGAGGACCAATGTCGGAGCGCGCTCTTAGAGACATGATGGTGAAATTGGAGCGAACAGGACAGCTAGGCGTTTTGCTCGGAAGTGGAATTAAAAGGGAACCACCGCCGTCGTAGAGAATATTGCTCCAGCGGTCTTGGAAGCAAGCGCTGAATCGCCTCACGGAATTGTCAGTGAACCAATGATTTCAGGTAACCTTCATATGCCCTATTCCGCTGTCCGACAATGCGTACAATTGTGATTTTCAGAATGGAGTGCGTTGTCGAACGTGATGGTTTGCATATTGAACATGTTTTTAACATTAAACGTACCGATGATTTTGAAGTGAAAACTTCTTTAGGCGCGTTGAGCTTTTTTAGAGATGGGGAAAAACCACTGATTTCGAGACACTGTAACGTAACCGACATGCTAGCACTTTGACACATAGACACTAGCGCGCCAAGCGGTGAATGACAGGAACTTTTCCCTCTTCAGTTCAATCCGCAAAAGAAGAAGGAAGCTAAAACTCACTTTTCCTCCCGGCGTATTGCTAAAACAAATTATTATTTTGTTTTTCGTCAGTTAAAATGAATTATACCGTATTCGTGACCTACCTATTTCGTGTAACTAAAAACCGATAACGCTGTATTTTATCGTGTTGATGGTCTGGTCAATGACCAACAGTATTGGGCGGGAATTTCGATTACGGAAGATAAAATATGGGGCACAGATGTCAGATACGCACTTGGGTACCTAATTGACAGCAAAATGGCGTTACTTTATTTTACAAGGTAACCCGGATACTGTTGCTTATTTATTAATAAATTGTTCATTTACTTTTATTTATTTTTTTAAATTGTACAATTGTTTTGTTCTATAGTTATTAATGAAATTACCGTTTATTTATTGTTGTTTACTTTTTAAAACAATAGAAAATAATTTAAAAATATATATTGTAACTGGCATTGGAAAACCGGCTTTCGCCAAATTGACGTTAAAAAATCGCGCCAAACCTGGTTCGTATATCACATCTCTGCCAAATTCTCGGTTTTTTGATTTTTCGACTTTTTATCCAAATTTTCCGGATTTTTTAAATTTTCCCTTTCATTGTATCCCAAACATTACCTTCATACCAAATTTCAAGATTCTAGGGATACAGGACGTACCTCTGAGTTTTGATGATCGGTGAATCAGTGTCGAAAAGGCGAAAGTTTAAGTTCATATATCTTCTGAAATAAAAAAGATAGAAACGTGAAATTTCAGCATTTAGTTCCAGTTCCACATTACTTTAGATTTACGAAGTTTCAAGTTTCTGGGAATCACCAACACAAAGATATTGGGGGGTCAAAAGTACCCTGAGTTGCTTCCAGAAACTGCTTGACTGCTTGACTGCTTGACTGAGTTGCTTCCAGATTCTAGGGATACAGGACGTACCTCTGAGTTTTGATGATCGGTGAATCAGTGTCGAAAAGGCGAAAGTTTAAGTTCATATATCTTCTGAAATAAAAAAGATAGAAACGTGAAATTTCAGCATTTAGTTCCAGTTCCACATTACTTTAGATTTACGAAGTTTCAAGTTTCTGGGAATCACCAACACAAAGATATTGGGGGGTCAAAAGTACCCTGAGTTGCTTCCAGAAAAAGATGCTTACGGCTGTGCTTTCAAGACTTGGCAGAGGCACTGCCGTGTCCCCAGATGCTTTCATTACTGCTGCTACACAATTCAACGCATAAAACATTTCCTGACGATTAAAAAAACACACACGTAATTGTTTAAGTTTTTACTTCTATTGGCACTCCCGGAGTGCCACTGTTTTTTTTATACCTATTCTCACTGGAAGAGGTCAAATGACTCCTATAAAAAAAGTTATATATTTTACCATATTTTGCGAAAAATATACCAGTTGATACACTTTGGTGTATGAATAAAACATTTTTTTTTTCAAATAATCATTTAAATTCTTTACTTATTAACCCCTTGAGGGGCAGTGAAATATATTTTATCCCACCTTCGATTAATGAAGATTCGCACCAGAAAAATTTTCTTAAACTTTACTTTCCTAACTTTGGTGGAAAAAAGTCGTAAAATTGCTTTTTCGTATTTTGCAATAAATCTTTTTGCAGCTTCCGGTGTGAATTCGACATTACAGAAACAAAATTACTTGCCCCTCAAAGGGTTAAAGTGAAAAAAAAAATTATAATTACGCAAAAAAATAAAATAAAATTATTATTTCAAGAGATTCGAAAATTTAATAAACTAATATTGTGCAAATTTTTTATGTTCACCACATATTTTTAAGATTATTTCGTTCTCGATATAACCTGAAATGTTCAAACTAGAATCTCACTCGGAATAAAGTTGATTTCTAATTATACCATCACACATTAACAAATAAGATGTAATAAAGTAGAATAAATGATGTAATAGCGAAAAAACGCAATTTACTTATGTTCTTACAAAATAATACATCTATCCTTTATGATTTGACATAGATTTATTCAGGGGTCAAATGACGCCTAAAATATTTTTTTCTAGGCAAAAATGGTTGTTCGGAGATGAGGCATTTTAAGAAATAATATGATCATATATTGTAATAAAAGCCGTGAAATCTAAAGAAATTTCGTAATGTTTTAGTTTAAGAAATTAAAAAAAAAAAACTAAAAAAGAGTCATTTGACCCCTTGCGGTAGTTTTAGTGTTAAGCATTGATTTGCATGCTTAGTAATGTCCTTTAGAGAGTTGTTTTTGTTGTAATAAATACCAAGTATAATATTGTAATTGTGTTGTTGTCCTTATTACGTTCCTTTTGTGTAAGACGACAGGTCCTTCAATGTTTTGGGATCTCACTTTGTCGTCTCTTCACACGAGAACTCGTAGCGCCATCTAATGACGATTTTTAAACTATTTTTTTTTTTTTTAAAATTTCGAAAATCTCGAGCACATCCTCCAAAGTGTCTGTTATCCAAATATGTTTCTCTTCGGACTAGAAATAGGGCGTCTAGCGCCCTTTGAGTAGCGGAAGTTTAATTTCGCTAACCTTGTATTACTGAAATAAATATTTCAGTGGTGGCCGGTATGCTGGCGCCAACCTTGGCGTCTACTATCGCTTGGCGAAAATGTAACGCCAGTTATTGTTTGTTGTTCGCTTCGTGTCTCCATGGGCACCTCCCTAAAATATTTTTGTTAATAAAAATTTATTATCGTTAAAAATTAATTAGTCGAATTTGTATTAGAAAAAAAAGTTACAGTCCATCTGCTTTTGCCAATAAACATTCCCTGTGGGTTCTACAGAGCGAGTGACACTAACTGAAAAACGAATTAATAAAATAAGAGCCAATAAATTTTATTCTTTTATGAAAGAAAAACTAACTGATAAATTCATTGGTAGTTTGTGTTTTGACTTGCAAGAAATTCAACAGCTACCCAAAACCAACATTCAAGGTGCCTATAACTTGAGGCAGTTCAACTTCTACAATTTATGCATAACGAGTTTTGATCGAAGAATCCAGCGTTCTACACTTGATCAGAAATGTTGGCAGGTAAGACAGAATTGAAATTTCATCTGCTTTGCATTGTCACTTAAGCAAAATGGACATTGAAAGTAAAATAAATTTGAGGTTCTTTAATGATGGCTGTATTGCCCAAAATAAAAACAACATAGATATTCAATTGCTATTGCAGGGATCCGAGATGGTCCGCCAACTGAATACCAATAAATTTTAACAGAAAATTTTATGGTAGGTGTGCGCTAGAATTAACTTTCAAAGGTGATTCCGGGGCGGGTGATAAGAAAAATCTAAAAAGAAAAATTTTCTAAAAAAATATTGGTATTCAGTTGGCGGACCATTTTGGAGCCCTGCTATTGCATTTTTTGAACATATCAAATTCAAGAATTGAAAAAATACTACCTGACTTCCCAGTCAGATGACACAGTTTCCTCCCGACATATTGTGAGTTTGGTCCTGTTCAGAAGATTTCTAAGAAAAGTGTTACAATCATATCAAAGGAATAATATTATGAAATGTATAAAATTGTTGGTGATGTGAAAATTTTGGCACTGATTGGGAACTTTTGAATACTAAATCAATTAATGTGTACTTTCGAAACCTACCATTGTATATCGTAGGTATCATTTCAAACTATCCAATATGAAAAAGTGTTTCCAGCGGGCTACTTTTTTAAAATTAAGATTTCTTGATTGGCACCACTTTTCTGAAATAATAATTTTCCCATTGTTTTTTTCTTAATGAATATGTCATTAAATAAGGCGAATTTTACTATTTCAAAAAAGTGGTGCCAATCAAGAAATCTGAATTTTAAAAAAGCAGCCCACTGACAACGCTGTTTTCATATTGGATAGTTTGACATGGTGCCAACGATATATCGCAATTGAAACGGATTGTTTTAGAGTAGGGGTGCACAAAACACCCTTTTCAGATCAACGAAATTTACAATTTTTCAGCACCTTAAGGACAAAATTCGTGATTTTCCCGAACCCGATCAACGAAATTCGTGATTCTTAACTAACTGCGGAAATTCGTGATATTTTACCACGATATGACAAAATTCGCGATTTTTCTTGCGATAAATTGACGAAATTTGCAATTTTTTCACGCCTCATCGACGAAATTCGCGATTATGTTTCGCCTCCGATCAACGAAATTCGTGATTCTTAATTGACTGACAAAATTTGTAATTTTTTACCGCGGAAAGCTGACATAATTCGCTATTTTTTCTCCCGATAAACTGCCGAAAATCGCGATTTTTCCGCAGCAGATCAACGAAATTTGAGATTTTACCGCACATGATTAACAAAATTCGCGCTTTTTCTGCCCCCAATCAACGAAATTTGTGATTCTTAGCTGACCGAGGAAATTTGTAACTTTTTCTCGCAGAAAATTGACAAAATTCACAATTTTTCTTGCGATAAACTGACAAAATTCGTGATTTTTCCGCGCCGGATAAACGAAATTCGTGAATCTAATTGACTTTCACGAAATTTGTAATTCTTCTCGCGGCAAATTGACAAAATTCGTAATTTATCCGCAGACGATCGACTAAAATTTTGATTTTCCCGCAAATGATCGACAAAATTCGCAATTTTTCCGAACCCGATCAACGAAATTCGTGATTCTTAACTGACTGACGATAATTGTAATTTTTACCTGCGGAAAACTGACGAATTTCGCGATTTTTTTTCGTGATAAACCGACGAAACTTGCGGTTTTCCGCAGCCGATCAGAGAAATTTGCGATTTTTCAGCAGTTCATGGTCAAAACTCGCGATTTTTTTTTAACACGATCAACGATATTCGTGATTCTGAACTGACTGTAGAAATTCGTGATTTTTTTTACCGCGATAGAATGGCAAAATTCGCGATTTTTTCTCGCGATAAATTAAGAAAACTCGCGATTTTTCTGAGCCTAATCAACAAAATTCGCGATTTTGTTTCGCCTTCGATCAACGAAATTTGTGATTCTTAACTCACTGACAAAATTTGTGTACCTCATCGACAAAATTCGTGATTTTTCTATGCCTGATTAACGAAATTCGATATTTTCTCGCACGAAATCGACAAAATTCACGATTTTTTAACTGTGACAAAGTTTATAATTTTTCCAGCGGCAAATTGACAAAATTTGCGATTTTTTTTCACAATAAACTGCCGAAACTTGCGAATTTTACGCAGACGGTCAACGAACTTTGAGATTTTTCCGCACATGTTCGACAAAATTCGCGATTTTTTTTAGCCAGATCAACAAAATTTGTGATTCTTAACAAATTGCCGAAATTTGTAATTTTTTCCCTCAGAAAATTGACGAAATTTGCGATTTTTTTTCTCGCGATACACTGACGAAACTCGCGATTTTTCGGCAGCCGATCAACGAAATTTGTAATTTTTCAGCACTTCATCGATAAAATTCATGATTTTTCTGTGCTTTATTAACAAAATTTGAAATTTTTTCGCCCCGAATCAACAAAATTCGCGATTTTTCCGCAATCGATCAACGAAATTCGCGATTTTTCCGCGCCCAATCAACGAAAATCGTGATTCATAACTTACTCTGACGAAACTCGTATTTTACACACACATGTTAGAAGAAAATTCTATATTAGAATTTTCACAAAAAGTTTAGTGAAGAAACTGGGTTTATCTCTAATCTTGATTTAAGTTTTGTTGGAGAATTTAGTACTTAACTTCAAAATGTACCTCAGCCTGTAGGCCCGAGCCGGCAGGGATTTTTTTTTATGGGATCAACAGTTTCTGATTACCGTCGGGGCAAACTTACACTAGTGAATTTGAATAGAAAATTTCGTTTTATTTAAGCGAAATTTCTCTCACGAATATGGTAAAAATTTTTATTTGTTATTACTGATGGCAGTTTGGCCAGGTATTATAATCTTTCCCACTGACACTGACAGGAGATTGTCTAGATTGTCACAATACGGAAGAAAAGCAGGGCCTGACTAGCGTCGAAGGAAACTTCCACCAGTAAAAGTGAATATCTGTTTTTGCCATTATTTATGACTGAAATTTTTCATTAATAAGGCGTTTAATAATGATAAAATTTCTATCTAAATTTACTAATGCAAGTTGTCTCCGGCGGTAATAAAACCCTGCAAAAGCGGTTACAGTTGAAGCTTCACCTTTTTAAAGATATGTCAGTTTGTTAATAGTTCTATGATGCCAGCCTGCAATGAAGAAGAGGGGGAAGTGTGTAACTGTCTCTAGATGACGATATTGGTTTTAAAATTTGAAGTGTATATTTGGCAGACGAGTTTTAATTTTGTAAATACATTTGACGAATACTACTAGTTACCAGAATCTGTCATTTTATTTGATGTATAATTAATTTAGGTTCAGTATTTGCTCAAATAAAATAATAGTCTTGGATTATTTGTGAGTTATAAATTGTTTTATATATATATAAAAAAATTGTCCACTTGTCAAGCAATCAAAACATGTTTACACCCCTGAATTCGTTCAAAACCGGATTTCTCCGAATATAAAATGCATTTTTCTATTTTTTAAAGGTTATATCGTATGTATGGTCGCAGTTCTTTCTAAAAGCCAGCATTAAAAATACACAAATAAGAACTGGATTTCTAGTTATTTTTTAATTTATCAGTTTTTTCAAACGTATATACGAAGAAGAAAAAATGGTAAAAATAATAATAATAATAATAATAATAATTTTTTATAAACATATAAAATTGCATAACTATTTTTAAATACTAAAAAAAAACTTTGCACAGTTGGGGATTCTTTTATTTTAAATATAAACACCACTATAGCATTCTATAAATCTTGAATTGGAATCATTTCAGAAGGAAATGTTTGTCCTAATGAGCACAGATACATTCATTTTAATTCAAAAATAGTTTGATGATATTTTCCAATTACAAAAAAAATAAATATATTTTTTAAATTTGCTTAAAAAGGTATTTAAATGTAAAGGCTTCAAGGAGGGTCTCAAGAGTGAACTGACAGGATTTATGAAAGAAAACACCAATTTATAAATATAAACTGCCGGATTTTCATATAATTGTATCAAAATACATCATTTTCAGACTTTGTTTTAGTCGACAGCTCTGAAATTAAATGCTAAAATTCAATTGAAAGAGCTTTCACCTGTAAAAACGACGGAAAGGAATTCGACTGAAAATGTACATTTTTATTTAGAAAACGGCAAAGTTTTACTATGTTGTATGTTGTGTTTAAATGAGGAAATTTACGCTGGCTTTTCATTCCTCTTATGCAAACATTAGACACAAAAGGCTCCTCCTCATCACACTACAAATGCTCCTAAGCACAATAAGCAGTATGTTTCTAACAATAAAATGTACGTTATATGCAAGCGGATACGCACATTTCCATTTAGTAAACTATAAAATTTCAGTATAGTTGGATCGAAATGATTTTAAACAATTTGTCTTTCTCCTGGTATTGAGTTTGAAGCCGTAAGGCTTAAAACCTGAAAATTTCATAAAATGGACTGATTTATTGATGGTGAATGTTGTATTCTTGTCCTGCTCACAGATTTCTTATAAACTCTGGAATATATAGCATACGTTCATCTAGTTTTTTGAGTCATAATTTTGTTTTTTAAATTTTGCCCATTTCGTTCCACTGTGCAGTGGTTACACAAATCATCATCTCATCTAGTTAAGGCAAAAATTCAAGAATTAGATAGAACTCAATTTCCAAATTAAAGTAGAACTGTTCTGCCAAGTTATATCTTGGTGGAAACTACATGCAGACCCAGTTCTAGAAGTTGATTGGTAGATCCCTATAGAGTTTTTCAACGAAATTAGCGCATCCTTTTATTCCTTTCCATACTAATATGCTATCTGTTGCAAGAATTTTATTATACATTTTGGAGGGCTCAATGGGATCTATCATTTAACCACCAAAATTGGATATGCAATTGATTTCTACCAAGATATGACGTGACAGATCAGTTCCATTTTAATATACTTATCAAGTTCTATCTATTCTATTAATTTCTCTACGAGTATACATGCTATCCTCATAAAAATGGACACAGTATATTACAATAAGAAACCACTTGTTAATAATTTCAAGTTTGAACGCTTTTGCTACATTAGTTTTTAAAAGGTTATCCAAAAGATTTTAGTTCTTTTTCAATTTGTTGACGGCCCCCTATGGGGTTTCGGAAAAAAAATAATAATCACTTGCAGGCATGGGTAAAAAGGAAAATTGTCAAAATAACAAATTTTATACCAAGTCGACAAAATTTCATCATGGACATTCTTGCTTATATTGCCCAGAGATTCTTCTTTTCGAAATTATCCATATATTCTCCTTATTTGCATATACCTGCTAATAGTCCAGTAAAATTAGGTTAAAAAAGAGCTTAAAGGGGAAAATTCTGGTGCAATTGTTTTTAGAGTCTTACTTTATGTTCTCGGGGGTGCGGAACACAGATCTGAAGTTGTCCTTCATATATTTTCTCGGCAATTATAAAAAATTATGAATAAAGCAATAAAAATTACAGATTTTTGGGGTTTTTGGCTTAATACTTGCAAATTAAGCTTTTTACGCAAAATGTAACCCTATATTAAAATACATACGAGAAAAGTACCTACAATTGATGGTCTTATCATTTTTTTTTGTACGACCTATGGCTTCCGTAGAGGGTTGAAAAATCGGCGAAAGCCAGTAATTTTGAAAAATCGCAAAAAAGATACTCTTTTACACCTTTCCGTTCATAATACTAAAAGTAAGCATTTTACAGTAAATATTTACCGACGTACCTATTTATTATTAGGTTATATAATATTATGATGTAGGCATACAGCTTGACCTCGAAAACTCGGCCTTCAGAGATCCAGCAACTTGAAAAATCTGCCATCAAAGTCATCTACTCTCCCTTTGTTCCTCTTCCAACTTACTGGAGAAATAAAAATAGCAATTGTTTACGAATTAAAAACTGAGATAAAAACGATGCATAAGCGGACAGCGAGATCACTGACTGAATAGAGCTGTGCTAAATAGAACCCTAATACTGGTAGCAGCTCAGAAAAACGAGGACGAGGACCTGGCAAAAGAAAAGATCTCACTGGGGAAATGTATGATTGTATGAAATGTATGAAATTTGACCGAAAAATTAATGTCATCTTTAGAGAAACGAGACAGTATTTCCGAAATCGATATTCGTCACTTGTATAAAATCCATCCATTCCAATCCGGATGCACTTATTGTCACCACAGCAAGGGACCTAGCTCAACATAACTCTATAGTTATCGTGGGTGAAGACGTCGATTTGTTAGTTATCATTATTTGTCGCTGTAAGGGTGTACATTCAAATGTACACTTTATAAAGCCAGACAAAGGGACAGTTTCCCAATCATTTTTTTTTCTGACTGCAAACTTGATCAATCGAGTACTAACAACATATTATTTTTGCGTGCTATGGAGTTTCTTTTGACTTTCAAGAAAAACCTTGCATTAAGTTAGACCATTGAGGTTTTTGAATACCCTATGGTAGATGCTGATGCAGTTATTGATGCTGGCAATCGTTTTTTTTTTAACTCACTGTACAAATTAGCAGACAAGGAAACCACGTCATTAAACAAATTGAAGTATTTATGATATCTTAGTTCTGCACACAAAATATCAATCCATTTGCCGTCCTTTCTTCCTACCGAGTCTGCAGCAAACCAACATTCCTTGAGGGTGTATTTTCGAGATCAATAATAGCTTGGGAATGAAAAAGATCCTGAAAAATGGGGTTGGAAGAAAACGAAAGATGGTCTGGAGCCAGTAACCACGCTACAGCCACCAGCACCTCAAGACGTTTTGACGCTTATTTTTTGCAAATGCAAGAACACCTGGCAGAAAAATTATGGATGCAAAAAAGCAGTCCTCAAGTGCTTCAATATGTGTGTGAACTGAGAAAGCAGTTGCAAAATCATGCCTTTTAGTGAAATCGAAGAAGACGAGGATGATCCGGAATTCCCTGACGTACTTGAAGGTAACTATGCATAAATAATTCCATTTCACCTTTATTTTTTTCACTAACTTTTTTATTTCTGTTTTCAAAATATCTATCCTAATGCAGAGTGTATTACTATTCGATTTACAAACAATTAGAACTAAATCATAAATTATTTTTTTAACACTAGAACGGCGGCGAGGGGTCATTTTGACCCTTGCCGAATGAAAACATTTCGATTCGAACCAGAATTATTTTTATAATATAAGATTGATATATACTGCACAAAGTTAACTTAAATAAATAAGTTAAATAGTTCTAAATAAAAATTCTGATGTGAAATATTTTTCTAAAACTTGAGCAAAATTTCCCGCCGTTCTAGTGTTAAACTGCGGTTCATAATATAACGGGTTAATATGTTCCTAAGGTGAGGTCCAGAAAAAAAAGATTCTCGACTTGAGTTTTAAAATAGGGCTAGCGAAAAAAGTTGTAAAAATGATGTTGTTATAAAGTGATGTATGAATCGTTACCTAAATAATTAATTACAATTAAATCCATCGTTTTAAAAAATGCTATGTGCATGAGGGCTGCTCAGGAACCTAAGCTTTGACCCTTGGTTGCTTGCAGCCTTTGCCTACGGACCAGGCAGCGGTATTCTCTCTCGCGACGAAAACGACTCCTTAGCGCCCGGGTGCGTCAATAAATATTATATTTAACTTATTTTATTTTAGGAGTAGAAAAATTGAAAGACATGCCTGCAGTTATTCAAATTTTGGCCAAGAGGGTTCGGTGTCACTGACGAGTCTCATTTCAAGTTAATAATCATTTAATAATAAGTGTTGTATTAGAAAATCTACCTATTTTATTATATTGTATAACATTAAACAGTCTTTATACTAACCGATCATTAATCACTGTTTCTCCTTTTCTTGTACGTATATAACTTCACGTTAACGTTTTACATATCTGTGCAGACGTATAATGATGCATTTAACCCTAGAACTACCGAAAATTTTACTCAAGTTTTATAAAAACATTTTACACCAGAATTTTTACTTAAAACTATTTAATTTGTTTATTTAACTTATTATTGTCTGATTTATAAATTTAGTTTGTTTTAAAGAAATTTCTGGTTTGAATAAATATTTTGAATGTACATGTCGGGTCCATTGGACCCTTCTGGTAGACAGAGGGTTAAGTTGTATGTTTTTAATAACGAGGCAGCTGACTACATGCATTTGTCATTGTTTTTCTCAGAACTATTTCAGGTCCGAAAAAATGGCACACATAAATTGTAGAGAATTTTATCTCCTTTTTCAAAGTATAGGATATAGTGAAATGGTTACTTTTTGTGTTATGAACAGAGAAGGTGTAAAAGAATGGGTTTTTTGAGATTTTCCAAAATTACCTGTTTTCGTCGATTTTTTCAACGTCTCTACGGAAACCATATGTCGTACAAAAAAAAAAAATGATAAGAACATGAATTGTAGGTAATTTTTTTCGTCTGCATTTTAATACAGGATCACCTTTTGAGTAAAAAGCTTACTTTGCAAGTTATTGTTCCGGTAAGACCTTTTTTTTTTTTGTCAGGTCCTCGTTCTCGTTCCTCTGATCTGATACCAGTATTATCAAAGGTTCTATTTAGCATAGTGTCAGCGATCTCGCTGTCCGCTAATGCATCGTTTTTTATCTCAGTTTTTAATTCGTAAGCAATTGATATTTTTATTTCTCCAGTAAGTTGGAAGCAGAGCGATTATATTTTGAGCGTGTTCAGTACGCGTTAATTTTGTTAGCGCAACTAGCGCCTCCTTGCAGCCGGTGTGCAAAATAGAAATGACCTACAAACGTACTTTATGTAGATTTTTGTGTTCGGATGCACAAGCTCCACTCCCTTCTCTCAGCACGAGTTATCAATAAAAAACCGCGGAGGGAAATACGCTGACTTTAGCTCAACATTAGGTTCATATTACAGTTCCACAATTCATATACTTGCTTGATATCAATTTTGGATTAATATTTTAAAATTTTTCATTTTAATTTTTCTGGTGTCAACTTTTCATTTTACTGTATGCAAAAAGTACACCAGACGTTAGAGAGCGCTAATGTCAACTTGCGAAATTTCTTCCATTCAACTGGTAAGGCTTGTTATTTAATGGCTTTGGTTGGAAGGGTAAAAAAGTAAGAGTAGATGCTTTTGATGGCAGATTTTTTTTAAGTTAGTGGACCTCTGAATGCAGGATTTTCGAGGTCACACTGTATGCCTACATCACAATAATATATAGCCTAATAATGAGTGGGTACGCTAGCAAATGTTTACAGTGAAATGATTACTTTCAGTATTATGAACGAAAAGGGTATAAAAAAATAACTTTTTTGCAATTTTTCAAAATTACTGATTTTCGCCGATTTTTCAACGCCTCTACGGAAGCCATGTGTCGTACAAAAAAAAATGATAAGAGCATGAATTGTAGGTAATTTTATCGTCTGCATTTTAATATAGTGTTACATTTTGCGTAAAAAGCTTACTATTTTGCAAGTTATAAACCAAAAACACAAAAAATCTGCTAATTTTAGTCGGTTTTTTTCAGGATCTTTCATATTTGCCGAGAAACATTTTGTAGGAGAGCTTCAGATTCGTGTTCAGCACCCGAAAAAACATAAAATAAGTTACTAAAAACAATTACACCAGAATTTTCCCCCTTGAACTCTAACCTGACTGGACTATAATCTTCTGGGTTTTTTTAAGTCATAAAATATAATTTGAACCTGAAGAAAAGTTTAATTAAATGACTATTAGGTCTATAAGTTTATTCAACGAGTGCTTTCATTATGTATAATTTCTGGTTTGATTTTTTAAAAGAATGACACGTTTGAAGGTATGAATTGACAAATAAAATTTGGCTAAAATTTTCTGGTGTGAATCTTGTTTAAATTGAGTGGGATATATTTTATCCCACCGTCCCTCAAGGGGTTAAAACTATATCAAATGAAATATTGTTCAGACATTTTTTAAGAATAATAACGAAACGAGAAATAAAAATCATTTGCCAGATCATTTTGTATTCATGCAAAACTTTATTGTAAGGTCTTACAAACCATTAAAATCATTTGTTGAACATGCTTACCAATCCAATGCATTCTTCTTAGGGATATTATAGAAGAAAATAAAATAATAATTATTGTTATGTTTTAAAAAGATAATTGTTACTCTATAGTACCTGCAAAAGCGTAAAAATTTTTGCACTATGCTTTCTGATTTTCAACAACATGTAATTTTTTTATTATAAATATAGAGTAGGTTAAAAACCGAGAATGTAAAAATTTTTTCTGCTAAATAATTAAAAAAAGAGAAAATATATTTTAATGTTAAAAATCTTTAGATTTAAATTTAAATTTTTAATTTCACTGAAATATTAATTTAAAGAGACTGACTAAGCAGAATTTGACTGCAAATGATAAAAATAATGCATTTATATTTTACCATAGAAAAATAAGTAAATACATCTGACCTTTAGAAAATGTATGTTGATAGTACAAAAAATCCTTGAATTTTTCTGCAGAAATAAATTGGAACAAAATATTAAAAATTCATTGCGTAGAATTTCAGTGTCTATTTTTGACTCTCGAACTTAAGCTTTTGAAATTCCACAGAGAGCGCGAAATAAAACAAATACAACAAAACATTTTTCAAGGAAAATGGCAAACAGAGGCAAAAGAATAAAATGCGTGCACGCTTTTTGAATTCGTAATTATTATTGATTTTAAAATGAGTTTTTGTTAAATGCTTACATTGTTTGAGCCTACAGATAGAAATGTATTTTCAGGAAGATGATTCAAATTAAAATCTTAAAAAGTGCAATAAAATTAAGAAACGTTATAGAACCGATTTTTAAGTTAGCAGAAGTTATTCTTCTAATCAATAGGATTACCATCAGGTGGCGCATAATTCTGCAAGTTTGAGGAAGAAAACAGTGTATCTGTAAAGAGGGCCATTTTATTGTCGACATCAGGGATGCCACAGGTGATTGTTTTTATATCTTGTTTTCACCACTGTTTGAAAAAAAGTACATTTATAGAATATTTCTCTTGCAACTGTTGCCAAAGCATTTGTAAAAGTTTTATTATTTGAAAATCTACTGCGAAATATAATTATAAAATAGTCACCTGTGGCAGCAATGGAGTTACGAATAAACAGGAGGAGACATATAGTGTACTGTCTACCAGTTTCCAGTGGTGGAAAATGGGCGCAGAGGTGGAGCCTATTGACCCCACTAAATTTTTATGGTATTATTCAGTTTAATAAAAACTCAGAAATTTGATCATTAGATAAGAGGCAAAATACTACTATAATTTAGTGGTGTCAGTAGGCTCCACCTCTGCGCCAATTTTCCAACACTGCAGTTTCGAATGAAGTAACTGAGTTGGTTGTAACAAGATGGTGGCTGCTTTTTTGTAATCGGATCTACAGTTTCTGAATACAGCCGGTGAAAACTTCCAACCAGTAAAATTGAATAGCAAATCTTATTCAAGCGTCTGATGCAAGGAAAAAATTTTCTCACAAGCATGGTAAAAACTTCTACTTGTTTTTAATGGTGTCAGTTTGATTGGTAAAACAGTCAGTTTGTTTCACCGGTTGTCACAATATGGCGAAAACTCAAGTCCTGACTACAGCAAATGTAAACTTCCACCAGTAAAAATTAAAATCTGTTTCAGCCATTCGTTATGACTGAAATATTGCATTAATAAGGCTTTTAAATACGGAGAAAATTTCTATATAAATTTACTGGTGGAAGATTCCACCGGAGGCAATCAGCCCTTGCGAAAGCGATTGCAGCTGAAGCTTCACTATTTTAAGGATATGTCAGTTCCTTTTTATTAGTACTTCCATGGTGACAGCCCTGCGACATGCAGTGTATTTGAACGGATAAGATATAATGCGTTTAACGATTCGGAGAATCTAGAACAGGATTGCCAGTTTGGCCTCCAAATTTTAATCTTAATTTTCAAATTCGTATCCTAAACTTCGAAAGAAGAATTTCTTCTTTGGGTGATCGCTGAACAGGTACTGAACAGGTAATCAGCATTGAGGGGTTTCCTAGCTGATAACAGCTTAACACCCAGACTAGGAAATTGAAATGTCTTATGTATTAATGAGCCATTGGGATAAAGTTAAACTGTAGCAAAGCTACTAGAAGAGTAAAAAAGTTACAAGAGAATCTAAAGAAAGGAATAAAATTGAATTTTAAAGTTTAAACTAAAGATAAAAGAAAGTTAACGATAAAACTTAATAAAATACAAGAATCTTAAAAAATATAAAGTCAAACTGTAGTTGTAGAACTACTATAAGGAATTTAGAAAGTTAAAGTTAGTACTGTTCAGAGAAACTCTCACCAAGCATGGGCAAGAAAAGCTAGGGTGGCAAAGACCACATTATCCTTCAAAAAAAGGGACTAATCAGGGCCATACATTTTATTTTTAAAAGTTTTGCAATTTTTATGGTCTCTATAGTATGTATAGAGGGTTTATATATATATATATAAAGTTATAAGAGAAAAAAATATAATAGGCAAAAAGATAGCGTGGTGCACTCAGATGTTACTGAGTGTCCATAATTATGGAAAACCGGGGCCGTTTCCGGTGGTGGGGTTCAAATGCGTCGTAATCCGGTAGCTCCGCTACGATTTCATTAGGGAGGTCAAAAACTTTTTCATAAAATTTTTTGGCTAATTCGTTAATGCGCTTACGCAGAGTAGTAGTTTTTAGGTCTCGTCGAACAGTAGAGTTGTGACGATAACGAGATGCGTTACGGACAGTACGCAGGTTGGAATTGTGTAAACGACTAAGGCTGTCCATAGTGGTCTTACAAGTGAAGCCCCAGACCGGACTGGCATAGGTTATGTGGGTGATCGCTAAATGTCTCCTATTAAATAAAGCACAAAATACATTCTTTATTTCTGGTATGAACTCGAAATTCTGAATAAAAATGGAGGCCAAACAGGCAAGCCTGATCTAGAATAAGACTTTGAGATGCCTCACGCAGCCACTTTATTGACTAGATTTCGTACCGAATGACTTTCCTGATGCATTTCCGTAGCGATGAAGTTGTGAAAATTACAGAAACGGAGTGGTTACGTTCACAACCTAAAACAATATTGTCAGGACGCACACACGCACTTCCAAAGTTGTGAAAAACATGCATTGCACATTATGTGGCATAAATAGATAAATATGAGGTATGCATATTTTTTACTATATTCCTCATGTGAGTCAAAATATATAACCAAGGTTTTCCTTTTAATGTCATTTTTAGCTTGTATTAACCCTTTGCACTCAAGAGGTGACTCTCGCACACCGATAGTGCTGCCAGGTGTCTTGCGTAAATTCGAGCTCCAAATGCTCTGGACACCAGTATTTTAAAGAAATTTTCTTAGTCTTATCTAATGGCTGAATTATTTGCGATTAAAGATGGCGAAATAAACTTTAAGACATAAGTGGTGTCGAGAGAATTTGGAGTCCTGATTTACGCGTGATTGCCTTGCAACACCAGTGGTGAGTGAGAGGGAGTCACCTCTCGAGTGCAAAGGGTTAAACCTTTCAATTCTCCCAAAGTATCTACAATGTAGAGATCAGCACGGGTCTGGCCCTTCTTCCATTTGACAATCACGTAGGTCACTGTTGATTTTGGGTACAGAAACTCGCTGGATACGTCGCGTTTGGATTTGCAATTCCTGTGATACTTCACGATTACACCTTTCTCGAACTCCGCGAGCTCAAAACTAAGTGGCGTCTTGCACGCGAATGCTTGCTTTGTTTTTTTTCCAAACGCTATTTAACGGTGTCGACCTTGACGTGTATCAGGACCGCAGATATCGTTATTTGCAGGGGTGTCCTAAGTGGTATGCGCAGGGCCTGATTACCAACGGGGCTAATTCCTACCAGTAAAAAGAAACAGAAAATTATGCCTGATTCAAGGCAGAAATTTTACATGAATACGGCGTTTAGATAAGGCGAACATTTCTTTTAAAATTTATTGGTGTATGCTTGCCCCGTTGGTAATCAGGCCCTGGGTATGCGTATCTCACTATCAGAAACACTTTGTGTATTGATAAAATCTCCAAGTTTTCCTTTCGCACTTTCCAATTAATTTAAATATAATAAATAAAATATATA
Organism: Maratus speciosus; assembly: GCA_963932465.1. Classification (NCBI taxonomy): domain Eukaryota; kingdom Metazoa; phylum Arthropoda; class Arachnida; order Araneae; family Salticidae; genus Maratus; species Maratus speciosus. Next base: position 141,157,414 of record OZ010793.1, read on the forward strand.
CCATACACTCAACAGCTATTTCAAATGAAAGCAGTATATGATAAAAATAAACGAGCGGAATTACTATTCGTCTATAAAATAACTAAATATACCTTTTTATTTTATTTTTACTTTTTATATCTTCAATAGAAAAAAGTATTGTAATCGAATTTTCTTTCGATTTCAGGCTTCGATAGATTTACAAATTTTAGCCCTTTGCACTTGAGAGGTGATTATCACCGATCACTAATGTCCCGCATAAATGGGTTCTCCAAACGTTCTGGACACCAGTATTTTAAACTAATTTTCTTCGCCTTATATAATGGCCGAATAATCTGTGATAAAAATGGTGAAATAAAGTGTAAGATATTAGTGGTGTCCAAAGCATTTGGCGTCCCGATTTTCGAGGTACACCTGACAACACTACTGGTGAATGAGACGCAACTCTCGAGTGCAAAGGGTTAAGAATCACAGGTCCCCCAAACTTGTTTATACAGAATATCTGTCTGTCCGTGTCTCCGTGTATCGCCATTGTACCATTAAAAAGAGTATGAAGTTATGCACAGAAATGAAACAATTTTTGTTGTATGTTTTTGCCTGTGGTCAGCAGCTACTCCTAGAATTTGAAAATATTCTGCCAGAAGGGGACGCTGTAATAGCGGTTTTTTTTTTTTTTTTTTTTGCCATTTTCATTATTGTATCATGGAAAAGTGTATGAAGTTATGCATAGAATTGAACCAAACTTTTTGTGTATGTTTTTGGACAACAAGTCCTCCTGGAATTTGGAAATATTCCGACAGAAGAGGGGCGCTGTAATTGAATTAGTAGAAGTAATGAACCAATTGTGTTGTACTAATAATACTGAAGTGATATTTGGTAACATTTGAAATTACTTTTTGAAATATTAAGATGTATGAGATAGAAGAAAGTTTTGGGATTGGCACATCCAACTAGTCTTTAAATATAACTTGTTGACGAAACACATAAATGTGCTAAAATAAAGTTAAGTAAATCATAGCAAAATGATCTGATTTAAAATTCAGCTGTAGTTTTGAAAATTTAGCTCTCCAAACTCCATAGTATAGAAATATAAGAAAGACCTAGGCTTTTTTTAAGAGAAAAGAGAGATATATTGAGAAAAATATAAAAATAGCTTGAATGCATTTTGAATTCATAATTACTATTGATGCTGAAAGTATGCGTCCTTTCTTTTTATATGTTATATAAACGTCTCAACTAGAAATGAGTTTATGATAATAATAAGTATAAAAGCAAAAATAGTTTAAGGTATATATAAATATTATACGGACATACATACAATAAATACCGTAAACCCAACTGAAGTGAAAAATTAGCCAGAGCCAGGAATCGAATCTGGGACCACAGCGTACTAAGCTGTTGCTCAAACCACTGAGCCATACCGGCCGATACCTGGGTCTGCAATTTCTCACTAAAGCTGCCATCAGATTCACCAACTTTTGGAGCAACTTTTGAGCCAACTCTTGATTTCCTCCAACTTTTCGCGAAATATTGTCTTAACACCCAGTGTGATAGCAAACAGCAATAACCTCAACATTTTATCCACAGCTCTAAAAAAGTCTGCGCTAGCTGCGACTTTTCACCCCAACTTTCAACATTTCAGACAATCAGAGATAAGCGATTAACGAATAGGCGATGAATATTACGAATAGGCGATAAATATTAACAGCTGGTACTAGTAGTACTGGTTTTCCTCCAACTTTAGCAACGACAGTTGTAACCATTTTATCTCTCTGAACGGGAAAAAGTTGGGGGTTAAAATCAGCTGAAAAGTTGGTTGCTCCGAAAGTTGGTGAATCTGAGAGCAGCTTTATAAACCATGTTGGGAAAGTCACCAGCCATCAATCAGATAGCCTTGGAGGACTGGACAACGATGAATAGATTTTACTATTACATCGATCTACAATATATAATAAAACACACATATTAAATACCATTACATACCATTCGGTTGTGTAGTTTTTGCGCTGTTATGTGAGGGCAGACGACGGCTATAGATGCTACGTATTTATATAATTAGGAACGCACTTAATTAGCAGATGTTATATTATATGAAGATGGTTTCTTGGATCAAATAAAGATTTTTAAAAATTGTTATTCTCTGATATCTTAAAAAAAATAATGATAGCTCTAATGAAAGTGTTTTTTTTTGGGGGGGGGGGGGGGGGTGGGTGGGTGGGGGTGGGGGGTATGTGTGTACTCATAATGTATCGCCAGTGAAAAAAATAAACTTTTTATGTGCTTAAGTAACAACTGCAACAATAATAATTATAATAACAGTAATGGAAGATTAATTGAAAATGAATTTTGGCAAATATTAAAAATTTGAACTATTTCAAGATAGTTTTATTTATTTATACATATTTCCTGTAGATGTAACAAAGCTTTGTCCGTATTATTATTCTCGGATTTTTAACGGGAAAATGTTTAAAGAGGTGGGTTTTTTTCGTATAAATATTCATGTGTTAATTAAAAAAGTAACCCATGTTATGTACTTAAAATGTATCAACAATAACAATCGTAATAGTGTAACTTAAACAAAAATCCAATAGTTCAACAATTCTAGCACACATTTTTTTTTTTTTTTTTTTTTTTTTTTTTTTTTTACTTTTAGACTTTATTTGCTATAGCTCCAAAGAATCTTTCGCAAAAATCATTATTCTGATATTATCAAACAAAACTTGGTTTAAAATTTTTCTTCTTTGTCTTAGCAATTATTCATAAAAATATATCGTAACGATATTGATTTAAACAACTGAATGTTCCTTTATAGTCTAACAAATATTAAATGTTATTCGTTATTTAAAAATATTTCTTTTGCTATATATGAGTCAACGTTTTCTAATAATGGAAAAATTTTAAATTCCAGATATTTTCATAATAAAAGAAGTTATGAAATTAAGTTTGTTAAAAGTAGAGATGCATGCGCTCTCAGAAATTTTTTCTGTAATTCACGGAAATATTCCTGGCAGCACTGCTACCGTTATATATACGAGAATAGGAAAAATTTCCATCCCCCCTTTTTCCGTTTTAGGACAGAAAATTTCCGTAATTTGAAAAAAGGAGTTTTTTGAAAAATACTTCTCCCTTTCTTCTGTGGATCCACTTGGTTTTGAACCTGGGATCGCGCGTCTCGAACCGAGCATCTTAACCACTCGGCCAGCCATCACTTGGTGGAGAGCGAGAGAGTTTAAAATGAACATTCGGGTTTCTTCAAATGGAGATTGGTAAAGCATGTTAAATTTCTTGTGCAGAAAGCTCTGAAATTTAAACTTAATTGCAGGGACATTTCGTTGTTATGAAATAATGGTTGGTGTTTTAAAACTTATAGAATAAAAGAGAATAAAAATTATTACATAGTAGACATACTTTTAATAAGGCACAATTTTACTGCTAGATGTAAAATATAAATATTATATTTCGAATTAAATTCGAGAAAAAATGTTTGAATTTTTGAATAAAATCAATTTTTTTCATCTTTATTGAACTACTATATATTTTAAAAATGTGTTCTTTTAGAATATATTTTAGATGCGAATATTTTTGATAATACTATAAATTGCCAATAACTTTAAATGAATGAGAAAATTGCTACTTTATTAAACTTGGAATCATTATTTTTGTTTGTTTGTTTTTAAATAAATTAGAAATTTTAATTTATTGATTTTTCAGTTTTTCATTTAAAAATAAATTCGAACTTTGGTAATAATACAACCAATACGCATACGTGCAAGGAATAAACGGAATTTGTCTTTCTTTTTCAGACTTCCGGGAAGAATTAACGGAAAAGCGTGTATTCTATGAGTACGGAAATTATTTGTTTAAAAATCACGAATAATTTAGTGTATAAAGACGATTTTTTCTGACAGTGTGTGTCAAAAGAAAAAAAAATATATTGTCTTTTAACGTAACAATTTGGTCAGAGGCAATACAGAAGCAAAAAAAGAAGAAGCGTTATTTTTAAAAGACTAAAATTTTAAAAGATAATTGCTATGAATAATAATTATGAATTTATAACGACGCGTTGTGTTTTGTTGTTACGAAAAAAAAATGCAGATCTAAAGAAAGACAATTTTTGAAACTTATATCCTCAAACAAATAAATCATTGAAACAACCATCTCACAGAATAAATTTTAGTTTGATATCATGTGGTATAATTGGTAGTGAAACTGTTATTTAGAAAACAGCAAGCAATATAGGCGTGTTCATTTTCTTTTCTTATAATTTAACATATTATTAAAAATGTTGAGATGTTTTAATCATTCATATCATCAAAATGATATTTGCTTTTCTAATTACTGAAAGTTATGCACTATTGAATCTTATTCTTCTTGAATTTCTTAAAACTGGGTCCATAAAGAACTAAATACTATATCAAAAATTAACACACGTTAAATTTTATATACAGATCTAACATTACATAAGAAACATACCTTACTTTTTGTTGTTTCATATATTCTTTTGCATTTCTTTGTAATGACTATTTCTTTTGTTTATGTATGTGTATGTGTGCTCTGTGCGATAGATAAAGAAACAGTTTTTGTTAATTGTTCAAGAAACAAGAACAGTGATAATAATAATAATAATAGCATTATTTATAGTTAATGTTTAGTGAATTTTCATTGAATATTGCATCAATATTCTAGCATATTTAAGCAAATTTATTATTATTATTATTATAAACATTATTATTATAGTTCCTTTATGAAGATGTCATTTTTTTGCTATAGCCCAAACAAAGATTTCTAAAATTACAAATTTCTGTTATTTTCAGAAAAAAAGTTATGAAATTAAAACTGATAAAATAAGAGAAGTATCAGTGAAATAATAAAATGTAAGAGATGTGAATGTGTTTTAATTTTAAAATATGTGCGAGATAATAGAAAAGACTAAAAAAAAAAAAAAAAAAAAAAAAAAAAAAAAAAAAAAAAGGGGGAAAGAAAACGACTGAAATTCGTAAAAGAAAAAAGCCTAAAATTGAATAGAGTCTGAAATTCGAAAACATATTTGCTTTGAATACTAATTATGGATTTTTAATAACGCTTTGCTTAAAAAAAAAGTACTCAAGAGCTTTGAAAATGCTTGGAAAAAAGAGTCAGATCTAAAGAAAAGCATTTTTTGAAGTTGATTTTCCCAAACAAATAAATCATTAAAACAATCGTCTTGCAGAATGAATTTTTGTTTGGTATCGCGAGGGATAAATGAATGTGAGAATGTTTTTAGAAGTTAGGAAATAAATAGATATGTTTCTTTTCCCATATATTTTAACATAATAATATTTTTTGGTGGGAAATTTTAATGTTTAAGGTGTATTTTGCTTTTCAATTACTTACATTTGTCAAATATCAAATATTATTCTTTATCTCTTAAAAACTTATCAATAGAGAATCACGAAATACCCGTCATGAAATAAAGAAAAAATATTATCAGGAATTTCAGGTATGAATTCAGAATTTCAGAATAAAAAAAGGCAAAACTGGCAATCCTGCTAGCAACATTGATTATTGGAAAAATAAATGCTTCAGCATATTTTAGCATTTATTATTATTATTATTATTATTATTATTATTATTATTATTATTATTATTGTTGTTGTTATTATTATTATTATTATTATTATTGTTCTTCTTCTTCTTATTATTATTATTATAGTTGCTTTATGAAGATGTGATTTCTTTGCTATACACCGAACATAGATTTCTAAAACTGCTTTCTGCTATTTTCAGAAAAAATGTTATGAAATCAAACCTGATGAAACTTGAAAAGTATCAGTAAAAAAAAAAAAAAGAAAGAAAGAAAGAAATGTGAATGTGCTTTAATTTTAAAATGTGTGCAAGACAATAAAAAAGCCCCCACCCCCACCCCCACCCTAAAAAAAAAAAAGAGAGAGAGAGAGAGAGTGAAATTTGCAAAAGGAACAAGGCTCAAAGTTCAATAAAGACTGAAATTAGAAAAGATTTTTGCTTCGAATACTAATTATGAATTGTTAAGGACGCCGACGCTTTGTTTAAAAATTAAGTACTCAAGAGCTTGGAAAATGTTTAGAAAAAAGAGTCAGATCTAAAGAAAAGCCTTTTTTGAAGTTGATTTTTCCAAACAAATAAATCATTAAAACAATCGTCTTGCAGATTGAATTTCTATTTGGTATCTCGAGGAATAAATGAATTTGAGAATGTTTTTTGAAGTAAGGAATTAAATAGATTACGCTTCTTTTCTCACATATTTTAACATATTAATATTTATTTTTGGAAATTTTAATGTTTAAGTAGTTAACCTTTTCAATAAATTGGAGTTATGAAACATAATTTTTTTTTTTTATCTCTAAAAAACTTATTAATAGACAATCATGAAATATCTTTCACGAAATAAAGAAAAAAGTTGACAGAAATTTCAGGTATGAATTCCGAATTTTACAATTAAAAAAGGCAAAACTGGCAATCCTGCTAGCAATATTGATTTTCAGAAAATTGAATGCTTCAGCATATTTTAGCAATTATTATTATTATTATTATTATTATTATTATTATTATTATTATTATTATTATTATCATTATTATTATTATTATTATTATTACTACCGTCATCATTATCATTATTATTATTGTTTTTCTTCTTCTTATTATTATTATTATAGTTGCTTTATGAAGATGTGATTTCTTTGCTATACCCCGAACATAGATTTCTAAAACTGCTTTCTGCTATTTTCAGAAAAAATGTTATGAAATCAAACCTGATGAAACTTGAAAAGTATCAGTAAAAAAAAGAAACATGAATGTGCTTTAATTTTAAAATGTGTGCAATAAAAAAGCCCCCCCCCCCCCACCCTTAAAGAAAAAAAAAGAGAGAGAGAGAGAGAGAGATAGTGAAATATGCAAAAGGAACAAGGCTCAAAGTTCAATAAAGACTGAAATTAGAAAAGATTTTTGCTTCGAATACTAATTATGAATTGTTAACGACGCCGACGCTTTGTTTAAAAAAAAAAGTACTCAAGAGCTTGGAAAATGCTTGGAAAAAAGAGTCAGATCTAAAGAAAAGCATTTTTTGAAGTTGATTTTCCCAAACAAATAAATCATTAAAACAATCGTCTTGCAGATTGAATTTCTATTTGGTATCTCGAGGAATAAATGAATGTGAGAATGTTTTTTGAAGTAAGGAATTAAATAGATTACGCTTCTTTTCTCACATATTTTAACATATTAATATTTATTTTTGGAAAGTTTAATGTTTAAGGAGTTTAACCTTTTCAATGAATTGGATTTCTGAAACATAATTTTTTATTCTTTATCTCTAAAAAACTTATCAATAGACAATCATGAAATATCTGTCACGAAATAAAGAAAAAAGTTGTCAGAAATTTCAGGTATGAATTCCGAATTTTAGAATTAAAAAAGGCAAAACTGGCAATCCTGCTAGCAATATTGATTTTCAGAAAATTGAATGCTTCAGCATATTTTAGCAATTATTATTATTATTATAGTTGCTTTATGAAGATGTCATTTCTTTGCTATAGCCCAAATAGAGATTTCTAAAATTGCTTTCTGTCATTTTCAGAAAAAAAAAGTTGTGAAATTAAACCTAAAGAAACTAGAAAAGCATTAGTAAAATAAAAAAAATGTAAGAAATGTTAATGCGTTTTAATTTAAAATTTTTTCGAGACAGTAGAAACCCCCCCCCCCCCCCTCTCCCCTCCCTTCCTCTTAAAAAAAGGAAAAAGAAAACGAGTGAAATTTGTAAAAGAAAGAAGACTCAAATTTCAATAAAGACAGAAATTCGAAAAGATTTTTGCTTCGAATACTAATTATGAATTGTTAACGACGCTTTGTTTGAAAAAAGTACTCAAGAGCTTTGAAAATGCTTGGAAAAAAGGGACAGATCTAAAGAAAAACATTTTTTGAAGTTGATTTTCCCAAACAAATAAATCATTAAAACAATCGTCTTGCAGATTGAATTTTTATTTGGTATCTCTAGGGATAAATGAATATGAGAATATTTTTTGAATTTAGGAATTAAATACATATGTTTCTTTTCAAACATATTTTAACATATTAATATATATATATATATATATTTAAATTTTAATGTTTAAGGTGTATTTTGCTTTTTCAATTACTTAAATCTTTGAAACAACAAATTTTATTCTTGATCTCTTAAAAAATTATCTATAGACAATCAATATAACACCCGTATATAAAATTTAATAACCATTGCTTCTTGTCTCTTTAGCCCCTTGGGGACGAGCGGTACGTATACGAGCCGCATGAACCGCTCAGAATCCTTGTTTTTACTCACCGGTAAAATTTTACTGTAAAATTTGCCTTATTTAATCAGCGCATTTTCTCGATTCAAGAAGAAACAAATTTCTGTTTTTAAAAAACGGTGACAAAAGATTAAAAATTTCGTAAAAGGCTCCCGTCCCGAAGGGGTTAGTGTATACGCTAGTTAAAATAGTAGTTATTGTTAACCCCTTCGCGACGGAAGCCTTTTACGAAATGTTTATTACTTTGCTACCGGTTTTAAAAAACAGAAGTTTGTGCCTATTCAAATCGGGAAAATGCTCGGATTAAATAAGGCAAATTTTACAGTAAAATTTTACTGGTGAGGGTAAACGAGGATTCTTAGGCCTATTTCCTTCACGTATACGTGTCGCTCGTCCCCAAGGGGTTAAGCAAGAGTCATATGGGCCGTTACTTCTGGGTACCACTATTTCCATTAAGATAATTTCGTTTTATTTTCTCGTAGAATCTTGCTATTTGTTAAGAAAATATTCACTGTTAGGAAATATTGGTATAGAAAAGTAAACGCCCGTACAAACTATCACTTCATCAAGAATAATAAAAATCGTAGAAATATTAACAAGAAACGGAATGTTGAACATCATGTATTAAATGTTAACTTTTGTGCTATTTAAAGATAGCTTCTTTTTCCATCGATCCAACAAAGATTTAAAAAAATTCCGGAACATTTTCTACAGATCTTCAAAAAAAGAGAAAACAAAAATTGGGCAGTTTTTTTTTTCTTTTTTCAACGTGCGTGAGTGCGTTAGTGTATGTCAGCAGAAGAAGCGACTTCCATTAAGAAGAAAAGCAGTAATAGCAACAAGAAGGCGTAGCAATATTGATAAAAAAAAGTAATGTTTCGGTAGGTCTTAGAAAATATCAAGTAGGTGTTTCCTAGCAGAGATCAGCTTAACATCCAGTCTATAAATGAAATGTCTTATGTTTATGTGAGCCACTGGGATAAGAAAAAGTATAATGTAAAACTACTTAATGGATAAATGAGGAAAATTTAAAAAAATCATAAGTAAAAAAAAAAATATGGATAAGATTAAAATTTAATATTAAGTATTAGTTGTAAATTTCCAACTGGGCGAAAAATGTCCCGATCAGGATTAATGTCTTAAAATTAATCAAGTGTAATTTCGTATCCAGCGATTTCTGGAGTTCCTTTACCTGAGATTTATTTTGTTGAGCTGAACCAGGTTTCAGACCAGATGCTATAATCATTAAGGTTAGCTGGGTGAGAAAGTTCCACTAGATTCGTCCGGGATAGCTCAGATGGCAGAGCACTGGCGGCTTCAGCCAGGAGGTCCCTGGTTCCATCCTGGTCCGGACATTTTTCGCCCAGTTGGAAATTTATATCTCATATGATTTGTTTACCAATTAGAATAATTGTGTTAAAATTAATCTAGTTTAATATTAAGTATTTAAACTTTAGTAAATACTGAAGTAAGTAAACACTGATAAATAGTGAAGATGTCATTTCTTTGCTATAGCCCAAACAAAGATTTCTAAAATTATAAACATCTGTTACTTTCAGAAAAAAAAGTTATGAAATTAAACCTGATAGAATTAGAGGAGCATCAGCGAAATAATAAAAAAGTAAGAGATGTGAATGTGTTTTAATTTAAAAATGTGTGCGAGACAATAGAAGAGCCAAGAGAAAAAAAAGAAAAGGAAAAGAAAACGACTGAAATTCGTAAATGAAAGAAGGCTAAAATTGAATAAAGTCTGAAATTCGAAAAGATATTTGCTTTGAATACTAATTATGAATTTTTAACGACGCATTGTGTGAAAAAACCCCTCAAGAGCTCTGAAAATGCTTGGAAAAAAAAAAGACAGATCTAAAAAAAAAGCATATTTTGAAAGTTGATTTTCCCAAACAAATAAATCATTAAAACAATCGTCTTGCAGAATGAATTTTTGTTTGGTATCTCGGGGGATAAATGGATGCGAGAATGCCTTTTGAACTATGAAATTACATATAAAAGTTTCTTTTCATATATATTTTAACATATTAAAACTTTTTTTGTTTGGAAATTTTAATGTTTAAGGTGTATTTTACTTTTTCAATTACTTAAATTTGTGAAACGTCAAATTTTATTCTTTATCCCTTAAAAACTTATCAATAGACAATCACAAAATATCTGTCATGAAAAAAAAAAAAAAATATGTCAGAAATTTCAGGTAGGAATTCCGAATTTCAGAATTAAAAAAGGCAAAACTGAGAATACTGCTTGCAATATTAATTTTTATTTCACTGAATGCTTCAGCATATTTTAGCAATTATTATTATCATTATTATTATTATTATTATTATTATTATTATAGTTGCTTTATGAAGATGTCATTTCTTTGCTATAGCCCAAAGAAAGATTTCTAAACTGCTTTCTGTTATTTGAAAAAAATGTTATGAAATTAAACCTAATGAAACTAGAAAAGCATCAGTAAAATACAAAGAAATGTAAGAAATGTGAATGTGTTTTAATTTAAAATTGTGCGCGAGACAATAGAAAAGCCACAAAAAAGGAAAAGGAAACGACAGAAATTCGTAAAAGAAAAAAGGCTAAAATTGAATAGAGTCTGAAATTCGAAAAGATATTTGCTTTGAATACTAATTATGAATTTTTAAGGACGCAGTGTGTGAAACAAAAACTCAAGAGCTTTGAAAATGCTTGGAAAAAATAGATAGAGCTAAAGAAAAGCACTTTTTTAAGTTGGTTTTCTCAAACAAATAAATCATTAAAACTTGCAGAATAAATTTTTATTTGGTATCTCCATGTGAGAATGGTTTTTGAAGTAAGGAATTAAATAGATATGTTTCTTTTCCCATATATTTTAACATATTAATACTTCTTTCTTTTTTGAAATTTTAATGTTTAAGGTATATTTTGCTTTTTCAATTACTTAAATTTTTGAAACACCAAATTTTATTCCTTATCTCTTAAAAAAATATAGATAGGCAATCAATATAACACCAGTATATAAAATTTAACACTCATTGCTTCTTTCTTTCTTTAGTGTATAGGCTAGTTAAAATAGTAGTTATTGTTAAGCAAGGTTCATATGGGCAGTTACTTCTGGATACCACTATTTCTATTAAGAAAATTTCGCTTTATTTTCTCGTAGAATCTTGCTATTTGTTAACAAAGAAATTACTGTTAAGAAATATTGGTATAGAAAAGTAAACGCCCGTACAAGCTATGACGTCATCAAAAATGATAAAAATCATAGAAATATTAACAAGAAACGGAATGTCTGAACAAAATGTATTAAATGTTAAATTTTGTGCTATTTAAACATAGATTCTTTTTCCATTGATCTATCAAAGATTTTTAAAAATCCCGGAACATTTTCTTCAGATCTGCAAAAAAAGTGAAAAAAATTTTGGGCAGTTCTTTTTTTTCAACGTGCGTAAGTGCCTTTGTGTATGTCTTCTATTAACGCCTTGAGGACGAGCGACCAGTATTTGTGCTGCGTAAAGTGCTCAAAATCGGTTATTATTCACACCAGTAAATTTATACTGCAAATTTTATGTTACTTAATTCGAGCATTATCCGATTCAATTAGGCAAAAATTTCTGTTTTAAAAGTCCGGTGACTGAAGAATAAAAATTCTGTAAAAGACGCTCTTCCCGAAGGGGGTTAAGCAGCAATAGCAACAAGAAGGCGTATCAATATTGATAAAAAAAATAATGCTTCGGTAGGTCTTAGAAATATTAGATTTTATTTTGTATGAAGATGTCTTCTTTTTTTCTTTAAAAAAAAAAAGAAAAAAAAAGCTTTCTAAAATTACAAATTTCTATTATTTTCACAAAAACTTTATGAAATTAAATCCGCTAAAATTTTAAAAGTATCCCTGGAAAAATAAAATTTAAGAAATGTGACAGTGTTTCAACTAAATGTGCGAATATTAGAAAATTTAAAAAAAAAAACAAAAAAAAAACCGCTATTTTTAAAATACTGAAATCCTGATAAATATTTGTTATAAATAATAATAACGAATTTTTAACGACGCATAGTCTTACAAATAAACTCTCAAGTTGTTTTAAAATATTTGGGAATAAAAGAAAAATCTAAAGAAAAGCATTATTTGATACTGATTTTCTCAAACAAATATATCTTTTAAACAATTATCTTTCAGAATAAATATTATTTTAATATCTACAGGGATAGGTGCATGTGAAACTGTTACCTTTTTTAAAGTAAAGAATTACATAAATATCTTACATTTTTCATATATTTTAATAGACTATTATTAAATTTTTTGAAAATTTTTTTAGCGTTCATATCACTAAAAGAGTATTTTGCTTTTCAAATTATTAAAATTTATATAATATTAAGTTTTATTCTTTATAAATTTCTTAAATGTTTATCAATAGACAATTATTATAACATCAGTATATAAAACTTAACAAATATTAAATTGTATATACTTATGTTTTACTATAGATTAACCGTAGCTTAAAAAAATTCTTATTCTTTGCTAAATTCTTTTATAATTCTAAATCAATCGCTTTGATAGACCCCCCCCCCACACACACACACTCATCTCTCTTTCATTGTGTGTGCGTTAATTAAAATATTAATTATTGTTTAAATGCTTGAACAACATATATGGACGGTTACTGATATACTACTATAGCTGATAGAGTTACTTACTTTTGGATACCAATATTTCCAAAAATAACATTTCGCTTTATTTACTCGCAGGATCTTGCAATAAAAAAAAGCAAATTTAACTTTTAGGAAATACTGCTATTCAGAGCAAACCCCTGACATCAGAAGGAATAAAATAGTCCAGGCAATAGAGACCGTATAGGGACTCTACCTAGCAAAATTAATGGTAGTACTGGAAATCGGCTTTCTAGATGTTTTTTGGGTCGCTGAATCCGAATTTGTAACTTCCCACCAAAATTTCCCCCGGCAACCCCCCAAATTTTGGTAAAAAGCCCCCAAAAAAGGTTTTTATTAAAAAATTTCATTTTTTTATTTTTTTAAGGGAAAAGTAGCTAGAAATTCAGAAAGTAGACAAAATTTGCAACAAATTAGATATATGACATTATGACTTAGGATGAAAGGGAAGGAGGGATCTGCCTCGGAACATGCGCCGCAGTGCTGAGTGGACTAAGTTGCGCAATTCCACTTAACCACTCACACGTTTACATTAGACCTCCTATCTTCCCTCCGAACTTTCTCTATAAGGTTTACTTTAAGTTTTTTGGGTCGCTGAATCCGAATTTTTAACTTACCCCCAACCCCCCCCCCCCGAAAACCCCCTCAAATAGTTGTTTTTAACTTAAATTTCTTGTTGTTTTAGGGGAAAAGCATTACGAAATTCAGAAACTAGACAAAATTTGCGACAAATAGGATATATGACATTATGACGTAGGATAAACGGGGAGAGAGGGGGCTGCCTCGTAACATTCCCCGCGCGCTTTTCTCAAAAACCAAATTTTTTCAAAAAATCAATTTTTGGGGGGGTTGCTGGGTGAAATTTTGGTGGGAAGTTACAAATTCGGATTCAGCGACCCAAAAAACATCTAGAAAACCGATTTCCAGTACTACCATTAATTTTGCCAGATAAAATCCCCTATTACCTGGACTTCATCATTTAGTGCACGTAGCGCCGCAGTGCATGTTCCGAGGCAGTCCTCACCCTCCCCGTTCTTCCTAATTCATAATGTCATATATCCTATTTGTTGCAAATTTTGTCTAGTTTCTGAATTCCGTAATGCTTTTCCCCCAAAACAATAAGAAATTTAAGTTAAAAACAACTATTTGGGGTAGTTTCAGGGGGGAAATTTTTGAGGAAAGTTAAAAATTCGGATTCAGCGACCCAAAAATCTTAAAGTAAACCTTATAGAGAAAGTTCGAAGGGGAGATGGGAGGGCGAATGTAAACGTGTGAGTGATTAAGTGGAATTGCGCAACTTAGTTTACGCAGCACCGCGCGCATGTTCCGAGCCAGATTCCCCCTTCCCCTTCACCCTAAGTCATAATGTCATATATCTAATTTGTTGGAAATTTTGTCTACTTTCTGAATTTCTAGATACTTTTTCTCGAAAACAATAAAAAAGGGATTTTTTTAATAAAAACCTTTTTTGGGGGGCTTTTTACCAAAATTTGGGGAGGTTGCCGGGAGAAATTTTAGTGAGAAGTTACAAATTCGGATTCAGCGACCCAAAAGACATCTAGAAAGCTGATTTCCAGTACTACCATTAATTTTGCTAGGTAAAATTCCCTATTGCCTGGACTAAAAGCAATGTTAGGAATATTAACAGCAAACTGAATGCCTTCATATAATTTATTAAATGTTATCAAATGTATCAAACTACAATGAATTAGTAATCTAATTTTTTTTTTAAATATGAATTATGAATTATGAAAGTAATATTCGAAAAAAAAAATATGAACTGCAAGCTACAATTTTTTTGATAGATTTATATTTATTATGTCGTGCGTTATGCGAATTCTCAATTTCAAATTTTTCTTGCAACTAGTTTTCGAATTATGATTACAAAACGTCAAAATGATGATTTAAGGGTCCTTCTATAATGTGCAGAAAAGCATAATTTGAAAAAAAATATATATATATTACTCATTTTATTGAAACATTTGGGCTGCCAATAGTCGAAACATATTAAATAAGTGAGATGGTCATATTGACAAGAAATAATAAATTAATTAGAAGTGACTTAGTCATTCTGTAGCATCTCAATAATCGAGTACCGAACTTCAGTTTGGATACATCCCTGAAAATAGGCACAATTTAAAATAATTAATTTCTCTGAAAGTAATCGTGCGAATTTAATGAAATTTTTTATTTAGTTTAATTGAAGGGTGTAAATTTTTTATGTTGTCAAACTTGGGTATTGCTGTTGAAAAATAAAAACAAAGTTTGGGTTCGTTTTGATATGTAGATGCCCCCCTAAGCCAATTTTATATACATCATTTAACAGTAGGCTTTATTTCCAGTTCTTTGGTACGAGTAACTTTCTTCTACAATAATCTATTTCAGGGAAAGTAGGGGGTGTTTATTTTTTTCCCACTACCGTACATATGTTATATTAATATAGTTTGTTTTAATATAGATTAACTATAGCTTTGTAAAATTCGTTATTCTTTGATAAATTCTTTTATATTTCTAAATAAATCGCTTTGATGAAAATCCCTCCTCCTCCTCTTCTCTTTCTCTGTGCTCTAGTTAAAAGGATAATTTTGTTTAAGTGCTTGAACAACATACAGGGCTTGTACGGGTACTTACTTTTGGGTACCACTTTTTCCAAAAAGAAAACTTTGCTTCATTTAGATGTAGAATCTTGAAATTAGAAATAACAAAATTTACTTTTTGGAAATATTGATATTAAAAAGTAAGCACCTGTACGGAACCTGGCATTAGCAAGAATAGTAACAATGGTAGAAATATTAATAGCAAACTGTATGTCTTAATGTAACTTATTAAATGTTAAACTAATATAATTTGTTAAATGTCAAACTAATATAAATTATTAAATGTTAAACTTTGTACTATTAAAAGCAACTTCTTTTCTCGTACATCTAACAAAGGTTTTAAAAAATATCAGAACGCCTTCGTCGGATATCAAAAATAGATTTAAAAAAATGCTTTGGTCAGTTGTTTTTCCTTTTAATGCGCATGCGTATATGCGTGTATGTCAGTAAAAAAAAAAAAAAAAAAAAAAAAAAAAAAAAAGCAACTTACTTTTATTAATCAGAAAGCAATAATAGCAACAAGAATAGGGGTAACAATATTGATTAAAAAAAACTGAATGTGCCATATATTTTAGAAAATATTAGATATTTTTCTGTATGAAGATGTCTTTTTTTTTTGCTATAGATCAGAAAAGCTTTCTAAAATTACAAATTCCTATTATTTTCACAAAATAAGTTATGAAAATAAATCTGCTAAAATTTTAAAATTATCGTAAAAAAAAATGGAAATACAATTGAAGAAATGTGACAATGCTTCATTTGAACGATATGTGGTAAGATTAGAAAGCAAAGAAGCTATTTTTAAAAGGCTGAAATTTTGAAAGATACTTGCTATAAAGATACTTATAATTATGAATTTTTAACGACACATTGTTTCAAAAAATAACCTCTCGAGACTTAAAATGAATGGGAATAAAATGAAAGCATTTTTTCAAACTGATTTTCTCAAACAAATAAATCCTTAAAACAATCATCTCTCAGAATAAATTTTTGTTTGATACTTCCAGGGATGTGAATATGTTTTTTTTAACTAACGAATTAAATAAATATATTTAATTTTTCTCATATTTTAATTGATTATTATTATAATTTTTGAGAATTTTTTTATAGTTCAAATCACTTAAGGAGTGTATTGCATTTTCAATTATTTAAATTTATGTAACATAAAATTTTATTCTTTTTAAATTTCTTAAAAGTTTATCAATGCACAAGTAACATAACATCCGTATATAAAACTTAACAAATATTAAATTTTATGTAGATATGTTACATTAATATAGTTTGTTTACTATAGATCATCTATAGCTTTATAAAATTTGTTATTCTTTGAAAAATTCCTTTATAATTCTAAATGAATCGCTTTGATAATCCCCCGCCCACACACACGTCATCTCCCTTTCTTTGTTTTTGTGCACTAATTAAAATAATAATTATTGTTTATAGGCTTGAACAACATATAGGAATCATACGATTACTTACTTTTGAATACCGTTATTACCATGGCCAACCTTTCGCTTCAGTTATTCCCAGAATTTGCAAAAAAAAAAAAAAAAAAAAAAGCAAAATAAACTTTTAGGAAATATTAGCATTAAAAATTAAATAACCGTATGAACCTTGACATCAGCAACAATAAAAATAATGTTAAAAATATGAAAAGCAAACTGGACGTCTTCATATAATTTATAAAATATTAAACTGATATAATTTATAAAATATTAAACTAATATAATTTATTAAATGTTAAACTGATATAATTTATTAAATGTTAAACTTTGTTCTATCAAAAGTAGCTTTTTTCCCCCGTAGATCTAACAAAGATTTTTTTAAATTATCCGAACACTTGAACCCCTTCTTCGGATCACCAAAATAAATAAACAAAAAAATGCTTTGATAAAATCATAAGACGAAATGCAATTTTTCACTTTGATTCAACATAAAATACATAATGTGAACTTTAAAGAATTCACAGTCTTACTTAAAAGGCGACTAAAGTAATGAAAAAGATGCTACAAGTTTAAAATGTACATTTTATTTAAAAAATCAATCGGAATCTTGAAATTGAGAAAGATGGAAGTTTACCTTTTTTCGACGTTAATTTAATTAAAAACAACGAAAACCTCAACATTGACAGAAATGTTTATAGGAAACCGATCAGATCAAATAATACGATCCCATACTTCATCACCATTTTTATATAAAATTACAGCTTACAAATTTTACATTAGACGAGCTTTTAAAGTATGTTCTGATAAATATTTAGAAAAAGAGCTTAATACCATTAGAGATATCGCTGAGGAAAACAGTTTTTCAACAATCCTCATCAATATGCTTATCTATGAATTCAGTTTTCATAAAAATATCAAAAAAGAAAACCATAAAGAAATGATATACAAAAAGTTTAACTATTTCCTGGTCTGTACGAAAAATTAAGATAGGCTCTACTGAAACACAATATAAATTTAATGGCCTGTCCACCAAGAAAATTAAAAGAGTTAATTGTACGAAAATAGATCTAACACCGAAAGAATTAGCTGGTGTATATGTAACGGCCAATACCCGAAATTGGCCAAAACCCGAACTGGCCGGCCAATTCGCGATCTGGCTAACAACGCTTTAAACTGACTGGCCAATTCGGGAATTGGCCGGCCAATCCCGAACTGGCTAGATGCGATCGGCCAGTTCGCGAAATGTGTATATAGAAACCAATTGTTACTTTTTATAGTCTAACATAGTTGAAAGGGTTTATGAATTCAATTTGTCTGGTTGTCTGCCTGTCCGTGCTCTAGCTCGAGTAAAGACTCAGATTGACTTGTAATTGTTATATTATTTAGGTTTATAAATTAATTTCGGTTTTGAAAGTGAAGTGTGTACTATTTTTGGTTAATTTACAGCGACACACAAAAGTATTTCATTACAATATCATGAATGAGATAAGTTTTTCCGGTGTATTTTAATGTCGTTACATTATCTCAATTATAATAAAATTAGTATGCATCATTAAGATGGACAACAAATTTTTATCTAAAGTATATGAAATAAGTAGCAATTATAGTTTCTTTACAGAGATACTCAAAAGTATTTCGTTACATTCCAGTGAATTGTGAAAGAACATTTTTAGTGCACTTAACTGATGTCACCCTATTTCAAACATAATAAAATCCACATACTCTACACATGTGGGGAGCAACATGCTTTTTTTTTGTATTGATTAAGTAGCCATTACAGTTCGTTTATAGGGACGCCCAAAAATATTCCGATAAAGAATTATGATATATGTGAAAAAATCGTTTATAGGGTATTTTAGTGACGTTACACTACTTCAAACATAATGAAACTGTTATACATTACTCATATGCTCTATAACATGTTTTCTATAGATTATTGACTAGGTAGAATTTGTCGTTTATTTAGAGAGTTATTCAAATAATTTGGTTATTGGATTGGCTATGAGCCATTATTGCTTGATGTGCGTTTTCAGCTGTGATAGGCTTTTAAAATTTAATTTATTTGTTGTGTATTACTGGTTTGTAGATCATATGCATGGCTGCATGAAAGCTAAAGGAAACACATTACCGGCTGTGGATACCCATTGCTGAACACTTCGTATACTGGCCAAAGCTTCCCGGCCAGTTCGCGAATTGGCCGGCCAAAACCCGAAATACGCTGTTCATTTCAGGTATTTCCGGTTTTGGCCAAGAATCTCGGCCAGTTCCAGAATTGGCCGGCCAATTCGCGTATTGGCCAAGCTCCGGGTTTTGGCCGTAACATATATACCATTCCCTTTAGAACTAACAGCGATAGACTAATGGAATACATCGGAATGACCAAAACAAAACTCAAAGAAAGAATAAAAGAACATAAAGCAGATATAAAATTTTGTCGTCAATCCACAGCTCTCACTCGTTTAAGTTTCAATCAGAATATCGCAATAGATTTTGATCATGCAAAAATCATATTCCCGCCATCCAGTTATTACGCATCCACTATAGGAGAATCCATAGAAATCCTATGTAAATGATCAAGTATGTAACGACGTCCTATCTTACAATATCCTTAGTTTATGGTTCAATATTCTGGAAATAAATCCTGAAAACTTGAGCAAAGTGGCGCGTTAAAATTTTAAGTACGGCAGTTAAATATTTTCTTCTACCCATGAAAAGTGACGTATGGAACAGAATGATGTCGTAAAATAAATGGAACTGCAATTAATAATAATATATATTTCTTCTACTTAAATTCAATCCAAGAAACTGCTACTGCTACTTCTACTTTCAACTCTAGTAATTATTGGCTTTTTTAGTTTCAAAACAAAGTGACGTATTTGTATAAATAAACAACATTTAGTTATTAAAATATTCTCTGATGGTGAGCTTGGATAGCTTGAAAGTACTAAGAAGTTTTAAATAAAATGTATCTTTTAAACTTGTAACATCTTTTTCATTCCTTTAGTCGCCTTTTAAGTAAGACTGTGAATTTTTAAAGTTCACGTTGTATATTTTAAAAATGCTTTGGTTAAATTTTTTTCGCTTAATGTGCATGAATGAGTGTAAGTCAGTTAATAAAGCAGTTACTCAGTAAAGCAATAATAGCAAAAAGAATAGGAGTAGCAATATTGATTTAAAAAAAAAAATACATGTTCGATATATCTCAGAAAATATAGAACTTTTTCTGTATGAAGATGTCTTCTTTTCGCATTCTTTGGCAAAAAAGTTTTCTAAAATTACAAATTACTACTATTTAAAAAAAATATGTTATGAAAATAAATCTGCTAAAATTTTACAAGTATCAGTAAAAAAAGTACAATTGAATAAATGTGACAATGTTTCAACTGAACGATGTGTGGTAATATTATAAAGCAAAAAAGCAAAGAAGCTATTTTTAAAAGACTGATATTTTGAAAGCTACTTGCTATGAATAATAATTATGAGTTTTTAATGACGCATTGTTTAAAAGAAAAAACTCTCGAGTTTAAAAATGCTTGGAAATGAAGAAAAGAACTAAAGAAAAGTCTTTATAGAAACTGATTTTCTCAAACAAATAAATCCTATAACCCCTTAACGCTCGAATTAAATTACGGTTGAAAAATTCAAATTGCTTATTGGCACCACTTTTGTGAAAAAGAAATATTCACCTTGTTTAATGACAGGAAAAACTATACTAAAATGTAGCCAATTTCTCTATTTTATAAAACTGGTGGGAATAAAACAATTTGAGTAAAAGACACAGCTCGAGAATATGACGGGAGCGAGAATTAAGGGGTTAAACAATCATCTTTCAGAATAAATTTTTGTTTAATATCTCCAGGGATGTGAATCTGATTTTTTAACTAACGAAATAAATAAATATATTTCATTTTTCACATATTTTAATAGATTATTATTAAAAATTTTGAGAATTTTTTTTGTAGTTCAAATCAATAAAAAAGTATATTGTTTTTTCAATTATTTAAATTTATGTAACACCAAGTTTTATTCCTTTTAAATTTCTTAAAAGTTTATCAATGTACAGTTAATATAACACCCGTATATAAAACTTAACAATTATTAAATTTTATGTACTGTCGTGAAAAAAAAAAAAAAAGTAAACACTCTCTACTTACTCTGCAACTAATTATAGTAAAATAATGTTACAGGTATCAAACGATTGAAAAAAAAAGTCTACTTTTAAATGATATACATAAAGATATCTTAGGGGATATCTACAAATAAAAATCAGACCCAACTTTATTTTTTCAATGGCAATACCCTAATGTGACAATATATTTTAAATCTTTGGTTCAAGCTATGCCCATAACCGAAATTTCAAGTCTTTTGGATGATAAGTTTTTGAATTACAAACATTCAAAATTTAGAACTTCTGATGTTAAATTATATTTTCATATTTTTATTAATACCTCCTGAAATTATAATCTAATGTGATAATTTTTTGTGCGGTTATAAGACTAACAAATCCAAGCATAAATTCATTGAATTTGTAATTTTAAATTTTTTTATAATATGAATTTTGAATTGTGTATTTAATATTAGAAAAATTAGGAATTGCAACCTAACATTTTTTTATATATATTTATATTTATTATTTCTTGCTTTATGCGAATTCTCAATTTAGAATTCTTCTTGAAAGTAACTTTCCAATTATCATCAAAAAAAGGCAAAATGATGGTTTAAGGGGTCGTCTATAATGTGCAGAAAAGTATAATTTTAAAAAATTATATTTTATTCATTTTATTAAACATTTGGGCTGGCAATAGTCGAAACATATTAAGCGAGTGAAATGGTCATATTGGCAAAAAATAATACATTATTAGAAGTGACATAGTAGTCCAATCAAATGAGCCCGTTTTGGGGCAGTTTGCTGCAATAAATGCTACAGAGGTAAAAATTGGTACAGTTGCTCATTGATACCTACTAATGACTAGGTAAAAAGTCCTGATAGATAGGAAGTGAGCGGGGGGGGGGGGGAGGGAGGGGCAAAAATAAAACCCCTCTCCCTCTTTTTATTAGGTTTTTTTTAAATATCTCAGAAACTATGGGTTTTCTTTAATAAATTACTCCAGTATAAATTAAAGAGCATAAAATTCTCTACAAATAATATGTATACGCAGTGGAACCTCGGTTATCCGTCAGTCACGGGAACGGAGCCTTTAGTCCAATCAAATAAGCCCGCTTTGGGGCAGTTTGCCATAATAAATGACACAGAGATAAAATTTGGTACAGTTGCTCATTAATACCTATTAATGACTAGGTAAAAAGTTCTGATGAATAGGAAATGAGCGGGAGGAGGGGGGGGGGGGTGCAAAAATTAGTACTCCCTCTTTTTTTTGTTTTTTGAAAATATCTCAGAAATTATGGGTTTTCTTTAAAAAATACTCTAGCATAAATTAAAGAGCATAAAATTCTCTACAAATGATAAGCATACGCAGTGGAACCTCGGTTATCCGTCAGTCACGGGAACGGTGCCTTTAGTCCAATCAAATAAGCCCGCTTTGGGGCAGTTTGCCATAATAAATGCTACAGAGATAAAATTTGGTACAGTTGCTCATTAATACCTACTAATGACTAGGTAAAAAGTCCTGATGAATCGGAAGTGAGCGGGGGGGGGAGGGGGGCAAAAATAAGTACCCCCTCTTTTTTTTAGTTTTTTGAAAATATTTCTGAAATTATGGGTTTTTTTTAAAAAATACTCTAGCATAAATTAAAGAGCATAAAATTCTCTACAAATGATAAGCATACGCAGTGGAACCTCGGTTATCCGTCAGTCACGGGAACGGTGCCTTTAGTCCAATCAAATAAGCCCGCTTTGGGGCAGTTTGCCATAATAAATGCTACAGAGATAAAATTTGGTACAGTTGCTCATTAATACCTACTAATGACTAGGTAAAAAGTCCTGATGAATCGGAAGTGAGCGGGGGGGGAGGGGGGGCAAAAATAAGTACCCCCTCTTTTTTTTAGTTTTTTGAAAATATTTCTGAAATTATGGGTTTTTTTTAAAAAAATACTCTAGCATAAATTAAAGAGCATAAAATTCTCTACAAATGATAAGCATACGCAGTGGAACCTCGGTTATCCGTCAGTCTCGGGACCGGAGCCTTTAGTCCAATCAAATAAGCCCGTTTTGGGGCAATTTGCCATAATAAATGCTACAGAGATAAAAATTGGGTACTTTTGTTCATTGATAGCTACTAATGTCTGGGTAAAAAGTCTTAATAGATAGGAAGTGAGCGGGGGAGAGAGGGGCAAAAATAAGTCCTCCCCTCTTTTTTTTTTTTTAGTTTTTAGAAAATATCTCAGAAACTGTGGGTTTTCTTGAAAAAAAATTACTCCAGCATAAATAAAAGAGCATAAAATTCTCTACAAATAACATGTATACGCAGTGGAACTTCGGTTATCCGTCAGTCACGGGACCGGAGCCTTGACGGATTTTCCGCAAAAAAATCATTTTCTTTTCAAATTTATTTACTCAATGTCTAGCAAAATTTGTTAAATATTGTTACTAAAAAAGAAAGCAGAAAACAACTTAACTTCTGAGTACTTACAAACATGCTAAATTGATTGATGAATGGTAAATAATCTCGCGGAGCCAATGTTTACGATCAGTGGGAAGAGAAACTTAAGTAAACAATATAGCACGTAATTTTTGTATTGCAGGTGGCGTTTCCGAGGGGTCGGGGATTCCAATTTCACACCCTTTATTTTTGTATCTGGTACCCTTTCGTTCATTCAGTTAGTTTCTATAACCCAGTACAGGGACGTGGATGTGTTTTCATAGTAGTTCTCATTTATAGTAGTTAACATCGAGTTTATAGTATTTAACAACTTTTACGCTCATCATGTCAATGGATAAGTGTTTCATTTGTGATACAGATGTTTATGAGTAAAGTGATGGTGTAGTATGAGTGGGTGAAAAAGGGATAGAAAGTTTAAAAAAAGCAAGTATTGAAAGACAGGACCAAAAATTTCAGCAGTTGGAGAATATTACGTTTCTGAATGTACACACTGCATGCCGTAAAAATTACACCAGACCTGATAGCATTAAGACTCCTGTCCCTGCTCGAGAAGAGACTTACGAGCTAATGCTAATCCTATGGGGAGGGATTTTTCTAATATCTCGTTTGCATTTCGACATTTTTAAATATATTTTTTTGCATTGAATAGCCGAGACCCGTCTCTACATCGCACCGTTATTACTTTTTTGATTTTGGTCGCAGATATTTTTTATAAAGTTACTTTCACTTTCAAAACCGGTTCCGAAAATGAAAGTGTCATTCTAAAAAATATCTGAAACCAAAATCGTGAAAGTAAAAAAGGTGCGATCTAATGACGGATCTCGGCTATCCAATGTTAAAAAAATTATTTAAAAATGTCGAAATGCAAACAAGATATTAGAAAAATTCCTCCCCATAGGATTAGCATTAGCTCGTGAGTCTCTTCGCGAGCAGGGACAGGAGCCTTAATGCAGCATTAAAAACGCTCAGAAATGAGCCTACACCATCAATCAGTCGAAAACCGACTACTCTGCGGTCATCAGTACCCAAGTTCGATTTCAAAAACAGATGCTTCCTTTGTACTGATTTAATTGATGAACAGTTCAAAGAAAAAGAAAAAAAGAAACCAAGCGAAGAATATTTTATGTCCTTTGCGAAGAATATTTTATCAGATGCGAGTCTTAAAAATAAACGGTCCCACCATGACACAAAGAGTCCTTGAAGCCGCAGAAATGAGAAATGATCAGTGGGGAGAAGAAGTTAAAATTCGCCTTAGTAATGCAGTTGATTTAATTGCTGCTGACGGAATTTACCATCATGATTGTTTACAGAAATTTTATCTCATGTCAAGAGGAGGTAAACGAGGACGGCCAGAAACAGATTATGTTGTTGAAGCCATGGAAGAAATTTGCTCATTTCTTGAAAATAATGATGATTGCCAACATGCCTTGTCTGATTTGCTTTCCGTAGTAACTGGGCGTGTCCCAGATGAACGGACAGTGAAATCTAAACTAAAACAGAGATACGGAGAGAGTATCATCATAACTAAAAATCCAAGAAAGATTCCTTCCGTTTGCTTTATTGACACAGGAATGAAAGTGCTATCAGATGCATGGTACGAAAACAAAAAAAAAAAAGCTTGTGCTGATGAACGACTAAGAATTGAGCAAACTGCAGCAGCAATAATTAGAGAGGATATCCCGTCAAAAGTATATGATTCTACGAGCTATCCTCCAAGTAATGACTTTTTCAAGGATGACAAGAGTGATATTCCTAAATCTCTCAGCTGTTTTCTGGAGCATGTGCTCATGAAGAAAAAAAGCCAGCAGAACGATGTTGCTCGACAAAGAAAATGCATTACAATAGGCCATGTCATTATATCAGCAGTACGTACACTGTCTTTTGTTTCCCCAATATTGACCGGCCTTGGTGTGCTCTTATACAGAAAGTATGGACACAAGAACTTAGTCGATCTCATTTCGAATTTGGGGTTTTGCTCGTCCTATTATGAGTCCCGACTGCTTGAAATGTCTGCCATTCAACATGGTCAACCAGATTTACGAGGAATGTTTTGTCAGTTTGTTTACGATAACGCTGATTTTAATATTTTCACGCTGGATGGACTCAACACATTTCACTCCATGGTTGGCATAAAGTGTGTAACACCAGTACATATTGAAAGGGGATCGCCAGTCATGAAAGTAACTAAAATGCCTACTGCTGAGGCTGTTGGGCAGTTGGGGGTTATTCCATTGAAGTCGTTTGAATTCACAGGTACAGCTTTTAAAAATGTGAAAATGGAGAATCTGGGAGTATTAGCAGAGGATATACCCCTGCACAACATCTGTGATACTTTGTGGATGTATGCAAAGTGGATGAATCTTCCTGGAGTCCCTGAATGGAAAGGATTTATGCAGTCAATAACAAAACATGAAAATTATGAAAAGACAAAAGTAATTCCGCTTCCTTTCATCAATGCACCACCATCTAATTATGACACTGTTTATACATCATTACAGTATGCAGCAGATGTATGTGTCAAAATTGATCAGAGGCTGTTGTTCATAACGTTTGACCAGCCACTCTATCTAAAATGTAGAGAAATAGTTGCAGCATCTCCAACAGATTCCATGTTGTCAAAATGTGTCGTGAGACTTGGTGGCTTTCACCTTCTGATGTCATATTTAGGATGTATCGGTTTCATCATGAACGGAAGTGGTTTAAAAGAGCTGTTGGAGACAATATACGCTCCACTTTCAGTTGAGAAGATGTTGCAGGGCCATGCGTACTCTAGAGCAGTCCGAGCTCATTTGTTAGTCCAAACAGCTTTAGCGAAAATAGAATTGCAGAAAGTTGAGAGTAGTGATGAAGAGCTGCAAGCTATCAATGAAGTCATGGGAGTATTTGCATTTGATCGTCCTTTGCTAGACTCAGTAAATCAAAACACTAATCTACAAGCTGTTGCTATTAAACTGGGTAACAAGCTGATGGAGTTCAAGGGAAATGGCCGTACTGTAGCCCTTTGGATACAATGCTTCAACATGGTCACGTTGATGAAAGAATACATCTCAGCTGAACGATCAAGCAATTGGAAGGGCCATCTCAAATGTGTTCAGCAAATGATGACGTTTTTCCACGCCTGTGGTCATTTCTCTTATGCCAAATCATGTCACTTATATCTACAGGATATGTTGAAACTACCGAGTATGATGACAGAAGAAGAGTTCAAAACATTTACAGAAGATGGCTATTTTACAATAAGGAGGACAGATTCGTTTTGGACTGGTGTTTGGTCAGACATGTGCATTGAGCAAACATTAATACGCAGTATGAAAAGCAGAGGTGGCCTGACGAGAGGCAGGGACATAACAGACAGCGTTTTGAGCAAGTTTGTGTTGGGAGTGACAGCAACTTATGGCATTTGCGTATCTCTCGAAGAATTTAGTGGTGTTTTGTTTGCCAGTAGTGAGCAACACGTAGATTTTCGAAAAGCCACCCAAGCTAGAGATGTCGCAGATGTTGAAAAACTCTCTTCGTGGTTTGAAAATCATCCACCATTCCCAATGATAGCAGACATCATGTCTATTGCTAATGGGGTGGTAGGGGATGCAACTATCAACTGCTATGACGCTATAAACATTGGGAAACAGGCAATGGCGAAAGTGGTTGGGAAAAGTTTTTCTGATCTAAAGTTGTCACGTAAGGACCACGCCCTCCCTCTGATCATCATGAACTGTTCTATTAAAATTCATGATGATATAGTTCCAGTCAACCCTTTGATAATCTTTCAACGGATATCGATAGCTAAACAACATGATGAAGATTTGAAAAAATATTTAAAATTTGAGTTGGCTCCTTTTCCGCTAGCCCTTTTTGACGAAGGAGGCATGCGTAAGACGAAGAAAGCAGTCCTCTACGATTTCGTGAAACCATTGCAAGAGACTATTGATTTTCAAAAGTATGATATTGTTGTGGATGGTGGTTTCCTCCTTCACAAAGTTCCGTGGTCAAGAGGTTCCACTTTTAATTCAATTTGTGAAGGCTACACTAAATATATTTTCACACATTATAAAGGTAAAAGCTGTACAGTGGTTTTTGATGGCTACTCCGATACTACCAATAGCACGAAATCAGCAGAACAAAACCGAAGATGTGCATTGAAGAAGTCCTTGGATATTAATTTCAACAAAGACACAGAGGTTACCGTTAAGCAAGAAAACTTCCTTTCAAATGAAAAGAACAAATCAATATTAATTGCTATGCTTTCATCCAAATTGAAGGACAATGGAATATCTTATCGGCAGAGTACTGGCGATGGAGATACCCTAATCTTAACAACAGCCATTGAAAAATCTTCTTCCAGTGACATAGTGGCAATTGTTGGTGAGGATGTTGATCTTTTGTTCTCCTAATCGCCCTAACTCCACTCGAACGAGAAATGTTTTTCGTTAAGCCGAACCGTGGAAAAATTGAAAGAAAGATTTTTTCCTCACAACAGTTAGTTAACCCCTTAACGCTCGAATTAAATTACGGTTGAATAATTCAAATTGCTTATTGGCACCACTTTTATGAAAAAGAATTATTCACCTTATTTAATGACAGTAAAAACGATACTACAATATAGTCAATTTCACTATTTTATAAAACTGGTGGGAGTCAAACAATTTGAGTAAAAGATTCCGCCCTAGAATATGACGGGAGCGAGAATTAAGAGGTTAACAAAACGTCTAAAATCGCAAGTGGCCGGTCACCTTTGGCCATATAGCGTATCCTAATAAAATAGCAATTTTACCTTTTATATGGAAAGTTGGACAGATATATTCTTTAATGTTCAAATACAATAAAACCTCTGAAAAGCTGATACTTCGGAATCGTCAAATAGAGTTCTGAATCGTTTCAAGATGTCCTTAATTTTCTTTTTTTGGATCGAGATGATTATTTTTTTTTCTGCGGATCGGGTTCACCATAGAACAATTCTTGCAGGTCATAATAAGTTTTTTTCCAAGTCATTGTTGTTGGGATTTTCACAAAGAGTTTAAGTCGAACTATGCTTCAGACCAATATAAATACGTATTTGAAGATGAATGTGTATATATTCAATTTACTGCATGAGAAATAAAATCTATATAAGAAATGTGATAATAAATTATATATTTTTTTTCGATAAAGTTAAGGTCTATTTCTACTTCTCTCGGTATCCTGAAAACATTACTAATATTTGGTTTTGATACACACAAAAACACATGATATATTGTATTTGTTATAGTTTATGATCTTTCCGATCGACCCAATATAAATTCAACCACACTGTTAAAAATGTTTAATTGATAATTCATTGCATCTTAAAAACATATATTCCGGTTTGATAAAACTGATTAATATACTATAAAATCTATTCCCGGAAATCAGTCGAAACAAAATAAACAATGTTTTTATAAATGATTCGTTACATCTCGAAAATATATCGGTTTCTGATGTTTCTAATGATAAAAAAATTCCTTTTGGAATCACGGATTACTGGGAAAAAGATATTGTATATTCACGTTCTTGTTTATGTTATATTTTCACATTCTCAAATTTGCGCTTGCTGAAACTGTGAAGCTGTTGATGCAATTTATTAGTTTACATTTAGTGTTTTTGAATATTTATTCCACACATTTATGTTATATTGCTCTGTAAGTGATTGTGTAACATTGTATCTGTTCCTGTAAATATCTGTTCTTTTTATGGGAGATTCTAGAATTAAAGTTCGCGTTGTCCCAAGCACACTTGTTATCATTTGTTATCAACTACACGAACCACTCTTACGCGATATGAAGAGGGATTGTTTGTATATGTTATTTTTAAAAGATAAAACGAAGAAAATAAGATTTTTTTTCTTTTTAATTAAAACGAGTAAAATATTTTCCTTCTAAGGAAAAATAAACATGCATGTTACATTTATATTTAACTATTTGCTAAACCATGGTTCGTACGGATACAGCTATTTCTCCAGATTACTACCAGTATCTTTTTATAGAAAAAGAAATCTAGGTTAAACGCGCAAAATTTCCCCTTCTTTTAAAAAGTGATTTTCTATAAGATAATAATGGTGCCAAAATTTCTTCTGGTCTGCAAAATTCAAGGAGGCGTACGAACCATGTAAACCAAAAAAGAGGGCAGAATCTGAAAACAAGTCTAAATAAATAAATACAAACATAAGTTCTAGTTTCCTTATAAAATAATTTAATAAAGTTGTGAAATAAAAAAGGAAATAATACTTATTTGTCGATCACTGAATAACAATGCATAATATATACTTTTTAATTTTATAGAGATTCTAAAAAATTAGAAACAGATTTATAATACAGAAAAAATAAAGTTACACAGAAGGGAAAGTTTCACAGCGTAAAAATTGAATTATATTTTTTCAAATAAAATTCTTGCACGCTAACTGTATTAACCCTTTCCGACGCAGGGCGGGATACCTAAGTTTAATTCCAAACTTACGGGCGGCACCAAGAATATTTTAGTAAAATTTTGCTTTTATTACAAATATGTAAAGTAACATCTTTATAATATCTAAAAAAGTCGTTTCTAAATTCCGGTGTGTGTCAAGCATTTCCTAATTTTACGACAAAAATTGTCTGTGCCGGAAAAGGTTAACAATTGTTTTCTATTTATTGCTCTATTTATTAACCATTTCAATTTAATTATGTAACTTGCCTAATATGTACTGTATGGCAGGATTGCCATTTTGGCCTTTTTATTCAGAATTCCTAATAAAAAATTATTCCTAATTTTTATTCAGAAAATTCGAATTCGTGCCAGAAATTAAAAGAAGCATTTTGCTTTTTTTATGGACAGAAATTTTGGAATTACATACAGTAATAATTCTTCTTTTACAATTTCCGGTATGAATTTGAAATTTCGAAATAAAAATGGAGGCCAAACTAGTAACCTTGCTGTATGGACAAGATCTTTCCTTAACCCCTTAACGCTCGAATTAAATTACGGTTGAATAATTAAAATTGCTTATTGGCACCACTTTTACGAAAAAGAAATATTCACCTTATTTAATGACAGGTAAAACGATACTAAAATATAGCCAATTTCACTATTTTATAAAACTAGTGAGAATCAAACAATTTGAGTAAAAGACACAGCCCGAGAATATGACGGGAGCGAGAATTAGAAGTTAAAGAAACGAGACTGAAAAACGTCATTCTAGCCCTTCATGAATTCACTGGATGTGATACGACGTCTGCAGCGTACAAGAAAGGAAAAATCAAATTTTTAAAACTGTTTCAGCAATGTGAAGTCATACACAAAATTTCTAATGTTTTCAATAACAGGGAATTCGACCATGATGCTGTTGCAGAAGCAGGAAACCAACATTTTTGAGATTGTATGGAGCACCCTCCATGGCTACATCTCTTAATATTTTCCGATACCACTCCTTCGCAAAATCTGTATCAAATGTTAAACCTGACATTTCATCCCTCCCACCAACAGAAGGAGCGTCCAGACAGCATTCTTTCCGAGTATACCACCAGGTACAACTGTGGCTTGGCAAGGAACAACAAGCCGAACTCTGGGGTTGGGAACGAAGACAGAATCGTCTTATTCCCATAACAACCAAGGATTCGATCGCACCTGAGGCTGTCTTAAATACCATCTTCTGCAAATGCATTACTGGCTGTGGAGCTAAGTGTGGATGCAGGAAAGCAGCCATTAATTGCACAATCATCTGCAACATCTGTCATGGTGACTGTCTGAATGCTACACCCAAATATGTAGATCAACATAATGAGGAAAAAGATGAGGAAGCGATTATGGATTCAATCCTGCTGAGAACACCTTCTAATGCACCATCCACTTCAGCTGATGATGATGTGTCAAAGAAAAAAGACAGAACATCACGACTTAGTAAGTACTATCTGCTTAGTGATAAATTAGTAGTTTTCATTGCTCTCTATTATGTTTTGTCGCACGAACAAAGTTTCCTATGACCTAAACATTTTCTTATTGATAAATATTTGTCTTCAGGGTCATGGGGAGATGAACAGGGCAAGAAAGAACTGGATCCTAACGACCCATGCACTTCCGCTGATGATGATATTGAAGAGAAAAACAAGCCAGAATGATAAAGACTCCTTGTAAAGACTTATCTATTTCATAATTACATAATATCTACTTAATTATAAATTAGTATGTATCTACTTTTAGTTTTCTCTATATATTATACTTGCAGTTATAATGTTTCACATTAATAAACAATTCATTAATGGTGAATATTTATCTTTCATTAACTAATTACCTGCCATTATTGCATGCTGTATTGTAGTGTTTTCTGTTTTATTTTATATATTTTTTGTGACAATATTTAATAAATTTGAATAGAAATTAAATAAATTTGAAAAGAAAGTGATTTTTTTGTGAAAAATTCGTCAAGGTTCCGGTCCTGTGAATGACGGATAACCGAGGTTCACTTTGTATACCTGTCATTTGTAGAGAATTTATGCTCTTTAATTTATGCCAGAGCAATTTTTTTCGTAAAAACCCACAGTTTCTGAGATATTTCAAAAAACTAAAAAAATGTGGGGGGAGACATATTTTTGACCCTCCCTCCCCCGCTCACTTCCTATCCATCAGGACCTTTTTATCTAGGGATTAGTAACTATCAATGAACAACTGTACCAAATTTTATCAATGTAGCATTTATTATGACAAACTTTCCTAATTTGACTGGACAAAATCCGTCAAGGTTCTGGTCCTGTGAATGACCGATAACCGAGGTTCCAATTTGTCTACCTGTCATTTGTAGAGAATTTATGCTCTTTAATTTATGCCGGAGCAATTTTTTCTTGAAAACTCACAGTTTTTGAGATATTTAAAAAAAAAAAAACTAAAAAATGTGGGGGGGGGCAAATTTTGTTTGCCCCTCCCTCCCCCCGCTCACTTTCTATCCATCAGGACTTTTTATCTAGTGATTAGTAGGTATCAATGAACAACTGTACGAATTTTTATCTCTGTAGCATTTATTTCCGCAAACTTTCCTAATTTGACTGGACTATAGTCATTATGTAGCATTTGAGCAATAGAGTATCGAAATTCAGTTCGGATACAGCCCCTAAAATAGGCTCATTTTAAAATAACTAAATTCTCTTAAACTAATCGTACGAATTTCCTGAAGATTTTTATTTAGGTAAACTGAAGAGTGTGGAATTATTTATGTTGTCAAACTTGAGTATTGCTATTGAAGAAAACAAAGTTTGGGTTCGTTTTGATATGTAGATGGCTCCTAAGCACATTTGATATACATCATTAAAAAATACTCTTTATTTCCAATCGTTCGGTCCCTGTAACTTTCTTCCACAAACATTTGCCGCAGAGTTGGTAGGGGGTGTTTACTTTTCTTTCTCGACTGTACATGTGTTGATTTCATAAGTATTGGTCAATTTCATTTGTTTCAATGGTATAATTGTACAGAAAGTTTTTACATAATTATAGTTTGTTTTAATATAGATCAACTATAGCTTTATAAAATTCGTCTTTTTTTGATAAATTCTTTTATAATTCTAAATAAATCTCTTTGATAAAATCCCCTCCTCTGTCTGTCTCTCTCTTTATGCACTAGTTTAAATGATAATTTTTGTTTAAGTGATTGAAAAATATCCTGGACTCGTACAGGTACTTACATTTGGATACCACTATTCCCATTAAAGAAATTTTTGCTTCATTTAGTCGTACAATCTTGCAATTAGAAATAAAAAAATTTACTTTTTGGAAACATTGGTATTCGAACGTAAACACCTGTACGGATCCTGGCATCAGTAAGAATAATAACAATGGTAGAAATATTAATAGCAAAATCAATGTTTTACTATAGTTTATTAAGTGTTAAACTAATATAATTTATTAAATGTTAAACTTTGTGCTATTAAAAGTAGCTTCTTTTCCTGTGGACCTAACAAAGATTTTTAAAAATATCGGACCTCCTTCTTCGGATACTGAACAAAATAGAGGTTGATGTCCAGCATATACTTTATTCATAAATTTAAAGATGGTGTAAAAATAAAAACACATGAATAAAATAAAACTCAAAATTTTGATTTAATCTTCAAAATCATCTTCAGGAGTGAAATTTTCTAAATTCACAAATCGTCATGAAACAATCTACATGCTACATCGTTAAAAATTATGTTCAAACAGGAAGAAGAAGCACCGGAAACTTTAAAATTCATTTAACCCTCCGTCTACCAGACGGGTCCATTGGACCCGACAGGTACATACAAAATATTCATTCAAACCAGAAATTTCTTTAAAATAAACTAAGTATATAAACCAGACAAAAATAAGGTAAATAAATAAGTTAAATAGTTTTAAATAAAAATTCTGGTGTAGAACGTTTTATTAAAACTTGAATAAAATTCCCGGTAGATCTAGGGTTAAATCAATCTCCAGTGGCGCCATCTGCTATTCAAAATAAGTAAAAGAAGGGGGAGAATGAAAAAACATGGAAACATCACAGTCCTTTCAAAATACTGACCTCAGATTTTCGGAATAAATAAAGAAACAATATCCTTCTATATTTCCTGGTTCCTTAAATGAATTTCCATAGATTCACGATATTTCGGATCTTCAAAAAAGATTTTTAAAGAAATGCTTTGGTAAGTTCCTTTTTCTTTTAATTAATGTGCCTGCATGAGTGTCTGTCAGTCAAAAAAAGCAACTTCTGTTAATCAGAATGCAATAACAGCAACAAGAATAGGCATAACAATATTGATATAAATCTGAATGTTCAGTATATCTTAGAACATATTAGATTTTTTTCTGAATGTCATTTTTTTTTCTTTGCTATAGATCAAATATAGCTTTCTAAAATTACAAATTGCTATTATTTTGATAAAAAAAGGTCACAAAAGTATCGGCAAAAAAAAAATATATATATACATTTTAAGAAATATGACTGTGTTTCAAATGAACGATGTATGCGAATATTAGAAAGCAAAAAGCAAGCACGCTATTTTTTATAAGACCTGAGATTGTGAAAGATGCTTGCCATGAATAATAATTATAAATTTTTAACGACGCATTTTTTTAAACTCGCAATAGGTTTGAAAATGCTTGCAAATAAAAGAAAGATCTAAAGAAAAACATTTTTGAAGCTGATTTTCTCAAACGAACAAATCTTTAAAACAATCATCTTTCAGAATAAATTTTTGTTTTATATCTCCAGGGATAAATGCATGTGAATGTGTTTTTTTAAGCAAAAAATTAAATATATTTCATTTTCATACATTTTAATACATAATCATTAAATTTTTTGAGAAATGTTTGATAGTTCAAATCATTAAAGGAGTATTTTGATTTATCAATTATTTAAATTTATGTAACATCAAGTTTAAATTTTTTTTAATTTATTAAAAATTTATCAAAAGACATTTAATGTAACATCCGTTTATAAAACTTAACAAATATTAAATTATATACACATATATTATACTAATATACTAAAGATCAAATATAACTTTGTAAAAATCATTTTACTTTTTAATAAATTCTTTAATAAATTTAATACAAACGCTTTGATTATGACCATTGACGATTTCTATCTTTCTTGTATGCGCTAGATAAAATAGTAATTTTTTAAAATACGAAAAAAAAAAAAAACATCAGCGAGAATAACAACAAATGTAGCAATGTTATAGTAAACCGAATATCTTAATATAAATTATTGATTATTAAACTGTGTGCTATTTAAAGATAATTTCTATTCCCATAGATCTAACCACAGGGTGTTTCGTAAAGGATAGGGTGAACTTTAAGAGGTGACGCAACCAAGCAAACAACTTTCATCAAATAATACTTGGTCGGAAATAAAACGCAAAGGTGCTGGCGCATTTGGAAACTTGGTCCAAGAAAACGTTAAAGCTCCATGTCTGTTGCGAGTTATCGGGAGAAAAACGACACTAATAACACGGTAATGTAATATGGGGAAGAAGAAGAACGCGTATGCAAAATTTTGCCTCCACTATACATAAAAGTCGCTGATCCGAGTGTGCAACTGCCAATCGCTATAGGAAAGTATCGGAAGATGTTGCCCATCACTAATAGGGTAAAGGCTGATATGCATTTTATCTACGGAACTGCAAATGGAAATGGCTCAGAGGCTCAAGGACTGTAAGGAGAGCTGTTTCCCACCTTGCTTTTGTCACTAATGGTTCTTTGTGTGTTTTTGCCTCGTATAACAACATCACCCTCAGCGCCCTCCAGCACCTTTGTATTTTAATTCCGACCATGCATTCTTTGATGAAAGTTGTTTGTTTGGATGTATACTATCACCAGTTTTTCCTATCTTTTATGAAACACCTTTATTTTTAAAATCTCAGAACTCAATCTTCAGTTCTCTCTCTCTCCCTCTCTCTAAATACATACATATATATATATGGGGAAACTGTATTGTTGTCAATTCAATCATACTATCACAATTTTTGTTGGTGGTCGGTAATATTTAATTAATGGTTATATATATACAGTGAGTTTTCTTGTTTATGTGAATGTTTGTCACTCAAAAAAGTAACATGTTTTAAGATGTAAAGTAATAATTGCAACAAGAATAAATGTAGCAATCTATACTTCTATACTCCTATTATAAAGAGGGAAAAATTGTTTATTTGTAAGAGGTAAGCTCTGGAACTACCGAACCGATTCCAAAAGTAATGGTATCAAAATGATGGTGTTAGTCCAACTTAGAACATAGGCTATATCTTATGTCGGTGCCACTACCCCAAAGGGGGTGTAGGAGCAAAAAACGTTCTAAAAATGCGATTTTAGCGTTACTGAAGGGCCTAGAAATATGAAGTTTTGAATATTAGTTATAATATATAAATGATGCCTAAGAACAGTTCTTAAACAATTCGAAATTTAAAAGGGGTGAAAATGCACAAAAAGCATTCTAAAAAACGTTCTAAATGGTAGTTTCTACACAATCTCAGGAAATACCAAACCGATTTAAAAAATATTGGTGTCAAAATGATGGTGACAACGCTTGCTCCAAGATAGGCTATGTTTTATGTCGGTGCCACTACCCCAAAGGAGGTGTAGGAGCAAAAAACGTTCTAAAAATGCGATTTTAGCGTTACTGGAGGGCCTAGAAATATGAAATTTTGAATATTAGTTACTTATAAGATATAAATGATGTCTAAGAACAGTTCTTAAACAATTCGAAATTTGAAAGGGGTGAAAATGCGCGAAAATCGTTCTAAAAAACGTTCTAAATAGTAGTTTGTACACAATCTCAGGAAATACCAAACCGATTTAAAAAATATTGGTGTCAAAATGATGGTGACAACCCTTGCTCCAACATAGGCGATGTTTTATGTCGGCGCCACTACCCCAAAGGGGGTGCAGGAGAAAAACGTTCTAAATTTCGGCTTTTGCGTTAGGGAAGGGCCTAGAATCGTGAAATTTGGAATGGTAGTTAGTTATAAGATATCAATGATCTCTAAAGACATTTCCTAAAAAAATCGAAATTTAAAAGGTGGTCAAAATGCGTAACAAGCGTTGTAGAAAACTTTCTAAATTGCGATTTCTATGCAATCTCAGGAAGTACTGAACCAATTTCAAATATAATGGAGTAAAAATGATGGTGACAGATCTTTCTCCAAGATAGGCTATATTTTATATCTGTTTCCACTATCCCAGAGGAGATGCAGGAGCAAAATACGAAAAACGTTCTAAAAACGTTCTAAATGCCGATTTGTCGGCAATATCTCAAGAAGAATGAATCTGATTTCAAACGTAATGGTAGGAAATTGATGCTGACAGCCTCTGCTCTATCATAGACGCTATTTTATGTCGGTATCACTATCACCAAGACGTTGCAGGAGCAAAAAAGCGTTCTAAATTTCGATTTTTGTGATCGGTAGGGGCTAGCAACTTAAAATTAGGCAAGGTACATATTCATTAGATATAAATGATCTTTAAGAACAGTTTCGAAAAAATTGGAAATTTAAAAATGGGTGAAAATGCGCGAAAAGCGTCCTAAAATCGTTCTAAATTGCGATTTCTACTCAATCTAAGGAAATACCAAAGCTATTTCAAAAGTAATGGTTTCAAATCAATGGTGACAGTCCCTGCTATAACATAGGTTATATTTTATGTTGCTGTCACTACCATCTGAGGGTTGCAAAAGCAAAACATGTTCTAGTTTGCGTTTTTTGCTTAACTGAGGGGTCTAACACTTTGAAGTATGGCATGGTATTTACTCACAAGATGCAACTGCTTTCTAAGAACAGTCGAAAGAAAATTCCAAATTTAAAAAAATGAAGTGAGTGAAAAGCGTTATAAATTACAATTTTTAAGCAAACTTATAAATTACCAAACCGATTAAAAAAATAATGATGACAAAATTTGGTGATAGAACCTGCTAAAACATAAGCTATATTTTATGTCTGTTCCACTACCACCAGAGGTTTGCAGGAGCTAAAAACTTTCTAAATTGCGATTTCTGTGATACTGAAAAGCTAGAAACTTTAAATATGACATGGTAGTTACTTATAAAATATAAATGCCCTCGAAGGAACGTCGAAAATAAATTCGAATTAAAAAGGGGTGAAGCGAAGCGGAGGTGCGAAAAGCAGTCTAAAAAAGTTCTAAATTACGATTCTATGCAATTTCAGGGAATATAAACCGATTATAAAAGTAATAGTTGCGAATCAATATTAACAGTCTCTGATCCTACACAGGCTATATTTTATGCCGGTGATTCTACCACCTGGGGTTCACAGGAACAACAAACGTTCTAAAAAAGAGCTTTAAAAGCTTTCTAAATTACGTTTGTGTGGAATATTGGGAAATAGCAAACCGATTTCAAAATTAATGTTGGCAAATTAATGGTGACGGTTCCTGTTTCAACATAGCCCTTTATGTTGGGAGAGGTGGTAGGACTTTGAATTTGACATGATGGTTAATTTTAAGATGTAAGAAGATGGTTTCTAAAAAATTCAAAACTTCAAATGAATACTAAAATGAGCGTATTAATTGAGAATAAAAGTTTCAAAATATTTTCTAAATTATCATTTATTTACTTTTATTTCCTTTTATTAATTTAAGTCTCATTTCTGACTAATGCAGTGTAATAATGATGTTTAATCAAACTGTGTTTTAAATAGTAATTTTTGAATTATTTCTAAAAGTAATAAGTACCTTTTAATAAAATAAAATATTACCTTTTAATAAAATAAAAATTTAGTTAGTACCTTTTAATAAAAATTAGACATATAAATATCACTTGGCATATTTCAAATATTACGCGAGCAAAGCCGCGGGGTTTGCTAGTATATAATAAAATATAATGCATGATAAAATATAATACATGAATAAATTCATGGCAAAACATAATATTTTAATTAAATAGGTATGTTATTTTTGAATATATTTTAACAGATTATTATTAACATTTTTGAAAAAAAATTTATGGTACAAATCACCAAAGAACTATTCCTCTTTTTACCCGACTTCCAAGAAGGGTTATATGTTTGACGTGTGTTTGTGTAAGTGGATTTCTTTATACCCTCGAAACATCCCAACGGCTGGATGGATTTTAATGAATGAGGTCTCTATCGATTCGTCTTAACCGTCCGATGGTTATAAGCTACGTTTTGTTTTCATAAATTCAAAATGGCGGCCGTAAAATACAAAATGGCGGTAGAAACGAAAAACATGTTTTACGCTCCCTATTGAGTGGCATATCATTGGATAGTTCTTTCAAAATGAAGACTATGTTTCCTAGGCTATTTTACAGTCAGAAGCTCCGTTTAAATATTACACAACCTGAAATCTGTGTAGGTAGGATCTCTAGCTTAACTGTAAGTATAACCTTCATAGAGATCTATAGGCCTCATTAAAACAGTGTTTATAGATAGCAACTAGCAATTAAACACAACTTAAAAGTCATCAATACAAGTAAATAAAAAAAAATAGGTAAGTAATATAAAAAATAGTTTCATATTGATGAGAAGTAATTAATGAGTTCGGGTTTTTTGATTTTTTTTTAAATTTAATTTTCACTTCTTCATTTACTTAAATTTATGCAGCATTAAATTTTATTTTTATAAAAATGTATCGATGTATAATTGATATAATATTAGTATGCAAACTTTAACAAATATAAAATTTTACGTAGAGATATCATGTCAACATAGTTTTCTTTTACCATAGGTCAAATGTGGCTTTATATAAATTGTTATTATTATTTTTTTAATTCTTTAACAAGCGTTTTGAAGAGGCGTCCACCCCCCCCCCCACCCCCCAATCACCACCGCCTCTCTCTCAGTATGTGTGTATGTGTGTGTATTTGCTGGTAAAAATAGTAATTCTTTTTAAGTGCTTGAGAAACATCCAGTTTCCGAATGGGTGCTTATTCTTGGATGCCACTATTTCCATAACGAAAAATTCTCTTTAATTAGTCGCCGAATCGTAAAGTTAAATAAGGCAAAATTTACTTTCCGGAAATGTTGGCATTCAGCAGTAACAACCAGTACGAACTCTGATAGCAGGAAGAATAACATTGTTAGCAATATTAACAGGAAACTGAATTTATTTAATGTTAAACTATATGTTTTTTAAAGAAAACATTCTTTCCCGTAAATTTGACAAAGACAAAAAAACTGGATTATTTCTTCTGATTTCCAAAAAAGAGAAAAGGTATTGTTTCTGTGAGAGCTTTTACTTTGAATATGAACGCATGCTTGCGTTTATATATCGTAGAAATGTTTATTAAAGCAACTTTAACTATATAGTTTAGAAAACATTATTATTTTTTTGTTGTATGTAGATATCTCTTTTTGCTATTGATCAAGCAAATCTTTCCAAAATTACAAATTCCTATTATTTTCATAAAATGTCATGAAATTACACCTGCTAAATTTTGAAAAATATCAGTAGAAAATAAAATTTAAGAAATGAAAAGCGTTTCGACTAAATGACATGCGTGGGTTAACAGAAAAGCAAAAAAAAAAAAAAAAAAAAAACATGCTATTCCTAAAACACTGAAATTCTAAAAGGTATTTGCTATGAATAATAATTATGAATTTCTAATGGCGTGTTGTGTTAAAAAAATAATCTCAAGTGCTTTGAAAGTGTTAGGGAAAAAAGACAGATCTAAAAAAAGGCTTAAAAAAACTTATTCTCAAACAACTAAATCATTAAAACAATCATCTTACAGTATAAATTTTTGTTTGAATTCTCTGGGGATAAATCGTAGTGAAACAGTTATTTAAAAAGTAAGGAATTAAAGACAAGTGTTTGCTTCTTTTAGATATTTTAACAGATTTATTATTAAAATTTTTGGGGATATTTTTTAATCTTCAAAGCATTTTAAGTATATTTTGCATATGCAGTTACTGAAAACTATGCATTATTTCACTTTTTTCCTTTGAATTTTCTTAAATTGTTTTTGCCTGTAGCAAAAGGATATTGATTATTTCTGTTATATTTGATGCTCAATAATGCACCAAATGAATATCATTGGCGAATAAAAAGTTAAAAAGATATTTAAAAAAGTTTTCTTCATTCTATTAAATTCTAGCATACGTAATTAATTCAGTGATATCCCGTTATAGGTAATGATCCTAGATCGTGATGGTGTTTACGTCCTATTTAAGATGTAGTCCTATTATTACGGTATTACTGAATTTAATGCACATAAACGTAGTAAAATGTTATATTCATGTATTTTTGCATAAGATTGCAATAACTATTCCACCTAGATCTGAATATTTATAAAAATACTTATAGTACCAGTACGCACAAATCATTTACCATGTTTGACGCAAAAATTCCGACTTCTTTCTTTTAATGTGTGCACGCGTGTAACAGTGCATGTCTGTCAATAAAAAAGCAACTTCAATTAATCAGAAAGCAATAATAGCAACAATAATATGCGTAATGATATTGATAAAAAAAGCTAAATGTTCGGTATATCTCGGAAAGTATTAGATTTTTTTGTGTATGAAGATGTTTCTTTCTTTCTTTCTTTTTTTCTGTTTTGCTATAGATCAAACAAAGCTTTCTAAATTTACAAATTCCTATTATATTCATAAAAACAGTTATGGAAATAAATGTGCTAAAATTTTAAAAGTATCGGTACAAAAAAAATAATAAATAAAAATAATAAAAAAAATACAATTTAAGAAATGTGACAATGTTTAACCCTAGATCTACCGGGAATTTTATTCAAGTTTTAATAAAACGTTCTACACCAGAATTTTTATTTAAAACTATTTAACTTATTTATTTACCTTATTTTTGTCTGGTTTATATACTTAGTTTATTTTAAAGAAATTTCTGGTTTGAATGAATATTTTGTATGTACCTGTCGGATCCAATGGACCCGTCTGGTAGACGGAGGGTTAAACTGAACGATGTATGTGAATATTAGAAAGCAAAAAGCAAACACGCTATTTAAAAAAAAAAAAAAAACTGAAATTGTGAAAGATGCTTGCTATGAATAATCTCTCTATTCTAAAAAAAAGTAACTACCGCTGTCACCGCCGCCGCCGCCGCCGCCGGTTTTGAATTTTTTGTGACCGGAGGTCTTTCTTCGTTAATATTAAGAAAAATAATGCATACAAAAATATGAAAATCGGTAGTGTTATACAGAAATGTTTGATAAACACGCTGATGCAGACAGTTTTCGAATCGAAGAATTATTTTAAGAGATATTTAATGCTAAAGTTGGACAAAATCGTTCCGCTAAAAAAGTTTTATAGTAGCAAAAACTATATATGGGAATTTAATAATTTTTAGTTCATTTTATACGTTATAATTTCCCGGTGTGTAGAATTGATTTATTTTTGTAATTTGACTCATTTTTCGAGGTTTTATATCTATTTTAAATTCAAATTTTCAGCATTTCGAGAGATATTTTTTACGGATTTTAGAAAGTGATATTAATTTAAACTGTTGCCAACCGTATAAACAGCGGGAACAATAATGTTTGCTTAAAAATATATATATATATATTTATACGTGTAATAAATTAAAAATTTATTTACACGTGACTATTATAAACAGAAAAAAACATTTGAAATTAGAATTAAATAATTATGTACAAAAAGCAGGAACTTATTAAAAATTACGTCATAAAAACTATAATTACACGTGAATTTTAAGAGAGAAAGGAATTTGTAAAGTAATAAATTTATTAACATGCGTTAGAAGTCTTAAATAGGAGAAATTACGTCATATTTACGTCACATTGCAGTTATTACATAAAATGAACACAAAATAATATTGCAAAACGGTTTAAATTTACAAATTGCGCTAGACATTTATTTGATATTTTGGAGGATACTTTTCAACTATTTTTCTTAGGAAAGCGCAAATAATATTTTATTTCTAACACAAGTATTTTCACGTGAATATTAAAAAGAGAAAGAATAGTTTGATCAAAATTACGTCAGATTAAAAACGATTAATTTAAAATGTCTCATTTAAAAGAACTTTCTTTTCGCTTTGTTAAAAAATACCGGGAGGCAAAGATTATGTTTACTTAATTCCTTTTATATTAGCTTATTTTGAAATGTTGTTACACGTGTCTACGTCATCAAGTTATTTTTATTTCGACGTTTTATTTGTATTTTTATTAATGTTGTACTAATTTATTTGTTCTTTCGTTATTTAAAATAAAAATTATGTCAATTTGCATAATTTGGCGAGTCGTTTGGCGATTTATATAATTTGGCGAAATTAGTCGACGGGATAATCAAGTAGTACCGCAGCGGATTTGGCGTTAAAATTTCCCCAATCAAAGAGAAATGAATAGAAATCCGTTTATAGGGAGATCGCCACTGTTTTTTAAATTATAATTCAATCTTTCGAAATCTTTTTAAAGCCGATCACATTAGCATGCATTTAGAGTCTGCGGTGTCTGGACGGGGGTTGGTGAGCGTAGCTCGTAGGGGGCCGAGCCCCCTAGTAATTGTAAATTTTTTAACGACGCCTTTTTTTTAACTCTCGAGAAGTTTGAAAATGCTTGCTAATAAAAGAAAGATCTAAAGAAAAACATTTTTAAAGCTGATTTTCTCAAACAAATAAATCTTTAAGACAATCATCTTTCAGAATAAATTTTTGTTTTATATCTCTAGGGATATATGCAGGTGAATGTGATTTTTTAAAGTAAAAAATTAAATAAATAAATTTCATTTCCATATATTTTAATAGATTATCGTTAAATTTTTTGAGGAATTTTTGATAGTTCAAATCATTAAAGGAGTATTTTGCTTTTTCAATTATTTAAATTTATGTAACATGGAGCAATATATTTTTTAATTTCTTAAACGTTTATGTAAAGACATTTAAAATAACATTCGTATATAAAACTTAACACATATTAAATTTTATACACATATGTTATTCTAATATAGTTTCTTCAAGATCAAATATAGCTTTATAAAAATTCCCCTTTTTAAAGCAAATTCTTTCAAAAATTTAAAGCAAAGGCTTTGATTATTACATAGGTGCCAAGTTACCACTAATCCTCCGTAATATGTGAGTTAATTTAACCCTGGTTTAATACATTTCGCACCGGAATTTTTTTTTCAGAGATGAAATTAAATAAGTTCCACGTAGAAAACTGGAATTAAATAAATATAGATTCACCAAAAAATTTTTCTGGTTCGAAACTTTGTTAAACTGGGTTAAATTAATACCCGCATTACGGAAGGTTAGTGCGAGCTTGGCACCTCTGTTATTATCATTAATGATTTCCATCTTTTTCTTCTTGTATGTGCTAGATAAAATAGTACAAGGGTAAGTCAAAAATTATCCGCAATTTTCACATAACTATTCTTACATTGACATCTTTCCTCGTTTATTTTATTGTTATGCTATTGTGGCCCTGCTTTGAATGTTTGATCGTAATTTCTCCATTTGCCTTCCTTTTGTTGCAGATGGATCATGGACGTTCCATTAGAGATTTGCACCAATGAGGAGCAACGAGCAATTATTCGGTTTTTGTGGTCGGAAGTTGTATCAGGGGCCGTAATCTATCGAAGACTTTTGGCACAATAAGGGAACAGTGTTTTGCCGCAACGGAGCGCTTAGGAACAGATTGAAAAATTCAAAAATGGTCGCACAAGT
This sequence comes from Maratus speciosus, assembly GCA_963932465.1. Lineage (NCBI taxonomy): Eukaryota > Metazoa > Arthropoda > Arachnida > Araneae > Salticidae > Maratus > Maratus speciosus. The sequence goes on from OZ010793.1 coordinate 141,202,053, forward strand.
GTTACGCATGAGGAAGGAGCCGGACGACCATGTACGGGCACAAATGATGAAAACACTGAGCGTGCAAGTGGCATGGTTCTGTTAGACAGACGAGTGACTATTGATGAAGTGGCACATCGTCTGCAAATTAGTCATGGTTCTGCCTACGAAATCATCCACACCAGACTTCAGTTTCAAAAATCGGTGCATGCGTGGCACGCTGCTATGCCGAAAACCTTCTTCCAAAGCGATATAAGTAAGCGTCCTATCTTAAATGGGAGAAGTAACCGCAAGATTAAAAGTGAGGTCACATCAATCAAGGTCATGCGCCACGTAGCGGATGGAGTGTGAACTACAGGTAGATACCTAACTGTTTTCTTACTGACACCACTAAAATTGTAAAGTTTTTTTCACCTTCATTAATAACTGAAGTGCTTCTGATAAGGCGAAGAAAACCTCGTGGTGTCAAGTGCGTCTGAATACCCCTCTCGCTACGCCATTTTTTTTGTAATAAATGTGGCACACAAAATTCATTTCCCTGAGTAACTGAAGATTTAGAAAATACGCGCCACACTAAAAACCAGCGTATGTGAATTATCACTCCGTCCACAAGATGGCGCAACTGTGTTAATTTACGCCTGATTCCAGCATTAAGTTTGTTCGCTTACTTATAACGCTTTGCCTTCTTCTCCCAGGGCATCAAGAATCTTGTGCAACGTTGGACCAAGTGCATTGGAAAGAAAAGGGTTATAATGTTATGCGTTTTCCAAATTGTTTATTTAGCACAGCTGACAACTTTTACGCTATTCTGCTACCACTGAAATTTAACACAAATTTTCGCGCTGTGTACTCGTGAGATTTCGACGGTTAGGCAACATTTACAATAAAATTTTAGTGGTATGAATAAAGCATAAACGTTGGCAGCTAGAATTTAGATTTCATCCTTCACCTTGGTAAACGGAGAAGTTTTTTTTTAATAGTATCCTGAATGCGTTGGAAAGTGTTTCATAATGTATGTTGGACGCATGATTTTTCGCGGGTTTCTTTATGTAAATGTGTGAGTGCATGAATATTTGTGAGTGAAAAAGTCAACTTGTTTTAAGATGTAAAGTAATAATTGCAACAAGAATAAGCGTAGCAATATTGATAAAAACTGAATATTGCAACGCATTTTAGAAAATATTAAATTTTTATTTTATATCTCGTGAGGTAAATACACGTTCAAACTGTTTTCTTTTAAGTAAAGTACCCTTCCGAGTCAGTCGTCACGTATACGTGATGCATAAGGTACTCAGAATCCTTGATTATTCGCACCAAATATTTTTTTATTGGAAAATTTGCCTTATTTAAAGAAGGCATTTTAGTGATTCAATTAGGTAAAAAATTCTATTTTGAAAAACCGGTGTTAAAAGATTAAAAATTATGTAAAAGACGCGCATCGCGAAAAGGTTAAATACATGTGTTCTACTTAGCATATATTTTAACAGATTTTTAACCTTTTTGAGAATTTTTGAACTATATTGAAAAATAATGTTAACGTTAGTTTCGAACTTGTATTGCAAAAAAATGTATAACTTGCAGATAATTTTTGAATTACCCTCGTATATCTTTTAAATACGGGAATAAAATAGGCAAGAATAACAATAAATGTAGCAATATTACAGGAAACTGAATGTCTTAATATAATTTATTGATCACTAAGCTGTGTACTACATAAAGACAGCTTCTTTTCCTATAAATCTAACACATATTTTAAAAATCTCGAAACTCAATCTCGGATCTCAAAAGAAAGAAAAAACTGATTTAGAGAGTTTTTTTAAAGGGTCTTGTACCTTTTAAACGCGACGAAATTTAACGAAGAACTTCAAAGTTTGAATTAGTGTATCTTCAAAACCTTTTTACGTATAAACATGGAATTTTGGATATTGATTAAACAGATTGCGCTTTGTAATATGCTGCCATTAGAAATTTATTAGCCTTTTACAGAATTTGTGCATTGTTGAAATCATAATAGCTCTTTTTTTTTACTCCAGAAGTCATTGCGCGCACGATATCTTGAGAAACTATGTATGGATTGCCATGAAATTTAGTAAAGATACTAAACATATATGTGTGTTTAAAATGAACTACTCCTTGGCCAAAATTATTTCATTAACTATATAAGAAGTATATTTTTGTAATATATATATGTATATATTAATATTATATATATATTATATGTAATATATATATGTATATATTAATATTATATATATATATATATATATTATGTAATATATATATATATATAGGGGAGACTAGGGAGGGTTGACCCACTTTTTACAAAATGATTTTTAATTTTTAAAATTTTGACCGTAGAATGAAGTTTTATATATCATTTTATTCGTTATATAATCAGTTATCAAAATAAAATTGCTACATAAGTGTAATATATAAGAAATTTGGAAAATGATTGATTTTAACCATGAGAAAATAATGGGTCAAGGCTCCCCACATATGAGAGGGTTGACCCACTATATGAGAGGCTTGACCCACTTGGTTTTATACTGAAATATTTGTGAAGAGAAATTAAATCTGTTTAAAAAAGGCAATATAACTTTATGCTACATGTTTTAATTATTATAAAAAACATTTTTGAAAATATGATGTTTAAACAAACCTGTTTAGACGCAATCGCAAGTCAGAGGAGAAAAATTTTGTTTTAAACAGAATTTTGTCTGAGCAGGTATAATTGTATAGCAGGGAAAATGAAATTTTAACATTTAAGACAGTATTTCGTTATAGACAGGTTCCGTTTTCATAGGGTTTCATTATTATGCACGAAATTTATGGCCACTGCCCCCTCCGCTTTTTTTAATCCTTTTCCTACTTTTTGTGACACTCGACATGACAACTCTAATTGTCACATAGTTTGGCTTCATCTCAGTGTATTCATGCTGGTGAAATTTGTCTACATACATTCCAAAAGTTTTTCGATCAATGCTATGTTCTTTTGCAGCCGCATGTGCACATAACTGATCATTATCTTCTTTATCCCTTTCAGTGGCAAAGTACTTTCAGTTCTAAAATGCTGAAGTAAATGACTGGCACCGTAATTTACGAACAAATTTATTTGGAAAGAAGAAAAAGAGTATATTTCACATACATATTAAACGGAAAAGATTTTAGCAAAATTATGGTGTCAGTGTGGCGTATGGAATTAAAATTAAGTGGTTTCATAAGCATAAAGCTTCCCCTGAAAGTTTTAAGGCTGCTGCTTTCACAATTTCTAGTACTTTCTAGTCTTTTACACTGCTTCTATTTACCTATTTTAGTAATATTTAAATGGAAAAAGTTCCTATCAACTTACCCATTTATATTTCATTAAATTTTTTCTTGCAGTGAATACTATAGCAATTTTTCACATTTTTCTTTAATCTAAATATTTTCTTTTCCACCACCCTATTTTACCGTGCCTTTACAGAATAAATTTACATTCATTTTTATATATAACGATTAACCTTTCATTTTGCATAGTGTATAATAAAAAGATTTCATCTGGTCAACCCTCCCTTAATTTGACTGGGTCAAGCCTCCCCACATATCCCTTTTCTAAAGAATATCACATTATTATGTTAAGCCTAACTTACCGTACAATCTTTTTGACTGGAATGAAAGCTTGATATTTCTGCATTACTTAAAACCTACTTACTTAAATTTCTATGATATATTTTATCTGAAACAAAGCTTACAAAATATTTCTAAAAAACACAGCTTTTAGGTTGAAAACGCCTCACAATTGATTTTTTCACGCCTATTTCGATTATCTCTATGAAACAAAGACTATTGTTTGAGCATTCCAGTAGCTTTGGTTGACACTTAATGATAAAACTCTGAAATTCTTTTAAATATGAAAACTAATGGGTGGGTCAAGCCTCCCGTATGGTCAACCCTCCCTAGTCTCCCCTATATATAATGAATAAAAATATTCATAACTAAAAATTTGACCATTGTAAATACTTAAAAGTAATTCGTTTTAAACACACATATTTGTTTAGTATCGTTACCAAATTCCATGACAATCCATACATACTTTCTTAAGATATCATGCGCGCAATGACTTCTGGCGTAAAAAAAAGAGATATTTTGATTTCAACAATACACAAATTCCGTAAAAGGCTAATGAATTTATAATGGTAGCATATTACAAATCACAATCTGTTTAATCCATATCCAAAATTTCATGTTTATGCATAAAAAGGTTTTGAACATAGACTAATTCAAACTTTGAAGTTTTTTGTTAATTTTCGACGCGTTTAAAAGGTACAAGACCCCTTAAAAACACATGATTTCGGATTGTCCGTCTGCAGTCTATCCGTGCTCTAAATCGCATAAAAATAATCCGATTGCCATGAAATTTTTAGCTGTTATTGGGTATCACTATGTCATGTTTGGTATTGAAAATGAAGTGTGTAGCATCTACGTTTCATTTACAGGGACACTCAAAAGAATTCCGTTACATTAGGGTCTATGGAGAAAAATCGTTTACGTTGTATTTTAATAATATTACACTATTCTAAGCGTACGAAAATTTATATATATCACTGAGGTATACTGTACAGCATTTACTGTGGAATATGGTAGGCATAGGATATATAGTTCATTTATAGGGTCACACAAAAGAATTTGGCTACAAAAGAAATTGAACAATAATTGATCTATCGAAGTCTACGGACAATAATTGCTGGAGGGTACGATTTCAGTTGTGGTACGCGTTTTTAAATAGATTTTTTTTAAATATTACTTGGGGCGTATAAATTCTATAGATCATATACAGGGCTACTCAAAAGTTTTCAAGTATATTTCCGTTTATTCATGGAAATTGTTGAATGGAAATTTTTGGCAGTTCTATTCGTTTAACTGAACGAACTTTTAGCATACTACATACAAATCTATAGATCATATACAGGGTTGCACAAGAAATCGGATATTATTTCGACTATTGGTGGTAATAACAGAAATTGGGTTTTAAAATGCGTAATGCGTTTTCCAAACTGATTATTTAGAAATCATTTTTCACCTTAACATGTTCACGGGTACGGTGCCGGCGCGGTGGGTCACACTCGACTGTCTCAGATCTGCCAAGTCTCCCGCTTTTTGGATACCAGTATTTTAATACAGAAAATGTTTTTTTATTTAATTTGAACAATTGGGCGATTTAAAGGAACAACATTTTCTCTAAAATAAGAGCTGTGTGCAAAAAGCCGGAGACTTGACAACTCTGAGACAGTCGAGTGTGACCCACCTCGCCGGCGTGAACGTGTTAATAAACTGAGAAGTTTTGTTACAGTATCCTGAATGTGTTGGAAAGTGTTTCATAATGTATGCTGGAAGGATGATTTTTCTTTTTATTTCTTTTTTTAATGTAAATTTGTGTGTGCGTGAATGTTTGTCAGTGGAAAAGTCAACTAGTTTTAAGGCGTAAAGTAATAAGCGTAACAAGAATAAGCGTAACAATATTAATAAAAATTGAATATTTCAATGCATTTTGGAAAATATTAAATTTTTACTTTGTATCTCGAGAGATAAATGCGCATTGTAACTGTTTTCTTTCTTTGTTTCTTTTTTTTCTTTTTCTTTTTTAAGTAAGGAATTAACTCCTCCTAGACAAGCATCACTGATGCTCGTCTTTATAATATCCTTGATTATTCCACTAAATATTTTTTATTGGAAAAATTGCCTTATTTAAACAAGGCATTTTACTGATTCAATTAGGTAAAAAAATCTATTTTGAAAAGCTGGTGATAAAAGATTAAAAATTATATAAAAGACGCTCGTCGCAAAGAGGTTATATACATATGTTCCACTTAGCATATATTTTAACAGATTAACCTTTTTGAGAATTTTTTATGGTACAAATTACTAAATGCGTATTTTTTTTCCAATTACTTAAATTTATGCAATTTCAAGTTTTATTCTTTATAAATTTCTTTAAATTTTATCAATAGGTAATTGATATAACATTCCTGTATAAAATAACAAAAAAATAAAATTTTATGTAGAGATCGTATATTAATATAATTCCATTGACTATAAATAAAATATTAGCTTTAAAAAATAGTTATTTTTTCAAAATTAAATTCTTTAAAAAACGCTTTGATGAAGTCCTCCACCCCCCCCCCCCTCTCTATATCTATACTTGTGTATGTGTGTGAATTCGCCACTGAAAATAGTAATCCATTTTAAGTGCTTGTTCAAGATCCAATTTTCGAACATATGCTTAGTTTTGGATATTTCCATAAAGAAAAATTCGCTTTATTTAGTCGCAGAATCTTAAAGAAGGTAAACTTTTTTTGGGGGGAAATACTGGTATTCAACAGAAAGAACCAGTACGAACTTTGACAACAGGGAAAATAATATTGTTAGCAATATTAAGAGGAGACTGAATTTATTTAGTATTAAAATATATGTGATTTAAAGATTGCTTCGTTTCCGGTACATCTGATAAAGAGTTTTATAAATGTTGGAGATCCTTCTTCGGATTTCCAAAAAGAGAAAATTTATTGTTTTAGTGAGAGCTATTTTTTAAATGTGAGTGTGTGCTTGCGTTTATGTCTGTCAGGCCAAAAAAAAATTATTAAGAATTAATAACAATAAAAATAAGCGTAGCAATGTTTATTAAAAAAAAACTTTACATCTCAATATAGTTTAGGAAATATTAAACTTTTTTGTTGTATGAAGATATCGTCTTTTGCTATAGATTAAACAAATCTTTCTAAAATTACAAGTTCCTATTATTTTCATAATAAAAAGTCATGAAATTACACCTGCTAAATTTTGAAAAAATCAGTAAAAAATATAATATAAGAAATGTGAAAGTGTTTCGACTAAATGATATGAGCGGGTTAATAGGAAATGAAAAAATCAAACATGCTATTTTTAAAAGATTGAAATTCTAAAAGATATTTGCTATGAATAATAATTGTGAATTTCTAATGACTTGCTGTGTTAAAAAATAATCTCAAGCGCTTTGAAAGTGTTAGGGAAAAAAGACAGATCTAAAGAAAGGCTTTTTTTAAAAACTGTTATTCTCAAACAAATAAATCATTAAAACAATTATCTTACAGCATAAATTTTTATTTGAATTCTCTGGGGATAAATGGTAGTGAAACAGTTATTTAAAAAGTAAGGAATTAAAGAGAAGTGTTTGCTTCTTTTATATATTTAACAGATTTATTATTAAAATTTTTGGGGATATTTTTTAATCTTCAAAGCATTTAAAGCATATTTTGCATATGCAATTATCGAAAACTATGCATTATTTATATATTTTTTCACTTAAGTTTTCTTAAATTGTTTTTGTTTATAGCTAAAGGATATTGATTATTATTATTTTTAATTGATCTCAATAATGCGTCAATAAAATATTCATTGGAAATATTGGCAATGAAATATTAATATGGTTACATGTTGTTTTTACATTGGAAGTATTCACCATAAAATGCCAGTATTGAAAAATATTGACTTTCATTGGAAACATAGATAATAATTTAGAGCAATATTTTTCCCCTACATCACTGCAATATTAGCAGAATATAAACACTCCGAAGTTGTAAAAATATTCCTCTGCAATATTTAAATTACTGGCCATGATATTGGCGATAGATTACATATCGCCCCAATAACAAATTATTGACTTAAGAATGCAGATCCTGATAGGGAATTAAAGAAATGTTTATAGAAACTATTTTTTGTTAAATTGATAAATTAGATAGTGAATTCCTTCATTTATACTTTTTAACAAATTATTATTTGGTAAGTTTAATTGGTATGTTAAAATTTATATGATGCACAAATAAAAGTATAGGTATTTTATTAGAGGGGGAATATTTAGGTATAACATATGCATCTATTGGCAGTATGTTATTGATCAGATCCAGAATTTTATACTAGGTATTGGGAGCATGTAAGCCTTTTATTTTCTCTGAAGAGTACAGTTTCATGGAATTTTTGAATTAATGTCGAGAGTTCACATGAAACGTTTGACTTTACGTAACATTTACCTTACATTGACTAACGTTTGCCTTACGACCGCTGTCAAAGATGGAAGTAGAAAATGTGCTGCTTAATGAACCATGCAACGAGAGTTACTGAAAACCCCTAATTGATCTTGAATGCAAAAGTTACAGCTATAAATATCTTGACTTTCAGCACGACCATTTTCATCCTACGTATATCTGCCAACTCCCACGTCTTTTTAAATCATATAATTGTGTTTTAAACCCCAAAAGATATTAATAAAAGTAACACTTGATATCAAATGAAACACAGTAACAACTTAACTTAATTATTTTAATAAAACTTCTGGTTTTAATATGTTTATTTGACTAAAAAAAAGCTTAGAAATTGGCAGTCATGGCTATGGTTAAGGCATTATTTATGTAACGTATTGCACTCTTCTATATTGATAAGGCTTCTATATTGTTTTATTCTTGGTTCGACGAGGAATTAGAATACATAACGAGATCATACCAATCTCGAAATAATATAATTAAGAAGCTGTGAAATTTTCGAATATAAGGTACGGAGCAGATTTTCTCTGTTAACTTCTACCGAAGAATCAACATCCCTTTTTATTTAAAAAGCAATATAATATTGAAAATAATGTTATCCGTGTTTATATTTAAGTAATTCTCGATGAATTCAGCTGTTTAGTACGTAAAGTGGACCCTAATTCTTAATAATAATAAAATCGTTGTATTTTGATAATGTTCGAATTAGTTTTTCCAGCACCGCTATTGTTTTTAATGCATTCTAATTTTTTTTTTTAAATAGACAATAATATCATGTGAGTTCTTGACACTAACATTGCATAAATTGCTTACGTAAAGCAGCTTCCTGTAGAAAGTAGCCCAAATGACACTTTTAAATTCTATGGTAGATACAGGATATCGGAAAAAGCACTCTCGAATTGTACAATTAAACAATTCATTAATCATAATAGAGGGTCATAAACTGGGACATAAAAGAATGTCCCAGTTTCAATGGTATATTATAACAGTTTCATTTAGACTATTTACAACAAATCATTCATCACATTGAAGCTAAACACACCTACTTTTTCTCACAAATGTTCAATGTGTGCACCTTTAGTTATACGCACACATCCAACCTAAAGTCCGATTTTTTCCACACTTCGGATAACAAGTCCGGAGTAATGAAAACAGTAGCCTCTTCAATTCTCAGGGAACTATTAATAAAGGGGAAATGAAATATTCTTAAAATAGTGAAGCTTCAACTGTAACCGCTTTCGTATGGGTTGATGAACGAAAGCTCAAAACTCCACCAGTAAATTTAAGTAGAAATTTTCTCCTTATTTAAACGCCTTTTGAACGCAAAATTTCAGTCATAAGTATTGGCAAAAACAGATATTCATTTTTACTGGTGAAAGTTTACTTCGGCGGTATTCAGGCCTTACGTTTAAGCCATATTGTTACAACCTAGACAACGTCCTGTCAGTTCAGTGAAAATGACTATAATACCTTTGCAAACTGACACTAGTAAAAACAATTAGAAATTTTAATCATTTTTGTGAGAAAAATTCTTCATGAAAAAGAAAATACATTAAGGCAAAATTTTCTATTCAAAATTTACTGGTGGAGTGTTTGCTTCGGCATTTATCAGAAACTTTATCCGATGTACAAAAAAATCAGCCGCCATCTTGTGACAACCTCCTCAGTTACTTCACTCGTAACTGGTAGACAATATACTATGCGTCTCCTCCTCTCCATTTCAATTCTGTGTGTTTTTTTTCACATGAGGCGTAACAATTAAACTTTAAACGAAATTCTGTTTGAAATGAAATTACAGATTCAAGCTTAGCAAATTGCTAAACACAAAACGCTTTACGCTCAGGAGTTGCCATTTTGCATATTTGGCACTGCAAGCGAGTAAATAATAAAGCAATAATCGCGCATGAGCTTATCTAAAACTTTTTTCAGTTACTCTTTATTTGTGATCTTGAACCAACACTCTGAAACGCATATAAATGATGCTATTAAAATTTATAACTGGGACTTTTTTTTATTGGCACCCTGTATATAAAAAATGAATTAACTGACATGTTTATGAGATAGTTCTTAAATTTTCTTAAACATTAAATTAAAAAAAATTTAAATTATTTATTCAACGCATTGTGTATCCTAAGCCTGTAAGAATGATCAATTTAACTTCATAACTGCAAAATAAAATCTTTTATTTTGGATTTCTACAGCTAACTAGATTCAAGATGAAAAATAAATGAACTCTGTGAATGTCTTTTGTCAGCACCAGTTGAGTACATATATAACCCCTCCAGTGCTACTGAAGAGGGATTGCATTTTCACACTGATGAATAACTATTAAACAGGAAACCAGATATGTGGTGCTTGGTAATCTTAGTCCAGCTGAAAGTAAACGAGACATCTCGTCAGTTACACTCAAAGGGTCAGAACACAAAGTAAATTTTAATATAGAAAGAAATCTTTAACTTTCGTTTACACAAGTTTATTAACAAAAAATCCAATATCTAAATACTGAAATAAAATTATATTTACTTCAGTTTTAGGAATTACAAGAACATTTTCTTTCTGTAAAGAACATTTTAGATATATAGCATGTATTTATGCGCTTTAAGGGGATAGTTTATCTCAAAATTGGTAAAATGTCGATTTTTTATATATTAAATGAAAGACTGTTTAATTGTGAATATTTTGACACCTAAGTTTTACCCATATATTAATTATAACGCGAGATATTGTAAATTTTGTGAATACAAAAAGCGCAAATCTCCACACAAATGAAAATTGTACACGGCTTTTTCTAAATGTTCATATTTCTTTCACTTTCAAAATGCTAAGGCTTTTTTGTATTTGAGATAGAAATTTAAAATTTTTCGTACATGTTCTTTATTAATGTGTTATAAATATGCGCATGGAATTAGCCTTCGAGTTTTTTTGTTATTTAAAAAAAAAAAAAAAATGTATATGAAGATGTGTTATATTTCATCATTTTACACTATATGTATTAGTAAAAAAATTATATTAAATGTAATATTAGATGTACAGTCGAACCTCTATTTAACGAAGGCGCTAAATCCCGGAAAAAAGTTCGTTATATGGAAAATTCGTTAAATAGAGATTCACCTTTTAAAATACTTTAAAGCACATAAAACAGATGTTAAATTCATAAACACTAAATATTTTTACTAAAAGTAATTAATCAAATTTTTTTATATAAATTATATCGATTTGTTTTATTAATTTTGCTCACCTATATCCATCATTAATTCCTTTTTTCTATGTGTTTAAATCTTTGAAATCTGCAAGGAAAACGAAATATTGTCCGGGAATACACTGTATTTTCTGTTTAAAGTAAATAGTTTTACATTAAAATTAACGAATTTTAATGACATTATCGTATTTATTATTATTATAACAAATAATTTTAACCATACATTAACATATGCGTCCTTAAATTTAATTTTTTGAAAAACTCGTCAATTTTGACTGAGTTTTTTCTTCCAAAAAGTGCTTTCTCTCATAATACGCCTCGAATCTTTGTAATGCACCAAAAAACCTTTTCATGCGTATCAGGGCCGAAATTAAGGGGGGGGGGCAGAGGGGGCTTGTGCCCCGGGCGCCAGAGCCAAGGGGCGCCAAATGAAAGATTATACCCTTGGAATCGATCATTTTCTTCTGATGGACTGATGGCTTCCATTATTGTGAAACAGCCATTATAAATTAAGTGTTACGTGAAGATTAAAGAGCAGCCGTAAAAAGAAATTGCAAAATTGTTTTTGCAAAAAAAAAAAAAAAAAAAAAGTATATATTTTTTTTTCCCATTCTGACCAGAAAATCAGAGTTCAGTTCAAACTTTTTACGGCTGCTCTTTCATCTTCACGTAACTCTTCATTTATAATGGCTGTTTCATAATAATGAAAGCTATCAGTCCATCAGAAGACAATAACTCCGTTAAAGCGGAAACTCGGTTAAGCGGAACTGGGATAATCGGAATTCTACTGTATAAGCAAACACTGTAAATAGCCGGTAATATATGCGAATTCTTTTATGTGAACGAACTATAATTGCAACAAACATCATATTCAATTTACGTAATTCAGTATTACATATTTTATGATTACATATTTAAAATTTTAAAATAAGTCGGCCATTAGAAAATTAGTAAAATTCTCTTTGTAAATATACTTTGAGGAAGATAGGAGGGGGGGGGGGGCGCCAAAATTCATGTTTGCCCCGGGCGCAAAAAAGGTTAGTTTCGGCCCTGATGCGTATTTTCTTCTAACTATAATCCGCGTCGGATTCATTCAAATGATTTTAGCATTTCATCATACGAAGTTTTGTTAATTACTGTATCATATTCATTTCCATCATCATCATAGTCTTCATTGCAATTCATTGCTGTATTGTTTTTATTTTTCACACTGCTGACAAAGAAGGTGCCTGGTAAAACCAGTTCAAGGCCATTGAACATCATAAAATGTGTTTAAACGAAGAATAAGTTTGAAATGTCCAGAAATATTTTGAGAAATGGGGAGAAACAAAATTTAGATCACAAGAAAAAGTTCGTTAAATAGAGAATGCACTTCACTTATTTGGAGGTTATTTTACGAAGAAATTCGCAAAATGTTCTTGGTTCCAAGGAAAAGTTCGCAAAATAGAGGTTCGTTAAATGGAGGTCCGACTGTATCTAAAAATCCATACGCTGTCTTGTGTAATATACATTTGAAAATCTTTTAAAAAAAATTGGGCAAAAATATTAGCATTTAAAAAAGTAGTAGGGTCTTTAAAAAAATAAAATTTTTATAAACTTTTAAAAAATTTAATTAAATATGCAGTTAAATTTTTTTTTTTCAAAATTCACTTTTAGTTGAACAATGAAATGCAGTGAGTTACCATTTGAACCATATGTTCAAAAATAAACAACATTGTTGAAAAGGTGAACTGTCCTCTTAAAAATTTCATGCTGCATCTGAATAAAGAACGGATCATAAAATATCGATGAAAATAAAATAAAATTTATAACCGAAGACAGATACAGAAACCGGAAATTTCTGATAAACAGTCAAAATAAAAGTTTTCTTTAATACTTGTAGTTCGAGGGAGAGCGACATAATTTATCTAACCGTTTTATGCCGTATTATCTTCAAATATTTAAATGATCTAATTAATTGGGCAAAATACTGCTGAGGGCAGTAACAGCCATCAGCTGTCAAGACAGCAATGGATGCGTCATCTGGAACCTCAACATACCCTAGTCAAACAGAAATGAATAATGGAAACCCGATAACGGAAAATACTATTGGTTGTGGTAATAACCTATAATCTATCTATAATCAGGATTCCATTCACTTCCCGTTTACTGGGTTGTTGTGACCCCGGTGCCGCATCCACCACTATCGGAACAGGGGATGGCAGTTTTCGGTATTCATTAAATAATATCCATTACATATTTGAAGATAAGCATGTAAAAAATAGTTAAGTAAAAAAAAAAAAAATGAAATTTAACAAATTACAACGACCATTTGGAAAATGATTTTTTCAGAGACTAAAATTTAAGACATAAAAAATCGCACGGAGTTGATCATACATTCGTACGTCATGGATTACATTTTTCGGTATTTAAATTTTTTAAACTTCTACGGAGCTGGTCTTACATTGCCATGGATTAAACATTAATATTCCTGGACCAATTTTTAAATGAAATTTCATTCTTAAACTTCTAAACGTCCTACAATATTACTTTTTACACTGTCGTATAGAGAAAAAAATGTACTTTTAAATGCAATTTGTTTGAAAGCTGTATCTCAATTTGTTTTTGAGTTATTAATTTTTTTGTAGTTTTTATTACTTTTTGTCATATTGGCAACAGAAGTATCCATCTCTGTTGAAAGAAAAGGGAAAATACAGATTACTATATAGAGCAATCAGAAAACGAATAAAATGCGGACTCAACTAATAAAAAGCATCAGATATGTTTTTGATTTCCTACCCTGACGAGGACAATAACCATTTTTCCAAATGGTTAAAAAATGTCGCTGCCTCTCGGACTATTAAAAAAAATCAACCACATAATTTTTGTACATAAATATGTTTTTAATTTAGAACAAGGAAATTTCGAGTACCTTTTCTTTGGTAACATTTAAGTTGGTAACATTTAATATTTTATTTTCTCCTTGGTGTTTTTGCTTCTCCGCGTTTCGCATTTGGTTGCCAAGGCAACTAAGCCTTAAGCATAAATTGCTTCAGCTTCTATCAGATTGTATCTTTGAAGGAACATGCGAAATGTAATGTACCGGATTTTGGAAAGGAAAATATATTTTAACATGTAACTAGTGGATTATCTGTTAGAGTTTTGTTGTCAAATATACATGAATTGCTATACTTGGATAACTGAATTCTAAAAATTAAAATGTCCATTCTCCCGGAACTGCAGAAATCACTTCCATGGTGAAAACGTCTTAATACGACTTCAAAAATGTCTTTTTTTATACCGGGTGCAATATGTTATCTATCGCCGACCTCTAATTTCTCAACCGTTGTTCGTAGACATATAGTTCCAATTACTAAAACGTTTCAAATGAGGTAAATATTCATGTTGTGGCATTATTTAAAGTAAAAAATCAATTTCATAAAAATTTCGAAATGTAATTTTTAATACGGTCCCACAGTCCCTATAGTTATATTTAGTAAAAGTTTACTCATATCATAATAGATATAACACAAAAAGTTTGACATATGTACTGCAAAAATTGACCCAGTTATTAAATTTCAAAGTTTGAGATTTTTGCACATGATTTTCTCTTTCATTAAGGGATCAGTTAAAAGATGAATTAACCCTCCGTCTACCAGACGGGTCCATTGGACCCGACAGGTACATACAAAATATTCATTCAAACCAGAAATTTCTTTAAAATAAACTAAGTATATAAACCAGACAAATATAAGGTAAATAAATAAGTTAAATAGTTTTAAATAAAAATTCTGGTGTAGAACGTTTTATTAAAACTTGAATAAAATTCCCGGTAGATCTAGGGTTAAAATAATTAGAGATCAAAATCAGGGTGCAATGTCCTTTTTACGGCAAAACCACCTTTAGCCGGTATCGCCAAATCGGAGAAGCACCGACAAGGGTTATTTCATCTAAAAATTTGAATTAACTTTTAGGGGTCGGACAGCATTCAAACGTCAAAGTAGGTAGAATCGACAACCAGAAAATAAAACATATTCACTAAGGACTAGATAAATGGCAGCGGCATGCAATCAACCAGCCGAGCTATAATGAGCGTGAAAATTGAGATTATGCGAATTACGATAAAACACGAGCCATCTAGCAGTAGACATGCTAGTCCGTGCTGAGAACTTCGATGACAAGCTACGCATATATGCAATATGCCGAACTGATACTTATTTATGGTGAATGTCAAAGGAATCCCAGAGAGGCTGCGAGCGTTTATTCAGAGCGTTTCCCTAAGGATCTACATCCAACGCATGAAACTATAACTGATGCATTGCACCATCTTAGAGAGACGGACTGTGTTTCACCATGACCCAGAAAAAGTAGACAGGCAAGGTGTAATGTTCGAGTGACACCGGAGGAGGTGCTGGCATTCGCCCTTTTAATTCCACAACTGAGCACGGTGAAAATAAGCGTAGGCATGTGGTCAGCATGTCTGGCATTTGTTACATGCACATGATGCGCATCCATATCATCCGACACTGGTGCAAGCATTGATGCTGGGTGACCACGCACGACGATTTGATTATTTTAATTTCATGCTCAACACCTTAGAGGAAAATCTGTCGTTCCTTTATGACATTCTGTGGACAGATGAATCAATTTTTACACGTGGATGGCATTATGAGCGTGCCCAATGTGCATAATTGGTCTCTGGAAAACCTCCACATCGCCCGCACAGTACGACACGTGTGGTGCAGTATATGGAGAACACAGATCGTTGGACCCATCTTTTACGATGGGACCTTAACGGGCGATCGTTAGCTGCATCTGCTATAAGACACGGTACGTGACTGGTATGAAGAGCTGCCTCTCCGACATGCATGCCGGGTATGGTTTCAACATAATGGGGCCCTCCCCGCATAAAACATCAAATGTCCAGGCGTATCTGGCCACAAAATTCGGTCAACAGATCCTTGGATATGGTGGTCCGGTAAAGTGGCGACCGTGTTCGGCGGACTTGACTCCCATACACTTCTACCTCTGGGATTACAACAAGGCGTAGTTCTATGTGACTGAGACCACTTCTCTGGTTATTCTGACGCAGCGCATCATCCTTGATTGTCGAACAGTTTGCACACTTGCTATGCTGTCACGCATTCAATTGTGCATTTCATGAATGGAGAACACTTTGAGCAGTATCTCTACTAGATTCCAGTGTTTGATGTATTCATTTTTTATAGTAGACCGTTTTCTGATATTATAATAAATTGATATTTATTTTCCTAATTAATTTCAATATTTCATTCTTCGCTTTGTATACGACCCCAAAAAGTCAGCTCTAATTTTCAGTTGAAATAACCCTCTTTGGTGTACCCCCGATAGGTGATACCGGCTAAAGGTGGTTTCACCGAAAAAATGACATTGCACCCTGATTTTGATCTCGGATTCATCTTTTAAGTGATCTTTCAAGAAAAGACAAAATCATGGGCAAAAATCTCAAACTTTGAAATTTAATAACTGTGTCAATTTTTGTAGTACAGATGTCAAACTTTTTGTGTTATATCTGTTATGATATGCATAAGTTTTACTAATTATAACTATAGGGACTGGGGGACCGTGTAAAATGTTAGATTTCGTAATTTTTATAAAATTGATTTTTACTTTAAATAATGCCCCAACATGAATATTTACCTCATTTAAAATGTTTTTGTAATTGGAACCATATGTCTACGACCAACGGTTGAGAAATTAAAGGTTGGCAATAGATAATATATTGCACCCTGTATTGAGAAATTTCAAACCCCATTACAGTGTTCAGCAAATTTTAACTTTTTTCTGTACCTGGCTTGCAAATGGGTGGATTTAAACACTGTAAAACATTTGTGTAACGTTACTCTATAAAATTGGTGGCAGACTTGCTGCCTCCAATTTCATTAAGCATTTTAACTGATATAACCGGTATTACGTTACACTAATGTGTAATATTACACCAGTTATATCAGTTTAAATTACACCATTATATAAGTGAAAGAAACTACTCCATAAAATTGGTGGCAGCGTGCTGCCACCAATTTTTTGGAGTAACGTTACATAAATTTTTTACAGTGAAGGGATAGTTTACCTCAAAATTGATCAAAAAGTTTATTTTTGGTTTTTACAAATTAAATGAAAACCTGTTTAATTGCTAATATTTTGGCACCTCATTTTTACTCATACGGCAATTATATCGCGAGCTATTGTAAATTTTATTAACCCCTTAATTCTCGCTCCCGTCATATTCTCGGGCCGTGTCTTCTGCTCAAATTGTTTGATTCCCACCAGTTTTATAAAATAGTGAAATTGGCTATATTTTACTATAGTTTTTCCTGTCGTTAAATAAGGGGAATATTTCTTTTTCCTTAAAATGGTGCCAATAAGCAATTTGAATTTTTCAACCGTAATTTAATTCGAGCGTTAAGGGGTTAATACACCTAGCGCGATTCCTCACACAAATGATAACTTTAAACGGCTTTTTCTCCATGTTCATACTTCCTTCACTTTCCTGTTTTAAAAATGCTCAGATAGAGATTTAAAACTTTTTGTATATGTTCTTTATTATATATGTGATACATATGCGCATGGAATTTGCCTTCAGGTTATTATTATTAAAAAAAAAGTATATGAAGATGTGTTAGATTTCATCGTCTTACAAAACATACATCAATAAAAAAATTATATTAAATGAAATATTAGATGTATCTAAAAATCCATTCGCAGTCTTATGACAGCACACGTTTGAAGATCTAAAAAAAATAATGATTGAGCAAAAATATCAGTATTTAAAAAAGTAGTAGGGTTTTTAAAAAATTCAAATTTCCACCAAACGCTTTAAAAAAAGATTAATTAAATTATTAAATATGCATTTTTTTTTTTTTTTTTTTTTTTTTTTTTTTTTTTTTTTTTTTTTTTTTTTGCAACACGTACTTTTAGTTGAACATTGAAATGCAACGAGTTCAACATTTGAACCCTATTTTTTTAGAATAAGAAAATAGTTGAAAATGTAAACTGTCGCCTTAACAAATTTTAGGGTGCTGAATTCAGTGGCATAATCAGATTCTATCAATCACGTCACATTTATTATAATCTAATCAATTAATATCAACGTAAATAAACACGTCATTTTATCAAGGCTCATTTTTCTATATGTTCTTCCCTTTTATGGGGTAGTCCGTTGCGAACGGTCTGGCTGACGGGAGACGTTGCGTTTACCTGCTGGAGAAGGGGTTATGTAGGTGAAAAAACATCAAAATTACGTCAATGGAACAATGGAACAATGTGAGCAGAGTTCATGGATTCCCTAGTTGCGTTACAACTTCACATCCAGGCTATAAATGTTGCGTATTACAATGCATAGGGAGCCTTAGAAAAAATACTGTTTAAACGCGGCTGGTGGCCACAATAAAAAAATTAAAGTAGAGAAGAGAAAACAATTAAAAATTGTTAGTGTAGCAATAAGAGAAAAAAAAAAGGTTCATTTGATCCAAATAAATGTCCATGACAGTCGAAAAAGCTACCAAAGGAAGCCCCAGCATAAAAAAAAGACTCTTTACAGAGACCATACATTAGTTTAACACAATTAAAAAAAAAAACAAAGTAAGATACGAAAGTTTATGAAAAAATGAAATATTTACATATTTACAGAAAAGAGAGATTAAAGTTTATAAGAAAATGCACAGAAGATAGGAAAATACAATAATAAAAAAAACATCTTTGAGGAGAGTTCAGACTAACAGGGCTAAAAAAAGCACAAACTGTATAGGGGAACAAGGGGAAAAAAGGACGGCGCCTGCCCAGTCTGGTAACTCGATGAGAAAGGGTTAAATAAGGAGACCATGATAGTGAAATTAAATCACAAAAAGGTAAGACATATAAAGAATTTGAAAAGCATTTTTTTTTATATAAATATAAATACACACAAAGGACAGAAAGACAGGGAAAAAGAAATAGTTTAGCAATGAAAGAAGTTATTCTTCATTTAAGTTGAGAAGGTTAGCAAGTTTATCGAATTCATTGATGATCACCATTACTTTTTGCATAGGGTAATCAATTTTTTTGGTTTGAGTTGAAATGTTTTTGATGCAGCTTAAAAATTTTGTAAAGTGAAAAACTTCTTTTATTTCATTGAAGGTGGCAAGTATATCTTTAATATCATTAGAGTAATTTACTGGAATTTTCAAATTTTGAGTATTATTAGTATTTTCAGTAGTAGGAGAGGAAAGGGTATTTGAGGTATCGTTAACATTAGTTTCGGAATTTGCCATGCTAGTACTGGTTGAGGGATCATTTGTCGAAGGTTTTTTGGTGTAGTTATAATCTTTAAAGATTTCGGCAAGAATTTGTGTTTCCAAGGAGAGATTGCTGACGCTATTACGTGTAGTTTTTCTGTTATGTTTATTTTCAAGTCTGTACGGGTTTTTAGGGCACCCGCGGAAATTCGCGGGATGTCCAAGGCCACAGTTAGCGCAAGTAGGTTTAATTCTACCTTTGTGCTCACATGCAGTGCTTAAGTGTAATTCCCCACATTTGACGCATTTGGCGTCAAAGCCGCACACCTCAGAGGCGTGTCCATACCCTTGACACCGATAGCATTGTTTAACTTTATTTTTTAAAGTAAAGGCTTCGATTTTAACAGAAATTTAGTGGATCACGTTGATTTTGTAGATTTCCTCAAAGTTTTTTCTTGGTATGACATTTACCATATAAGATTGGCATGGGATTCCCTGTCTTTCTATTTTTAAGCATGGCAGCCCTGGTGACTGCAAACCCATGCTCGCGAAGGCTTTCTTCTATTAGTTTAACATCTGTATAACAGGGGAGGCCCCTAATGCATATTTTCTTCGGTCTTAACTCTCTGGGGTCAAGAGTAGTGTATTTTATAGTTTTTTGATCTAGCCATCGCTGCGTTTGTTTATAATCTGTATCAGAAGCACATTGAACGACTAAGCGTTCTCCTTTTAGAGCTATTTTAGGTTTTTCAGAATTTATCTCGGTAATTTGTTGAGCTAGCGTCGCCCAATTTTTGTCGATTTCAATATAGAAAGGGTTAGTAGGTTTTTTAGAGTTACCAGGTTCCTGGGCGGAACTAACAGTAGAATTGGATTGCTCCATGTCAACATTTTCGCTTAAATTAACTTCGTTAGCAATGTTTTTAAATTTATTAGCAAGAGGGATAATAGAATTCTCCTCTGAAAGGGGTCGTTTAATCCCCTTTTTGACGGCATTGAATAGTTCGTTTTTAAGGTTAGTGTCATGAATAATTAAGTTAGGTGCTTTCTTATACTGAATATTACAAAAAAACCAAAAATAGCAGAGTTTAACAAATTATCGATAGTAGGCTCCCTTAGCAAAGAAAAAGCATCATAACAGGTTCTTCTTACCTCCTCTTGATCGGTAGGTGAGTTAGTGTAACCATCTTTAGCTTTCAAGTCCGAAATGTATATATCCACAAAGGTGTAAAAATCAGCAAATACTTTTTAGGAATAGTCCTCAAAGTTGGACGAAATATTATCAAATTGTTCCGTAAAATTGCTGACTAACGTTCCATTTGCGATATTTTCAATAACATCCGCCATATAACTCTTATCATCCATCGATGCCATGCCACAGCTCAAATAGAGATGAAACTATTCATACGAACCGCCCCACCTGCCATTCAAATCTGTGAAAAATATATCATACGAAGGAGCTATCATCACATACGTCCACCTCACAACAGAGCTCCAACGCAACTCTGAATTACGTCATTTTAGCATGATTTTTGTTTATAACATTTGTTTCTTCTAATTATTTGTGATATTAATCCATTATTGCCAGACGTTGCCAATGTTGCTAAGACCCTGCCAGATCCACATTTATAGGTTACATATTACTTTTTGGCTATCAGACAATCTATAATTAATTTGCAAGACAAAATTTCGGTTGCAAAGTTAATGCCAGACGGCATTAAATATGGCAACGAAAGTGCCTGTTTCAAGAGTGGTTTATAGTTTAAAAATTATAAGTCATCTTTACATCATTTTATCAAGCTTAAAAATTACAAGATATTATTCTTTGGCTAGCAGACAACCCAAAATTAATTTGCTAGTCACAAATTCGATTGCAAAGTTAATGCCAGACGGCTTTAAATATTCGTATTCGAGATTTCGTTTGAATATTAATAAACGACATTATTTTGAGTTCATTTTTGATAATAGTTAATAACTAGTTTAAACGAATAGCTTCTTGTTTTACTATAATGCAAATCTAATGATTTATGATACTATGGGTACACTTTTTGAAAATTCAAATTTTGAAAATGGATACTGGCACACCTAGAGACTTAGTAATAATCTTAATAAAGGTATTATTTTGATTCCATTTTTCCTATAATTTCATAATTGGTTTAGATGCATAACTCCTTGTTTTACCATAATGCAAATCGACTTATTTATGATACTATGGGCACATTTTCGAAATTGCATTCTGGCACACATAGAAATTTAATATGAATTTTAATAAAAGATATTATTTTGATTCCATTTTTGTTAATAATTTCATAATTGGTTTTGATGCATAGCTGATTGTTTTACATTAATGCAAATCTACTGATTTGTGATAGTATGAGTACTCTTTTTGAAAATTCAAATTTTGAAAACGCATACTGGATCATCTGGAAATTTAGTATAAATGTTAATAAAGAGTATTATTTTGATTCCATTTTTCAATTCCTACTATTAGTTCACACTCTCCCTATATTTATTTATTTATTTATTTATATATCTTGTTCAAATTTTCAATCGTTAATAAAATACTTATTATTCATCCTATCAAGTTGAAATAAATTTTTTTAAACTTGTACTAGATGACAATTGATGTTAATACAGTTTTTTCAAATATTAGTTCATTAATTAAATTTTAATTAATTATTTTTAGTTTTACTTGGGAGACAAAATGGCGGCCATTGGTTATTGAAGCATTTAATGCATCTTCATATCTATAAAGGGGGTTACCATTGGGAGGACCCTGTTCTGTCGCCAAATACCGCCAAGTTTGTCGCCAACTTGGCGATATCTCTAATATTTCGCCAAATTCCCATAGACTCCCATTGTAAACCTACTTGCTTATAGAAAATCAAAAAATTGAGATATTTTAATGCAACAAAAATTAATATTAGCTTAAGGGATTATATTAAAATTTTCTTTGATGACCTAAGTAGGAATTGACTTTAAAAACAAAATTTTTATATTACTTGTTGCTAATAATTTCACAATTGGTTTAGATGCATAGCTTATTGTTTTACCATAATGCAAATCTACTGATTTATGATATTATGGTTACTCTTTTTGAAAATTCAAATTTCGAAATTGCTTTACTGTACACCAGGATATTTAGTATAAATGTTATTCATAAAGGCTATTATTTTCGGTCTATTTTTGCTAACAATTTCATTGTTGGTTTAGATGCATAGCCGCTTGTTTTACTGTAATTCAAATCTACTGATTTATGATACTATGAGTATTCTTTATGAAAATCCAAATTTTGAAATTGAATACTGGCACACCTGGAAAGTTAGTATGAATGTTAATAAACGGTATTATTTAGAGTTCATTTTCGATAAAATTTCATAACTAGTTTAAATGCATATCTGTTTGTTTTACTATAACGCAAATCTACTGATTCACGATACTACTCTTTTTGAAAATTCATATTTTGAAATTCCATACTGGAACACCTGGTATGAATGCTAATAAAAGATATTATTAAAGTCTATTTTTGCTAATAATTTCACAATAGGTTTAGATGCATAGCCGCTTGTTAACCCCTTGAGTGGCGGTGGGATATATTTTATCCCACCTACAATTAATGAAGATTTGCACCAGAAAATTTTTATTAAATTTTACTTTTCTAACAATGGTGGAAAAAAGTCCTAAAATTGCGTTTCCTTATTTTGCAATAAATTGTTTTTGCAGATTTCGAAGTGAATTCGACATTACAGAAACACAATTGCTTGGCCCTCGCGGGGTTAAGGATCTCAGGACTCTTAAAGCTTCAAAATTTTCGAAATTTTATTAAACTCGTCTTTTTCTGAACATTTTGATGTAATTGTTTCCTTAAAATTCCCATTAGAAGAGAAGTTATGGCTTTTAGAATTATATCCGCTCAATAGCTGAAGCGGCGTTTTCGAAACTTTGAAGTCATATTTCTCCAAATGACGTTTTTGGGCATAATGTGCTAATGTCTCAAATACTTCTGAATATTTTTTCATGAAATTTTCGAAACACATGTTTCATGTTAGTCTGTATAAAATGAACCTAAAATTTTCTTTTTCTTGTACAAATAAATATATATATATATATTTTCGTGATTATACTGTTGAAATTTTAAAAATTTTGTATTAGCTAAATACAATTTTGTATTAAAATATAAAAATGCTTTAAATACAAATTTATTTAGGTTCAGAATAATTATTATAATATGAAGTATAAGTAGGCACCATTCTAACTGCAATATTTATTTTGTAATTGTGCGCGTGAGCTGTTAAACCAATTTTCTGCTCGTCAAATGTCGAACAGTTTGGAGCCCCCTATAAATGCTAATTCTGCATATTGCAATTTCTTAAACACATGAAATGAAAGAACATACTTATATCTTTCATTCCAATTAAAATTCCGTTTTAAAATCATATATGGGGCATTCTCACAATCTTTTAACTTTCATGTCCCTGAATAATAATTTTTTATTTAATACACTTTTTTGTGTTTTTTTTTAATTTTATATACTTGGGAACATCCCATTGCATGATTGCGCAACAATATTAACGAGATAAATAAGTTTTGGACGATGTTGGGGGTCCAAACACATGGAAAACTCATCTACCGTCCCGTGTCCCTGATGCTGATTTTGAAGTTTGGAGCTGTCTGGTTAAAATTGTTTCAATAAAAATAATTCGATGTAATTTTTTTCTGAAACTGAAACTATTGTTTTATATAAATATGTAGCTAAAAATTAACCGGCACACATTTTTAGGGTTGATATTATTTTTTGAACTCTGTCCCTTGGTTTTAGATTTTTTACCATCCCTCTTCTAAAATTATACAGAAAATCACTTCAGATGCAGCGACAGAATTTTTTTCAGGTTTTAGCTCCTGCAGAAGTATACTAGAGAAAGAATATCTAAATTTCTTTGACAGGAAATTTACTGCAGAATATAAATCAGCATTTAGATATCAATTTCAAGCACCGTGGCTTTATTGGTAGTCCTACCGTCCCCAAGGTTTATTCCTGCACTTTTCGAGGTCAATTAAAAAAAAATAATAATTTAATCCAATGTTAACAACTGTTTCGAAAAATCAATGAACATTGTGGCTATCACTTAGTCTTAACATGATTTTCCTAAAAAAAGGTGGTGATTTTCCTTACCGTCTCTTTTTTTACCATTCCGTCCCCCTTTTTTTTACCATTTCGTCCCTTTTTTTACCTTCCCTTCCCTTCCTTAACACCCCTTTAAGACAATGTTATACAAAAATTCTGTATTAAAAGTACTACATTCGTGTTATTTCTTATTTGAATGTCCTGTGGGTACTATGCAAATTCATTATAAGTAAAAATTTAGAAGAAAATAAAAAGTTATAGGGGTGAAATGGTAAGGAAAATTAAACTCGGAAGTTTAACCTAAACCTCAGTTAAATAAAAAAATTTTCGCTGCAGACCATTTTTCCTTTATTTTGAATTATTAAGGCATTCGTCTATTAGATTAAAATGTTATTTTAGCAAGTTTAATTTCGCCAGATTTTTTTCCCAAAAATCAAAAGATTGTGAGAATGCCCCATATATTTTTATGATATTAAATGTTGAAAACGGTCTTTTTTTCCCAATTTTAAGAGTCTTGAGACCCCTTAACCCAGTGGTTCCCAACGTGGGGCGCATGCCCCACAGGGGGGCAATATTGCATTTTAGGGGGGCCTTTTCAGATTTCTTATTAAAAATTTTCTGTCATTTTTTTCTAATGAATGTAGTGTCGTAGTCTAAAAATAGAAATAATAGATGAACAAATTAAAAAATAACTGAATTGAAATTAATTTCCGAAACCTTCTCATGTGAATCTTTAAAATACAATGACACCGGAATAATTTTATGAAACTTTTAAAGATACTTTGACACCTTTAACATATTAAAATCCAATTTTTCTGGTTGTAATATTATTTTAGTAACACACACCTCTTTTTTTTATTATTTATATTAAGAAAAACTTTTACTCAATTCATAGTGCAATATGCCTCACGAAGAAACTTTTACATATGAAATTTTGTAGGGTATATCTAAAATTGGCTGTTTAGACATTTTTAATCTAGAAAATATTTTTAATTATCTAAATGAGTTACTACTTTCATGAAATTAATAAATCCCCGTGCGCCTCACGGAAGGAAATGGGTAGAAAGTAAACTTCTTATGACTCTTCTACAGACCAAATGCACAATATATAAACATATTTCATGACATATGCATTTTAAAATTTTAAATTGGAGAAAATATGGCTGCCACATAATAATAGGAAAAAGAAAGCCCACTATCAAAGAAGTATGTTATGAGTGGAAAGAAAAGTTACTTAAAATGGATAAAAGCGCGAATCCGGAAATGTTACTTGTGAATTATGCTATCCATATAGTCTTGGTGATAAAAAAATAGCACTTGTTGTTAATGAAGTATTAAAATCCATTATAAAATGTAGTTATTTTATCAGATGTAATACAAAATGTGAGAGATATTTCAAGAAATTTTACGAAGATGAAAATGTAGACTATTTATCACTTATAATTTGGGATAATTTGCCAAAAAACAATAAAACTTTTGTAGATGTAAATGCGAAGATCCATGGCCTCATTCCATCCATAAAGTTATGATAAAAGCATACTTGTAAGAAAAAAATATGTTTTTGATAAATTAAATAATGTTAAATCACTTATTAGAGTTAATGCTATTTTTGGATCCTCCCAAGAAAATAGAAGTTTTTTTTTTTTTTTTTTTTTTTTTTTTTTTTTTTTTTTAATGGAATAAGATTATAAGATTTATATGATATAGAACTGAGGGGGGGGGGGGGGGATCATGATTCTGAAGAAGGTTTGGTGGGGCACGGCCAAAATAAGGTTGGGAACCACTGCCTTAACCCCTTGAGGGGCAAGCAATTGCGTTTGTGTAATGCTGAATTCCCACCGGAAATTTACAAAAAAATTATCTCAAAATAGGGAAAAGCAATTTTACGAATTTGTTCCACCAGATATAGAAAAGTAAAATTTCATAAAATTTTTCCAGTGCAAATCTTCATTAATCGTAGGTGTGATAAAATATATCCCACCGCCCTCAAGGGGTTAAACTGTAATCCAAATCTATTGATTTATGATACTATGAGTATTCTTTTTGAATATTGAAATTTTGGAATTGTATACTTGCACACCTGGAGATTTAGTATGAATGTTAATAAGCCGTATTATTTTGATTCCACTTTTGCTGATTTTTTCATATTTTGTTTAAATGCATAGCAGCTTGCTTTACCATAATGTAAATCTACTAATTTATTATACAATGGGTACACAGATGGCACTTCAACATTGAATAATGGAGAAAAAATAAGCTCATGATTGCTTGTGATGTTTTCGTTTGTTTATTTTATGGAGAATCAGCAACTATTATAAATCCTTCAGAGAGCGTTTCGTTAGATATTTTGAACCTGAAATATTTTTTCTCATTTATGATGACTAAAGAATGCAACCTGGAATAACCAGATTATATAATACTGGCCAACGCACAGGACCAGAGCCTGATTGTCAACGTGGCAAACTTCCACCAGTAAAAACGAATAGAAACATGGCAGTAAATTTGTACGAATACGGAGTTTAAATAAGTTAACATTTACTGGTGGAAGTTTTCCCTGTTGGTAATAATAGTGAAATTTCCTTTTAATTAAAAACTCTGCAAGGTTCGCTAACGCTGCTTCCTCGAGTGTTCTTACGCCCAATCACCCTTCTTATTGGGGCCACAAGTCCTCTATATGTTTATATGTATAAATGCGCATCTTTCTTTAATGGTTTATAAACACTAGATCTGATAGAAATAACAGAAGTTTCTCTCTGTACAGTTATCTTCTTTAAAGTAAAAAACTGCTATAAAAAATTTAAATGTTCATTCGAACTCAAAAAATCAGTATTTTTCAGGTATTAGTTTCTTTTGTATTTTGTAACTTTGATAATTGTAAAGAAGCTCTATTGAACAAACAAATATTGAACAAATATTGATCTATATCCACCCAACATTTATGTATGTGAGATTGGATATATTCATAAAATATGCACCGCACACACATACATAAATATGAGTTTGCGTGAGGAAGGTGCGCCCATGGAGATTGTTAATTCCAAATGCGACTAAAAATACTAATTTAATACATTTTTTTAGACTGTCGCTCACTGCATCTAAAACAATGTTGATTTCAGGGGGTGTCCCGTGGGGGGACATTCCCCCTCTGGAGTAATGGATCTAAAAGCATTCTTATATGAAAGATATTAATTATGTATTCAAATAATATTTTTTTTTAAATTTATTAATTACTGCACGTTTAGAAAAGCAGCCACGTGTAATAATATTATTTATAATGTATCTATATACAATATTATAATTTAATTACTTTAAAAAAATTTTCTTTTTCTAAAAGAAAAGTTTTTTGATTATTTGATGAAAGTGAAGACGGAAGAAAGAAATCCTGCCAAGGATCAGGCAATCAATTGCCATTTGTTGAAACATTGCCACGTTCTCTTTAGTTTTGCATACTTATTTATATTGTAGTAAATGTTACTTTACATTATTGTTTCAAAGAAATGGTTAACTTTTATGCAGAAAAAAAAATCATGTTTAAAAATCATTTAAAATCTCATAAATAAGTCAGTAGATTGAGTTTTCGCTATTAAATTAATTTTATTTGAAAGTAAATCTTCTTCTTATTCGATTGTGTAAAGTTTAAATTATGCAATATTTAGAACAGAATATAAGTCTAATAAAAGCGAAAGCAGTAGATCATGTCATCGGCACCTTCGTTTGTGACGGACACGTTTTTGCAACGGTTCACCACGCTATACATCTCTTTCTCATTCTCTAAAATAAAAATAGAACCCAGAAAAATAACAAAAATATCCGTTGAGACAAGGACAAACGACTAGTTTGAATAAAACCCTAAAAAAAACTACATGCTTCAAATTTGGAACTTTGGAATAGAGAAAGATTTCATTATATCTAAATATCAATCCTAAATTAGTTTATCAGAATTTTATTATTTCCATTATTATTATTATCATCATCATCATCATAAGATAAAAATTATATTCCAAAGTTTCATCCTTTTCAAGCGACAAAACTTGTTTCTGTAAAAACCGATACTTTAAAAAATATGTTGAACTTTCCAAAGTTTAACGGACAAAATAATATTCATTTGTGCAATTCTGTTTATAAATAATCGCCGACTTTGTTATCCTGTTTTTTAGAAAATGAGGAAAGGAAAAAGATAAAAGAACATTCATTTACTTGAAATTTAAATACTTTTTGTCCTTTGAAGAGAATTAAAAGTACATTCGATATTTAAATGTCAAAATGGTTTAAGTATATGTTTCCTCTTGACGTTCTAAATTGCTTCCTGCAGAAACTATTATAATGACTATTAAAACGAACAAGAATTTTCAAAGCTAAAATAAAAGCATTCCGAACAGAGCATGAATATAGCTAAGAAGCCGTCATTAACGTTTAAAGAACTTTTAAAATGCTTTAGAATTATTTTCAGTTCATTACATTCTAATTTGAAGCATTTAGGATAAAGATATTTCATTTCATTAAATTTGCCGCCTATAGTCACAAGTTAAAATTTTAATAATGTATGAAATGAAATATATTAAAATGGATGAAAATAGTATATTTACGTGTTTAGCAGTGTTGCCAGCTTTGCCATTTCAGGACTAAATATAGCCAATTTTTCCCTTTTCTATAGTTTCGCAAAAATCCATCAGACCCTAGTTGCAAATGTACCTTAAACGATTAAATTACTTTAAATTTTGACTGGATATATATCAAAGCTACACTGTCAGAAAAATTAGTCAATATACGCTAAATTGTTCCTAATTTTTTTAACAAATACACTGGTCCTCAAAATTAAAGAATAGTGAAAAAAATATGTTCACTAAGTTAATGTTGCAACGCACTGCTGCAATTATTTATGTTAATTAAATACAATTAAACACAAAATTGCACTTCCACGCATACGTTAGCGTCGAAAATATGGAAATTCTGTGATTGGCAATAATGTGGTGCGCAATAAACGCAATTTGGAATTACGGTCTGCAGTGTTGTTTAAAGTAAATGTGGTGTTTGAGAGAGATCATTATGTATTAGAGTATGACTCAAAGGCATCATTTAAGTGAAGGTCAAAAGTGGCGAATAATTGATAGAATCGAGTGAGGTCAAACACAAAATGGAGGTCGCCCAAGATCTGAATATCCCTCAAAGTGTTATATCAAGAGCTTTGAGCCGCTTTTTAAGCACCGGATACGTTGATAGACTGCCTGGTCAAGGGCGACTAACAACTGCACCCGAAGGCCTTTTTCTGTCATTGTCGGCTCGAAGAAACCGCGAAGCGATTACAAGAGATTTGGTTTCAGACCTTCAGGCTGCCACTGGAACTCGAATTAGCCGTTCTACGGCTGAACGAAGGCTCAACGAGCGTGGACTGTATGCGAGAAAACCAATAGTTTGTGTCCCACTCATTCCAGCTTCCAAAGTGTCCCGTTTAAATTAGTGCCGTCGTCATGTTCAATGGAGCCAAGAAGACTGGGTCCGAGTAATGTTTACTTACGAGTCCAGACATAGTCTGAACACTAATTCTACACGTGTTTTGATCTGGAGAGAGGAAGGAACACGCAACTTGCCTTCCCTTCTCCGTGAAATATCTCATTTCCGCGATCGTGGTTTAATTGTTTTGGGTGAATCATGGCAAATGTCCGCACCGATCTGCATATATTTCAGGAAGGTTCTGTAACCGCTCGGAGATTTATGGAGGAGCTATTGGAACCCCAAGTGAGACTGTTTAGGGATGTTGTCGGCCCAGAGTTTTTGCTAATGGATTACAATGCTCGGCCACATTGAGCATTTGTGGTGTCAGAATACTTGCAAACAGAAAATATCACTCAAATGGATTAGCCACTTTACTCACCCGAGTTGAACCCGATTGAGTATATGTGAATGCTTTAACCCCCTGGCCGTTGAGCAAAAGGGCAAAATTCTAATGTTGTTTTCTCTGTAAGTTTTTTAATATGCTAGAAAAAGACGTTTTTTTTTCAACATGATATAAATGCTTTTATTACGTGTAGTCATATAATTCTTGTGAGTAATAACCATAACTTAATGTTTTAAAACTGGATTATATCTGAAGAATTATATTAATTTAAAAAAATGCTTCTATTGCAGTGAAACCTACAGCTTAGTGAACGGATATATCAGTACGTGGTGGTGAGAGGTTTCGCCGACTTTCAGTGCGCCAAATTCCTCTCCAGACTTTCCAGGAGCTGAAAAGTGCACTTTTAGAAGGGTAGCGTGCAATTCCATAAGACTTGATCAATACTTTAGTAAAGTCTATGAAATCAAGATGTGTGTCATGCATATCTGTCCGAGGTAACCATACATCATATATAAAAAAAAAATTCCACAAGAGGCGACTTAATTTTTCCATCCTTTTCCAATGTCGATAAATTTGGTTTTAATTTCAATATTTTGAGAAAAATCAATAATACTGTAATTTATGTTAACTAATGATTTTGTACTAATTTCTATTAATAATTTTTCATTAAGAATGAGTTACTTTTAATTTCTGTCATTATACTTTAATTTTGATAACCAGTGTAATTTCCGTACTTTTCCAAAACATGTTTTATCAGTGAATTCTTCTCGAAAGTCTAAAACAGAGGAAGAAATTCCGATAGGAATTCATTCCATGATAGGAATTCATTCCTATTATGCATGCGCTCTAGTACTACTAAAATTCGAATTTATTTTTAAAAGGAAAAATTGAAAAATGTATAAATTAAGATTTCTAATTTAATTAAAAAAGAAAAAATATATAGAATTTAAAAATAAATAACAATTACTTTTCTCATTCTTTCAAAAGTACTCACAATTTACGTTTTTTAACCTGAATAAGTTGAATAAATTTAAATAAGTTTAATTTATCGCATTTAAAATAGATTTTAAATAATCAGATTTAAAAGATATTTTAATTAAAATATTAAATGGATAAAAATCGATTTTACTAAAAAATCTTATTGAATAAAAATATAGTATTAATATTTTACGTGTAGCAACGCACTTAAAAATATTTATAATTCATATTTTTATCATGTAGCATTACTAAAGTATTAACAAACCAGCCACAATCTCATTAACTCCTTAATTCTCGCTCTCGTCATATTCTCGGGCTGTGCCTTTTACTCAAATTGTTTGATTCCCACCAGTTTTATAAAATAGTGAAATTGGCTATATTTTAGTATCGTTTCTACTGTCATTAAATAAGGGGAATATTTCTTTTTCATAAAAGTGGTGCCAATAAGCAATTTGAATTATTCAACCGTAATTTAATTCGAGCGTTAAGGGGTTAAAGACGAAATCGTCCTGAAATTAACTTCAAAATTAAAAGTTTTTTTTAAAAAATCGATCAATCCATATACATCTGAAGCAAACATATTTACTTCAAAGTGTTTGGCAACTGTACAACTGTAGTCTAGTGGTTAGTGTACTCGTCTCGCAACAGTTTGATATCATGTACTTAAATTGCCCCTAATGTATTAAATTGCACCTAATGTAATTAAATGCTGTTGAATAAAGAAAAGCTTTCATTTTAAGAAGTCTTAATTAGAAATTAATGAAGTATATTGTATCTGGCTGTTCCAATTTATTATATATTTCCATTTTCACTGTGCTAGAAATCGGAAGATACCCTTTTCACCTCCTCTATGCCCGGCCTTAAATGCTTTTGAATAAAATAAAGAAAAGTTTTCATTTTAAGAAGTCTTAATTAGAAATTAATGAAGTATATTGTATCTGGGTATTCGAAATTTATTATATATTTCCAATTTCACTATGCTAGAAATAGGAAGATACCATTTTCACCTCCTCTATGTCCGGCCTTAAATGATTTTGAATAAAAAAAATCCCAATCATAATAAGAAGTCTTAAGACAAATGGCAACAAAGATATATGCAACTTTAAATTAAATAAGCCTATTGAATGTTAACCGCAACTCCACATAAAAGACAATAGAAGAAATCTTTGAAACTACCCAACATGGTACGGATGAAAAGGGTAATTTTTTTTATATACTTTATTTTTTTATAAATATAAAAATAAAGCTAATTTAGTACCCAATGCACAAATATTCTTCCATTTCTTACAATGCAGATTAATTTCATTAAAAGAAACAAATCTTTATTTACTGTTGTTATCCCAATTTATGATAAGAAATTATCAATCACAAGTTAGTTATTATTATTATTTCAATTATTATTATTATTATTATCACCATCATCGTCATAATCTGATGAAAATCGTATTTCATAACTTCATCCTTTAAAAGCTACGAAACTTAATGCTGTAATAATCGAATCTTTAATGTTAAATTTTATTAAATTTAAGTAATTAAGTTTTAAAATAAACATTGACATTATTATTCTGTTTTTTAGACAACGGAGGGAAGGAAAAATGTAAGACAGACATTTTCATCGATTTGAAATTCAAGTATATTTTGTCTTTCTGAAGATAATTAAAAGAAGATTCGATATTTAAAATTTCAAAATGGTTTAGAGATATGTTTCCCCTCGACATTCTAAATTTCATCTTGCTGAAACTATTATAATGACTAGTAAAACGAACAAGAGTTTTAAAAGTTGAAATAAAAATTCGGAACAGAACATGAATAGAGCTAAGCAGCCATCATTACCTTCTAAAGACCTTTTGAAATGCTTTAGTATTATTTTCAATTCATTACACTCTAATTTCAAGCATTTCGATTAAAGAAATCTTATTCCTTAAATCGTCCAATGACAGTCATAAGTTGGAATTTTAATAAAGTATGAAATTAAATATATTAAAATGAATAAAAGTCCTTTATTTACAGTGTTTAGCAAGGTTGTCAACTTAGCTCCATCGAGCTAAATCCAGCCCATTTTTATGTACGTTCTTAATTATATAAATATGTAGCATCTATAGTCGTCATCTGGTTTCTCCGTCTGTGTGCCCGTCATCCGCATATGGGGCATTATCACAATCTTTTGACTTTCAGAATAAAAATTGGGTAAAATTAAACTTGCTAAATTAACATTTTAATCTGATAGACGAATGCCTTAAAGATTCAAAATAAACAAAAAATGGTCAGCAGCGAATTTTTTTTTTTATTTAACTGAGGTATTTAACTTGCGATATTTTATTTAACTTACGAGTTTAATTTTCCTTACAATTTTACCACTATAACTTTTTATTTTCTTCTAAATTTTTACTTATAATGAATTCGCATAGTACCCAGAGGGTATTGAAATAAGAGATAATAACAATGTAGTATTTTTAGTACAAAAGTTTGGTATAACGTTGTCTTAACCCCTTCGGGACGGGAGCCTTTTACGAAATTTTTAATCTTTTGTCACCGTTTTTTAAAAACATAAATTTATGTCTTCTTGAATCCAGAAAATGCGCTGATTAAATAAGGCAAATTTTACTGGTGAGGAAAAACAAGGATTCTGAGCGCTTCATGCGGCACGTATACGCAAAGCGATATAAGTAAGCGTCCTATCTTAAATGGGAGAAGTAACCGGAAGATTAAAAGCGAGGTCACATCAATCAAGGTCATGCGCCACGTAGCGTATGGAGTGTGAACTACAGGTAGATACCTAACTGTTTTCTTACTGACACCACTAAAATTGTAAAGTTATTTTCACTTTGATTAATAGCTGAAGTGCTTCTGATAAGGCAAAGAAAACTTCGTGGTGTCAAGTGCGTCTAGGTGCCCTTCTCGCTACGCCATTATTTTGCAATAAATGTGGCAAACAAAGAACATTTCCATGAGTGACTGAAGATTTAGAAAATACGCGCCACACTAAAAGCCCGCTTATGTGAATTTGCACTCCGTCCACAAGGTGGCGCAACTGTGTTAATTTACGCCTGATTCCAGCATTAAGTTTGTTCGCTTACTTGTAACGCTTTGCGTATACGTGTCGCTCGTCCCCAAGGGGTTAAAGGAGTATTAAAAAAGGGGACGGTATAGGAAAAAAGGGACGGTAAGAATGGAAGGGGAAAATTACCATCTATTTTAGGCAAATCATGTTAAGACTCAGTGATAGCCACAATGTTCATTGATTTTTAGAAACAGTTATTTACATTGGATTAAATTAATTTACTTCGAAAAGTGCAGGAATAAATCTTGGGGACGTTAAGACTACCAATAAAGCCACGATGCTTGAAATTGATATTTAAATGCTGCTTTAAATTCTGCGGAAAATTTTCTGTCAAAGGATTTTAGCCATTCTTTCTCTATCATAGTTCTACATCAGAAAAAAGTTGACAAAAATTCTGTTAATGCATCTGAAGTGATTTTCTATATAATTTAACAAGAGAGACGGTATGGAATCTAAAACCTCGGTACATAGTTAAAATAAATAATATCAACCGTAAAAATGTATGCAGGTTCATTTTTTGCTACATATTTATGTAAAACAATTGTCCCAATTTCGAAAAAAAAAAAAAATCGAATTACTTTTATTGAAACAATTTTATACAGACAGCTCCAAACTTAAAAAGCAGCATCAGTGACACGGGACGCTATAGGAGTTTTCCTGGTATTTGGACCCCCAACATCGTCCAAAACTTATTTATCTCGTTAATATTGTTATGCAGTCATGCAATGGGAAGTTCACCAGTATATGAAATAAAACGAATACAATATGTACTAAAATAAAAATTATTATTCAGGGTTAAAACATGAATACATTAAAATGATTCTCTGTTTTTATTACTAAAATAGGTGCTAAAAATACAATTTACAGGTTTTAAAACATTAAAACCAATAATCAGATGGTAAAAAATTAATGTTTTTCATGTATTGGTTTTAATGTTTTAAAACCTGTAAATTGTATTTTTAGCACCTATTTTAGTAATAAAAACTGAGAATCATTTTAATGTATTCGTGTTTTAACTTAAAGTATTAAGGTGAATGTGTCGTTTCTCTTACATATAGTTTTCTATATATATTTAATTATTATTCAGGGACATAAAATTCAAGAGATTGCCCCACGAGAATGCCCCCCAGTTGAATAACTACCCAACCGAATGGTTTGAAATTTAATACATATATTCGTTGCAAATTTTGTCGAGTCATTTCAAATTTTATGAAAAACGAATCAAAACTTAAAAAGATATTAATAAAAGTTTTCTTCATTTTAATAAATCCTATCACACGTTATTAATCCGATGATATCCCATGATTGGCAATGATTCTTACGCTTCCATGGTGATTACAATATCTTTACGATTGCGCTCTATTATTTACATATTACTGAATTTAATATATATAATCGTAATAAATTTTGTCATGCATTTTTGCCTAAGAGTGTAACAGCTATTACACCAAGATCTGAATATTTATAAAACTAGTTTTAGTATGCCACGTTTGACGTGCAATTTCCGACTTCTTATTTTTTCTAGCTTCCGAAAAAATCCGTCAGACCCTAACCTCAAATCTACACTAAATGGTTGAATTAAATTAATTTTTGGATGAACAAATATGAAAGTTAAACGCTTTCAGTTTTTGGAAATACTTCATTTTGTGTCGTATAATTCATTAATCAAACGATTCCAGTTTCATTATATTTCCTTATTACTAAAAAGTGTTATATAAAATTGTAAATAAACAAAAAAAAGAATTCCATATTCTATCTGTCAACGTGTTTCAGCTTTACGGAAGCCGTTTTCACGACAAATGAGATTATTTTACAGGTGCACGGTCTACAATGCAATGATTTTAAACCCCATCATTCACGTTTTTAACATTCTGTCACATTTATTTTATTTCCACTGTAATGTTTAATTTAATTTATTCATGTGCAGACAGCTAAAATATTGAAAATGAAAATTATGATTTATTTTACTAAAAAAGGTGTTAAAAAATACATGAAGTAGGTTTTTAAAACTTAAAAAAGGGCTAAGATGTTAAAACTCGACACCCAAGAGCTCTCAACTTTTTAAAACAGTCAACATCAGAGGAAATTTTCTAATGTGTGACTGTTCGTGAATGACCGTTAGTTAAATATCTGGAGACGAGTCTATTCCAAAGAAGGAAGGCTGGATGTTAAATGGTTATGTTACAAATTCATGGTTCGTACGCCTCCTTGAATTTTGCAGACCAGAAAATTTTTTAGCACCAGTATTATCTTATAGAAAATCTCTTCTTAAAAGAAAGCGAAATTTTGCGCGTTTAACATTGATTTTTTTTTCTGTAAAAAGATACTGGTAGTTTTCCTGGGGAATTAACTACAGCGCCGAGAATACTTAGTCTGGAAATATGCTATCCAAACAGTGCTAAAAATTTGTATCCCTTAAGTGTGAGACGATACTGCTAAAATCCCAGGTATCGATCGCAGCGACATCTGCGGGATTTTCGTATTACTGGTATTACATTGTATAGACTAGCAATTTCTTGCAGTTGTAGAAAATATCCTGCAGATGTCGATGCGATCTGCATATTGCAGCAGTATCATTGCACATTTAAGGGATACAATATTTGAGGGCTTTTTTAAGTATTACAGGGATAGCCGATTTCTACACTATATATTCTAGGCGCTATAGAAATAACGGTATTCGTACGAACCATGAAATTCCACAGAGACATTAGTGCGCTATACCATGTCGGGGTATATTGCAGGAGAGCATATCGTTGCAGCCGTTTCTTCCTTGAGTTAATTTCTCAGTAATTCTCTGATTGTAGTACACTGGTGGAAATTGATTTATGAAATCACGGTTTTTTAACACAAACTTCTGTAACATTCATTAAAAATTAACGAAATTTCATGGAATATACATAGTATGTATAACAAATGAGTTAAAAAAATAAAATTTCATACATAATATTAAACATAAACAAAAAGGTCAAAAATTAGATTTTCGTAATATGCAAACATGGAAATTGATTTATGAAATATCACATTCTATTGCCCATTCCGGAGTAATGCAACAAAATTTTGCATAAAACAAGGTTACGTGACATTCACAGTACACAGAAAAAACGTTATATATTGGAAGCAATGCGTTTCAGTCATACTTTTCACCATGGGTAAACGAAATATGTTATCTGAGGAAAAAAGAGCTATAATCGATGCATATCTAGAATGTGGAAAGTCTGTTCTGGAAATTTGTAAATTAAATAAAAGATCAGTTGGTGTGATATATTATATATAACTATAGAAAATGTCCAGCAAATTATGGCCAAAATTTAACAAAAAGGGTAATCCATATTTAAAGTAAGAGAAAGAAAATAGGGTTTCTTCAACTTACATCGAAAACCGGTCACCGTTCAAAGCAGAATTGTGGAGATCTACCCCTTCCTGTTACTTCTAGAAGAGTTATGCAAATTTTACATTCTTCAAGGAGCTTGAGATGGTCGAAAATGAAGTCTGGTCAAAAGTTAATTCTGCGTCACAAAAAGATGCGTTTTCAGTATTGCGAGCAGTACATGGCAATGGCTGACAATTGGAAGAAAGTTATTGTCTCCGACGAAAAAAAAAATTAATTTGGATGTCCCCGATGGATTGAAGTATTATTGGAGGGATCTCAGAAAAGAAACAAAATCTACATTCAGCAGAAATTTCGGTGGCAGAAGTTTGCTGATTTGGGCAGCGATCACTTATGATGGCAAAAGTGAAATTGTATTTTTAAACAGTTACCAGAATTCTTTTGATTACAGTTTAGTTTTAGAAAATTAACTATTCCATTTGCATGGCAATATTACGGTTTAGATTACATCTTTGTGCAAGACAATGCAAATATTCCCGTTTCAAATGCAATGAAAAATTTGACGAACAGAATATTGTTCTTTTAGATCATCGATCTAGTAGTCCTGATCTGAACCCCATTGAAAACCTTTGGGGACTGCTTGTTCGAATGGTTTATACAAAATGCAATACACATCACTTGTAGAAGCTTCAATCTGTCAAAACTGGAAATTAATTGATCAGAAATACATTCAAAACCTTGTTTTATCAATTCCATCTCGAATAAAAGAAACACTGATGAATAAAGGTGGCTTTACTAACTATTAATTTCAATTAAATGTGATATTTCATAAATCAATTTCCATGTTTTTATGTCACTGTATTTTTTGTCCTTATGTTTTTAGTTTATTAATATTTATAAAATTTTACTTTTCTTAATTATTTGTTGTACATGGCATGTATAATGTATGAAATTTCATTCATTTTTAATGAATATTGTAGAAGCGTTTGTTAAGAAACCGTGTTTTTATAAATCGATTT
This sequence comes from Maratus speciosus, assembly GCA_963932465.1. Classification (NCBI taxonomy): domain Eukaryota; kingdom Metazoa; phylum Arthropoda; class Arachnida; order Araneae; family Salticidae; genus Maratus; species Maratus speciosus. Next base: position 141,240,860 of record OZ010793.1, read on the forward strand.
CCACCAGTGTATGTTCCTTAAGCCTATCTTTAAATTTCCTAGTTGTCATACCTATGCAATTGAGTTTTTTTTTAATTTATTTTATATGTTAAAGGTATCATATATACACCTGAAGTTTCGTCATTAGGGATTGAGCCTATTTTTCTGTGTGCAAATTCTTTTAATTTGGCAGATGGTTTTGCGATTAAGTTGATATTATACTTTTTTAATGCATATCTAATTCTTTCAAATAATTGAGGGATATATTTTAAACTGTAATATTTGAGATAATTTTCAATACCAACATAATTAATATAATTTTATATTGATTTGTAGACAGTCTGTTTATAACACATTTTATTGTTTATTTACTGTTTTATGTAGCACCTTAAAGAAATTGATGAAGTACAGTGGTCTCTCTCTATTCTGGACACTCATGGGACCGACCAAAAACGTTCAGATTATGGGCGTGTTCATTATAGAGGGAGATTCGGAAATGCATTACTAATACTACTACTATTATATTGAGTTTTTAGACTGTATAGAGTACATAGCGTGGTTAACCATGACAGTTACCGAAATGGAGGTGCTGAATTTAAGTTTGGAGACTAAACTAAATTTAGTCGGACATGTATTCTACCATCTCATTTTATTTATTAAAAAAGTTTTACAAAATATACATTTACATATATACAATACATTACTTGAAAACATAATCGGCACATTACTTAAAAAAGTGAGTAATTTTAGTCTATTTTATGCATTGTGCAGTTCGTGCAGTGTACATGTTATCTAGTTGTTTAAGAAGTTGAAAGGCTTCCGGGTGATGTTCAGCTGCATAGTTCAACAAGTCTTGAATCCGTTGGCCATATTGTTTGAAGGTAATCGTACTATAAACGTAGAGGAAAAGAAGGGCTGGCTTTGGAAACCGAAACAGTGCTAACAGATCCGCTGGGAAACATACTCAAAGGAGAGATCCAATCATAGGCATGCTTCATTGCATCTGATAATTCGCCAATTTTTTTGTAATAAACCTAAGACAACACCATCGCGTCAACGCCCCGTGAGAATTCAAAACGACATTTAAATTTGAAACTTAGAGATTGTGTTGTGACAGATTTTTTAAATTGATCTGTTTATGTTCTGTTGTTATGATATATTTTCTTTATTGCAATTAGATAGCCGATGAATTCGTACAATGGAAAAATCTTTAGTGATGCAGGACTCAGTAAAATAATAAATTTTACGTATCGAAAGTTCCACTTTCACTCAAAATGTAACAGATTCATCTAACTGCATCTAACGTATTCTATGATCTTTGACCTAACTCGCAGGAAAGGGGTTTTTCCCTTTCCTGGGGAAGAAGGGAAAATCCCTCCACGAAAAGGGGGGGGGGGTGGTCGCACTGCTTTCGCAGTAACAGCGGTGAACACAGCGTTGACTCCTCATATTCATAATTATCGCTACTGGCGATCGCGCCAAGTGAACACCGTTTTACCTTTCGCACCTTTATGTGACTTCTACCGCTTAGCTGTTTGCATTTTTCGCTGACAGACGGGGATTTACATTACGTCTATGGAACTTTTCCTTCTTCACGCTTCAATTTCTTCGATCGTACTTCTCGTTTCATCGGTCTCTTCTGGTTCTGCTTCTTCGCCACTATCCTCTTCCTCTTTAACGATGTTGCGTCGCAAACGGGAAGGTTTCCGTCCGATTCTAGATAAGCTCCCGGTTAAATTGCAGTATGAAACTCCTGAATAATTAACCCCAAGTCACTCCCAGCTGTTGCTTCTTGGTTCTCTATTCTTGATTGCTTTTCCTCACACAGGAATCATGCTTTGTAGAAGCATCTTTGGATGATGTAAGGGGGTTACTTCATTCCAAGCCTTAATAATCAATGAACAACATCCATGACGTTGACCTTCTTCGTTAGTTTGGGTGCCGAATTTTCGTCCTTCTTCACCAGGGACATTTTATTCAGAAAATGGATTCGGTAGTCAGTTTTAAAGGTCTTGACATCTTCTTGATCCAGTGGTTGGTTATAGAAGCACAGTTCGGTGGCGGGAACTTCAGGCTCACGTTGTTCAGCAGCGTATGTTTGTATGTGATCTGGCATTATCTACGAAAAGAATATTTTTTCCTCCTTCTCTCTTCATCATCTCGTTGATGCCCTCCAGCAATTGTGAGAAATTGTGAATGCCATCCAGGCTTTTCGATTTGATTTATAGTGCACCGGCAATGATGGAATCTTCACATTTTTGAAGCATCGTGGTTTTTCACTTTTTATGATCGCAAGTGATTTGATCTTCTCACCTGTAAAACTGGCTCAGAGGAGGACGGTTACGAAAGTTTTCTTTTCAGTTCCCAAATAGTGTCGATATTTATGCCTGCAGCTTCATCATTGATTATTTTGAAACCGATGTTATGCTAACTTTTGAAGTCAGTCAACTATTCTTCCGATGCCTTGAATTCTGTGATTTATCTCCTTTTCTGCAAAACCCAGAGCAATCTGCTTTAGCAGGGGGTCTAGTGACATGAAGTTTCTTCGTTCTCATTTGGCAAAAAAAACTTCCAGATGTAATTGTTCTCGTTTCCCGTTTTTTTTTTTTTTTTTTTTTTTTTTTTTCGAATTTCTTCCCTTACAGAAAATTCCAGAAATATACAGAAATTCAGGATTCAAGTACCTAACTTTATCTTTTTACATATAAATGCATTTTACTCAATTTTTTAAACAGCAAATCACTTTTTTTTTTTTACTTTCTGTGTAGTTAAACGTATTCATCAAGAGCATAACTATAGGATTAACAATGTGTATAAAAATTAGATTAAAATGTCTTTACTATTTTTCAACCTTTTATTACAATTTATCTCCAGTTTTCAGATGCGTTCGTAATTATATAAATACGCAGCATCTATAATCGTCGCCTAGTCCGCCCGTCTATCTGTCCGTATATAACAGCGCAAAAACGACCCAACCTAATGGTTTGAAATTGAATATATAGAGTCGTCTCGGAATTTTGTCGAGTCATTTCAAATTTTATAAAAATCGAATCAAAACTTAAAAAGACAAAAGTTAATTAAGACAAAAGTTAAGTTAAAAGAAAGATAAAAGTTTTTCTTTATTCTATTAAATCCTAGTATACACAAAAAATTAAATGATATCCCATGATAGTTAATGCAGGACTACCATGGGCGACTATTTTCTTATTGTATTTCGCACCACTTTTTCAAAACAAAAATCTTTTACATATGCTTTGACAACATTTGCAAGAGAAATATACTACAAAATGTATTTTTTAGAAATAGAGGTCCGAACAGAATATAAAAATAGTCGCCTGTGGCAGCCCTGGTAATGAATCTAGGTTGCCATGGTGATGCCGACCTATTTAAGATGGAGCCCTATTATTTTTGTATAACTGAATTTAATGTATATAATCGTAATAAATTTTGTATTGTTGCATTTTTTCATAAGAGTGCAACAGCTATTGCACCAAGATCTGACTATTTATAAAACTACTCATAGTACGAATGCACCTCATTTGCCACGTTTGACGTACATTTTCTGAGTTGTTAGCATTTTCAAATATAGTTGAAAAGTGTTTTTGACTTTGGTTTATCTATTCTGCGTATGTTTATTAGTTTTTTAATTCTCGTAAATATTCCAGGATTGCCGTGAAATTGATATACAGGGTGATTTAAAAAAAAAAAAGTTTAGAAAATGACGTGGCAAATCAAGCATACAACAAGGATGAAAAATCACATACGAACATAGGGTCGAAAACCACTTATTTAATTTAATTATTTTTTTAACTACTTTTCAGCAGTGAAATTACGCTTGAAATCATTGAATATTAAAGACGTGAATTATCACTTTGCAAACTAAGCGTAAACCAACAGAGTGAAACATGTCCAAGCCGGGAATCGAACCCGGGCCCCTCTAATAGCGCTCCAGTGCTCTACTACAAAGCCACGAGGACGATGCCCAGCTTGGCATCTCTCACTCACATGAGTCGGAAGGCAGCTACCGCAGCTATTAGAAGGAAAAGTCTTCATGAGCACACAATTTTGCGGCGTAACATGAGACGCAAATGAACACAGCATCGGTGACTATACAATTTAATTAATTTTTCAACTACTTTTCAGCAGTGAAATTACGCTTGAAATTATTGAATATTAAAGACGTAAATTATTACTTTGTTAACTAAGCGTAAACCAACAGAGTGAAACATGTCCAAGCCAGGAATCGCAGCCGGGCCCCTGGAATAGCGCTCCAGTGGTTACGCTTAGTTAGCAAAGTGATAATTTACGTCTTTAATATCCACTTATTTAGTCACAATTAGGTGTTTCATCCTAACTGAACTTGACGGTGAAAACTGAATTATATTGTAATAAAACATTTAACAAACATGCTCACCTGTGTTGTAAATGTGATAACACCAAAGAAAAGTGGTAGAAGTTTGCATTAAACATACCAGCAGTATGCAATGGACGCCCCACATTTTGGACTACGATTAGCAGTTCATACGGTATCATCGATTGCGTGAGCAACATGTTTTTCCAGATCTTTTCGTGATGTTATCACATTTCACACTAAACAAGGTCTATATCGTTGCCTTTTAATTGCAATGTTTTCACTTTTCTCAAGATAATTACCGTCAACCCAAGTTAGTTATGATGAAACACCCTGTTTTTGTGACTAAATAAGTGGTTTGTGACCCTATGTTCTTATGGGATTTTTTATCCTTGCTATATGCCTGATTTTCCAAGTCCTTTTGTAAACGTCTTTTTGAATCGCCATGTATATCATTGAGGTTTACTGTGGCATGTTCGGTATTTAAATCTCATAAATTTACTATATATAATTTCAGTCATCTAATATTTATAGTTTTCATAACTTAGTTATCGGAAATAGGTTCGTCTTAAGAAAATTCCAGTATTTTTTAATAAAGGTATTTATTATTCTGCGTAATTAACCCCTTGAGAGGCAAGCAATTGCGTTTGTGTAATTCGGAATTCCCACTGGAAATTTAGAAGAATTTTTTTTCAAAATAAGGAAAAGCAATTTTACGACTTTTTTTCCACCGAAGTTCGAAAAGTAAAATTTCATAAAATCATTCTGGTGCGAATATTCATTAATCGTAGGTGCGATAAAATATATCCCAACGCCCCTCAAGGGGTTAACATAATTTTTCCTATTGATACTTTATAAAAACAAGTTGGAAATTGCTCGTCAAACGTGGCAAATGAGGTGCATTCGTACTATAACTAGTTTTATAAATATTTTTTATACCGCATATTGTACTAAATGTATATTTTACTGCACTTCAATAAGTGCATATCCATTTCATTCTGTTCGAAAAGCTGTAACATCATTAAAATGCGCTTGAAATAATTTTTTCCCATTAGCCGTAATGTAACGGAAAACTTTTGACTGTAACTGTCATTAAACTATACATCCAATTTTCATAAAACTTGAAATGACTCGACAAAATTTTGCAACAGTTATATATTTAAAATTTCAGACCATTCGGTTGGGTAGTTTTTACTCTGTTATATGCGAACGGACGGAATTACAGACGGAAGGACTGAACGACGACTATAGGTGCTACGTATTTATATAATTACGAACGCACTTAAAAATGACTTTGATGCCATATTTTTGAAGTTATACTGTATATTATTAAGGTTTACTATGGCATGTTCGGTATTTTAAATCTCATAAATTTACTATATATAATATCAGTTATCTAATATTTATAGTTTTTATAACTTAGTTATCGGAAATACGTTCGTCTTAGGAAAATCAAAGTATTTTTTGTAAAGGTAATTATTCTTCTGCGCAATTAACATAATTTTTCCTATAGATACTTTATAAAAATAAAATGCATTTGATATTCGAAATGTCTAATGATTTAAATATATTTTTCTCTGACTTTTATAACTGTTTCCTGAAGAAAAGATAATTAGGACTACTATTACAATGAACAAGGATTTTAAACGGGTAAGGAAATAAATCAAATCAGAGCAGGAAAATGCTCAGTAACCGTCATTATTCCTTAAATAAAATGTCAAATTCTTTGAAAATCTTTTCAATTCATTACATATTAACCCTTAACGGATAGTAGCTTTAAATACATGATTTTATTTTTATATTCTATTCTCACCACTATATTTTAAAAGTAAATTGCTTTTGTAATGTCTCTTGCATATGTTATTAAATTTCAAGTGAAAATGTTTAAAGAAAAGTGGTGCAATGCGAATAATTTGGTTAAGGGTTCGTTAAGGGTTAATATAAAAATTTTCAGAGTTAGAATTCTTTTTAAATCATCTGAACACATTCATCAGCTGTAATTTCTATTAATAACGAAGATTTTTTTTTTTTGGTCCATGGTCTGACATTTAGGTACCACAATTTTGAAACAGTAATATTCTATTAAGTACATGTTGCGTTATTTAATCATAAAATTAATGACGAATTCTGCAGTTAAATAAGGTGAAGATTATTATTCGAAAGTAGTGGTGTTTAAAGTTAAAGCTATTCTATCCTTGGGCGTCTTTGCCTTATTTATTTTTTTTTTTATAACTATCGTTATTTTCGGAAACAAAAGTACAAAAATAATTTCATTAAATCATTCAAATACATTATTAAGCTGTAATTTCTGTTAAATAGGGAGATTTTTTTATGTTCCTAAGTTTAAGTACCACAATTTTCAAATAGTAATTTTCCAAGTAAGTCATCTTTGCGTTAATTAATTAGCAAAAATATTTTACAAATTCTGCAATTAAATGAGGCAAAGCTTACTATGAGAAATGGTAGAAGTTTCCACGGTACTTTAAAGTCAGAACTGCCCGCTCACTGGGTCTCTTTGCTTTATTTAACCCTTTTATAACTAAAGTTATTTTCGAAAAAATAAATAAAAATTATTCAAGTAATTCAAGTAAATCTTCGCCTTATTAGTTAATAATAAAAATTGTTGAAAAAAAAATAATAATGGCCTTAAATCATTCAAGGACTGTAAGCTGTAATTTCCATAAAATAGGGATTTCCCCAACCCGCCTAGATTTTAGTACCACTATTTTTAAATAGTAATTTTCTAACTTAGTAGTCTTTGCGTTAATTAATCCAAAAAAATGATTACCCATTCTGGGATTAAACAAGAAGAAGAGTAGAGGAAAAGGTCCAAATACCGGCTACCACTTTTGTTTTCAATCTAGATCATACAATTTTCAAAATTAATAAAACAAAAAGTGACAGCAGGGTACCTTGACACTTCTTAGAGAAAAAAAAATCAATTTAAAAGGCGTTTTCTGTTCATAAGAAGCAAAATTCCGAAAGTCTTAAAATTTTGAGTTTTTAAAATAGGGTCTAAATACCGGCTACCTAAGTTTTTTTCCAAAAGATCACACAAATAGAGCTAATGACAATTATTAAGCAATAAGAATATTATTTTAATAAATTGTATTGATTAATAACATTTCTTATGCACAGAAAAAGTACGCAATTTTTAATAAATAAGTATTTTTGTCAAATTTCTTAAATTCTGTACGACTATCTCTCACAGTCTTCTTCCCATTATGTTTCTAATTTTGTTTTTTTAACGTGTAAAACAAAAAAATGCTTGCTGATAGAAATGAGAATTATTTTATCTGCGAAAATCAAAAGCATAATATCACACTCTGCGTCGGTATAGTCCCTATCAACCCACATATCGCATTCTTAACATTGAACCCAGAATCTCCTCCCCCATTCTTGTCCACAGAGAATGCACCCATGCAGAAGACACAAATTTATCATCTTCCTCTGTTGGATATTTTCCTTTTTCACTTTGTTAGCCCTCTCGCTGCGTAATTGTTTTATCAAAATAACTTCAAAAATTGTGTATTTAACCCATTCGCTACTAGCGTCTTTTAAGAATTTTTATTCTTTTGACACCAGTTTTTCAAAACAAAAGTTTTTGTCTAATTTAACCGGTACATGCTGGCATAATTTACAATAAAAAAATAACTGGTGGGAATAATGAAGGAGGGCTAATTAGACGGAAAAAATGCGTCCCCGAGGAAATCTAGGGTTGCGCAAATTTTGCTACTTTTACGATGCCCAAGGAAATCTCGGGTTGCACAGCAAGAGGGTTAAAATCAAATTTCTGCCTCTTTTGCCTGGTTTACTCCGTCATTTTTTTTCTTTCTCTTCACATTTATTACTGGCAATTCTGTAGTGTCCAACAGCTTTTTTTTGGAAAGTGATCTGGTAACCAGTGTCGGTCCTGAAGGATTACGGTTATGGTTTCTTTTATCATATTGCGATATGGAACGGTGACTATTTCTGAACCATTTAAATTAATTTATTAATTATGGAACTATTTAAATTAATTTATGTTCCTCCCCTTCAAGCAGAGCAACCGAGAGAGGTCCAAATACAGGCTAGCCGGTATTTAGACCGCTCTAAGTAGCCGGTATTCGGACCACTGCTATGATTAAGTTAAAACAGGTATTACTCATTCATATAATAAAATACCAATACTGTGCGCGTGGCAATTGAGAGCTAGACATGTCTAGAAAATAACTTAATCAACAATTCAAGCCAATATACGATCAGTATATTTTTTTAAAATGAGAAACGCATATCTGTAAAACTTTTGATGTACCAGATTACGTAGATTCGACACTTTTGCATTTACTATTTGTAAATGACACAGACTTCAGCGGCGTACATTTCGTAACTTTCTTCTCTCAATTAAAGTTACAAACTCTGCCTATCACCACTAAGCTGCGCTGCGCTCAGTTCTCAGAACACCTAGTAGCCGGTATTTGAACCTTCTCCTCTACTATTCTAAAAAAATTGTACTTTAAACTTAAAACCGCTCACTCATTGGGAGTCTTTGCCTTATTTAATCCTTTGATGACAAACATTATTTTCGAAACTTAAAATGCAAAAATTATTACAATATTATTTTATTGGACATTTGATATTATAATGCGAAATTAAAATAAATACACCCATGATAATACATATAATTATTATACTATATTTACATATAGTTATTAAGCAAAAATTTCTCATAAAAGGCACCAAAGACTACTGGGGATAACACGGCGAAGCATGAGGAATTTATTTCAAATTTGACCGACGAATTCAGAGGGGTGACAGTAGATATCAAGAGGAACAAAAATTGCAATGGAACAGAGTGTCGCAAACCACCTACTTAATCAAAAATACGCAGTTTCTACCTTAACTCAACTTGGGTTACCGGTAATAACTTTCAGAAAACTGAAGTATGTCATAATGAAACATTTAACAGACATGCTCGCTTCTGTTGTAAATGTTGACAACATCAAACAAGTTTGAAATTGCACGCCAAACGTGGCAAATGAGGTGCGTTCGTACTCTAACTAGTTTTATAAATATTTTTTGCACTGCATATTGTACTGAAAGTATATTTTAGTCCATTTCAGAAGTGCATATCCATTTCACTCTGTTCGAAAGGCTGTAACATCATTAAAATGCACTTGAAATATTTTTTTCCCATTGGCCGTAATATAACGGAAAACTTTTGACTGTCCCTGTAATAAAACTATACATCCGATTTTCATAATATTTGAAATGACTTAACAACATTTTGCAAGAATTATTAGGATGAGCGAAGCGAATCCTCTACTAGGCTGCACAAATTACATTTTGTCGTACACTTTACAAAAAAAACTATTCAGTATTTTGACTTGAAATTAAACATAAAAATAAATTATGATCTGTAGATTTGCACAATGTTATTTTTTTTAGAGAATAACCATAAAAAATTTATTATTCTAATTAATTTATTTTACATGTGTTTCCATTACGGACGCAGTTTTGCAAATAACAAATGAAACACGTATATTTTCAGAAGAAAAAATAGATCCTGGAGTTACGATTTCTTTTATGAAATTTTTTAAATACCTTTTTTTATTAAAATTATAGCATAATTTTAATGAATTAAAATTTGTGAAAATTCAATTATCTACTTTACATTCTATTATAAAAGTATTTTTCAGTGTTAAGAATTCAAATACACAACTTATTCTTATGTGAAATCATTTACGCAGATGATGCTTACGCATTTAAAAAAAATTATATTATGCCTCTTTTTTTCGTAAAGTAGCAACAAAAGAATTGTAAACAAATAAAATTAATTGTTACATTCGTTATATAAATATTTTGTAAAATTTTGCTTCGAAAATATTTTTATTTATACCAGTCTTATATCATAAATAAAAAAAATCAAAGGAAATTCTTCGTTATTTTGCTGAATTTACATTTTTAAAACTAAAATGCGCCAAAACATAAAATAGCGTTTTTGCTCAATAAAGATGAAAGAATAATATAAAAAGATATTGTTACTTTCAAATATTTATCTTATTAAATAGTGCTTCGCGAATCCACACAAAGCATGGCTTTTGCTAGTATATTTAAAATTTCAGACCATTCGGTTGGGTAGTTTTTGTTCTGTTATATGCGGACAGACGGACAGACAAACGGACCGAACGACGACTGTAGGTGCTACGTATTTATATAATTATGAACGCACCTAAAAAGGGTAGAAGTTTCTATTATACGCGGCAGTAGTATGCACTTGGCGGTTTACATTTTGAACTGCCATTATCAATTCATACGGTATCATCGGTTGCGTAAGCACCCCGTTTTTTCGGAACTTTTCGTGATGTTATCACATTTCATACCAAACAAGGTAAATATCGTTATATTTTCATTGCAGTATTTTTATTTTTCCTAAAATTATTACCACCGACCCGAATTCAGTTAGGATGACACACCCTGTATTTGTAACTAAATAAGCGGTTTGCGAGCCCTTGGTCTATGGTAATTTTTCATCTGTTGATGCCTATTATTAGCCCTCTGAATTTCCCGGTCGAATTTGGCAACACCCTGTATATATTACAGAATATATTATACGCATATACAGTAGTGGCCAAAATTGTGGACATGTTTTGAAATTTTCCTATTTTATAACATTGTGTGCTTGAATAATATAATAAATATCACTTAAACACAAATGTTTAAAATCAAATTCAAGGAAATTTAATGTAGACTTTAATTTAAAAAAAAAAAAAACATAATTAAAATATCTGCATTACAAAAAAAGTTACGCTGACAAAAAATAAGATCCATCTTAGATTTAATTATATTTTAAAGTTACACTCACACATTCAATATTTAGTAGGATAACCCTTGTTTTCTATTACAGCTTCACTGCGTCTTTTCATTGAGAGAACTAGTGTTTGGAGTTTATCATTTTTACTCACATAATGCCGAGAATCAATTATAACTTCAATAATTTGCGTTTTATTAGATAGACGCTTTTTTGTACAAGGATTTTCAAACGTCACTACAAATTTTCTATAGGATTCAGATCGGGGCTGTTCCTTAATAATAAATGCTTTTATAATTATAATCATATGCTTTAATATATGATTATAGGCTTTAATCTATATAATAATTATATGCTTTTATTTTTAAATCATTTTTAGCATATCTTTGCCGTATGGCATGGAGCTGAATCCAGCTGAAAGATAAATGGTGCTTTATTGGGTAAGAGATCCATGATGGAAGGTATCAATATTGGTTCCAGGACAGTTTCGATGTATTTTTTTTTTTTTTTTTTTTTGCATTCAGAATGCTATCAATCGCCTGAGCGTGGACCACACCATCTACAGACATACAGGCCCAAATCATGACATTTTTTGGGTTCTTTGTAGTTGCTTCAATGCAATAAGGATGCAGCTCTTCTCCTACTCTGCGTCTCCCATATTTTCGCCCGTCACTATCAAAGACGTTAGTTTACTCTCATCGCTCCAGATTATTTGCTTCCAGTGATTTTCTGACCAATTAATGTGGTCTTTTGCCCACTGAACTCGTTTCTTGTGTTGCTTAAGATTTAAAAACGGTTTTTTTCCGCGCGATTCTACCTTTCAGCCTAAAACCTGCTATCTTCTCATTATTGTACTTGAACTAACTGAAATGCCCATTACATTCATTTCACATCTAACAGCATCTGATGAAATTTTTCTATCTTTGAGGCATATCCTTTTTATCTTTCAGAAGCACTTGTGCTTTTTTTCGGCCTGATCTTGCCTTATTTATCACTGATTTAGTTTCTTCATAACGTAAGCACAACTTTCGTACGCCAGATAAAGTGACTGATCCAAAAACCTGTCTTGCAATTTCAGCGTAAGAGATACCATTTTCTCTCAATATTACAATTCTGCTCTTTTTGTAGGTGTCCAATTAGTTCCTGTTGTTGATGACATTGTTTTAAATTATTTGCATTAAAAAAATAGAAATATTAAAAAATATACATATTCTATTTAGTTACACTAGTATTCACCCTTCTGCAAATTCATTCCAGCAAAATACCGCTTTTGCAAATCAAAATATACTGCAGTTAAGTTACTAACATTTGATTAATTTTTAGAACATTCATTGTGATTGGCTAGGAAGCGTTTATCTTCACTTCTTTATCTTATCCAGAGCACTTCAGCATTCATGACTAATTGTGTTTGTATTTTAGACTAAAGTAAGCATAACTTTTTTCAAATAGAGATATTTTAATTCTGTTTTTTCTAATTAAGTTCTACATTAAATTTCCTTGAATTTGATATATAAACATTTGTATTTAAGTGAAAATTAATATAGTTTATTAGCACACAAATTTATAAAACATGAAAATTTTAAAAAAGTTTTACAATTTTTGCCACTACTGCATATCTATTTATATAAAATCCAAGTCTCTGTGTGTCCCTCACGATTCCGGTAGGACCACCTCATTGAAATAAGTAATTGTTGAAAAAAGCTAATGCAGGGTTACCACAGTAGCGCCAAATGTTAGCCAACTTGGTGATAGCTGGCTAATTTGGCGAAATTTCCATTTAAAACCATTAATCTTTCATAAAGGAGGTCACCGAAATTTAATTTAAACTCCGCTCTTTTAAGATATTTTTCAAAATCTATGAGTGAGAATTTAAAGTACATCTTTACATCTTCCTCCCGATGCTACTAATAAAATAACCGCCAATAGCCGACGCTGTACTGTGTGAGCTCCTAACTGCGCGATTTTGATGTGCTTTAGGTACTTTTCCAGTATAGGTGCCTTGGCGAAAAGGAAATTTGGCAACATATTTTCCGGGAACTTATCCACTGTTTCATTTTATATACACACGCATTTTTATTTCGATATTTATGCGGTTTATTTAATATAAAAAAGACGTTTCTCTAATTTTATAAAGAAACAGATGTGATTTGTACATAAAAACATCAATAATATACATATAAAATAAACATATAAAACAAACAAACACGCTCATCAAGTTTGTTTTCATAGCTGTTTATATGATTTGACAACAAATCTCGATATTTTTCCGTTATACGGACACCATGCCAAAATGTATGCTAATGCGCCAATTATTTCAAAATGCTAAAAGATATTTTTAATTTTATGCCAGCAGTTTAATATGAGTTTTATTTTATTGCTTTATTTTATAACAGTTATTTGTTCACTTATTTTAAGTATATAATTGTGATTTAATGAAATAGTTCGTAAAAGTCTGGAATTTTCAAATGTTATATTTTTTAAATGTTCACTTTAGTATCGACAATGTTTTTTCTTTTATTTTTTCAAATGCTTCAATTCACGTGATTTTCATTTTGCGCCATCTATTACGCTTGGCGACAAAGATATCCGTATAACGGAAACGAACCCAAATCTTACTTTTTGATGCCCAAATTACACCAAGCATTTTAAAAAAACGCCAAAGCTCCTACAGTGGAAAAGTACCAAACTGTCTATTATTTTGCGCTATCTGTGTTATAGTTTGTACTATATGTAAGGGGTGTGGAGCGAAGAGTTTAAAAATTAAATATTAAAGTTTCGGCACAGATGTCATATACGCCCCATATTGGCGCGATTTTTTTCTGACGCCAATGTCATATACACAACGGGTACTTAACTGGCTGCAAAGTGTCGTTATTTTGCTTGATATGGTAACCCGGATGTTGTTGTTTATGCTGTTGATGTTTTCGCCAAATTGGCGTATATGACAACTGTGCCAAAGTTTCTATAAAGCAGTATAAGACTAAAAAATTAAGAATAAAATAAATGCAAAATAAGACTAAAGAAGATAGAAAAATCATGCGTTAAGCATAGAATATGAAACACTTTCCAACACATCCTGAATGCTTTAACAAAACTTCGTTATTTGGGGAAATAAGATAACTAAGTAAACATTTTAGAAGACGCATAAAAAATTTTAAAAATTGATTTCAGCAGTTACCGTCCATAGCCAATAGTATCGTTATTACATGCCGCTATTTAGGCAAAATTTAATTTAAACTACTCTTAAAACCACTGAAATCACATTTCCAGATATTATCATCCATAGACGGTTATGTATCCAATTCTTTGCGTGACCCTGTATATTATTTTATCTATATTCTACAAACATTTCTTAGTAAACTAAATGTAGTTCAGCGTAAAAACGCATAACTCCTTTAAAAACCACCTTTAAGTAATTTACTCTCATACTCAGTAACCCTTACGAATTCCTTTGTGTAGCCCTGCATATGAACTGTAGCATTTATACACACAGTATAGTATGCATAAATGTAGTGAAACATAAAAGCGCATATCATAATTAAAAATGCATTTCTAGCAATCATTGCTTATGTACAAAACTTCGGAGAAAAATTGCCTGGCGAGAAAGAAGTTTGCCAACGTATTTTCTGACAACCTATTTACTGCTTCATACTCACAAGCAATTTTTTCCATATGTATGCAATTTATTTAGGTAGTTGTTAGCTATCCCGTCGACCAGTTTCGCCAAATTATATAAATCGCCAAATTATACAAATTGACATAATTTTTATTTTAAACAACGAAAGATCAATTAAATTAGCAAAACATTAATAAAAATACAAATATAACGTCGAATTAAAAATCACTTGATGACGTAAGAAACACATGATCATGTTTAATGTCAACCATTATTGGCATTTAATCTTACAATTTGGCGACAGTAATTTGGTCGACGGGATAACTAACAAGTACCTTTATTTAATGTAAAAAAAGCTATTTACCCATTCTTTAATTATTTTTTTACCCATTTTTTAACAGAAGTAATTTTGGCACAGATGTCATATTCGCCCCATATTGGCGCGATTTTTTTCAGACGCCAATTTGGCGAAAACATCAACAGCATAAACAACAACATCCGGGTTACCATATCAAGCAAAATAACGACACTTTGGCGAGAGTTAAGTACCCGGTGTGTATATGACATTGGCGTCAGAAAAAAAATCGTGCCAATATGGGGCGAATATGACATCTGTGCCGTAATTTTGCACAGACGTCATATACGCATCGGGGTTGGGGTGATTTTTCTCTGACGCCAATTTGGCAGAAATCTCGCTTTCGAATACCAGTTACTTATATATTTTTAAATTATTTGCTATCATTTTGAAAAGGAAACAACTATAAATAAATAAAAGTTTGAATAATAGCTATAGAACAAAACAGTTTATATAATTAAAAACAGAAAATAAAAGTAAATAAACAATTTATTAATAAATAAGAAACAATAGCCAGGTTACCATAGCAGGCAAAATAACACCATTTTGGCGCCAGTTAGGTATCCCGGTTCATATCTGAAATCTGTGCCGTAATTTGTATACAAAAAAATATTATATATATTTAGAAACGATTTTTTTATGTATATAAGTGCATATATAAACAAAAATAAAAGTTCATTAGATTTTTTTTCATAGCTGTTTATATATTTTAGCAACATATCTCACTTTCTGATGCCCGAATTGCGCCAAGCTTTTTTTTAAAATGCGCTATAATGGAAAAGTACCTAAATAAATAATTAACAGAAATAACCAATTATAGAAACTAAAACTTTTTATTTCGAGATCAAAGCATTGTTTTTAATTTCAATTAAAAATACATAAATCCTTGGATAACTTTATTTGAAATTAGGTTCACAGCTTAATATCTCATTCCATAAACCTAAACAAACACAAGTGATTCATTCATTGTGAAACTTAAAAATTTTTTAAATCATTGATGTAATCATTCACAAAGTAAGTTCTCCAACAATCAATAGACAATATTCTAATGACATCATACTAGGTAAAATGGTGGCGGTATCGTTTGTTTATGGTTTGAAATCACAAAGATTTAATTTTGCAATGTCTCTTAGTTACATTATTTTATTGTCATATTTATGAGCTCAGAACAAAAGCTTATTTTTTCATTATTTAGTAATTAAAGACGGAAAAAAAATTATAAATGCATGATTTGAAAAATTTAAATAATTTTCTTTCTTAATAGTAAAAAATAACATCGGGAAGTAACAGCGGGTTTAAGTTAAATAAGTTTAACTGTTTAATTCTGTTGTAATATTCAAAATAACTGTATTTATTAGATTTCAGTAAACAACATCAGGGCCCGATTAAACTTTGAAGTTAGAGGAATTACAATGTCATTTCAGGACTTTCTTTTGGAGAAGCTTTTCTAAATTTCATATATACATGGAAACTCTTCAGTGTTAGAAATATTATTCTTAGGACTGACATAACACGAGAACGGCCTGCAATTTTACACAAGTTTTTGAAAGCTACTTTATATCAGAAATTTTACTAAAAACTGGTTACTTCTTTGTTATAGCGGCCCACACTATTAGGATTATGACAAGTTGCAGCCAATTTCGCCAACGTCGTAACCAAGATCGTGAAGCACACACACATAATACCATATAATACCATTTCATGAAATCGTATACGATAATTTAATAGTTTTTACCTTACTTCCAGTGTAAAATTTATTTATTTTTAAGTCTCAACAATCTAAATTGTCCAATATATGAATTTAAAAAAATGTAAACAAAGATTGAATAGACATGACCGCAAAAAGCCTCAAATCTGCATAACACTTGGAACCAAACTGTGCAGATTAGTGGTCTTCTACTGTACACAGTTTTTCATAAATGTGTTTCGTTCTTTAAATGTGTTATTTTCATCTATCACTGCGGAACAAGCGAGAAAACTCATATTCTTGCACATGAGTTATATATATCTTTATATCTAAATTTCCGTCATTTTTGACGGACTACCTTTCTAGTATAATATATTTTCTGCCTATATATATATATATATATATATATATAACGGGTGTCCTAAAAAGGACTGACTGATTTTAAAATTCAATAATTTTCAAACGGTGACAGATATTTAAAAATTTCTTGCAGGAAGTTTATGCATAAGGCCAAAAGTTTTATTACAGTGATTTTCGATTTTAGTTCCAATTACAAACAATAGATGGCGCTGTAAGCAATACTCGCTAAATACAGGCTCGATTTTTGATCCTTTCTCTTGTTCCATGCGGAAAAAGGAGATGGAAATGTATTATCCGGGCCACGAAGTACCAAAAATCGAGCCTGAATTTAGCGTCTATTGATCGCAGCACCATGTATTGTTTGTAATTCGAACTAAAATTGAAAATCACTGTAAAAAAACTTTTGACCTTATGCATAACCCTCCTGCAAGAATTTTTTAAATATCTGTCACCGTTTACAAGTTACTGAATTTTAAAATCTGTCAGTCCTTTTTAGGACACCCGGTATATATTTCAGAAATTCTTTTAAAAAAGACAACTGTACAAAAGTTGCTTACTGTAAATAATAGACATTGTGTATTTATAGATACTGTAAACTCTTGTATAATGTGCAATGGTAAAAGCACGCCATATGGCGTACTCCTCTATCATTGGTTTAACCCTCTTAGTGCCTGATTTTAACATTTTCTGAGGATTCTTAGTTTTACATGATTTGAACCAGAAATTTAATTTTATTACGTGTCATATCTTCTTAAAAGGTGTCTATTTAATTTCATATATAAAGCATAAATTATTCTTTCTTTCTGGTTTGAAACATTAAAATTTTGAAAATAGAAAATAACTGGGGTCAAATAAGATCCCAATGGTAGTAAGAGGGTTAACCCTTTAGTGCGCAGCTTTGCATGTATGCAAACAACAGTGTTTTGAATTTAATAGTTTTATTTTATTCGTACATACCTAATTCACACCAGAAAATTAAAATAGCAATATGTGCTTTAATTAATAACAGGCATTCCGTTTTTTATATAAAACTAAATTAACCATTTAAACTTACTTCATTGACGTATTATATGAAACATGTATCTCTGATTTTTTTCATTATTTTTCCTGTGTAACAAACCTTTCAGAGAATCAAATATAATTTTTTCGAAACAAAATAAAAAATCGCGCATTTAACCCTAGATCTACCGGGAATTTTATTCAAGTTTTAATAAAACGTTCTACACCAGAATTTTTATTTAAAACTATTTAACTTATTTATTTACCTTATTTTTGTCTGGTTTATATACTTAGTTTATTTTAAAGAAATTTCTGGTTTGAATGAATATTTTGTATGTACCTGTCGGGTCCAATGGACCCGTCTGGTAGACGGAGGGTTAAGGGTAAATATCAGGTAATCATTACGTTTTCTGCGATTAAATAAGTTGTTAATTACTACTGTGAAATAATAGGAAAGTAAGAAATTTACCTACTTTGGGCTCCGTTGCCACAAATTATCAGTTACATTATACATTTATTTCGTATAAAATAATTGATAATAACGTTACAGATCTTCTAACTCTAAAAGAGTATTTTTTTGTTCCTTCCAATTAATCTACCTTTCACGTGTACGAATCATTACGTGCATGTAACATGGAACTATTAATAAAAAAGAACTGACATATCCTTAAGATAGGTGCCCTGCGTTTCCGCCATATTGTGACAACTTAGAAGCCTCCTCTCAGCGTCAGTGAAAAAGATTATAATACCTGGGCAAACTGACACCAGTAAAAACAAACAGAAATTTTTATTGTATTTATAAGAGTATATTTACATGAATTAGGTGCTTAAATAAGATGAAATTTTCTATTCAGGTTAATAGGTGGGAAATTTTCCCCCGGCGGTAATCAGAAAGTGTTCATCCTGTTTTACACCTTGAAGGGCGGTGGGATAAAATATATCCCACCTAATTTAAACAAGATTCTCACCAGAAAATTTTAACTAAATTTTATATTTTTAACTTTGGAGGAAAATCGTTGAAAAATTGCTTTTCCTTATTTAAAAATAAAATTTTTCGATTATTCCGGTGAGAATTCAATATTTAGGAACATTTTTGCTTGCTCCTCAAGGAGTTAAAAAAAATCAGCCGCCATCTTGTTACAACAGTCTCAGTTACTTCCCTCGCATCTGGTCGAGAGCACAGTATATGTTTCCTCCCCTTTATTCATAACTCCATTCCATGTAACCTCTCTTATCTTTCAAGCAGTGTTGCCAGAGAGTCGAAAGTCAATTTCCCCAAAATTTCCACAAATGCGTGTTTTTTTTCCAAAAAAGTCCCCAACTCAGTTTCTACTCAAGAAAGTAAATTTTCAATTTACCAATATAAAAAATGTTTAACTAATTTAAACTCAATTTTTTCCCAAAATCAAGCCTTTTTTTTTGAAAAAAAGCCCCATTTTCAAAAAATAAACATTTAAACTTGGCAGAATTTTGTACGCATATTTGCAGCTAAACGAATAGAATGGGAGATACATTTTACAACGACAAGTTCTTTTATGATTACATTTTAAATTGATGGCAATGGATGATGCTGGCTTAGCTCATTAGCTCCATCTACGCTTAGGCCAATAACTTTTTCAAAGTTTAGACCATCTCTTATCAGTTGAGATTTGAATGAATCTGAGATGGTGCTGGCATCACCTGCTTCTATCTGACTTAATCTATAAAATGTTGCTTTCAAATTTTTGTCATCCCTACTTAAGTAACTAATCGTAAGGCAAAGCACCTTCATTGTATCAATCACTGTGATTTCATTAATAATAAAAGAAAAGTAGCTGCTTTCCACATCTTTAATTAACTCTTTTAAAAAGCGTAGTAAAAGAACATTTCAGGTAAGACCTTCAGATTTAGTAATGTGAAGGTTTATGCCGTCTAAGACCGCAGAGTTCTGATTCAAGTTTCTTATAAGGAGAACTAGGGGGTCTGCTGCATTTGTTGAGCAATTTCAGATATAAACGCATCAATGTGATTGTAGTATGCAATTGCATGTCTTACAAAAACCTCTACTATCTTTCTATGAGACACAAATTAATCAGCGTTAAACAAAAAATAAAGTTATATACAGGGTGCAGTATGTTATCTATCGCCGACCTTTTATTTCTCAACCGTTGGTCGTTGACATATAGTTCCAATTACAAAAACGTTTCAAATTAGCTAAATATTCATGTTGTGACATTATTTAAAGTAAAAAATCAATTTTATAAAAATTACGAAAACTAACTTCTTATACAGACCCCCAGTCCCTATAGTTATATTTAGTAAAAGTTTACTCATATCATAATAGATATAACACAAAAAGTTTGACATATGTACTGCAAAAATTGACCCATAGTCCAAGAGCTGTTAAACATTTTAGGGAAGGTATTTGAGGCACCCTGAAAATTTGTGCAACACTTCTTTTGTAATGGCTGAATACAAAATCGAATGTCTGGCTGAAGTATCGTGGCCCTAAAACTGTGCCAGACAAGTGTCAAGTGCCATTTTTTGACTACCCAAACAAAAGGGTATTTGAGGCACACTGAGATTGAGACAGAATAATATTTATACTTAGAAAAAAATATTTTGAAAACGACAGACACTTTAGTCGGCCCAAAAACTGTGTCAGACACGTGTCAAGTGCCATTTTTTGACTACCCAAAAAGGTATTTGAGGCACGCTGAGATTGAGGCAGAATAATATTTATGCTTAGAAAAAAATAATTTGAAAATGACAGATTCTTTAGTCGGCACAAAAACTGTGCCAGACACGTGCCAAATGGCACTTGACACGTGTCTGGCACAGTTTTTGGGCCACGATCCTTCAGCCAGACATTCGATTTTGTATTCAGCCATTACAAAAGAAGTGTTGCACAAATTTTCAGGGTGCCTCAAATACCTACTCAAAAATGTTCAACAGCTCTCCTACTACCAGTTATTAAATTTCAAAGTTTGAGATTTTTGCACGTGATTTTCTCTTTCATTAAGGGATCAGTTAAAAGATGAATTAAAGTAATTCGAGATCAAAATCAGAGTACAATGTCCTTTTTACGGCGAAACCACCTTTAGCCGGTATCAACAAATCAGGGAATCACCAAATAGGGTTATTTCATCTAAAAATTTGAGCTAACTTTTATGGGGTCGAACAACATTCAAAATTACCGACGATACGGGCTAAAAGTGGCTTCGCCGTAAAAAGGACATTGCACCCTGATTTTGATCTCGAATTACTTTAATTCATCTTTTAACTGATCCCTCAATGAAAGATAAAATCATGTGCAAAAATCTCAAACTTTGAAATTTAATAACTGTGTCAATTTTTGCAGTACAGATGTCAAACTTTCTGTGTTACATCTGTTATGATATGTGTAAACTTTTACTAAATATAACTATAGGGACTTGGGGACCGTATATAAAAGTTAGTTTTCGTAATTTTTATCAAATTGATTTTTGACTTTAAATAATGCCACAACATGAATATTTAGCTCATTTGAAACGTTTTTGTAATTGGAACTATATGTCTACGACCAACGGTTGAGAAATTAAAGGTCGGCGATAGATAACATATTGCCCCCTGTATATTTTTTCTTTTGTATAGATAATAATAAAAAAAATGTATATAGGTGTCTGTCCACGATGGCGAGGAAAATCTGCCGCACTTATATAGTGCTCTGGAAATTTAGGTGGGGATAGTACAAGGCATGCACCATCAAGGTATCAAGGTGATGCACCTGTGATACATGTAAAAGTGTCATGTTGTAAACGACGATCACGACCACGATAATAATGATTGATATCTCCGATTTCTGTATTTTATTTTCTTTTTCCAAATCAAAATCGAATTAGATCCATTGTTTGTTTTTTCAATTTTTTGAAAATATTATTCTTGCAAAGGATTCACTTTTGGTTCAGCTCGCACAAAGCATCCAGGGTTGTCAGATGACTAAAAGTGAACTTTAAATGAATCAATGAAAATAATTCCCTCAGCTTTCCCGCAAAATGTTGATGGTCCCCAAAAATTTCACTGGAAGTTCTATATTCCACAAAATGGGGACAGAAACTGCAATCTGGCAACACTGTTATCTAGAGTAACCCACACGAAGTTGATATTCCGTGCGATATCTTGACAGATACACACCACTTAAATCTAATATATCGATGCAACATAATTTTAATAATATATTTAAATTTCGTTGCAATAATTTTATGGTGCGAAAGTATTTAATTTCTGATTAGGAAATTTTTAATCTAAAATAACAAAAGATTAGCCAAGTTTTTGGCCCCCCAAAAAGTGTAAGAAAAAATTATGCTCAACGTACGCAATAAAAGTGTTTTGTTTTAAAATTGAACATCAGAACTGTCAAATTTGAACAGTATTTTTATTCAACTGGAGAGATTTCTATAACAGTAAGCCCTGTAAACCTACGTATGTTTGTAATTTTTTGAAACAAATATTTTGTTTTTGCACATTTTTCTGCAACTGTTTTTTTTTAAATACAAGCACAATGATGCAAAAATTGTTTTTAAAATGTGTTATTAATGGTATTACGATATATATATAGCATACAGAAAAGTAAATATATTTCCAAACCGTGTTATTATGAAAAACATAACTTTGTGACACCAGTCTGTTAATCGCTGTTTTGTTTTATTCCAGTTCCAGTTCATGTGGTGTTAATGTGTGTTTGTAAAATCACACACATTTTCGTTTGCAGCTGTTCATCGAAAAAAATCAAATAAGTAAACGCTAGACACGAGACTAATTTTTGTGCTGTTCAGTAACTTATTAATAAATAATCGGGTTTCAACAAGTCTTCGAAATTTTTTCAATTGCAATTCTTGGTATTATCAATGCAATGTGGAATCATAAGTAGTAGCCTGTTGCTCACACATAGCTTAATGACCGGGAGGCGTCAGCACAGACAATCACCTCATCGAGTTCACGGCTGAATTTCCAGAATTATTTAAAACTCGATCCGAATATTAAAACGCAATCGGTTTGCCAAGTGATATATTGGTAGAGAAGACCTGAAAACCCGATTTTAGCGGTTGATCATAGGTTTACCATTGTGTTTTTCTGCTCTCAGTCTTCCATGTTTTTATACCTTTGGGTGCAGGAAAACACAATGATAAACTTACGAATCAACCGCTAAAATCGGGTTTTCAGGTATTTTCCACCAAGGTATGACTTGGAAAACCAATTGCATTTTAATATGCGAATCGAGATTTAACTAATTCTGGAATTTCAGCCCTCAACACGATGAGGTGATCGTTTGTGCTGTCGCCTCCCGGTCTATTCTGCTTTGTGAAAATATTATTCTTATAAAGGAAACACTTTTGGTGCAGCTCTCACCTAGCATTCAGACATCATTCAAACCTGGTGCATTTAAAATCTCTTTATTACGAATTAAAAACAAATATTGAAAAAAGTTTAAAAATTATTTCTTCAAGAACCTACGAATTTGATTTTGAAAAAATACAGCAATATATTCACTTTTTTGGCTAAGAAAAAGTCTTTTTCAGAAGTAGAGTCTCAACCCTAGCCGAATGTTACAGCAGCTTGTCGTGTCTGATCAGTGGTTTGGAATTCACTTGAAATTGTAATGTATCACCTAATTAGGCATAGTAAATCTTCTAAATTGTATAAAAATATCAATTTACTTTATAACTATTTTACCAAAAGACACAACATTTCATTTTAAACACAGACAACTTTATTCCATCCGACTTCAAAAGAAAATAGTTTCCTTTTGTTGTATTTCTAGAAACAATATATATATATATAGTAATAATAATAATATACGATAAAATACTTTAATTATTATGAAAGCTTTTAAAAAATATATTTACTATTAAAAAAAAAAAAAACTTAAATCTTGTTTCTGATGCTACCAATTAACTATCAAACAAATCTCGATCTAGTTTATTTCTAATACGTACCATACATATGCTCCAGGGCGAAAAATTTATAGTATGCAGGGCATTCATATATAGGGCTACACAAAATAATTCGTAATGGTTACTGGGTGTGATTGCAAATTACTTAAAGGTGGTTTTAAATGAGTTATGCATTTTTACACGGAACTGCATTTGATTTACTAACAAATGTTTGAAGAACATAGGTAAAAGGACATACAGGGTCATGCAAAAAATTGGATACATGGCCGTCTATAAATGATAATTTCTGGAAATGTGATTTCAGTAGTTTTAAGAGTGTTTTACTTTGAATTAAACTTTAGCTAATTAGTGGAGTGTAATAAAGTTACTGGGTTAACTGAAGGGCTGTACAAATGTATACAAGTATGTTTTGATCTATTAGTATAAATTGCGGGAAAAAAATTTCAACCTGTTAAGCTTTTTTTTTTTTTTTTTTTTGCTAAACTAAATTTTCCCATTTTATAGTATGTATATAAACCTACAGATCAAATACAGGGCTGTTCAAAAGAATTGGAATACACATTTGGCTATGGACGGTAACTGTTGAAATCAGTTTTATAAATGCTTCATGCGTATTCTAAATTTTTGCTTAGTTCTCTTATATGCCTTATTTCTCTAAATAACGACGTTTTGTTAAAGCATTCAGGAAGTGTTGGTAAGTGTTTCATAATCTCATAGCTGCCAACCTTTCACTAATCTTCCGTAATATCTGGATTAATTTGACCCAGGTTAACCACTTTCGAACCAGAAAATTTATTTCACGAATCTTTATTTATTTAATTCAAGGTTTTTATGTGGAACTCACATAATTTCATTTCTTAAAAAACATTTCTGGTTCGAAACGTGTTAAACCAGGGTCAAATTAACGAGTGTATTTCCGAAGATTAGTGTGAGGTTGGCACCTATGTAATCTATGCTTAACGCATGATTATTCTTACTTGTTTAAAATTGTCCTCGTTAATTTAAAGTATTTTAAGAAGATGACTGTACTATAGATTTTATTTATTTTTTAAAGAGGAATTAATTTAAGTTTTAATAGTTATTTTAGCTCTATAAAATCAACCGTATCAATTAAAAGAACTTTGCAAATAAGCAAAACTTTAGATAACACAAGAGATTCAATAAAAGATCCAATATATGGATGTGGTATTTTATTAAAGATAAGCGAGCAATAAAATACTCTCCCAGGGTGACCCCCGGTACATTAGATAAGAACTCATGTTCACATCAGAGCGATCAGAGATAGAATACAGGCCGACAGATTTGATTGTAAGTGCATCTAGCCGAAAATCTCTGAACTTTGTACCCCGAAGAATGAGTCACTTAACGGATATTTTTTAAATTTAAAATCAGCCCAACGATTCATTAGCTTCCGTAACTGAAATTTTAACGAGAAATATGATATGCCAAGACTGGGCATGGGCAATGGGAGAGTTATATTTAGAAAAAAAAACAGTGCAGGCCTGACGCTGAGTTTAATATAAACAGGATAGATTTCAGAGCCGAAAAGCATTTGTAATGACTACCAAAATGAGCATTAATAATAAGTGTTTACATTACTGCTGCAAGGAGCATATAGTCAGAGAATATCTTATTTATTTATTTATTTATTTATTCGTTAACGAAAAGGAAAGTATGTACACACAGGTACTTATTTTAGGACGAGAAAGTAGATTTGCTTTTGATTTATTTTATAAACGGCTTTGAATGAGACTGAGAATAAAGTGAATGCAATTTATTAAGATAAAAAAAGAAGCATAAATAGATATATATTATAAAGAAAATGAAGTTTTTTTATTCAATTTATAATTATGAAAGGGAGAATTTAATGTTAATTAAGAGGATAAATAATGATATGTGATGATATGTTACTTTCATCATCACAATGATAAAAGTGAAAATTTCAGTTATTATAGGGATTTTTTAAATACTTAAAATTCAGGGAGACAATTTTTAAAAATGCGCGTCGTCGACTTAGTCCGGCTGGGCTTGGAAATAAAAAAGCCAATATTTCTTAGCCAACTTTTTCCAACAATTAAAATTATTTTAAAAGAATATTTCATACACATCTAAGCAAAAAGTTCAATATTTCCCAATTTCTAAGGTCATTAGCCCTGTGAAGTATGGAATAACATAGTATTTAGACAAAACATTCAAATTAAGATTCATTAGAAAAAATAATTCAGTTTAAAATGAAAGAAAAAAAATCAGTTGAATGAATGATAACTTTGAAGCTTTCCCTTAAAAAAAATATGTAGATTTTAAAAAGTATTTCAGCAGATTTCTTTAACACAAACTGACAAAAAAATTTCTAAAGATTTCGTCAAAACATATACTATATTTATGTTAATTTGACAAAATAAATTAGATCTTCTACACCACATGGAAAACGTGAAAACTTGACGCAGCCGGGACTGGAGGTTGCTGAAAAAAAAACAAGCATGGGCACGGCCCACCATGGCCCGAATCTAATGAAAAAAATTAGGATTAAAAAGTGACCACGGAAAATGGATTATATACCTAATCTATCAGGGTTCGTACGGGTGCTTGAATTTCCAGGCAAAGAAATTATTCGCTACCAATATTTGCTTATAGAAAATCTCTCCTGAAGCAAGGCCAAATTTCGTCTGTTTAAACTAGATTTATTTTTCTGTAAAAAAATTCTGATATTGGGCCTTGAAAATAACGGTACCCGTACGAAACCTGTCTTGGCAGATTTTTAGGAAAGTCTATGCAGCTCTTGCGACAGTGGTGTATAACATATTCGACAAATTAAAGTTCAGTCTGAAGTACCGTTAGGAGTGTATTGGCCAACTCTCTTTGTCTCACTAGTGTTGCCGTATCTGGGTGATTTTTGATTTAGGCATTCCAAATTCTCACCTGTAAGTTTCAATAGTTACTTTAGATTTACAACATGAAAGATATTCCATAAATACAATAAAATAAAATTTATATTCAAAATGTTTTGGTGTGAATTCAATATATCTAAATAAAAAATCCGCGAGATGTGGCAACACTGTCACACACACACATACATACAAATCATAGTTACAATATTTTTCTTATCCTACGTGTTCGAAAAAAAAACTGTTGTTCTAAACCACTTACGCTATATTATGCCCACTGGCATGCAGTAAGAAATATCTGTTTTGTAATTTAACCCATTACCTTCTGGTGTTGCGTTGACTCTAAAAATAAATTCGCATTGTTAAATTAATTATGCATCTACCACTATTTTTTAATTTTAAAATGTGCCTTATTTAATAACAGAAACGTTTATGATTAAATAAAACGAAGATTATCTTTCAAAATTTGTTGCGGAAAACGTTTTTCAGCAAAAAAAAATGAAAATACCTACCTTACCTACCTTATAGTTTCGGCGGTTAAGCCGTTCGTGAGCGGTGGGATATATATATCCCACTTAAATTAAATTACGAAATGCAACAATAGCACCAGACATTTTAAGCAGAATTTCACTTTTATAATGTGTTTGAAGAAAAAGCTTTTACTTATTATGAAACAATTTTTTTCGTAAAACCTGGTGTCACTCAATCATTTCAACATTTCAGCAACTGAATTATTTTGCCCATGAAAGGGTTAATGGGTTAAGGAACAACCACTCTAAGCCGTTTTAGTTCATTTTTTTAACAGTTGTTAACACTACTGCTTTAATGTTTAACCCTCTCGCTGCGTAATTGTTTTATCAAAATAGCTTCAAAAATTGCGTGTTCAATTCCTTCGCGACGAGCGTCTTTTAAGAATTTTTATTCTTTTGTCACCGGTTTTTCAAAACAAGAAGTTTCGCCTGATTTAATCGGGAAAATGCTCCGATTAGATAAGCCAAATTTTATAATAAAAAGTTACTGGTGGGAATGATCAAGGAGGGTTAATTAGGCGGAAAAAAATGCATCCCGATGAAATCTCGGGTTGCGCAGCGAGAGGGTTAAGCAAACAACTCATTCATTATTCGCATGACATTCTTCTCTAGTTTATTCTTATATTTCCAAATTAATGTGTCTCTCTGCCAGAATTTCATGAAATTTTCGTCACATTCACGCTCCATCTTCGGAGGGCATTCCTTCCGATAATGGTGCAAATGAGCTTCTTGCACACCCAACCCTGAAAGAAGTCGAATATTCGAATGCACAGCACGCAGTGCAAAATGGTTCGACACAGTTTCGGCATTATTGGTTGCAAAAAAACTTTTCTGCGCAAATCCAGGAGGTGTAAAATTTGACGATCGATAGACATGTCGCATCATATGCAAATGTTGAGGGATGGAATTTTCTTCTCCAAGACTGTCGAAGAAATACACGCACCGAACAGAGACTGAAGCAGAACTGGAATGGTTGACTAGCAGTTCAGGCCAAGAGTCTTGAATGACTGGTATAATGGCTTCGTCGAGATCGAGATTCACTACAAATTGGTGTGTTTCTAAATGTCTATAAAGACAGTCATTATAGACAGCTATCTCATGACGCCGCTTTTGCCACAAGCCTGTTACGTCTGTACCAGGCACAGTATGATTAACCATCGTAAGCTGACCTGATTTTTCATAGTATTCGAGTACTCTCCGTGTTTTAGGATGTACTTGCTTAACGTACGCAAAAATAGTTTCTGCTCCTAGAAGCAATTGCAGTTCGAACCATTCAATAAGACGCGAGCTAATATCAGATTCGAAATTAAGGGGTTTAAGGCACACAACAAATCCTTTTTGCTTTTCTCGTTGAATACGAACATCCAACCAGTGTGTGGGTGATAAACATGGATTATCGACTGATATCGATACTGCAGATGGATAATCTTTTCCAGATGGTACTGGACATGAGAGTAAGTATGGATGATAGTATTGACCTGGTTTTGCCAAATCCCACGCATGAATCCACAGTTCCTGTTGTTGTGCTACTACCACCGCCATCATTTTTTTGTTTGACCACATCTGGCAATATAGAGTTTGTTGTCTCGGTTCTTTTGACATGGCTATTATGCGAATAACTGGCACACTTAGTCGTCGATCTAGGTAAACAGAATTGACGTACCACTTGGATTGTGAATCCACTTGTTTCCAGATCCATGATCCACTCTTTTGAAGGGTAAGGTTTCGCGGAAAGGGTAATTTACAGTGAGGTGAGGAGGTGATGTCTTCGATGCTCTTAGCCTTTTTAGACTGAGGATTGGTTTCAAAGTAGTAATAATAGCAGGGTCCAACTGTAGTCAGTAAAAACAGACATCCAAAGGCCAGGTACCTTCCTGTCATCGGTTGTCCTAAAGAGAAAAAAATCAGAATTTTAAAAACACGGTAAATAATGAAGTCTGATAATCTTCTTCAATTTGGTAGAATTCAGTTTTTTTTTTTATTCCATCAAAAACTTCTCGCCCTACCTAAAATTCTAACTTCCGTTTTATCCCCCCAGCCCATAAAGTTTAAAACCTTTTAAAATCCTTAATTGAAAAAAAAATCCAGCCTTACTTATTACTTTAGTGTAATATTAATTAAGTACCCTTAAGGAAAATATGTAATAAATATCATAATTCATATTTATTACACAATTTTTTATTGTATAAATATATCGATGTTGTTTTCCTTTCATGTTTCAAACACATTTGCAATAAATTGAATAAATTCTATATTGTATATAATATGCTTTGTGCAAAAAAATCATATTTTCCACACGCAGATTATACTAATATCTGTATTGTATACATGATAGCTGCGTTGAGGACAAAATTTAAATGCTTAAGGTGTTAGATGTAAATTTCCAACTGAGTGAAAAATGTCCGGACCAGGATTCGAACCCGGGACCTCCTGGCTGAAGCCGCCAGTGCTCTGCCATCTGAGCTCTCCCGGTCGAACTTTTTCACCCAGCTAACCTTGATGATTTCATCATCAAGGTTAGCTGGGTGAAAAAGTTCGACCAGAATCGTCCGGGATAGCTCAGATGGCAGAGAACTGGCGGCTTCAGCCAGGAGGCCCCGGGTTCGAATCCTGGTCCGGAGATTTTTCGTCCTCTTGGAAATTTACATCTAATATGATTTGTTTACCAATTAGAATAATTGTGTTAAAATTAATTTAGTGCTTAAGGTGTGTCGCGTCAAAATTAAAGTTTGAGAACCGCTGATATAGTGAAATTATTAAATTCGCATTCTAAATTTTGCAAATATTTTATAACATGGTTTTAATTAAATGGTAAATTTAAAATTGATATGAGTAAAAATTAAACACTAATAGAAATAAGAATGTTAAATCAGATAAAAGTTTAGAGAAAGACCATGTAAATATTCGAGAAAAATTTAATTTATTGTGGTATATGCGGAAAAAAGTCACATATCAAAGGAATGTTTGACATTACAATTATGTGTAAGGCGGACACTATTGCCAGAAATCGGCTTAACGCAAAAAGATTTTTAAGTCCCTGCGAGTCCACAGAAAGTAACATTAATTCATACGGAATCTGCCTAACGTGGAAATAGAAAGGTTTTTAAGGTTCCACTGAAGCTAAAAATTGTAAAAATTATATTTAAAAGTGAAATGCGTTTGATTTATGAAATTTCAAAACTAATTTTCACATTATACACGCAATGTCGATAATTTTAATTAAATTTCATATACTAATATTATAAAGAAGTAAAGTTTGTGTGTTTATTTGTAGGGGTAATCTCTGGAACTACCGAACCGATTTCAAAAGTAATGGTGTCAAAATGATGGTGATAGTCCCTGTTCCAACATCTATACTAATATTATAAAGAAGTAAAGTTTGTTTATTTGCGGTGATCTCTGGAACTACTGAACCGATTTCAAAAGTAATTGTGTTAAAATAATGGTGATAATCCTGTTCCAACATAGGCTGTATTTTATGTCGGTGTCACTACCTCAAAGGGGGTGCAGGAGCAAACAACGTTCTAAAAATGCGATTTTTGTGTTACTGAAGGACCTAGAAACATGAAATTTGGCATGGTAGTTACTTATAAGATCTCTAAGAAAATTTCCTAAAGAATTCGAGATTTTAAAAGGGGTGGAAAATGGTAGAAAAGCGTTCAAAAACGTTCTAAATTGAGATTTCTACGCAATTTCAGAAAGTACCGAAGCGATTAAAAAAAAAAAGAATAGTGTCAAAATGATGCTGATAGCCCTTGCTCCGAGATAGGCTATATTTTATGTCGATGCTACTAACCAGCAAGGGGTGCGAGAGCAAAAAATGTTCTAAAAATGAGATTTTTGTGTTACTGAAGGCCTAGAAACACAAAATTTGACATGGTAGTTATAAGATGATAAATGATCTATAAGAACATTTCCTAAAAAAATCGAAATATAGAAAGGTAGAAATGGGCGAAAAGCGCTCTAAATTGGAAGGATCAAAAGAAGTACTAAATCAGTTTCAAAAGTAGTGGTTGAAATTGATGGTGAAATTTCTTGCTCCAACAGAGGCTCTATTTTATGTCGTTGTCTCAACTACCTGAGGGTTGCAGGAAAAAAAAACCGTTCTAAATTGTGATTTTTGTGATACTGAAGAGGCCAGAAACTTTAAATATGGCATAGTAATTACTTATAAATATAAATGCCCTCTAAGGACAGCTGAAAATAAATTCGAAATTTAAAAGGGTTGAAGCTAAGGGAAGAAGCGAAAAGCGTTCCAATAACGTCCTTTAATTACGATTTCTACACTGTAAAAAAAACGGACTAAAAAACGGAGATTCTACTGGCAATCGTCACACAGTAGTATTTCCGTATTTTAATGGAAAATTTCCCCTATAAATTCCAGAAAAACGGGAAAATTTCTGTAATTTATGGTGAAAATTTTCCGTAAAAATACGGATTTCTGGAAATTTCCGTTAAAATACGGAAATAGTACTGGCGTCTCGATTGCCAGTAGAATATCCGTTTTTCGTCCGTTTCTCTTTACAGTGTAGGTAATCTTAGGAAATAATGAGCCGATTACAAAAGTAAGGGTTGTGAATCAATGGTGACAGTCTCTGATTCTACACAGGCTATATTTTATGTGGCGGTCACTACCACCTGGGGTTGACAGGAGCAACAAACATTCTAATTTGCATATTTTGCTGATACTGAAGAGGCTGGCAGCTTGAAATGTGGCTAGGTAGTTACTTATAAGATTTAAATCCTCTATGACGACGGTTGAAAAAAAAAATAAAAAATTTTAAATTGGTGAAAATACGCAAAAAGCATTCTGAAAACCTTCTAAATTATGATATCTGGCAATTGTTAGAGGTAAAAACTTGAAATTTGGCGTGGTAGATATTTGTAAGATATAATTGCTATCTAAAATCAGTTTCTAAAAAAATTCAAGATTTAAATGCGTGAAATGAGATAAAAACCTTCTAAAAATGTTCTCATTTACGATTTCTGTGAAATCTCAAAAAATAACAAACCCATTTCAAAATTAATGGTTGCAAATTGATGGTGATAGTCGTCGCTGCTCCAACATAGGCTGCATTTTATGTCGGTGCCACGGGCATTATTTATAACAGGTAAATTCTCTCTAAGAACAGTCGAAAAAAATTCGAAATTTAAAAGGGGAGGGGAATGCGCGAAAAACGTTCTTAAAACGTTGTAAATTATGATTTCTATGCAATTGTTACAAACAGAACATCGAAATTACTTATTAGATATAAATAATCTATAAGAACAGTTACTAAAAATTTCGAAATTTAAAAGAGTGAAATTAGCGAAAAGCGTTCTAAAAACTTTCAAAATGAAGACTTCTATGGAATCTCAGGAAATAGGGAAGACCGGGGCAAGATGAAGAGTGGGGCAAGATAACGAATGTCTTAATTTTTCCGTTTTCCACTAGGTGGTATCCTCAACCGGACACTACTGGCCCTCCTATCGGCCGTTCGTTAAACAATAGTATAGATTAGCTCAAATCGCCATCTTTGTGTTAGTTGCGAAGCTTTGATTGTTTACCGCTGCCACGTTATAACTTTTATGCATGTGTAAATAAGCTCTACTACAGATAAAGGTAAGATATATCGTTTCTCTTTAATATTTATGAGTAACTTAGTTTGAATACTACCTATTACCATGAATAAATGTCAAGTAATCGCCTTCCTTCTCGACAATGAAATCGAATGTTTTTAAACAGGCAGTCCGGGGCAAGATGACGAGCCCCGTGTTTCGGAATTTATTAAACTAACTGTGTTGTCTATTCAATTTAAATCATGTAAACGCCTGTTTTTCTGTGTGTTTGTCCGCGTGACCTTGCGTTTCTATCTCCTCTGAAGCTAAGGGGCGCTTCAGATCGGGGGAGGTGTCTTTTGAAGGGGGCGACCAAAGGAAGTCATTTTTGCCATCTGCTAAGCCCCTCTAGCCCCCCCCCCCGAAAGAAAAACCCTATCGGGGTCCGTATCTCCGCTTCCAAGCGTCCGATCGGTACGATGGGGGGTACCATTCTACGGTTTTCGACCTCGGGGTCAAGACCTCCCCCCTGTCCCGCTGGTCCCCCTCACTCCCCCAAATAATTCAAATATTGTGACCCACCAGCAGAAGAATGGATCCAGTACTGTAAATGCTAAAAGTGGTGGCATGAGGAATGTTCCACTTATGAAAATGGCATTTTTATTTGTGACTATTGTTAGCTGCACATCTAAATAGTTCAACATTACGTTACAATGCATTATGCTTAGTCTGATACTTTGTAAGATGTAAAAACACAGTTATCATTTGTTAAACCATGTAACATATTCAAAAGATAAAATATGTTCAACCTTTTTCAGGGTTGTCATCTTGCCCCAAGGCTAAAGTCATTTTGCCCCAGATGACGATTTGTTAATGTTATTGAAAAAATAAAATTATCCTTTATTTTTTTTATTTGAAAAATTAAATGGTAACATATTTAATACTACAAGGAATACTCTAACAGTTCATGTAAAATCAATTTTACTATACTTAAAAATGAATTAAAAAACAACAAAAACTGTAAACATAGTCATCTTGCCCCGGTCTCCACTACCAAAACGATTTAAAAAATAATGGTGGTAAATTTATGGTGATAGTCCCTGCTCCAACATAGGTTACAATGTATGTCTGTGCTCTACCAAAAATTGACACTACCGAAAAGCGAAAAAAATTCTAAAATAGCAATTTTTGTGATAGTGAAAGGGCTTGAAACATGAAATTTGGCATGGTACACACACAAAAATAACCCTGTAAAATTACGGGCAGATGCCGGCAGCAGAGATTCCAGTCATACCCCGTAAAAAAAATCCATATCCAATTTCCAATCCGTATTTTTGCTAACAGATGGGCTAGAGCCGTAAAAATATGTCCATTGCCCTTCATTTTCTAAGTATCTAAGGGATTAGGCCACTTATTTAATGGATCAGATCGTTTTTCATCCAAAAAGGCTGCTGCCCGTGGAAATTGAAGGGCAAACGCTCATAAATTTACAGTTTTTTCTGAGAGTGTAGTTATTTATCAGATTTAAATGCTGTGTTAGAATTGTTTACACAAAAATTCCACATTTAAAAAGGTGAAATGAGCGAAACGCTTTCTATAAATTATCTAAATTTATTTTTTTATGGAATTTTTAAAAATGGAAACTTGAAATTTTGCATAGTAGTTACTTGTAAGATGTAAATACTCTTTAGAACAGTTTTAAAAAACTAGAAATTTAAAAATGAGGATTAAGCGAAAATCATTTAAAAAATGTTTTAAATAACAATACCTATTGAATTGTTAAACATTGAAATTTAAAAATTCATACGATATATACTTATAAGATGTAAATGCTCTCTAAAAACAGTTTATGAAAGATTCTAAATTTAAAAGAGTAAAATGAGTGAAAAGCCTTTTAAAAACTTTCTAAATTACTTTTTCTATGTAAGATTAAGAAATACCAATCCGATTTCAAAATTAATGTTTGCAAATTGATGGTGACAGTCCCTGTTTCAACATAGGTACTTTACTTTGTTACCACTATCACCAAATAGGCGATAGACTGCTAGACAAGAAGATTAGAATTTGACATGATGGTAATTTTAAGATGAAATTGGTGCTAAGAACGGTTTCTAAAAAAATCAAAACTTCAAATGAATACTGAATTGAGCGTATCAAATGAGCATAAAAGCTTCAAAAAACTTTCTAAATTAACATTTATTTGAAATTAGTTTTAGTTCTTCTTATTAATTCAAGTCTCATTTCCGCCTAATACAGTGCGATAATGAAGATTATTCAAACTGTGGCTTAATTAGTAATTTTTGAATTTTTCTAAAAGTATAATTTCTTTTAATAAAAATTATGCATGCAAATACCACTTGGCATTTTCCAACTATTAGGCGAACAAAGTCGTGGGTTTTGATAGTAGATTATAAAGATAATTAAAAAAAAAATACTTTTTAAAATTGGAAGAAATGCTTTCTTATTCCATTATTTTCCACATGCAATTATGCAATATTTATACAAATTATGCAATTACAATGCAATTACAATAATTATGCAAAAGTTATAAGTAAAATTCACATTTATGAAAATATATCTATATGTATTTTCTGAAGTACAATACATTTACATTATGCTTTAAAATTGTATTCAAATTCAAAGTGAAAACTTTTTGACACATTGCCGAAGTCATTATTTCTCGTAAACGTTAAATTTCAATGCAGTTTTATTCAAGTAGTACAAATCAATTGAATAGTGTTTTCCCTTTTTTTGTTTTTTAAAGATAAAGGATATCTCGGAATTACAGTTTTCAACCGATATTCGAGTTAAGACATTCAAGGAAAGATCTTCATCAGAAAGCAATTTATTAAAAAATATATAGTGCATAGAAACGAAGAAATAATACCGATAATAAAAGGCTTACAATGTGTTACGGAAGAATTTTTGGTAAACCGAAAGAAAAAACAAACATCGCTAAAAGATTATTTTTTTGATTCTGTAAACTACAGGTGAAATATGTGGTGTGTTATTGTGTATATTAAATTAAATTTTTGACATTAAATTTCAGATCTGAAGAAATTTCGGATTGGTACTATTTATTTTAGTGTTCAAATAATGTTTTTCAAGATTATTAAAAACAATAAATTTAATGACAAGTGTAATTTCCTTAAAATTTTTCTTTTAAAGAACGGTACTAAAGGTAAAAATATCCCTGCCGGCCCGGCCTACAAGCGGAGGTCGATTTCGAAGTTAAACATACTAATTTCGCTAACAAAAACTAAATCATGATTAGAGATAAACCCACTTTAACAATTTTATCTGGTCGCTTTTGACGAGTTTTATTTCATTTTTATATAATAGCTGGTTTTATCAAAATCATGTTAAGGCGGTATTAAAAAAAATACTTTTCCATGCTCAACAACTCGAAATTTTCTGCACATTTTCAGATTCATTTTAATAGAAAAAATATGAAACTTGCTGACGTGATTATTGAAGAAATTTATAAGAGACCTGTGATTTTATTTTTCGTTCAATTAATTAAAACTTGATTTATTAACAAATATTTTCTATTCTAAAATATTCTAATATATGTAATATTTTTTCTAAAATATTTACTTGATTTATAAACAAATATTTTCTCGGAGGTCAATATTTTTAGTTTCTAACACAATCGCTTCGGGAAATTCTGTTCAAAATGTCCTCTTTGACATAATTTTTTGAAATTTATTCTGCCTCTATCAAAAAATTGATCATTACGGTACATTATATAGTTTCTGAATAAGAGAATCTACCAATTGGATGCGTTTGAGAGCAAAAATGAATTTAAAAATGAGTAAGAAAATAAACAGTTTAGGTTTGAAATACACCCTTAAAAAGGTGATTTTTTTTTTCTTCAACCGCTATGTATTTTTAATTTGTTTTTGCTTTAAGAATTGGTCCTATCAAAAACTTGTCTATATAAATGTTGTAGACAATATTAAGAAGATATATGATAAATTTATGGGGATTTTATATCTTGTGAATTGACGGAGTTACGGATTTTTTTCTTCTTCAACGCCCCCCCCCCCTTTTTTTTGTTTCCGTTTTTAATTTTTTATTTATTTTTTTCGGTACGAATTGGTCCTATCAAAAACTTGTGAATATAAAAGTTATAGATAATATTAAGGAGATTTATAATAAAATTAATTGGATTTGATATCTTGAGAATTGACGAAGTTTTGAATTTTTTTCTCCCAAAAACCCTATTTTTTGCGCCCCCTTGAGCCCATTTTTAATTTTATCAAAAATCTGTAATACGTAAATATCTGGTCCTATTTTTAGAAGTAATAAAAACTTTAATCTGATTTGATATGTACACAAATTAAGAAGTTAGGGGGGGGGGGTCGGTTTTCACAAAACCCCTCCTCCCTATTTCCATCCCCTTAG
Source organism: Maratus speciosus (assembly GCA_963932465.1). Taxonomy (NCBI): domain Eukaryota; kingdom Metazoa; phylum Arthropoda; class Arachnida; order Araneae; family Salticidae; genus Maratus; species Maratus speciosus. The sequence continues at coordinate 141,278,269 of OZ010793.1, forward strand.
TTCGTTTTTGCCCATTAACGAACTTGACGGAGATTTTATGCCCTTGATTGTATGAATCAGTTTGGAAGAAATTTGTGCAGAATTGTGGGTGTTATCGTGTCCAGAAGAAAGTGATATATATATATAGAGAGAGAGAGAAATGTATATATATATATATATATATATATATATATATATATATATATATATATATATATATATATATATATATATAAGTTTTTTACTGAGGGTGATTTTGGGTTCTAAGGGTCATGGTCGGTGTAGATCTGCAAAAATTTTTCAGAAATTCCAACATAATGGAGAATGTAATAGGTTGTATTTCGTACGAAATCTACCAAAAAATTATGACTTTCGCGGATTTTTTTTTTTTTTTTTTTTTTTTTTTTTTTTTATAAGGCAGAATATTGTCTACGACGGAAAGTTTTCTCGGTCTCGTTCAATTCCGCCATAAACAGAGTTTACTGTATTTTTGTGTACGGTGCTGTTGGAACCTAACACAACCGGCATATAACCGACAAAATTGCAATGTGAACAATTTCTGTAAAAACACACACACAAAAAAAACCCGGAGACACTCTGTAAATTTACGCTAGTTCTCGGTTAAATGCATTCCATAGAGTTTGTAAGTCATCATTTTACTTACCGTAGTTTCCGGTGTATAGCCCGCAGATCAAACAATTCAGTTTGGACCCAGAAATTTTATTTAGTATTTGAAGACCAATATTTACCGTGATCTAAAAAGTTACATTTTATTTTAACCCTTAAATGCCTAATTTTTCAAAAAACATTGTAATAATATTTTTTGGCTTTCATTTTTTAAATAAATCATTTGAAAAATAATTTAAAAAATCATATTTTATTTTAAGTATGGTTTACGGCTAAAAACAGTTTGTTTCTAATCGGCAATACTGGTCTTTAATTGAAAAAATAATTTTCCTTGATAAAATTATATAATATTAAACACACAAGATTTTTAGGAACTATAATAAGAAATAAACTTTACTTGCTCGCTGCAGAACAAAATAGGTTATTTCGCAAGCTTCCAAACAAAACAAAAAGAACAAGTAGCAACAATTCAAAAAATAAATCATCTTTATTCTTAAACAGCACAAGCATTGCCATCTACATATTGAAAATCCATTTAATAATATTTTCAAAATGTATTTTATTGTCAACATTAGGCATTATAGCTTCAATATTATTCTAATAGTATTTTAGAGCCTAAATTGGGTATGTTGCCGAAAAGCAACACCCGGCATTTAAGGGTTAAAAATTTGTGGGTCGAAACACGATTGTTTGATCCGCGGGCTAAACACCGGAAATTACGGTACATTTCTTCTTTCTTATATCAAATTCCCTGTAAGGATTTCCATGTCTTTATTTATAGATATTTTTATCTTTATTATAACCTGTAATTCAAAATACACACTTTCAAAATTCTTTTACAATTTTAATAGAAATATTAAAGAAGAAAATTAGTTTAAAAATTGGAATATTTTAGAAAAAGAAAATTCACCTCTGAGGAGTTAGCGGGTATTTTCATCCACAATCACTTTGAAATTGTTTCATTACCATGTGCATTAACCCTTTATGTCCCAACGGCACTTTAAAGTGCCATTAGAATAAATTCTTATAAAATTGATTTAATACATCGATTAGTAGTACTACAGTTTAATATGAGTAATAGATACTTTATCATATTCCAAAAACATTATTGGTTTCACAGTCGAAAAATATATTCAACCCCTTCACGCTCGAAATAAATTGCGGTTAAAAAATTCAAATTGCTTATTGGCGCCACTTTTATGAAAAAGAAATATTCATCTTATTTAATGACAGGTAAATCGATACTAAAATAAAGCCAATTTCACTGTTTTATAAAACTGGTGGCAATCAAACAATCTGAGTAAAAGACGCAGCCCGAGAATATGGCGGGAGCGAGAATTAAGGGGTTAAAAGGATTATTATTTTTTTTTTTTTTTTCATTTGCATCTTTTCAAGTTTCTTGACGATAAAAGATTGTGGGGAAAAAGTTTCAGTTAGGAAATATTTCTATATTTCTATTTTAAGAGAGATATTTATATATTTCCTAATTCTATAAAATACTAAAAAAAAATATTTTATTTAAAAGATTTGAGTGGACTTATAAATATTTCACAAAATCCCTATAAATTCAAGTTTAATTAATTGATATTAATTAATATCAATTGATAATTAATTAATTGATACAGTAAACTTCCGTTTATCCGTCACTTTATCAACTGTCACCCTCCGTTAACCGTCACCCCTCCCCTAAATACTTTTTATAGGAAACGAATTACTAAAACTCAAATGCAAAGTAAACCCGAGTCAGTCGGCCCGCTATTCTGATAAAAATTTGGTTATGAAGAATTAAAGTATGATGAAACTATTCAAAATATTTTGAGACGAAAGAAATCTGAAGTGAATGAATGTGATAAATCGCATGATTCAGGAGTGACATCATGCAGAAGGGGAGACTCTATGCTCTCTATGTGCATTATTGTTTTGAGATGAAAGAAGAAGCAGATGCAACACAAGTACTTTTAATAAGTGGAATCCTTAGTCCTGCTGCAGTAAAAATACAAGCAAAACACAAACAAAAACGTATAATAGATTACTTTGGATGAAAACAGATACTACATAATCTTTCTGTAAATTTCCAAATTTGTCCCATAAATTGATGTCATTTATACATTTTATTAACGAATGTACACAACAGATAAATAAAAGCGTTTAAATATCTGTCCTTATAAACTGGCAACAATAAATATAATTTTAGTATCTGTCTTTGAGCGTCTTTCGATTATCCGTCTATCTCGATTCTTCGCCACAACATCGGTCCTGTGAGTACCGGATAATCGGAAGTTTACTGTATTACTATTAGCAAAATCCTTCTAAAGTTTATTAAAAGATTGTACAAATCTTCTAATGTAATTTAAAAAATTCACGAAAAATGTTTTAGAAGATGAAATATTCATGAATTCATAATTTGGGATAAAAAGAGTTAAGATTGATAATATTAAAATTAAATTAAAAGTATTTCTCCGCTGAATGATGAAAAACATATTTTGCATACAGTAGCACAGCTCCTGTAGCACAATCAGTAAGATGTTTATCTCCAACCCAGGGGGCTCAGGGTCAAATCGTGGGTCGGCAAGAAATAATTATTGTAAAAATTAAATTAAATGGTACAGCAGTTTACTCGATAATTTTTGAAGTTAAAAAATTCGCTAATTTCGAAAAATATATTATTATCATTAAAAATAAATAAACAAAATAAATTTACAGTGTCTTGTGTATTTTTACCGATGTAAATTTACAGAGTCTACTGTAAAATTAGCGAATAATTTCTTTGTTATTTAACAGAATCTCTGTTTTTCAAATAGCTGTAATTTTACATGACTTAAGATAATGGATTACCAGTAGATTCTTGGTAATCTCACAGAAATTTTTTTAACAGCGTGTAGACGTTAACGGTGATCGGAATTCAGACTATAATAAAATGGGACAGCTTTCCAGAGATCCCGATTTACGCGCAGCTTCCTTTTTTCGGGACGGGGGGGGGGGGGGGGGAGTGACAGCTATTCTATAAAAAAAATCAATTTTTCGGTCCATGGCAGTTAATTTTTGAAAGAACACACAAACACATATATATAATAAATGTTTTAGAGGTTTTACATAATGGAACACATTGATAATATACATTTGACGAATAATTGTTTTTCGTGGTTTATTGAATTTTATTTATTTTTTAATAATTTGTATACCTCCGCTAGGTGTTACATTTATTTTCCTCTATTATCATCTTAGTTATTTTCTGAATGTGCTAAACATATTATTGATTCAATAATGTATCTAATTTTTTTTTCGGTAATTCCTTTATATGTAAATTAAATTTTATTTTGAAAAAGAAAAAGTCCAACAATTATGTTTGCACTATTGTTACAAACCTTTCTTGTGTCGTCTTTGACAAGAATAATCTGCACAATAATGTCCAAGATATATTCTGTAGCTTTCGTCCTTAAATAAACATATTTAAAGGCAAGAAGCACCACCTTTTTAATTTCCGTTGTTAGCCGTGTGCACACTGTCGTTTTCATCATTTTCGAATTATTCTCTCTGAAGCAGAAATAGTCATGAACTTTAAGTTCTCGATTTAAAACGTAAACATCATTTATTAACCTTTAACTGATGTCACGCGGTCTCCCAGACCCCGCGACTCCCAGCTGTAAACACTTTTACTGCTTTTTACTTTCCTGTACTAAAGTTAAATAATATGAATAAAATACTTTTTTCACGCAATTTAATTCACATGCTCCTAAGAGAAGTACAACGATATTGTTAGGGCAAAATTTAAGTAAATTCAACCATTTGAGTTATTTTTTTTATTCATTTTATTCGAGGGGTCTGAGAGACCGGATCACATCAGTTAAAGATTAATTACAATACCGAAGTGGTAAAATTATTAGAATAACTGTAAAATTTACAATAAAATCTTCTTACATTAAAAAATAATACATTATTAAAAAAAAATATTGATACATTTAATATTTAGTGTGCATCCCCATGTTTTTTATTAAAGATTCGATACGTCTTGGCATACTTTGTATGACATTTTGGCAATTAATTTGTATTTCGTTGTCATGGTGCCAAATTTGGATGAGTGTTTCTGTCAGAACATTCTTGTTTGTAATGTTGCATTTCTTTAATTTCTTTTTTTTTTTTTTTTTTTTTTTTTTTTGCTTTACAATGGCCCAAATTTCTATGGGGTTCATATCTGGACTGTTTCCAGGCCATGGAAGTATTTTCTTTAATTAAAAAATTAAAGATATGCTACATCACCGGCAAGAATGGTCTGATAGAAAGACTAAATTTGGCATCATGACAACGAAATACAAATTAATTGCCAAAAACAAAAACTCATACAAAGTATGCCAAGACGTATCGAATCTTTAATAAAAAACAAGGGAATGCACACTAAATATTAAATGTATCAGTATTTTTTAAGGGGGCTCAGGACTTGATCGATACCGAAAAACATGTAAACAGAGCTCTCGCTTCCAGTCCATATAAAAACAGAAGCATTCAATGTAACTAATTTAAACTGCCCGATAATTTTAAGGTAAGTTTGTAGTCTTATAAAATTATAAAATGAAATACTTCAATGTAATAAAAGAAAAAATACAGCAAAATCTATATAACACAATTTTCGAAAAAAAATTTAGGTGTCATATCACCACCTGCAATATATCTTAACGTTGAAATGGCATAAGAACCTAATTTTTGCTTTAAAATGATCAGTAAACTTTACTCTATAGAATGAATTAAGGATATAACTATCACTCAAAGGAAATCTTATTAAAAAAAACCTCTCAAATTTGAAAATTTAAAAAACCCTAAAAAATACAAGTATTTCCCCCCTATAAATACGCAAAATATTAAGCTATCTAAAATATATTAATTCATTCTATGGATAATGATGTTATATGCATGCAAAAAAAAAAAATTAAGCCATTCCATCAAATAGTTTTTTTTTTTTTTTTTTAATCTTACGGATAGTCGTCAAAAATCAAGTTTTGAGAAAACGCGATTTAAAGTTGCAATTAAATGGGTGCGGCTATGAAAGTGATTGTTACATAAATGCTTATAACGCCGTTAAAAATGCAAATATTTTAAAGTTTTTTGCACTGTGTTCAGAAGTAAGTGAATAATCAAAATAGATACTAAAAAATAAATCAATTTTTTGAAAAGTTTTCAAGTCCTGAGCCCCCTTAAATAATGTATTATTTCTTTAAAATAACAAGATTTTAATGTAAATTTCACAATTATTCTAATATTTTTCACACCTCTGTAAGTGTTTAATTCATATACATAGAGCTATTTTTCAGACATTTACTTCTAGTTTCGTACTCTATCCTAAGTAAGAATGGTATAAAACAAAAGATTGAGAATTTCTGTTATCCGTAGATGTATCTTCCCTTACAGTCAGTGTTGCCGTATATGGCAGTTTTTTAATTTAGATATTCTGAATTCACACCAGAAAATTTTATTTAAAAAACTATAAAATTTTGCAGCGAAAATTCGAATTTTCTAAATGGATCCTCAAAACACGGCAAATGGGGTGCGTTCGTACTATAACTACTTTTATAAATATTGAGATCTTGGTGCCGTAGCTGTTGCGCTCTTATGCAAAAATGAATGAATACAACATTTATTACGATTACATATATTAAATTCAGTAATACGAAAATAATAGGACTCCATCTGAAATAGGACGTAATCACCATGGCAACCTAGAATCATTACCTATCATGGGATATCATTGAATTAATTACGTATGATAGGATTTAATAGAAGAAAACTTTAAGTTTTGATTCGATTTTCATAAAATTGGAAATGACTCGACAAAATTCTGCAACGATTATACAGGGTGTCCACTCTCAACAGTGTCCAATGGCTAATTCCTAAACCGTTAATCATAGACATATAGTTCGAATTACAAAAATGTTTTAAATGAGGTAAAGGAATATATTAAAAGCGATTTGAGTCAGTAAAAATACTAAAAAAAGTTGCGAAATTTAAATTTTTATACGGTCTCCCGGTCCTATAAGTTATATTTAGTAAAATTTTCTTATTACACTGACAAGTAAGACAAAAAAAGTCCCGTTCATACAGCAGTTGCCGCATACAGCATGACCGAGTTATGAAACTTTAAAAATACATGACTTATACCACTTTTCTTCATCTGAACACAAATGAGTACGGCCATGGAGGGGGCAAGTGCTTATAGTAATCGAAGAACTTATTTCATGTATGTCTGCGCTTTGAAAAAAATCGTACGAGTATTACAAATGAGTTAGCTTTTATTAGTTTTAAATTGTCTAAAATAATTGTATTTAGCATATGTTGACATATGTTGATTTGAGACTGTTTCTTTTCATGATTTCCTTTAAAAAAAATTAAGTTATTTTTATAAGTTTTTATTTAACTTCAATGATCGTACGTATGTTTTTTCAGTTCAAAATTTGTACTCGAACTTTAACTCACTTTGAAATATCCGATCGAGATTAAATTTTACATACTGAAGTAAACCCGATGACAATCTAATATTATTATGATTTTCCGTGGTTACCATTTATACTTATTTTATATAGGATAATACAAGAAAAAAAAACGAATAGATTACCGCCAGGAAGTTTAAGAAAAAAATTTAGATTAGATAACACAAGACTGCGATGGTTTTGTTTTTTAACTTTAATGTATTTTTTAGTACTCAGTGCGAAAATTATCTTACTTTTTAATCAGGATTTTTCGCAAATCATAAATTGTCAAAGTTAAAAATAACAGAAATCAGATATAATAAAATAGAGGAGATCGCTATATTTTTTAACTTTTGATAATTGATTTTTATGTACTTCTTAGCACTATATCTGAAAATAACCTTCCTTTTTAACCATCAAGTTAGAATTTTTTCGCAAATCGTAAATGTCAAAGTTAAAATATAGCGAAAATCAGATACTATAAAACATATGTAAAACTTTTTTTATTTTATTTTATTTTATTTTATTTTATTTTATTTTATTTCATTCAATAATTTATTCAATTTTTTGCCGTATACTGGGATTCTATGGCTAAAAATGAAGGTGATTTTCGGATTCAGCGGTACAAAATATAAAAAAAATTATTATCAAAAGTGAAAAACGGAACAATCACATCTATTTTAAAGTGTCAAATTTTCGCTACTTTTTCTTTTTTTATTTAACTCTAAAATTTACGATTTGCAAAAAATCTTTACATGATGGTAAAAAATGGAGGTCAATCTGGATTCAGCGGCACAGAATACATAAGAATCAATTATCAAAAACTAAAAAAACATGATATAACCCAAATTTTGCAGGCTAGTGTAATCTGATAGCATTTTAAAATATGCATCATTTTTAAAGAATTGAGGCTGCTAATTTTCATCATTTTATTTAATAAAAATTGTTTATTTTTTCTTATATGTTTATTACAAACTGTATAGTTTGCATTAATATGTCGGAATGACTAAAGATTTCAAATTTATATAGCAATGTTAATTTTAATCTCAACCATTTTTTTTAAACATATCTGACGAAATTATATCTCTACTAAATTTGTGAATGACCTCTAATTTGAAGCAAAAAATATGCTCCAACTTTAAACAGCTATTACTCGGTCAATTTTAATCGTAGAGTAATGGGACTTTTTTTTACCTTACTTGTCAGTGTAAGATGAAAATTTTACTAAATATAACTTATGGAACCGGATAAAAATTTATATTTCGTAATTTTTTAAGAAATGTTTTTATTGACCCAAATCGCTTTTAAAATATTTCTTTACCTCATTTAAAGCATTTTTGTAAATGGAACTATATGTCTATGACTAACGGTTTAGGAATTAGCCATTGGACACCGTTGAGAGTGGACACCCTTTACATATATATAAAATTTCAAACCATTCGCTTGGGTAGTTTTTGCGCTGTTACATGCGGACAGACGTACGGACCGGACGACGAGTATACGTGCTATCTATATATATAAAACAAGAGATGTCTGCCTGCCTGCCTGCCTGACCGAGGCAAGCGCCGAAATTATAGCACCTAGGCCTCTGAAATTTCCGTCATGTGTTGATTTTGTCCTCAGAAAGTGTACTTCGCAGCCGGATTTTAAAATTTCAATTTCAATTTTTTGTTTTTAATTAAAACTTTATGGATTAGAGGCTAATTTACAACTTTCCGCCAATCCGCGGCAATGAAGCAGCCAGCCAATGAGAGCAGGCGTTAAATATTGGATCTAGCGTAACGGCAAAGGGCAAACTGAACTCGCAACTCCCAATGTTTATGTGTCGTCAGCTTCATGTAAGTATACTTTTGCGCTTTTCTTCCTATAACGTTTAACCCTTTAAGCGTCCGACAGATTTCTCCATTCATGTTCAACGATTCATAAAATAGTAGCTATGAAATGTATTGGTATGAGAATTTTTATTTGATAAGCTTGCATATTTATTTATCATATTCACTTCAAAAAATTAGTTTTAATATCGATTATGTGTTAAATCTGCCTTTGATTCCTAAAGTTACGTGACGGAAAAACACGGTTAGGACGCTTAAAGGGTTAATATTATTTACATTGATTGTGATATTTCGAAGTGTTTTTTCCTTATTTTGCAAGGTATACAATTCACGTAAGTTAGTTTAAATTGTATTTATTCTTTGTGTTAATGGCGTAGTCGCGAAAGAATGAAATGTGTTTCTTGAACTTTACTTTCCCTGAGGTAAATAGTTTGTGTTCTTGGGCAATTAAAAGTGAAGTTAATGTTTGATTCTTATGAAACTCATAATATATCACCATATAATTTCATCATATAAGTATTTCACGCCCTCAGGATTTTAAATTCAGTTCTTTTCCTTTTGTTAAAATCTTTTCTACGTATGTTACACTTTATTGAATGTTTTCATAGTGCCAGGCATATCAGTTTAAAGTTTAGGCGTAATTCAATGAACGAAATTTTTGAGTACTGTTATTTATAATCTTTCTTCCTGTTAATGTTGACTATATTTTTAGACACCCAAGAACGGTGAAATCATAACATGCTATAAATTGTACAACTGAATGCAAAATCCTGTGAATGTAGTATGAGATGTATGTTTTAATTAAGATTTGTTATTGAAATTAGTTTATTTCATATACAAAACACCATATATTATGAGTTTGGTAAGAAATCCTAACAAAAACCTATATCTTGCACTTTACTGAATGTTTTCATAGTGCCAAGCATACGAGTTCAAAGTTTAGGCCTAATTCAATGAAGCGAAAATTTTGAGTATTTATTGTTATTTAAATCTTTCTTCCTTTTAATGTGATGACAACATACATTTTATACCTGTACCCGACCCGAACTTGCAAATTCCATTTTAAGTCAACATGACCCGAACCCGCAAATATAATTTTCAGAAACCCGACCCAAACCCGAGGTATTTCAACCCGCAACCCGACCTGAACCTGCAATGCAAAAAAAAAAATAAATTATGTTTTAATGTCACTATGGAAAATAATCTACAATTGTATCTCTAATACAATTTTTATGTTTTACATAGAAGAATGAACAAATCTATATTCTTTAACATTCAAATTTAGTAAAATCTCTGAGCACGTTGGGATCGTTGTATAGAGTCAAACATCGAATCTGGTTATCCTGAATTTTGTTTTTTCGGCTCGGAATGAATCTAATTTTCTTTCTGCAGGTCGGGTTCATATTACAAGAATTCTTTCGGGCCATCTTTAGGTTTTTTACTGGATTCGTTATAATCATTATCGTATCAGTAATTGAAAAAGTATGTTTATATTATTTCCAGAAACGAATTCTAAGACTAGACAAAACTGACAGGCACGCATTTTGTTTTTGTGAAACTTTTATCTGCGGTTTTTATAGAATTTTAATGTGAGAAAATATTTTGGACATTCTTTTAAAAAATCGAGTGAATCCGAACCGTAAACGTCAAAAAGCAAACCCGAAACAATGGAAGCCAACCCGACCCGAACCGCAACAAAAAAAGTTGAAGTCAATCCGAACCCGATCTGCAACGGCAAAATATAGACCCGACCCGAACCGCAGTTCGGGTTCGGGTAAAAGCGGGTAACCCGACCCGATGCAGGACTCTAATGTATATGTTGTCAAGTTGTCATCGCCCAAGAATGGGGGAAAAAATCCCACCAACTTTTGACTTCAGGGAAAATGAATGAGGTTATTTGGGTTTTCCTTTTGTTAATATTTTTTCGCCACATAGACTTATCCATATATTATGAGTTTCGTAAGAATTCCCAATGAAAACATATATTATTTATTTGCTTTACTGAATGTTTTCATTTCTTATCAAAATCATGATATGTAACATGCGAGAAATTGTAGAACTGAATGGAAAATTCTGTCAGTGAGGTCTACGATTTATGTTTCCTTTTAGATTTGTTATTGAACTCATTTTATTTCATTTAAGAATATTTTTAGGCGCCCAAGGATAGAGCATGTGTTTTCATTAAGATGAGAAAAGATTAACAAAAGGTAAAGAACTGATTGAAAAATTCTCAGTTTGCTAAATATTTATACAATGAGCATTTTGTGATATATTACGAGTTTCATAAGAATCGTTCATGAATGCACTCTTAATCACCCAAGAACGGAAATTATTTACTTCATAGAAAGTAAAGTTCAAGAAACACATTCCATTCTTGGGTGACTATGCATATAATATAAATCGCCATTAACACGAAGAACGAATACAATTGAAACTAACTTATATGGTTTGTATACTTTGTATCAAAAGTAAAAAAACATTGTGAAATATCACAATTAATGTAAATAACATTAAATCTTATAGAAAGAAATGTGCAAAAGTGTATTTTTCTTTAAAATAAAGCTGATGAGACATAAATAGTGCAATTTATCTTTACCTCTAAGCTAAAGAAGTGCGGTCGCTGGATCCCATATTTTTTACCGCCTGCTCTCATTGGCTGGCTGCTTCATTGCCGTCACAATGCCATTTGCACATTTTAATAAATAAAAAAAATCTACATTAAAATTTTAAAATCCAGCTGCGAAGTGCACTTTTCAGTGACAGCATCTACACATGACAAAAATTTCAGTATACGGTGAAGCATGCAGCAGTGAGCAGGGCCTGATTACCAACGGGGCATACTTACACCAATAAATTTTAAAAGAAAAGTTTGACTTATCTAAACGCCGTATTCATGTAAAATTTCTGCCATGAATGAGGCAAAATTTTCTGTTTATTTTTAGTGGTAGGAATTTGCCCCGTGGGTAATCAGGCTCTGCAAACAACAGTCTTTGTTTCATAGAGATAATCGAAATAGGCGCGAAAAAATCAATTGTGAGGCGATTTCAACCTAAAAGCTGTGTTTTTTAGAAATATTTTGTAAGCTTTTTTCAGATAAAATATATCAGTGAGCCGTGTCGGAGGTTCTTATAGGTCATATTGGGGTCTTAATTGAGTGATGGTTACCATTATTTCCGAATAGAAATTTCAGCAAATTTCTTAAATTCTTATTTGTGTCACCACCCCATCGAGTAATATATTTATGGATAGGTTGAAAATTTGAGTTTAATTAGTATACAGGTTTGTTTACGAGAGAGTGTGCATCTTGGTGGTGGAAAGTGAAACTAAAAGATATTGCAAAGTGCGCGTAGCATGCCTGCTGTACCCGGCTGCAGGTGGCTGTGACTTGTGTCGGATATTCATATAAAACATTGTGCCCCGTGGCGGTGGAAAGTACTTCGACTACACGGCTAGGATAGTTAGGTTATGGTTAGGTTAAGTTACCGTTATGTAGGCCTAGGTCTTAAATTGATTTAAATCCGATTTAACCATTGGTCTTAAATCGATTTAAACTAACATTGAAAGTCGCGATTTAGCTGATGTCTTGAATTTCAATTTAGCCATTGTCCTTTGAGCCTTAATCGCAATTTAAAACAAACATCAAAACTCCGATTTAACCATCAGTCTTATATCGATTTAAAGATAACATCAGGAAAATTTATGTATCTATTGGCTTTAAATCGATTTAGAACAAAATACCGATTCAGAGCTAACATTGGAAAACTGATTTATTTACATTGATGCAGCTTCTGCATGCATGGCAAGCTGGTGTTAAATCGATTTAGCAGGATCCGATTTAAGAAAACATTGCAAGCTTCAGTGCTTTCCGATTTAAGAAAAACATGGCAAGCTGGTGTTAAATCGATTTAGCGGAATGAGATTTAAGCAAATCTTAATGAAATTGATTCACTGTTATGTCTGAAAAAAAAAAAGTCATGGTTAAAGTACAAATTCATCTATTTTTTGCTTATATTTTTTTGCATTCTTTTGATCAAAAATTAATTTTCATGTATTGAAATATTTTAGTTTTAAATTATTATTATTTTGTAATTAATTAAAAATACTTAAATGATGAGTTGAATAATACTTTAATAATCCTTCTTCATCCACTATATCAATGTCAGCATTTATGTTAAACGAATTTTATTATAATCTAAAAGTTAAAAAGGAATAAAATTGCACCTTATTTCTCATATATCTCTCCCCCCCCCCTTTTTTTTTGTCTAGCTCACAGGCTATCAAAACCTGAGATCTAATGTGTCTGCAAGTTTTGTATGTACATATGTATGTAACTTTTGACAGAAATATCTGATTTGCTTCAAAATTTTTTTCTAGGTTTTTTCAGATAAGGCGCTTCCCTGATTAGCTTTTGAGGTCCATTGGTTTAGTATAAAAAGGGGGGGACGGGGGCTAATTCACCTCCCCTACTTAATTTAGCAAGTTTTTCAAGCAGAATTATCCGATTTGCTTCACATTTTTATTCTAGCTTCATTCCGATAAGGCGCTACCCTGATTAGTTTTGGGTGTTCATTGGTTAAGTATATAGGAAGGAACAGGGGGTTAATCCCCTTAATTTAGATCAATGGCTTTATCATGCAGAATTACCCGATTTGCTTCAAATTTTGTATATACCGGTTTATTTTGATAAGGCGCTTCCATGATTCGATTTGGAAGTTCATAGGTTAAGTATAAAGGGGCTAATCCTCCCCCATTAATTTAGATAAATGCGTTTTTCATGCAGAATTATCTTATTTGCTTCAATTTCTTTTCTAGATTCATTCTGATAAGATGCTTCCCTGATTAGTTTTTGGGGTTCATTGGTTGAGTATAAAGAGAGGGGGACAGGGGTTATTCTCCCCCCCCCCACTCAATTAGATAAATGGATTTTACATGCAGAATTATTCGATTTTCTTCAAATTTTTTTCTAGGTTCGCTCTGATAAGGCGCTTCCCTGATTGGTTTTGGGGGCTCATTGGTTAAGTATAAAGGGAGGAACGAGGGGAGGGAGGTTAACCCCCTTATTTTAGATCAATGGCTTTATCATGCAAAATTACCCGATTTGCTTCGAATTTTGTATACCAGTTTTTTTTTTTTCATAAGTCGTGTCCCTGATTAAATTTGGAGGTTCATTGGTTAAATATAAAGGGTGGGGGGAAGGGGCTAACCCTCCCCCATTAATTTAAATAAATGCGTTTTTCATGCAGAATTATCTGATATGCTTCAGATCTATTTTTCTTCGTTCATTCTGATAAGTCGCTTCCCTGATTACTTTTGGGGTTTCATTGGTTAAGTATAAAGAGAGTGGGGGCGGGGGCTTATCCACCAAATTAATTTAGATAAATGGATTTTACATGCAGAATTATTCGATTTTCTTCAAATTTTTTTCTTGGCTCATTCTGATAAAGCGCTTCCCTGATTAGCTTTGGAGGCTCATTGGTTAAGTATAAAGGGAGGAACGGGGGGGATTAACCCCCTTAATTTAGATCAATAGGATTATCATGCAGAATTACCGGATTTGCTTCAAATTTTGTATATCTGTTTATTTTCATAAGCCGCTTCCCTTATTAGATTTAGAGGTTCATTGGTTAAGTATAAAGGGTGGGGGGAAGGGGCTAACCCTCCCCCATTAATTTAAATAAATGCGTTTTTGATGCAGAATTATCCGATTTGCTTCAAATCTTTTTTCTAGGTTCATTCTGATAAAGCGCTCCCCTGATTACTTTTTGTGTTTCATTGGTTAAGCATAAAGGGAGGGGGGTGGCTGGGGCTAATCCACCAAATTAATTTAGATAAATGGATTTTACATGCAGAATTATTCGATTTTCTTCAATTTTTTTCTAGGTTCATTCTGATAAAGCGCTTCCCTGATTACTTTTGCTGGTTCATTGGTTAAGGGGGGGCGGGTGGGGGGTGCTTACCACCCTTAATTTAGATCAATGGGTTTATCATGCAGAATTACCCGATTTGCTTCAAATTTTGTATACTGGTTTATTCTGATAAGGTGTTTCACTGATTATATTTGGAGGTTGATTGGTTAAGTATAAAGAGGGGAACAAAGAAGCTAATACCCCTTAATTTAGCTAAGCGGGTTTTTCATGCAGACTTATCCGATTTGCTTAAATTTGGTATATAGGTTTATTCTGATAAGGCGCTTCCCTGATTAGATTTTGAGGTTCATTAGTTAAGCATAAAGTGGGGGGGGGGGTGTTATCCTCCCTTAATTTATTTTTCAAAGGCATTATTCTTTGAAATAAGAGTATATTGTACAATAAGTATGAATAGCCTGTGAGGTCAATGACATCATTTTAACTGGGCACTTTTCTTTTTCTTTACTATTTTTCTCATCATGGTAAATAAACAGTTAAATTCATCATTGAATGATTGAATTTGCTTCTGTTTTTAATTCTAGACCTTTTTCATTTTGTGACAGCAAAAAAAAAGTGTGTGTGTTGTTAGAGTGGTACTATTTTGGTGGGCTACAGGGAAGTCCCGCCACCCCCCCCCTTTTCCTTTAAAGAATTTAGATTGTAGCGACCATAACAAATCAGACAAAAAAAAAAAAAAAATGCGTCGAGCATAGATTATAAAACTCCAACATATTCAGAATAACGTAAACAAACTGCACCGTTTGATAAATTAAAATATCGCGTCTAATTCAAACGCATAACACATTTCAAAACCCAATTTCAGCTGTTTCCATCTACAATCGGAAAATTATCTGAATTTGTTTCAGCAGCCCTGTATAGGATATATAGATTTTATCTATTAACTAGATGCATGCCAAAATTTAGTTCACTTAAAAAATACATATACTTCAGTTCAAAATTCCCCTTCAGCATTTTCCTCTAATGAGGAGAAGGGTACGTGAATACTTTTGTGCAGCCACTGTATATGAGGTATAGAATTTATATATAATGAGTAACATGAAAAAAAATTAGTTAAATTTAAAAGGGCATACCGAATTTTAAAGCGTACACTCCAGAAATTATTACTCAAAGACAGTACTGTAACCTATTTATTTTGTGTGTCCCTGCAAATGAATAAGAAATGCTATGAATGCATTGTTCTAACGTGATCGTAGTGAAATTCAGTAATTTATATAAGTTTCAATATATTTGATATAGTCATTAAAATACTCTACAAACAATTTCCCCCCCATATACCATATTGTAATGTAATATTTTTAACTGCCCCTGTAAATGAACTGTTAATCCTACATACTTCATATACAACACAAAACATGCTTTATTGACCCTAAATAACCGTTATCAATTGCATAAAAATCCGAGTATATTTACCAGAGTTGGAGCGGGCACAGACGGACAGACAAACCGAATGCATAAACACTTTCAACTTTGTTGGGAAGTGTCCAAGGAAGAAAGAAATTATAAAATGTATTAAAATAGTTCACTAATTAAAAAAAAAAAAAAAAAAAAAAAAAAAAATGTGTGTTTTGAGTCCTTCAAACTTTTTTGTGTGTAAAATATGTACCTCTTTTCAAAAATATTTCTTTCTTTTTTAAATGACCTCCCGTGGTGTCAATTCTCTGACGCCGCTGCGAATTAAGTTACAGCAAGATTCGACCTCATTTGAAGGCTTGACCGAAGGTGAAACTCCTCATGGCCCCTCAATTGCGGGGTCTGTTTCTGATCCGAGACTATTAAGGGCCATTCCTCCAAGGGGGTGTGGAAATGGATTTTTTCATGTGATATATCGTTTTAAAGCTTTTGACCTGTACATTACTAAGCACTCACTCCTCTACTCTTAACTCATTTTTTCATCAGTACAGGGCGTTTTAAAGTTTTAATTTGTTCATGACTGTCGCATACAATTTACCAAAAAATTACATAGCAAATCTCAACAATTAACAGCTTCCCCCCCCCCCCCTTTTCCACCGAGTGGGTACGTATTTCAGTCAAAATTGTTAATATGTGCGAACCCCTCTGAACAAAATTATATTCCAGAAAAAAAGAACTGCTACAATTATTCCCGGACTTATTGAAACTCTTTTCTTCCTTTTCAATGTCATGTGCGAGCATAATAGCTTATGCATCAGTTTCTCCACCTAATTGTGGTTTTTAATGTAGAAGTATATGCTTCGCCACCCTTTTTTTTTTCCCTCTTTTTCGACACGTACTTTTTCACTTCTGCTCTATGCGTCTGTAATTAACGACGTATAAAATGTCTGTCTTCTGTTCTATTATGTGATAAAGTTTATTAAAACAATTAATCAAGATGAAAGTTCAATGACATTATTAAATGAAACTAGCCATGCTTTGCCTCACACCTGAATTACATCTTCAATCGCATTTTTCAGTTTCTTTTTCAATAAAGATTTTAGCACTGCAACTGTCGGTAAAGTCACAAAGGCATACCATGGATGTATCCTGAAGTGTATGGCGGTTCCTGTCTCAACACCGGGACATCAGGTAAGAGAAATAATTTTCCTTACCTTTATTTTTACTGTGAAATATGATTTGACATAAAATTAGAGGTCCCTCCTAAATATTTGTCGATTATATATATATATATTCTAATAACAGATTATGAGCTAGATTGCGCTCTTTATAAGAAATGTATTAACTATTATAATGACATCGTATAAATATTTGCAACATTTTTATATGTAAGCGAAGAAAACTAAAAACAATAAACATACTATTGTTATTATTTAACTGTATAAGAAGATATTTGATATTATTATTATTTGAAAAGAATACGAACTGTTGCATTGCAAATATATATATCGCTACACTCTAAGTGTAAGCAAAAGTTATCAAAGTTATAACTGATTTATATTATTATTATTATTTGATTGTATAAGAAAATATTTATTCTATATAATTAAAACTAAAATGAGTATCCTAAGGGATTCAATAATAGAAAAACTGAACTCAAGCAATTATGATGTATGGAAATTCAGGTTAGAAATGTATTTACAGAAGGAGGACCTCTATAGTGGTATCAGTCAGGACCCGCCCGATCCAATGACAGATGATTTTAGAAATAAAAATAGGAAAGCGCGTGCCATTATAAATTTATTGATCGATGACGATCAAATAACAAATGTGAAGAATTTAGAAAGTGCGCGAGAATGTTGGCTTGCTTTAAAAGAAGTTCACGAGCGTTCGAATTTAAGTAGTAAACTATTTCTTTTAAGGAAACTTTACTCCACCAAATTAAAAGAAGGTGGCAATATGGTGGATCACCTTACAAAAATTTATGAAACTCGCGATAAGCTAGCCGCTATCGGCGAGACTGTAACTGATCAAGACCTTGCTGCTTTAATGCTGTGCTCTCTCCCTTCCAGTTATGACGGTCTCATTACCGCTTTGGAGGCAAGGGACGAGCGTGACCTTAGTGCTAGTTTTATTCGCACTAAATTAATAGACGAGCACACGAAAATAGTTGAAAATAACCGCGAAAGTGAGAACAGTCACTCCGCGTTAAAGGTGGTGAAATTCCATAAAAACAAACAAAATAAATTCTGCCGGTACTGTAAAAAGAATTCTCACAATATCGACGATTGTTGGAGCTTGAAAAATAAAAATAAAAATAATCCTAAGCAGTACCAATACCCCAATCGTTTTCCCAACCAGTCACAAAAATCGGCTATATGCTCTCAAGGCAGCGCATACCCGAATACTAACAAAAATAGGAATTTTGAAAAGGAAACACCTAATGATAGAAATGTTACATTTTTTGTTGGGGATAATGTAAAAGATCTCTGGGTAATTGATTCAGGGTCTTCAACTCATATTTGTAATAAAAAAAACAAGTTTAATGATTTTCATAACAGTGCTTCTAGCGTAACAATCGCAAACGGTCAAGAGCTTTGCTCTGAGGGTTACGGGACTATAAAATTAAATACATTAATGTCGGATAATGCACACAGAACGATAACACTAAAGAATGTATTGTATGTACCCGAAATTGAAACAAATTTAATTTCTATAAAAAGAGCTACTGAAAATGGTTGTAAAGCCATATTTGAGAAACAATCTTGCAAGATAACTCACGAAGGTGTTACGTACCTCGGGGGCTATGTAAACAATAATTTATATGAATGTAGAATAGAACAAAATATGTCTCACAATGTAAATATTATAAATGAATGCTAAAATAAAAATTGTCTACACAAGTGGCATAGGAGATTAGGCCACAGAAACGTTAATCATATTAAGGAATTGGTAAATAATGATATGGCGTTAGGAATTAAAATTGACAAATGTAAACACGGTGATACATGCGAAACATGCATAATTTCTAAACTCACTAGTGATCCATACCCCAAAGCCGCTAGTTTTCGAGCTACAAAGCCCACAGAATTAGTGCACTCCGATTTATGTGGACCTATGCAAACAGCGACGGTTGGCGGAAAATACTATTTTTTGACTTTTGTAGATTATTTTAGCCGGTTTACCATAACGTACTTACTGAGAACCAAAGATGAAGTTTTCCCTAAATTTAAAGAATATGTTGCAATGACCGGGAATAAATTTGGCAGGAAGGTGCGTGCTATCCGTACCGACAACGGAGGGGAATACACAGGGAAGGAAATTGAAAATTATCTAAAAAATGAGGGAATTAACCATCAACTTACTGTTCCATATTCCGCGCCTCAAAATGGGGTTGCGGAGCGTAAGAACCGTACCTTGATGGAGATGGCTCGCTGCCTACTTAAAGACAGTAATTTACCTAACTCATTCTGGGGCGAAGCCGTCTGCACCGCAACTTACATACAAAATCGCCTCCCAACTTCATCCAACGACTGCACTCCCTACGAAAAATGGACTGGTCGCAAACCAGATCTTTAAAATATTAAAACCTTCGGTTGTCGCGCCTTTGCTTATGTGGAAAAGACTCATAGAAGAAAATTGGATAATGCAGCCATAGAGGGGATATTCGTAGGTTACGACAATAGGAGTAAGGGCTACAGAATTTGTACGGACGGTAAGAAAATCGTAATAAGTAGAACCGTAAAATTTCTGGAGACTAAAAGTAAAAACATAACTGAGGATAGCATATCAAATAAAAACAATGAAATACCAAATTTTGAAAATCCGGTTCCGAAATTACAATTAATCGAGGATAATATTGACAGCGCCGAAGATACAACGCAAAATCAAAATGCAAATTCGGATACAACGCAAAACGTCCCGCGTAGATCAAACAGACCGAACAGGGGAGTTCCTCCCGATAGATTTGCTTTCTTAACAAATGACGTTAAAGTAGAAGATCCGAAAAGTTGGGACGATATAAAAAATATGCAAAACCCGATTGAAAAGGAAAAGTGGATAGAAGCGACTTTAGAAGAAATGAATTCTCTTCGCGAAAATAATACATGGGAATTAGTCGAAGCCCCACCAGGAACGAAAGTGATCGGTTGCAAGTGGGCGTTCAAATCCAAATACAATAGCCAGGGTTTGCTGGAAAAGTTTAAGGCTAGGCTGGTCGCAAAGGGTTTTTCCCAAAAGTATGGGGTAGATTATGATGAGACCTTTGCGCCAGTCGCGTCTCATACGACAATTAGAAGTTTTTTAGCAATGGCATTGTATAAGGATCTGAACTTAAGACATGTAGATATTAAGACCGCTTTCCTTCACGGGGCATTGCAAGAAAATGTGTATATGCATCAGCCTGAAGGCTATGCAGTTCCGGGAGAGGAGCATAAGGTATGCAGACTCAAAAAGGCCATTTATGGTTTGAAGCAGGCCGCCAGAGCGTGGAACCTGACATTACATAAATCATTATCTAAATTAGGTTTTCACCAAAGTAGGATCGATAAATGTTTATATAAGAAAACAACCAATGAAACAACGACTTACGTAATCGTTTATATAGACGATCTCCTCATAGCTGGGAAAGATGAGAATATTAATAAACTTATAAACGAATTAAACGAGGAATACCCTGTAACTGACTTAGGTGAAGCGAAATATTATCTTGGGATAAATATTAATCGGCCTGACAAAAATACCATGACGCTTGATCAAATTAATAAAATTAATGATTTAATAATTAAATTCGGCTTAGAAAACTCGAAACCAACTAATATACCAATGGAACCAGGATACGTTAAGTTAGTGGAGGATGAAAATCTCCTCCCGAATAATACGAATTACAGACAAGCCGTAGGAGCTCTACTATACATCGCGACTGTATCAAGGCCAGATATTAGTGCCGCGGTAAATATTTTAAGTCGCAGAAACGAGCATCCAAGGGCTAAGGATTGGGAAGCTGTTAAGCGAACAATCAGATATCTTAAAACTACAATTGACTTAAAATTAACATACACTAATTTAGAAAAACCTGTCTTGAGGGCATATTCTGATTCAGACTGGGCAAATGATCCTACTGACAGAAAGTCAGTGTCAGGAAATCTACTTATGATTGGAAATAACCCACTTCTGTGGACATCAAAAAAGTAGGCTTGTATTGCCATGTCTTCAGCTGAGTCAGAGTACGTGTCTGCCGCTTGCGCAGCACAAGAAACTATATGGATTTTACAACTACTGAAGGAACTGGACCTCGAGCAAGAACTACCAGTAACTCTGTTTGAGGGCAACCAGTCTTCCATCAATCTTGCCGAAAGCGATAAGCATCATCAAAGAACCAAGCACATATCCCTTCGGTATCATCTTCTGAGAAACCTTGTCGAGGAAGGGACAATAACTATGACGTACCTTGAAACTGCAGCAGTGACTGCAGACCTTCTAACCAAACCCCTTCCCAAGCCTCGATTTGAGCTTCACAGAAATATTGTTTTGAACATTTAAAACTTTTTGTTCCAGGGTTTCAGCTGGGGTGTTAATATGTGCGAACCCCTCTGAACAAAATTATATTCCAGAAAAAAAGAACTGCTACATTTATTCCCGGACTTATTGAAACTCTTTTCTTCCTTTTCAATGTCATGTGCGAGCATAATAGCTTATGCATCAGTTTCTCCACCTAATTGTGGTTTTTAATGTAGAAGTATATGCTTCGCCACCCTTTTTTTTTCCTCTTTTTCGACACGTACTTTTTCACTTCTGCTCTATGCGTCTGTAATTAACGACGTATAAAATGTCTGTCTTCTGTTCTATTATGTGATAAAGTTTATTAAAACAATTAATCAAGATGAAAGTTTAATCACATTATTAAATGAAACTAGCCATGCTTTACCTCACACCTGAATTACATCTTCAATCGCATTTTTCAATTTCTTCTTCAATAAAGATTTTAGCACTGCAACTGTCGGTAAAGTCACAAAGGCATACCATGGATGTATCCTGAAGTGTATGGCGGTTCCTGTCTCAACACCGGGACATCAGGTAAGAGAAATAATTTTCCTTACCTTTATTTTTACTGTGAAATATGATTTGACATAAAATTAGAGGTCCCTCCTAAATATTTGTCGATTATATATATATATATTCTAATAACAAAAATCGAGTTAAAGGTATTAAATCATAAATTTAAGGATAATTTTTAAATATCATCACGGACCCGGGCAACGCCGGGCGGGTCAGCTAGTGTATTTATATAATTACGAACGCACCTAATGAAAAAACAGCTAGATGTGACAGAGCTGCTTACAACATTATAAGGACACTTACACCCTAAATTTCTAGAAAATAAATTGAAGCACCTAGTAATGAGTAAACAATACGACCATAAATACGAATCTTAACCCCTTAACGCTCGAATTAAATTACGGTTTTAAATTCAAATTGTTTATTGGCACCACTTTTATGAAAAATAAATATTCATCTTATTTAATGACAGGTAAAACGATACTAAAATATAGCCAATTTCACTATTTTATAAAACTGGTGGGAATCAAACAATCTGAGTAAAAGACACAGCCCGTGAATATGACGGGAGCGAGCGAGAATTAAGGGGTTAGAAGAGATAAAAAATGAACTATGAATATTAATATAAAATTGTTTGGTTCATATTTTCATTGGAATTTTGATTTTAACAAAGACACCTTTTCCTTAAAATGATCGACGGTTACAATGTAAAAAAGAGAAAGGTATCTTAATTTGCTAAAATATAATTTAAGGGGTCTCATGACTCTTAAAATTGGAAAAAAGGAAAAAAAGAGACATCATTACAAATATCATTTTCAACATTTGATATCTTAAAATGTATATGATTTTATAATACAATTTGTTTTGGGATGAAAGATATAAATATGTTCTTTTACTACATGAATTTCAAAAATTGTGAGATGCAGAATTAGCATTTAGGGGCCTCCAAACTGTCAGACATTTGACCAGCAGAAAATTGGTTTAACAGCTTATGCACAGATTTACAAAAAAAAAAAAAAAAAAAAAAAAAACATTTTGCAACTAGAATGAAAATTTTGGTGCCTATTTATATTTTAGATTATTACTATTACCCTGAACCTAAATAAATTTGTATTTAAAGCATTTTTATATTTTTAATTTGAAAATTTCAACAGTATAATCACCTAAAAATATTTTCTTTAACAATAAAACGGAAACTTTAGGTTCAGTTTATACAGTCTAAAGTGAAACATATGTTTTGAAAATTTCATGAAAAAAATATTAAGAAGTTTTTGAGATATCCTGCGCGTTATGCTCAAAACCGACATTTTGAGAAAAACGACTTCAAAGTTTCGGAAACGCCACTTCTACTATTGAGCGGGTATAATTCAAAATGCCATAACTCCTGTTCTAAAGGGAATTTCAAGGAAACAATGATATCAAAATGTTCAGAAAAGATAGGAGTTTAACATCTAAAATTTTAATTAAAACTTTTTTTAAGCTCTAACTCCTTGGGGACGAGTGACCCTTATACGTGCCACTTAAGGTGCTCAGAATCCGTGATTATCCCCACCAATAATTTTTTATTGTAAATTTTGCCTTATTTAATCCGAGCATTTTCCCGATTCAATTAGGCAAAAATATCTGTTTTGAAAAACCGGCGAAAAAAATTAAAAATTCTGTAAAAGGCGCTCGTCCAGAAGGGGTTAAGAGTCCTAAGACCCCTTAGCCACGTTCGAAAATCTACAATACCGTCTTTCGAGCTACCCATGATTCCGAAAAAGTTCTTAATGAATATTAAAGTGGAAATAAAAAATCCGAAACTTACTAAATGGTGTATACAAAATGTTGTAAAATCAAAAACTACTAAATGAACATTAAAATAAAATTATAACAATCGACATTTCGCTCATCATCTCTGACCATCTTCAGGAAAGAGTTGTTACATTCAACTTCATTCAGTTGGATTTAAATAATTAGATTAGATTAGATTAGATTAGATAATTTACATCCAAGTAGAATATAACAACTCTTTCCTGAAGATGGTCATAGAAGATGACCGAAACTTCGATCGTTATAATTTCTTTTTAATGTTCGTTTAGTTTTTGATTTTAGAACTTTTTGTATACACCATTTAGTAAATTTGGGTTTTTTATTTTCACGTTAATATTGAACTTTTCATTGTTTTATTAACCCTTTCCGACGCAGTGGTCCCGGGTAGGAATATCTAATTTTAATTCCAACCTTACAAATGGTACCAAGAATATTTAAATAAAATTTTAATTTTACAATGAAAGTTTAAAGTAACAAAATTTTAACTTCTAAAAATGTCTTTTTTCTTATTTAAAATATAAATTAAAACAGAACATAAAAAATGAATGGCAATAAAGATGGGACAATGAAGACACAGGTCGCTGCACACATAACTTATTGCCAAGTGTTCCCATTCAATTTACCATAAATAATCGTTTCCCTTTTCTTTTCTTCACAAATCACGACCCTTTCCAGAAATATCTTTAGGACATAGATAAACGTGACTCCCCTCTTTGTGTATGTAGACTGACCTCCACCTCACTTCACTTTGTACTGGAATGTCCTCTAACAACATATTACCACGTTATAAGTCACAGAGCTATGGCAATTCCGGATTGGATTAATTATATTAGTGAAAATCCTGTTCTCATGAACAGAATATCAGCACTAATGAGATTTATAGAGAAAAATGAAGTCATTTTTAGAAATAATTATCCATACCTCTCGGACACTTCTTCAGACGATGGTTTATGATTTTTTGTTGTTGTTGTTGTTATCTTCTTTGTTTCCATTGTAAATAGTTTTCATATATATTCATTAAATATTATTATTATTAATTTTATTATTATTGGTATTACATATATTACAACTAGTATTTTTGTTATTAATATTTTGTATTTATTATAATTCGTTATGTTTTGAACCAGGCAGCTATATTGAGAATCTTACAGTTTTTTTTTTTTAATTACTAAAGCATAAATATAAACATTCAACATTTTTTTTTTTTTTTTACTGTTGTCAAAAGGATGGACTAACAAGTGGGTTTCGGCCGTCAGTAAGAAACACTCCATCAGGCTTGCAGCTTGGAGCTACGGTTCGGATTTCCCTTCACTCCCCCTTCCGGTGTCAGTCGATCATTACATCATTTTACAATAAAATTTGTCTGTCCCGGAAAAAATTAAGTTCTTAATCATTAGAGACCCTCCAAACCAACATATTTTCGAGGTTTAAAAAAGCATTTATAAAAATAAAATTTCATTTGCTGCCACCTTTCATCGGAATTTTCCGGGTAGCTTGGAAGGGTTTATTATAACTTTTGCGGTTGTATTGCATTTTCCTAGTTTAAGAAAAATCTCTTTTTATTTACAGAGCAGAAGTCAAGTCCTGCTGAATTGTTGTACGAGATGCAACGATATTTGAGAATACACGAACGCTTTTGAATTTTTACACACTTCTGATTCTGCGTTGTATTCTTAAAGCAGTGAAAATTTTACGAAAAATAAATAGGAATTTCGATTTTACAGCTTTTAGTGGAGCGTTTTTATAACTGACCAATATGGAATTACAATATTACATTTTATAGAAACGTTAAAGTATTTCTCGTCTAAGTAATTCAAAAAACTAGAAAACTTTTACGTAAGACTTTTTTTTTATAATTAGCAATTCCCATAATACATTGTCGATGTATAATGTACTGTAAATGAATAAAGTCGGAGAAAAAAATTATTTAAGGGGTCCGGGACACATTTTAAAATAATTTTTATTTATTGAGTTAAAATTTTGAAATTTTTTTTTATGGTTAACCATATCATTTGTAAACAAAATCACATGCTAAAACTTCTCCTAGTTTTTTTTTTAATTTAAAATTTAAAAATTATTAAAAATGTGGGGTAATTTAAAATCATTATAACTCGAAATATTATCAGTAGAATTTCAGTTTTTTTACATTTAAATAAACAGAAATATATAAGTTTTAACTTTGATTCAGCATTTAAAAAATAATAATTTAAATAAAAATTAAAAAAATTTAAAGTTATTTTTAATTATGTAACTTTAAAAAAAAATCATATTTTTAAAAGTAAATATTTTTTTCAAATTTGCTGAATCATAATTCAAGTAAAACAATTGAAAAAGACATGTTCCACGTTTGAACTATTTATCTTTAACGGATCTAGACTTATAACAATTTAAATATGAGAAATGGCCAAAAAAAAAAAATCATGAAGAAAAACGCATTTTCACAAGAAGTCGTTTGCATGACAACCATTGCTTGAAAGCTAGATTTTGAAAACAAACCAAAACGGAAAAAATAATCTTTCCTGTCCAATTAAGATAGAAATATGATTTAAACGTCATTTTAAGCAGAAAAGAACAGAGAAAGTTTTAATGCAATAAAATATTTTTAGAAAATTTAAAGATTTTTGTGTCCCGGGGCCCCTTAAAAAGCAAATACGGCCAACGTTTAACCCCTTAACCTACAATGACGGACATAGCCCGCGTACGATGATCGAGCCAAATGTAAATTCTTCCTACCACTAAAATTTCACAGTAAATATAGTTTGCTTTAATCGTTCTAAATTCCATGATTAAAGAAGTCGAAAATCTCTATTAAATTTTAGTGGTAGCTATGGATTTGCCAAACCGTGGAGCTGTTGGACGTAAATCGTAGGTTAAGGGGTTAAGTAACAATTTATGTTTTTTCTAGCCATTAGATTAGACGATTTTAAAAACTATTCTAGATTAAGTATGATTTACAAAAAATGATTGACATAAAAATGCTTATAATTAAGTATCTCTCAAGAGTATATCGCAAGAGTATCTATAAGTTTTACTAACTTGCTTTAGGAACTGTTTAATCCGAATAAATTTACTGTGATGAAAGAAAACTGCGTCATATTTGTACGTCCGAATTGTTAAGCAGTCGTCAGATTTTTATAAGCCTTTTTGTCATTTTGGATCTGACACCACTAACAATTAATGGTAATAAATGAAACTTACCTTACGCTTTTCCTTCACTTTGATCGAAAAGTAAACAGATATTTTTCATAAATTTACTGCGATTAAAGAAAACTGCGTTATATTTTTAAGTCCAGATTATGAAGCAGACGTCCGCTTTTTTCCTGTCTCTATTATGCTTTTTGTCATTTCAAACATGGCAACTTTAGTGACAGATGGTAATAAATAAAACTTACCTTACAATTTTCCTTCACTTTAATCGATCTTTTTGAGTCTTCGCCAACATATATTCTAACCATACATACATTGAATTTAGTAACAATCTCCTAATTATAACTGAAATCAGCCGATAAAGAAACAGATTTGTTCACAGAGCGTTTCCGCCCTTGGGACCGCCTACATTGAGCCCACTCAGTCTCGGGTCCGGATCTGTGTTTCTTCCGATTCAGGCCTTCACCTTCACGTATTCTATAAAGTGACGCAACTCAAAACATATACTGAATTCCAGAAAGAACCGAAAACTGTGGCCTTGGCGTAGCCAGATTTATCAATTCAGGGCCGGTTGAGATGATAGAGTGAAACTACAACTATGCGGACTAATGTGTTTCTTCTGAATGAAATCCGGGTAATTGGAGTAATCTTAATGATATTCACAGAAAAATGTTTTTTCGCGCGAAACTTTCTGACACATTTGCGGACTTATTTGTAAAGCACGCAAATATGATTATTGATTTAGATTTTTTTTTTTTAGATCATAGGATATCAAAGACTGAGTGCGAATGTGCCCGCTGGTTCTGTATGTGCGTATGTATGTATGTATGTACGTAACGCGATAACTCTTGATAGAAATATATGTTTTCCTTCAAAGTTTGTATACAGGTTCATTCTCATAAGGCACTTCCCTGATTAGTTTTGGAAGTTCATTGGTTAAGTATAAAGGGGAGAGAATGGAGGATAACACCTCCCCCCCCCTTAATTTAGTAAATGGGTTTCTCCATCCAGTATTATCGGATTTGATTCAAATTTTGTATATAGGTTCATTCTGATAAGGTACGTCCCTGATTAGTTTTGGGGGTTCATTGGTTACGTATGAAAGGGGGACGGAGGGCTAATCCCCCTTAATTTAGATAAATGATTTTTTCATGCAGAATTATCCAATTTGCTTCAAATTTTGTATACCGGTTTATTTTGATAAGGCGCTTTCCTGATTAGATTTGTAGGTTCATTGGTTATGTATCAAGGGGAGAATGGGGGAGCTAATCCCACTCCCTTAATTTTTTTTTTTTTTAAATAAGAGTAAAATATACAGTTACTATGAATAACCTGTGAGCTCATTGCCATCAGTTTAACTGGGCACTTTTTTTTATTTGATAAATTAACTACAATTTGAGTTATAACGATCTTTATAGGACTGTCAAGTCCAGAAATTCGGTTCAAATAGCCAATTTTGACACCATTTTCTGAAAAATCCTCCGCTTTTATCGCAAACTTGAAAAAAAAAGTGCTCGATTTGAAAGTTTCTGAGTAAGAACGATGCAAATGAGGAAAAGAAATTTGTCGATCGAGTCTCATTCTCATTTTGACTAACAACTATGTCAATTCAGTTTAAATATTTATTTTAACTTACGCAACTTAATCTCAGCACAGGCGAAATGAATACTCGTTGAAATTTAGGCATCGATTTAACCCTTTATGTACTGAATTATTATGTCGTGAATTGTTTAAACTACATTAGAAGATTTACATAATCGTTTAATAAATTTTAGAAGGATTTTAGAAGGATTGAAGGATTTAGAGGGATTAATTAAATTCGAATTTTTATGGATTTTGTGAATATTTATAACCCCATCCAAATCTTTTATTTTAAATATTTTTTCTAGTATTTTGTAGAAAAGAGATTTTGTAAAATAAATTGTTTTCCAAAGTGAAATTTCAAATCTGCCAACTGTATTACTCTTTGTGAATAACCTTGAAAAAATGTGCAATATATCCCTGTACATTTTGTTTCTCGAAATTTCCAATATAATAGTATATTTCCTTTCTGTATGTTACTGCTAATTAACATATTTGTCAAAGACACATGCATCAGATAATTCCTCTTCAGTTTATAACTATTCATCAATCTTAATACAATATTCGACAGTTTTTCTCTTCTAATGCCTTTAATTAATTTAGAGATTTCGCTAATTTCACATTCGAGAAGGTAAATATACTAGTAAAATTAAAACTTGTCTTTTGAAAGCTCTAAAGTTCATGTACAGTCGTGGAAAAAAAAAAGTAAACACCCCCTACTAACTCTTCAACAAATTATCGTAGACGGAAGTTACTAGTACCGAACGATTTGAAATAAAGTCTACTTTTAAATGACGTATATAAAATTTGCTTAGGGGGTCATCTACATATTAAAACGAACCTAAACCTCATTTTTTTCAATAGCAATACCCAATTTTAACGAGATATTTCAATTCTTCGGTTCAAATTATGCCTAGACACCAAATTTCAAGTCACTTGAATGATAAGTTTTTGAATTATAAACATTCAAAATTTAGTGCTTCTAATGTTAAATTACATTTTCATATTTTTATTTATATCTTCTGAAATTATGCTCCTAATGTGCTAATTTTTTGTTTAGAAATAAAACTAATGTGCCCAAACATAAATACGCTGAATTTGCAATTTTTATAATTTTATGATATGAATTATGAATTATAAAATTAATATTCGAAAAAATTATGAATTGCAACCTACAATTTTTTTGATGGATTTAGATTTATTAAGTTCTGCTTTATGAAAATCCCAAATTTCACATTTTTCTTCCAAGTAGTTTTCAAATTATGCTTAAAAAACGGCAAAATGATGGTTTAAGGGGCCGTCTATGATTGGAGTGAGTAGATATTTTGAAATTTCTTCTGCTGCCTTGTTATCTAACAGACTTCATTGACTGCTTGAGTGGTGCTTAAGGTGCCTTGATCAAGAATGCGGCTCTCTCAGTTAGCAATCGAGAACCCAACTTCAATTTGGATACAGCCCTTAAAATGCGCTCGTTTTAAAATAATTAATTTCTCGGAAACTTATGGTACGAATTGCATAGAAAAATTTTTTTAGGCTATTTGAAGGGTGTAGAGTTCATTTATGCTGTCAGAATTGGGTATTGCTATTGAAAAAAAATGAAGTTATGGTTCATTTTAATATGTAGATGGTCCCCTAAGCAAATTTTATATACATCATTTAAAAGTAGACTTTATTTAAAATCGTTCGGTACCAGTAACTTTCTTCTACGATAATTTGTTGCGGAGTTAGTAGGGGGTGTTTACTTTTTTTTTCCACGACTGTACAACCAAGAAAATGGAAACAATTGTATGTTGGACGATGAATGATTTTTAAATTTTTATAATGGCTCAAAAGTATTTTATATTCTAATTTTGAAAATATATTGAATAATTCTATTTTTTCTGCGCCAAGTTTTAGAATTTTGTGTTACACTTTGACAAAGCGGTTGGCACACGGAAGCGCAGTGTTGACAGTGGGCTATTATTTTTAAATTCAGATTTCTTGATTAGCATCTCTTTTTTGAAATTTTGAAATTTGTCTTACTTAACGACGTACTAATTAAGGCTAAAACAAGGGGAATTTTACCATTTCAAAAAAGTGGTGCCAATGAATAAAAAGTAGGCCACTCGCAACACTGCGGAAGCGATGTAAGCAGGAAAGCACAATTTTAACATTTTCTAATTTATAAACGTGATGGATAAAAAGTTGCATTAAAGAAGAATCCCTTTTAATTATTCTTTTCAGGGTTCGTACGGTTACCGTTATTTTCCAGTTGAAGTATCATGTATTGTTTTTACAGAAAAATAAATCGTGTTTAAACGCGCGAAATTTCGCCTTATTGTAGGAGAGATTTTCTACAAGAAAATTCTGATACCGAAGAGACCCGTACGAACCCTGCTTTTGTATCCTTATTAATTACTTTAAGTTTTTTACTGAGTTTTTAGTTGTGCGTTGTCATTGATGTTATTATTCCATATTCTATGGAAAAAGTTCGTAACTAACAAAAGCATAATCTGTAATGAATTTTCCCAGAAACACGTATGCAGTATTTTTAATTAAAAAAATAGATGTATGGCAATGCTGGTTGAGAAGCATCAGCATTTTTTCTTTTAACCCCTTGAGGGGCACCGGTATATATTATATACCACCTACGATTAATGAAGTTTTACACCAGAAAAATTTTATTAAATTTTACTTTTTTTAACTTTGGTGGAGAAAAGGCCATAAAATATCATTTTCAGTTGCGTTGGAGCTCTGTTATGAGGTGTACGTAAGAGGTGATTGCTCCATCGCATGTTATATTTTTCGCAGTGTGAATGGCAGGTGGGGCGGTTCGTTAGAATAGTTTTCGCTCGCTATTTAGTGCTGCATTATGGCGTCTACAGATGATCAAGATTATTATATTAAGGAAGTTATCGACAAAATATGTAATGGAACGTTAAACAGCAATTTCAATGACCAGTTTGACAGATTTTCTTCAAATTTTGAAGAATATGCTAAAACTATATTGGGTGATTTTTACACATTTGTGGATCAATATATTTTGGACATAGAGGCTAAAGATGGCTATTCTGCTTCTGCTTCAGAGCAAGAAGAGGTAAGGAAAACTTGCCTCGATGCTTTTACTTTGCTTAAGGAGTCAACCCATGATAATTTGTTAAATTCAGCTATCTTTAGTTTTTTCTGCTCTGTTAAGTATAAGAAAACTGCTAATTTTTTTCTTACTAACACTAATCTTAAAAAAGAAATTTTCAACGCAGTTAAGAAAGGTGTTAAACGACCTATTTCGGAGGAGAGTTCTCCTATCCCACTTAGTAATAAATATAAGAATATCGCTAGCGAAGTTAACCTAACTGAAAATGTGGATATGGATGAATCAACTGTTAGTGAAAATACACAGGATACTGTCAAAGTTAAAAAATCTGTTAACCCTTTCTACGTCGAAGTCGACAGCAATTGGGCCACGGTTGCCCAAAAAATTACGGAGTTAAACTCAGAAAACCCCAAAATAACGCTAAAAGGCGAACGCATTGTTGTACAATGTAACTCTGATAAGGACTTTAAAACTATCCAAAAATGGTTAGACCAAAGCAAAAAGAAATATACCACTCTAGATCCTAAAGAACTTCGACCCAAAAAAAATATGCATTAGGGGCCTCCCCTGTTAAACCGATACTAAAATAATCGAAGATAGTCTCAGGGAGCATGGTTTCGCAGTCACTAGGGCTGCCATGCTTAAAAATCGTAAAACTGGCCAACCAATGCCGATATACATGGTAAATGTTATACCACGAAAGAACTTTGAAGAAATTTACCAAATCAACGCTATACATTACATTTCAGTTAAGATTGAAGCTTTTACTGGAAAAAATCGGGTAAAACAGTGTTACAAATGTCAAGATTACGGTCACGCATCAGAAGTGTGTGGCTTCGATGCTAAATGTGTAAAATGCGGAGATCTACATTTAAGTACAGATTGTCACCACAAGGGGCGTATTAAACCCACTTGTGCCAATTGTGGACTCGGGCACCCAGCGAATTTCCGCGGTTGTCCAAAAAATCCCTATAGACTAGAAAATAAACAAAACCGTAAAACAAGTAATAGCGTCAGCAATCTATCCCAAAAAACCCAAATCTTAACGGATATATTTAAGAATTATAATTATACCAAAAATACTAAAGACTCTGAACCCTCTACTAATAATGAAGTATTAAACTCTAATATCAATGATAGTACTACCGCAAACACCCATTCCTCCCCTACTATCGAAAATTCTAAAATTCCTACAAATTACACCAATGATACAAAAGACATTCTTAATACTTTCAACGAAGTTAAACAAATTTTTCAAATCACTAAATTCCTAAAATGTATAAAGAACATCTCAACTCAGACTAAGAAACTCGATAATCCGATGCAAAAATTGATGGTTATATTAACTGAATTCGATGAACTTGCAAATCATATCAACATTAACGAAGATTAAGCTCTTCATTTGTTAAACTTTTTGCTTTCTTTCTGTTTGTGCTGTTTGTTAAAAATTATAAAAAAAAAAATAATAAAACCCTTCTTAAATTGATTTTTATGCTCTTCTCATGTTATTATTCTTTTTCTTTCATTCTATTGTTTTATTCACCTCAAATTACTAGACTGGGTGGACGCCGTCATCTTGCTGTCGTTTGCTCCCCTCCACTTTTGCGTGTAACTGTTTATTTAGTTAGAACTCTCCTCATAGTAGCTTTTTTTACATTTTTATTACTTTTTTCCTTGCAGTAAATTAAACTCTCTTGTAAATATGTATATAATTTAGTTTATTTTCATTTCTTCATTGTGTTAAACTTTTTACTTATCCAGTTATATTAAATGTATGGTCTCTGAACTGAGTCTTTTTTTTTTTTTAATGGGGCTTCCTTTGGTAGCTTTTTCGCCTGTCCTGGACATTTATGTGGATCATATGGAACATTTTTTTTTCTACTAGTTATACTAACATTTTTTTCTTTTAAAAATTGTCATTCTTCTTAGCTTTTAATTTCTCTTTTTCGTGGCTACTAGCCGCGTTTAAACGCTCTTTTTTCTAAGGCTCCCATTGCATTGTAACACGATATATTCTTAGTCTGGATGTAAAGTTGCCAAGCAACTAGGGAATCCATACACCTGCTTTATTGTTCCATTGTTCCAGGCCATAAAATTGCTTTTACTTATTTTGAAATAGAATTTTTCAAAGACTCCGGTGGGAATTCATCATTTCACAAACGTAATTGCTGGCCCCTCAAGGCATTAAATACAAATTGTGTTCCGTTGTAACAGCGAAAAAAATTAAACAGGCCTGAATGGGCGGGGCCAAGATAGCCTTTTTTTTCGTTCCATTTCTGAAAATTTCGATCCATATCTCTATCGCAGTTACATCTTCATACATTCCATATGATAATGCGATACTCAATTCATTGTCACTTGATATCTAAGCATAATAACAAATATTTTCTTAAACAAACAGATCTTCTTTCAACGAGCTCTGTTTTTCGGTGCACAGAGGGCTATAAAGGATATAAGCGGTTTTCGAAATCAATTTTTTAGACAAATTACTAATAGATTCATGCTTCAATGTGATAGCGGTAATTGAATGATTAGATAGATTTTGCTTCGACAGAAACATGTTTGCTCAGGTTAAAAAATTAAGGTCCTTAATATCAATATCAGAACACTGAACTCTTCGCTAGTGAAAAATGCCGTCATAAACATACATTTTCCTTTATATGACTGAAAAAGTATTTCATGTGCACTGAAGCTGAACAAAACTTCTGACAAATTGCGTCAAAATGACAATTTCTCACAGACACTTTTCGCAGCTTGTTTTAGAAAGCCATTGGATTAACTTTATATCTGGCACATAAAAATTTAACAGCAGTTTAACATTTAAAATAAAATTTACACCGGAAAATAAAATAAACATTTTAGTTTATAAATTGAATTTGTAGCAACAGGGGCAGGTGATTAATGCCAAATCAGTGATTCTTGTATCAAAGCTGTCCTATTGGATGCTTTGGTTAAATATTAAAAAGGGCAAAGGAGACAAGAAATCCTTCGAATGCGATAGGGTTACGTAGAGCAATTGGGCCATGAGTTTACAATGTGACTCTTGAGATTTTAGCAATTTAGCTTCAAAAAGCTAATGTTCATTTGAATTAAAGTCTGAACTTTTGTAAATGTATTCAGTTAGGTTCCCTCTATCAGACAGAAATGTTCAAAATTACATTTTAATATCTAAAAATAAAATAAATAGATATATTTTATCTTTTTTTCCTCATGGGTCCAGTTGCCCCAAAAAATTTGGCAAGTGGACCAGGAGAGTCTATATTCCACGCACGTTTATTATTATTTTTTTAATATGGGGTATCAAGTCCTGTTTTAAAAAGTGTAAACAACTTAAAAAAAAATTAAACCAGGCAGATCATGTAAATTATATATTAACAAAAGAGCGTTAGAAGGGAAACTTTTGCTATCAATGTATCTAAAAAAAAGCACTAAAAGTGAAAATATTAGATTTATTTATACAAAAAAATAAAAATTAAGTAAGTGCTTATGTACTTTACTGTAGGCAATAAGTATAAAAGTTACATGGGTATTTTAAGAGAAAAAATAACAAGGTAAATCTATGAACAAACGGCTACGTAAGTACTTAAGTATCTCATTCTCTTTTTTATTTGCCACAATGAAAGTTCGATATGTGCAATAAACCTATGGAGAATGTAACCATATTTTTATATCGAACAGAACTATTTTTTATATTCGTTTCGATAATTTTCTAATAATTTCACTTTGCCTTATGTACGCCTCTTCATCTGTATCGTAAAATTTCGAGCTATAGCTATATCACACTTAAGAAATTTGGTTTGATACCCCAGCATGCTTTTTTTAAAAATTTTATTATGTAATTTTAATAAGGTGTTATGTAACTTTCTTTATTGCAATAAAAAAACAAAAAGCAATGGAGATATTAATTCCCCGTTGTAAGAGAAACTCAAAATAATATTTATAACTGTTAGGTAAACTGGAACCCACATGGTCCAGTTACCCCATTCTTTAAAAAATTATGGGGTAATTGGAACACCGGCCTTACATTTGAAACATGAAGTAAATATGTATAAATATCTAATAATATTAATGCATTTATGTGTCAAATCTTTAAAAAAAATGATTGTTTAAGTAGTTACCGTATTTTAATAAAAAAGCCGAGGAAGTTCATTCGAATCGACGTTGTTTTTAAAAGTACAAACCTAAATTTGCGTCAACCTATCACAGAAAAGACAGAGTTATGATTGAGTTGGCACACGTTGTCTTAACCACTTAACTGATCAATATTTTTGAAAAAAAAAACTTTCAAATAATGCCTATTTATTTCATGTCTTACACAGAATTTTTAATCTTTTATCACCGGTTTTTCAAAACAGAAAATTTTGCCTAATTGAATTAGATAAATGCTCGGATTAAATACAGACTCACTCACATTCCGAGTTTAGCTTCTGGAGAGAACGGACGAGTTTTCTCGTTGCTGATCGTTTATTTTCAAGAGGTCGTAGACGCAGTTCTATGTTTTATGAACGTGCGGGATCTTTTGCGAGTATTTATTAATGAGTTGTGGTGCTGATAGTGACATGTAAGAGTGGCTGGATCGTACGGATAAGTGACTTTTTTATGGACTTGATGCATCAAAGTAGTGAACGATAGAGGGTTCACCGACGCCAATCATAGGTACTGAAGACCCACTTAATTTTTTTTGAAAACGCACTTCGCATCCTGAATGGCGAAGAAAAATCGGATTTGGCAGCTGCATGGATTGAATTTCCTGGAGTAACCGACGATGTACAAAGATCGACTGTGCAGCAATTATTCCAAGACTGTGACACCTACATAACGGGACTTATAAGCAGAGATGACTACCTAACTGATCCTCAACACAAGAATAGTGTGAGTAACTTACTTAATAATCTTATGTTTTTATTCAATGAGCCATTTGACCCTATAAACTAAGTCAGTTAAGAGAATTTAAAACT
Organism: Maratus speciosus; assembly: GCA_963932465.1. Classification (NCBI taxonomy): domain Eukaryota; kingdom Metazoa; phylum Arthropoda; class Arachnida; order Araneae; family Salticidae; genus Maratus; species Maratus speciosus. The sequence goes on from OZ010793.1 coordinate 141,315,067, forward strand.
TTTACCTATAATCATGACTATGATTTAATCGATATTTTGACAAAACTAAAGGCAATTGTGGTAAACACAGATGACGGCTTCACCCCTGTTAATACCCTAAAGCGTAGAAGAAGTGAACTTAAATCTTCAATTCCCCTAAAGAATAAATATTCCCCCATTGCAGAAAAAAATCTTGATGAAAACAATATGGATTTAGCTGAGCCCCCTGAGGTCGATTCAGCCGTAGCTCTTCTACTGATGTAGCTCCCAAAAAACTAAAAATTCACCCCTTCTATATTGAGTTTAAAGGCAAGAGGACAGAGCTTGCAAGTGAAATTAAAAAACTTAATGATAGCAATCCCATGATAAAACTTGATGGAGAACTACTTAAAATTCAATGTAAAACTGATATAGACTTTTGTAAAATCCAAGACTACCTTGATTCCAAAACAATTCCGTATACTACCCTGAGCCCTGCGGAACAGCGCCCCAGGAAAGTTGTCATTAGGGGAATTCCCCCATATACCGACCCCCAGGTTATAATCGAAGCACTGAAAGAGCACAATTTCGTGGCCAATAGAGACTCGATGATGAAAAGTAGGTAAACTGGTCGGCCAATGCCCCTCTACGTCGTTAATGTTCTTCCACGCGATAAATTCGAAAAAATTTACCAAATTCATGAAATTTGTTACATTAGAGTAAATATTGAGCGCTTTAAAGGCACAAATATCGTTAAACAATGCTATCGTTGCCAAAAATTTGGCCATTCCAGTGAAATTTGTTTACATGCCGCCAAAATGCGCCAAATGTTCAGAAGAACATCTAACTCCTCAGTGAGATAAAATTGGTAAGATCACCCCCAAATGCTCAAATTGTTATGGCGATCACGTGGCTACTTACCGCGGTTGCCCCCAAACCCCCCAGTTTTATAAAAAACAGCAAGACACCAAAAACAGCCGCAAAGACAATCCTAAAACTATCCCGCATGCAATGGCAGAGCTTTTATTAACTTACAACTATGTTCGTAAAAAACCAAAAAACCAGAAGATATGCCTAAAGAATCTACTGAAGCCCCGGCTCCGCTCCCTTCTCCCACCCAAGACCCAAATTCTGAAAACAACACACAAAATAAGCCAAATGATACTAAAAAAGCAAAAACAGAGCAACCCACTAGCTCTTATTATGGTAATGATCTAAAAGAAATATTCAAGACCTTCCAGGAGATGAAAGAGCTCCTGAAATTTAATAAATTCATCCAGTGCTTTAAAAATATTGCCAACCAAACTAAAAATTGCTCAGACCCAATAGATAAAATACTCATTTTTATGAGTGCTATAGAAACCTTAACCACGGAGTTTAACACACTTAATGATGAGTAATTCCTCTTCTACCTTTTCCTCACTAATTTTTCTTTCCTGGAACTGTAACTCCTTGCAGAATAAGCTTAACGAACTTAAACTCTTTATTTATGAACATCCTCAAATTGATGTAATTTTCTTACAAGAGACTTTCAGCCCCACTTTCAATATTAACATTCCTGGGTACAGGCTCTTCCATACATCTCGTGCTGATGGTACGCACAGAGGAGGCACCGCAATTTACATCAAAAGCCACATTCCACACTACCAAACGCATAACCACACCTTTAATGACCTTGAGTACACTAGTATATATCTACAACTTCCTCATATTAATATTAAATTAGCCTCAATTTATACTCAACCCACTGGTAACTTGCCTGTTAATAGTATTACACAGCTTTTTTCTCAACATCAACACTGCTTTTTCGTAGGCGATTACAATGCCAAAGGCAGACGCTGGAATTGCCACGGCAATTCTCGGCGGGGTGCCTCTCTTCACAATTTAGTCCAAAATTTAAAATTAAATCTCCATGCACCACCCAGACCAACACACATTACCACAGTGCCTGGTGCCCGGGACTCTACTATTGATCTTGCTCTTTCCAAAAATCTTCCCTATCCTATCTACTCTACAGTTATTAACGATCTCTCTTCTGATCACTTACCAGTATGCTTTAAAATTGATATAATCAATCCTCCCCCCCCCCCTTCCGTGACTATTGACTGGAAAAAATTCACTAATTACCTTAATTCTCAAGACATCACCTTCCCAGAAATTAATAATACCAATGACATTGATGCAGCTGTTGAACACCTCAACTCCCACATCACTAATGCACAAAACTTTTCCACCTTTAATACTTTCAAAAATAATTATGCCTTCGCCCCACCCCACTATATTTACAATCTTATCAAACAGCGTAATCGGCTTGGCGACAATTTCAAAATTCAAGAGACCCTTTCATTAAACCCCTTCTCAATAGGTTAAACAATAAAATTAAAAACAGTCTCTACAAAGAAAAACAGAAAAATTGGAATAATTTTCTCAAAACTTTACCTTGCGAAGACAACTCTCTTTGGATACTAAAACGCAAATTGAATAAACATTACACTCCTATACCCCCTCTCACTACTAACAATGTTACTGCTTACACTGACCAAGAAAAAGTTATCATGCTGGCTAATTCTTATGCCACCCAGTTTTCTCCTAATCCAACCCTTGCAAATCAAACTCATCTTGATCATGTCAACGAGACAGTTCGTAACTTTTTGGCTACCCCACCCCTCAAGATCCCACCCACCAACAATTAAACATATAGTTATTCATAACATAATCAAAAAACTCAAAAAGCGTAAAACCCCAGGATACGATAAAATTACTAACTCTGCTCTTAGAAACCTACCTCCTAATTGCATAATCTATATCACTGACCTCACTAATGCTATCCTAAAATATAACTACTTCCCTAAACCTTGGAAACTTTTCATAATTTCTCCTATTCCTAAACCTGGAACTAACCTTTCTGACCGCACTAATTACAGACCTATCTCCTTTCTACCTTCAATCAGTAAAGTAGTGGAACGTGTCATTCGTGCCCAGTTGCAGGATTTCATTCAACATAACAACATTCTCATGCCTGAGCAGTTTGGCTTTCGCCCAAATTACTCGACACAACACCAGCTACTTAGGGTTGTTGAGTTTCTCAGTGAGAAACTCAACGCGAAAATTCCCGCAGCTGCCATTTTTCTTGATGTTGCAAAGGCATTTGACAAGGTCTGGCATGTGGGCCTCATATTCAAACTAATTCAGCTCGGTTTTCATCCCAGACTTATACACTTAATATACTCGTACCTTTGCGACCGCTCTTTTCAAGTCCGCATAAACAACATTCTTTCTATTATTCTTCTTATCCTAGAGGGCATCCTTCAGAGGAGCGTGTTGGGCCCATTTTTATTTAACATTTTCTTCAATGATATCCCACGCTCCTTGCGCACATACCTCGCTCTTTATGCGGATGACACCTGTATTTATGCTTCAGCACACCACCCGTATACTCTATACAGGTACCTACAGGCACATATTGATGACTTCATGAACTGGTGTACGCTTTGGCGCGTCGTAATAAATGAAACTAAAACTACTGCAATATACTTCTCTTGCAAACTAACATTTCCTTGTAGAATCATAATTAATGACATTGTTATCCCATAGTCTGACCAAGCAAAGTATCTTGGGGTCATTCTGGACCGCCGCATAACTTGGAAGAAGCACATCCTTTCCATTAGAGGAAAAGTCGCTGGTGCCTTTAACTCTATAAAACCTCTCCTCAACAGCAAAACTCTGTCTGTACACAACAAATTAATTCTGTATAACTCATGCATCCTCCCCATCATTACCTATGCCAGTCCAGTCTGGGGCTTCACTTGTATCCTACTATGGACAGCCTTAGTCGTCTGCACAGTACAAACCTGCGTACTGTCCGTAACGCATCCGATATCTACGCAACTCCACGGTCCGAAGAGACTTAAAAACAACTACCTTGCGTAAGCGTATTAACGACCTTGCTAAAAAATTCTATGAAAAAGTTTCCTACCTCCCTAATGAAATCGTAGCGGAGCTACCGGATTATGACGCCTTTGAGCCCCACCACCGGAAACGGCCCCGGTTTTCCATGATTATGGAGACTCAGTAAAATCTGGGTGCACCACACTATATTTTGCCTTTGCCAATATTTTTCTCTTCTTATAACTTTTATGTAAAAAAAGGGAAAAAAAACTCTCTTTAAGTGCTATAGAGACCATAAAAATTGTAAAATTTAAAAAATAAAATGTATGGCCTTGATTAGTCCCTTTTTTTGGAGGATAATGTGGTCTTTGCCATCCTAGCTTTTCTTTCCCATGCTTGGTGAGAGTTTCTCTGAACAGTGCTAACTTTATCTTCTTCAATTTCTTATAGTAGTTCTTCAACTACAGTTAGACTTTATATATTTTATTAAGATTCTTGTAATTTATTAAGATTTTTAACTTTTTATTATCTTAAGTTTTAACTTAATTTTTCTCTTTTTATTCCTTTCTTTCTTAACTTTTTTATATTCTTTTTGTTAACTTAATTACTCTTTTAGTAGCTTTGCTATAGTTTAACTTTATCCCAATGGCTCATAAAAATATAAAACATTTCAATTTCCTAGTTATCAGCTAGGAAACCCCATACTGCTGCTCACCTGTTCAGCACCTGTTGGGATTAAATAATGCAAAATTTACAATAAAATTTTACTGGGGAGAATAATAAATCATGATTGGAATATGCATGCCCGTATGTGGTACGGGCAAATCATGATTGGAAAAAAACACGTTGCCCGTATGACGTATGGGCAAATCAGGGAAGTGGTTAAGAAGTAGAGGCGGTGCAATGTTGACAAAAGCTAAAACTTAAAAGACATCGACGGTTTTTTTATAAAACAACCTATGGCCCAGTTACCTCGTGAGTCAAGTTACCCCAACTTACCCTAATCGAAATCCGCATTGAGAAAATTTCATACCGTAGAAATCCTAGTTCTTAAAGAGAAAAAAGCTAAAACAAAAAATACCTTATTTAGATGTAATGAAAAAAAAATCATTTTGCATTTCATCTAAAACATCATGTAAAACATCTAAATAATGTATACCGCGGAAGCGCGGAATTTGCCCGCTTTTGGGAGAATCTGGAAGATCTTTACAAACTGTATAGGAATTGGTTAAATTTTCATAATTAGCTGTGTTATGACAGTGGACCGGATAGAGTTTTTGCTATTTTCGAATAAAGATTAACCACATAAGAGGGTGTCATTTGCATGACTTCGGAAAAGAGCAAAAAATAAGCAAAACTGCTAGCTTCTGGTTGGCCGCCATCCTGCCAACAAATTTCTTCGTGCATTTTTTCTTATGGTGCTTTAACGAAGAAAGTCTTTGAAAACATAAAATACGAAATACATAAAAAAAGTAGTACATGAAATAATAGGGGAGGTGTATGAGCTGCTCATTGGTATGTCTTAAAGGAGAAGATAAAAATAAATTATTTACCAGCTAATTTATCTTACAACAATTTTTGACAAGATTTAGGGGGTTTTTATGCGAAATGATGATGCAAATGTCTTTACATCAATTTTTTCTCGGCTTCTTTAATACTTTCTAAAGAACGCTTTTTGCAATGGAGCAGTTAATTTTTATGTTATCTGCTTATTATGGCGTATATTTTAAATTGTATATTTCCTACGTACATTGTGTTTAATACGTCCAAATATACGTTATAAGATTCATCAGAACAATATTTTTTTTCTTTATTATGTTTTGCAAAAATTTCTATTTCTGAAAAAAAAAAATAAAACAAATGTTAATTTATGTTTCCGATTTCAAGTAAATCTTTTACCAAAGTGAAATTTCAAACATGACAGCAGTTTTAATCTGTATAAACAACTTTGAGAGAAAAAAAAATGTGCATTATATCACTGCATATTTTTGCTTCCTCATTTCCGGTATTATAAGTTACATCGGCAAATTTAAGTATATGATGCTTAATTAACACAGTGAGCCGTTGTCAAAGATTACAAACAAGCTAAGTCTATGCATCGTGTAATTCCTCTTCAGTATACAACTCTTCATAAATCTTAATAAAATATTTGACAGTTTTTCACTTCTAATACATTTAATTAATTCAGAGATTTCGCTAATGGTCTAGCCGGATAAGCATAACGAAATGGCCTCCACGGAAGATGTTTGATATAACACGTATGAATAAGTCTCACCATGAGAATACAATATAGAGTGTTTTTAGCATCTGATCTTGAACAGTCCTTGAGATAATCGAGGAAGTATGTGCAGGCGCTACTATTTTTCAAATACGTTTTTCTCAAAAAGCACAAAAGTTAAAAAAATGAAAGCAACGCCAATTATTGAAGAATATTCACAAATCACACATTCGTTCACATTATATATTTTTTCCACATTAGTACACAAATTTGAACATAGAAAAATAAGCAAAAAAATTAAAAAAAAATTATTAATGTACTAATTAGATACTTACACCAACCAAAAAATTACAGAATAATGCTCAAAGTATATACTTTAGAGAAAAAAAAAATTCGTTAAAATCGAAGATGCGCTTTTTGAGTTATATAAAAAAATAATTCTTGCAACTTGCTAAAATGTTCGTAACTTTCGCTGTTTACATTTGCAGAAATACGCTACTATCAATTTATTGGTCGATTCGTGGCATTTCCACTCGGACAGAATGCGCAGTGAGCCAAAATAAGAGAATGTTTCCATACATACCACTTCTCTATAGGTTTGTTTTGTGTTTGTATATATTTTGCTATTTTGGATTACTACGCATCCTTCCCGTGTCATAACATCAAGTCTGGTCTAGTCGATTGTTCAGGTGAAGCTGAATAGAGGCGGTAAATATATAAGGTTATCAACTTTTTGACAATTTCGAGCCTCCCTGCCAAACTTCCGATATCATACATTATCATTCCTCAAATCCTCTTCACCTAATAATATCAGTGTCTAAAAATTGTTTTTATTTTTACAAATTTTTTCCTTATTTTTTCTTCTTTTTTACGTTTGCAATGATATACATATATGGTTGTACATTCTTTATTCGCATATTTTACTGATTTAAATGAAGAGAAGAAAATTCATAAAATGTCACTGCTATATAAGAAATAACTTTATATCAAATAATATTTTAAAAAAACTTATTATTTAAAAGTTTTTAATAATAGCTCTTTGTTACATAACCCCTCGTGGGGCACCGGGATATATTATATAGCACCTACGATTAATGAAGTTTTACACCAGAAAAATTTTATTAAATTTTACTTTTCTAACTTAGGTGGAAAATAGCCGTAAAATTGCTTTTACTTATTTTGAAATAAAATTTTTCTAATTTTCCGGTAGGAATTCAGCATTTGACAAACGTAATTGCATGCCCCTCAAGGGGTTAATGCATTGAACAGTAATATTGTCTTCTTGCACTTCGCCCTTTTTCACGAGGCTAAACAGAACTTCTCGTAAATAAAACTGGTGGACAACATTCTTCCCCATCTTTTACTATCAAAAATAACAAGCATCATTTCGAATCTGGTTTCTCTAACAACTTATTATATACGCATATGGCAGGTGAATATTAATGGCAAACCTTTGGGTTATTCCAGATTTCGGAATGAAATGTTTTATAATCATACAAGGATTTTAATAATAACTTTGTATTTCCATAAAAAGATGAAAACAGACTTAAAAAATTAAGATAAACAATGTAAAGAAAAAGCTAACAAAATAAATAAATAAATAAAAATAAATTGGTTTATTAAAAATAATAACCATATTAAATGACAACCCCCTTCCCCTAGAGATATCTTCCGATGTCAAGTGCCAGACCTTCCCCGCCCCACACACACATACTCCCCTCTAAAGTGATACCTTATATATGTACACTGTACAGTCCCATATTCTTCTTATGTGAAAATCGTCGTAAGCAAATGTTAGAAAACGAGCATTATTCTGTAATTTTTTGGTTGGTGTAAATATAAAATTACTACATTAATAATTTTTTTGAAAAATATTTTTGTTTATTTTTCCATGTTAAAATTTGTGTAAAATATATAATGCGAACTAATATATTCTTCAATAATTGGCGTTGCTTTCATATTTTTAACTTTTGTACTTTTTGAGAAAAATGTATTTGAAAAATAGTAGCGCCGCGCATATTCCCCGATTATCTCAAGGACAGTTCAAGGTCAGAGTTTTCCCATAAAGAGATTGCATAGTAGCTTTTCAGTGAAAGCATACTTTATTCCCTATGTAGATCACACCAATTATTGCCACCGTATTTGGGCCACGTCCAACCTTAAACATCTTTAAATCCATAATAGTCCCTCCCCACCTCTGAAACATAAAATTCTTATTAATGATGAAAAAAAAAAAAAAAATGAAACAGAAATCTGTCAAACAAACGGAAGATTTCTCTACGGAACTGTTGAAGACGAAAACTCGTAGCAGTTGTCATTTATGAATCGTAAAAGAAATAGAATAGGCTAGTTAGAGATTCAATAAACAGTGGAGTAAATTTCTACAATACATTAGGTAGCACAAAATATATTTAAATGACGCTAGTGGTACTCTGCATTATTATTATTATTTTTTTTAAATATCATTTATAATTTTTCCGGCAAAAGATGTATTTTGTACTTTCGAATGAAACAATTTTACAATTGAATAAAAAACATTTTTAATATTTTATGAAATTTGCATTCAGAATTTTTATTGAAATTTATAGCACTACTTTTCAAAAAATGTCAAAAAGTACTGGCAACAAACGGGTTAGTAGCTAATCGGGAAATGCCGCTTTAAAAACAAATTTCCTTTCTGAGCGGCGTGATATTGGGAATCACAGCATTATATCAAACTCTGGTAATAGCGTGAATTGTGGAGTCATGTGGCATCTGTTAGTCAATATATTTATTTATACATATTATAGTTAGCAAATGAATTTAGTTCACCATATTGCCGATATCTTTTTGAATTTTCGTGATATTCGGCTGGCTTTTTCAAATGAGTTTCCGCACATTGTTAACTATTAACACTAGAACGGCGGCGAGGGGTCATTTTGACCCTTGCCGAATGAATACATTTCGATTCGAACCAGAATTTTTTTTACAACATAAGATTAATATATGCTGCACAAAAATAACTTAAATAAATAAGTTTAATAGTTCTAAATAAAAATTCTGATGTGAAATATTTTTTATAAAACTTGAGCAAAATTTCCCGCCGTTCTAGTGTTAAACTATACAAACAAGTTGGAAATTGCACGTCAAACGTGGCAAATGAGGTGCGTTCGTACTATAGCTAGTTTTATAATTATTTTTTGCCCCGCATATTGTACTGAATGTATATTTTAGTGCAATAAGCGCATGTCAATTACATTCTGTTCGAATGGCTGTAACATCATTAAAATGCACTTGAAATCATTTTTCCCATTGGCCGTAATGTAACGGAAAAATTTTGACTGTCCCTGTAATTAAACTGTGCATCCGATTCTCATAAAATTTGAAATGACTTGACAAAATATGCAACAATTATATATTTAAAATTTCAAACCATTCGGTTGGGTAGTTTTTGCTCTGTTATATGCGGACGGACGGACTGAACGACGACTATAGGTGCTACGTATTTATGTAATTACGAACGCATCTAAAAGGAAACAAAAATTGTGTAGTTAAAATTTATTTATTACAAAAGCTCATTGTACGGAAAACTATGTGTGTTTATGGAACTAGTAAAAGGACACGAGATGTAAATAACATTATATTGAAACAAATGTAGATTGACATCGTCCAGGTACAGAAATGCGGTTTAACAAGAGCCAGGCTTTTTGAATGCTTGGTTGCGAAATTAAATCTCTCAGCTAAAGGATGAGCATATGCGTTGAGTCTGAAGGCTACACTTCAAGTGCTTCTTCCAATGTAAAATGCACTGCAACCAGGAAGTCTTTGACCAGCAGATATAAATCACCATAATTGTTATTTTTAAACTATAAGGATAAAGTACTTTATGTGATTTATAGTTTGAAAATTGCTATGATTAATAAAGAAAATTCACAAACAGTTATCTCACAAAGAGATGATGAAGTTGTGGAATGTTTATGTTTATGTTTTTTAAGATGAGCTCATATTTATTACTGATAAATGCTTTATTTTATTCTTTCAAGAAACATCAATAAGGTTTTTCTTAAATAACAGTCATAGCAATAAATGACTCTAAAGTGATTTAAGTTGAAGTGATTATTCACTAAATGGTTTCTCATAAATTATAATCGTTGCAAAACAAATGTATGTGTTCACTGAATATCAGGGTGGCGAGTGGTCAGGGAAAAACACGGTCAAAAAAAGTAGAAACTACCAGTATTTTTTTCTTCAAAATACTTCAAATAGTATAAAGGGATTAAAGAAGCTAAATTTCTCTTTAACAAAATACTGGTATTTAACACCTTTTTTGACTGAGTTTTTCCCTGACCACTCGCCACCCTGAATATACTTCCCCCCAATCAGGGCCTTAGTCCTGATACTGAGGGAGTAATGCTATTTTGTGTATTGTACGCTTGACTAATGAAGACTCGCGCTGCACAGTCACCACTCTGTTGAATCCATTACTGCCTGGGTGGACCTCTGTAATACGACCCAACGGCCAAGCTCTAGGTGGTTGATTCGATTCCATCAGTAACGCTATCTGATCCACCTCGATGTTAGGCCTGGCAATCTTCCACTTAGCTCTGGGTTGCAGCGAGGGCAGGTATTAGCTGGTCCAACGTTTTGCGAATCCAACTTTGATGTTTTGGATCAGTTCCCATCGTTTCTTTAGATTCGTTGTCGGGGTTGCTGACTCATCGGGTATGGAATGCAAAACATCCCCTGTAAGAAAATGTGAGGGAGTGAGAACATTTATTGAATTAGCATCGTTATCGTTTAAATGTATAAGAGGCCGCGAATTGAGCAACGCTTCAATTTGGGTGAGTAACGTAGCTAGCTCCTCGAAAGTGAGCAATATATCTCCTATGACTCGCTTGATGTGATACTTTGTCGATTTTATGGCAGCCTAACAAATCCCGCCAAAATGAGGAGCAGAAGGAGGGATGAAATGCCATTCTAGAGAGTTTTCTGTTTGATAATGTGACATTATTTCATCTTCTGTAAATGAACGCCATAGTTCATAGATTTTATCCAGCTTTCTGGATACACCGACAAAATTGGTGCCGTTGTCACTATAAAGATGCCGTGGGGCGCCTTGGCTTGCACTAAAACGTCGAAGGGCGGCTATAAATGCCTCAGCTGTCATATCACTCACAGCTTCAATATGCACAGCTTTTGTAGCCAAACAAATAAACAAAGCTATATAGCCCTTAGTTGTTTTTGCACCCCGACCCTTACTAAATTTAATAGATATAGGGCCTGCGTAATCAACACCACTGGAGAAAAACGGACGTTCCAGGGTTACTCGATGCTTTGGCAAATTCCCCATTAGTTGAGGGGTTGCAATGGACCTTTTATATCTGTAGCATTTCAAGCATCTATTGATGCATTTGTTAATGATCTTTTTTCCACCAACTATCCAATAAGATTGTCTGATGATGTGGGATAGCAGTGAAGGCCCAGCATGTAAATGGACAATGTGTTGTTGCTGTATTAATAACTCAGCCATTTTATGCTGTGAGGGCAAGATTAAAGGATGTTTGTGATTAAATGATAATTGTGAATTTTGTAAGCGTCCTCCCACCCGTAACAGACCCTTATCATCAATAAACGGGTAGAGGGACTGTAACATACTTTTCCTTGGAAAAGCTTTCTGTTCTTGGATACATTTAAATTCTTCCTGAAAGTAAGAATTCTGAATCCAACGAACAATATTTTCTTCTGCAGCTTTTGTTTCTTTGTAAGTAAGATGTGGTGAAGAAATTTCTGTTTTGTTAGATTTCTTGCATTTTTTGAAAAATCTTTGGCAATATGCCAAAATGCGAATAATTTTTGCAAGCGAAGAGTACTTTTGAAACAAATTATCAAATAGATCATTTGATGTGCGGGTATGAAAGGAAAAAATTGGATCAGACCTTTGTTCGGCTTTGATTTGATCATCAAATTCCTCAGCATTTGAGTCGTCTTTGAGCCAATTGGATGAGCCCAAAACCAGCCGACTTGGCCACTTCCACCACAAATCGCAACCTGGAAGACATTTTGGATCAATACCGCGTGAAGCGATATCTGAGGGGTTCTCTTTGGATGGGACATGTCTCCAGTGCCTTGTGGGTAGAATTTCGGTAATTTGAGATGTTCTATTCTCGACAAAAGTCTTCCATTTACGCGGATGTGCAGATAGCCAAGAAAGGACGACTTCTGAGTCCGTCCAGGCGAAAATATCGAACTTGTAACTCTTTAATGTTTCCATGACGGAACGGAACAGCTTAGATAGTAGGTGCGCACCGCAAAGTTCTAATTTTGGCACTGAAATCTGTTTGATTGGCGTAACTTTAGTCTTAGAAACTAAGAGAAAATAGTTTATTTTCCCGTTATAAGCTTGTCGGCAATAAATTGCGGCAGCATATGCCAGTGTTGAGGCATCAGAAAATCCGTGTAATTCAAATGGGTTACCGGATGAAAGCGTGACACATCTAGGAACAGACAATTCATTTAGTCCGTTTAAGGAAATTTGAATTTGTAGCAATTCGTCTGCAAGATGTTGCGGTATAATAGAGTCCCAGTCCCCCTTTGTAAGCCAAAGCTTCTGATAAAATACCTTTAAAGTTACAGTACAGGGCGAAATTAGACCTAGTAGGTCGAAAATTCGTGCAGACTCAGCTAAAATATGTCTCTTTGTAAGAGGTGGAGTGAGTGTTAATGCAGTTATGAAAATAAAACTATCTGATGAAGAGTTCCAGCTTAAGCCTAGAACCTTGGAGCTTCCGTTGTCACTAGGAATTATTTCAAAATTTGATTCAGTGCTAGAAGAATCTATAAGTTCATTAAGAAATTCTTGTGAATTTGAATTCCACTTCCTTAAGTGAAAACCATGCGCGTCTAAACAATCTGTAATTTCTTTGCAAGTTTCTATTGCTTCCCTAACAGTATTCGTACCGGATAATAAATCATACATGTACATATCCTCTTCTAACATGCGCAAAATGCAAGCATTTTTTGTATAATCATGAGCGATTTCTTTTATACATCTAGTTGCCAGAAAAGATGCTGGCGCTAAACCATATGTGACAGTTTTTAGTTTGTAATTTTTTATTTCCTCCTTAGAATTAGAGTTCCAAACTATTTGCTGATACATTTGATCTTCTTCGGCAACCAAAATCTGGCGGTACATTTTTTTCTATGTCCGCAAAAAAGACTGTTTTCGGAAATCGAAAATTAAGTAAGATTTCGAAAATGTCCCGTTGTAACTTAGGGCCTACACCCAAAATGGAATTCAAGTAAATACTTCTTGAAGTTTTGCATGAAGCGTCAAAAACCACTCTTAATTTAGTAGGGATACTAGAAGATTTAATAACCGCATGATGAGGAAGAAAATAGTGTTCATTTTCATAATTATTAATGTCATTTTGTGCAACTAATTCCATGTGATCTAATTCTTCATATTCGTACATAAACTCTTTGTACTGATTTTCAAATTCTGGTTTTTCTCTAAATTTCTTTTCCATAGCAAGCAAGCGAGAAATTGCGGCAGGTTTAGAATTACCTAATTCTGATTTAGATTGAATTAAAGGTAACTTAACCACAAAACGACCCTCGGAATTTATTGAATAATTTTCCTGAAAATGTGATTCAACAAACTGCTCTTCAGGTGACAAAATTTGAGTATTCTTATTAAATACTTCTTCTACTTCCCAAAAACGCTTTAACTCTTTAACAATATTAATTTCATAAATATGTAAATTATGTATCGAATTCGGAGATGTACTAGAATGTGGCATTTTCCCTGATACGAGAAAGCCAAAAATTGAATTTTGAGCAATTAAATTGCTCTGCGTATCTGTTACTTGACCAGGAAGCAAAATAGAAAAGAAATAATCAGATCCTAAAATAATGTCTATTTTACTTAGTGTCTCGAAATGTGGATCCGCTAAGTTTATATTCTTTAAATGCGAAAAATGCTTCTCGTGTATTTTTTCCGCCGGTAACGGAGCAGTTAAATCATCTAAAATAAATGCCTTTACAGACAACTTGGTGTCAGCATTATAAATTGATGTAAGATCAAAAATTACGTAACCCTTAGTTACTGCGATCTTGGAATTAGATAGACCTTTTACAGGAAACCTAGCATTTTTCCTTTTAATTCCTAACAATTTCATGCAGGATTCAGAAACAAACGTAGACTCCGATCCACTATCACACATGATTCTTAAAGTGTGCTTTTGACCCATGCAATCATTAATATATACACTAGCAGTGGGCAAAAATGCGAAAGAACTGCATTTATGGAAGGAGAAATTTCCTTTTTATTCTCATCGGGAATCAAACCGGCCTCTGAATCAGGTTTGTTTTTGTGGCTCTGTTTTTCATTTGAACGAGAAGTTGATATCGCGTAATTTTGCAGCTTATTCTCGCAAACTAGTATGATGCTTAATCTTGCAATTGTGACAAGAGTAAGAGGAATTGCATTGCCATTTAGTGTACTTGTCAGACAAGCAACTTGTTTTTCTTAACAAACTGTCTCCTATCCCTGATGCTTAATTCCTTAAATTTAACACACTTGTAAAGTGGGTGATTAAATTTATAAAGTAAACATTTGCTAATGCCACTGGAATAAGATCTATTGACGTTATATTGTTTCTCTTGTTTATGCGAACCTTCATTTTCACCTTTATACAACTCTAAAGATGAACATTTATCATTCATAAACTGAATAAATTGATCAAAAGACGGAAAGTCTTCGCTTGAGGTCAATTTTGCCCATTCCTCCCTTGTTTTAGAATCAACCTTTTGTAATAAAATATGAATTAGCCATAAGTCACGGCCAGATGCCTTTTCATGGATTGATTTAAGGCCTCTAATTACTTCATCTGATACATCTGATAAACAGCGTAAGCTAAATGCATTCACTTGCGTGACGGGGGAATATCCAAGAATGTTTCAACTAAAGTAGAAACTATTTGTTTTTTCTTATCATATCTTGACAGCAATTTTTCCCACGCTTCAAATAACTGTTTTCAGAAATAGGAATATGTTTAATTATAGAGTCTGGCTCCTCTCCTAGTAACCCTCTTAAATACTGAAACTTCTGTATATTACTTATGCTGTCATTATTATGAACTAATGATAAATATAAACCTTTAAATGACAACCAGTTTTTAAAATCACTATTAAATTGTTCTATATTTAATCTAGGCAATTTAAAATTGTTAGAAATAGTTGAACTAACAACTGGAATCTGATCATTTATCAATTGAAATTGTGCATGCACATTTACAGTAACTTTTTCAAGTTCCGTTTGCAGTTTGGCTTTGGTTTCATAATATTTTTTCTCAAATTCATCAATTTCAGATGCTTCAGCTGGTAATTGAGCATCATGTTTGTCAAACTCTGAGTAAACTGTCTCCAATTTTTCTAATTTATTGTATAAATCATTCTTTTGAAACGTTTTCTCAGAGTTAATAAAGTTGTTTATTCTTGTTAGAGCAAATTTAGCATTTTTTTGGCCTTTCTCTTCTCCTATGTCAAAATGGAGATTAAAATTTATTGAGTGGGTCCCAAAGTAACAAAAATCGCCCCTATACTAAGGGCATATTACTCGTAGTGCCATCTGTTGTTTGTAATTCGTACTAAATTCAAGAATCAGAGTAAAAAAACTCCTGACATCATACATAACGCTCATGCAAGAATTTTAATTCTTGCAGGTCAGACATGTCCTTTATATTCCTCAAATTCAAGAGGAATCTGTCAAGTGTTTCTGTAGATAGTCGAATAAACGTGTAAAATAAAAAGTGCCCCTTGAAATTGGCTGTATAGCGTATGTGATTTGATTGCAAAACATAAAAAAACGTTTTTTCCCCCATGATGAGATGGGACTTTAAAACTAAATGAATATCTATTGTCATTTAAAATGAATTGATACGAATTGAATATTTTCAAGTGAGCGAAAAAATGCCCAGCCCGGTAATCGAACACAGAACCTTGGCTTACGGAACCAGTGCTCTATCGTTTAAACTAACTGGGCTGACAACTGGCGTGCATATTTCGCTCATATAACCTCATTGGTAATAACACCTGGTCTGTCATGCAGCTAGCTCAACAGAATAAACTGTAGGTAAAGGAACTCCTTATAAACGTTGGGTACGTAGATAAACTATTATTTTAACACAATCAAATTACCAATCAGTTTGATTGTGTTAAAATAATAATGAATTTGTTTTCGAAATTTGAACGAAAGAGGTAAGGTCATTGTGCCTAAAGGCTGTAATCCCTAAATGCGTTATCGCATTTAGGGATTCTTGTTCTTTTACTTAACCCGTTCGGGACCATAGGTGCATATATGCACCCTCAAAAAGTGCTTAAAATAGTTCAGTTTGAAACCAGTAAAAAAGAAAAGGAAAATCGATTGTATTTAATTACGACATTTTCGTGATTCATAAAGTTAATTCAAATAATTAACAAAAACTGGTACCAAACGAATAAATTCGTGTAAAAGATGCCGGTCCTGAACGGGTTGAAATCGGAATGCAAGAATTATAAATAAATGCTATATAATGAGGTATCCGATCTTAATGAAAAAACCCAAAATATTTTTCTGCATTTAAACTTTTTTTCTAAAGAAATTTTCAATCAAATACATATCGCTCATTAAAATGAACGCCCCATGTTTCGTAAGTGCGACAAAAATTCCCGAAATTGGCTCACAGATTTTCTTTTTTAACTTTGAAGATCGAAAACCTTATAAACGTCAAGAACTACGTTGTCTGTTTCAGTTACATGACCTGTTAAACTTAAGAAAAGACGACCAGTTTTAGGATTAGAATTTAAAATAGTCTACGCATCTTAGAGAATTTGTTTTCTGCAGGTGCTTAATAGAGAAATACCGATTGCTGTAAATGCGTAGAGGCATTCAGGAGATTAACGAGGTAAGTTTACATGGTATTTTTCATATATTGTATTAAAATGAGTTTAAAGCAAATACAGTGACCTCTCACTTATACGACTTTCAAGGGACCGTAGAAAAAAGTCGTATAACTGAGAGAGTCGTATAAGTGAGAGACCGCCTTATAATACAAGTTTCAAACTTTATAAGCATTAATTATTTTACCTATACTAAAAACGATAAGTTTTGAGAACTAAGAACATATTTAAAATAAAAAATTAAACATAACATATTAAACATATAAAAATTAAACATATAAAAAATTAAACATAAAATATGTAACATATAAAAATTAAACATATTAAAAATTAAACATAAAATATGATTAAAAAGTTCACAAAATTGTTCATTTATCACTATGTTTATTTTAAAAATTTACAGATCAGATTTTCTCAAAAAATGAAGTGATATTAGTTTGTTTCTGTCGTAGATGGAAATAGAAAATGTCTTTCTCTAAGTCTAATAAAGCTTTTAAGCTAGTTTGGGAATAATCATTTTGATGGACATAATTCTTTAATTTATTTAAAGCGGTACTTGCTTTCGGAAAATTTACAACAGCAGGAACATTGCTCTCATCTAGGTCATCCTCCTTGCTCACGTCTTCATTATTAATATCCTCAAAGATTTCTTCAGCAGTTCTCAGTTCTGACAGAAGACGTTTATCATCACATTCTACATAATCTTTGAAATTAATACTTCGTCCATAAACATTTTATTCGAGTCTTCGTTATTAAAGGATTCCATACGCTCTCAATATCAGGTTCATTCGTTGAACTTCATTCGTTGATTCGTTCGTTTGGTCTTGTGGGAAAACTGAATTTCCTAAAACAAATTTTAAAATTTAATTTGGTGCAGAAACGGCAGATCTTTTACATCGGGATGTGATGGACATTGATCCATTAGAAGTAAAACCTTTCTTTGTTGTTTTTTAAAATTTATCATCCATCTCTTTTAAAAAATCAATGGAAATCGCTGATGTCATCCATGCTTTTTTTAAATTTCTGTAGCCACATGGCAATTATTTTTTATTCTTAAAGTATAGAGATTTTCTTGATTTTCCTATTACTAAAGGTTCTATTTTTTCTGAACCATCACTATTTGTGCAAAAAAGGATAGTTAATCTTTCTTTACTTTTTCTGCCCTCTTGACATGGTTCTTCTTTGTATGATAATGTCTTATCTGGCATCGGCTTGAAAAACAGTTCGTTTCATCACAGTTAAAAACGTCTTTAGATCCCTTAATCCGGTAGATTTTGCAACTATTGTCTAATATCATTTCCATTAACACATGCGCTATCTCCTGTGATGCGGCGATGCAAAAGTCGATGTATTTTTTTATCTTCTCGAATCACCACAAGACGCTGAAAAATTCTCGATTCCATACTTCTCAGTAAGAGTGCGAGCCTTTTCTTTTAAAATCACACCATCTATCGGTAAATTTGAAGCTCGCATTTGGTTAAACCACGCGATTAATGCTGATGTCAATTTTTTAAATCTGCCACATTATATCCTGGATCTCTTTGAATCGACATTTTTAGATGCATTTATAATGACATTTTTATTTTTCAGAATTTCTTTTAGTGTCGATTCTGGCAGATTGAAAAGAGCAGCTAATGCCTTCTTTGATTGTAGTAAATTTTTATCATATTCCTTAATGATTTCAACTTTGAATTGTATGCTTAATGCTTTACCTTTTGACATTTTCAGTTTAGGTATCGACATGCAGCAAACTGAAAAAATTACAGCGAAATGAATAACCTTTCACGCGTCTAGTACGGAAGCTTGTAGCGATTTGCGACGTACGCGTTTTTTCTCCTTCGCTGTGCGGGTTGTACGCGCATAGGTCTTTTGGCATGATAATAGCTTGGGATGTGCTTCCAATATGTTCTCGCTTTAGTATTTTTTTCTAGTGATGTTCAAGAACTGCCATTTTCGATTTGTTAAGTTTAAAATAAAAGTCTATTTTTCTTAAAACAACCTCATTCCTAAAAGACGACGCATTCCTTAAAGCTGTTAAAATTTTCCAGGAAAATGCATTTTGCAAAAACCCTTATTTCTCCACCAGTGCCATACAGAGACGTGATCTGCAGGTAGTCATTTGTCTTTTGTTAAATGGCAGACACAAGAGAATTCCATACAATCACCCTCCCGCCATAGATTTCATCGTTAATAACAAACGAAGGTAGATAAGAAATGTTATTCATTATTCATAAACACTTTAACAATAATGAAAGGATAAATGTAAGAAAACGTGAATGATTTATACTTTAAAGATTATAAAAATTAATTCTAGAGTGAGAAATGTAAAATCGCTTGAACCGTTTAAAGCGTCGTATAAGTGAGAGAAGCAGTCGTATAACTGAGAGAAGTTTAACATTATTTCCCATAAAGCGTGGACGGGACCGAGAGAATTCGGCGTATAACTGAGAGAGTCGTATAACTGAGAGTCGTATAAGTGAGAGGTCACTGTATTATGTTTAATTAAGCTATGTTGAGTCAGCATAATCCCCCATTAATTCTTTTCTTTAACCAGACACTGAAATATGTATTTTATGATGATCAAAATAGACAAATACTCTTATTTAAAAAATTTAATTTAAAAAAAGGTATATGAAACGCGTTGTATATTCCAGTACCATAATACAGACACATGATTACGGAATTTGCAATAATTTTATATGATAGAAATTCTGGAAAATCTTGTGTAAATTGAAAACTCTTAAATGATGTTTATTTTAATGCGGTTAACCCCTTGAGGGTCAAGTAATTACGTTTCTGTAATGTCGAATTCACACCGGAATCTGCAAAAAGATTTATTATAAAATATGATAAAGCAACTGTACTTCATTTTTCCATCAAAGATAGGAAAGTAAAATTTAACAATTTTTCTCTGATGCAAATCTTCATTAATCGTAGGTGGGATAAAATATATCCCACCGTCCCTCAAGGGGTTAAGTAAGTTAATTTTACCAACATTATACCATTCGGTAGTCTCGGATTAAAACAGAATGCAAATGAGTTACGCACTGGTTTAGGAGTCCATACTTTTTGTCAGCACTTTTTAAAAATCTGATATCTTAATTCTGTTTTCCCATTTTACACATTATAATCGACTTTTTCTACTTTTAAATTAGAAAACGATAAAAAATAAATAAAACTATGTTTACCTAAATGAGTATTTTTTTTCATATACGTATTTTTAGGTATGGAATTGAAAGTGCAAGAAAAATGAAGAGGTGTGGAATTGGTGGTGGTGGTAGTGGTGGAGGTGGGGCGCAACAGAATGTCAGTCACAGGGCTTCTCTTTGGCTTAATGAGAATTATTAGAAATATTGTACTATTTTGTCTATTTGTAAGACTGATATATTTATCATGTGACATTTTATAATAAATAAAGTTTCATGTAATAATTATTCTTGTTAACAATATTATAAATATCTTGTGAATACACTTTTAATCCGTAAACTGCACACTAATGAGAATTCGCACCGGCCGAAATTTCGGTGTTATTTCAAACATGCTTTAATTAATTCGTATTTTTCATTAAGAAAATAAGACTTTTGATAAAATCCAATATCACATTTCGATTTCTTATTAAATTTCGTATATGAATCATGTAGTTATATTTTATTATCACTAGATTCTGAGCAAAATTATGCGGACTTGAAGTTACCGAAACACAAATCGTACTAGTGTAGAAATTATGGGTTAATATTCACGTGCGAATTTCGCGAATTTTAAACGAAGTCTTCCGCGACAATCATTTAATTGTAGTTATGGCCGTAGCCCTGTGGGAAAGAAGGGTAAGAGTTATTTATATTAGGAACAGAAGCATTGTGTACAACAGTAAAAAACAACACGGAACTTTTGCATATTAGTAGTGAAAAATTGGCAAACAGAACGGTGCTGAGCTGCCCGTGATAAACAATTAAAACTTGATGATCTGTTGTAAAGTATGACTATTGAAATTTGCTATGTTTAATTATAATTTATCTCTTTATTAACCCTTAGCTGCTGTTAGCGGTCTCGCAGACCACTAGTGAAATTTTCTTTCATTTGGAGCCCTAGAATTATTGCTAGAGATTCTGAATATGTGAAGTTTAATTATAATAGTCCTGTACTAGTTTAGTACAGAAACAGTACCTTGTGACACTGCTGCCAGATTGGGGACTTTTTTTGTCCCCAGATTATTGATTGTCATCGCTTTTTTTAAATAGAAATAATCGCCCTCTTTAAAAATAGAGTACAAATTCTTAAAAGTATGGCGAATTATACTATTTTAAAAAGTGGTGATAGTCAAACAATCCGAATTAAAAAAGTCGCCAATCTGGCAACACTGCCCTGTGAGTAAATAGAGCTGTTCTTCTTTTAATGAAACGGTCTCGGAGACCGCTCACAGTAGTTATGCAACAATTCCTGTCACAGCAGTTAAGGGTTAAGTAATTCAAAAAATAATTGCATTTAACCCTTAACTGCTGTTAGTGCAGCTTTTTTTTTTTTAAATTTTCACAGTTTAACTTGTAATTTCCAGTTTAACTATCGATACAGTGAAATTTTGCTTCATTTGGAGTCTAAGTACAATTGTTCGAAATGTTTGAAAACCGAAATTTTATTAGAAATAGTACCGTACAAACAGTTTAGTGCAAAAAACTGTATTTTACGATTAATCGCGACTTTTTTTCATCGCCCAATCGAATGGTTTCACAGACCGCTCACAATTGTTATGTGGTAATTTTCTGTAACACCAGTTAAAGGTTATAATTTTTTTTTTCAGATGATTTGTCATCTGTAAAATGCAATATCACATTTAGGACTATGGACGTCTCATTTAAGTTTTAACCCCTTAATTCTCACCGCCATGATGTTCACAGGCTGTCTTTTACTCGGATTGTATGATTCCCACCAGGTTTATAAAGTAGTGTAATTAGCTTTATTGTGGTATCATTTTACATGTCATTAAATAAAGTGAATATTTCTTTTTCAAAAAATTAGTTCCAATAAGTAATTTCAATTTTTAAACCGTAATTTAATGCTGCCGTTAAGGGGTTAACTGTCGTACATGCGACAAATATTACCTAAATGCGACAATCGTATATTGAGGTTTTATACTACAGATAAATATTAAATTTATACAAAACTAGTTAGTTTTGAACAATAGGTACATTATTCAATAATTTACTGCTTATTAAAATATATATTTATATAATAAAATGCCAACTATACTCTAAATGCGACAAAACTATGGGGAATCGCGTCTCATTTAGGCACGATGACCTAACTTTAGATTATGTAACGTTAAAGAAAATTGTGAAAGGAATTTTTTTCTCCAAACTTTGCCGCCCTGGTGTAATTTGGCCCTGAACATACATGAATGCTACATTGTAAAGGATAATAAACCTATAACATCTTAGGATAACAGATTCGACAGAAGTGGGTCAAAAAAAGATTGCAAGATTTTACACAGACAGGCATGCAGACATCAAAATTGAGATACAGACGACAAAAGAAATTAAATTTAAGCGGATAATTTTTTTTTCTTAAGCATTTGGCTCAACATTTTTATAAACAACTCATTGTTAGAGCTATGATATTCATATTTTATTTTTAAATTATGAATAAAATGTGTAAGACTTTCTTCGTCTTCTTGCTGTTTTTCAAATTTTTCCATTGTAACATCGTAGATAACTGAATTATTTGTAACACCGCTGTAGTTCTATTTCGCACCTAGTGAAAAAAAATTATTCTGTTTTCTATCGATCTTCATTCTATTGATAGTGATAATTTAACACTAGAACGCCCGGAAGGAGTCGATTCGACTCCGACCATATGATTAAATGTCAATTGGAACAAGAAATTCTTTCACAAAATAAGTTATATCTTAAAAGTGCAGATTTACCTTAAATAAATCAGTCAAATATTTAAAAAAAAATCTGGTGTTAAATATTTTTATGAAACTTGAGTAAAATTTCCGGGCGTTCTAGTGTTAAGGTATAGATAATGCGTGTCATCATCTAATCGACCATTGTCAGTTTAACCCCTTGAGGGGCGGTTGGATAAAACATATCCCACCTAATTAAAACAAGATTCGCACAGGAAAATTTTAAATAAATTTTATATTTTTGACTTTGGAGGAAAGTTCTTGAAAAATTGTTTTTCCTTATTTAAAAATAAAATGAGAATTCAATATTTAGAGACAATTTTGCTTGCCCTTCAAGGGGTTATCACCCGCACTACTGTTATTGCGACTCGAATAACATGTGTTGCACAAATTAGACACAAATTAGAGGTCTGCATCGGGACAGGCATTGCTCGATTCCAAATAATTGTGATATGTTTCTAAACCGTGTTTTTCATTTTTTTTTAACTACTTTACAATTTTTATGTAGTCTTTTGTTTAATGTCGTTGTCCAAGTGATCAATGAAGTTTTATCCCGCATTCCATGGGAAAGTTCGTACGTTGCTAAAATAAAAACTGGGAAAGACTGAATTTTACAATTTTATTATATTTATGCATGCAGTGTTTCTTAAGTAAAAAAGGTGCAGGATAATGTTTATTAGCATATATTGGCATTATGTAATAATAATGATAATAAAACTAAACCTGTGGCTGTACGATCCATGAAGAATTAGGGCCTATAGTGCCCAACTCTGTTTACTTGACCCTAGGCTCTTAGGTGCTATGCAACTTGTGCCCCGGCAAGGTGGTCAACACAACGCGAGACCCTCGGTGTTTAGTTCCCAAGCAAGCTTGGTACTCATTTTATCGACCCCGAAGGGATGAAAAGTTGAGTGAACCTTGCCCAGCCGGTAGCAGAACTCGCGACCTGTAGCGTGGCAGACAGGCTTGCTGACCACTACGCTACTGTGTTAATAATAATAATAAAAATAAAATAGAAATTGTGTTCCGAGCAGTGATCAACAAAATAATCAATCCTTACCGGCGCGGTGTCCTTAAAAAAGGACACATAATTTTAATTCCAAAACTGACAAACGACACCAAGAATATTTAGCTAAAATTTTCGTATTATAATGGACATGAAAATAAGTAAGTTCGTATTTTTAATAATTTCGTTTATAAATTGCGGTGTCAGTCCATTATTTCATCAGTTTATAAACATAATTACTCCGCGCCGATAAGGGTTAAACAGGCTGGATTGGGTGAAGCCAAGATAGGTTTTGTTCAGCCCGGTCCCGAAACTTTTTCAATTTCAAATATATCTTTCATACAGTTATTTAACTAACACATTTCTTTACCACTTGATATCTAAGCAGAATAGCTATCCATCTCCAATAATTCTTGAAGAAACGCATTACTTTCACCCTTCAACCAATTCTCTTTTTGAAGCAAAGAGAGTTATAAAGGATGCAAGTGGATTCCATGCACTATATTAACCATTTGTTAGAAAAATTTCAAATAGATTTATGCTTGAGGCTGATAGGAGTAAGTGAATGATTAGATAAATTTTGTGTCGGAAGAAGCATGTTTAGTTTTTAAAAGTTAACCCTTTATGTACTGAATTATGAATTCATGAAAATTTTATCTTCTAAAGCAGTTTTCGTGAATTTTTAAAACTGCATTAGAAGATTTACAAAATCATTTAATACATTTTAGAAGGATTGGATGAATTAGAAGGATTAATTAAATTTGAATTTATAGGAATTATGTGCAATATTTATTACCCCACTCACATCTTTTATTTTAAATATTTCCATAGTATTTTGTAGAATTCCGAAAGTACAAATATAATGTTCTTACAATAGAAATATAGAAATATTTCCGAATTGAAAAATCCCCCCCCCCTCCCAACGCCAAGAAAGCTGAAAAGATGCAAAGGCAAAACAAATCATCCTTCTAAAAATATTTTTGTTTTGTGTAATCAATAATGCTTTTGGAACAAGATAAAGTAACGTATCTATAACTCATTCTACACTGTATTACAACTAATCGATGTATTAAATGATTTTCATAACAAGTTATTTTAATGGTACTTATAAGTAGCGTCAGTAGATAAAGGGTTAATGGTATGACGCGGCGGATCGCATTCCCTGTGGGAAAATGATGTCATAAATGTACGTTTACATTCATAAAACTAAAAAAATTGCTATGATTGGGTCGAAATAGCTCTTTTCTTTTTGCCTTTAATAAGATTCAGGAATAATAATATAATTTGACATCTAACATATAAATTTAATAAAAAGTTAAAGTTTTTAAAAATAATTGTAACACCAGAAAAATAAAATAAATATATTATACTTATAAATTGAATTGCAATGTTGTAGTACTACAATATTGCTGAATTAAAAATAATTCTTGTAGCAAAGTTATCCTAATGGAAGCTTTGATCAAACATAAAAAACATTTAAGAATCATTGGAATGCGGTTTATGAAAACACGTTTTCAAAATCCCATTCCTTAGAAAGCCCTATTCTTAAAGAAAAAATATATAATAACTGTCAGTTTCTGCATACTATCATTAAAAATCTCCTGTAAAAAGTTTTCCGATAAGAAAATAATACTTATTTGGATGTAATAAAATAAATACAGTGAAACCTCCCTGTGCGACCACCTCCCTGAATGACCATTTTTTCATGGAACGAAATTTATTCCCATAGGCTCAATACTAATTTTACCTCCATTCAGAGACCATCTCAGTTGGACTCCCTCCATGAGCGACCCATTTCTTGGAAGAAAATGAAACAAATTCCGCTTTTTCCAGATCGCTTGAAGAAGGTTTTGTTAGAAAAATAATTACGGAGAGCGCACTATTCATCAAACTTCTAAACTAAGTTTAGATTTTTTTATTTATTTATTCCGGTAACTTTTAAGTGTTTAAACCCCTTTGTGCCTTCTTAGGCAATGAATTTAACTCTGATGATAAATTAAGAATGACAGTCAATAAGCTCCCTTGCCCTATTCTGTCAGGAAACTCTCAAAGAAGTAGATAAATTAATGAAATCGTCATTATTTGTTTCTGTCCAAAAAAAATTGCATTTATTTACTGAAATTATAAAGGGATTGGAAATAAAAGTTATAAAAGATAAGACCGTAAAATCAAAGCAAACGCCAATGTATTAATTTTTTAAACTCTGCAGTAATTAACTTATATAATTAAATTTTGCTTTGATACTTAAATTTTTATATTTTTTCCTAATGTGGAAAGTAAATTTTAGTAACGTTAATTGTTACCTATTTTCAACAATTAAAATCTAGCTTTAAACATGACCTCCATTAAGAGATCACCTCTCGGAGAGACCTATTTTTATTGGAACGGAAGGTGGTCGCTTTAGGGAAGTTTTACCGTAGTGACATTTTATTTTGTAAAATACAGTAAAACCACTACATACTAAACTAGTCGGATATGTCTATCTCAAAACTTTCTTCTACCTCATTCATGTTAATACTTCAAAATTCTCTACTTTCTAGTACAGTGCGAAATATAAATGGCAATCTATGAACATCATGAGAATCCTAAACATATGAAATTCGTGCATTAGTTCTTGAGATAGGACTATCGCTAAAATCGTGTAAATCATGCAAAATGCAGCATATCAGTGCCACCGGTTAGGTGATTTACACCAAAATCTAATAATCAACAACTTCTGTTAACTTCTAACTGAATCTGAAATTAACTTTGAAGTATAACTGATACGTTAACTTTCCTGTTATCTACTTATTATGTCCTATATTTTCATGAACATTGACTTTAATACGTCCGAAAGTTTATTATAAGATTAATCAGAACTTGAAATAAAATTTTCTGGCAATGCTTTAAAAGTTATATGCAAATATATTTATATTTTTACATTTTTTTATTACATTTCTAGGCAATTGAGAATTTTTCGACGTTAAAAAGTCTATTACAAACGATTATTGTGGTCAACAAATTATTTATTGCAAATAATTTATTTTTCAACGTCAAATTTCAAATCCGATAACAGTTGCAAGATATACCTGTACTTTTTCCTTCTTCAAAATTCCGAATATTTAAGGTTACATCTTCGCTTTCAGTATTTTATTCATAATTAAGAAGTTGAGCCCTTGACAAAGATTCCAAAAAATCGATGTCGCATACATCAGATAAAATCCCTTAAATATAAAACTTTCATAAATAAAACATAAATAACTCATAATAATATCGGCAGATTTTTCACTTCCAAAAATTTTTTACTAATTCAGAGATTTCGCTAAATTTGT
The DNA here is from genome assembly GCA_963932465.1 of Maratus speciosus. Taxonomy (NCBI): domain Eukaryota; kingdom Metazoa; phylum Arthropoda; class Arachnida; order Araneae; family Salticidae; genus Maratus; species Maratus speciosus. Next base: position 141,342,264 of record OZ010793.1, read on the forward strand.
ATTTTAGAAGGTAAATATAAAATTAAAGCCTACTTTTAAAAAAAACAGATGTTCATCTTCAACTTAGAAAATTGAGACTACAGCAAGAGGGACATTAAAGGTTTTTTGAAAGAGCTCAAGTGTGTTTTATATTATAATTGTGAAACGAAATTGTGTAATAAAAGTTTTCTCCACCAAGGGTTAGGAGTTGTGGGTTACACTTTGCCAAAGCAGCTAACACACAGAGGGGGTGCAAAAAGGAAAACACAGTTTATAATTTTAATATTTTCCATTTTAAAATCTGGTGGATAAAAAGTTAATTTTTTTAAAGAGAATTTTTCTTACTGTAAAAGCACTTATTTTCGCGAGGCTTTAATTTTCGCGATTTTTGCGAACCCGTTGTAATCGCGAAAATTTAAGCCTCGCGAATTATTTATTTTTTCCCCCTCAATTAATTAATAAAAAATCGAAATTTTTTCTTTTATCCAAAATTTAATAATTACAGTTGCTTAAATAAGAAATAAGTACAAAAATTTCTTGAATATTTACAACTATTTCTTGAATACTGTACAACTATTTCTTGAATAAAAAGAATAATAAAACTAATAGAATACAGTTCATTCACTTTCAGTATTTATACCTGCTTTTTTGAAACCATTCAAAATTATCTCATGTTTGGCTTTAACACCGTTAAATGTGCGCACAATCCAAGAAGCGTGAATCGGTTATAGTCGTGATATTCGCAGATCCACAGATGATTTTTCCTCTAGAAATTTAAGAAAAAGGGTTTCTATTTAGGTAGTTTTGGCATTTTCCAACTTTCGGTTCTATTCATATAAAATTCGCGAAATTTTCAGCTCGCGAAATCACCAATATCTTCATTTTCGCGAAAATTACGACTCGCGAAAATAAGTGCTTTTACAGTAGTTATTTTTTCGTCGTATTATTAAAAGTTGTTAATCGTTCAATCATTAAAGAACATTTCATCCAAGATTTTCATTTCCTTATCCCCATAAAATTAATATCGCTAATTTGAATGTTCGTGAAACAGCTAAGTTTGAGAGATTTTCGAGTTATAAGTAGGATTCCAAACTCCCTTGATGCTACAACATAACAAAACAGTGGGTGGTTTCTTTTTACACTTTACTGCCGACACAGCTACTTTTTTAAAGGTTGAATTCTTATTCGAAACAGTAAGAACAGTCCGTTTTCATCAGCATTACAAATATTTTCTCTATGTAAACTACACAAATTTATTATTATTTCCCAAGATTTCTACCATTAAGAATTTGAAAAATTGGCATATAACCCCAAACTCAATTTTTCTTTTTCTGAAACATTTAGATTCTTCAACTTTTCCTTTTAAAATTAATCGCCTTCATTTTGTGTCCTTTCTCAAAACATGAAACACAAAATAATACTAAATTTAAATCACACAAAATTCACTGTTCTCTATGAATGAAAAACATGCTGCAGACATATTTTGGAGCTTTTAAAAAAGTACCTTTATAAGAATTAAATCTTACGAATCTTACAGTAAATGATGTAAAATGTGTTATCTTATCCACCTTATTGATCATGAGTCCATTTACACGGCCCTTTTCTTTTCAACTTCGAGAAAATCGGTAAATATCTTCAAATGAAAATCAATTTAAATTAGAATTAGTAAAAACTCTTTTCATTTTTCATAAAATAAAAATCATGTTAGGTTTCGACTGGGAAGATACGTTATTCCCTATTTAGGGGAGACTAGGGAGGGTTGACCATACGGGAGGCTTGACCCACCCATTAGTTTTCATATTTAAAAGAATTTCAGAGTTTTATCATTAAGTGTCAACCAAAGCTACTGGAATACTGAAACAACAGTCTTTGTTTCAAACAGATAATCGAAATAGGTGTGCAAAATATCAATTGTGGGGCGTTTTCAACTTAAAAGTTGTGTTTTTTTTAGAAATACTTTGTAAGCTTTTTTGAGATAAACTATATCATAGAAATTTAAGTAAGTTGGTTTTAAGTATTGCAGAAATATCGAGAATTCATTCCAGGCATACAGATTGTTCAGTAAGTTAGGCTTAACACAAAAATGTGCTATTCTTTAGAAAAGGGCTATGCGGGAAGGCTTGACCAGATGAAATCTTTTTATTATACACTATGCATAATGGTTAACCGTTATACAGAGAAAAGAATGTAAATTTATTCTGTAAAGCCACGGTAAAATAGGGTGATGGAAAAGATAATGTTTAGATTAAAGAAAGATGTAAAAAATTGCTATAGTATCCACTCAAAAAAAATTTAATGAAATATAAATGGGGAAGTTGATAGGAACTTTTTCTATTTAAATATTACTACAATAGGTAAATAGACACAGTGTAAAAGACTAGAAAGGACTTGAAAGTATGAAAGCAGCAGTCTTAACACTCTTGTTGCGCAACCCGAGATGCATTTTTCCGTCTAATTAATACTATTTGGTTATTCCCACCAGTTATTTTTTAGCGAAAAATTTGTCTGATTTAATCAGGACATTTTCCGCGATTACGATAGTCAAAAATTTCTGCTTTAAAGAACCGGTGATAAAATATTAAAAATTCTGTAAAAGACGCCCATCGCGAAGAATTACACACGCAGCGAGAGGGTTGACACTTTCAGGGGCAGCAGTATGCTCATGAAACCACTTAATTTTAATTCCCAAATGCCACAATGGCACCAGAATTTTCCTAAGATCTTTTCCATTTAATATGTATGTCAAATATACCCTTTTTTCTTATTTGCAAATAAATTTGTTAGTAAATTACGGTGCCAATCATTTATTTCAACATTTTAGTACTGAAAGTATTTTGCCAGTGAAAGGGATGAAGAAGATAATGATCAGTTAAATGTACATGTGGCTGCAGAAGAACATAGCATTGATCGAAAAACTTTTGGAAGGTATGTAGAAAAATTTCACCAGCATGAATACAGTGAGATGAAGCCAAACTATGTGAGAATTAGAGTATTCAGGTTGAGTGTCACAAAAAGTAGGACAAGGAGACAAAAAAAGCGGAGCAGTCGCTATAAATTCCGGGCATAATAATGCATGAATCCCTATGAAAACGGAACCTGTCTCTAACGGAATACTGTCTTAAATGTTAAAATTTCATTTTCCCTGCTGTACAGTTATACCTGCTCAAACGAAATTTTGTTTAAAACAAATTTTTCTCCTCTGACTTGCAATTGCGTCTAAATAGGTTTGTTTAAGCATCATATTTTCAAAAATATTTTTTTATAATAATTAAAGCATGTATCATAAAGTTATACTGCCTTTTTTAAACAGATTTTATTTTTCTTCACAAATATTTCAATATTAAAATAAAGTGGGTCAAGCCTCCCGTATAGTGGGTCAATCCTCCCATATGTGGGGAACCTTGACCCATTATTTTCTCATGGTTAAAATCGATCATTTTTCAAATTTCTTATATATCACACTTATGTAGCAATTTTATTTTAATAACTAATTGTAGAACGAATAAAATGATATATAAAACTTTGGAACAGATGTGTTATTATCCCACCCTCCGCCATCTTGGATTTTTTTTGGCGAGAAAACCCCTTTTCCGCCAAGTAGTAAATGTCGCCAAGCACCCGTTTCTACGCATGTTTGGCTCAACGAAAATAAAATGTAAATAATAAACAAAATTCGCTAAACTGGCAAATCAGTAATCCTTGTATGAGCGCTTCGCGCACATTTAACGGAAAAAAAAACATCGCCGAATTCAGCATTTCTCGCTAATATAGCATTCTCAAAATTCAGCAGTTCTCGTCTTGTAGCAATCTCAAAATGTAAAAAACTCTTAAAACAGCAAAATATACCTAAAAAACGAGACTCGCTAAAGTGGCAATCAGCAATAGTTGTATGAGCGCTTCGCGCTCATTTTCCGAAAAAAAAAAACATCGCCGAATTCAGCATTTTTCGTGATATAGCATTCTCAAAATTCAGTAGTTCTCGTTTGTAGCAATCTCAAAATGTAAAAAACTCTTAAAGTAACAAAATATACATAAAATTATCAACATACCTTAACAGACATCTGCTTTCTTGAAACCTACAGCACAAAATATAACACCGCCGTCATTTTCCAAAATAGGCTTAATACGCATTGACACGCTATAAACAAATCCCCCTTTCATGTCAAAATTTCCTCATATTTCTTAATTACTTCAGCAAGAGCGTTTAAACGGACTACAGAAACTATAGTCAATGAAATACATCCAATAAATTTAACATAAAAATAAAAAGACAGCCATAGAACACGATATCAAAGAGTATCTGGTACAAGAGTCAACCAACCGTCAGCAACGACACCCGGCAGTGAAATGAATGATCACGCTCTCGCGTCGTAAAAAAGGGGGTTGCCATAATAAGTTACTAGACGCCAAACGCCGGGGGTTTCCAGAGCGATAAAAATCGCCAAATACTCAACATCGCGGAGGGTGGGATAATAACACATCCTAGCCAAAACTTTATTCTACGTTCAATATTTAAAAAATTAAAAATCATTTTGGTAAAAAGTGGGTCAACCCTCCTTAGTGTCCCCTACATTATGTCAGTGATTAGTACATATTTTGGCCACACCCCACACCCCATCTAAGAATCTCTAAAACCATAAATGGCCCCTCTCACTCTGAAACTTATAATTCTTATCATTTAAAACTTTAAGTTTTATTCCCACAGAGAAAGGCTTAATAGAAAGGTTGCAGCGTCCTGTATTTTTTTTTTTAGAAATTTCCTACCCGTATTCTTAAACTACTACCTTCGGGACGGAATTCTTTAACGTGTGCAATAGGATGTGTCTTCGAAGATTATATTTTGAAAATAGTGTTGATTAATATGTAAAAAATATAGAACACAGCGTCCCTTGCTTAAAAGGACAGTAACCACTACGCAACGACATCAATAATAATGCTTGAAAGTGTACCTAATTACAGAAGATCAATTAATCCCCCATCTACCAGACGGGACCAAAGGATCCGACATGTACAGTCAAGTTATTTGTTCCAGCAAGAGATTTTGTTAAAATGAAGTGAAAATACAACTAGACAAAAGTTAAGTTAAAGAGTTTTAATTAAAATATCTGGTATAGTCTGTTTTTTTATAAAACGTGAATAAAATTCCGGTAGTTTTACAGTTAAATGGAAAGAAAGGAAGTGTTTTTTATTTTTATTTTTTTATTATTTTGTCAATCAAAACAATTATGCTTGGTGTACCGCTAGTTACTTTGCATAATTGTCACTACTATTAATATCAAATGAATGTTCACTTTTAAAATTATTAACAATTTAAAATACATTTAAAATTAAAAATTAGATGCTTGCAAATTATTTTAAAAATCATACAAAATAAGTGAATTGAGTTACAATTTCGAACAAATATCATTTGAAAGTACAGTCGTCGGAAAAAAAAGTAAACACCCCCTACTAACTCCTCAACAAATTATCGTAGACGAAAGTTACTGGTACCGAACGATTGGGAATAAAGCCCACTTTTAAATGATGTATATAAAATTTGCTTAGCGGGCCATCTACATATTAAAACAAAACCAAACTTTAATTTTTTTCAATGGCAATGTCCCATTTTAACAAAAAATTTCAAATCTTTCGTTCAAACTATGCCTGGACACCAAATTTCAAGTCATATGAATGATAAGTTTTTGAATTATAAACATTCGAAATTTAGTGCTTCTAATGTTAAATTACATTTTCATATTTTTATTTATATCTCCGAAATTATATTCCTAATTTGCTAATTTTTTGTGTAGCAATAATACTGACATACCCAAACATAAATACTTTGAATTTGCAATTTTTATAATTTTATGATATGAATTATGAAATTAATATTCGAAAAAATTATGAAATGCAACCTATAATTTTTTGATGGATTTAGATTTACTAAGTCCTGTTTTATGGAAATCCAAAATTTCACATTTTTCTTCCAAGTAGTTTTCAAATTATGCTTAAAAAACGGCAAAATGATGGTTTAAGGGGCCGTCTATGATAGAAGTGACTAGATATTTTGAAATTTTTTCTGCAATTCTGTAATCTAGCAGTTTTCAATGACTTCTTGAGTGGCGCTTAAGATGCCTTGATCACGAAGGGGGCTCTCTCGGTCAACAATCGACTACCGAACTTCAATTTGGATACAGCTTTTAAAATACGCTCGTTTAAAAATAATTAATTTCTTGGAAAGTTATCGTACGAATTGAATAAGAATTTGTTTTTGGGCTAATTGAATGGTGTAGAGTTCATTTATGCTGTCAGAATTGCGTACTGCTATTGAAAAAAATAGATATGGTTCGTTTTAATATGTAAATGGCCCCCTAAGCATATTTTATATACATTATTTAAAAGAAGACTTTATTACCAATCGAGTGGTACCAGTAACTTTCGTCTACGATAATTTTTTGCAGAGTTAGTAAGGGGTGTTTACTTTTTTTTTCCGCGACTGTACATTCACTTCTTATTGAAGGATGTAAAAACTCAAATTATGCTACATTTGGAATTGATGTATAAACGATAAAAGTGAAGCGTAGGGCGTTACCCCACATTGTTATAACACCAGCTTAATTTAATAACTCTTTAGGCTATATTTCTAATAAAAATTGGAGAGCATATTTACGATGACGGCGGTAAAGTTTCTCTCTATTCTAAAGAAAGTAACTACCGCTGTCATCGCCGCCGGTTTTGAATTTTTTGTGACCGGAGGTCTTTCTTCGTTAATATTCAGAAAAATATTGCATTCAAAAATATGAAAATTGGTGGTATTATACAGAAATGTTTGATAAATACGCTGATGTAGACAGTTTTCAAATCGAAGAATTATTTTAAGATATATTTAATGCTAAAGTTGGACAAAATCGTTCCACTAAAAAAGTTTTATAGCAGCCAAACTATGCATGGCAATTTAATTATTTTTAGATCAGTTTATACGTTTGAAGTTCCCGACGTACAGACTGTATTTCTTTTTTTAATTTGACTCATTTTTTGAGGTTTTATTTCTATTTTAAATTCAAATTTTCAGCATTTTGAGATATTTTTTACATATTTTAGAAAATGGTATTAATTTAAAATGTTGCCAACTGCAGCGCAAACAATAATGTTTGCTTTAAATTAAAAATTTATTTACACGTGACTATTATAAACAGAAAAAGATATTTGGAATTAGAATTAAATAATTATGTCTAAAAAGCAGGAACTTATTAAAAATTATGTCATGAAAACTATATTTACACGCGAATTTTAAAAGAGAAAGGATGTTGTAAAGTAATAAATTCATTATCATGCGTTAGAAGTCTTAAATAGGAGAAATTACGCCACATTTACGTTACATTACAGTTATTACATAAATTGAACACAAAATAATATTGCAAAACAGTTTAAATTTAGAAATTGCGATAGACATCTATTTGATATTTTGAGAGGATCTTTTCAACTATTTTTGTTAGGACAGCGCAAATAATATTTCATTTCTAACAAAAGTATTTTCACGTGAATATTAAAAAGAGAAAGAATAGTTTGGTCAAAATTACGTCAGATTAAAAACGATTAATTTAAAAATCTTATTTAAAAGAATTTTCTTTTCGCTTTGTTAAAAAATACCGGGAGACAAAGAATCTGTTTACTTAATTCCTTTTATATTAGCTTATTTTCAAATGTTTAACTGATTTTACTTAATCAAAGACGAAAACAGCGATTGTATCTTTGGTACTACTTAGTTATCCCGTCGACCAAAAATCTATCGCCAAACTATAAGATTAAATGCCAATAATGGTTGATCATAAATGTCACATTAACTTGACTTTAAGCAAGTTACACGTGTAACATCAGTAAATGTGATGACAAACTGAGAGAGAAATAACTCCTGACTGCCCAGCAAAACGGCAACATTATAAGGTTGTTCTCTTCTTAATTTCTTCAAAAAGCTATAAAAAAACTATTTTTCCAACATGATATAAAGAACTTTATTACATTTATGAAAATAACCCTTGAGAGTATTAATCATTGCACAATGTTTTAAAACCGCATTATATTTCTAGAATTATATTAATTTAACACGTTCGCTGCCAACTACGAGTACACTCGTAGCTTTAATATTGGTGGCTTTAATTTATTAATTACTTTGCCACCATTATTTTCGAATACAAAAATTTGCCTTCTTTATCAGCAGAAATTTCGCTGTATTAGTAAAGCGAAATTTACCTTTCTGAATTTGTGGTGGCAAATGACTTTCAAGAAGAAATTTGAAAATTCTTACTTTATAGTTTTGGCAGCGAACGTGTTAAACAATGCTTCTACTGTAGTGAAACCTGCAGCTTATTGAACGGAAAGACTAGTTCACGGCGATGAGAAGAGTAATATTACGCTTCTAAACAATTTTCTTACTGGAAACGAAGATCGCTATTCATTTATTTTGTCTGAAGTGCAGGTGTCTCATTTCCATCTAATTCCGAATTTTCGTTCTCAACTTTAAAAATAATGAAGATAATGCATCCAAAAATTTTCAATCGCTCTTACGTTGTTTTGTGTGCAATGCGCATTGCAAATACATGATTAAAGTGCACAGTCATGCAAGTTACTGCAAGCACCACTGCAAGTTATATTATACCAAATTGCGAGTATATTTCAGACAAAACTGGTTGCGATGAAAAATTCACTGACAATATATACAGGGGGTTACCTAATTCGATCGACAAATTCTAAGAAGTGATAGTAAGCTTCAAGAGTGTGAAGAATTACCATAGAACTTGGGGTCTCAAACCAGCTATTTAATCAAAAATACAGAGTGTTCTACTGTAACTCAACTTGGCTGACTGTAATAACTTTCAGAAAATTGAAGTATATATTATAATGAAACATTCAATAAACATACCAACCTTTGTTGTAAATGTGATAGAAAAAAAAGGTGAAGTAATTTCCATTATACGCGCCAGCAGTATGTACTTGACACTACACATTTTAGACTGCAATTACCAGTTCATACGGTATCATCGATTGTGTGAGCACCCTGTTTTTCTTTAACTTTTCATAACGTTATCACATTTCATACAAAACAAGCTACATATCGCTACATTTTCATTGCAATATTTTTATTTTTCTCAAAATTATTTCCGCCAACGAGAGTTCAGTTAGGATGAAACACTCTGTATTTGTGACTAAATAAGTGTTTTGCGACTCCATTATCTATGGCAATATTTTTATTTTTCTCAATATTATTACCGCCAACGAGAGTTCAGTTAGGATGAAACACTCTGTATTTGTGACTAAATAAGTGATTAGCGACTCCATTATCTATGGCAATTTTTCATCCTCTTGATGCCTATTAACACCGCTCTGAATTTGTCTGTCGTTCTCTGCAACACCCTGTATATTATCGTTAAAGTTATGAATGAAAATCCGGATCCTGCTTGGAGTGAGTATCCTTTTATTTTTGAATTTATATAGTGAAATTGCGCGATCATGACTTTGATAGCACAATATGAATGTTATGACGTGTACTTAGGGCCGGCCCAAGGACATTTTGGCGCCCGTACGAGCACTCACAGGGGCGCCCCCCTCCCACACACACACAAGAAAAATTACTTGTGTTCTTAATTTTTTTTTCAATATCAGTAATTTTTATACGTACTATTATTAATTATTTAAGACAGAGGTTCCCTAACTGTGATCGCGGAACCCTAGGGGCTCCGTAGAACTTTTCAGGGGATCCGCCGCGCTTTAGGATAAAAATGAAAATTTGAACAAAAGCAAGTTTTTTTTTCCTCTCCAAAAATGAAAACAGATTCTTTCGTTACAAAAGTTTTTACACATTGATGATAACTATCTTCAACAAGCTGAACTCTTTTAATTAACTAAATTTTATTTTCTTTAAAATTTCCGGTGCAAATATTAATTTACGCTCTCTTTTTACGTTTTCCGATTAAAAAATGCGACAAATAGAGAAACAAACGTACATTTACTGGAAGAAAGCCAGAAATTGTATTCTGAAGGAAAATTTGGATATTTGAATTTCCCAACTCCTCTCAGTGTGACTTGAGGTGGAGTGTTATCCAATGACTCTACGTTTCATGCTCAACTACGTCATCATTCCGAAAGAAATCTGTCTGATTTGAAAGATAAACCGCCTGATTTTTTTCAGTATGAAGGACAAAGTAATATATGCTATGTATGCTTCAAAAGAAATTATCACAACACTTGTTAAAAATAATATGAAATGACCTGGACATAGGTGCAGACTTTACGGTTGCGAAATAGGCAATAATACTTTTACAACTAATTTAAATTTTTCCTTTTGTCCTGTTTAATCACTGTGATTAAAGCAAGTGATTAATTAGGAGAAAAATAATGTTCAATGATAGAAGTTATGATCAATTATCATTAGTGATAGAAGTTTGCCTTGTCAGATCCCGTCACCCCCGTTAAGTCGGCGCTTAGGACCCCATGGTACTTACCTGATATTTTAACGAGTCGCTTGAGTTTGTGAAGATCATATAATTGCAAAGCCTCTTAATAAACCTCGTAGAATTGATATTGTCATGAATTTGTTTTATGAAATTTTTTTTTAATTTAGTGTCAGTATTTCCTTGTCAAATAGATCATTGTTTTAAAAATTAACTCTATAACAGGTGACGTAAAGAACACTAAACAGCATCTTCAGATGTACAAAGTTTGCACTACAAATGAATGAATCTACTGCCGTCACTGGATTAGCAGTTTTGTTAGTATGTTTCAGTTACTTATACTAACATCACGTTCAGAACAGGGAAGTTAAGAGTCTTAACTAACTTTTTTAAACTTGACTTTTGTATTATTTCCGTGTTTGAGAACATTAACTTGATTAAAATTAAGCTCCTTACTAACGCCAGTATGAAAGAGGTTTAAAAAATGTATCAGGATCATATTTTTTGTAGATCACTACAAACGAAATAAACTACGAAACTAAGGAACGAAATATTTTTTGATCAATGCATAGGAAAACACATATAAACATGAATGCACAGATGATGCGAAAGCAATAATGGGTCACAATGCCATTGCAAAAATTAAAGTGATGATAAAGTACGCTTACACGATTGTTGCAACTGCAGAGGGGATATTAGAAGAACCATAACTCTAAACTGGCAAAACTTTTAACTAATGAAGTTTGTGAATTCTAATTGCATATTTTCCCGATATGTTTAGCAAAATGAAATAAATGTATCTGTCATTGCAATAAAAATCTGTCATAATTTCCGATTTATTTACCAAACTTGTCTTCTTTTAAGGTGAAACGTGTACTGGCCGGATTCTGAATTAAACAATGTTATCGATTACGCCCCTCTTGTTAAAAAGGAATGCAAACACCACATAAAAAAGTATACAAATAAATGTTCATGGGCATCCTACAGCCTTGAAAAACTCTTTCAAACAACATTTTTCAACAGCTGAATAGAAAAGGCTCTAGACGACTCTAAATGTGCTCAGCATTATAAAAAATAAAAAAAACATCCAGCTTAAACTCAGTGAAACACTGAGGTCCTCGTTGATTTGACATCTCATAACAAAAGTACACTACTAAATATACCAACAACAACCGGTTATTTGGTGGTACCAAACAAAAAATTTCGATTTGAACCAGAAAATTTTCATAAAATAAATAAATATAAATCAAACAGAAATAAGTTTAATAAACGAGTTAATATAAACAGTTTTAAATAAAAATTATTGGTGTGGAATATTTTTTAAAACTTGAATAAAATTCCTGGTATATGTAGTAGTGTTAAAGATCTTACTTTAAAACCAAATCGAAATACAGAAGTCTTTTAAAAGCAGAAAAAACATTCTCCTGCAATTACTATCAACTGAACATGAATTCAGACATTTGTGCAAAACAATCCAATCACATTAAGCGTTATTGTTCGTCACTCTAATAATGTAAAATTTATTGTAAAGCAAATGTTACGATTTCTTGAGTTTTGGAGGTTTTTTAACTGTAGGTTTGTAAACTTTTGACAATTCCATCTGTATTGATGATAATTGACAGTAAATTCAGTATTACAGTACAAGTTTAAAAAAATAATTTTATTTCTGGGACAATGCACAATTGTTTAGATTACTATTCCTTCCCTCTTCCTGTGCTCAGTAGCAATGCACCTAAAACATGTAACCTTGTAACATAGGGTACGGTAGGCTTCAGGGGCTCCGCCATAGAAATTCCTTCGAATAAGTGCTCCGCCAGTCAAAAAGTTTGGGAAGCACTGATTTAAGATATTAATTTAAAGTGCATCAAAACTTGATAAAATTTCTAATTTTAATCCCATTTTTGAGTTTGGTAAATTGTAAAATTAAGTCTCATAACCCTTTAAGACCCGATGTATTTGTAAACAAAGCTGGTCATGCCTGTAGAAAGTAAAGCATCGAGTGCAATCGCTACCTGTTGATAAAAAATGATACTTTACTCTATCTGAAAACCAGAACTAAGGAGTTTTTATTACATACGACTCAGAAGCAAACATTTAAATAAATGTCTAACCCGCACGATCGTGCGGGTTGAGTCTTAAAGGAATATGGGAAATTTCAATTTTACAGTAATTACCCCTCTTAATGTGTAACATGTTACGATCCAAAAGTAAAACACAACGCATGCTATTGGGCGAAAATAACAATAATAAGTTAAATAATTAAAATAAAAATCTTTGTTAGAAGAATACCGTTTGGAATACTTCGTCAATTAAAGAAGTAGAACTACTAGTAAGTAGCAACTATGTAAGATGAAGACTGTAATCGTGTCTCCTTATTTAGTATACATAAAAGTACGGATGCATTTATATTTAATGTATCTATTTTCGTAAAGGGCTCACTTTTCATGGTGGAAACTGTTGAAAAACGGGAAAACCCAGTTTTCTCTTCAATGAATCCTGGAAATATAAATATTCTTATTCTTTCTTTTCATTTTTAGAATGGTTCTGCTTCTCTCTTTTTAAAACTAAATTTTCTTTATCTTTGATGATTTTTACCAAAAAGGGTAAAAATATATATTTATATGTATAATTATTTTAAGTAACCTAAAATAATTAAACATTAAGAGAAAACTATGAGAATAAGAGTTGTATTTATAATAATAAGGAATACGCTTAACAAAAAATGCCTCCAAAAAAGTTTACCCTTTCCTAGATTTCGTTCTACTGGCGCCCACCCCTGAACTAAACAAATCATTCCAAAGAAAATCCCCTGTATATGTTTAAGTATTGCGAATTTACGTCTTAGCGCCGCACTGAAATTGTATAAACAAAGTGACATTATAATTGTATGAATCCAGTTAAATCATAGGGTATTGGTGTAGAAAATCAAATCATCATGAAAAAAATCAATATTGTGGACACTAAAGGAAAACAAAAAGTTATTTAATGATAAATGTATTAAATGAAAGATTTTCTCAAGACGATTACTCAGTGACGCCAACTTGTATTGGCTAGTGGGGCGCGAGCCCATCCAATAATTTGATCTCTTCGCTCACCAAATTTCCATTTATTTATTTCGTAATTTATTTATTTATTTTATTTCATCGCTGAAATAACATTTTATTTTATTGGCGTTCTCAAAATAATTTTGTTTCAAAAATAGTAAGAACACCAATTAAATTTACAGGAACACTGACAACTCCTTTAGCGGATGTATAATTAAATTTCTTTTAAAAGCAGATTTGCTTCATATTTTGCCATCTGTTTTAATGTCTTGAATAGATAAATCACTTAGGTGACTAAAATTTAGTTTCTCTTGAGATCCAGTTTCTTGCACTTTCAATAGTTACCATTTTTTATGCTATTTATAACAAATATTAATGTATTTATAAGGAAGAACTTAACTTGATAATATATTTAAATTAAATTATAATAATTTTATTCTTTACTGAGAAAAACCATAATTTGACTTCGAATTACCCCCTTTAGTCATTCGCTCCTGCCCCACCCCTCTCTTCACACACACTAAGGGGGGGGGGGGAATTGTATATGTTATTTTACTCAAAAAAATTTGAGGACACCCAATATTTTACAAATGTTGCCGCTACTGAGTTGCCTACTACTAAATAAAATTTATATGGAGATAAATTATTAATATTATTATTATTTAATAGGGTCCAGTTTCACAATAAAGTGCTTGCTATAGGCACCAGTGTGAGGAGGGGGTGCAAGGAAGAGTCTTCGCCCCACTCTTTTGAAAAAAAAACTCATTATCTTGGATGACTTTTAAAAAAGTTGGGAGAGGCAGTGTAAAATGTACTTTTTTCGCTTGATTTTAAATAATACATCACTAAGAGAAAAATTGTGCTTGGGCATAAGTCTGTATATATTATAAAAAGGCTTAGCACAATATTATCCCAAAGAAACCTTAACCCGAAGTAGAAAGGGGCCCCGATAAGGGAAAGGACGGGGGGGGGCTCCCCCCCCAAACATTCGCAAATGTTATTACACTTGGCAATTTTACAAACTTAGTTTGAAAATTTGTTTAAAACTTTAATAAAAATTATAATATATTTTCTATTTCTGATAGACCTGGCAAAAATTACAAAACTAATTGGGAATATTATTAAACTTTTAACAAATAAGAACTATATTACATTTTCTAACTGTAAATAATCTCTAATGATGAATGAAACAGTACATCATTGTAACGCAATTATATATTTTTATGACGTTATTTTTTACTGGCGTTCAGCTCAGTGTTCCTTTCAGATCACATGTCTCTGAAAACTGGGATAGTACATAAATTCAAAAAACATAGTATGGGCACTGGCTGAACGAAATCCCTGAAGGGGTAAAGATTTTGGAACAAATGTGTGGTGCCTGTAGTAAGAACGGAAATAGCTTAATCTTTTTTTCGTCAAGGGCACTCCGACCTCCCCCCTCCCCCTTTTCCCGCTCTTAAAATGATAAATATTGGAATAATTAAACACTAAAAGAAAAATAAACTAAAGGTTTGGAATGCAGTTCATTAATTGTACTATTGCTCGAAAATTTTCCCAGGTAAGGGGGGGGGGGGGGCTGCGCCGGCCACGATATGTGCCTAAAAAAACATTTTTTCCGATCAGAGTTTGATTATTGCCAGGGCAAACGAGGCAGCTGCCCAGGCTCTGAACTCTAAAATATCCTGCAACCCAAACACCAAAATCGTTTTTTTAAGGGAACTTGCTTATTTTCGGTTGAAAAAAATCGATTTTCTTTTTTTTTTACATTTTTCTATTTCCTACAGTCTGTAGATTATCCGTGTACAGCAATTTGTCCGAAGACCTTTCATAGTTATTGTGTGCTTTAGCGCAACGCATCTGTAGGCTTACAATGTTTTGGAGCATTATAAACGCATTTTACTCAAAATGACTTTTTTCAAAGTGGGCGGAATCAGAATGAAAAACTATAACCGATCTTGCTAGATTTTTTTTTATTAACGGTGATATAATTTACTGGAACTTGGACCACTTGCAGCCACTTTTATAAAAAATAAATGTATTCAGAACCACGCCAAGGTGCGAAAAAGGGGTCAGAAATAGATCTTTTTTTCAAAGCGCTGACACTTTGTTAATTTTCAACTTTTTTTTTTTAACCTCAGAGTGGTTGAAGCTCCAGGCAATATTATCTTTTTTCATAATCCTTAACGGAAATTGACTGCAAGCGACTCTGGCGATTTATCGGATCCCGCCCAATTGAAAGTGTACGGCGCGCATACTAGAGCATCCACCCACGCAACTGGAGCCACATTATCAATTTTTTATTTTAAAAACTTTAAATGTTCTTCAAATTATAACAAATAACTCGCAAAAAACCCGGCACTAAAATCTTCATTCCTATTACAAAAAAAATTGCTAAAAAAATACCCTTTTTTCGGCCTTACAGGCAAAATGAATAGAAATTCTGGTTAAAAATGTGTTAAAGGGTGTCCCATCTGAATTTTTTCCCTACTTACTCGGGCGCAATATATAAGGTTAATTGGGCTCTAGTTCCGCCGTTCTCAGATTAGGGCACAACGTCCTTCGTAATTTCAAGAACTGACAGCTTTCACATACTACGAGCATGCATTGTAACTCTAAATATTCTACTATGTTTCACATCCGCATGAAAATTACTCATTTAAACGAAATAAATAAATGAATGAAGTTACTTGAAAAATCTTTAGCTTGATTCACTTCTACCTATTAAATATTCCATTTACAGCAGTTTAATAAAATAATTAGTGAACGACCGAATCGTATTGTGTTCGATATTACAGTCTAAAATTTTAATAAGAATTATTTCCATACATATCTTTGGTTTTATGCTATTTTTTCGTTTTTAATTTTCTTCAAAATTTCTGAAACTTAACCCTCTTGACTATTAGCAGAAGATGAGCTCATATCCAGAAGACACTGGCTGGAAAAAAACTTTTTCAAAGACGCCTGTTTTTCATTTTAAAATTTCTGCACCTTCACGCTCTTAATGCTTTCTTTTTCCGGTCATCCGGGGGCCAATTTCAGATTCCCTGTGGAATAAGAGGATTCTGCATTAATGCGCTTAAATAGCCGGAAGTGATATAGTTCACCATATAAACTTGTCAAAGGCTCAAAAGTCGAGAATAATTAGCATCCCGCAAGGAAAGTAGATTTGAATCGGGTGGTTCCTGGGGTTCGTAATTCTGTTTCTTTTCTCAGTACGATACGACGAAACAATTTGAGCAATATTAGCTTAAAGGCAATTCCATTCATATAAAGAAAAGAAGTCGCTGTCTGCATGAGAAATTTTCAGGGCCCTTGAGTATTTCGTTATCGGTATTATATCGGAGTATTAGTTTATTGGTGCTCTTGTACGCGGCCTTTCATCTGGTTGGCGCCCCTTCGGCTCGGCGCCTCGTGCGGTGGCACACCTTGGGCCGGCCCTGCGTGTACTATAACCTTATTCAGTTTGTTGCTGAAAAAAAAATTGTTATTACTATACAGGCTCACATTGGTGCGTTTTTTGGATAAGAGTATTTATGAAGAAATTTTTTCGTGCTAGCTTTTTACAACATTGGCAACAATAATTGAGGACCCCAGAAGCCAAAGTATACAAGTGACAAAATTTAGATTTGGAGTAAATTAAATTCAAAGTTGAACGTCAATTAAGCAGTTCAGTAGATTAAAGAGCTTAAGTAGTTGACCCCTAGAACACAACATATTCTTAGAAATTCATTTATATTTTTTCCCTTCCAAATAACTAGCCTTATTTCCAGATAGCCTGTGCTTATCTCTTTTTTTTTTTTTTTTTTTTTTTTTTTTTTTTTTTTTTTTACGCCTTGGATTCTGGGGTCCTCAATTACGTTCTGGTTGTGTGTCTACAAAATTTGTAAGAAAAAAAAAACCTAAGAAGAATTTTTTTCTTAGAAGAAAGCCGTATTAACCCCTTGGAGACGAGCGCCCGGTATACGTGCCGCGTAAGGTGCTCAGAATCCGTGATTATTGTCATCAGTAAATTTTCATTGTAAATTTTGCCTTATTTAACCCGAGCATTTTCCCGATTCGATTAGGCAAAAATTTACGTTATGAAAATCCGGTGATAAAAGATTAAAAATTCTGTAAAAGATGCTTATTCCAAAGTAATTAAAAAGAACGGACTGAGTGGGAGGCATGGCTAATTATCAGTAAAATAGCAGAATTGTAAGTAAAACAGCAGCAACCTACTACTACTTTAATGAAAAAAAAATTCTTAAGATTAAGAAATGGATGTAAGTTCTCAATAAATTTTATGTTTAACCCCTTGGGGACGAGCGACACGTATACATGCCGCATGAAGCGCTCAGAATCCTTGTTTTTCCTCACCAGTAAAATTTTACTGTAAAATTTGCCTTGTTTAATCAGCGCATATTCTGGATTCAAGAAGGCCCAAATTTCTGTTTTTAAAAAACGGTGACAAAAGATTAAAAATTTCGTAAAAGGCTCCCGTCCCGAAGGGGTTAACCCTTTCAGGAACAAAGCAGTTCCATTGCTAAAATGTTGAATTTAATGAATGACACCGGAATTTGAAAACAAATTTATTTGTAATTGTGAAAAATCTATATTTCGCATATATAATAAACCGAAAATTATTTTAACTAAAATTCTGGTGCCATTGTGGGATTTTGGAATTAAAATCAAGTGCTTTCATTAAAATACCACCGCCCCTCAAGGGGTTAAAGGTAAAAAGAAAAGTTGCATCGGCCGGGAATCGAACCCGGGCCGCCCGCGTGGCAGGCGAGCATTCTACCACTGAACCACCGATGCACATGCAAAAGGTAATAAACAAAGTTTATAAATAAACAGTAACCTATTTTCAGAAGAAATGCCACTGCGAGGTTTCAGATGGGTAAACATCCAGTTCAAGTCAAGCGTATAAACAACTATACAGGGGAAAATTAAATGCCATTTTCTCCTCTAAATTGATAACTGGTTTCGTTTTCAATTCCACCATTTTATGGAAATGATTGTACCAATGAGGTTAAAATACTATATTGAATCTCCTTGCTAGTAGCATGTTGAAGCTCGGACTAATAGGGGGGGGGGGGGGGCTACAGATTGCGGAAAAACACAGTCAAAAAATGAGGTTTACAGCAGTAATTACATATATAAAAAAATTCTATTTACATTATCGCGCAATTAAGGATGTTCTCAAATCCAAAAGGGCAACTTTCTGACATAAGTTTTAACTTATTTTTGTACGAAAATGCATGAAACTAGCTGGTGTTGTTGTTCAGAAACTATGTAATCGGGCTGTTTTTTCAATTTTTTGCAAATGCAATAGATCTTTCAGAAAATGGTGTCAAAGTGGACGTTTTGAATCGAATTTCCGTGCGAAAGTAGAATAATCAGTCAAGAGCGGGCGAAAAACGTGTTTGTCACGTGATCAAAATCGCTTGTAATTCCATAGATAATTTATTGATAAAAAAAAATGGAAAACATAGTTCCATTCCAAATCGCTTCCATTGCCAGGCTTTCCAATTTTACATCTTTCCATTAACCCTAGAACTACCGAAAATTTTACTCAAGTTTTATAAAAATATCGCACATCAGAATTCTTATTTAAAACTATGAAACTTATTTACTTAACTCATTATTGTCTGGTTTACACATTTAGTTTATTTTAAAGAAATTTCTGGTTAGAATAAATATTTCGAATGTACCCATCGGGTCCATTGGACCCGTCTGGTAGACGGAGGGTTAAAAAATGAATTTGTAAATGTGTCAAAACAGTCTTAAATAAAGTGTTTCTCTATAAGAAGATACGTGTTTTTCTATTTTTTCGACTGTGTTTTTCCCTGATCTGTAGCTACCCTGTAATATTGCTATTACTAATAAATATATATGTATATATAATTTAAAAAAAACATTGCATCTTAATCGTTGGTTTAAAATACAAATAACGAGTTTTAATTTCATTAACCCCTTAATACTCGCTCCCGTGATATTCACGGGCTGTGTTTTTTATTCAGATTATTTGATTCCCACCAATTTTTAAAAATAGTATAACCGGCTTTATTCTCGTATCATTTTACCTGTCATTAAATAGGGTGAATATGTCTTTTTTTTTTTTAAGTGGTGCCAATTAGCAATCTGAATTTTTAAAACGTAATTTAATGTGACCGTTAAGGGGTTAAATGTAAATCATTTTTACGACCAAAGGGCTTAAACTAGTATAAAGTCGCATAGTACTACTACTCAAGGCTTGGATAGTGAAACCTGCCGCACCCACTCATCCTTCAAAAATCATTGAATAATGCATAGTGATGTAACCTATACATAGAGCAGTGGTTCCCAACGTGGGGCGTACGCCCCACCGGGGGGCAATTTGGTCTTCTAGGGGGGACATTCCAAATTTCTTACGCACTCATTTGCTATCAGTTACTCTTATCGTTTTGGGGGAAAAGTGATGTTGTAGACTAAAAATAAATGGGATGCAAGCAAAATATAAGAAATCAGTTTATTTTATTAAATATTTTAAATGTTCACTATTGAAATTTTAAAATAAAATTAACACCAGAATAATTATGTAAATAATCTTATGAAGTATTTTGATATGTATTAATGTATTAAAATTCACTATAATTTTTCTGGTGCTAAAATTTAAAGTTTTTCGTAATGTTTTCGATTATTTATTGAATGAGTTTTCTACTTCTATTCGCGAAGACAATAAGCAATATTGGGAAAGGGAAAATAGAGAGAATGTGTTACGCGGAATAATGGCTAATTGAAATTGATAAAGATGATAATCTTGAAATACTTCTTATATATTTTGTCATCCATATAAAGAAAAATCAGTATCCAAAGATTTTCCACCAACTCTTAATAAGTTACAAGATTGCATTATAAAATGTATGAATTTATCAGTTTTAACGTTAAAAGTAAGTGTATTTTTAAGATATTTTGTAAAGATAAAAATGCAGACCCTATTTTTCTTTCACGCTGAGTTAAGTTGGAAAAGTACAACAAATCTCGTTTTGGCATATAGGCAAAAATGTATAATCTCATTGCATTTTAAAAATTATGTTAAAAACACATTTGTGGAAGAAGATTTACCTCTTTGATAAGATAAAAAATGTGAAATGAAAAGTTTTTGTTAAGGCACTATTACACTCCCACGTGTAAACAGAGTTCACTTTTTAAGCAATAAGAGACCTAATTGACAGATTACAGGGGTGGGGGGACATAGTGACTTTACAGATGCTTTGGTGGGGCGTGGTCGATAAAAGGTTGGGAACCACTGATCTAGAGTGATGTAAAAACGTTGCGTGAATTCCTACTAAAATTAATGTAAAATGTAATAAGCAATATTTTATGTCTATTGAATATTTTTTCTACGGATTAACTTGTTTTTTATTGTGTAATCGAATTCTTTTTTTCATACATTGAAACACAAAGTAAAAAAAAATAAGTTATTATTATTATAAAGCTTCATAAAATCGATTTTATATTCCGAGAAGATTGGTTTTTCAAAACAATTTTTTTTAATAAAAAAAATATTTTTTATACTTCTAGGAATAGATTGTTGTTTTAACATGTACTACAATAAAAAAAATAATAATATCAGCCTTGATGGTTAGTGATGTTTGTATTAGATTTAGAATAATTTTACTTTAAACTTGAGATATTCGAAGAAAGAATGAACTTTTAAATATGTTATATAAGTGTGTTGTTTTGTTTTATGAAAGCCAATTATCTTCACGAGTGATATGGGCCCGAAACTGAGGGTGCCCTCCATCGGTTTCTAAGGGAACCTAACCAGTATTTACGCAAGGAAATCCAAGGTTAGAAGAAAACCACGGAAAACTCCGAACGATTAGACCGACGGGTGCGATTGGGTTCGAATCCAGCACCTCCCGTCTACCAGCTTTGATATCAGAACCACTCGGTCACTGGTAGGCACCGTGTTATAAAAGATTTATAAAGCAAGGGGAAGCAATTTCCACTCGTTGTATATTCAAATTTATTAACTATATTTTCTTTTTCTCTCATGATTTCGATAAAATAAATTATCGTTTTTGTGTGATTTAAACTAATTGAACACTAAAATAAATGGAATTTCTATCATACACTGTAAAAAAAACGGATTAAAAAACGGAAATACTACTGGCAATCTAGACGCCAGTACTATTTCCGTTTTTTTTTTTTTTTACGGGAATTTTTACCCATAAATTATAGAAAAATTTCCGTTTTTAATAAGAAAAACGGAAAAATTTCATTAATTTATGGGTAAAAATTCCAGTAAAAAAACGGAAATAGTACTGGCGTCTAGATTGCCAGTAGTATTTCCGTTTTTTAGTCCTTTTTTTTTTTTTTTTTTTTTTTTTTTTTTTAACACTGTAAGGCATTTTAGTTTTAAGCATCTATGCATTATATATATCTATACTAATACTATAAAGCAATAATATGTTTGTTTGTTTGTTTGTAGAAAGTAATCCTGGAACTGCCAAACCGATTACAAAATTATCAAAATTATGGCGTTAGTCCCTGTTACAACATAGGCTATATCTTATGTCCATGCCACTACACCAAAGGGGTGCAGAAGCAAAATACGTTCTAAAAATGCCATTTTTGAGTTACTGAAGGGCATAGAAACATTAAATTTGTCATGGTACTTACGTATTAAATATAAGTGATCTCTAAGAACATTTCCTAGAAAATCGAAAATTAAAAATGCGCGAAAAGCGTTCTAAAAAACGTTGTAATTGGCGATATCTACGCAATCTCAGAAAGTATCAAACCGATTTCAAAAGGTATGGTTGGAAACTGATGGTGACAGACCTTGCTATAACATAGGCTCTATTTTATATTGGGGTTTATACCACTTGGGCGTTGCAGGAGCAAAAAACGTTCAAAATTGCGATTTTGTGTTATGGAAGGGCCCATAAACGTGAAATTTGGCATGGAAGTTACTTATAAGATATAAATTATCTCTAAGAACATTTCCTAAAAAGTGCGCAAAACGCCCACTAAAAAACGTTGCAGTTTCTCGAAGTATCAAACCGATTTCAAAAGTAATGGCTGGAAATTGATGGATGGTGACAGCCCTTGAATACCGTCAGGGGGTTGCAGGAACAAAAAACTTTCTAAATTGCGATTTTTGTGACCCTGCTAGGGCTAGGTGCAGTCGTGGAGAAAAAAAAGTAAACACCCCCTTCTAACTCCTCAACAAATTATCGTAGAAGAAAGTTACTGGTACCTAACGATTGGAAATAAAGTCTACTTTTAAATGATGTATAAAACATGAGTTTAGGTGGCCATCTACATATTAAAACGACACATAACTTTGTTTTTTCAATAGCAGTACACAATTCAGACTGCATAAATGAACTCTACACCCTTCAATTAGCCTAAAATAAATTTTTATGCAATTCGTACCATAAGTTTCCGAGAAATTAATTATTTTAAAACGAGAGTATTTTAAGGGCTGTATCCAAATTGAAGTTCGGTACTCGAATGTTAACCGACAGAGCCATCTACTTGATCAAGGCACCTTAAGCGCCACTCAGGCAGTCAATGAAGCCTGCTAGATTATAGGATAGCATACAAAATTTCAAAATATCTAGTCACTGCTATCATAGACAGCCACATAAACCATCATTTTGCCATTTTTTAAGCATAATTTGAAAACTACTTGGAATAAAAAAGTTGAAATTTTGGATTTCCATAAAGCAGGACTTAATAAATCTAAATCCATCAAAAAAATTGCAGGTTGCAATTCATAATTTTTTCTAATATTAATTTCATAATTCATAATTCATATCATAAAATTATAAAAATTGCAAATTCAGCGTATTTATGTTTGGGTATATCAGTATTATTTCTACACAAAAAATTAGCACATTAAGAGCATAATTTCAGAAGATATAAATAAAAATATGAAAATGCAATTTAACATTAGAAGCACTAAATTTTGAATGTTTATACTTCAAAAACTTGTCATTCAAATGACTTGAAATTTCAGTATCAAAAACTCAAAATCTAGGCATAGTAAACCGAAGATTTGAAATATCTCGTTAAAATTAGGTATTGTCGTTGATAAAAATGAAGTTTGGATTTGTTTTATCATGTAGATGGCCCCCTAATATTTTATATACATCATTTAAAAGTAGACTTTATTTCCAATCGTTCGGTACCAGTAACTTTCGTCTACGATAATTTGTTGAGGAGTTAGTAGGGGGTGTTTACTTTTTTTTTCCGCGACTGTACTTCAAATTTGGCATAGTAATTACTTATAACATGTAAATTTTCTCTAAGAACAGATTCTTAAAAAACGAACTTTAAAAGGGGTGAAAAAACGCGAAAAGCGTTCTAAAAACGTTGTAAATTTCTAATTCTATCTCGGCAATATCAAACCGATTTCAAAAGTAATAGTTTGCAAATTGATGGTGACAGTCCCTGCTCCAACATAGGATATATTTTATATTGTTGTGACTACCACCTGGGGGTTGCAGGAGCAAAAAATGTTCTAAAAATACGTTTTTTTGTGATACTGAGGGGTCTAACCTTTTGAAATTTGGCATGGTAATTACTGAAAGAGGCAAATGCTTTTTAAGAATTGTCGAAAGAAAATTCCAAACATAAAAGTGTGAAGTGAGTGAAAAGCGTTCTAAAAACGTTCTGAATTATGATTTTATGCAATTTTATGAAATACCAAACGGATTTAAAAAAGAATGGTTACAAATTGGCTGTGATAGAACCTGCTCAAACATAAGCTATATTTTATGTTGGTGTCACTACCGCTAGAGGCTTGCAGAGCAAAAACTTTCTAAATTGCGATTTCTGTGATACTGAAGAGGCTAAAAACTTGAAATATAGCATTATAGTTACTTATAAAATATAAATGCTTTCTAAGAACAGTGGTAAAATAAATTCGTTTTACTATTAGTTTACACTCTCCCTATATTTATATATCTTGTTCAAATTTTCAATCGTTAATAAAATACTTATTATTCATCCACTCAAGTTCAAATACATTTTTAAAACTTGTAGTGGATGACACTTGATGTTAATACAGTGTTTTAAAATATTAATTCATTAATTAAATTTAATTAATTAATTAATTTTAGTTTTATATGGGAGAAAAAAATTGGTGGGAATTGATATATATATATATTAATTACTTGTTTACTTTGTTTTTGATGACGATTTCTTTGCGAAGATCGAAGTGCATGTTATAAGGCGAAATTACCTTTAAATACAAAAAGCAAATCTGGTACACTTTAACGCCTTGTAGAGCGGTGGGGTATTATGTATTTTACTTAATTTTAGATCCCAAATGCTACAATAGTAGAAGGAAAAAGCCGGTTCTGCCCAAGCAGGCGGAGCCCGGAGCAAGGATGAGTGATAGGTGGGTGGAGTCGAGTGATTGACAGGTGAGGGTAGATAAGAAAGTGATGGACAGGTGGGCGGAGTCGAGACAGACAGGCGTCCGCGCGTCATGCTATAGTAGAGGGGTTAAAACAAAGAAGCGATAATGAAAAGTGTACTGTAAGAGAGGGGTTAGAACAAAGGATAATGAATGAAAGTCTACAGTTAGAGAGGAATTAAACAAAGGATAATGTTCATGAATCAATGAAAGTGTACTGTAAGAGAGGGATTAAACAAAGGATAATGAATGGAAGTCTACTGTAAGAAGAGTGTTAATGAAGGAAAGTCTGTTGCAAGAGGAAGGTAGAACAAAGGAATGATTAGGAATGATTAGAAAAGATCGCATGCAATTAAAAAATACTTACCACGGAGCAGCGTCGAGACACGTCCTACCTGTATGACATCCACCGGGCTAATGAACGAAGAAGCGTGCAACAACCGGCTTCATCCAGATAAGGAGCTTGCTTCTGATTGGACGAGAGACGAACCTAGGGGGCAGCACCATCGCTTTCACCCGAGGGTATGAACACCAGCGCCCTCTCTTGAGAGGATGATTCACTTACCTGCGATGTCGTCATCCTATTTGAATAGATTAAAAGAAGTGTTTTCTAAGAGTTGAATCATTCTTCATTATGCCTTTAAGCGAGGAAGTCATTAGTGTCGTCTGTTTGTATAGTATAGTGTGTGTTATTTTTTCTTTAATTTATATTTTAACTGGAAGTGATAAGTTTGCATTTGATTTTATTTAAAAATTAAATGATACAGGAATTTTATCTTTTTCTACCTAAGCATGTTTTCTAAGACTTCACATTCTTGTTGTCTTGGAGGAATCATACAAGAACCTAGCTGCAGTAGGAAGTTTTGGCGGTGTCGATGCACTGTATCGTGCTGTTCGAGGCAAAGTATCCAAGAAAACCATCCAAAAATGGTTAAGTGGAGTCGACTCGTACACGCTTCACAAACCGGTTCGAAGAAAATTTCCAACGAATCGCGTGATTGTGTATTCGATGGATCAACAGTGGCAAACGGATTTGGTAGATCTTAGCAGTTTGCAAAAACACAATCAAGGTTTTCGATATATTTTAACCTGCATAGATATTTTATCAAAGTATGCATGGGCGATTCCACTGAAAACGAAACGAGGAGTGGAAATTGTGAAAGCCTTCGAAACTATATTTTCAACGCGAAAACCCGTCTTTGCAATCGGATGCTGGAAGAGAGTATAAGAACAAACACTTTCAAAGATATTTAAAGCAACAAGGAGTTCGATTTTTCACGACGAATAACAATACGAAAGCTTCAGTGGTCGAACGTTTTAACAGAACTTTAAAAACCAAAATGTGGAAATATTTCACTCATAATCATACTTATAAGTATATTGATGTGTTAGACTCCCTCATGCAGAGTTATAACCACACACACCATTCGAGTATCAAGAGAGCTCCTGCTGACGTCACACCTGAGAACGAAAGCGTTGTTTGGATGACTCTTTTTGGAGACTTACAAGATGTGAAAGGAAAACCCTGCGTGTTTCGAACAGGTGAAATCGTTCGCGTGTCGAAACAGAAATTAACCTTTGAAAAGGGATATGAAACCAATTGGACTGAAGAATTGTTTGTGGTGACTGAATGTGTTTCAAGAGATCCTCCCGTGTATCGAATTAAGGATTTGATGGACGAACCCATCCAAGGCACGTTTTATGCTCAAGAATTGCAAAGAGTACAACCGAAAGAAAACTTTGTTGTTGAAAAGGTTTTAGAAAAACGAACACGAAAAGGTCATGTGGAATACAAAGTAAAATTTAAAGGATATCCTGTAAAATTTAATCAATGGATTCCTTCCTCAGATTTATTTTCACTATAAAACCTTTGTTTTCGTCTTTGAATCCTCATTTAGAAACATGTCGTTCTACGTGACGTTACCTTCTAACAGTTCATTGAATTATTTCCCAGAGAATAAAATTTCTCACTTTGTTACAAGACTGCCTTCTGCTTTAGATTTGAAAGGCGAGTGGGAAGTGGGTTTAACAGAACTCATTTATCCACACATGTGGAATAATATAACGGAATATACTAATGGGTATGAATATGTTTTAGGAGAGAATATCGAATGGACGAATGGAAGACCTAGACATGAAGCAGAATTTGAAATAGGTGCATTTGAAGTGAAAAAAGTTAGAATTCCACCGGGGTTTTACGAATCTCCTAACGATATTATTAAAGTAATCAACTATCAAAAATTCCATGATAAAATTTCGCTTAATTATAATAAAAATTCTAAAAAAGTACGAGTGACTTAAAAAAAAGTGCACAAATCAACTTTGATTCAGGATTAGCAGAAAGTTTAGGATTTCCACCTGGTAATGTAGGAGAAACTTTTGCAGGTCATTCAATGTCTTTTGATAGTCCCTTCATAGCCGACCCTCATGCGGATTTTAAATTAATGTACATTTACAATGATCTTATCGAACCTCAAATTGTAGGGGATACCGTTGCCCCGTTACTTCGAGTGATCCCCGTGAAAGGACAAGACGGTGAAATGATTCACGAAACGTTTGACAGACCGCATTACATTCCCATCACTCGAAAGAATTTTCAGACAATTGAAACAGTTATAAGGACGCACACAGGTCGATTAATGTCATTCGAGCGTGGGAAGTTGATCGTGAAACTTCATTTCCGTCAAAAGTATCTCTCATAATGATTGTACCTTATCAGTGTTGTGTAAAATCTTTTGAAGATTATTACACTCAGCAATCCGGTAACGGTTTAAATTGGAACTACACTGCAGAAAGGATATGGATTCGGTGGACTGTTTCGTTCTTTGTTTCGAGCCGCGGTTCCTCTTTTCAAATCAGGAGCCAAAGCGGTCGGTAAGCAATTGTTATCGACAGAAGTAAATGTTTTGAACGATGTGACACGCGGTGAAAATGTCAAAGTGGCTGCTAAACGCAGGTTGAAAGAAGGAGGCCAAACTTTAACAGATAAAGCCGCCACCAAGATGAAGACCATGATCGGTTCTGGACGACGCAATAAAAAGCGGAAGAAATCAAGCAAAGTCATCATTCGACGTAAAGCCAGGAAAGTGGAAGCACGTGATATTTTTGCTTAAAGATGTCTGGACTTATTCATAAAGATTCTATTGCCTGTGCTAAATCAGAACTGGATTTATTTTTAATTCCACCTACTCAAACAGCTATTGAAAAGGGATATTTTGTTGAATATCATCCCCTTGCGAATATTCATGACGGAGTACCTGTGGAGTTTAATATTCCCGGAAATGGAGAAGATTACATCGATTTATCCTCATCCTATCTTTATGCTAAAGTGAAAATTACTCGATCCGATGATTCAGCTTTAACCGACGTGGATCATGTAGCTCCAGTTAATTTATTTTTACAAGCCTTGTTTTCACAAATTGATGTCAGCCTGAATGAGAGAGCGATCTCTTCTTCCAACAACACCTATCTCTATCGTGCTTATATCGAAACATTACTGAATTATGGAGAAGATGCCAAGAAAAGTTTACTGGGATGTGAGTGTTTTTTCAAAGATGAGAAATTGGATACTGTGGACCCTACCACCGGTGAAAACCCCGGATTGAAAAAGCGTTACGAACTAACTAAAAATAGCAATTCTTTGGATTTGATTGGACCTTTACATTGTGACATTTTTCAACAAAACAGATTGTTATTAAACATGGTGGATTTGAAAATTAAACTGATTCGCAGCAAACCCAACTTTTGTTTGATGGCTGTAAAACCTTCAGAATCTACCACACCCGAACTCAATTACAAAGTGATTTTAGAACAAGCTTCTCTGTTTGTACGGAAACTAAAAGTATCTACAGGGGTCTTGCTAGGACATGCAAAAGCCTTAGAAAAAAGCTCTGCTAAATATACCATCGATCGTGTGTTGTGCAAGACTTATTCAATATCCAGCGGAAGTCGATCTTTTATGCAAGATAATGTGTTTTCGGGAACCATGCCGAAACGTGTTGTTATTGGATTGTTAGAAAATGCATCTATAAACGGACAATATAATTTGAACCCCTTCCACTTTTATCAACACAAAGTCAACTTTTTAAGTGTTTACATCGATGGTCAACCGGTTCCGAGTAAACCTCTCGAACTGAATTTCGAAGAAAACAACTATATACCAGCTTACCATCGTTTGTTCACGGGATTTAATCACGATGCTGGTATTTATCTAACACGAGAAGAATTCGCTGATGGACATACCTTGTATGCATTCGATCTAACACCGGATCTCTGTGACGGACCCCATCTGAATTTACAACATCAAGGAAATTTACGAATCGAAGTTACATTTGCCGAGGATTTGAAGACAACACTTTCTGTGTTGGTATATGCAGAATTTGAGAACATTATAGAAATTTCGAAATCACGGCATGTTTTATGTGATTTTCCCAACTGAATGAATTCTTTACAAATCGACAAGATTTTATCACGTGATTCCAAGACCCGAAATTCTTTTTTGGGTGTGTTTGCAAGTGATCAACTACCGAGAAGAATTCAACAGTATCCTGCTTGTTTCATATGCAATGTTGACAAGTCATCGGAACCTGGAAGTCATTGGGTCGCCTTCTACTTGCTTTCACCTGATGAAGCGGAATTCTTCGATTCTTATGGAAACGCACCTGCCTTTTTTCGAGGACCTGTATCAAACTATGCAACTTATTTTTCACAAGTGACATTTAATCCACACATTTTGCAAAGTCCTGTCACTGCCGTTTGTGGTCAATATTGTATTTTTTATTTGTATTCTCGATGTCGAGAAAAAACTTTAAAAGATATTTTATCTCATTTTGTAACGAAAAATATCTCGAACGATCGAAAAGTGTTTAATTTTGTCATGAAACGATTTCACGTGTCTGTGAATTTTTTTCAATAAATAGATATTTAAACTAAACTTTTTTAGTCTCTGTGTTTATTCTGTGTTTGTCTTTCCTGAAGAACGTCATGAATCACGAGCTTGTGGATTTTCCACGTTTTCAACACCCGTTTACTGCCACCTGTGCAGGACCAACACAAGTTGGGAAGAGTTGCTTTTTAAAAGAGTTTCTTTATTACAGAAGGGAAATGATTCACCCTCCACCTCAGAAAGTGATTTGGTTTTATGGTATTTATCAAGATCTGTTTAATGAAATCCCCGAAGTCACCTTCGTAGAAGGGTTTCCTTCTAATTTTAAAAAATATTTAGGAACGAGATCTTTAATTATTCTCGACGATCTCATGACTGAGCTTGAAAATGATAAGCGACTCACCTATCTATTTTCAAGGGGATGCCATCACTTGAACATGAGTGTTATTTTTGTAACACAAAATTTATTTCATCAAGGGAAAGAAATGAGAGATGTCTCTCTCAACTCTCAATACTTGATTGTGTTTAAAAATCGACGTGATCAATGTCAAATTATGCATTTGGCGCGACAATTATATCCTGGCAAAACAAAATTTTTTCGTGAAGTGTTTGATGATGCAACGAAAGTACCTTTCTCATTTCTTCTCATTGATTTAAGGAACCAAACAGATGAAGGAATGCGATTGAGAACGCAGATTTTACCCAATCAAATTCAGTACGTCTACCAGTTGAAATAAATAAGCGAGTCATTTAGTTTTTTTGTTTAGTTTGAAAAATGACTTTGACGTGTCAACAGCTGCGTGATTTGAAGCTCTTCAAGACGTGTCCTAAAGTATTACGTAAACAGTTGTTTAAAAAATTACCTCTTCGTTCCGTGAAAGCCATCTGCGAGTGTAGTTTGAATGTTTCAAAAGGAAACATTCCACTTTCATCTCAACAGAAAAAGTCTTTAAGGAAATACAAGTCGACCCTTCGAAAAATTGGTACTAAAAAGGGTACTCTATCACAAAAGAAAAGACTTATCGTTCAGAACGGTGGATTTTTAAATATTTTAATCCCCGCTGCCTTATCTGTTTTAACAAGTTTGATCCATGGAACACGCTAGAAAATTTGCTTTGATACCAGAGGAAACTCTCTCCAAACATGTCCTTTCGAAAAAGCAAATGAACGAGTTTGATACAGCCATGTCGAACATTTTAAACAGCAACTTGCCTGATCATGAAAAAGTTGTACAGTATTATGAACTTTTAAAAAGAAAAATGGATTTGCAAGTGTTTAACACACCTCAACCCTCGAAACAACCTAAAGATGAGACCGAGAAACCTGTTTTGAAGAAAACATCACCTGAAACCAAACCTGAAGAAGAGGAATCATCCTCTAAACCTGAAGAAGATGTCTCGTTTATTTTGTCTTCGGTACCTCGTTCAATGCAGAGGCAAGCTCACACGTTGTTGGACTTTTTAAAGAAAAATTCAAGAAAATTCGAATGGGATAAAAATTTTCAAGTGTCTTTTGAAGGAAAAAGTATTCCCGATTCGAATGTAGCTGATTTATTTCATCTGCTTTTTTTCTGTGAACAAGAAAACTCCTATTAAAGCACAGAAGGAATTGTTACAGACTTTGAAAGAAATGCATGTACCCGAGAACTTGATTAAAAATAGACATTTGTCGAGAATGAATCAAGAAAAAAGAAAACCTGATGTTAAAACATCTAATACTTTTGTCAAAGAATCAAGAAAAAAAAGAAAATCTGATGTACTCGTTTGGGAAAATTATTAAATAAAAAATTCATTAAACTTTAAACAAAGTCTCATTATTTTTGTCTTTTAAACATAAAAATACTATTAACAAAAACTTAACGCTACTTACCACAGAGCATCGTCTTTACACGTCCGTTCCCATCCGCATCCACAGAACAAATGACACATGATTCAGCATAAAACCGGTTATGACGTCACGCCCGAAGTCGACGCGAGCGCCCTCTACCCTCTAATATTTGTCTGTGATTGGTTAAGAGAATCACATGACTTGCGAAAGGAGCAGGTGGTGGGCGCCACTCTGTCTGCATTCCTTTCATTCCCCCCCCCGTCCCCTGTCAATCATCTGGCGCCAGTCAGTCGCTGCATGCTTCGACATGTTCGCTTCTTGCAGATGGTGACGCCACTCTGTCTGCATTCCTGACATTCCACCACGCCTCCTGTCAATCAAATGGCGCCAGGTTGTCTACAGGTATTGCCGTACGATGTCATCATCCTCGTTTGCGATGGGGCAGGCAGCACAGTCGATGACGTCACACCTACAAGCTCGCTTCTGATTGGTTGATAGCGGTCACGTGATCTCTTATCAGTAACCTTCATCTACGGGTGTAGGCCCCGCACACATCATTCGTGTCTTGGATTTCGTAGGTGAAGGTCGTCTGTTTCGTAGCTCCCGTTTACCGGACATTTGGCTTTAAGCTCTGAGGCATCTATCCCTACTATTTTCGGCATCCTGCTGAGTAAAATCACCGTCGAAATACTTATACATTTCACCTAGTGCGTTTTAGGTGATCATAGTATTTTTGATTAATTGTGATACATGTTTATCACCTCCTTTTAAAAACAAGTGTCTGCCAATTAGCTAATTTGCTTTGCGGCATCATTTTATTGCTAACCAGTAGAAACGATTAAAAGATCTTTGAAGAAAATGTCTGTTGAAAAGGAATCCTCTTTTAAAAAAGTAAGTATGTTTTCATTATCTTTTTTAATGTTTCGTTGAATTAAGTATGTTCTAACCAAACGATGCGAAAGATTCATACCGTTTTCTAAACATTCTTTCAATGATAAAATATTCATTTATTACCACATGTTTCAAATATTTTAATTAATCTATCCTCGAATAAAAAATTGTGTTTAAAACCCTATTGGAATACACAAGTATTCTTTGAAAATTATAACTTTTAATGCTCAACACAAATTTTTGCACTAATAGAAAATATGATGTTGTACTATTTAAACCTTCACTATTTTCTGTAAGAGTTAAAACCTTTCACTATTTCTGTTTCAATCAAACCTTTGAAAAGAAAGTATTAAAATAGACTCATCGTGTAAGTATTGAGTTTAAAACCTATTTTGAATACATAAGTATTCTTTGAAAATTATAACTTTTAATGTTCAACACATATTTTTACACTAAAGAAAATATAAGGTTGTACTGTTAAAACCTTCACTATTTTCAGTATGTGTTTAAACCTTTCACTATTTCTGTTTCAATCAAACCTTTTAAAAGAAAGTAGTAAAAAAGACTCAAAGTACGTATTGAGTTTAAAACCTATTTTGAATACACAAGTATTCTTTGAATACACAAGTATTCTTTGAAAATTATAACTTTTAATGCTAAACACATATATTTTTTGCATTAATAGAAAATATAATGTTGAACTGATTAAACTTGCACTATTTTTTATATGGGTTAAACCTTTGAAACTATTTTTTAAAGGAAAGTATTAAAATAGACTCGAATAAAATAGTTAGTTTAAACTTTTTCATTTATTAAAAGAGTCTGTTAATAATAATAATGAAGCATGTTATTGTTTAAACATTCTTTTAATAATTAGATAAAATACAATTGTTAATAGATTATTTTGTTTAAACACCCTCCAATCTCTATTTCCCTTTTCTTTGCAATAATTTTAAACGTGAAAAGGAATTTCCACCTGTGAGAGGGAGATGGTTATTTGCATTTCACTAACAACGTTGTCTCCATCTTATCAACGCGATATTTCCCGAATCTGCAAAACGCGATATACATCTTCGATTTCACCAGTGAAGAAAATTTCTAAAAAGGGTGATGTCGTGATAACTGTTTCACTGCGTTGCAATATATGATGAAATAATAAGGTCTAGAACAGTGACGTTATTTTACTGAATTCTTGTTGGTCGAATTTTCGACTAATCATAGAGCCACTATATGATGTCACTTCTTAAACAAACAGTATAAATAAACAATTCTAAGGAAAAAAAACATTACTCTGTTACATTTTTAAGTGCTACTATTTATTGAAAACTGTTACTCATCTGTGATGGATAATTTTCAAAGAGTAAGTTTTTTTAAACACTATATCTATATTTCAAGATATTACTAAATTTCAAATGTTGTTTTACCTATTTTTCAAGTTATCTTTGCTATTTTTTTTTGTATTAAATTAAAGTAAATATATGTTTTTTTCTTTTACAATCAATTATTTATTAGTTTATTAAAGTTGGAAAAATTAACGCATGCTATTTTTTCTTGTTATACAAAAGTAGTTAAAAAAATATATTATATGTTTTCTTTTTCGAAAATGACTAGAGATTATTTTCCGTTTACTGTTAAAGTATTTGTAAGTGTAATACAATTATTGAAAGTAGTTTACAAATTTACGTATGCTATTTTTCTTGTTATACGAATGTAGTTAAAAAATATATTGGATGTTTGCGTTTACTAAGAAATGAATAGATGTTATTTTCTGTATGTTATAAATTTAATAACGCGTAAAGATTTTTTTTTTTTTTTTTTTTTTTTTTTTTACACGGAAATTTTATTTTAGTATTCAAAGTTTTTCTTATACAATAATTATTGAAAGTAGTTAAAATGAATTGGATGATTTCTTTTTTACGAAAAAAAAAATTATTTTCAGTTCACTGTTAAAGTATTTGTAAGTGTAGTATAGAAAAAAATGTTATTGCTTTTTCACTGTTAAATTAATTGTGTAGGCTAGTTAAAAAATTTTAATTGAAAATGTATTTCATGTTTTCTTTTTCGAAAAAATGAATAGATGTTATTTTTGTTCACTGTTAGAGTATTTATAAGTGTAATACAATTACTGAAAGTAGTTAACAAATTTACGCATGCTATTTTTCTTGTTATACGAAAGTAGTTAAAATATATTTGATGTTTTCGTTTACTAAGAAATCAATAGATGTTATTTTCTGTATGTTATAAATTAAATAACGCGTAAAGATATATATATATATATATATATATATATATATATATATATATATATATTTACACGGAAATTTTATTTTAGTATTCAAAGTTTTTCTTATACAATAATTATTTATTAGTGTAATGAAGTTAACAAATTTACGCATGCTATTTTTCTTGTTATACAAAAGTAGTTAAAAAATATATTGGATGTTTTCGTTTACTTAGAAATGAATAGATGTTATTTTCTGTATGTTATAAATTAAATAACGCGTAAACATTTTTTTTTTTTTTTTTTTTACACGGAAATTTTATTTTAGTATTCAAAGTTTTTCTTATACAATAATTATTTATTAATGTAATGATGTTAACAAATTTACGCATGCTATTTTTCTTGTTATACAAAAGTAGTTAAAATTATATTTGCTGTTTTCGTTTACTAAGAAATGAATAGATGTTATTTTCTGTATATTATAAATTAAATAACGCGTAAAGATTTTTTTCTTTTTTACACGGAAATTTTATTTTAGTATTCAAAGTTTTTCTTATACAATAATTATTTATTAGTGTAATGAAGTTAACAAATTTATGCATGTTTGCATTTACTAAGAAATGAATAGATGTTATTTTCTGTATATTATAAATTAAATAACGCGTAAAGATTTTCTTCTTTTTTTTACACGGAAATTTTATTTTAGTATTCAAAGTTTTTCTTATACAATAATTATTTATTAGTGTAATGAAGTTAACAAATTTACGAAATATATTGGATGTTTTCGTTTACTTAGAAATGAATAGATGTTATTTTCACTACTAAATTAATTTTGTAAATGTAGTATAGAAAAAAATGTTATTTCTTTTTTTCACTGTTAAATTAATTTTGTAGACTATTAAAAAATTTATTCGAAAATGCATGTTATTGAAAACATATAGTTTGTGAGATTTTTTCTAAAAAGATTAAACACTTATTAAAAGTATTCGATTACATGTTTAACAGTTTTTAAAACAATACACTAAGAATTATCCTATGTTTGATTGCAAATATTTTTTTCTTTTTTAGTTTGTGGAAGATCTCGGTTTAACAACGAATGTATGGGAGCGTATGACCGCTATTGGTGAATTATCAGATCCAGGACCTTCTCAGCAAAGTTCTTCTAGGATGCAAGATCCTAGCAGCGAAGATGATTCTTCATCAGTAAAGGTACACTTTGAAACATTCTTTATTATTTTGGGGGTTGTTTATTTAAATAAATAAGAACTAATGTTAGTTAAACTTTTAAAAAATGATACATTATTCGAAATTAGGTTGTGAAGTATAAATTAGAACGGTGGTACTAGTTTAGTTGCAAAGTACGTAATTTTAAAAAAAAAATCTTTTTTTCTCGTTAAAGTAAATTTGTGATGCGTTTAGTAAAACTTATAATGTAGACAATCATAGTTTTCTAAGTTCTTTTTTTCGTGAAAGTCTGTTACAAGTTGCGTGTTTTTGAAACAGAATTTTTCTGCACTGTAAAAAAAATCACAGTAATTTTACAGCAAAAAATGCTGGCAATATGGGTGCCAGCAAATTTTGCCGTAAATATACAGCAATTTTGTTTTTTTGATTTTACAGCACTCTTGTAGATTTTCA
Organism: Maratus speciosus; assembly: GCA_963932465.1. Taxonomy (NCBI): domain Eukaryota; kingdom Metazoa; phylum Arthropoda; class Arachnida; order Araneae; family Salticidae; genus Maratus; species Maratus speciosus. The sequence continues at coordinate 141,378,574 of OZ010793.1, forward strand.
GCATTTTTTGCTGTTAATTTTACAGTAGTTTTGTTTTTTAGATTTTACAGCACTTTCGTAGATTTTCAGCATTTTTTGCTGTTAATTTAACAAATTTTGTATTTTAGATTTTACAGTACTTTTGTAAACTCTCAGCATTTTTTGCTGTTAATTTAACAAATTTTGTATTTTAGATTTTACAGTACTTTTGTAAACTCTCAGCATTTTTTGCTGTTAATTTAACAAATTTTGTATTTTAGATTTTACAGTACTTTTGTAAACTCTCAGCATTTTTTGCTCTTAATTTAACAAATTTTGTTTTTTAGATATTACGGTAGTTTTGTAAACTCTCAGCATTTTTTGCTGTTAATTTAACAAATTTTGTTTTTTAGATTTTACGGTAGTTTTGTAAACTGTCAGCATTTTTTGCGGTTAATTTAACAAATTTTGTTTTTTAGATTTTACGGTACTTTTGTAGATTTTTAGCATTTTTTGCTATTCAACATAAAATTCTTTTTTGATTGTACAGAAATTTGTAGATTCTCAGTACTTTTTACTATTAATTCATCACCAGCTTTATTTTTTAGGTTTTACATAATTTTTTGCTGTTAATTTACTACAGCAATTTTTTTTTTAAACAGCACATTCGTAAATTTTGCACGAAGGCTGTGATATTTTACGCCTTTATTTTCAACAACTTTGTAACAAGCAGCATACAGACATACCATGAAGAATGTACAAAATACTTGAATAACATAATTATTTTCTAAATATATTTTTTCCCGATATAATATCAGAATTTCTGTAATTGAATAAGAAAAATTTCCATATGGTAATAGTGGCATACAAAACTTCACAGCCTTTAAATGATATGGCAAGCAAAATTTTATTTACTTATTATCATGGCCCCATTAAATCATTGGTCAAATTGGACAGTGGTACTAGAGCTCATAAATTTTAGAAAAACAAATCTTTAAAATACGCACTCTGAACTGCTGGCATTAAAAAAAAAAAAAAAAAAACTATAAGAAAGGAGCTTTAAGTCTCCCATCCTGTCAGGCGAAGACACTTACTGAACCTACGGATTTCCATTTGATAGCTGATGTTGATCCCTACATCTGTTTCTCACCCCCCCCCCCCCCCAAAAAAAAAAAAAAAAAAAAACTTTTGTTTTACTTTTTCGATTTGGATTGTAGTTTTTTTTTAGATGACACACTTATTTTCGAAACTGGTTCTGAAAGTTTAAGTAACTTCATTGAAAAATACCTGTAATCAAAAAAGTAAAAAAAAGGGCAGATGTGGGAATCGACATCAACTATAAAAAAAAACAAAAAAAAAACAAAAAAAAAATATCAAAATGCAAATGAGATTATAACCTTTCCAAAAGGTTTAGCATTAGTTTGAAAGTGTCTTTGCTGATGGGACAGGAGCCTTAATGAATTATGCCTTGGGCTTCTTTAGATTTATGGGGCCCTTTTTAGACTAGCTTTAAGATTTAAAAAAAAAAAAATCTATAAACCAGGGATGTCTACCCCCCAAAAAGCTCCGATGGATTCTTTCCAAATATTCCACTGACAAGTAGGTTTTAATGTTTTTTTAATGGCAAGTTTTCTGTTAGTTGGGCAACACCAATTGCCAAACACCATATATCAAATATTTAATTACTGTATTATACTAAACTACCAGCTGTTACAGTAATTTCATTACTTATATCACCAACTGCCAAATGAAGCAATACTTGGCGAAATATCATTGGCACCCAGCTAACAGAAGAGTACCCCTTTTTATCAAATACAGTAAAACCTGCAAAAATTGAACATTTTCATAACAGAAAAATAGTCTCTACAATAAAGTAGTACAATTATACCTCTTTGAAGTGGAATTTCTGACCAGTCCATTTAGCTATTCCATTTTTATAAGTTTTACTCCATTCTACTTTTTCTCTTTAATTCAACTGTCTAAGAAACATTTTTCTACTTTATTTTCTAATCTAGTTTCATATGCAGTTTCTAATATATGAAGCTGATTAAATTTCTGATAAGAAGTAAAATGTGAAACAGATTTCTTTTCATCAGACACATAATTTGTTTTAAAATTAAATAGTTATGCTATTCAGTAAACTTACTTTTTTTTTTTTTTGTAAATAAATTTAATTTGAATAAGATTTTTTCGAGGAATAGAGGCAGTTTTAATTAAAAAAAATTATCACATTTTAAAGTTGAATGGATACTATATTCCTCATTCATAATTTATCTAAGATACATAAAACGATCATGGATTTATGAAGCTTTTGCTTGTCAGTTTGCTATATATATAATAAGTATAATTGTAGACATGTATACATAAGTTTAGTAATAAAATTTAAGTTTAGTAATAAAATTATCTTGGAGCTGAACTTTAAAAAAGAACAAGGTACTTTCAATTTTTCTATTAACAGTGAATCTTCATACAATAAAATCTTGATAATGAAACAGTTGTGGATTTTATAAGCTTTGTTTCCATTAAAAGTTTATTGAAATATGAAAAAGTTACATTAAATCTTGAAAAATGAAAATGATTTATTAAATTCATCCAAAGACTTGTATTGTTCGAGCATAGTTAAATAATAATGGTTGGTTGGCACTGCTAGTGCTATCACTGTTATTGGTTGAAAAAAAAAAAAAAATTATGTTGAACATAGTAAAATTGACATCAATTTGTTTTAGATAAAACATGCCACATCAGGGTCATAAGAATATTCTTTTTTGAATGTATGCTTATACCCTGTTCAGATCGGATATTTAAGATATCTTAGATCACCAAAATCTCTGGGGGAGATCCATAAACTATCTCAGCGAGTAATTTTTCTTCAGTTAGATACAGGCACTACCACTCACTCTGGCTCCAGTTTAACTGACTGGCTGTTGGTTTTATTTTATGCATACTTTGCATTCGTTCAAATCTCAGACACAGTGACATTCACAGATGTCGTAGATGAGTTTTGAGATGTGAACAGGCATTCAATTACAAGACAGTACAGCCTTAAAAAAAAGGCAGTCTAAGATATCTTAAACATCCAATCTGAGCAATGTACAATATGTGTGAGACATACCAAAATTAAGATCATAAGGCCCATTGATATGTATTATGTTCTTGGATTTATTTCGTTGCAAGAAAACAATTTGCATTAGAAAAATGTCTGAAAGATAATTGGAATTAAATAAATAAATAAAAAAAAAAACACATGAAAGTTGAAATTGAAAAAGTTTAATTTTTACAAGATTACAAGTACATCAATTACAACTCATAATCCAGTTATATAATTTAACAGGGACACTTGTGACACACTTGTACAATATTCAATCTGCTACACAATTCTTTTGTTGCTTGTTTCCTCTGTTGAGATTAAAATTCATTATGCATCTGAAAAAAAAAAAGAAAAAAAAAGGGTAAGATTCCTAGATACATATCGTATATTCTTAAAGATTTAGTATTACTTTTGGGATATAATGAATATTTGGTCTTTCGACTGTGTTCTTCAGTTATCTAATACTGAACAGTAATTGCCCAAATATTGTTGGATATTTATTTATAGCCAATAAATTCAGGATAATATATTTTCTTTATTTTTTTTATGCAATGATTTTCTCAACTGCAAACTGCAATGATTTTCTCAACTGCAAATTGGATGCATTTATGAAGCAATTTTAATTCTTAAATGAAAAAAAAACTATTCTGATTTAGACACACAAAAAATGATGTGATTGTATGAGAAAAATTCAAACTGCTCAGTAGGGTGTAAAAAATGATTTTTTTGTTTTTTAAATAAAAGAAAAAATCAGATTTTTTTTAATTTAAAACAGATTTTTATGATTTTTTTCCTAGCATTCAAATACTGAATAGCTACTAAGAGTTTTAGGTTTCCAAAACAATCAAAAGTCTAATTGCTAACATAATCCATATTTTTACACTTTAATTAATAGAATTATAATTATTAGTTAATAATTACAGAAATTACAATAGATGCAAATTAGTAGTTTCAGTCATTAGTAGCATACAATGTTATAAACATTAATATTTTGTAATACTTATGTAAAACTAATTTAATACTAGAGATATTTACATTTATTAAAATTATTAACTGTGAGTAATATTAAATTGTTAACACTACTTAAGATTAAAAATTATTAAACTCTGCAATTATGAACATACTACCTTTCTATGCTTTAATTACTAAATGATAATAATTCAGTATTCATCCTAGAAAGAAAAGGGGGTAGGATGCAAGTTCCAAAAAAGGACAATATTTCATGTGGAAATATATCAGTAATGTGTTCTGTTAGTAATTATATAAATAAAAAAGTATATAGTTTCTTAGTATGATAAATAAAGTGTTATAAATTTTAATAATTTTATGAATTACAAATTAAAAAATACAATTGAATAACAACATGTTTTAACTTTTTTCTAAAGAAATAATGTTCTATCACTTTTGTAAGATCTTGGGCACATAGATTTAGAAATACTGTGGATTTTGGAATTATTTTTACAAGAAATCTGTCTACTACAGGTGAATTTCATTATTTTTTTAAGAGGCAGGAGGGTCCATTTTGCCAATTTCAAAAGGGGCAGTTGTGGCGTCTTACATAATTGGCCTAGGGAGAATAGTAAGTACCATACATACTCTCATATAAGTCGAGGAATTTCTGACAAGTAAATTTGGGAGGTCGACTTATACGCGAGTCAATTAAAACATAAAACTTCAAATACTGCAAAATTCTGACTTTTTATGTGTATGAATAATAAAATATTACAGAAAATACAAATAATAATAATTTATCATAAAAAAATTTTTCAATGATTTATTTTTATTTACTTACTACTTTTTCGCATAGGCAAGTGAAATATTTGGTTTGATTTTGCGCAAAATTGAAGTAAAAAGTTAAGGGGTTGACTTATATGCAGGTTTTTGATTTTTTGCAGAATTTGCATTCAAAAGTTAGGGGGTCGACTTATATGCGAGTCGACCTATATGCAAGTATATACGGTAATTACAAAGTTGCAAATAATTTCATTAGTTACCCATTCATGCACACATACGGAGTAAATATAAGGAATAGCCAGTTATATATGAAATCCTCAAAACATTAAACAGCATAGCATTATTAGCACTCAGTGGGGATTCTCAGCATTCAGTTTGAAATAGCTTTGCCTTCAAATAGCCTTTTTAATCCGTAACAATTTTCATTTGGTGTACATGAGTTCAAAAGTAAAAAAACATTAATTCAACTTTTACCGAAGAAGCTCTTGCTGTGCTTAACATTTTATACCAATTGGTTCTTTTTCTCTTATACATTGTTTTACAAGAAACGCTCAGATGATGTCATTCTTTCATTCTTCTTTAGCTCCAGTATTTGCTATAAATTATTGCAAAAGTTCTTAATTTATGTGTTTCTGAAATTATATAATACTTGAGCAATAATAAGCAATCGATAATAAGTAATTAATAAGCAATCGATATTCTGATAACTTAAAAATGATATATGTAAAAAGTTCTTCTGCTACTAAGCCGTTATGTAACTTATTCCAGATATGTCCATACGGACAGATTAAAATCGTAGAATGAACAATGTTGAAAGAGAAATTAGGAAGGATATAACATTTGAGGAAATTTTAGTTCATGTAAGTGCATAAATTAAAGAGAACAATATAAAAAAAAAATCTCCAAATAAAACTTGTTGAATGGACCCTATTAAGGTGACGTCAGATGCCAGAATGATGGTCTGTTATTCCAGTTACTGCACCTGCAGAATACCAGTATGTGCAGGCGCAAACAGCGCTAGCAGACAACTTTACCCTTGACCCAGGTTGAGTGCATACATTTTAACTGAAAATTTGCAAACTTAGGGAATTTTCTCGCATACAGAACAACATTTTGAATTTAGATTACAATATATTAAGTATATGCTGCAGCATCAAAGAATTTTTTTGCAGTATTTTTAACAAACAAGCATTAATAACTCACACTCCATAGACTGCTATGCTAAACACCGCCAGCAGACGAATTTTAGCCTCGACCTCAGGTCGCGTGCATAAGGTCCATTAGAATTTTGAAAAGCTAGTTGCTATTTAAAATAGTGCACATTCATGCATGTTATTCATAATACTGTTTTAATAGATAGAAATGATGTTTTTATTAAATGACTATGTGTGATTTTAAATAAACGTTTATGAGAAAGAAAATAAGACTTGTATTAGTCCTTTTTAATTATATAAAGCAGTAAGGGGGAAAAAAAGGTTAAGGTCAGTGCAAACCAGACAAAGCAATTGGTATGACCTTTTATTCCAATATTAATGTCTTCATTAATTGAAAAATTGGGTTATGTAGATTTCTACCTCAATCAGGGTTGCAAAAAAGCCGGCTAAAATTAAAAAAGGCCAGGCCGGTGGCTTTTATTGGTTTTAACCGGCTATTTTTTGGCCAAAATTGGCTTTTATACAATGAAGCATTGTAATTATAAACTACACATTTTAAAGTGTTTTTAATTAGTTTTAATGACATTTAATTGATTTAGAGTTTAATAAGTAACCCAATTTCTCAATAATGAGGACATTAATACTGGAATAAAACTTAGATGTTTTGCTAGTGATTTGAAGTCAGAATTGCAAATATGTCAGCTAAATTTTAAAAGGGCCATACCAACTGCCAATTTTTTCATTTTTACTGCTTTATAAAATTAAAGAGGACAATTATTTAGTTACATATTTTATTACTTAATTTTAAGAGCTATTAATACACAAGTCTTATTTTATTTCTAGTAAACATTTAAAATTATACATAGTCATTAATAAAAACACCATTTCTCACTATTAAAAACATTGCAAACAGCATATGAATGAATATGCTTAACAACAAGCTTTTCAAAATTTTATTTACAGAAATTTTTCTTCTTGTTTAAATGCTCTATTTTTTATACACTTATGTACCACTCTCCTCAAATATTATATCCTTTCTAATTTCTCTTTTAACATTTAAAACTTAATCTCTCCATATGGACACACAAGAATGTTTCCATTTTGATGTGCTACATTTTGTCATTAATTAATCTTTAAAATGTGTAGTGTATGTGGAGCTATGTAATATAGAATTTCAAAATACCAGTTTGGAGCCTAACTTATATTATTTTCAATGTTTAAATATATATATATATTTTTTTTTTCCCCAGACATAATGCCTTCACATTTTGGACTTACTTATTTGACAAATAAGTAATAGAAATCTATAATTTTTTTAGTAGAAAATATTTATAAGTGTATTAAAAATTGATCCAAATTTAAAACAAATTAACTGTAAACCAACTTTAAAAAATAAAAGCCGGCTATTTTAAAGTGGTTAAAACCAAAAAAAGCTGGCCGGCTTTTTTTTGGCCTGGCTAAAAGCCGGCAACCCTGACCTCAATTAAATGCCTTTAAAACTAATTAAAAAACACAAAAATGTGTCATTTATAATTAAAATGCTTCACTGTATAAAAGCCAATTTTGGCCAAAAATAGCCATTTAAAACCAATAAAAGCCACCGGCGTGGCTTTTTTTAAAATTTTAGCTGGCTTTTTTGCAACCCTGCAATGATACTTTATCGCCTTAGTGGCGGATTAACTGAGATATGATTTCCCCTACCCCCCGCTACTCTTTCTTTTTATTTTCCCCCTGTTAGAGTTGGTCCTATCAAAATCCTGTCAATATAAAACTGTACATAATATTAAGAAGATTTATAATAAATTTACGCAAACTTGATATTTTGTGAATTGACGAAGTTATGAAATTTATTTCTTCTCAAATTCCTGGGGGTTTTTTTTTCCCCCGCTGCTTGAGGCAATTTTTAATGACATAAAAAATCTGCCATACATAAATTTTTGGTCATTTTCCTAGAAGTAATAACTTTAACCTGATTCGATACGTATCACAATTAAGAAGTTATGGGATTTTTTTTCTGTTTTCACAAAAATTCTCCTTATTTCCACCTCCTTGGTTTGATTTTTCCCATTAGCAAACTTAACAGAGATTTTCTGCATCAATTTGGAAGAGATTTGTTCAGAATAAATTTAAACTTCCTTCATAAAAAAAACATGAGTTCAGCCATATTATCGAGAAATACATATTAAAAATAAAATACATATAGAATGATATAAATTTAAAAAATAATAATTTTGCCCATACATCTGAACTGAAAATTTCATTGTTTACATCTGTGATGATGTGCGGGATTTTAAAGTTGCGGATTTGAAGGAGTCTACTGAATTGAGATTAAAAATGTTTATAATTATATCAAGATGACTATAATAAGGATTCAAAATATTGATAAGTGCACTCAGGTTTATGTGCATTTGAATTTTCGTTGTTTGTGTCTGATTAAAAGAAAATAAAAAAAAATAGGAAAGGGGGGGGGGGAGGCAGTTTATAGGGTGGTGGATAATTGGAAGTTTACTGTATTTCTTACGAAATCTACCTAAAAAGGCTGCACTAAAAAGTTCCCAGTGGGGACTATATAGAATAATAAAAAGATATAAAAAAAATATATACAATTATTTTTTTCTTAGCAATTCATTCAAAACTTCACTGTAATAAAATTGTTAATTTAAAAGTTATTTTGGGATTTGGCAAAAAGTTGAGTTTAAAAAAGAAATGTTTAACCATTTTATTTTAAAATGTTATCAAAATTCCACCATACAATGTGTATTTATTATAAAACAAATTTTGAAATAATTATTACAACTATTATATACATACCAGAAACTAGAATGCATGATGCACAAGGCAAATTTATATTTCACTGTAGACTCAGTCGGTACATTGCAACCTAAAATAAATATAAAATTATAATATAATAATCATTAAATTTATTCATTAATAAAATATTCTAGTTTTCGTTGTTTAATATAATACTTCTAGTTAAACTTTCATAAACTATTACTTCAAACATGGTTAAAACTTTTAAAGATAATTTAAAATGTATTGATATTGAACTCTATTAAACATGTTATTTTTAAAAAGTATATACACAATGTTATGAGTCGAACCACTGTGAACAACCCCTTCACATAAAACTATACTAGACTAATTATAGAAACAAGAATCCACCTGCATCGTTTACGGTAGTAACCCCCCCCCCCCCCCACTTTTTCTTTTAAATGTGGTTTGTGTTTGGACATTCGATTTTGATGTTGGAAGGAGGTAATTGAAAAGAATCAGTGGAGTAATGACGACCATTGTGCTCACTCCAGCAAAATAGGACAATCAGGCAAGAATTTAATTTAAACAGGGTTCACTATTCTGAAAAAGAACACCCATGGTCTATTCAAAAAACATATTTTGAACTGGTTTATTTAAAGTCCCCTGTTATAACATACAATTTTGTGATATTTTATATTGAACGATTGGTAAATTTAGCAATATATTCCTGCAACCAATCGATAAATTTCATATTTTCTTGTGACCAATCTGTGAATTTTTGTGTGTCTCCCTGTTACAGACACAATTGGCAACAGAATAAGTTTCCATATTTTCCCCACAACTTATTGGCAAAACTCTCAGGCTTTTTTTTTTTTATGCAACTGCTGGACAAATTTTCTAATATTTTTTTTTTCACACAACTGACCGATTTCGATATTTTCCCACAACCGAATGACTAAATTTACAATTTGTTTTTCCTGCGATTGACTGACAAGTCACGCGATTTTCTCTTGTGACCGATTATCAAAGTTTGTACTATTTTTAGTGACCAATTGGCAAATCTTGCGACTGATTGACAAAATTAGACATTTTTCCCATTTTTCCAAGCATTGGAAACTATAATGAAGGCTTAGAATAAAGAAAATTATTAATTTAATAATAAATAATTGCATAAAATAAAAATTTAATTTAAAAACCAGAATCAAGCTTTTTGGAATATCATAAAACTAAGGTGCTTTCTTTTCCTGCTTTTTTTCATTAGAAATATTGTATCAGCCCCCCGAAACAGAATATGCTTAAAAGTGTGACGTATGTCATAGAACAACGGACTTCTCAGCAGAACATTTAAAATTCTCATTTTCAAGAAAATTCACGATTCAATCAAAGGAAAAATTGTGAAATTGGTCATTCAATGGCTGGGGGAAAAAAAAAATCAAAATTATTTAATCATTCATTTAAAAAGATTGCGAAATTCATCAATTGGTTGCAAGAAAAACTTGAGCAATTCGTCAGTCAATCAAGGAGAACAAATCATGAAATTCTTCAGCCTGTTGTGTAAAAACAAACAAAATTCAATGAACAGTACACAGAAAAAAAAATCTTCAATTTTGGCCAATCGGTCATAGTTAATAAAACCATGAAACTCATCAGTGCATCGCTGGAAGAAACTACGATGATTTTCTCTAATCGGTCACGAGAAAAAGTCAAAATTTCTTACAGTACAAGGAAAATATCACGAAATTTGCAAATTGGCCGCAGTTAAAAAATGGAAAACATATCAGTGGATTCTCGGAGGAAACAGCGAAATTTGTCGATCAGTAGTGGAAAAAAAAACTCATGATTTCCCCCAATCGGTAACAAAAAAAAATTGTCAATTGGTACAAGAAAAATATTGCGAAATTTAAAAATCGGTCATAGGTTTAAAAAAATGCGAAATTCACCAGTGAATTGTCGGAAAAAATCAGCAATTTGTTGATCAGTCGTGGAAAAAAACCAGAGATTTAGTCAATTGGTTGCAAAAAAGCAACAAAGTTTTCAACAAAGAAAGAAAATATTGCAAAATTCACTGATCTGTCGCAGGTAGAACGTGAAATTGGTCCGTCACAGAAAAAAGCCTGATTTTTATCAATCGTTCGCAAGAAAAGACAGAAAAAATTTGCCAATCAGTAGAAACATATCGCAGATTATGCCAAATGGTTGTTTGTAAAAATACATGAAATTCACCGATTAAGTAGCAGGAAAAATGCACGATTTTCTCCAATTGGTTGCAAGAAGTTTCTGCAAAATTTGCTTATTGGTACAAGGAAAATTTCACAAAATTCCCCAATCGGTCAAGAGAAAAAACGCGAAATTTGTTAGTAGAAAGTCGGAAAAAAAAATCTGAAATTCGTCGATCAGCCGCTGAAAAAACTTGCAATTTTTGTCAATCGGATGCAAAAAAAACGACAAAGTTCCTTATAAGGTTTACTTTAAGTTTTTTGGCTCGCTGAATCCGAATTTTTAACTTACCCCCAAAATTCCCCCCCCCCCCGAAATAGTTGTTATTAACTTAAATTTCTTATTATTTTAGGGGGAAAGCATTAAGAAATTCAGAAACTAGACAAAATTTGCAACAAGTAGGATATATGATATTACGGCGTAGGATAAACGGGGAGATAGGGGGCTGCCTCGGAAGTTGCACTGCGCGCTTTTCTCAAAAACCAAATTTTTTGGGGGGTTGCCGGGTGAAATTTTGGTGGGAAGTTACAAATTCGGATTCAGCGACTCCAAAAACATAAAGTGAGTCGAAATCCAGAACTAGTATTAATTTTTCCAGGTCAATCCTCTATTGCCTGACTTCATAACTTAGTGCATGTAGCGCCGCAGTGCATGTTCAGAGACAGCCCTCCCCGTTCATCCTACGTCATAATATCATATATCCTATTTTTTGAAAATTTTGTCTAGTTTTTGAATTTCGTAATGTTTTTCCCCTAAAACAGTAAGAAATTTAAGTTAAAAACAATTATTTGGGGGATTTTTTTTTTTGGGGGGGGGGAAGTTAAAAATTCGGATTCAGCAACCCAAAAAACTTAAAGTAAACCTTATAGAGAAAGTTCGGAGGGGAGATGAGAGGGCGAATGTAAACACGTGGGTGGTTAAGTGGAATTGCGCAACTTAGTTCACGCAGCACCGCGCACATGTTCCGAGGCAGATCCCCCCTTCCCCTTCATCCTAAGTCATAATGTCATATATCTAATTTGTTGCAAATTTTGTCTACTTTCTGAATTTCTAGATACTTTTTCTCTAAAACAATAAAAATGATTTTTTTAATAAAAACCTTTTTTGGGGGGGCATTTTACCAAAATTTGGGGGAGGGGGGGGTTGCCGGGGAAAATTTTGGTGGGAAGTTATAAATTCGGATTCAGTGACACAAAAAACATATAGTAAGCCTTTTTCCAGAACTACTATGAACTTTGCTAGGTAGAGCCCCTATACGGTCTCTATTGCCTGGACTATTAGCGGATCGTTGGGAAAAAAAAAATGGAAATTCGTCAATCCAATCAGGCGAAAGAAAAAAAGAGAAAAAATTTGCCAATCGGCAAAAAGAAAATATAACTAAATTTGCCTACCAATCACGTGTAAAAAAACTAAAATTGTCAGAAGATGGTAAAAAAAATAAATAAATAAATAAATAAATAAAAAATCGCTAAATTCTTCGATTAGTTGCGGAAAAAAATCCGTGATTTTTTTCCAATTGGTCGCAGAAAAAAGCTAGAACAATCACCAATGAGTTGTTGGTAAAAAAAAAAAAACTGATTTTTGCCAATCAGTCTAAGAAAAATATCGCAAAATTCACCTATCGGTTGCAGTTAAAAAACACTAAATTTGTCAGTGAATTGTGGAAAATCTCAAATTTCTTCTATCATGTTGCGAATAAGAAATTCGCAAAATTCAACAATCAAGTTCGAGAAAAAAAAAAAAAAAAAACACTAAATTCGGCAGTTAACAGAGGGGAAAACATGAAATATTACGATAATAGTAAATCGATCGTTGGACAAAAATGCAAAATTCATCATTCGGTCAGGATAAAAGTGCAAAATTTGCTAGTAGTTTTTTCGTGTGTGTATGTCAGCGTTTTACAAAATGCCTTTTGCGCTTAATGGTAGTTCTGGAAATCGACCTACTTTATGTTTTTTGAGTTGCTGAATCCGACCGAATTTGTAACTTCCCACCAAAATTTCCCCTGGCAACCCCACTAAATTTTGGTAAAATGCTTCCCCAAAAGAGGTTTTTATTCATAAAATCATTTTTTTTATTCTTTTAGGAAAAGTATATATAGAAATTCAGAAAACAGACAAAATTTGCAACAAATAAGATATATGACATTAAGACGTAGGAAGAATGGGGAGGGGACCTGCTTCGGAACTGCATGGACTAAGTTGCGCAATTTCACTTAACCACTCACATCATTTACGTTCGCTGTCCCGTCTCCCCTCTGAACTTTCCTTTATAAGGTTTACTTAAGTTTTTTGGGCGCTGAATCCAAATTTTTAACTTCCCACCAAAATCCCCCCCCCCCCCCCAAAAAAAAAAAAAGTTTTAAAAGTATCTAGGAAATCAGAAAGTAAGCAAAGTTTGCAATAAATAGGATACATGACATTATGATGTAGGATGAACGGGGAGTGAGGGAGTTGCCTCGGAACATGCACCGCGGCACTGTTCTCAAAAACAAGATTTTTTCAAAAAAATTTCATATTGACCAAAATTATATATATGAAATGATAAAAAAATTAAAAGAACCTTAAAATTTTCACCCAAATATTAACTGTAAGTTTCAATGTTTAAATCTGCAATGATGAGCAGATTCTAGATGTTTGCAAATTTTAAGATTTGCCAGATTTGAGGGAGTCTGCTGTAAAATCAAATTTTAATAAAATGAAAGAAATATTTAAATTCTAAAAAAGGAAAAAAGGGTTTTTAATAATTTGCATTAACTTATTAAATTATTAACAAATGGCAGTTTACAACAACAAAAATTTTTAAACCGATTTTTAATTCGGCAAAAAATAAGCTTTATCAAATGCAAATTTAACAATAAAAGAGTATCGCAGAATTATAGGATATAATGCCAATAATACAAAAGTGTGACATCACATTTGAACACTAGCATGTGACGTTCTTACTACATATTCTATTCTTATGTATTTTGTAGATAAGCCAATTTAGTTTTCCTAAACAAGGATATTAATTTAACGAAATAATAATTTAACTAAGTAATTAACTGTAAAATAAAGTAAACATAGGAAAATGTCTATTTAACATAGTAAGAAATATTTTGGTTTGTAATTACTGCTTTTAAAAAATATAGGTATTTTCCATTATATGGATACCACTGTCACCAAGCATAATAGTTGGCGCTAAACGAATATCATGTGAATTGAAACATTTGAAAAATAAAAGAAAAAACATTGTCGATAGTAAAGTGAGCATTTTAAAAATATAACATTTGAAAATTACAGACATTTACGAACTGTTTTATTAAATCACAAATATATACTGAAAATAAGTGAACAAATAACTTTTATGCAATAAAGTAATAAAATAAAACTCAAACTGTTGGCATAAAATTACAAATATCTTTTAGCATTGCACTAAACATTTATTGGCACATTAGCATACTTTTTGGCATGCTGTCTGTATAACCGAAAAATATCAAAATATAAAAGTATCTTATTGACTGTAGCCTGTTATTACTAAAAGAATCCCTGACAGGTTCTGAAATTTTATTATTCATTTTACACATAAAATAAAACAAATTTGGAATCAAAACTTTAATGGTTATTTTCTGTTGTTTATATCAGCGTTGTTGTAAAATTGCCTTTGGATCAAAAAGAATTTTCAGAAAATTTCAGGCTCATAAGTATTTTGGAGTTTCATTTTCAAATTTGAATGAAAATGACTTTATTTAACTTGTTTTTAATAACTTTACCTTATTTGCAATTGTTCCTGTATCTTAATCTATTATTTAAAAAATATAATTTTTCTGTTTTGTTTGATGTTACAACTTGCAAATTTGCATTATTATGTTATTTTGGGGGTAAAGGGGAAATAAAAAGGAATTGAATTAATAAAAAATAAATTTATATATTATTTCAATAATACTTAATGAACGTATACAATTTTTTTTTCTTAATTGTATTTGAAACTATGTTCGAAAAAAAATTCTGAGGCATGTAAAAATGTTTCGGGAATGTTCAAAATTTTCAGGCGGACTGGACTTTTCGCTAAAGAGAAAAAAAATGAAAAATGCAAAAGTGGTCCACTGTAGTCTCCTATATTTTTTTTAATCATTTTCTTAATTATCCTTCTCGGTTGATGGATAAAAATGTTTACAATGTCAGCTGAATCTGATCTACTGAAAAGTAAGGGGCTGTACATATATAACATTATCACTTTAAAGAGAGGGAGGGAGGGTCTGGCACTTGATATTGTAACATATCTCTGGGAGGGGAGGAGGGATGGTTTGTTTTTTGATATCGCTATCATTTTTCATCCAACCAAACTTACAAGTGCAAGAGAACAATATTGCTTTTGAATGCATTATGTAACACTATACTGTTATTAAAATACTTTTAAATAGTAACTAACTCATTTAGATGTTGTAGGATAAAAATTTATTTCATGTATTGATATTTTATTGACTTCCTGAATCCGTAAAGTATGCAATGAATAAATAGGGGAAGACTGGGTACAATGAAACAAAATTTACTAATTTTTTTTTTTCCTATCCACAATTTTGCATGCACAAAAATATAATTAATGCATATTTTTAATCTTGTATTTTCCCCATCTAAATAATTTTTTATTAGGTTCTAAACAATATCTTTATGCTTGAAAAATAACAAAAAATAAATGTCTTACAGTGTTTCATTGTACCCCGTATGCCGGGGTACAATGAAACACTCCAAATGACAGAAGCAATTTTCACCCAGTATAGTTTATTTTATGAAAAATGAGATAAATACAAAAACAAAACTTTATTAATAAGGAACTTGATAAAAATATTATAGTCTAAGATGAAAAATAAGAAAATTCTATTAGTTTAAGAAATACCTTTCATTTTACATTAAATTGGCGCAAGTCAGTTTCAAAAATTAGCATTTCAGTTTATATTTCAGTTGATCCTGAAGGAATATGGGGTGGTAGTTTCAACAGAATGAGTTTTTTTTTAAATGTAAGTTTCTAAAAAAAAAAAATTAAAACTTGGTTGGAGTTTTTTTATATCAAGTACTTCACATTTGACTTCATTTATGTATGATTTCTCCAACGGTATATATTTCCTTATGTTTCCATTTATACGGATACTGCTTGTACCATACATATTGTGTGGGGATACTATCTCATTCTTAGTACCTCGATGACCAGCTGGGACTGGGAAAAAAATCTGGATCATCGTCAGAGTCTGTAGCAGGCAGAGTTTGTTTACAAAACAATCCCTTCTCAGCTTTTTTTCTCTTTCTATTTTTTAATTGCTTAACAAGAGCATTTTTTACTGACCTGGTTAGAACAAAACTATTTTTTTTTCTGTTTTCCTACTCTTACTTCTAATATATTCTATTTACTACTTTTATTACTATAATAAAACATGTTTCATTGTACCCCGTCTGCAAGTGTTTCATTGTACCCCGCACTGAGGTTACTAAATAAAAATTTATTTTCAAACTTCTAATATTTATTTTTTTTAGTTTGGTTTTGGAGGTATGAAGACAACAACCCAAAGATAACAATGTATAGAAAAAATAATTATTATATATAACAACAAGGAAAAAGAAACTAAATTACTTTTAGTAAAGAAAGTTACTTTCAATGGCGTAAAAGCAATAATCTTCTATTGTTACTGTTGTAGAAGTGTGAATGTATCCAAATCACATCAGTAATTGGAACATATAGTTGTATAACATATATATAAACTGCAACTCTCTATGACAAATTTGACTGATTTTAGAAGTAATGTTTCATTGTACCCCGTCTTCCCCTACATATTCATATGTGTACATCTCTGAAAGTGTATAAAAAGAAAGAAAAAGAATATAAAAATAAAATAATATTTAGGCATTGATAAAAGATATCATCTGGTGGGAGGGTTGGCGAATGATAATGTATCTATGATATCATAAAGGGAGGGGGTGTGTGTCCCGTCCTAAAATAAGCAAAATGTTGGTAATATTATATATGCATAGCCAAACTATTATCAACTGTACGATACGACAAAATCACACAAATAATTACTATTACTACAATGCATTTTCATAATTTTTTCTAAAAATTAAGAAATATATACAACAGAAGAAAGCGTAATATAAAATAGAACTTAGTACCATGTTTCCATTGCAATAATTTGGAAAGTTACAATAGGTTTTAAAAAAAATGTTTTTGGTATATCTTTACAGCCTACAATTATTTAAAAACTACCTAAAATTTCACTCGCCCAATCAGAAAATCCACTCGCCACTGGCGAGGAAAAGGATTTCCCCAACCCTGTGCATAGCCCCTAACTAGAGATCTGCACGGGTCTTGCCAAGGTCTGAGCTCGACCTATTTTCATTCACGGCACTCGGGCCAGGCCCAGTGATTACTCTTTAGGGGCTGGGGCGGGTCTTACTTTTCTCCATAAGGATCGGCCGCCATGCCTATTTTTTTCGTACAGACCCAGGACTGGTTTCATCATTTCTAGTCTTTACGTCCCAAAAATTTTCAGTTCGGGTTTTGACCTGGCCCGTATGAAAATCATTGTCAGGGCATGGCCTGGTCCATTCAAAAGTCAGTAAAATTAAACCCGGCCTAAAAATCTTTGCAAAAAATGCATACATTTTTAAATTGCAATTACTCAACAATTGAACATTAAAATTTATTATTTTTAAAGACTAGTAGATTTGTACACTTATTAAAATATAGTAATCTGTGAGAAATAACTTAGCTATAAATGGAAATATGTTCTTGAGACATGTGTAAAGCTTTCTGAACTGCCAATTTAACAAAATTTGGAATAAACAAAATGCAGCAGAAAAGTTAATTAAAGAGTTAAAAGAACAAGGTGTAACAAAGACAGACAAAATGTGTCGCTCAGCGCCTCAAACATGTTACTAAAAATGTTTTTTTGAGTGAGAAACTTTGATCAATACTTAATAAATCTAAAATTAAAAGAAAATTATTCAAATTTCTATATTAGTCAGGATTTTAGCCCTTTTTATGAATTATGACCACTTTACCCCACCTGACCCTAGAGCAGTTTGTTCTTTGAACCCAACTGTTTACTGATACTGTTTAAATTAAAATATGAATTTTTTCAATTTTCTACATAAATTAACTGTAATTATTAAATTTAAATTAACATACTACTTATATATCCAACAATGTCTGTTTTATGAATAAATATGCATGTATATGTAATAAGAAAAGAAATGATTTAAAAAAAAAAAAAAAAAAAAAAAAAAAACCTGCTTCAATACATGGAATTGAACAATATACAATATTATTAATAATTGAAACGCTTACATACAACAGAGATTTCTTAAAAAAAATAAATATTGCAGGCTATGGCACTTCTATAAAAATTCGTATTATAAACATGAAAAAAAAAAAAGAATTTTTGGCCGCGGACGAGCCGAACTTTAAATTTTTGTATCGGGGCGGGTCCGGGCTTTCAAATTTCGGCCCGTGCACCCCCCTACCCCTAGCTATGCACTGCAACACTTTTCTTTTAATATTATGGTGTTGCCTTTAAAATATGTAATTGTCATTTTAATTAAATAGCTCAAATCAGTAAAGCATTATAATAATACATATGAATGTCAATAAATTAAAAAAAAATCTTATATTATTATCTTTATAGGATTTTTTAATAATACAGAAATCCTTTTTGCCTAGCACGTTTCGCTCGCATGTGACTACCGAAAAAAGTTGCATATGTTTGTTTCACATGATGAATTTTAAAAAGGATAAAATATTTATTTAAGTGACACCAGAAGAGAAAATAGAGCCAGCACTTACCTTTTCGTCTTTAGGAGATTCATAGGTAGTATACTTGCATCTTCACGGAACAATATGGGAATATGGCTGCCTGACCTGAGCCCAAAGCGGTTCCTGACACTGCATGTTCTGTTTCTTTCGTCTTCGTCTCAGCAGAGGAGTGGACATCGTTCAACGACGCAAGCACAGAGACCGAGAAACCTTCCAGTAAAACCAGTAAAACTTTTTTTTTTTTTTGCTTTTTCAAAAGAGCGGGTTGGGGGGGGGGGAATTCAATAATGATACTGAAAATTGATATCTTTTCGACTTGATTCTTGTCTAGGATGCTTATTTTTGAAATCGAAATGTTTATAATAGAGTAATCTGTGATGTTTATATTCCAATACGAATCTTTCGCGATTCGGCCAGTAGAGGACGCTTTGAAAAAAGACAGAAAAAAACAGCAAAAAAGGCTGTGAAGTGTGTTTTTTAGTTTTCGGGAAATAATAACGGTGTTTTTTGCTGTAATTTTCACCGTTATTTTTTACTGTGTGATTTAGGATTCTCTAACATGTGAAACTTGCGGGAAAAGCTTTACTCTGAAAAGAAATTTGACTCGACATCAGAAGATTTGTGGAAACACAGATTCAAAAACCTTTTCTTGCACTCATTGCCCAAAAACCTTTACAAGAAACTCTGATTTAAAGAGACATATGATTTCGCATAATGAAGAAAAGAAGTCTTTCAAGTGTTCCTTATGCGCTATCGAGTTCACCAGAGCAGATAATCTAACAGTACATTTGAGAGGTCATGAAAGTTTAAATTACCCCTGTACCACCTGTCACGCAAAATTTAATTCAAAATTTAATTTGAAACACCACATTCAAACCCAGCACACCAGCCTATCCCATGAAAATAGAAAAAGGAAAGTTAGTACGAAAAATTCATCTTCCAAAAAGCAAAAGACCTATACCGAAGCTTTAAATGTCTTTTCTTCAACATTTTTAACACCTGATGAAGATGAGAAATTTGACGTGGACGTTTTGGTGGAAAAACGTGGAGCAGATCTTCGTCGAATCATTGAAGAAAAACTGGATACACATCGAGGCGTCAAATGGCATATCCTAGCAAAATGTCTGTTCGAAAGGAAGACTCCAGAAGGCGAAATTCAAGCTATATCCACCTATTTCAGAAGTTCGAATTTTACTGAATTAACTACCGATACAATAAATGAGCATATTTATGAAGCTTTTGAGAAAATTAAAAAATTAATAGATGAATTTGTAAATTTAGGGTCAGGTTGGATTTTCCAACAGATCCAACATATAGAAATAAAAATAGCAGATTATCATCCTCTAGCACCCAGCAGCCATATTAAATCCTCAGAATTCCTTCAAAAGAAAAAAGCTGTTCTCAATATAGAAAATTTTAACGATTCTAAATGTTTAATATGGTGTTTAATCGCACACCAATTAAAGTTAGATAGATCTCAACATCCTGAACGTGTATCCCATTATACAGCATTAGAACATACTATTAAGTTAGGGAAGATACCCTGCCCAGTCCCTGTGAAAAGCATTCCGAAAATTGAAAATCTCAATAATTTGCGAATCAACGTATTTGGGCTTGATGACCAAGAAGTGTATCCTTTATATGTATCACCCAAAGAAGATCCTGATGTCATTAACCTTTTAGTCTTAGAAAAGGATGAGCAGTTTCACTATACGCTGATTAGAAGCTTTTCAAGATTATTAGGGAATGTCACAAAACGTGGTCATGCCACTTACTATTGTTATCGATGTTTACATCGATTTTGTATACAAGATTTACTAACATCTCACACAGAATTTTGCAAGCAGCATACTGCTCAAAGGATCAACTTACCAAAAGATGGCAAACATATTCTATCTTTTACGGGCACTCATCTGCAACATCCAATCCCCTACATTGTGTATGCAGACTTTGAAAGCATCTTAAAACCACTAACTCCAGCTTCTCAAACTTCTCATTGTGAAAAAATTTCAAAACATGAAGCATGTAGTTTTGCTTTTGTTATTATTGATGCTGACGGAAAACCTTTCAAGGATAGATTCACATTGTATCGAGGAGAAAATGCTGCAGAAGAGTTTCTTAAAAAGCTAATAACAGAGACAGAAGACATTCGAGAAGAACTGAAGAGTGTAAAGCCAATGAAACTTTCTCCGCAGCAGGAATTGGATTTTCAATTGGCTACACACTGCCATATCTGTAAGAGGGAACTCTTCAAGAAAAGAACAAGAGACCATGATCATGTGACAGGTGCGTACAGAGGGGCTGCTCACAAAGGATGTAATTTAAACTACAAGCAAACTCGAAACATTCCTGTCGTCTTCCACAATTTACGACACTATGATGCTCATCACATTATGATGGCTATTGGAAAATTTAAAGAATATTCGATAGAAGTGATTGCATCCACATTAGAAACTTATATAGGCTTTCGAATGGTGAAAGAGAACTGTCGCATCCATCTAAATTTCATAGACAGTTTACAACATCTCTCGACATCACTGGAAAAATTAGCAAGCAACCTGCATAATGATCAATTTAAAATCTTGAATCATTATTTTAAAAATCAGGATATATCCCTGCTCACACGAAAAAGGGTATATCCTTATGATTACGTAATCGATGTCAATAAATTTAATGAAACTGTTCTCCCACCTGCCTCTGCATTCATCAACACATTAACGGATGAACCCATTAGCGAAAGCGATAACCAACATGCACAAAACGTCTGGAAATCCTTCAATCTCCAAACTTTAGGAGATTATCATGACCTATATTTGAAGACGGATGTCTTATTGCTCGCAGACGCCTTTGAAAGCTATCGCAAACTGTGTCAGCAGTTCTATGATATCGACAGCGCCCATATGTATACGTTACCAAGTCTGGCATGGCAAGCTTGCCTGAAGAGATCGAACATCCACTTGGAACTATTAACGGATATCGACATGCTATTGATGTTTGAAAATGGGATTCGGGGAGGTATCAGCATGATTAGTCAACGCTATGCCAAAGCAAACTTCCCCAACACGCCTGCACATAATCCAGATCAGGCTCCCAGTTACATTATGTACTGGGATGCCAATAACTTGTACGGGTGGGCCATGTCTGAGTACCTCCCCCATGGTTCCTTTCAATGGGAAGACCCGAAACAGTTTACAGCAAGAAGCATATTAGAGTTGGCAGACGATTCCTCTACAGGATATATTTTCGAGGTGGATCTAGAATATCCTAAAGAACTCCA
This sequence comes from Maratus speciosus, assembly GCA_963932465.1. NCBI lineage: Eukaryota > Metazoa > Arthropoda > Arachnida > Araneae > Salticidae > Maratus > Maratus speciosus. The sequence goes on from OZ010793.1 coordinate 141,400,538, forward strand.
CGCCTTGCACAACGAGTATCCTCTCGCACCGGAAAGAATCACTGTCGAAGAAGATATGTTGTCACCCTTCGCGAAGAAGATGTTAGGTAATAAAAAATTCAAGGGCACGCCAAAACTAATCCCGAATCTTCAAGATAAGAAAAATTACATCGTTCACTATAGAACATTGAAGTTTTATATCCAATCGGGAATGATACTAACAAATATTCATCGTGTGATCCAATTTCAGCAAAGTCCGTGGTTAAGGGAGTATATCGCTTTTAACACCGAGAAACGAAAACTGGCGAAATCTGCTTTTGAAAAAGATTTCTTTAAACTCCTGAACAACGCTGTATATGGAAAAACGTTAGAAAACCTTCGAAAGCGTCGAAATGTGGAATTGTGCAATACCGAGAAAAGATCTAAAAAATTAGTCGCTTCACCTGCATTTAAAACCTTCAAAATCTTCTCTGAAGATCTTGTTGCGGTGGAGCGCACTAAATTATCGTTATTAATTAATCGTCCTATGTATGTTGGTTTCTGCATTTTGGAGCATTCGAAGCTTCTAATGTATCAATTCCATTATGGTTTTGTGAAGGAAACATATAAGCATAATGCCCATTTGCTTTTCACCGACACGGATTCCCTATGTTATCAGATCTATACGAATGATATTATTGCGGATATGGAGGAAAAAAGGATTTATTCGATTTTTCTGATTATCCGCAGTCGCATCCTTTGTTTTCGACTGATAACAAAAAAGTATTAGGGAAATTCACAGATGAACTTAGCGGTGAATTAGCGTTGGAGTTTGTCGGGTTAAAGGCGAAAATGTACTCCCTGAAATCCGAAACAGAAGAAAAAAAACGAGCGAAGGGTGTCACAACACATATCGTCAGAAAAAAATGAAACATGAAGATTATGTAAAGTGTCTTCAAGAACTCAAGACCAGCACAGTCACACAAGTTCGAATTGGGCAAGAGAACCACCAGTTGTATACAATGCAACAAAACAAGGTTGGTTTGAGTCCATTCGACGACAAAAGATATATCCTGGAAGATGGAATCACAAGTCTCGCATATGGGCACTGCGATATCGAGAACATGTAAATATCACCTTATGGACAATGTGCGTGATTTTTCCATTGCCTAAGAAAATTTGTATATATTTTTTCAACTTTTGGACAATGTGCACCGTTTCAATTGCAAAAGAATTTTTTGCATATATTTTATCAAGTTTATTGTGTACAGTGAAGATTTACTTTATGATTCAACTTTTGGACAATGTGCACCGTTTCCATTGCAAAAGAAATTTTTTTGCATATATTTTATCAAGTTTTTAATGTGTGTACAGTGAAGAATTTTGTATATATTTTATCAAGTTTTATTGTGTACAGAAAAGATATATTTTATTATTCAACTTATGGACAATGTGCGTGATTTCCGTTGCCTAAGAAAATGTGTATATATTTATTTTGTTTCATCGAGAATTTGTAAATAGGTTAGAGCGCGATGGAACACAAAGGAGACTTACGTCCGCGACGTGTATTCTGGAAACAAAATGTAAGCTTAGTTCACTGAAATGAATAATTTATTTGTGAACTAAGTTTATGTTTTGGCTAAAAGTCTCCAATGATAATGATTAAACAAAAACATCGTTATCATTTCCCTCATTCGGCTTTTAAAAACATGTTTCGGAAAATTAATAAATGACAAAAACTTCTTTCGTTAAACTCATAAAATGTATTCACTTCTTTATGTTAGTTCAAATAGGATGATGTCATCACAGGTGAGTTTAAAATCCTCTCAAGAGAGGGTGCTGGTGTTCATACCCTCGGGTGAAAGCGATGGTGCTGCCCCCTAGGTTCGTCTCTCGTCCAATCAGAAGCAAGCTCCTTATCTTGATGAAGCCGGTTGTTGCACGCTTCTTCGTTCATTAGCCCGGTGGATGTCATACAGGTAGGACGTGTCTCGACGCTGCTCCGTGGTAAGTATTTTTTAATTGCATGCGATCTTTTCTAATCATTCCTAATCATTCCTTTGTTCTACCTTCCTCTTACAACAGACTTTCCTTCATTAACACTCTTCTTACAGTAGACTTCCATTCATTATCCTTTGTTTAATCCCTCTCTTACAGTACACTTTCATTGATTCATGAACATTATCCTTTGTTTAATTCCTCTCTAACAGTAGACTTTCATTCATTATCCTTTGTTCTAACCCCTCTCTTACAGTACACTTTTCATTATCGCTTCTTTGTTTTAACCCCTCTACTATAGCATGACGCGCGGACGCCTGTCTGTCTCGACTCCGCCCAACTGTCCATCACTTTCTTATCTCCACTCACCTGTCAATCACTCGACTCCGCCCACCTATCACTCATCCTTCCTCCGGGCTCCGCCTGCTGGGGCAGAACCGGCTTTTTCCTTCTACTTACAATGATACCTAAATTTTAGTTTGGAATTTTGCTACAATAATGTACGTAAAGAATAGCTTTTACTTATTTTCAAATAAATGTTTTTTCAAATCGCAGTGCTATTCAATCATTTTAACATTTTAGTAACAGAAGTACTTTGCTCCTGAAAGTGTTATACACCGGAATGCGTTATGCACTCTTTATACAGTAGAGAAACCGAGAAATTTTTCTTTTTGATTTTGTCATAATATTGCCATTTTGGCTTATTTTTAGACGAAAAATATCCATTTTGTAAAATTTTATTCGCAAAATACGAATTTATTTCTTTTTTACAATGTAACGTCCTTCTTTATTGTCATTTTACACTGCATTCTTCCTTTCTGAAAATAATGTGAAATTGGTGAGTGTACAGCTGATTTGTTCAGGTCTATTGGGGTATAAAGCAACAATTCTGCTTAACAAAAGAGCAACCTATTTAGCCTCTTGCATTGAGACACCTTTAAAATTATTGATGCAATTGTTTTTTAGTTTAAGAATTCGGTATTTTTGAAACATAATTACTAGCCCTTCGAAAGTTAGCTATGTAAAAATTTAAAAAGACTATTACGTAAGTATCCATCATTTAGTAATGAATATCGAAAATATGAATTAAAAAAAAATGTGGCATCTTTAATGTATTTTGGCAAAGTTACAAAAATATTCGAAAACTATAAATATGAGATAAAGTCTTTTTATTGCATGAATTTCCTTTTAAATGATTCAGTGTTGCAATCTTTAAAATATGTTTTATCGGTAGGTGTTTCTTCATTATATCAGTATGATCAAAAATGATAAAACTCTTCAACATATTCTGTTTAATTGACTCTCTAATTTTTTGAACGATCCTTCTCGATTTTGCTTCATAAGAAGCATATTTGCATATTTAACGCTAAAACCGCCGGAAATTTTACTCAAGTGCTATAAAACTATTTTACAACAGAATTTTTATTTAAACCTATTTAACTTATTTCTCCGTGGTACATATTTAACTTATTTTAGAAAAAAAATTCTGGTTCGAATCGAAATAGTTTCATTTTTACCGGTCAAAATGACCACTATGGCGGTTCTAGTGTTAAGTTACAGAATAAGGGGAACTTTGAACAGTGGATCGCTTCACCAAGCGGAAAAGGAAGTCATAAGCATACATTTTCATTCATGAGGTTGAAAAATATTGCTGTGATTGCGTTAAAATAACGTAAATTTTCACTAACTTTTCTTTTAGCCTTTCCGAGTTAAAGATTTGTTTTAACCCCTTAATTCTCGCTCCCGTCATATTCTCGGGCTCAGAGCCTGATTACTAACGGGGCACATTCCCACCAGTAAAAAGAAAAAGGAAATTTTGCCTCATTCATGGCAGAAATTTTGCATGAATACGGCGTTCAGATAAGGCGAATATTTCCTTTAAACTTTATTGGTGTAAGTGTGCCCCGTTGGTAATCAGACCCTGCTCGGGCTGCGTCTTTCACTCAGATTGTTTGGTTCCCACCAGTTTTATAAAATAGTGAAATTGGCTATATCCTAGTATCGTTTTTCCTGAAATTAAATAAGGTGAATATTTCTTTTTCATAAAAGTGGTGCCAATAAGCAATTTCAATTTTTTAACCGTAATTCAATTCGAGCGTGAAGGGGTTAAAAAGCTAAATAATTTTAAATGATTAAAATATTTAATAGCAAATTAGTATTAAAAACAACGGATAGCGGAAAGTAAAAGGAACAACTTAGTTTAATAATTGAATTTTTAGTAAACCGACGTATGCACTTTAGTAGGCGGATTCTTGCTCATGTAATGAAGCTCTCCTCTTGAAAGTTTTAGTAAAAAAAAAAAACAGTTTAACCAATTATAACGATCATTTGGAAAATGATTTTTTCGAAGACTAAAATTTAAGACATAAAAAATCGCGCGGAGTTGATCATACATTACGTACGCAATGAATTAAATATTAATAGTGTTATTACACGTAAAAATTGCAAGCCACAAAAATCGCCTGCGACTCGTCAGATTTCCTGAAACTTACGTATTATCCAAGCATTTCATTGGCTGTTCGGGAAAAGGCTTTTCCATCGTCAGATTTCCAGGAAATCAATTTTAAATGAAATTTCATTCTTAAACACATCCCACAATATTATTTTTTACACCGTCGTATAGAGAAAAAAATGTACTTTTAAATGCAATTTGTTTGAAAGCTGTATCTCAATTTGTTTCTGAGTTATTAACTTTTTTTTGTAGTTTTTATTACTTTACTGTCATATTGGCAACAGAAGTATCCATCTCTGTTGAAAGTAAAGGGAAAATACAGATTACTGTATTGACCAATCAGAAAACGAATAAAATGCGGATTCAACCAATAAAGCGCTTCAGATATGTTTTAGATTTCCTACTCTGCAGAGGACAATAACCATTTTTCCAAATGGTTGAAAATGTGTAAGGAATCATTGGTGTGCGACTAACGAAAACCTCACTGAGAAAGTTTCGTTCCTGCAGAAAAATTGGCTTAGAAAAAAAAAGAATAATAAAATACATTTTCTGTATATTATACTTTAAAAAACTTCAGCAAGAAGTTTCCGATACGTAAAATGTACAGCCGTGGAAAAAAAAGTAAACACCCCCTACTAAATCTGCAACAAATTACTATAGATGAAAGTTACTGGTATCAAACGTTTGGAGAAAAAGTCTACTTTTAAATGATGTATATAAAATTTGCTTAGAGGGTATATTTTATTGCCACATATTAAAACGAACCCATAATTTGTTTTTTTTTTCAATAACTATACCCAAGTTTGACACTATAAATAAATTTTACTCGCTTCAATTAGCCTAAGTCCAAATTTTCATGAAATGCGTGCGATTAGTTTAAGAGAAATTAATTATTTTAAAATGAGCCAATTTTAGGGACTGTATCCAAATTGAAGTATGGTACTCGATTGTTGAAATTTTACAGAACGACAATGTCACTTCTATCAATCTGTTATTTCTTGCCAATATGAATATTTCACTCGCTTAATATGTTTCGACTATTGCCAGCCCAAATATTTCAATAAAATGAGAAAAATATGTTTTTTTTTTTAAAATTATGATTTTCTGGACATCATAGACGGTCCCCTAAACCTTCATTTTGGTGTTTTTTACTCATAATCCGAAAACTACTTGGAAGATTTTAAATTGAGAATTTGCATAAAGCAGTTCATAATAAATATAAATATATCAAAGAAATTGTAGGCTGGAATTAATATTTTTTCGAATATTAATTCCATTATTCATAATTCAGATTATAAAAGTTTCTAAATTACAAATTCAATGTATTTATATTTGGGTTTTTTAGTTCTATAACAAAAAAATGCATAGATCACATTAGAATTATAATTTCAGGATATTTTAATAAAAATATGAAAATGTAAATAAACATTAGAAGTTATAAATTTTGAATATTTATAATTTAAAAACTTATCATCCAAATGACTTGAAATTTCATTTCTAGGCATAGTTTGAACTGAGGATTTAAAATATAGTGTCAAAATTGGGTGCTGCCTCTGAAAAATACAAAGTTTGGTCTGGTTTTGATATGTAGATGACCCCCTAATCAAATTTTATATGCATCATTTAAAAGTAGACGTTATTTCCAATCATTTGGCACCAGTAACTTTCTTCTATTATAATTAGCTAAAGAGTTAATAGAGGTTGTATACTTTTTTTCCACGCCTATAACTTATTTTGATGTAATGAAGATAATAGAGATACCATATATTCTCGCGTATAAGTCGGCCGCTAAATTCGTGGAAAAAATATGTTGCATACCAGTATTTTCTCATAGCCATCTTTATCTTATTTAATATGGGTAAATTCTGCATTTAGATAAGGCTTCCAGTGCTTGGGAATTTCAATGAAATTGCACAATTGCCGAACACCCATGCATTAATAACATACGACTGATCACTGTTGATAACAGGTGAACTGAAGCATAACGACTGCAGTAGGAACTCTATTCATTCTGCGTTGGTACATTGTAGATAAGACGAAGATAACTTTTTAAAATACTGGTTTTCAGTTTGTTATTCCTCTCGAATTTAGGGTCAACTTATACCGCTGCCATCGAAATACTCATGGCCAGAGGTCAAGAGTTGTGACGTCATCACTAATCGATCGACTTCTCACTAGTGTCGGAATTCACACAGGAAAATTTTGAATAGCAATTTTTTTTTTTTTTTTTTTTTTTTTTTTTGTGGAATATTTATCATCTTATAAAACAGTAATAACTATTTAAACTTACTGGTGAGAATTCGGAATCCCTAAATAAAAATTCAGCCAGATGCGGAAAGCTAAAGTGTTGCAGACGAATGCATTCAAACGACAAAAATCTAAGTAAAAACCCTGTTCAACGTAGTCCCGACGTTACTCAAAAGTAACACTTTGAAAAGGGCTTCATAAAGTAAACAAACTGAAAATTAAAATTTTTTAGCATAACATATTGTCAAGTTATCAATTTAAAACAAGAAAAAAAATATGATAGACTTGCCTTTAAAATTTAAGATGTTTCAAAGCCAAAGTTAGAGATGCCATGTTAGACAAGAAAATGGAAGCAAAATTAATACTTACGCGATCCAAAATAGCTTCGTTAACATTTTTCAGCTTACTGGAACTGCTATTGCTATCTACTGATGGTTAACGGAACCATTTACTATTGTTTCCTAAAACTACCATCGTGAATGCATTCAATGAGCGTGGTTAAACCCTCTCGCTGCGCAACCCGAGATTTCCTCGGGGATGCATTTTCCCGTCTAATTAACCCTTCTTGATTATTCCCACCAGTTACTTTTATCGTATATTTTGCCTTAATTAACCGGGGCATTTTCCCGCTTAAATTAAGTAAAAATTTTTGTTTTTAAAAACCGGTGACAAAAGAATTAAATATGCAATTTTTTAAGCTATTCTGATAAAACAATTACACAGCGAGAGGGTTAATAGGGATAGAAAATTTTGGTACATTAAAGTAACGTCGGGACATATCGGTTTCGTACGGGTCCTTGAATTTCCAGACTAAGAAATTCTTCGGTATCAGTATTTTCTTATGGAAAATCTCTTCTTAACCCCTTAATTCTCGCTCCCGTCATATTCTCGGGCTGTGCCTTTGACTCAAATTGTTTGATTCCCACCAGTTTTATAAAATAGTGAAATTGGCTATATTTTAGTATAGTTTTTACTGTCATTATATAAGGTGAATATTTCTTTTTCATAAAAGTGGTGCCAATAAGCAATTTGAATTATTCAACCGTAATTTAATTCGAGCGTGAAGGAGTTAAATAAGGCGAAATTTCGTCCGTTTAAACTAGATTTATTTTTCTATAAAAAAAATTCTGATACTTATCCTTGAAAGTAACGGTACCCGTACGAACCCTGTTTAAAAAAGATGAATGCTTAAAGTATGTGGCACCAATAATATATTTTGTGCATCGTGTTATTTGATACAGTGAATTTAATATACAAAACATATTTTTTTTGTTCATAATAAAATTATAACGAATAAAACTATATTAGTGTTATCATAGTTAATGGCAAATGCTAAAGTTCCTTCAAGCAATTTTGTGAAGGTGAAAAAGGCAGAACATATAAAAGTTTTATTTCAAAGTTCACACTGAAGTGTCACAAGATTAGAGATGGCGAAGATGGAAAGGAAGCTCAAGGTCCTTACCTGTATTTTGAATTTATAATTAACCCTCCGTCTACCAGACGGGTCCATTGGACCCGACAGGTACATACAAAATATTCATTCAAACCAGAAATTTCTTTAAAATAAACTAAGTATATAAACCAGACAAAAATAAGGTAAATAAATAAGTTAAATAGTTTTAAATAAAAATTCTGGTGTAGAACGTTTTATTAAAACTTGAATAAAATTCCCGGTAGATCTAGGGTTAAAATGTCCTTGATGGTTGTACAAAATTAAAAAATAAGGTTAACAGGGCTCTCAGCGTTCCTAAAATTTTCGCACTTTGCTACCACTAAATTAAAACGATAATCTTTGTTGTATAGTTAGTTCTATGATAGATGTTAAAGGAATCTACCACGAAGAATTCTTACTTAAAATACTGGTAGCCAAGTGCGAAAATTTTAGGAACGGTGCGAGTCCTGGGTTAAATTTAAAAGTATTTTTATTAAAATAAACCTTAACTCTCGCAGTACTAAGATCAAAATATTACTTAAAAGGCTAAGATTTAAAAACGGGTGAACCCATAAGTAATTTAGGCCCCCTTTTGTAATTATAATGTGTATACGATGCGAATATTCATTTCGTTGAATAGCGAAATTTACACATAACTGAACACAAAAACAAAAAATAGCGAAATGAGGGAGGCACGTACACTCGCTTGCATGGTAACACTTAGAGATCCTACATTAGAGAGAGAATGGACATTGAAGAAATGTCCTCCATTTTCGTTACGAAGTAGATAGTACGCCGTACAACGCAATGCATTTTTATCAGCGTGTAACACTTTTTATTTTATTAAAATTATGAAAATTTCATTTTATATACCTTCAAAGAGTCTTTCGGAACATAAATATAAGCACATTTCCATTTTAATGAGTAAGAATTCTCAGAAAATGCATTTTTTTTTTTTTTTTTTTTTTTTTTTTTTTTTTTTTTTTTTTTTTTTTTTATTTAGTTGTTTTACGCTACGCCGCAGCGCGATTTTACTTAGTTATCGGATTTTGATTTATTTGTAAAATTTGTTTTTCATATTTTTTATTTGCTTCTTTTAACAGCAGTGCCTCTATTTAACTTTTTTTCCAAACTTTCATTTAATGTTTTGATAACAATACTCATTCTAATATTATATATTTACAACATTTCCGTATTTAAAAAGAATATCAAAGAGAAGTAGCAGTACGTAGAAACTTATAAAATATTTTCAGCGCACATATTAAATTAACTTTGAATCACATGCATACTTAAATAGGAGTGGTATATGGTAGGTTCAAATTTTAATGTTTCTGAAATTATCAATGCGAAGATGGTGAAAATTAAATATAATTACTGTTGTTTTAAAATGCGTAATAAATTATAGATAGTTTTTAAAAAAATAATTCTATAGTTCATCCTCTATCTGATAATCGTTAAAAATTATTTTCTCAAATATTGTGAAATTAAAAGAAAGTTCTTACATGCCCAATCTTCCTCTGCCCTCTATTTTAATTAGTAAAAAAAAATAATAATAATAAGAGTAAAAAATGCATTATCTTGGAATTCTTACTCATTAAAATGCAAATGAGCTCATATTTATGTTCTGAAAGACTCTTTGAAGGCATATAAAATGAAATTTTCATAATAAAAAGTGCTATACGCTGATGGAAATGCATTGCGTTGTACAGCGTTCCATCTACTTTGTAACGAAAATGGCGGACATTTCTTCAATGTCCAATTTCTCTCTAATGTAGGATCTCTAGTAACACTGTATCCACAGCGCCTCTAGTGAACTAAATTTGGCTGATGCCAAACATCCTCTGTCTTTCTCTTGAAGCGTGATAAATTATGTAAAGCTTTCATTTATTCCTTGATTGCCTAAGATGGGGTCGATGGGACCCCATTCTAGAAATAAATAAAAAAAATTGAACTATGCAAAACTTACTAAATAGACAAAATTATGAAACAGACCTTTACAGGGTAATTCCTAGAACATAAATTTAGCACACATATTCTAAATCATGGTTCGTACGGGTGCTGGAACTTCAGGACCAGAAAATTCTTCGGCACCAGTATTTTCTTATTGATAATCTCTCCTGAAATAAGGCGAAATTTCGCACATTTAAACTTGATTTATCTTTTTATAAGAATATGCTGATATTTCGCCTTGAAAATAACGGTTCCCGTACGAACCCTGCAAGTGAAAACAAAAACTGCAAAATGTCCAAATGAGGTTCAAATCAACCCTAACTTAGTACTGCGAGGATTAAAATAGGTTTATCTCAAAATTCCCAACAAAAATGTTTACACCGAATTTGGATATTATTCTGACATGAAATAACTACTAAGAAAGAAATAATTTTTTTATTCGTCCAAAGGCGAAATATTTGACTTTTTTACATTTACAGAGTTATGTCAAAAACAGAATTTCTGACAAAACTTTGGACCATTTTCATTGACTAAAATAGTAAGTTCACCAGTACGTTTGTATTTTTACATCGTTAATCTCCTTTTTAGGATCTTAAATAGGTTCTATTTAACCCCTTAAGAATCGCTTAATATTTGGAAAAAGCATAAAAAAGTACCTATTTTTTTACTACAGAAATTGAATACTTCTAAGGTTTCTAAATAAAATATACAATTTTTTTTTTTCCAAGGCGAAAAAAAAGATGTTATAGAACAAATTCATATTTGTAGAAAAGACATCATGCGAGAATTATATGTCTTAACGTTTTACAGCATATAAATTAATGCTAATAAGACCTTTCTTTTTCACATCTTAGATCTTTATTTATCATCATCACAAAAATGTTTACAAATAATATTTGAAATATTATATATATACTATAAATTTTGATTATTAATTTATTTGAGTGTGATGGATTTCGAAACATGCAATACAAAGTCCAATATCACAATCAACGCCAAAAGCCAAATCCCACTTGAAACAGTTGGCGAAACAGTTGAGCAATGTTTCAGGGGTCTCCTAGTAATCCAATACTTTATACCCAGACTATGAAGTGAGTGTCTAGATACATGAGTACGTACGAGGAAAAAATCTAACTGCAGAAAGATCTCTGCGCTTGAGAGAAAAGGTAAAACAGCAAAATGCAGGAAAATTCCGATTGGACGAGACCCCGAAGCTCCGCCCTCTCGAAGAGCTAGAGAAGTTAGAATGAATGAGAGACAGACGATAATTAAAGTTTTTAATGAAAGAGAGGTCAAGAGTTGAATTTGGACTAAAAATAAATAAAGTAAAAAAGAGAGTTTCGCAACAGTTTCGATGTCGGACTGGCAAAGGGGCCCCAAGATCTTAAAACCAAAAAAGAAAAAAAAAAGCCCTTTTCAGGAACCATACATTTTAAATTTACAAGTTAAATAAGATATTACAAGTTTTTTTTTTTTTTTTCAAATCTTTACAGTTACGCATAATTGGTGAAAATGAACGGAAAACGTTCGGATAATAGAGTACGCATAATAGAGTTAATAGTGCAAGATAAAAAAGATTTTACTTTTTTTTTTTTCCAGAAGGAAATTAAGTTTTTTTAAAGGGTATTTTCGTTCGTTTTGGAAGTATTAGATAACATTTCAGAGAAGATTAGTAATTTTGAAAAATTATCATTTTTAGCAGAAATCTTATCCAGGACGCTGCTGAGCTTTTTACTGATTTCCGAAAAGTGAGAGATCTCAAGTTCGGCTTTGATTTTTCTGATTATTTCAATTATAGTAGGGATTTCATTAGTGAATTCTTTAAGTTCGTAGATATGCTCAGTTGGTGGGGGGGGGGGGGGTATTTTTTGCTTTAGGTTTTACCGTATTTTTGCTAGGTTTTGGGATTTCCATCGTTTTCTCCTGGGGGTTTTCAGTTCTGGAGGTCGCAGCTGCGTACGATTTTTTGAATTGTGGTTTTACGGGAAATTTTTTGCAGCCTTTATAGCTAGAAGGATGTGCGAGATCGCAGTTGATAAATTTTGGGGGTCGTCTCGGCAGCTCAGGAGCTTTTTTAGTTGGGCAATCTTGAGATAAATGGTTACCACCGCAACCTACACAGGACGGATCCATGTGACAGTTGGCGGCGATATGAAAGAATTTTTGACATTTATGGCATTGTTCTGCCATTTTGGCTACTCTAAATTTCTCAATATTAACGCGGAGTTGGAAAATTGCTTTTAGGTTAAATATTTCAAAAGAAGTTTCACTTTTGGGGAGTTCTACCGGGAAGAGAGGGAGAGGTTTTTTCCCCTATCTACGGCTTGTAAGTTGCGAGACTTTTATGATCGTAAATCCTTTAAATGTTAAGTTTTCTTTAAGAATTTCAGTATCAGTTGATGTTGGAAGGCCTCTAATAACAGCTTTAATTGTAATTTACCTATCAGGAATGATGTAAAATTCAATTTTGCTTTGCTTGAGATGCTCAATTATACGCATTTTGTTGCGTAAGTCTTTAGGTAAAATTTTAAGATAACTTCTTGCAATTTTAGCTTCGAACTCGATCTCGCCACCTCGTGATAGGTCTTTTGTGAATTCGATTATATTTATAATGCCTGAGACCATACTTGGTTTAGGTTTTTTTACTTCACGCGTTTCTGGTTCATTGATTTCATTGTCGGATTCCATGTCGGAATTTTCTAGAGATTTTACAAAATTTTCATTACTTCCATTTTTTGAAAAGTTTGAATTTTTGGAATTTTTCCTACGTCGTTTTACGACGGTCTTAAATCCTTCTTCAGCAGCGTCTGGGATAGATATATTTGAAGTTTTAGTCGAGCGATATAAGTTAATAGCCCAATTGAGGGCATCGTATATGCAAATCCGGCTTGCAGTATTCAGAGACGTCACATGGAAATGCCAGTTAAATTTTTTTGGTTTCAGAAGTTTTTAAAGCAATTGAGTCTCCAGACCGGAAATATGGCGGACACGAGAAATAACGAACGACGCCTTACCCCTGATATTGACGGGAGCGTGAATTAAGGGGTTAAATAATTAAAAATCCATGTCACAAGGGCGGGAAGCTCATTAGACATATCCCAGATTTAAGTAATGTTTATGTAGCATATAATAAAAAAGTGGATGGTAGCTACTGACTTAGCTGGTTACAGACTATATTCGACAGCATCGTCGTTAATTTGCAATCACTTCTAACAACAGGGAATCAAAAGTTGCAGCTCGAACATTAATTAAATCCTGGACTTTCTGCTAAAATAAAACAAGTTGGAAATTGCTCGTCAAACGTGGCAAATGAGGTGCGTTCGTACTATAACTAGTTTTATAATTATTTTTTGCACCCCATATTGTACTGAATGTATACTTTTTTGCACTTCATAAAGCGCATAATCTGATACATCATTAAAATGCACTTGCAATAATTTTTCCCATTCCCCGTAATGTAACGGAACACTTTCGACTGTCCCTGTAATTAAACTATACATACGATTTTCCTAAAATTTGAAATAGCTCAACAAAACTTTGCAACAATTATATCTTTAAAATTTCAGATCATTCGGAAGGCTGTAATATCATTAAAATGCACTTGCAATGATTTTTCCCATTGGCCGTAATGTAAAGAAAAACTTTTGACTGTCCCTGTAATTAAACTATACATCCGATTTTCCTAAAATTGGAAATAGCTCAACAAAACTTTGCAACAATTATATCTTTAAAATTTCAGACCATTCGGAAGGCTGTAATATCATTAAAATGCACTTGCAATAATTTTTCCCATTCCCCGTAATGTAACGGAACACTTTCGACTGTCCCTGTAATTAAACTATACATACGATTTTCCTAAAATTTGAAATAGCTCAACAAAACTTTGCAACAATTATATCTTTAAAATTTCAGATCATTCGGAAGGCTGTAATATCATTAAAATGCACTTGCAATGATTTTTCCCATTGGCCGTAATGTAAAGAAAAACTTTTGACTGTCCCTGTAATTAAACTATGCATCCGATTTTCCTAAAATTTGAAATGGCTCGACAAAACTTTGCAACAGTTATATCTTTAAAATTTCAGATCATTCGGAAGGCTGTAATATCATTAAAATGCACTTGCAATAATTTTTCCCATTGGCCGTAATGTAAAGAAAAACTTTTGACTGTCCCTGTAATTAAACTATACATCCGATTTTCATAAAATTTGAAATGGCTCGACAAAATTTTGCAACAATTATATATTTGAAATTTCAGACCATTCGGTTGGGTAGTTTTTGCTCTGTTACATGCGGACAGACGGACGGACAGACGGACGGACTGAACGACGACTATAGGTGCTACGTATTTATATAATTACGAACGCACCTAAAAACATGAGCACCCGCTTTGATATCCTGAAGCTCTACCGGCATCATAAGCACAGGTAGGAAACTTGATTAGGCTAAAGATAAAACCGCTGGTGCAGATAAAACTTTGAATTTTATATTAAATAAATGCATTCTATATTTTTTCTGGGTTTTATTTTTTACTTTTTTTAATTATATAAGAAAGTAACAAACAATAATACTTAACTTTTACCTATATGAGGGTCATCTCTGAAAAGTGGCTGTTTTATAAAAAAAAAATGCGGCTCAATAATATTGCCTCAAAAATCTCAAAATTTAGCCTACAAGTATCTTGTTGCTATATTTATCAAAAACTAATATGAACCAAACAGTATCTCATAATTCTTATGATATTTTAATTTCAAAGCACTGCCATTGCTAAAATGTTCAAATAAATGATTGCCACCGGAATTTAAGAACAAATTTATTTATAAATGAGAAAAATGCGATATTTCACATACATGTTAAATAGATAAAAGTTTATAAAAAGTCTGGTGCCATTGTGGCGCTTGAGAATTAAAATTAAGGGGTTTCATAAACATACCACTGCCCTTGAAAAGGTTAAAAAAGAAAAGAAATTATAATTAGAAGTCATACTGTCAATAAATAATATTTTTTTTTTTTTTTTTACTCTATGTCAATTGAAAAAATAAAGAT
This sequence comes from Maratus speciosus, assembly GCA_963932465.1. Lineage (NCBI taxonomy): Eukaryota > Metazoa > Arthropoda > Arachnida > Araneae > Salticidae > Maratus > Maratus speciosus. Next base: position 141,415,621 of record OZ010793.1, read on the forward strand.
AAGGCATTAACATTTAGAAGAGTTAATGTTTATTTGAATTACTACGATTTTTTTTTACTTCTCCCTGTAAAATAATAAAAATTAAAAATGTATTATCTTTACTTACGTAATTAAAAGTCTTATGATTTTTTTTTTTAATGTGTATGTTATTGCATTAGATTTTCTTATTTTACTGTTTAGTGCCTATATAAATGCAGTGGTGGAAAATTGGCGCAGAGGCAGAGTCTATTGACACCACTAAATTATAGCAGTATTTTGCCTCTTATCTAATGATCAAACTTCTGTGTTTTTATTAAACTGAATAATACCATAAAAATTTAGTGGTGTCAATAGGCTCCACCTCTGCGCCAATTTTCCACCACTGTAAATGGAATCAGGTCGTTCCCTCACTATTTAAACCATTCCCTCGTATTAAAATTATGAGGGAATGATTGTGAGGGAATGACGAAATACTTCTGAAAACCATGTTATACAAATGTGATTAGTGTTAGGTATATTTTCAGTTACTAAATATCTTTTGAAACACATTTCTAATAATATAACAACATAACAAGACATTTCATTAGATTTTATTAAATTTAGAATAGATGAGGGAATGAAGCGTAATAAAAATACTTACATTCATCTAGTACTTCAAAGCCATATACTAACTATTCAAGAACGTTTTTGAGAAAACAACCATGACGGAAACAACCAGACTTATTTACGGAATTTGTTTTATTTTCCTGCAGTTCAAAAATGCGAAAAACCTTTTAAATTTTCTGGTAGAACTGTGCGAACCATGGTTGCTAGTTTAGCTTCCACTTTTAATTCGAACTTTCAAATTTACACCGGAAATTTTGAAAGAAGAATCTTTAATTTATGTAATCACAAAGTTTGTGTCATTAAATAAAGGAAAAAATACTATTTTTAATTTCTGGTATGAATTCGGATTTTCTCAATAAAAATGGAGGCCAATCTGGCAACCCTGGTACGAACTGCATTCTTAATTGATTGACCCATGTGATGTTGTTAATAGAATTTTTATTTTTAGAAAAAAAAAAAAAACTATTACGTAGCCGAAAATGTGCTATAACTCAAAAAGTACGCAGGAAGTAGAAGATATTCTGACGCATTCTATTTTTTCCCAAAAGAATAAAATTTTAGCTAATTAATATTAGAGAAGGTATTTTTATTATTGAATGTATTAAAAACGTCTTTTAGATTAAAAAAAATAATAAGATTTATATTTTTGCAATAACAACAAAAAAAGAAAAACGAGAACGACAAGTGTTGCATCACTCGTAGATTATCAAGTCATTTCCAGCACTATCAAAATATTATTAAAAAATTTCATTATTACATAGAATGAAGTGAAATATATAAATAAAGAAATCAAACAAAATGCTATTTCTGGCAATTGCTGTCCATTGCCATAATTGTGTGCGTATTCTTTCGCGCAGCTTGGTATATGGTGTATAGATATGGATGGTCCCCCTCTTCTCATATTCGTAAAACTTAACTCAAATACAACTAGCAGAGTTTGTAGTGAAAGTCTTAAAGTCCACAAGGAGTAAGCAAAATACGTAGAGACATCATCTTTATCGTCGCCACTTAAAAACAATTCAATCTCCACACTTCACACACATTTAAACTAATGTTGATAATTAAAATAATGAAATATGACTTCAAAACATTTTGTACAAACAGCTTCACTAATTGAGGGGTCACATTGCATAGGGAAAATTCTATTGCTCCTACCAGAACCCGTGATCAGTGATCTTCATGATCATTTCATTTAAAATATGCTATGGAAAGGTACGATGAAGATATTATTTTTAAAATAGTGGTAGGAACAATAAATTTTTCCCTGTAGAATGCGGCTCCTTTTAATTTTATATTCTGCATGCACGGTAAACATAACGGCAACGTTTCTCTCTATTCTAAAAGAAAGTAACTACTGCTGTCACCGCCACCGCCGGTTTTGAATTTTTTGTGACCGGAGGTCTTTCTTCGTTAATATTAAAAAACTGTTGCATACAACAATATGAAAATCGGTAGTATTATAGAAAAATGTTTGATAAACACGCTGATCCAGACAGTTTTCAAATCGAAGAACTATTTTAAGAGATATTTAATACCAAAGTTGGACAAAATCGTTCCATTAAAAAAGTTTTATAGGAGCAAAAACTGCACATAGGAATTTAATCATTTTTAGATCATTTTATGCGTCAAAATTTCCCGGTGTGCAGATTGCAGTTAGTTTTTTAATTTGAATAATTTTTCGAGGTTTTATTCCTATTTTAAATTCAAATTTTCAGCATTTCGAGAGATATTTTTTACAAATTTTAGAAGATTGTATTAATTTAAACTGTTGCCAGCTGTATAAACAGCGCAAACAGTAATGTTTGCTTCAAATTAAAAATTTATTTTACACGTGACTATTATAAACAAAAAATATAAAAAGCAGGAACTCATTGAAAATTACGTCATAAAAACTATAGTTACGCGTGAATTTTAAATGAGAAAGAATATTGTAAAATAATAAATTCAGTAACATGCGTTAGAAGTCCTAAATAGGAGAATTTACGTCATATTACACTTATTACGTAAAATGAACAAAAAATAATATTGCAAAACAGTTTTAATTTAAAAATTGCGCGAGACATTTACTTGACATTTTAAGATGATCATAATATTTCATTTCTAACAAAAGTATTTTGACGTAAATATTAAAAAGAGAAAGAAAAGTTTGGTGAAAATTACGTCAGATTATAATTGTCAGATTCAAATTATAATTCAATCTTCCGAAATCTTTTTAAAGGCGATCAAATTAGCGTGCTGTTAGAGCGTGCGGTGTCTGAACAGGGGTTGACGAGCGTAGCTCGTAGGGGGCAGAGCCCCCTAGTTCTTAAAGAAAAACCAATGCAAGTAATAAATCAACTCGAATCACATTCTTCGATCTTCGGTACATATTTTAACTCTTTGCATTCGTATGTTCAGTCTGACTAGACATCATCTTTCTTAATTTGTCTTAATAAAGGGAAATAAAATTTCCGTATTTAATAAGAGCATTTTTCAAATTGTGTACTTGAAGGAAAGTATTTTTAAAAAAGTGGTGTCAACCGAAAAATATTTGTGTAAGAGACTCCCGCGTCGAAGTGTTAAAAGCTTTTAACTTATTTATTACATTTGCATAAATTTACCAATCTGACAAGACTAGAGCTGTCAAAAATCATTTACAAAAATTGAGGAAAATACGTACGAATAGCCGAACATCGATCACATACACTGCTCAGCAAAAGTTTAGACACTGTTGATTTTTAACCTTTAAATAAAAAATACGAACACTTGGGTTATACAAACGGCTGTACTTATTTTTTAATATATTTTAAACGTTTTAGGACAAAAATAACGGTTTTAATGTAGGATATTACTTAATTTGACTGAAAAAAGTGAAATTTGCATATTGCAAAAGTTTAGACACTTTTGTGATTTTTAGGCAACTGTTCACGGCAAAACGCAAATTTCAAACTTATAACATCATATGCATGAAGTATTTAAGTGCACCTCGCGATAGCATCGGTTACTGAAGATACCGCAAGCTAGAAATTTTCAGTTAAATGAAGTAATTAAAGCATTAAAGCTGAAATCGAAAGGGAAGACTGTTGCAGAAATTTCAGCTACTTTGAATCGTCCAAAGAAGTCTGTCTATTAAGTACTGTCTAAGGGCGACTATTCCAAAGCAAAACATAAATCTGGAAGGCCTCGTGTGGCCAATTAACGAGATTATAGAAGGATCCATAAACTGGAATCTAGACAAATGATGACTGCTAATCACATTAAAAGTGAGTCAGAGCTTTCTGTGTCAACGGATGATGAATTATAGAGAGATGTACATTAGTTTACATGAAAATGATAAAACAGCCGCCTTGAAATCTCACAACAAATTGACCCCTTTCCGTCGCGGAGTAATTCAGTTTATAAAACTGATGAAATAATGTACTGAACCCAGAATTTATAAACGAATTTATTAGGAAAACCGAACTTGCTTATTTTCACGTACATTATAAAAGGGAAGTTTTAGTTAAATCTTCTTGGTGCCGTTTGTCAGTTTTGGAATTAAAATTAGGTGTCCTTTTTAAGGACACCGCCCTCGAAAGAGTTAAGGATTTGAGCTTCACTTTATTTTAATTCTCGACTATCTCTGGAGTTTCTCAATGGTCGCCAAGCAGCGTAAGACTGCATACATACATTGGAAAACAATTTACAGAAATTTGGTGAACTTTCAGCTCTTCCAAAGTATGTATTTGTGCAAGATAATGCGTCTATTCATGTTGCATACAAATCAAAAAATTAGTTTAACTCTCAAAATATTACTGTTCTTGACTGGACCGCGTGTAGTCCTGATCTGAATCCAATCGAAAATTTTTGTGATGTCATATCTCATAGGGTGTATGCAATTTTTTTGACAATACTCCTCTGTAAATGAACTTCGATCTGCTTTTGAACGTATTTGGTACAAAATGGAACCGCAAGTGATGCAGGATTTAGTTTCTTCGATGAGAACTCCCATTTTTGCATTAATAGCAGACAATGTAGGTCAAGTTCGATTTTAATTTATGGATATTTTTCTGTTAACAGACAGATTGTCTATACTTTTGCCACAATGTTAAATTTGTTTTTTTGTCATTATATATTATGTAAAGTGTATAGATTAAAATTTATTGTTTGTGTATGAAAGATAAGTCCCCAGTAATAAATGACAGTTGAGTTACAACAATTCGTTACATACTTCTCAGTACAGAAGCATAATCGATCATTGTCTAAACTTTTGCTGAGCAGTGTAATGAAGTCAAACTAATGAAAGACAGTGTCGTTTGATAGCCCTATCAGCATTCTTGTTGCGACGTCATATCGTGGTTTTACAACAGTTGAGATATTATGGTTTCTTGATCTAAAGCACATTTCAAATACAACTCAACATTTTGTTGATATGTAAGTGATACTGCAAAAAACAGTGATGTAATTTCTAATACAGTAAGTTGTTTCAGAACTTGCTACAACGTCCTGTTCTTTTTTTTCTTTTAATGCCACCAGATATCATACACACGACGTAACAGCCTGAAAAATTATGTCATTTAAAAATCCGTACCACTGCTGAAAAAACACTTCCTACAATTATCGCTCATTGTAGTACTGTAATGGAATTCTTCTGTGTCTTTGTAAATAATCGACAAACGCTTATGGAAAATATGTTATAGCGTACTTTAGTAATGCGTATAATTTAGTTTTAAACAGTGTATCATCATTGAAATAGCCTCTAAATATTTTTTTCTATATGTCATAATATCGTAAATTTTTTTGTGCCTTCTTTTAAACGAACTTTAAATGCTACTGATTGTTGTAGCTGATCTCAATAATGCTTATAAATTTTATTATGTTTGAAGTATTGTGACAGCTTTAAAATGAACAGATGTTATTTTCTCCTATATATCATAATGCAACAGAATTATTTTGCATGTTCCTGTGAATGAATTATTGCGGTATATCGAGGTTTGAATCTCCATTTCCTAGATTTGAAGTACTGAGACAGCTTTAAAAGGTACCGCATGCAATTTTCCCCTATAGAACACAATGTAACAGAATTCTTTTGTGTGTCCCTGTGAATGAATTATCGTGGTATAGCGTGGTTTGAATCTCCATTTCCTTAGTGTGAAGTACTGTGACAGCTTTAAAATGTACCGCATGCTATTTTTCCCTATAGACCATAATGTAACAGAATTCTTTTGTGTGTCCCTGTGAATGAATTATTGTGGTATATCGAGGTTTGAATCTCCATTTCCTAGATTTGAAGTACTGTGACAGCTTTAAAAGGTACCGCATGCAATTTTTCCGTATAGACCACAAAGTAACAGAATTCTTTTGTGTGTCCCTGTGAATGAATTATCGTGGTATATCGTGGTTTGAATCTCCATTTCCTTGGTGTGAAGTACTGTGACAGCTTTAAAATGTACCGCATGCTATTTTTCCCTATAGACCATAATGTAACAGAATTCTTTTGTGTGTCCCTGTGAATGAATTATCGTGGTATATCGTGGTTTGAATCTCCATTTCCTTGGTGTGAAGTACTGTGACAGCTTTAAAATGTACCGCATGCTATTTTTCCCTATAGACCATAATGTAACAGAATTCTTTTGTGTGTCCTTGTGAATGAATTATCGTGGTACATCGTGGTTTGAATCTCCATTTCATAGGTTTGAAAAATTGTGACAGCTTTAAATGCACCGCAAATGATTTTCTCCAACAGATCATAATGTAACGGAGTTCTTTTGTGTATCCCTGTGAATGAATTATCGTGGAATATCGGGGTTTGAATCTCCATTTCCTACGTTTGAAGTACTGTGACAGCTTTAAAATGAACCGCAAATGATTTTTCTCCTTCAGACCATAATGCAACGGAGTTCTTTTGTGTGTCCCTGTGAATGAATTATCGTGGAATATCGTGGTTTGAATCGCCATTTCCTGCGTTTGAAGTACTGTGTCAGCTTTATAATGCATCGCAAATGATTTTTCTCCTACAGACCATAATGCAACGGAGTTCTTTTGTGTGTCCCTGTGAATGAATTATCGTGGAATATCGTGGTTTGAATCTCCATTTCCTAGGTTTGAAGTACTGTGACAGCTTTAAAATGAACAGATGTGATTTTCCCCTATAAGCCATAATGTAACGGAATTCTTTTGCGTGTCCCTGTGAATGAGTTATCGTGGAATATCGGGGTTTGAATCTCCATTTCCTACGTTTGAAGTACTGTGACAGCTTTAAAATGCACCGCATGTTACTTTTCTCTGTAGACCATAAAGAAAAAAAAATTTTTTTTTTAATATAAGGAATTGAAATGTTGCAGCTTCTTTCTTCCAAAGTTATAAAAGTAAAATGTTTTCAAAAGATTCAGAGATGCAAAGATTTATTAAAATTAAGTGGGATATAATATATCCCCCTGCTTTATATCGCATTTCAAGACATTGAAAAAATCCCATTGTTTTGGAAGAAATTTTTTCATAAGGACCAGGTATCTTACCCCTTGGGGACGAGCGACCCGCTTAAGACACTCAGAATCAGTGATTATTCTCACCAGTAAATGTTTACTATAAATTTTGCCTTATTTAATCCGAGCATTTTCCCGATTCAATTAGGCAAAAATTTCTGTTTTAAAAAACCTGTGATAAAAGATTAAAAATTCTGTAAAAGACGCTCGTCCCGAAAGGGTTAAAGCGCAGTTTTACTGAATAGCTGCATCACTAACACGGAGTAGAAAACAGTTATAATGAGCAGTAATTTTCTTTAGCTAATCCAGAGATAACTACTATAACGATTTTTTAAATGCTATGCAATTCTACTTTTAACCCTTTCAGGGGCAAAGCAATTCCATTGCTAAAGTGTTCAAATTAATGAGTTACACCGGAATTTGAAAACAAATTCATTTATAAATAGGAAAAAGCTATATTTCACACACATAATAAACCGAATTTCTTTTTCACAAAATTCTGGTACCAGTGTGGCATTTGGGAATTAAAATTAAGTGGTTTTATAAACATACCCCGCCCTTCAAGGGGATAAAAGAAAAAAAAAACTACTTTTATTGCTAGATCACTTTTAGTCTTATTCGACATTTTACAGCAGATAACATTAATTATAAAAATTAATTTTAAATAGATTTGACTACAAGGAATTTATTCATGAAACAACACTTCTACGAAACAGTATCATATAGTACTAACACAAATAGAATGAATAGATTGTATCTCCTGAATTTTAAACAACTGATGTTTCTATTTTAACCTATTAATTCTCGCTCCCGTTATATGCACGGGGCTGTGTCTTTTATTCAGATTGTTTGATCACCAGTTTTATAAAATAGTGTAATTGGCTTTAGTATGGTATCATTTTATCTGTCATTTAATAAGGTGAATATTTCTTTTTCAAAAAAGTGGTGCCAATGAACAATCTGAATTTTTAAACTGTAATTTAATGCGACCGTTCAGGGGTTAAGGTATCTCCACATCTAGGGTGAAATATGTTTATTTTTTTTTTATTTAACTTTATAACTGTATTTTTTTTAATGAAACAGGATAAAAAAAAAAAGAAAAACATACACAAATTTTAGCTTTTATTATTTTTTCTAATTGAAGTAAAAAAATAATCGAAATAAACTAAAAAATTAACACATCCGCAAAACATGATAGCACAAAAATATACCATTTTTTTACTTGTACACTTGGTAATTTTTATAATTACCTGCTCTGGCACTTAAACAATGCATTCGATAGTTAAGTAATTATTTATGAAAATACAGAAGATTTAGTGGTAACGAAAACAAAAATCTTCGAAGAAAGATTGTAATTCATAATTTACAGCAAAATAACTTATCTTATTAATAATCTTTTTTCATGAGTATAGTCTATTACCACTATAATCAGCCTGAAAATCATCATATAAAATTCCATAGCATTTTAACCATAACTTTTTGAGATATGAAGTTTTGCGCGAACAGAAACGGCCAAAGATATAATTTTGAGACAAAGGCCGCAAATATGCTTAAAATGAAATTATTATTATGCTATCTTGTAATATCAAAATATCTATAACTTCGATTCTGAATAATGTAGAAATGAAATTTAAACAGTATTGGAAAGAAAAAAAGGTTGAATTTAAACATTATAGTAAATTTCAGAAATCGCCATTGTGATCAAAAACGACGACGATTGCGACATTTTACAAGTGTGCAGATACCTTAAACCGATGCAGAGAAATAGGTTTTACTGCATATACAGGGTGTCTCTTCTTCTTTTTTTATCAACAGCTAATACCTAAACTGTTGCTTTAAGAGTTATAGGAGAAATCTGGTTAGATGCCCAGTCACTTTATTTCACCTATTGGGCATGTGACTGAGCTATTGACGTTCTTTCTACTCTCAGTCATTATAAAAAAGCTTATAGTGCGTCCCAAAAGTTTACAGACAACGGGTTTTTTTTTTAATTTTTTGTTCAAAAAGAAGAGTAACAATTTGAAAACAATTTATAATTATAAATAATAGCAATACAATAATAATACTATACACAAATAATAATACACAACCATAGACTTTGTGAGAAAAATTAAAACTTAAATTTGACTGTTCCAAAAGTTTATAGACAACTCATTTTTTCCTTTAACATTCAAATGTTTAAGCCGTTTGTTCTAATCACTTCAAAAACTCGCTCAGGCATACTCAAAACAAGAGTTTGAAGAAGTTCTGACTTTAAAAATCAAATTCATTCAAATTGCAGCTTTATATCTTCAACCGTTGCAAATTGACGTCTTTTAGCATATATGTCTCTAGCTAACCTTCCCCAGGGGTTCTCTATTGGGTTCATGTCAAGACTAAGGGCTGGCCAGTCCATAACAGTTACTTGGTTTTGTCTAAACCAAGTAACCAAGTAACTAAGTAATTTCATTGTAGAGTTGTACACGAGAATGGAGCAATGGTTTTGCTGGTACATCAATTTGTTTTCCCCTAACAACTTTCCGAATGGAAGTAACTGCACTCTAAACCTTTTCTGGTAATCATCGGAACATTGACGACCTTTCAATAAAGCAATATGGGTTGTTCCATTATAAGAAAATGCTGCCCACACCATGAGTGAACCCCTCCTTGTTGTCTACTAAAAAAAGTTCTTGAACCCTTTCGAAAATCGTGCCATTAACCCTAGAACTACCGGAAATTTTACTCAAGTTTTATAAAACCATTCTACACCAGAATTTTTACTTAAAACTATTTAATTTGTTTATTTAACTTATTATTGTCTGATTTATACATTTAGTTTGTTTTGAAGAAATTTCTGGTTTGAATAAATATTTTGAATGTACATGTCGGGTCCATTGGACCCTTCTGGTAGACAGAGGGTTAATATGCCTAATCATCGGGGCCATCTAAATTGAATTTCTTTTCATCACTGACAAGAACGCTCAACCATTCATCTGACCAATTCCTGTGATTTCGGGTCCACTGAACACGGGTGTTTTTATTTCTTTTTGTAAACTTTGGCGAATTACGCATTTGGCGAAAATCAAGAAATGTACTTACTAGCAGCTGTCAATGGTTCGTGGATATTGGTACTGAAACGTTTACTTCTATTGAAACTAACCGTACACACAGATTCTGGGTTGAAATTAATGTCAAAATTTCTCTGTTTTATCATTTAGTTGCTTTCTTTGGTTGTCTAGAACGGGATTTTGCTTCAGATTGTCATCTTTTGACAGAATTCGGTAAGTACCAACACTGCTGCATCCAGTTTTTCTTGAAATGTCCACAACTTTCCACCCACAAGCCTTTAAACGATAGATTTACAAAATTTCTTTTTTGGAAAAATGCAGATTGCCAGGCATCTTTGCAATCAGTCGGAAATGGAAAGACAGATAACGTTTTATCTCAGAAAATTATTGCTTCACAAGTATATGACCTTGGAATATGTAAATTTTGGACATCGGTACTTAAATCAGCTTTCAACACCGTTTGTCAATATATTTTTGGGGCAGCATTTTTTGGTTTTTAATTTTTTACATTTAATCTATGACTGCTAAAAGTTACTTGAGTATTTTATTATTTTTATTTCATCCTTATATATGTTCCTAATTTATTTCGCCTTTTTTACTCGTTTAGTTAGCTCATAAATCCCTCCCCCCCCAAAAAAAAAAAAAAAAATGGTTGTCTATAAACTTTTTGGGACGCACTGTAGCAGACGAGGTTACAGTGATGCATTTCTTTAACACCTTGAGGGGCAAGCAAAAATGTCTCTAAATATTGAATTCTCATCGGAATAATCGAAAACTTTTATTTTTAAATAGGGAAAAGCAATTTTTAACGGATTTTCCTCCAAAATTAAAAATATAAAATTTTGTTAAAATTTTCTGTTGAGAATCTTGTTTGAATTAGGTGTGATATATTTTATCCCACCGCCCCTCAAGTGTTTAAATAAAAGTGATTCAAATAAAATTTATCAAAAAAGTTAAGTTTGCCTTTTGTTGCATGTTTTTATAAGATAGAGTAACAGATGAAATATAATGTATTTATAAGAAAGTTTTCATGAAATATTTAGTTGAAATAGGTATCGAATAATGTGTTGATTTATGGGTTGCAGCCATATTTCTCCCTACTTCTAGAGCTACTGTCTGGAGCATATATTCAGATTAAGTGGGGCGCCTAACCCTGAGATCTGAGATAGGTGGCCAAAATTATTGATTCTTTTTTCTTGTATAAATATCCCATTTTATCTGGTAATACAGTAACATTTTTTTATGAAGTTCTACATAAATGTTTTAGTAGATAGATTAAATGTGCACTACAAAAATCATTACTATAACAAAGAAAATTTAGGGGAGCAACTATCCCTGACTTACCCTAATGTTACAATTGTTATTCTTCATCAAATGAATATCCATTTACGTCAAAATAGTTATTTTTAAAAAGGTTTCAAAACTGAAATTTTTACGCTCCCTGATTCCTGTGAGTTATATTCAGAAAAAAACTTTCTCTAGGCTGTAACAATTGAAACGGAAAAAGTTATATTTTTGTGAGACCAAACTTAACCAACATATGATACTTTAGATTTTATGAATTTCCGTAGTTTTCTGGCACTAAAAACGAAAAGAAAGGCTTTTACAGTGTCAGAGATTTCTGAAAATTTAGTTTTGTTTAAATTTTTTATAAGATATTTTAAAAGTATCACGTGACAGGCTGTCATTGTACTACAGAACCACCGATGCACTTATAAGATTAAAAAATACTTTTTAATATTTAACAAGAAAAAAATTATGCGACAAGCATAGATTAGGAAGTGCTTTACAACACATTCAGACTAATGTAGCAAACCTAGTCGTTTAATAAGCTTAAATATGATGTCTAATTGAATCATTTGAAACGCATAACACATTTCTAAACCCAATTTTAAAAATTCCTATCTACAATAGAAAAATAATCAGAATCATTTGGGCAGCCCTGTATATAATATGCAGTTTTATATCTATAAACTACATGCATGCAAAAATTTAGTTCAATTAGGAAATACATACCATAGTTCAAAATTTAACTTCGGCAATCTCCGCTAATAAGGATAATTCTACGTGAATTCTTTTACTCAGCCCTGTATACGAGTTATAGAATTGATCCACAAAGAGAAACATGCAGAAAATTAGTTAAACTTACAAGCGCATACCAAAATTCAACACGCACTTTCAACAATAATTGCTCAAAGTACTGAAGGCGATTTCTTTTCTGGGTCATTTTCAAAATCTGTCCATGCTTTGAAATAACAAAATAAAAATTTTAGAAATAATCAGAAAATTTAATATTTTGTAAATAATTACCTTACATCATAAACATCAATATACAAGCATCAGCAGAGACGAAATTACTAATTTAACATTTTAAAAATAATTTTTTAATTTAAATGAACTTCGTAATGATATAAGTGAACACGGTAATGACATCTACGGTAATTACGAATTAAGAAAAATATTTTTATTTTTCCCCAGGCATAAATGGCAGCCATATTATATCTTCTGGCCCATACAATGAATTTCTATTTCTTATATAATAAAAGCAGATTAAGAAATAAAAGTTCATTTAATTACCAATTAGAAGTGGGTACGGTAATGGCGCACAAAAAAATACTCACCAAAACATTCAAAGTCTTTGCTTGTTTTATTGAAACTATAAAGCTATTTGCTCTATTCACCTAAACCTGATAAAAAGTTGGCTTTTAAGGAGTATTTTTGCCTTGATAAAAAGGCATGTGCTGCCCTCTAAAAAATTCCAGATGAACTTTTCGCCAGAAGCATGGCAATGACACCCTTTCTTAGGGCACGGTTTTAAAAAATTATTAAGAATTATAGAAAAGTTTAATTAATGAAAATAAATATTTTTTAATTTGTAGCATCTTAATAAATAAAAATGTATTAAAAAAATTATAACCGGCTGTTTTAAATAGAACTTTGTCAAATCTTTACCTTATAAACTGCTTGTTGGGACTATCTACGGTAAGGAAGGACATTTTGACTAGAAAAGATTAAATTTCTTATTTTTAAACTTTTTATAAATAATAATATATCTATAAATTATCATTAAATAAGTGATAGTTAAGATGCAATAATTAAAATTATGATATTTAAATGTTTTTCTGTGCAAATGTGAAAGGACAGTAAAACACGACACTTTTTGACAATCACCCTTCTGTTGGTGCCAACCTTGGCATCTACTTTTTCTTAGCGAAAATGTAACATCAGAAGTTGTTTATTGTTCGTTTCGAGCGGTTGTATCCATGGGAACTCCGCAAACCAAAAATACAATGAACCATATGAACCCATATGAATGCCCTATTCTATAGTAATCATCTTGTTGAGAAATTCGGTTATTTATATAAATTTCTATACATTCGAAATATGATTTACATACATTTTAATGTCATTAAAATACTCTGCAAATGATTTTTCTCTCATTGGCCATAATGTAACGAAATTCTTTTGAATGTCCTTGTAAATAAACTATTAACGTTACACACTTCATATTGAATACCGAACATGTCATGGTAAACAACATCAACATACATCAATTGCATGAAAATACGAGTATATCTACGTGAGTTAGAGCGTGAAAAGACAGACAGACGGCCAAACAAACCGAATTTATATACACTTTTGAACTATGTTGGAAAGTGTTTAAAAGTGTTTAAAAGTAATCTACTTTTATATGCAAACGTGACAGCTTATAACGCCTTGTGCCTCTTCCATCAGTCACAAATTAGTAATCAAGTAGTTAAAATTTGAATGTAGAAGAATATTACTGTTTTACTTATTAGAGAATGGGGAAGTTTTCCTGAATACATCTTCTTTTTCAATTGTCAGCATTTTCTATCTCTAAAATTGAAAAAAAAAAAAGCTTTCTTAGTGCCATAAATTGCAGACTACAACAAAATTTAAAGTGTCATAACCATAGCTGCCAACTCTTACGCTTTTTTGTACCACAAAAATTTAATAAAAATTTTGCTTATTTCATCGGCAAATTAAAGCGATTAAAAAAGGTAAAATTTACTATTAAATGTTTGTGGTACAAAAAAGCGTTAGAGTTGGCATGCATAACTTAGTAAATATAGGTCGTAAAAGAATATTACTCTTTTACTTGTTAAAACATGGAGAAAGTGTACCTAAATATACATTGTGTGACACAAAGCCGGTATGCAAATTAAAACTTCTATGACTATTTTGACGATAATGGATTTTTAACTGATGTAAAGCGACGTTTGAAATATTTTTAAGTTAGAACTATACCTCTAAAACTCAAAGTTCAGGAATTAGCTACTGGACATCTCTAAGAAAAGAGGTCCAGTTTATATTCAACAAAAACTGTGTAAGCAAAACCTATCTATAACGAATCTGTCTTAAACGGGTAAAAATCAGACTCTTAGCGTGAAAAATACTATACAATTGCAAACGATAGTGTACATGCTAGGGGGAAAACACCTGTCTAAAACGGAATTTCCCCCACAATTTTTGCTGTATAATATTTTTGAGGCGTCTTTTTACGTACAGTTTTTTTTTTTTTTAATACGATGGCAAATAAATGAAAAATAACACATTATTGGCTGATTCAAACTCATCTGATCTGCACATAGCTACCAACTGGTACGGATTTTGGTTACCACTAAAATTCAATAGTAAATTTTGCCTAATACAATCTACGAAGTTTAACGATTTCTTACGATTTAATGAGGTAATAATCTCGATTAAATTTTAGTGGTAACAAAATCCGTACAAGTTGGCAGCTATGTCTGGAAATCGTATTGCAAGGCTATCACAGGCGACTATTTTTTACTTCTGTTTAGTATCACTTTTTCAAAACAAAAATCTTTTATAAAAGCTTCGACAACATTTGCTAGAAAAAAATATACTTTAAAATGTATTTTTTTTTAAATAAAGGTGCGAACAGAATATAAAAATAGTCGCCTGTGGCAGACCTGGTATTAATCTTACCCACACTCTGCTACTATAGGAAATATGCTAAAAATGCAGTTTTCTTTCTTTCTCTTTATTTTCTTTTTACTTAAATCAACGTCATAAAATTATGAATTTATATCACCTATGTTAGCGAAAATTCAAACGCTTATCTATATAAAATAATTTATATGATATTTAAAAAATACGTCTTGCATCGGCCGGGAATCGAACCCGGGCCGCCCGCGTGGCAGGCGAGCACTCTACCACTGAACCACCGATGCACACGCTACCGACCAAATTATCTTTTAATATTTAAAAAAAAACCTACTTTTATATGCATTCAGGATACTGATAGTTCACAATGACTTGAACCACTTCAGTCTACAGCCGCGGATGAGTAAACAAAGCAAGTAGTTGAAGCTTCAACGAGTAAGTGATTGCACAGGGGCAAATAAGGATACTTTGCTTCTCTACTTTATCCATATTTTTTTTTTGAATTTAGCAGGATTCCTAAAAATGTGATTATTTTCAGATAACTATTTCTAAATAAATTTTTGATAGTCATTTCTAGTGTATATCTTTTTAAAATCTACCAAGAAGATTATTATTTGAAGGTAGTGGCTTAGAAATTGTCGAGAACAAATAGGGAAAACTATTAAGTTATAAACTGCTTCTCTGATTATCACGAGTTATCTCGGGCTCATATATTGCAATCAATTATTATCCCGAGTAAACTCGGGTGTACATGGCTACAATTGGCTACTAATTTTATATTGCATTCGCACCACTTTTTCTAAAAAATAAATTTTGTAGAGTATTTCTGTTGCACATGTTCTTAACCCTTAACTGGTGAGGTGGGGTGTTTTTCACCCCAGACAAATTTAAATTCTAAAATATTGCCATTTTACATTACTAGATGGCGCTACGAGCCCATGTACCTTTTTTTCAAGCTATGTAGCAAATGACTCGGCATAATAGAGCAAGTTATCTCTGAGTGTAGTCCAGTATCTTGCGTTCCGGGGTGTAATCAACCCCACCTCACCAAAAGTGAAAGTTTTTTACGTATTTCAGAAATTTTTTTTGGCAGTAATTATGGCTTTTTTCCGCAAAAAATGAATGTTAATGACCCTGGTTTTAGTGACTGGGTTAATACAATCCTCAATGAAGAAAGTGAGCTGAGTGGAAATGATGACACAGTAAATGATCCAAATTTTCTAAGTGACCACAGCAGTAATTCCGAAATATGTGGAAGTGACAACACAGAAAATGACGCAAATTTTGAAAGCCATCATAGCAGCGATTCCGAAATATGTGGAAGGGACGAAGAATTTTTTGTACCAATAAAAAAGGCTCGTGCATATGATAAATCTGGAGACTTTGATCATCCATCATCTGGGCAAACCAAATCCTCATCGAATTATTACGGACGAAATAGGTACAAGTGGTCAAATGTACCTTCAATTAGTAGAACACGTACAAGAGCACATAATATTATATCTCACTTACCAGGAAACATAGGACTTGCTCGGCAGTTCGGTAAATCTTGTTCTCAGTCCGATGCTTGGAGTTTAATTTTCACAGAAGATATTTTGACCGAGATAGTACTTCGAAGTAACGAGAAGTTAATTAAAATTAGGCAGAAAATTTCTGATGCTGACAGAATGGACTATAGAGATTTAGATTTGACAGAATTGAAAGCTTTCTTGGGACCTCTGTTTTTAACAGCAATTTTCAAGTCTAATGATGAGGATCTGAAATCACTATTCTCGACTGATGGAACAGGAAGAGAAATATTTCGATGCTGTATGCCCTTGAAAAGAATGTATGTGTTATTAATATGTCTTCGGTTTGACAATGAAGAAAATAGAAACGTAAGGAAGGAAACTGATCCTTCTGCGCGATTTCTTGGGTATTTCACAAATTTGTAGAAAACTGTCAAAAAATTACTCGATAGGAGAATATGCTTGTATAGATGAAATGCTAGTTGGATTTCGTGGCAGGTGCAGATTTAGGATGTACATACCAAGTAAGCCTAGAAAGTATGGAATAAAACTTGTTTTATGCGATGCTAAGACTCACTATTTTTGGAATGGATATATTTATACTGGAAAGGGCAGTGATGGAAATACTCTTTCAGAGATAGAAAAAAAATTTGCTAAGCCAACTCAAGCTGTACTCAATCTGGTGAAGCCCTTAGAAGGCACCAACAGAAACATTACTGCCGACAATTGGTTTACTTCTGTAGAACTATTATCTGAACTGAAGAAAAGAGGTCTCACATATGTAGGAACAATTAAGAAAAATAAGAAAGAGATCCCTTCGTCTTTTTTGCCTGCAAAAAAAAGAGAAACTAATTCTTGCCTATTTGGATTTTCAAATGATGTTACACTTGTTTCCTTCGTACCAAAGAGAAATAAAGCTGTGATTTTAGTTTCATCTATGCACCACGATAAATCAATAGACTCTGAAAGTGGAAAACCTGAGATAATAGAATTCTACAATATTACCAAAGGAGGAGTGGATGCACTAGATGAGAAATGCACAAAATACTCAACAAGCCGGCGAACACGAAGGTGGCCCATGGCCATTTTCTTCAATCTTTTAAATATTTCTCTTGTTAATTCCTACGTGATCTTCTCTTCATTCCCAGATAATTCTAAACAAAGCAGATTTGATTTCATAAAATCATTGGCACAAGAATTAATAGCATCGCAACTGCAGAGACGTTTAATGAATACTTGACTTCCTCGTGCTATGAAAAGTATGATTCACAATATTCTAAAATTAAAGCCAGAAACTGGTAAGAAAAGAGTCCTGAGCAAGCAAACTAGGTGTGCAAAGTGCCCAAGACAAAATGACCGAAAAACTAAATCTATTTGTGCAGTTTGTGAACTGCCTGTATGTGCATCGTGTTCAGCACCCATTTGCGATGAATGCAGAAATGAAAGAAATGAAGACTTGTAATTTTTACTTTAAAAAACTTTCTTTTATGTTTATTGTTATTTTATACTTAATTCAGTTATTTATCTTCTATATGGTGTAGCTTGATAGTAATTTTGATATTATTTTTTTTTTATATAGCAATTGTGCATGAGCTCTATATTTGCACACAAAATTTTTGTGGTATTTAGATACGTGAATTTATATGTATATGTATGTACACTTACAGAACTTTTTTTGTTGTTTTTATATAATTAAATAATGCAAAATTCACAGGAAATTTTCTTATTTTAATTCGCCAAATTTTGTGGAGTGTGTAAGAAGTCAAACTTTGGGGTGTCATACACCCCACCTCACCACTTATGTTATAAAAAATCACCTCACCACTTAAGGGTTGATATATGTGAAAGATTTCTGTTTTGAGAAAGTGGTGCGAGTAAGAATTAAAAAATAGTCGCCAGTTGGGATAGTAAACTGGTGATAAAACTAAATGCTTTAAGAGGGTCTCTTGACTCTTAAAATTGGAAAAAATGAAAAAAAGACCATTTTTAACTTTTAATATCTTAAAAGGTACCTATATGGTTATCGCCGTGAAACATAATCAGTTGTTTTATCAGTCGGTTCAAAGAATCGTTTCATAAATTCGTTTCATTTCAGTCGTTTCATATATCCGTTTCATAAATTCGTTTCATTAAGATTTTATATATACTAGAGGATCGTACCCGGGCTTCCCGGGTTAAAGAATATAGGTGAAAACATTTTTTTTAATTGAAAACTAATAATTTTTATATATGCAATAAATTTTTTAGATTGACTACTTACATTAAAAAAGCATTTCTCATATGGAAAATACGAATTATACAATCAAATAAATTTTTGAAATTTATCAAAAGCGATATTTTGTTAATAGCCGCATGCTAAGAGTTATTTGCCAAGATTTTGCTACTTATGGCATCCTTTTATATTCTGATAATTTCAGAGTTTATACATGTCTGGTAAATTTATGTTTTATTTATATTATTTTATTTATTTATTCATAAGGAAGTTTTTTTAATGGATATTAGCCGTCAGAAAATGATGATCTCTTTATTTTGTTTTAAAGGCAAACGGATTAATCTTTCGTAATCGTGCTCCGCGCGATATATATAAATTAAACAGTATTTCATGCTTTAAAATTGTTTTTAAAACCATAGACAATCAGTGAACTGGGATGAACTTTGCAAACAAATTCCATTTGAAAAAAAAAATCCTATTTGGTGATCTAAAAAATTAAATTGTACGATTACAAATATGCTAGGTTTGTGTTTTGGCATAGATGCCGTATCTTCCCTCAGCCATTGTTGTTTTGAATTGTTTGGCGATTTTTTGTTGGCGTGTTGGCGGTGTTTACGGATATGACAAACTCTATATGTAAACCCCGTGTGACGTGTGTGTTGTGACGTGTCGTGTTCTGGCAACCCCTGAGAAGCTTGGAATTTTGTGGATGTATTTTGATATCGTGTTCTATCGTTGTCTTTTTATTTTTATGTTAAATTTATTTGATGTATTTCATTGACTATAGTTTCTGTAGTCCGTTTAAACGCTCTTGCTGAAGTAATTAAGAAATATGAGGAAATTTTGATAAGAAAGGGAGGTTTGTTTATAGCGTGTCAATGCGTATTAAGCCTATTTTGGAAAATGACGGCGGTGTTATGAGAGATATTTTGTGCTGGAGGCTTCAAGAAAGCAGATATCTGTTAAGGTATGTTGATAATTTTATGTATATCTTGTTGCTTTAAGAGTTTTTTACATTTTGAGATTGCTACAAAACGAGAACTGCTGAATTTTGAGAATGCTATACCGCGAAAAATGCTGAATTCGGCGATGTTTTTTTTCGGTAAATGTGCGCGAAGCGCTCATACAACTATTGCTGATTGCCACTTTAGGGAGTTTTGTTTTTTATGTATATTTTGCTGCTTTAAGAGTTTTTTACGTTTTGAGATTGCTACAAAACGAGAACTGCTGAATTTTGAGAATGCTATACCGCGAGAAATGCTGAATTCGGCGGTGTTTTTTTTTTCGGTAAATGTGCTTGAAGCGCTCATACAAGGATTACTGATTGCCATTTTAGCGAATTTTGTATATTATTTACATTTTATTTTTGTTAAGCCAAACATGCGTATAAACCGGTGCTTGGCGACATTTACTACTTGGCGGAAAAGGGGTTTTCACGCCCAGAAGAATTCCAAGATGGCGGCCGGGGGGAACTTATGACATCTGTTCCTGTGTTTTTTTCAATATTATTCTTTTATTTGCTTATAAAGGAGGTATTAATTTCGTTAATTTGCCTTTCACAAATATGTCAGATTGGCGATTTTTTTAATATTATTCTTTTATTTGTTTATAAAGGAAGTATTAATTTCGTTATGCAAAAATAGTCAGAAACAAATGCTGAATGTTTGTTGCTTTATGTGCAAAATGTTTATTATTATTATATTGTGAAGCCGGCACGTGATACGATAAACTTAAAAAAAATCATGTTTAAAAATCATTTTAGAAAATAT
Organism: Maratus speciosus; assembly: GCA_963932465.1. NCBI lineage: Eukaryota > Metazoa > Arthropoda > Arachnida > Araneae > Salticidae > Maratus > Maratus speciosus. The sequence continues at coordinate 141,436,114 of OZ010793.1, forward strand.
AGTACATCAGTCAATGAATACAGTTTTTAAACAAATTGCATTTGAATATAATTTTTTCCCCTATACAACGAAAATTGAAAATATACGATGGTCAGAAGATTAAAAAATTACAGTAGCGAAAATTTCAAGACACAAATTTGATCGTGAAGTGTTGCCATTCGCAAAATGACGTCAGCGTTACGCACAGATACGTTTGTTCTTTATAATATAGATATTTAATCAGCAAAATATAATAAAGATCAGTTATTAGGATGTGGTTATCAATTGAGTCTATTATGCTTGGATTTCCGAAATGAAAACAGCAATTTTCACCTTCTCAAAATTTGCATACGCACTTCTCATATCCATATTCATCATTTTAAAAAAAATTGTATTTTGTTTGATCATTTTTAAATCATTTTAACTCAAAACTTGAAGTCACGATTGTCAGCAACATATTTTATGTGAACAGACGCACTCTTTACTTGAGATTCTAATCTCAATTCCGGAGAGTAAAACTTTCCGTAATTTATGTTTTTTAGACGCATTTATGTTAAAATATTTAGTTTTATTAAAGAAAAGGATAATTTCTTTTAAATATGACTTCATTTTCACTTAAATAAGCATTTCGCCTAGTGTCTGAAACTTAGTATCAGTACACATGCAGAAGGAAAAACAATATAGAAAATTTATGAGGAAAAATGCGTGTTTTCAAAAGCAGTATGTCGTTTTCCGTTATTGTGCCCTAATATAATAGTCTGCTCCTAATGGGATTTTGCGCCACTAAACCCTATACAACAATATTTATCAACAATTTTGAATTTTTTTTCAGAAAATAGCATGGATAAAGTTAAAAATACCTCATTATTTCTCTATTGTCTGCAATAATGAAAGTTATCTAATTTTCATCATTTTGGAGAAATTTCATAAAATGCTTTTAAAATTAAAATTAAAATATGGGGATATTTAAAGAAAAACTAATAGTGCGATCACATCTACAAAGGAAGAGCTTTCAGTTAAAAAAAAAAAAAAAAATTAGTAAAATTGGTTCAGCAGAAAGATCAGAGCAGATGACTAAAAAACACACTTGTGTTTTAAATATATAGATTATATCAAATTAGGAAAAATTAAATTAAGCAAATTATGTTATTTTGATGAAATTATAGTAGAGTGTCCTAAAGAATAGCATTAAAATTTTATTATTTTAATGCTATTCGACTTGAATATTGATATGAATTGAGAGAATTTTCGACAGAAACTTCAGGAACACGATATTATTTTAAACCACGAATTATTTGTTTGCTTGTCTAACTCGGCGAAGCAAATCCACCCAGGCGAGAATCATTAATTTCTGTAATATGAATCGCTATTATTTGCATGTCACCTCTCTTTTATAAAGTCTCTAAATTTTTGTAAAACATTGCGTTTTATCAGTGTGTGATTTCGATTACATTACTTTCAAAAGTGAAGCATTTTCACGTGTGAAGAATTTCAAAGCAGCTGGGCTGTGGAAATGACGCACTTCTACAAAACATAATTCAGGTTTAAGAATTAAAATACAAGCTTTTTTTTATAAAATGACGTCATTTGCATCCGCTAAAGCAATCCAGTTTTAAACTTCGTCTATAGGAAAGTGTGCATATGACGTCATTATCACGGAATAACAGACAATATTCTTGACATAGCCCATAATTTAATTTGAACTTTTTTTTCAGGTTTTATGAGAAAATGGCAACAAAAAGGTACAGTATCTCCTATTTTCGACTATTTTCCGTTTACTTTCAACGACTTTCAATAGAAATGAGGCACTTTTGTTGCCACAATAAGAAAAATGGTATTAAAAACTACAAAAAAATTAATATCTCAAAAATAAATTGAGATACAGCTTTCAAACAAATTGCATTTAAAAGAGCATTTTTTTCCTTATAGGACGGTGTAAAAATTTAAAATGTGCGATGTTAAAAATTTGCAGCAGAAAAAAATTCAAAACCAAAATTTTATTTCAAATTTCTAAGTGTTGTCATTCACAAAATGACGTATGCTTTACGCACAGATATGTTTGTCCTTTATAATATAGATAGGGTAGATTTATTTATATGAAAAACAATTTTTTTATACTTCTATGAAGAGATTTTTGGTATAACATGTACTATAATAATATATGTTTTTCGCATAAGCCTTAATTATTATTATAGTAAAACCTCCATAACGGTCGCTCCTGAATAGCAGATACCTCTGTTTAACGGACATCTTTTCACTCCGAAACATCCTTATTATGTGTATGTTTTTACCTCTTAAAAGCGGACACTTATAGAGGACACATTCCGTGCTTTTGGGATGTCCGTAATTCAGTGGCTTTACTGCACCATGCTTGTATTCGATTTAGAATAATTTTAAGTCATAAACTGCAGAGATTAGAAGTAAGTATGCCCTTTTAAATGTATTAAAGAAGATTTATGAGGTATTTGAGTTATTTTTTATTTAATATATGAAAAACATTCTCTTATTTAGATATGAGCAAACGTCAAACAATTCAAATAATTTTCTTTTATAAAAATGTTTATTATTGCAAAGCTTATATTATTTACACATATTTACCAACCTGAAAAACTCTTGTAAAATGAAAATTAGATTGATACTTGCAGATTCTATAAATATAAACCTAACACACTACTAAATATAAAAGTAGAAAAAAAAATGGTGTTCAAATAATTTCAATAAAAAAAATATTTATATATATACATATATATATATACGTATATAATGATGCATAACATATATATATCTTCAATTTGTTCTCATATTGATGACTTAGTACCATTATTGCTATCTTATTCATTTGAAATCCAAATATATTAACTTTGGAATTAATTTCAAAAGCCTTTTGTGACCTTGTCCTCTTAACCCCTTGAGGGGCGGTGGGATAAAATATTTCCCACCAAATTTAAATAAGATTCTCACCAGAAAATTTTAACTAAATTTTATATTTTTAACTTTGGAGGAAAATCGTTGAAAAATTGCTTTTCCATATTTAAAAATACAATTTTTCGAATATTCCGGTGAGAATTCAATATTTAGAGACATTTTTGCTTGCCCCTCAAGGGGTTAAGGACACGCGTTAACATTGATTGATGACGGGCTGCTATATTTTCCGTCCCGCAACGCGTTTTGTGTGTTATATTGATTTTATGGTGATTTATACAAAGTTTTTTTATTTTCATTGTGATTTATCGCCAGTTTTTCGGTGCTGTTTCAACTATAGTTGAAAAGTGTTCGTAAGGCCCGTAGTCGTCTGTTTCTCTCTCTGTCAATGCTCTAACTTGCGTACATATACTTTGATTATCATGCAATTTATATATATTATTCAACTTTACTATGTAATGCTCGTTATTGAAAGTGAAGTGTGTAACATTATACTTCTTTTACAGGGATGCTCAAAAGAATTCTGTTACATTACTACGTAAAGGAAGAATCGTATGCGATGTGTTTTAATGATGTTACTCTATTACAAAAATATTGAAATTCATATATATGACTAAGGGGAACTAAAAGATGATTACTATTGAATATAGTGTGCCTGGCATTCATTCTTCAATTACAGGGACACACAAAATAATTCGGTTACAATCTATGAACGATAATTGCTGGAAGTGCTGTGTCGCTTGTAGTACGCTTTTTTAACTTTAAGCATTTTTTTCTAAATTACTTGGTGTGTATAAATTCCATAGAACATATATAAGCCTGAACAACAAATCTAGGGTACATTTCCGTTTATTGACAGAAATTGCTGAAGGGGAATTTTGAACTGTGCTATACGTTTTCCTAACTGAAATATACAATAGTATACCATGTAATGTATATGAAGATGTAAACATCATATAGAGGGCTGCGCAAAAAATAAATAAAAAAATAATAAAAATATATTTTCTTAACAATTAACGGTTATTGCTAAAACTGGGTTTACATATTTTGGCTATACGATTTTCAAATCGTTTACTTAGACATCATCTTTCACCTTATTATTCTGTACAGTTTTGTGACAGTGTTATGAATGTTTTAGAAAGTGTTTTATAATGTATGCTTAACGCATGATATTTCGTTCTTAATTTATTTACATCTCTAATTTAAAAGGGAAAAAACCAAAATACATAAAATTTTATATTTTTATTTAGTTTGAATTAGTTATTATGAGATTAACCCTTAGCATAGTGATGTGAATTTCCATCACCTTTTTATTTAATTTTTAATACATAAATTAAGTTCTCACAACCACTATATTTATACAGAAATATTAATCCTCCAAAAATTACAAATTATGCTACTAAATAAAGTTAAAATCTATCTTAAGATTTCTGGTGTCTAATCCTTAACCCGGGAGAACTCGCTCCATGAGATTTTCTCTCACAGTCGTACTTTTTTAAGACTCTTATTTAAATCATTTTTCATTTTAATTAAAATTTCAAACTGTTTTACAATTATTTTACCTATTTTGTGAATAAAAGTACCAAGCCAACCAAAAATAGTTGATATTATATGAATGTAAAGTAAAAGAAAAGCAATTGGGCATTCTCACTAGCGAGTTCTTCCGGGTTAAAAAAAAATAAAAAACACAATTCTAAAAGAATGATTCATGCAATTAAGGGTTAACTAATATACAGTATGCACACTGAAGTCCCTTGCCACCCTCTTCGGAACGGCTGCTGCTATATTCATAAAAGTGGTGTCTAGGTATAGTAAAGTAGCCATGTGCTTCTGAAGGAAACCGCCTACGGCTCTACCTGGTGAGGAACTGTGGAGTTAGCATTCCTATTTCGAAAACGGTAAGATATAGGGGAAAAAAGCAATTTACAAAGTTGTAGAGCATCATCGATTTAGTACGAAAAGGACTTCTTGTAGACATTAACGAGAAGAATACAACGGTTAAAACGCGCATTTGTTTCAGTTTCGTGATTTGTTACACTGTGACGTCACGAAACTTGAACGGAAGGATAAATGATTATCTTTCGGACAAATGTGCATTGCAGCTGACGGTGAGAAGTTTGAACATCTAAAATAAAGGTATATTGTTATAACTGGTTGTTTTTTAACTCTTTCCAACAAAGTTGAAAAATGTTTATGACTTAGGTTTGTCGGGCCGTCTGTACGCGCTCTAACTCTTGCAAATATACTCGGATTGCCCTCAAATTTTTGGATGTAATTGACGTTTACCATAGCACGATCCCTATTTCAAATGAAGTTTGTAGCATGTTTAGTTCATCTACAGGGGCAGTCAAAAGTATTCCGTTACATTACGGCCAATGGGATAAAATCGTTTCAAATGTTTTTTAATGATGTTAAAAGCATCCAAACATCACAAAATTTTTATGCATTTTGAAGTGCACTAAAATATGCATTCTGTAGAATATGCGGTGCAAAGAATAGTTATTATTCATTTACAGGGCCACACAAAAGCATTCCTTTGCATAATGATATAGGGGGGGAGGGGGAAGGGGATTTTTGCGACGTATTTTAATTATGTCTATTTCATATATAATGAAATTGATATACGTCTCTGCGGTTTACTATAAGTTATTTCATATAATACAAATTATTACGATTCATATAATACGATAATTATTTGATATGAGTTATGTATACGAAGTGCATAGCATTACAGTGATACACAAAAGATTTGAGATACTATATTGTATCAGAAGTACTGCACATCAGCAGTGATTGCTGGAAATCATTTTCAATTATGATATGCGCTTTTATGTTCCACTATATTTATGCATACTATATGGTGTGTATAAATGCTATAGTTTATATACAGGGCAACACAAAAGATTTCGTAATGGTTACTGGGTATGAGTGCAAATTGCTTAAAGGTGGTTTTTAAAGGAGTTATGCATTTTTACGCTGAACTGCATTTAGTTTATTAAGAAATGTTTGTAGAATATACATAAAATGATATACAGGGTAACGCAAAGAATTGGATACATGCCGTCTATGGATGATAATTTCTGGAAATGTGATTTCAGTAGTTGCCGAAACGTCAGTGAAGGCTTACTGTGGAGACACGAAAAGTTTTGGTTTCTGTTAGTCTGTCTGTCTGTTAGTCTGTCTGTCTGTTCCGCGATAACTGCCGCAAAAAGCATCCGATCGGCTTGAAATTCACTGGGCATGTTGATGAAGTACCCGGACTTAGCTGTATAGTTTTTGGTTAAATTTGGTTCATTCGTTCGGGAAATATGGAACATTTTATTTTGCTCTATAATGCTTTTCAATGGCAAGTCAGACGATTTTCAGATTTTCATTTGTTGAAAGAAATAGCTCATATGAAAAATGGATTTAAATGGTAAATTTTTGATGTTTGAAATTTTTAAATAACATTATTAAATTATTCCAATAAATTATGTCAATATATTTGCGAGATTTTTTTAATTAGGTTTATAATATTGGGGGGAATTTTATACATGTTTTCCAATAATATAAAGGATTTTGTTTTATCAAATTGACATAATGCATATTTCATTTTTTTCCTTTTCTTTCTCTGTTGCCTAGCAACGTATTTGGTCCTAATAATATTAGTATAATTGCGTGTATAGTGCTTGAGTAAAGCCAACGTAAAAAAAAAAAAAAAATGAATTAATGCATTTGTATCTTTGCATATAGAAGAATTTTAGCCCAGAAATAAAAATAGGCAATATTTCATTTATTTTATTTATTTTATTGAAATATTTTGCTTAAAAATACAAAAGTTCATTATTTTCATAGAGAATAACGTAACATTTTCCCATAACATTTACCAATATTTCTTTAATTGTTGCCAAGAAAATCAAAACCCGGATTAATATTTTCTTTTAAACAATTTTCAATTGAAATGTTTTGTCGTGAAACAGGAAAATGAAAAATTAAATTAAGAATAGAAAAATTAATATGGGGGCATATTAAAAATAAAAAGAAAACTCTCGAGTATTTCTTAATGTAACAAGATGAAAAGTTTTGAGTAAGTACGCATAGCAGGTGAATTAGACGTCATTTATCGAAAACAAAGATGCTGGAATAAAAAGATCTTCGGTAAAATAAAATTAACTATTATTCACGGAGGAAAGAGATAGATGGAGATGCAGTATGCCGTAAAAACAGTTTGCAATACGATGTGCGTTATCACTCAGATTTAAATGCCCTCATTCGGCCCAAACAAAACAAGCACGTGGTACAGGGACCAAATTCTTTGACTTCATCCGTTTTTTTTTTTTTTTTTTTTTTTTTTTTTTTTTTTTTCTTTTTTAAAGCACGTCGTTGTGTTGTGCCGAATGTAGCGGATTTTAGGGTTACATTTTTGGCGTCACTTCAAGATTTATTGTCTGTGTACGGTTAACATGAATATTTTATTTTAAATTTAAATTTTATTAATTTATAAAAAAACTTATGCTTATCCTTATAAATCACAGCGTAAAAAAAATCTAAGATATACTATAACCATCCGCACAATCAATAAAAAATTACGAATGTAAATTTAAATAGACTACGGGGGGTTCAGGTGGGGCAGAGCCCCACTGAAGAAATGCAATTTTTGATTTAAAAAGTTACCAGAACAAGTAGCTCATCAGAATTTCAGAACATCAATGTACAACCACTTGTTTAACACTTTTAATTTCTGAAACTTTACGAAGTATCTTGTATGCTCATAAATATTTATGTAATTGCCGAAACGTCAGTAAAGGCTTACTGTGGAGACACGAAATGTTTTGGTTTCCGTTAGTCTGTCTGTTAGTCTGTCAGTTAGTCTGTCTGTTAGGCTGTCCGTCTGTTCCGCGATAACTGCCGCAAAAAGCATCCGATTAGCTTGAAATTAAGTGGGTATGTTGGTGAAGTACCCGGATTTAGCTGTATAGTTTTTTGTTATATTTGGTTCATTCGTTCGGAAAATATAGAATATTTTATTTTGTGCAATAATGCTTTTCTATAGCAATTCAGACGATTTTTTCCATTTTCATTTGTTGAAAGGAAATGGCTAATATGATTGAAGGATTTAAATGGTAAATTATGGATGATGAAATTTCCTAATTAGAACCATACATTATTCATATTAGTTTGAAATTTTGTGTATACATTTGTCAGAGTTTTTTTTTTCGGTGTATAACATATGGAGGGAGTTTATATGTTTGTTCCAATAATATAAAATATTCTCATTTACAAATTTAATTAAAATAAATGCCCATATTTCATTGTTTTAATTTTCTTTTAATTGTAACCTAGCAACGAAATTACACCTAAAATATCGTAAATGTGAAAGTGTGTGTAATTCTTTGAAGTCAAATCAACGTCAAAAGAGATAAATTAATTAATGCCTTTGTGTCTTTACATATAGATGGAATTTACCCCAGAAATAAAGACAGGTTGTATTCAGTTTATTTGGTCCAAATGTTTTTCTTTTAAATTAAAAAGCTTATTATCTTTTTATTTACCGTTGCCAAGGAAATCAGATCGCGGAATAATAATTTATCCTAAACAGTTAATTTTGATTTCAAAGATTTTCATGTACAACAGGAAAATGAAAAAAAAAAATAGGCATGAATACGTCTTCATATCGGAAATACGAATGTACGAAAAGAAGGTGAATTTGACCTCCTATATGAAAACTAAAACGAATACGCTTTGAGGTTGAAATAAAAGGGCCTTGTGTTATGATATTAATTCTTATTATTAAAAATAAAATACCAATATCTCACGTTTTATCGTCTGCACGGCTAACAGAAATTTTTAATTTTTAATCGAAAATTTCAATGACAAAAAAAAAATCTTTTGAAAAGCAAATAGATAGTAAATGTCAAAATTATGCACCTCAAAATGATCTCTGTCGAAAAGGACGTCACTGTATCGGGAAATAAATATTTTCATTCTTGAAAACAAAACATTAACTAGATTGCCTGCAAAAATATTTTTTGACGAGTGTTACTTCTTAATACCTCATTACCTCATTTCAGAAAATATGAATGAAAAGTATTTTATTTTTTAAAGTAAATTACATTTTCGTTCATAAAACCTAAACTTTTAATATAATAGCCTCAATGTAAATCATTTTCTGTCCACCGGTATTGAAAAATAAGGCTCGGAAGTGTAAAAAGAAATCAAAGATTTACAATAACCATTAGCGCAATCAATAAAAAGTTACATATGTAAATTTAATGAGACCACGGGGGCTCCGCCCCCCTGAAGAAATCTTCTTTATTATATATTTAAAAAAAATACCAGAATTTGTAGCTCATGAAAATTTCAAAATATCCTTACATAACGTTTTCAATTTAACGCTTCTAATGTCTGAAAACTTCGTATTTTTTTATTCTTATAAATAATTACTTAATTCGAGAACTTTAAATTGCGTTTCGCAGGAAATGGAATATTACAAAATTGTGTTTAAAAAAGACTTGCAGAGCTGACGTTGAGGCTCCTGATCTGCAGATTTACTAGTTTTAAGAGTGTTTTAGTAATAAAGGTACTAGGTAAACTACAGAGATGTACAAAAGTATTCAAGTATGTTTCCATTTATTAGTATAAATTGCTGTAAGATAAATTTCAACCTGTTATGCGTTTTCTTGCTAAACTAATTTTTCCCATTATATAGTATGTATATCAACATACTGATCAAATACAGGGCTGTTCAAAAGAACTGGAATACATATTTGTCTATGGACGGTAACTGCTGAAATCAATTTTTTAAATGTTGGCTTAGTTATCTTATTTACCGTAATTTCGGGTGTATAGCCCGCAGATCAAAGAATTCAGTTTTGACCCAGAAATTTTATTCAGTATTTGAAGACCAATATTTACCGTGATCTAAAAAGTTGCATTTTATTTTTAAAAATTTCTGGGTCGAAACACGATTATTTGATCCGCGGGCTATACATCGGAAATTACGGTACCTTATTTCCCTGAATAACGAAGTTTTGTTAAAGCTTTCAGGGAGTGTTGGAAAGCGTTTCATAATCTATGCCGTACGCATGATTTTTATTTCTTGTTTCTTTCTAAGATTGTTTTGTCACATCACAGTGTAGAAAATCCCGAAAAAACAAATGCGCATTTCAACCGTTCTATTCTTCGCATTAATGTCCACAAGGTGTCTTTTCATACTAAATCGATGATGCTCTACAACTTTGTAAATCACTTTTTTTCCTATATCTGTTTCCGTTTTCGAGATAGGAATTCTAAATCCTCAGCTTTCTATCAAATGGTGCCGTAGGCGGTTTGATTCAGCAGCGCATGGCTACTTTACTATACCTAGACAGCACTTTTATGAATATGGTAGCAGCTATTCCGAAGTCAAGAGGGTAGCAAGGGACTTTAGTGGGCATACTCTATATAGAAAATATTAGGATAATAGAGATTGATGATACAAAGAACAGATATTTAAAATTCATTCAGTTGCAGCATTTCGTATACAGGAACTGATTTAAACAAATTGGAAATTGCTCGTCAAACGGGGCAAATGAGGTGCGTTCGTACTATAACTAGCTTTATAAATATTTTTTGCACCGCATATTCTACTGAATCTACATTTTAGTGCAGTTCAAAAGTTCATATCAATTTCATTCTGTTCGAAAGGCTGTAACATCATTAAAATGCACTAGAAATAATTTTTTCCCATTGACCTTAATGTAACAGAAAACTTTTGACTGTCCCTGTCATTTAACTATACATCCAATTTTCATAAAATTTGAAATGACTCGACAAAATTTCGCAAAAATTATATATTTAAAATTTTAGACCATTCCGTTAGGTAGTTTTTGTTCTGTTATATGCGGACGGACGGACAGACAGACGGATTGACCTTATTATACCAGAATGTGGCTTTACGAATAATTACCTCATCGAGCTGACGGCTGAAATTTCAGAATTAGTTAAGACTCAAATCGTATATTAAACAGAAATTGGTCTTCCAAGTCATATCTTGGTAGCCAACACCACGTTTCCATACCTTTCCAGTAAAACACAATTATAAAACTTACCAGTCAACCACTAAAATCAGGTCTGCAGGTGTTGCAACCAATGTATCACTTGACAGACCAGTTGCATTTTAATATGCGAATCGAGTTCTGTCTAATCCTGGAATGTCAGCCGCCAACTAGATGAGGTGATGGTCTGCGCCTCCAGGTCTATATGGAAGGTACTGGGTTGGACATCTGTGCGAGATACAGTCATAAAGGTGCATTTGCTGAACAAATATTACTTTAAGAATCATTCGACGCTATTATTATTATATCCACAACCGCCAATGATATACAGTAAACTCTCTGTAAGGCGGACTCGGTGTAAGACGGAAATCTACCTAACTCGGATAGATTTTTAAGTCCTTGCGAATCCATAGACATAGAGTAAAATTTGTCCAAGCCGGAATATTGTCTACTGCGTAAAATTTTCTTGGTCCCGATCGATTCCGCCTTAGACAGAGTTTACTGCATTTAGTAAGTTAAAAAAATACTTAAATGTCAGTAACATATAGATGGAATATATAACATATAATCTCCTACGTCAGATAATTTGCATCAGTTATATGTAACAAAGATGAAAGTTTAACTCCTTGAGGGGTGCTGGTATTTTCATGAAACCACTTAATTTTAATTACCAGATGACACACTGGCACCAGAATTTTGGTAAAAAAAATTTCGGCTTGTCATGTACAGTGAAATACGTTTAACACGAAACTGAGGGTACCGAAATTTTTTTTCGTGTTAAAAGAATTTCGCGTTAAAAGAATGTAAAAAAAGGACAAAACTCACAAATATTTTCGACGTCGTCAAGTTGTATCCATTACAATAAAAAGCAAGTAAAAAATATATTGTTTTTTTGTTGTTGTTGTTCTTTTTGTTTTTTGCTTTTTGGGAGGGGGGGAGGGGAATTAGATATCTTTTTTTTTAAGTGTCTTTTCAGCATTCTGAGATCAAGCTTGTTTGAACCAAATAGGCAAAGCTGCGTCTAAATCTTCGTCCTTTAGCAGTTCTCATACGTTTTCTCTCTTAACCCCTTCGCGACGGGGGTCTTTTACGAAGTGTTTATTATTTTGCTACCGATTTAAAAAACAGCAGTTTGTGATTTTTCAAATCGGGAAAATGCTCGGATTAAATAAGGCAAATTTTACAGTAACATTTTACTGTTGAGGATAAACAAGGATCCTTAGGCAAAGCGATATAAGTAAGCGTCATATCTTAAATGGGAGAAGTAACCGCAAGATTAAAAGAGAGGTCACATCAATCAAGGTCATGCGCCACATAGCGGATGGAGAGTGAACTACAGGTAGATACCTAACTGTTTTATTACTGACACCACTAAAATTGAAAAGTTTTTTTTACCTTGATTAATAACTGAAGTACCTCTGGTAAGGCGAAGAAAACTTCGCGGTGCCAAGTGCGTCTGGATGCCCCTCTCGGCTACGCCATTATTTTGCATTAAATGTGGCAAACAAAATTCATTTCCGCGAGTGACGGAAGATTTAGAAAATACGCGCCAAACTAAAAGCTCGCGTATGTGAATTATCACTCCGTCCACCAGGTGGCACAACTGTGTTAATTTACGCCTGATTCCAGAATTAAGTTTGTGCGCTTACTTATAACGCTTTGTCCTTAGGCCTTTTTGTGGCACGTATACGTGTCGCTCGTCCCCAAGGGGTTAAACATACTGCGCTCAAACATTAACGTAATGGGATCCCTGGTTTTTTTTTTTTTTTTTTTTTTGCCGATCATGTACAATTGGCAATGCCAAACTTTTTGCAGATTTCTGTTTTCGTCCTTCTTTTACATCAACTGCATTAAGCAGATTCATCTTCATTTGAAGCGAAATAGCAGTTTGTTTTCGCATCCATATTCTCAGCCATTGTACTCGTAAAACATAAGCTAATTTACAAAAAGAACGAAATTCACTGATTTTCACCTAAAATGCAGTGGTTTTTAACAGAAAATTCACCAATTTCAACTCAAACTAACTAGATCGAAAGCGAATTTTTTCGTGTTAAACGATTTTTGTTTCGTGTTAAAAGAACAAAGATGTATTAAATTGCATAGTATACTGTCCGGACCGCTATATCATTTCGTGTTAACCCATTATTCGTGTTAAGCGTTTTCGCGTTAAACGTATTTCACTGTATGTGAAATATCGCTTTTTCATATTTAGAAATACATTTGTTTTCAAATTCCTGTGTCAGTCGTTAATTTCAATGCTTTAGCAATCAAATTGCTTTGCCCCTGAAAGGGTTAACTCATTAAAGCCGGTTTGTAAGAAAACTTGCCATGTAAGGCGCACAAAACTTTTAAATTTGAACACCAGTATTTTAGTTTGGAAATTTCCACTTTATCTAATCTCAGATTTTGAGCGATTAAATAAATCAAAATTACAATGTGGAAAAAACCGGTGTTGAATAATTAAAAGAAATGTAAAAGAGGCTCGTCCTTAATGGGTTAAAGTATGCGACACCAATAACACATTTTGTGCATCGTGTTATTTCATACAGTGATTTTAATATCCAAAACGTATATTTATTGTTCATAATAAAATTATAATCAATCAAATTAATATCAGTATTATCATAGTTATTGCAAAATGCGAAAGTTCGTTCAAGAAATTTTGCGAAAGTGAAATTGGCAGAACATATAAAAGTTTTATTTTCACAGTTCACACTGAAGTGACACAAGATCAGCGATGGCGAAGATGGCATGGTAGTTCACTGTCCTTACATGGATTTTGAAATTATAATTAAAATTTCTTTGATGATTTTACAAAATGATAAAAATAAAATTTAATTTAAAAGTATTCTTATTATAATTTATCTCAAACTTTCTAACAAAAAAATTTGCACCGGATCTGGATATTGTTCTGATGGAAGAAATAATTTCTAAGAAAGAAATAATTTTTTTTATTCGTGCTATTTAACTTTTCTACATTTACGTCTTATGTCAAAATTAGAATTTCTGACAAAACTTTTAATCATTTTCATTGACTAAAATAGCGAGTTCACTGCTGCGTCTGTATTTAACATTGTTAATGTCCCTTTTAGGATTTTAAAGTATTAAATAAGTTATTTTTAAATAATTAAAAATACATGTCACAAGGGAGAGAAGCTCATTAGACATATCAGAGATTTATGTAATGTTTATGTGGGATATGATCAAAAAGTGGATGGTAGCCACTGACTTAGCTGGTTACAGTCTATATTCGAAGGTATCGTCGATAAATTCCAATTATTTCTAGCAGCATAGAAACAAAAGTAGCAGCTCGAAGTTAGTTAAATCCTTGACTCAGGCTTAAATAAAAAATGTGAGCATCTGCTTCGAATTGCGCATTTCTACCGGCATCATAGGCATAGTAGAGAGCTTGATTTTATAGTGCATTAATTTGTTGCGAGTAAGAACAAGCTCTTAATTTTATATTATAAAATTTTATTCTATAATTTTTCTGGGTTGTATTTTTGAATTTTGTTTATCCCTTTCAGGGATAAAAAATTCTGTTCGTAAAATGATAAAATAATTGCCTGACATCAGAATTTACAAACGAATTTTACAGAAAATTAAAACATGCTTTTCTACATTTTCATTGTAAAAGTAAACTTTTATTAAAATATTCTTGGTGCTGTTCGTCAGTTTTGGAATTAAAATTAGGAGGTCACGCCTTGTGACAACCGCCCTTGAAAGGGTTCATTGTATAAAAAAGTAACTAACAATAATATTTCACTTTCACCTATATGGATTCTATTCTTTGTTCTTGATATATTATCGATATTTTGTATTCTCATCTTTTTCGATTATTATTCATTTTAGAAACAAGTTTTTTTCCCGAGATCAGTATCAAAATTTCCATCGAAGTGTGAAAAAAGCAGGTGATAGGGGTTTAGAATTACCACTTCCTTGGACATCGGTGATAGCTACGACGCTACGCTTTTGATATATTTCTATGCATTTTAAGTTCATTCAGATATGTGTTTCAAATTATATTATTGGGATGAATATTCTTAAAAATTTTCAAAATGTTTATGACACAGATTTTAAATATGATTTATTTCATTTGTGTATATTTAAATATTTATCAATGTTAGTCAACTTATCAATCTTAATCACACTTATCAATCTTAAGTCTTTTGAATATTTGCTTATGTTAGAGCGCTTGCGTTGAAGAGCTTGCACCTGACATTTGCTTAGCTAGTTCGTTTAGTGATGTACAGTTCTAGAAAAAAAAAGTAAACACCACCTACTAACTTTGCAACTGATTACAATAGAAGAACGTTACTGGTACCAAACGATTGGAAATAAAGTCTACTTTTAAACGATGTATATAAAATTGGCTTAGGGGGCCGCCTACAAATCAAAATCAGATCAAATTTTGTTTTTTTCAAAGGCAACACCCAATTTTGACAGCATATTTTAAATATTCGGTTCAAACTATGCCTAGAAACTAAATTTCTAGTCATTTGGATGATAAGTGTTTGAATTATAAACTTTCAAAGTTTAGAGCTTAAAATGTTAAATTATATTTTCATATTTTTTTTTATCGCCTGAAATTATAATCCTAATGTGACAATTTTGTGTCTGGTTACAATACTAAAAAACCCAAAAATAAATATATTGAATTTATAATTTTAAAATTTTTATAATATGGATTATGAACTATGAAATTAATATTCGAAAAAAATATGAATTGAAACCAACAGTTTTTTAATAGATTTATATTTATTATGTCCTGCTTTATGCTAATTCTCAATTACAAATTTTTCTTTCAAGTAGTTTTCGAATTATCATTTAAAAACTTGAAAATGATGGTTTAGTCTACGATGTGCAAAAAAGCTTAATTTCAAAAAATATATTTTTCTCATTTTATTGAAATATTTGTGCTGGCAATAGTCGAAACATATTAAGCGGGAGAAAATGGTAATATTGGCAGAAAAGAATTCAATAATATAAGTTACACAGTCATTCTGTAGCATTTCAACAATCGAGTACCAAACTTCAATTTGGATACAGCCCTTAAAACATGCTCATTTAAAAATATATTATTTATCGGAAACTAATCGTACGGATTTCAGGAAAATATGGATTCAGGGTAATTGAAGGGTTGTAGAATTTATTTCTGGTGTCTTGGATATTGCTATTGAAATAAACAAAGTTTGGGTTCATTTTGATATGTAGTTGGCCCTCTAAGAAAATTTTATATGCATCATTTAAAAGTAGACTTTATTTCAAATCGTTTGGTACGTGCAACTTTCTTCTGCGATAATTTGTTGCAGAGTTAGCAGAGCGTGTTTACTTTCTTTTCCACGACTGTACGTGTGCTCTGTTATTAACCCTTTCAGGGGCAAAGCATTTTCAATGCTAAAGTGTTGAAATAAATTAATGGTACAGGAATCTACCAGCAAATTTAATTGGAAATAAGAAAAAAGTTATATATCACTTTCACATTAAATGGAAAATATGTTATCAAAATTCTGGTGCCAATGTGGCGTTTGAGAATTAAAATTAAGTGGTTTCATAAACATACCACCGCCCCTGAAAGGGTTAAGAATCATTATTATGATGCTTTTAGAGTTTACTTTTGAAGTAGTTTGTAAAAATTGTAATTCGTTTTAAAAGTTAATAGAAAAAAAATAATAAAAATTAAACTCCATTGTGCTAAAATTCATGTAGGATGTCAGTAAATTCCGTTTTCGTTAGCACGGAATTTATGGCATATGCCACGGTTAAGCGGCAAGGGAATCACCAGGTTTATATAGCCAAAAACGTTTGAAAGTACTTTATATAAAAATTGAATAATCTAAGCTTTTCGTTGGCTTATTTCAGCATTGCAAGCTGCGGCATACCTCTTTAATGCCAATTCCCCTAGCGAGGAGTTTGCACCTCCAAATAACAATTACGAATATTCTTACTCTGATTTCCTGGTTATCTCTTTAAGTGTTTTGTAAAGTATTGTGTATATGAAGATTCCCGCCTGCAGTTTACAATTTGGATTAATTATGTCATTCATTACAAATGTGATGTCAACATTTTCAAAGTTACGTCTGTTTCATGACAAATATCATAACGTCACGTGCTGTTGTACAGCGGCGCCAACCTATATGGGCTCGTGGGGCCCGAGCCCACCCAATAATTTACTCTTCCAGCCCACCCAATTTTCTATTTTCGTGCTCATTTATTTTTCAATTTCTGAAAAAAAAATAATTTTGTTGACATTCACAATTTTTTTAAATTTGAAAATACGATAAAGATAAGAGACACACAGGAGCCTAAATCACAACCAACCCCCTCCTCGCCCTAAAACACGTACAATCAATTTACCCTCAAAAAAGGAATTTCCTGCATATTCGCTAATTAATTTTACTGTAAATGCACTAAATTTGCTGTTGTTATTATTCAGCACTTTCCATTTTTGGGGTTAAAGAATCTTTCAAAAAAGGCTGCAAAAACGTTTTAAGACAATTTTCAACATCAGTCAGGTCAGGAATGATTGTCATGAGACAGTAATCAATTATAAAAGAAGATATAATATATATATTGTATATAGAGATTTAGATAGATATTAAATGAAAAAATGCTATTCGATTCCAAATTACTTTAGAAGTCATGTCTACAAATTTCATTCATTATACTTACATAAGTGACTCTGTGGATGCGTCAGAAAGTTTGTGTTGTTGAGTGGAGAAAAACGTTTATTTTGGGAAGCTTTTAAAAATAGGATTAATGCAAGAATTTACTATATGAACTTAGTTACTTCAGTGAAACTTGCTCAGGAATTCATATGCAAGGGATATACACTATTTTACCCACTATTGTTTTCGACTTAGGCCACTCTTTCGCATTCCATTACGTCAAAGAAAAGGCTTAATAAAATCACAATTTCAAATGTGAATAAGGGCAGTGAGGGAAATTCGTTTTAGAGAATGCTTGTGCTGAATTTATTAGAAGAAGCGCAGTTAGAAGATCATATTTGCAGCATGCCGTGCTACATAAAAGATGGGTTTGTTTTATTAAAAAATCGTTAAGTATTTGTAAATAGGAAAGGTGCATTTTTAATGCACGAAAACCCGTAAAATAATTTTCTTTTTATTATCCTTCTTCAGACTGCCTTTTAATATCATTCTTTTTCTAAATATACGTTATACAAAAGAAGGCCGTGCAAAAATTAAATTTCGTATTTGCATATCCATGCAGCTCCTTTTTAAATAAATTCCATATCTGAAAGATGTACAGTCATTCAGGATGACTTTGATCCTCATTTTCACTATTTTCATATGTCACACTCTTATTTTAAGACTTTTGTTGCAACTAGGGGCATAAAAGAGAAGAAATGATCCTAAATTATTGTATGACTATCAAAAATTAAGGAATAATAATGATAAAAGCTATAAAAAATGAATTTTTATCCTGGTTCAAAAGTTACCCAGCCATTTAGAGTAACTTTGCACCATTTGATAAATATTATCTAAAATAATTCCTTATAAAAAAAGTAGTATAGTTAGGACAACTTTGGACCCCAAAAAATGTTTTCAGATATGTAAAGACTCCGAATTTACATTTCCTAACATCACAAGATTTGTATAATTTATGATATTACAGCAAATATCAGGCATAAGAAAAGTGGAAGAAGAGAACCATGAACATTTAGAAATAAAAAAAAACCTGTTTATTGTTCATATAAAACATAAAAGTACAGTGGAAAACAATTTTCAATGTTTTATCTCAATAATATATCCATAGTTACAGTTAAACATACTAGTACTAGTATTATTCAAACAAGAAAAAAAAAATGCCGAATGTAATGAAATGTCAAATTTGAGTAGCTCTGCCCCGAAAAACGCCTTTAAATGAATTGTATGTATTTTACACATATTTGTGAAAATATTTACATGTTATATCTAACGTTCATTTTCGGCATTTATATAAAATATACGTGCAAATATGGGGAATTTTTGACAGTAGCACCGATAATTAGTAAATTATAAACATCAGTATAGCTTTGAGCCGGCTCAAAGTTACACTGAAAATGTGGTAAAATGTTAGTGCCTGCTTATTATACATTTTATTAACTATTAATAAATAAATAATCACAAAATATTATCACATTTACAACATTTAGACAATAATATGTCTGATAAATGAGTATATTGTTACTTACTATGAAAATTTAATTGGCTTACAACAACTTGAAAGCAGCATTCAAAATTACCTTGAAAACAGTACTTCACAAAAATAGTTATATGATGCCTTTAATTGCGTATAATGTTGCTAATTTATTTTCTAAAATAAAGAGTAGAAATCCCAGTTTAGAACTTTGCCAACAGAGCACAGTTCTGGAGCTTAATTAGTCTTTTGGAGTGAAAAATAATGAAAATTAGGATGGGGTGCAAAGTTACCCCCGTGGTTCAAAGTTACCTTGAATGATTGTACTTGATTTGTATATTTTTTGTAATTGGAAGTATCTTACTATTATCAGCGGTTCAAGAATTTGTATGTATTTTCAGTCATCTAGCACTATTAGTGCAAGTATTTCAATGCATTTCCATTAAATGCCCATTTTAATATTTTTAGTCTGCGTTCAATTTTTAGTCAAGTTCATGGCACAATAATATTACTGTCCATAAAATGAAGATATGAGAGTATAAAGGAAGTTCGAATATTATGGAACATTTTTGCATTTGGAAAACCTTTTACATTTTAATTTGTAAATCAACATTAAAAAAAAAAAAAAAAAAAAAAAAAATGAGATACATTAAAAGTTAGTAAAGAACAAGCTTTGACTATTTCTTAACACATTTTAAATACATTTAAAGTGGAAGAAAAATAATACATATCGATATGTAGATTTTAACCCCTTGAGGGGCACCGGTATATATTATATGCCACCTACGATTAATGAAGTTTTACACCAGAAAAATTTTATTAAATTTTACTTTTCTAACTTTGGTGGAAAATAGCCTTAAAATTGCGTTTACTTATTTTTAAAGAAAATTTTTCAAAGATTCCGGTGGGAATTCAGCATTTCACAAACGTAATTGCTTGCCCCTCAAGGGGTTAAAAAATACTGCAAAAAAACTGCAATAATTGAGAATAAAACCTGATTTCACCGTGCCACTCTAACAATAGGTACCGCCGACCTACTTTGGTCCTTGGGCAAAGAAGGCCCTAGAGCGCTACTTTGTTCCAAAACTTTAAAGATGGGAAATAATAATTGCCTCTTTAAAATCATACATTTGCTTCATTGCTTCATGTTAATTATTCACAACTCAATTTGGACGTTGAAAAATCATATATAATATTTTTTAATAATGGTAATGTTAGTGGAACCAGGAAAAAGTGGCCCAAAGTAGCCCAAAGTAGATTGACGGTATACAAATAGAATTCACGAGGTCAACTATAGGTGTACTAGGATGTCGTTAGGAAGCTTTACTCTTGGTCGCAGCACTGTTAGGGGCAGATAATGAAGTATTCTATATTGCCCAACTGTTCCGTAATACTCGAAATTCCTCTAATTATATAAAATCGCAACTTTACACGTAAATATGAACCACAAATACACTTATTAAAAACATTTATTTAACTGCATTTCTGTTCTTATAAGGTTCGCACATTCCTTGCATTTTTTTATCGAGTCTGGAAATTCTATTAATGATAAGAAAATTTCTCTTTAATTTTTAAAACAGAGAATTTATAACAACCTCACTTATTCACGGAATTTGTATAAGGTGATTTTTTAGAGGTGTGGTTTTGAAATTGACAACCCTGTTTCTAGTCACAGTCAATTTGGCAGCTAATAGATGATCTGTGCTCAATACGTTTTGCCTTTTCACCAATATACTTACCCCAGAACAACGTCTGCAAATTGTACAAAACACCATCAGTTTATTGCGGGAGACATTCGGTAAGAGCTTAAGGGGACCGGGTAAGCTCTATCTCCGCCATGTTAAAATACACCAACTTTATGCACCCTTTTCTCAGAAATGGTGAAATATAGAGATTAGAGTAGTTTGAGTAACATGCTTTACGTATTTTAACATACCATTTTCTTTCTAAGTGAACCTGAAAATTAATTATTAATTATTTTTTGAAAGGCATTTTTAAATTAGCATTTTTGGTAAGATTTCACTGCATAAAATAAATAATTCTCAACGAATCACTAAATCCCTGTGTTAAAGTATACAATATAACATAATAAAAGTATTAAAAAAATTGAGGTCTTAAGTTTAATAGATATTGAAAAAAAGGAACACAAACGTGAAAGATCCATGTTTTAAGAAAAAGTCAATTAAAGATTTAAATGGCCATTAAGCTGTGAAGTACTCTTAGAAAGAATGAATAATTCCAACACTTCTTTTTTTAATATATAAACATGTGTGACACTTCGTTGGAAAGATAAAAGTTTAAGCTACTTAACCCCTTGAGGGGCGGTGGGATATATTTTATCCCACCTACGATTAATGAAGATTCGCACCGGAAAAATTTTATGAAATTTTACTTTTCTAACTTTGGTGGAAACAAAGTCTGAAAATTGCGTTTCCTTATTTTGAATTTTTTTTTCTAAATTTCCGGTGTGAATTCAGCATTATACGAACGTAATTGCTTGCCCCTCCAGGGGTTAATTATATAAAAAAATAAAAAACGATTTTTTTCCCAAATTTCGCTTACCTGGTCCCCTTAATGGATCTGTGAACTGGCCTCCACGGTCATGTGATCTCACACCAATGGATTATTTTCTGTGGGGATATATGAAGTCGCTGGTCTACTCCGCTAAACTACAGACGTTGAGTCACTTGGAAATCAACATTCGCTGCGTTATTGTTGATATACGGCCCGAGCTGCTCGGTAAAGGGGCAAAAAAATGGACGTCCAGATTGCGCTTCATTCGAGCCAAGCGTGGCGCCCATATGCCCGAAATCATTTTTAAACATAGCATAAAATTATTTATTTCATAAAACCATTATCATGACCATTAACATTATTTTTATGCGTTTTATTTCATTTTAACACGTTGTATGCGGGCAATTTTTCGAAAATGAGCATTAAATTTACGTTCACAAATGCCACTGTAAATTAAAACCTGCTCACAACCAATAAGAAGCAAGCACTCTTGGATTACACCTTCTTTTTTCTTCCGTACAAAATTTCCGGTACCAGTAACAATTTCTGTGCCCAACACACAAAAACGTACTAGTACGTGTCCCGCATACAATGTGTTAAATTTGTATGCCTCACGGTTCGTACGGGTACCGTTATTTTCAAGGCCAAATGTCAGTATTAAAAATAAATCTAGCTTCAATGCGCGAAATTTCGCCTTATTTCAGGATATATTTTCTATGAGAAAATACTGGTACTGTGGAATTTCTTAGTCTGGAAATTCACGGACCCGTACGAACCCTGTGCCTCTAAAAAAACATCCTTTATTATTTTTTCTGTAAGCTAAATAATGCGAAACACCTGTTAAATTTCTGTCAG
The DNA here is from genome assembly GCA_963932465.1 of Maratus speciosus. NCBI lineage: Eukaryota > Metazoa > Arthropoda > Arachnida > Araneae > Salticidae > Maratus > Maratus speciosus. The sequence continues at coordinate 141,458,538 of OZ010793.1, forward strand.
AACTGTGCGAAGTCCGTTGTTACTTGGTTGACCCATGTGATGTTATTAATAGAATTTCTATTTTTAAAAAAATATCTATTCCGTAACTGAAAGTGTGCTATAGCTCAAAAGTACGCAAGTAGTAAAAAACATTCTGGTGCGTTATATTTCTTCCTAAAAGAATAAAATTTTAGGTAATTAATCTTAGAGGAGATATTTTTATTATTGAATGCATTAAAAATGTCTTTTAGATAAAAAAAAAATAAGATTTATATTTTTGTAATAAAAAGAAAGAAAGGAAAACGAGAACGATAAACGATGCATCATTCGTATATTATCAAGTCATTCCCAGCACTATCAGAATAGTGTTAACAAATTTCACACATAACCCAACAAAATGCCATTTCCAACAATTTCTGTCCATAGCCATAATTGTGCTCGTATTCTTTCGCGCAGCTCGGTATATGATGCATAGATATTCGTAAAACTTAAGTTAAATACAACTAACAGAGCATGTAGTGAAAATCTTAAAGTTCACAAAGAGTAATCAAAATACGTGGAGATATAATCTTTACTGACGACATTAAAAACAATAGGATCTCCACACTTCACACGCTTTTAAACTAACACTGATTATTAAAAGAAGGAAATATGACTTCAAAACATTTTGTACAAACAGCTTCTTCATGCACAGTAAACATACTGCCAGCGTTTTCTTAACCCCTCAAGAGGTTAATTTTTTTATACACAATAAACTAAAAATAAGGACCACAAATCACTTTATCGTACTAAAATATTTTCCTCATACAACCGTACTATATCTCCCATTAAATAAAGTTAATATTGCAGTTTAAAATTAGTGGTATAGAAAAGCTTTTACTAATGGAACAGGCAAAAACTCTTCCTCCACATACGATGTGCGGTCGATCTTGTTAACCCATTCGGGACTATGTGTGCATATATGCAATGCACCCTCAAAAAGAGGATGCAGAATTTGTTTTAGACGCCAGTAAAAGAGAAAAGTATTGCTTTATTTAATTACAGCAGTAAGGCTACCTTTAGTAAAAAGGTGGTGTCAACCGAATAAAATCTGTGTAAGAGCCGCCGGTCCCGAAGAGGTTAAGTGGTTAAAGAAAAACCATTGCATGGAATAAACCAACTTGAATCACATCCTTGGATTTCGGCTAACGTCTTAAAAGCATTTAACTTACTTATCGATTACCTTTGCATAAATTTACCGATTTGACAAGACTGGAGTTGCCAAAAATCTTTTAGAAAAATTAAAGAACTTACGTACGATTAGCCGAACTTCGACCCACAGCCCCCTGAATACTATGAGCTGACACAAAAATGGCGGCTGTCGCAGGGGGATTTCTTTTAGCGTTTGTACTGCATTTGAACACCAATAAATTTTAAGTTTTTTCAGCTTTATTTTTCTGAGATTAAACAAGCCAAAGCAAACTTTTGAGAAATACTGATGTCTAATTTCAGGCGACGGCACAAACTCTTAAAAAAATCTTTCTACGACACCGGCCATTTTCGTGTAAGCGTTCAGGCCTAGTATGAACGGGGCGGTGTTCAATCACATAATGGCATGAAACTTATGAAAGACATTGTCGTTCGATAGTTCTATCGACATTCTAGCTATGACGTCATATCTTGGTTTTACAACGATTGGTTTCTTGAACTAGAGTAGTGATGGGCGATTTTCGAAAATTTACCAATCGTAAAAAAATCATCATCGTAAAAAACACAATCGATACAGTCATCGATTACTTTCGAGAATCTACAATCGAGATGTTCTACAATTGATTATTAACATCAATGTTTTTACATATATGGATTTTATTAAATATATGGTAACTGAAAACAGATGGAATAAAAAAAAAAACCATAAAGAGGCTATAATGGAGCCACAAGACTGGACAAGTCATATAAAGGCACATCTTGGTTGAAAAAAGTTCCAAAAACGCGAGTCGGTATGAAGCTGTAAGGGGAGTTCAAGTATAAAAAATTAAAATTTTATAATTAGCACCAAAATGGCCAAAGAAATAAGAATCTAAAGTACCCCCTAGTGGCAAAAACAGAAACTAAAAAGATGGTAAATGGGAACAATATTTTTTATTGATTTTTCCAAGTCATTTGAGATCAGACCTTTAATTTCCCCACTTTTAGATAGCCTTCGACTGGAAAACTTTAACGACTTAAACGAACCCCCACGGGGAGCAAAGTAGGGGGAGGGGCAAGGAAAGTGCATAATATGAATAAGTGATCACAGGACTTTCCAACGATATAACACATGAGGGGTGTCGGCTAAATTTAGAAAAGTGCCTCCGCGTGGGAGAAAATTAGGGGGAGGGGCGCGGGCAATATATAAAATGAAATAGTAGTCACAGAGCTTTCCAATGATATATCACATGAGGAGTGTCGGCAAAAGATAGAAAAGAGTCCCAACTCCCAGGATTCCAATTATCGTGCCCCTCGAAATACGCATCCCTCTCTTTGAAATTTTCATATATTATAAATTATTTATCGGAGGGCTCCGTGAAAAAATCCGATCTAAAATGTTTAAAAACGCTACAATTTCAAAAAAGTTCGAAAAATGCCTCTCTCGGGGCACCAAAATAAGGAGGGAAGAAGAAAGGTTCATAATATGAAAGAGTGGTCCGAAAACTTTCCGATGATATATCACTTGACAGGTCCAAAAAAAGTTTGGAATCCACGCCTCCCACGTAGGTTCACTCTTTCTTCCCAGAATATACCCAGAAATCACGCAGACCCACTTTTAGAATTTTATAGGCTAAGATGTGTTATTATCCCACCCTCCGCGATGTTGAGTATTTGGCGATTTTTATCGCTCTGGCAACCCCGGCGTTTGGCGTCTAGTAACTTATTGTGGCAACCCCCTTTTTTACGACGCGAGAGCGTGCTGTCGTTGCTGACGGTTGCTTGACTCTTGTGCCAGATACTCTTAGATATCGTGTTCTATGGCTGTTTTTTTATTTTTATGTTAAATTTATTGGATGTATTTCATTGACTATAGTTTCTGTAGTCCGTTTAAACGCTCTTGCTGAAGTAATTAAGAAATATGAGGAAATTTTGACATGAAAGGGAGGTTTGCTTATAGAATGTCAATGCGTATTAAGCCTATGTTGGAAAATGACGGCGGTGTTATATTTTGTGCTGTAGGTTTCAAGAAAGCAGATGTCTGTTAAGGTATGTTGATAATTTTATGTATATTTTGTTGCTTTAAGAGTTTTTTACATTTTGAGATTGCTACAAAACGAGAACTACTGAATTTTGAGAATGCTATATCGCGAAAAATGCTAAATTCGGCGATGTTTTTTTTTTTCGGTAAATGAGCGCAAAGCGCTCATACAACTATTGCTGATTGCCACTTTAGCGAGTTTCGTTTTTTAGGTATATTTTGCTGTTTTAAGAGTTTTTTACATTTTGAGATTGCTACAAGACGAGAACTGCTGAATTTTGAGAATGCTATATCGCGAGAAATGCTGAATTCGGCGATGTTTTTTTTCCGTTAAATGTGCGCGAAGCGCTCATACAAGGATTACTGATTGCCAGTTTAGCGAATTTTGTTTATTATTTACATTTTATTTTCGTTGAGCAAAACATGCGTATAAACGGGCGCTTGGCGACATTTACTACTTGGCGGAAAAGGGGTTTTCTCGCCAAAAAAAATCCAAGATGGCGGAGGGTGGGATAATAACACATCTGTTCCATTTTATATTTTATAAATAACATTTATCGCAGGGCTCCACCAAAAAACCTCATTTGATGATATTTGTTGTAGAAATCGCTACAATTAAAAAAAATTCACTCCCTCACCACTCTCTCTCCCTCCCCCCTCCCGGAATTCAACTCTGGGAGGAGAAACGTTCAAAATATGAAAGTGTGGTCAAAGGAATTTCCGATGATATGTCACAGGAGAGGTTCGGTAAAAGTTTGAAAATTACCCCCCCCCCCCTCAGTTCACTCTCGCGCCCTCCGGAATTCACTCACCTTCCTCTTTGAATTTTTATATTTAATAAATAATATTTATCTGAGGGCTGCAGGTATGGGGCAGCTTGGCAGAGCTAAAATAAGAGAAACATTGAAAATTCTGTGCAAAATGACACTAAATTCAACAGTAAAGTTTGAAACTAGGACTATACAGAACTGAATACATAAATCACTATGCCTCATAACCCATATCGGTTAATAGCAATAAAAAGATAAGTGCCCAGTTAAAGTGATGGCATTGAGCTCACAGGTTATTCACACTAATTGTATATTATACTCTTATTTCAAAGAATAATTCCCCTCAAAAAATAAATGAAAGGGGAATATCCCCCGTTTCCCCCCTTTATACTTAACCATCGAACCTCCAAATCTAATCAGGGAAGCTCCTTAACATAATAAACCAGTATACTAAATTTGAAGCAAATCAGATAATTCTGCATGAAAAAAACATATCACTAAATTAGGGGGGGGGGGTCTAACCCCCTTTAACTCCGTTATACTTAACTAATGAACCTCCAAATCTAATCAGGAAAGCTCTTTATCAGAATGAACATAGTAAAAAAATTAAAGTAAATTGGATAGTCGGGGGAGCAATTTTCAGACATTTTTTGAACCCGTCATGTGATATATCATCGGAAAGCTCTCGGATAACTCTTTCATATTATGAGACTTTCTTCCCCCTTTCCTCAATTTTACCCCCACTGTGGGGTGGGGGATTTTTTTCAAACTATTTTGCATTTACATAATTTTATCGGATTTTTTTACGGAACCATCCAGTAAGTATTATTTATAATATACGAAATTTCAAAAAGTGGGGTTGTATTCCAGGGAGTGCGGCAGTTGGACCTCTGGGGGGGGGGGGGGGGAGCATTTTCCTAACTTTTACCGACACTCCTCATGTGATATATATATATATGTATATATATATATCGTTAGAAAATCTTGTGACCACTTATTCATACTAAGCACCTACCGTGCCCCTTTCCCCACTTTGTCACCGGGGCATTTTTCTAAATTTTGCTGACATCCCTCATGTTACATATTGTTGGAAAGCCCTGTGACCACATATTCATGTTATGCAGCTCCTCCCCACTTTGCCCCCACGGGGGTACTTTTCTAAATTTAGCCAACACTCCCTCATGTGACATATCGTTGGAAAGGTCCGTGACTACTTATTGATATTATGTACCTCCGGTGTCCGCTTCCCCCCCTTTGCCCTCACGGGGGTATTTTTCTAAATGTAGCCATGACCCCTCATGGGACATATCGTTGGAAAGGTCTGTGACTACTTATTGACGTTATGCACCTCCGATGTCCGCCCCCCCACTTTGCCCACACGGGGGCACTTTGCTAAATTTACCCGAGACCCCTCATGTGACATATTGTTGGAAAGGACTGTGACCACTTACTCATGTTATGCACCTCCCGCGGCCCCCTCACTTTTCCCTCACGGGGGGCATTTTTATAAATTTAGCCGAGAACTTTCATGTGAGATATCGTTGGAAAGGCCTGTGACCACTTGTACATGTTACAAACATCCGATGTCCTCCGCCCACTTTGCCCCCACGGGGCACTTTTCTAAATTTACCCGAGACCCCTCATGTGACATGTTGTCGGAAAGGCCTGTGCCCACTTACTCACGTTATGCACCTCCCGCGCCCATCCCTCCACTTTGCCCGCACGGGGAGGGCATTTTTATAAATTAAGATCGAGACACTCATGTGACATATGGTTGGAAAGGCCTAAAGCCCTGTGACGATTTATTTATATTATGCAGCTGCTGTACTCCTACCCTCACTTTGACCCCTCCCCCCAGGGATCCGATCCGAGGTTCGTTCGGCTCGAGATTTTTTTTTACAAGATTTTGTAGTTCGTGCACACCACGCCTGCTATTACGGCGCCTTATATAGCGGGGAGCCAGTTCGAAATTTCATATTACAAGATTACGTATAAATTAGAGGCCCCGATTAAAGGAAGGGCTCGCTAGCGGGCGAAGCCACTTAGTTCATATTAACGCCGACTCATTCCAGTTCACCAGCAGACGATTTTTGATAAATGTATGACGTATAAAAGCAATTGGCAAACTGGAGTCATCGAGAAAAATTTTACACAATCGAAAAATATCGAGATGTCCATACAATCGAGAAAATCGATAAAAACATCTCGTTATCGCTAATCACTAAACTAGAGTATATTTCCAATACAACTCAACACTTTGTTTATATATAAGTGGAGCTTGAAAAACGAGTGGATGAATTTCTAATACAGTAAGTCGTTTCAGAACTTGTTAAAACGACCAGTTATTTTTTTTCTTTTAATGCCAACAGATATCATACACACGACGTGAAAACCTAACAATTATGTAATTTCAAAAACCCATGCCACAGCTGAAAAAACACATCCTACAATTATCGCTCATACTAGTCGTGGAAATGAATTCTTCTGTGTAAATGATCGACAAATATATATAAACTACATGCAGGCAAAAATTTATTTCAATTAGGAAATACATACCACAGTTGAAAATTCCCCTACAGTAATTTCCTCTAATAAGGGGGATGGCACTTGAATTCTTTTGCGCAGCCCTGTATACGAGGTATAGAATTGATACACAGCAAGTAACATGCAAAATAATAGTTAAATTTAAAAGCGCATACCGAAATTCAAAACGCACTATCAATAATTATTGCTTAAACCATTAAAGCTTAACAATTATTGCTTAAAGTACTGTAACCGATTTCGTTTCTGTGTTCCTGTAAATGAGCAATAAATGTTATGAAAGCCCTATTCTATCGTAATAATCTTGTAGTAAAATTCAGTGATTTATATCAATTTCAATACATTTGAAATATGATTTACATTCATTTTAATTTCATTAAAATACACAGCAAACGATTTTTCCTCATTGATCATAATATAATGGAATTCTTTTGAATGCCCCTGTAAATGAACTATTAACCCCACACACTTCATATTCATCACCGAACATGCCATGGGAAATATCATATTACATGAAAATCCGAGTATATTTACGCGAGTTAGAGTGTGGAAAGATAGACAGACGGCCCAGCAAACCGAATCCATAAACACTTTTCAACTATGTTGAAAAGTAGTATTGCCAGTGGGCTACATTTTTTTAAATTCAGATTTCTTGATTGGCTCCACTTTTTTGAAATTGTAAAATTCGCCTTATTTAATGACATATTAATTATGTCGAAAACAAGAGGATTTTTAACATTTCAAAAAAGTGGTGCCAATAAAAGAATCTGAATTTAACCCTTTCGCGGGCGGTGTCCTTAAAAAAGACACCTAATTTTTATTTTACTTGCACCCAGAATATTTAATTAAAATTTTCCTTTTATAACGTACTTGAAAATATGCAAGTTCGTATTTTCTAATAATTTTACTCATAAATTCTGGTGTCAATCCATTATTTCATCAGTTTATTTACATAATTACTCCGCTACAGAAAGGGTTAAAAAAGTATCTCACTGGCAACATTGTTCGTAAGTGTTAAAAAGTAATCTATTTTTGTATGCAATCGTGACAGTTTATAATGCATTTTGCCTCTTCCATCTTCAGCCATAAATTAGTAAACAAAAGTAGGTAATTTTGATTGCAGAAGAATATTAGTATTTTACGTATTAGACAATGGGGAAGTTTTCCTGAATACATCTTATTTTTGAATTGTCCGCATTTTCAAACTCTAAAATCGAAAAAAAAAAAAGCTTTTTCAGTACTAGAAATTGCAGAATACCAATAAATTTAAAAATGCCATAACTCAGTAAATATAGGTCGTAAAAGAATATTACTGTTTTACTTGTTAGAACATGGAGACATTTTACCTAAATCTACCTTGTGTGTCACAAACAGGGATGTACAAGCGACTATTTTTAAATTCTAACTGGCACCACTTTCTCAAAACAGAAATCGTTAACAAACTCTTTGACAACATTTGCAAGAGAAATACACTTCAAAATTTATATTAGAAAAATACTGGGTCTATCCAAATATAAAAATAGTCGCCTGCGGCAGCCTTGCACAAAGACCGTGTACAAATTAAAATTTCGTATTCGTTTTCCTATGACTATTTTGACGATAATGAATTTTTAACTTATGAAGAGCGACAATTGAAATATATTTAAATTAGAACTATACCTTTTAACCACTTTGGGACGAGCATCTTTTACAGAATTTTTAATCTTTGATCACCGGTTTTTTAAAACAGAAATTTTTGGCTAATAGAATCGGGAAAATGTTCGGATTAAATAAGGCAAAATTTACAGTAAAAATTTACTGGTGAGAATAATCCCCGATTCTGAGCACCTTACGCGGCACGATGGTCTCTGGTCTCCCTTTGGCACTCTCGTCCCCAATGGGTTAAACTCATAGTTTAGGAATTGGCTACTGGACATCTCTTAGAAGAGCGATACAGTTTATGTTCAGCAAAAACTGTGTAAACTAAAAGCTGTCTATAACGAATGTGTCTTCAGCGGATAAAAATAAGGGTCCCGGCGTGAAAAAAGGTATACAATTACAAACGATAGTGTACATGCTAGGTGTAAAACCTGTATAAAACGGAATTTTCCCCACACATTTTACTATCTAATATTTTTTAGGCGTCTTTTTTACGTACAATTTACTCAATACGATGGCAAATAAATGAAAAATGACGCATTATTAATTGATTCCAACGCATCTGCAGGTCATATTGTCGCACCAACGGCAAGTAAAATAAATCTTTTAAAATTAAAACTAAAAAGTATTTATTAATGTTACCCACACTCTGCTACTATATAAAATATGCTGAAAAGGTAGTTTTCTTTCTTTTTCTTTACTTTCTTTTTAATAAAATCAACGTCATAAATTTATCTATTTAAATCGTCTATGTTAGCGAAAATTGAAACGCTTAGCTATTTAAAATAATTTATATGATATTTTAAAAAATTCGTTTTGCATCGGCCGGGAATCGAACCCGGGCCGCCCGCGTGGCAGGCGAGCATTCTACCACTGAACCACCGATGCACATGCTAAAGGCCAAATTATCTTTTAATATTTAAAAAGTAACCTACTTTTATCTGCATTTGTGATACTGATAGTTCACAATGACTTCAACCACTTCAGTCTACAGCCGCGGTTGAGAAAACAAAAGTAGTTGAAGCTTCAACGAGTAAGTGATCGTACAGGGGCCAATACGGATACTTCGCTTCTCTGCTTTATCCATATTTTTATTTTGAATTCAGCAGGATTCCTAAAAATGTGATTATTTCCAGATAACTATTTCCAAATAACATTTTTGATAGTCATTTCTACTGTACATCTTTTAAAAATCTACCAAGAAGATTATTATTTGAAGATAGTGAGTGGTCTAGAAATTGTCGAAAACAGTGAAATAGGGAAATCTATTAAGTTATAAATCGCTTCCCTGATTATCCCGAGTTATCTCGAGTTCATATATATTGCAATTAATTATTATCTCCAGTAAACTCGGGCGTACACGGCTGCCATTGGCTACCAATTTTATATTGTATCCGCACAGCTATGTCTAAAAAATTAATTTTGTAGAATATTTCTGTTGCACATGTCTTTGGGACAGGGATGTAGTGGAGGGTATACGGGGGTATACGCCGTATACCTTCTGGATTTTTTTAAGGAACACCGTATACCCTCTGTTTCTCAAGAAAGCTATAGTATATACACTCTAAGGTATACGCTCTTCCTTGAGCGTATACCCTCTGTTTTTTTTTACGACTACACCACTGCTTTGGGATATACGTAAAAGATTTTTGTTTTGCGAGTAAGAATAAAAAAATAGTCGCCAGTCGTGATAATAAACTGATGATAAAACTAAATGCTACACCTGTAAAAAATTAAAAATTCAACTTAAAACCTGTATATTATGTTTTGTTTCATTTCCTTATATTTAAAAATGTAATAAAAAAAATATGATGATTTTTTTTTCAGTTTTTTTTTTTTTTTTTCAAAAAATTGGTCAGGGGAATTAAGACGGTTTTCAAATCTTAATTAGATCCCACAGCCGTCACCAGGACTCGCACGCTATTAAGCCACACCCCATTTTGTAAGGACTCTACCCCCAGTATTATTATAAAGCTCATTTTCCTCACGATTCATTAGCTAGAAGATAGTGTTTTGCGATTACTGGTGGTAGAGTCCTTAAAAAATGGGGCGTGGCTTAATAGCGCGCGAACCCTGATAACTAGACTGCGAAGCCAGAGAGGGGGGGGGGGTATTTTTTGGTGGAGCTAATCCATGTGCGGTTTTCTTCCACTTTAACCCCTTGGGAACGAGCGGCACGTATAAGTGCCGTATGAAGCGCTCAGAATCCTTAATTTTCCTCACCAGTAAAATTTTACTGTAAAATTTGCCTTATTTAATCAGCGCATTTTCTCGATTCAAGAAGACATAAATTTCTGTTTTTAAAAAACTGTGACAAAAGATTAAAAATTTCGGAAAAGTCTCCCGTCCCAAAAGGGTTAATAAAGAATAAATTTAGATAGAGGGCAAGTACTGTATATTATGTTTTGTTTCATTTCCTTATATTTAAAAATGGAATTAAAAAAAATATGATGATTTTTTTTTTTTTTCAAAAAATTGGTAAGGGGAATTAAGACGGTTTTCAAATCTTAACTAGATCCCACAGCCGTAACCAGGGTTCGCACGCTATTAAGCCACACCCCATTTTGTAAGGACTGTACCCCCAGTATTATTATAAAGCTCATTTTCCTCACGATTCTTTAGCTAGAAGATAGTTTTTTGCGATTACTGGTGGTAGAGTCCTTAAAAAATGGGGCGTGGCTTAATAGCGCGCGAACCCTGATAACTAGACTGCGAAGCCAGAGGGAGGGATTTTTTGGTGGATCTAATCCATGTGCGTTTTTCTTCCACTTTAACCCCTTGGGGACGAGCGGCACGTATACGTGCCGCATGAAGCGCCCAGAATCCTTGATTTTCCTCACCAGTAAAATTTTACTGTAAAATTTGCCTTATTTAATCAGCGCATTTTCTCGATTCAAGAAGACATAAATTTCTGTTTTTAAAAGACTGTGACAAAAGATTAAAAATTTCGGAAAAGGCTCCCGTCCCAAAGGGGTTAATAAAGAATAAATTTAGATAGAGGATACTACTCTATCGATGGATTTGATGTAAAAATTTTAAATTGAGAAGATTTAATAATTTTTTCCAAAATGTGAAAAGCTATTACAGGAACGATGCTATTTACATGTTAAAAATAAATGCTTTCAAAATTGGTAGATCCCAGTAAATAACACGTGCCTATTCAGAGATTTATCATATCTTATTAGAAGATCTGGCCAGTTTGAACCTGAGTACTAAGTCCTTTTTGATGGTAAAAAATATCACTCTGACTGCTTGACATTTATAATACTTTATCATGAATAGTAATAAAACACTATATACTTAAAAAGTATATTTATCACTTTTCAGCATATTTAATTCAGCTTAAGTATTTATATATTTTAACAATTTTAAAGTGTTTTCAATAAAAAGTTTTAAAATATTTAATGTAATAGATATAATATTGTATTAAAATATAATGAGAGCTAGAGAAAAACTCAGCTACTCAATGAAAAAAAAAAAAAAAAAAAAAAAAAAAAAAAAAAAAAAAAAATCCGGTGTTATGGTGTTATTTGTGACAGCCAATTATCAAACGAGGGATATGGGCCCAAAGGGGGGGGGGTCTTTCTAAGGGAAACTAACCCGTATTTACGCAAGGAAATCCAAGGTTCAAAGAAAACTTCGAACGATTAGGCCGATTGGGTTCGAACTCAGCACCTCCCGTCTACCAGCTTTGAGAGCGGAACCTTTCGGCCAATGATGGGGCCGCAAAAAAATAAAATAAAATAAAATAAAGTAAAATAAAATAAAAATTATAAAAATAAAATGAAAATCATTTAAAAATATTGAAAGCATAGCAAGCTATCTTAAAAAAAAATATTTCATAGAATTAATATTAGAGAACGGGTGTTTTCGCCTGACTTAACGGTGTTTGTTAGAGCAACTCTTTTGTTACCTGAATTGCTAAATTTTCTTTTCGCGCTTAGAGCGCTAAAGAGTGTCGAACAGATTTCGGGTGGCTTCAAATTTCTCGATGAGTCTCCAAGAATAAATTTTCTCGCGTACATTAACGATATGTTTTACACCATTTCCTAAAACTTGGCATAGATCTTGAGAGCCTTTATGAGATTTATTGAGAATTTCTTTAGCTCTTCTTTCTGTAAAAAGAAAAACATAACGATTGAGGCTGAATTCCACGCGTTTATCCGTATAAAATAGGTAATTTCAATGGACTCCACAAGATCAATCATATTACTCTCATATATAAACGGTAATTTAAAAATATTCGATTATAAAAAGAACCTCGAATACAAATAACTCGATTATCAAAACAACCGGATCCACAGCTCTCTGAAAACTAAACCTACGCGCTGAAACCTAATATATGACAGCTGTCGTAGGATGATATATATCATCTGAATTTTAACCCTTAAATGCCTGGTTTTTCAAAAATCAATTTAAAAATGTTTTTCGGCTTTCATTTCTTAAATAAATCATGTGAAAAATACTTTTAAAAAATCATATTTTGTTTTAAGTATGGTTTACGGCTAAAAGACAGTTTGTTACCAATCGGCAACACTAGGCTTTAATTGAAAAAATCATTTTCCTTGATAAAATTCTATAATATTAAACACACATGAATTTTAAGAACTAAGCTAAGGAATAAATTTTACCTGCTCACTGCAGAACAAAATAGGATATTTCGAAAGCTTCCAAACAAAACAAAAAGCACATGTAGCAACAATGTAAAAAATAAATCTATCTTTATTCTGAAACAGCACTAGAGCTGCCATCTACATGTTGAAAATTGATTTAATAATATTTCCATTATGTATTTTATCGTCAAAATTAGGTATTAGAACTTCAATATTATTCTAATAGTAATTAGAAGAGTAAATTGTGTATGTTGCTGTAAGGCAACACACGGCAGTTAAGGGTTAATACCAATATTTTCTAAATGTATTTTTTCCCTTATATAATAGCCGAAAAATAAGAAGAAAATATTGGTATTGAAATTCAAGGGACCAAACAACGCTAAAAAATAATCCTCCTGCGACAACTGTAATTTTTGTTTTAGTGCCTAGGACTAGTATACAGAATCTAATACTTATCTAAATTACGTTTTTATTTTTGCTAAAGGATAAACCCTGATTTTTCAGGTTATAGAATATAGGTGAAAACTATTATATATATTATCTCTGATATCAACAGCTTTTTCCTCTGCACATACTAAAGATACAACGATGAATGGGGCGTTTTTCGAAAGGTTCTGCGAGCGGTTTTTGATGTAGTATACTTATACAATAATTAAAACGCGTTCCTTGTTAGAAAAAAATGCAATTAATGAAAAAACGTATCAATAAATAATACCAAAGATTGTGGTGAGAAAACCTTGCACGGATCTATTGTTTCTTGTTAATTGATAATTTAATTCTAGTATTATCAATTAGTATTCTCAATATCAGTCTATTTTAATTCTAATTTTTTTCTAGAATCATCATTAACAAAACTAAAATCATATTTATATGAAAAACCGCAATAATTCATTCGAATAAAGTTATGAAATGTATTAAAAGAGATATTTTCATATTGGTCTCGCTTCAGGATTTGGTAACCGGAGAAATTGCCTAAGATCGCTATTTACAATGAATCATTTTGGTTAGGTTCGTTTCAGTGGTTGAAGCGCGAAATTCGATTACATGCCTTAAATTTGTGTTTTACTCATATTTTATTATTTTAATTATTGATTAATGGATGTTTTAACTTAGTTATAGAATATAAGCTGGAAACAAATGGTGAGTTATTTATATTAATTTAAATGAAATTATCTTTCGCAATCGTCTGTACGCGTTAGAGAAAGATTTAAAAAAAATCATGCTTGAAAATTATTTAAAAAAAAAAAAAAAAAAAAAAAAAAATGAGTAAATTGCGATAGTTTTCAAACAAATTGCGATCAGTTTTTAAACAAATTTCATTTGAAAGTACACTTTTCTCGCTATTCGACGGTGTAAAAATTGAAAATGTGCGATGTATAGAATTTAAAAAAATTTAAAAACATGCAGTAAAAGCTAAATTAATCGTCTGCTGCTGACATTCGCAAAATGACGCCAGCGTTACGCACAGGCACGTTTGTCCTCTATAATATACAGATTTGTCCAATAGCATTCAACACGCCATCAGATAACTAGAAAGGACAATTTTTGAATACCAGAGCTAAATTAATTGAATGTTTCAAAATATTAATAAAACTTGCGTATTAATTCTTCCGGTTCTAAATTATTTAATACTTTTCTATATTAAAATCATTGAAATATACACTTCTGTAATACACTTCTGGCCATTAAAATTGCAACACCATGAAAGATTCAAAATGCAAAAAAGATATTTATTGTACGTAAACACTATGACACGAAAACAAAATGATTAAATTTGTAAACAGTTTGGGGATTTACAAGGGTGCGAAATTGGTAGAAACAGCTGCTCCCCCTGGCAGTAAAAACGGTCCTTACTCGGTTAGGTATGAAGTCGAAATGGGCTTGGAGGACAGAAATGGGCAACTCATTCCATGCTGCTTCAAGTCTATGCCACAATTCATCAACCGTATTAGCTGGAGAAGAGTGGCGGGCTAGTCTCTAAGCAATTCATGACCAGATGTTTTCAATGGGTGACAGCTCTGGAGGCCATGCAAGCCAGGGCAGCAATCAAATACCCTGTGTATCGAGGAAGGTCAGAACACGACGTGCAATATGCGGTCTTGCGTTATCTTGCTTGAAGATGGCGTTTGGCAGGCCTCGAAGACAGGGCACAACCACTAGACGTAAGATGTCAAAAATGTATCTATCTGCGTTCAAATTACCGTCGATCCGAACTAGAGATGTGCATGTCGTGTACCCAATGGCTGCCCAAACCATCACACGAGGTGCAGGGGTGCTATGGCGATATCGAATGCAAGCAGGCGACAGGCGTTCTCCTCGGAGCCTCCAGACACGTATACGGCCATCAGAATAGTGCACCTACAACCGGGACGCATCTAAAAAGACGACATTGTGCCAGTCCTGCATCCAGCTTTGTCGTTCGGTGCACCAGAGTCGCCTTCTCTCTCTGTGCTACATTCTCATAGGAAACCGCAGTACTGATCGCCTTGTTGACAGTCCACGCTGCTGCAAACGTCGTTGCACCGTACGAGTGGATACTGGTCGTGCTGCAAACATGCCCAATTCCCGACTAATGGTCCGTGATGAGGTTGTACGGTTTTGCAGGGTTGACCTCACAATAAGTCTGTCTTCTCGGCTGTTAGTCATGGGAGAGCTTCAAGATCCTGCATGCCGTTTAGTATGACCCTCAGCAATCCATTGATTCCATATTTGCATGACAGTGGTTGGATTTCGACCAGTGGAACGAGCGGTATCACGGAATGATAATCCACACTCTCGATAGGCAGCGATACTGCCTCTATCGAATTCCGACTCTTGGTGGAAAGCATTTCTTCTTATTATTCGAGGCATAACACGAAATTCTGAGCAAATTCCGACCTTACAAAGAGCTTTCCGAATGAGAAATCCACTATGCAACTTTCCTTTTATGCAGTGCTTCAGATGTCGTTTCTCCCGCCTGCCTTGTCTAAATTCGCTGAAATACTAATCATTTGCATATTCCAACCTCTTCTTCCTTTCATGTGATTTTGACGTTCGTCAGATCATTCCTTCCTGGTGTTGCAATTTTAATGGCCAACAGTGTATTTTATCATCATTCGTTAAATTTCAAAGTTATTAACACGTCCACGCCGGCGCGGTGAGTCACACTCGACTGTCTCAGAGTTGTCAAGTCTCTGGCTTTTTACACACCACTGTTATTTTAGAGAAAATGTTGTTCCTTTAAATAGCCCAATTGTTCTAATTAAATAAAGCAACATTTTCTGTATTAAAATCCTGGTAGCCACAAAGCCGGAGACTTGGCAGCTCAGAGATAGTTGAGTGTGACCCACCGAGCCGGCGTGAACGTGTTAATTAAAGTTTCTTATCATTTTTTATTTTCTGTTCGTCACTATTATTCCAAAGCTATAAGGCATATGTTTGTATTTCAGGGTATACTTCGAAATGCCATGTGTAATTAATGCATATCGCCGTATCCCGAAGATCGGGCAACAATGAATAAATCTGAAGATGAAAGAGAATTATTCTAATTCAGAAGATAGATGTGCAATTGCGGTGTTGCCCATTACACGAACCAATGTTAATTAGAAATTTATTTACAAGAACAATTCAAACAGAAATAACTAAGCCATCAAAATTATCCTTTTATAATTTGGATAAGATAGCTTGATGTTGCAAAGTTTAAACTTTTAATAATACTTTAGATAGAATTCAATGTGTTTTTGGATCAAAAGTGTATTTAAGTAGCAAAAATGCCAATTCGATAAGCGCAAAATGCAATATAGTCGATTATATTATTAATTAACCTCTTTCCGGAAGCCATGTCACTCAATAATGGCCTTCATAAAATCACTATCTTAACGAAGTCGATGCAATAACTGCTGGTAATCACCTGGCATAATTCTACCCTTTTTGCCATATTGCTTTCATAAAACAATACCACGAAGAATACCACCGTATATTTACAACAGATGTCATTTTAGAATCGATATTTTAAATATTTACAAAATTCTATATTTGACAAATACATATTTCAGTATGAATATGCATAATTAATAATTTCATTTTCACGTAAAATAATAAAAAACTGAGAAATATACTACGCATTTTGACGATGTAATACAGAAGACGAGTTCATATGTTGTCGAAAATATGATTGAAATTGTCAGATGTCGCTGGAATGCATCCCCCGTTAGTGAAGTGAGGTGAAGTGATGTAATTTTAGTTGTCCTTGCTGAACCACGATGTGTGTTGTGAAGTAGGTTTCTGATGAAACCTAGATAATAATGGCGCAAATGGAACATTGATGGGATAATCCTTATAATATCGTGTGTTTGAATAAAGACTGCAAAGTTTTTAGAAAATGGATAGAATTTTTGACTAATCAACCTACTTACATGAAGTACATTCTGCAAACTCGGAATAAGAATTTGAAGTTGAAGCAAATTTATGCGCATGGAATGGCAGATGTTTGGTCGTAATCACAGGGCTGCCAATGGTGACTATTTTTTAATTCTATCTCGCACCGTTTTCTCAAAAGAAAAATATTTCACGTACACAAACAAAATTTGTGCGAGAGAAATTTAGTACAAAATTTAATTTTAAAAAATAGTCGCCAGTGACACACCTGTAATCATGACCGGTATTCGTTGTTTTTTGCATGGGCAAATTAAGACGGTTGTTCAGTAACTATTCAAATTCCACTTCCGATATTAATGGGCACGGAATGCATTTGTATTATTAAACGTTATCACCAGAAAATTATTTTAACTTACTTTTGCTGCATACTCTTAACCAGTGTTGCCAGTGGGTTACTTTTTTTTAATTCAGATTTCTTGACTGGCACCAATTTTTTGAAACGGTAAAATTCCCTTCTTTTTCGCCTTAATTAGTATGTCACTAAACAAGGCGCCTTTTCCCATAACAAAAAATTGGAGTCAATCAAGAAATTGATTTTAAAAAAAGTAACCCATCTGGCAACATTGCTGTTAACCCTCAAGAGCAGAACTGGGTATGGGATACCCTGGTATGAATAAAATGTGTTTCTCGCTCAAAAATGGTAATGTTTAGGGGATGAGTGTAGGTGAAGGAAAAAGTCTGCTAACCTCACCAGATCCCCACTATATTCATCTTGAGATGTGAATACTAACTGAAATATAGACAAACATATTTAGGCTAATGTCAGACGAACGTCTTTTTTCTTTCCTACAGCCTTCGTACACCTTCGCTAGCTAGCATGTGTTTCTTTTTCATATTGAAATAAAAAAGCGCGCAAATAAACGTTCGTCTGACATTAGCTTAAGTCTACGGGTATACGCCACCCAGTGTTGCTGTAATGTCAGTATTTTGTCAATTTAATCTGAATACATTTTTTACATAAATTATGCGTTTTATTTTTCTTTTAATTTTTTTATATCCTCAGAACGCTGGAATAACTTAAAAAAATAATCCTGACATGTTTTTAACATCGTTATTTAGTTTTATTTTATTGTTTAGCTCTAGCGTATTACTTTAAAAATCTAAGTTAAAACTTTGCAGGTTGCTTCACAGTTTGTACTAAATAAATCATAAATATCACATTTTGTGTAGTATTTTTATTCAAATATTTGATTTTTAACGCTATTAATAATTATTTACCCATTTCTTTCATTTATAAGTATTTGTATTAATAAAAAAATAATGATGAATGAATATGGTGAATTAAGCATATTATTTTAAAACCACTGAATTTTACCTAACCAAATATATATATATATATTTTAATTAAAGCTAAATGACCTAATAAGTATTTAAAAGTACATTAAATTCTCTTTTAAACGCTACTGGTGGACATTTTTAGCTACTAATTTCGCCAAGATATGATAGTTTGAATAATAAAACACTATATTTTGACTATTTTTTAAGAACTCTTGTTTTTTTTCTCTTTTAATAAGAATACTCTTGTGTTTATAATAATTCTATAAACATAATCTTTTTTACACTGTCTGAGGTTTGAATTAAAAAAAATCTTTTAACCCTCTCGCTGCGTAAGCAATTCTTCGCGATGAGCGTCTTTTACAGAATTTTTAATCGTTTATCACCGGTTCTTTAAAGCAGAAATTTTTGACTATCGTAATCGGAGAAAGTGTCCTGATTAAATCAGACAAAGTTTTCGCTAAAAAATAACTGGTGGGAACAACCAAATAGTATTAATATGACGGGAAAATGCATGCCCGAGCATAGCTCGGGCTGCGCAGCGAGAGGGTTAACCCCTTGAGGGGCGGTGGTATATCACATGAGTTTAATTAAGATTTGTACCAGAAAATTTTAATTAAGTTTTACTTTTATAGCTTTGGAAGGAAAATGTTGAAAAATTGCTTTTTCTTATTTTGAAATAAAATATTTTCTAAATTTCCGATGGGAATTCAGCATTAAACTAACGCAATTGCTTGCCCCTCAAAGGGTTAAATCGGTTAATTTAATCGTAAGATATTAATGGCTAAAGACACACGGGTATGGCATACCCATGTGCTCTTGAATCGGGAAGCCATGATAGTTTTGCTCTTGAGGGTTAAATGGTGTTGTTTCCTTTAGTAGTTGACAAGGCTTTTCTAAAATGGATGTTTAATTGTAATTTAAGCGTTAAAATCGTACCCAGAAGTCATCAGCTGCGCTAAGATTTTAGATTTCAGCACATAAAATACAAAATTAACACTTTCGGGTCTGGTGTACTATTAATAGTACTTGTCTTTTGATCGAGTATTATTTTGTCTTAACAATTACTTTTTTAATATCTATATATAGTAATAAAAGTATATGTCTATGAATTTATTATTATGACTTCATTTATGTTTTGTCTTTTAGTAATAATAATTTTAAAAAAAATGCTTAATACTCTTTTCCCTGTTAGTTCCTTTATTTTAAAACATATATTTTACTCTTTAAATTTAAAATACAGGTTACTTTTGTGAACGAATCATGAGCAATAAAACGCAAAAAATATTCGAAATTTGTAACATCTGTTAAATACGATCTGTGATACGATATTTTCCAAACGTCCCCAAAAACTCTTCCTTTGCCCATTGTCATATGAACATGAATTGAATAGTACGCAAAATAGCTACATTCGTTGCATTTCAGACAATGAGATAGTCTTTAACCCTTACCGGCGCGGAGTAATTCTGTTTATAAACTGATGAAATAATGGACTGACACCGCAATTTATAAACGAATTTATTAGAAAATATGAACTTGCTTATTTTCATGTCCATTGTAATACGAAAATTTTAGTTTAACTAAAATTAGGTGTCCTTTTTTATGGACACCTTTTTTATGGGTTAAACTTCAGTAAATCTATTTGGATAGCTACGATTAACATTATTAACATAAATGTCATTTTGTTCTAAAAATCGAAAAAAAATCGGGCCCGAAAGGGTTAAGTATATATATTAGAAACATTTTTACAATCACAAAAAGACTCTTTCTTTAAGAAGAGTATACAAATTAAAAAAAAAGTTAAACTGTTTAATATTCCGATGAGAAATTTTAAAATGATAATGCGCTAAATGTTCATTACACGGGTACTCACCAGCCATATAAAGATAAAATCGAATGTGTATCATAAGTATATTTTAAGAGTAATATTCAGAAATATCCACTTCTGAATAATATTTGATGTAATCTCTCCCTCACTCAACTTTTTAGGTGCTTTTACGTAGCACCTATAGCCGTCGTCTGGTCCGTCCGTCTGTCTGTCCGCACATAACAGCGCAAAAACTACCCAACTGAATGGTTTAAAATTTAATGTATATAATCGTTGCAGAATTTTGACGATTCATTAAAAATTTTATAAAAAATTAATAAAAACTTTAAAAAAATTAATAAAAGTTTTTTGTCATTTTATTAAATCGTATCATACGTAATTAATTCAATGTTATCTCATAATAGGTAATGATTCATAGGTTACCATGGAGTTTTTTGTTATATGGGGCATTCTCACAATCTTTTGACTTTTGGGGGAAAAAATCTGGCGAAATTAAACTTACTAAAATAACATTTTAATCTGATAGACGAATGACTTAATGATTCAAAATAAAGAAAAATTGGTCAGCAGCGAAAATTTTTTTATATATCTGAGGTTTAAGTTAAACTTGCGAGTTTAATTTTCCTTACCGTTTTACCCGCATAACTTTTTATTTTCTTCTAAATTTTTACTTATAATGAATTTGCATATTACCTACAAGACATTCAAATAAGAAATGATAACAATGTAGTACTTTTAATACAGAATTTTTGTATAACATTGTCTTAAAGGGGTGTTAAAGAAAGAAAGGACGGTAAGGTAAAAAAGGGGGATGGTATTGGAAAAAAGGGACGAAATGGTAAAAAAAAGGGACGGTAAGGATGTATTGGTAAGGAAAATTACCACCTATTTTAAGGAAAACCATATTAAGACTAAGTGATAGCCACAATGTTCATTGATTTTTAGAAACAGTTGTTAACATTGGATTAAATATAATTTTTTTTAAATTTACCTCGAAAGTGCAGGAATAAACCTTGAAGACGGTGAGACTACCAATAACGCCACCATGCTTGAAATTGATATTTAAATGCTGATTTAAATTCTACAGTAAATTTCCTGCCAAAGAATTTAGACATTATTTCTCTAGCATACTTCTGCTTGAGAAAAAACTTGAAAAAAATTCTGTGGCTGTATCTGAAATGATTTTCTGTATAATTTTAGAAGAGGGATGGTAAGGGATCTAAAACCCAGGGACAGAGTTTAAAAAATAATAACAACCCTAAAAATGTATTCAGGTTAATTTTTAGCTACATATTTATATAAAACAATAGTTCCAGTTTCAGAAAAAAATTACATCGAATTATTTTTATTGAAACAATTTTATAGAGACAGCTCCAAACTTAAAAATCAGCATCAGTGACACGGGACGGTAGATGCGTTTTCCTACTGTTGGACCCCCAACATCGTCCAAAACTTATTTATCTCGTTAATATTGTTATGCAATCATGCAATGGGATGTTCCCCAGTATATGAAATAATAAAAAAAAACACAAAAAAGTGTATTAAATAAAAAATTATTATTCAGGGACATGAAAGTCAAAAGATTGTGAGAATGCGCCATATATCTGTTATATACATTAGTCTCAAGTGCAATTGGATTTTAAATATTTAATTCGCTTATATATAGACAGTCCGTATTTTTATTTCACGTTCCAGTTATTAAACATGAAAAACTAAGCTCAGTTTCTTTTTAGGTGCGTTCGTATTTATATAATTACGTAGCACCTATAGTCGTCGTCTGGTCCGTCCGTCTGTCTGTCCGCACATAACAGCGCAAAAACTTCGCACGCGAATAGGTTGAAATTTAATATATATATAATCGTTGCAGGATTTTGACGATTCATTAAAAATTTTATAAAAATTTAATCAAAACTTAAAAAAAAAATAATAATAAAAGTTTTCTATCATTTTATTAAATAGTATCATACGTAATTAATTCAATGTTATCTCATGATAGGTAATGATTCTAGGTTGCCATGGAACTTCTTCTTAGTCTGTCTAGCGACGACGATTTTCGTGTTACAAATACCGTTCTAACGCTAATTCTGGTTTTTCACTATGGAGATCACATTTCAATAAAAAAGTTTGGTGTTGCTATTTGCAATTTTGTCATTGTAACCTTAACTGTAGGAATTTTACTGTTGTTTTCCATATGATTCCTGGGCGTATATCTCAATATACTTTAAGCCGAAATTTCATTCATTTTTTTGTGAACGGTATGATAGCTAGGGTTCATATAAGAGGATAGATTTTTTATAATCACCCTGTGTTTATCAATATTAGTGAAAAGGAAAAATATAGAACATACAATGACTGCTTTTATGACAAATAATTATATTTTTATACTTATCTAACTACATATTGATATACATACTTCTGAAAACGTTTAATGAAATATTACTGATAACTTTACAATTAACATTTTCTTATACTTCAAAACTATCTTACAATTTATTTTTCTAGTTAAACATTTGAATTTTACATAATGTTTATTATAATCCCAAATTACTGATGTCATATGTGACAAACTGTAAGTAAAGGTAGAAAAGTGGGTGAAAGTCTTGAGAAATTAAAACCAATTATAACATTACATTGACTCCATTTATAATCAATTATTTAAAATCATTCGATTATAAAAATAACTTGAATTCAAATCTTTCGATTATCATATTCACTGGAGTACACCGATCGCTATGCTTGACATTACTTTAGCTAATAGCATAAAACTTGCTATTAGCTACCTTGAATAGCTTTGATTTTGCTTTTTTTGCTACAAGTATTGTAAATGTTTTTAAAATATTATACATGTTTGCTCTTTAATTCTTCCGGTGTTAAAAATTTTATTAAGTTTTTAATATTAATATTTTATTCTAAACTCTTCAGTAATACTGTTTCATTATCATTCATTAAATTTCAAAGATTATTAATTATAGTTTCTTGTCCGTCTTTTATTTTCTGTTTGTCACTGTTTTTTTTCTGCGGATTGCAAGTGATGTGATTGAGCATTTAGAAAATTTCGATTTCATACCGGAAATTTTCAAATAAAAATTTTTTCTTTATGTAATCATGGAATGTCTATCTTAAATAAAGAACAGAATAGTATAGGAATTTTCTGGTATGAATGAGAAATTTTGAAAAAAAAAAAAAAAGCGCCAAATTGCAACCCTGGTGTTTGTACCTTAACGCGTCACTTCCGGTCATATATTCCTATACAATAATTGTTTGTTATAGTGAGCTCTACCACCCCTGAAAGTTTGTCCCATGATTTTAGACTCACCCTGTATAGCGAACCTCAGTAATATATATCAATTTAATTATGTTTGAAATATTGTGACATCAGTATAAATTATACTGAAAACAATTTTCTCCATAGATCTTAACTCAATGTAAATAAATGATAAACTCTACGCACTCAATAATCTATAGAAAGTATGCCACCGCACTAATTTGTATCAACTTCATTATGCTTGAAATATTGTAACAGCAATATATAATGTATATCAATTTAATTATGGTTGAAATATTATAACATATATATATTATGTATATCAATTTAATTATGTTTGAAATATTGTGACATCAGTATAAATTATACTGAAAAGTATTTTCTCCATAGATCTTAACTCAATGTAAATAAATGATAAACTCTACGCACTCAATAAACTATAGAAAGTATGCCACCGCACTAATTTGTATCAACTTCATTATGCTTGAAATATTGTAACAGCAATATATAATGTATATCAATTTAATTATGGTTGAAATATTATAACATATATATATTATGTATATCAATTTAATTATGTTTGAAATATTGTGACATCAGTATAAATTATACTGAAAAGTATTTTCTCCATAGATCTTAACGCAATGTAAATAAATGATAAACTCTACGCACTAAATAATCTATAGAAAGTATGCCACCTCAATAATTTGTATCACTTTCATTATGTTTGAAATATTGTAACATCAGTATATAATGTATATCAATTTATTTATGGTTGAAATATTGTAATATCAGCATAAGTTATACTGAAAACAATTTTCTCCATGGATCATAACGCAATGGAAATAAATGATAAACTCTACGCACTCAATAATCTATAGAAAGTATGCCACCTCAGTAATATGTATCAACTTCATTATGCTTGAAATATTGTAACATCAATATATAATGTATATAATTTTAATTATGGTTGAAATTTAGTAACATCAATGTATAATGTATATCAATTTAATTATATTTCAAATATTGTAACATCACAGTGGTGGGAAATTGGCGCAGAGGAGGAGCCTATTGACACCACTAAATTTTAGTAGAATTTTTCGTCTTATCTAATGACAGTTTTTATTAAGATGAAGAATACCATAAAATATTAGTGGTGTCAATAGGCTCCTCCTCTGCGCCAATTTTCCACCACTGACATCAGTATAAATTATAATGAAAAAATTTTTCTCCCATAGATCATAACGCAAGATAAACAAATGATAAACTCTACGCACTCAATAATCTATACAAAGTATGCCACCTCAATAATTTATATCACTTTCATTATGTTTGAAATATTGTAACATCAATATATAATGTATAACAATTTATTTATGGTTGGAATATTGTAATATCAGTATAAGTTATACTGAAAACAATTTTCTCCATAGATCATAACGCAATGGAAATAAATGATAAACTCTACGCAATCAATAATTTATAGAAAGTATGCCACCTCAGTAATTTGTATCAATTTCATTATGCTTTAAATATTGTAACATCAATATATAATGTATATCAATTTAATTATGGTTCAAATATTGTAACATCAGTATAAAATGCATATCAATTTAATTATGGTTCAAATATTGTAACATCAGTACATAATCTATATCAATTTATTTATGGTTGAAATATTGTAATATCAGTATAAGCTATACTGAAAACAATTTTCTCCATGGATAATAACGCAATGGAAATAAATGATAAACTCCACGCATTCAATAATCTATAGAAAGTATGCCACCTCAGTAATTTGTATCAATTTCATTTACTTGAAATATTGTAACATCAATATACAATGTATATCAATTTAATTTCGGTTGAAATATTATAACATAAATATATAATGTATATCAATTTAATTATATTTGAAATATTGTAACATCCGTATAAATTATAAGAAAACAATTTTCACCCATAGTTCATAACACAAGGTAAATAAATGATAAACTCTACGCACTCAATAATCTATAGAAAGTATGCCGCCTCAATAATTTATATCACTTTCATTATGTTTGAAATATTGTTACATCTATATATAATGTATATCAATTTATTTATGGTTGAAATATTGTAATATCAGTATAAGTTATACTGAAAACAATTTTCTCCATAAATCATAACGCATTGGAAATAAATGATAAACTCTACGCTCTCAATAATCTATAGAAAGTATGCCACCTCAGTAATTTGTATCAATTTCATTATGTTTGAAATATTGCAACATCAATATATAATGTATATCAATTTATTATGGTTCAAATATTGTAACATCAGTATATAATGTATATCAATTATAGTTGAAATATTGTAACATCCGTATATAATGTATATCAGTTATAGTTGAAATATTGTAACATCAGTATATAATGTATATAAATTTAATTATGGTTGAAATATTGTAACAGCGGCACAAATTATAATGAAATAGATTTTCCCCCATAGATCATAACGCAAGATAAATAAAGATAAACTCTATGTACTCAATAATCGATAGAAAGTATGCCACCTCAGTAATTTGTATCAATTTCATTATCCTTGAAATTTGTAACATCAGTATATAATGTATATAAATTTAATTATGGATGAAATATTGTAACATCAGTATAAATTATACTGAAAACATTTCCCCAATAGATCATAACGCAATGTTAATAAATGATAAAGTCTACGCACTCTATAATCAATAGAAAGTATGCCACCTCAGTAATATATATCAATTTCATTACATTTGAAATATTGTACATCAGTATATAATGTATATATCAATTTATTTACGGTTGAAACATTGTAACATCAGCATATAATGTATATCAATTTAATAATGGATGAAATATTGTAACATCAGTATAAATTATACTGAAAACATTTCCCCCATAGATCATAACGCAATGTTAATAAATGATAAAGTCTACGCACTCAATAATCAATAGTAATTATGCCACCTCAGTTATTTATATCAATTTCATTATGTTTGAAATATTGTAACATCAATATATAATCCATAACTTATTGTTGTAACATCAATATTAAAATATACTGTAAACAATTTCCCCCATAGAACATAATGTAATAGAATTCCTTTGTCTCTGTAAACGAATCGCAATTATTTACTTTATACGGTATAATAAGTATGTTGCCGTTTACTGCAGTAATCCATTTAAATTTCATTATGTTTCAAGTAGTGTAACTTCATCAAAATACGCCGCAAATGACCTTTCCCAATATATCATAATGTTACGGAATTTTTTTGTGCGTGCCTGTAACCAGACTATAAATTCTGTACACTTAATTTTCAATAGTGATAGTTCAATAGTAAAGCGCAGTGACATATTTCGATTACATGGTAATACAAATATTTTTTTGAGATTTAACGCACAGTCAGATGGTCAAAGAGACATACGGCCAGACAAATGAAAGTCATAAACACTTCAAAATATGTTGAAAAGTGTTAAAAATTAAATTTCGTATTTTATATGTTTACAGCGCTCTGCAAAATAAATATCATATCTAAAAGCTTTGTTTACTTTTTGTAATTCGAAGTATGTTATTAACATTAATGGTTTAAGAAATAATCACCATAATATCATTTTTAATCACCCAGTATATGGTAATAAATAAATTGGAACCTTCATATGAATATAGGAGTTATTTATTTCTCTCCCACATTATTTACAGGGCGATTGTAAACTTTTTAAACAAAATAAAGAAATATTAGCAAATATCAAAACAAGCATCAGTTACAATGGAATTTATAGTAACCATTCCCGTTTCAAAGACAAAAAGACAATGTACTTACAACACTAGAACCGCCGGCTAAAACGTATATCCAT
Source organism: Maratus speciosus (assembly GCA_963932465.1). Classification (NCBI taxonomy): domain Eukaryota; kingdom Metazoa; phylum Arthropoda; class Arachnida; order Araneae; family Salticidae; genus Maratus; species Maratus speciosus. The sequence continues at coordinate 141,485,949 of OZ010793.1, forward strand.
AACCTCCAAAGCGGTCATTTGATCGATGTGGATAACCATGCTCAACTATTGTTTACTTGTCATTTTTTACTCTTAGTATCGTTTATTACTATTATTACCATCGTCGCCCATATAATAATATGTATTTCATAATTTTATTATTTTTTTTAAATATTTTATTATGTTATAATTATATTATATTGAGATATATATATTACTTATATTTTTTATTTTAAGAATATTTTTATAGTAAAAAATATTTTTATGAGAAATCGAAATTAAAAAACAAGAATAAACTTAGCGAAAACAAACGTTTATATTTATCCCTGAGCAATACAATATTTAGGGTGGCGAGTGGTCAGGGAGAAACGCAGTCAAAAAAAAGAGGGATCTACCAGTATTTTCTTCTAGAAAATACTAGGAATAATATAAAGGGATTAACGAAAGAGGATTTCTCTTTAACAAAATACTGTTATTTAACACCTTTTTTGACTGTGTTCAGTGTTGCCAGTGGGCTACTTTTTTTAAATTCAGATTTCTTGACTGGCGCCACTTTTTTGAAACGATAAAATTCTCTTTGTTTTCGCCTTAATTAATATGTCCTTAAATAAGTCGCATTTTATCATTTAAAAAAAGCGGTGCCAATCAAGAATCTGAATTTTAAAAAAAAAGTAGCCATCTGGCAACACTGACTGTGTTTTTCAGAATTGATGCCCGCTAGATCAAGAAAATTATAAAACACTTGTAGAGGTCATCGTCTAGAATTAGCTTTTGTAGAATACTTCCGTGCCATTTGGTCGAGCACGTCGATTCCAAATTTTGTAGAATTATAAAACTTTACAGTTTTTGGTAATTGTTTATCACCAGTTTCAAATGTAACTGATGGATGTCGGGAACTTAGAATTAAAACATATTTATATTTCTTCCATTGATAAACTCAATGTAATATCATCTTTGGCAAGAACTTGGCTACTGTACAAAGACTTTTTTTTCAGATTTTCTTTTTCGTCCGGGACTGACTGTGCCAACAATGCTTGTTTTTAGTGACTTCAGCTTCTCTGCAAGAAGTAGTGAAGTAAAGAAGCTATCTGTGGTGATGTTGTAACCTTTGTTAAAGTATGGTTGTATGAAGTATGGACTGTTGCGACATCTATTAGATAAAATGCGCATTAAAATTGACGGCGGATATTTTGACCGTTTCGGCGGTTCTAAGTATACTACTGCTGTAACGATTTCGTCTGGTTCTTTGTTAGCCCTAAATAAACGACGATTTAACATCGATTATTAACTTTATTTAACAGTTCACATTTCAAAATAAAATCTCTTCAACCACTAAAAAAACACACCATCACTCTAAAACAAAAGGTACTACTTTACAGCACATCTCTAAAAATCTATCACTTTAAAAAACACAGTCAATAAAATCAGCATGTCCACACTCTCTCTCTCTGGCTACAAAAAAGTCTTCTCCTTCCACAAATCAGTTCGTATACAATCCGCCAAACTTTCCTCAAACTGCGACCTCATCTCTCAACAGATTAGCTCTCTTCATTTCACTTGACCTGCCACCTAACATCTTCAGCTCTCTTTCCGCATATCGAAAAATTTCTCTCCGATACGAGAGCACGGCTGATCAGTCTCCGGAACCCAGACGGCGAGCCGTGGACAAGATCTGAATCTAGGCTGCCATTCAGGGACAACCGCTGGACAAAAGCTAGTTCGCAATTTAAGAGACAAAATAGGCTGCGGGGTTCTTCGGTCGTTACACTCCAATACTTCATAAATTTTGGCTGACTGGAAAATTTATCACTGGTATATCATAGCTTTTCGAATTATAGTAAAAGTCACGGAAAGTGAAAGTTATACTCTAAATAGAAACAAATTGGTGAGGAATGAAAATTTCGAAACGGTCAAAATGACCGCCTTGGCGGTTGTAGTGTTAATCCAATCTGAATGTGGATTTTTGTTTATAGTTTTATCAATACTGAAGATATTTTAGCAAAAAACACACTAGCTTTGCTTTGTATAAAATATGATGAGTAAAATTCAGACTTTATGCCATTGCTGTATGTGCATATGAGTACTTGACTTTCAAAACTCGCCTCATCCAAAATTTAAAAAAGTTGTGTTTTCTCTATCAATCTATTCTATTGGTAAAACTGAACCCAAAAAACATAATAATCTGCAAAAAACAGCTTTATCTGGCATTGTAAAATCTTGGTTTACAATGGAAACCTACGGAAACAGTTAAAGGTTTTCCGCTATTTCCCAAAATTTTATATTTTGGATAAGGCGAGTTTAGAAACTCATGTCCTCATATATCGTCGGTACCATGTCAAACTATCCAATGTGAAAATAGCGGGCTACTTTATTTTAAATCCAGATTTCTTGATTGGCACCACTTTTCTGAAATAGTAAAATTACCACTGTTTTTCTCTTAATTAATATGTTATTAACCCTTTAATTATCGCTTCCGTCATATTCTCGGGCTGTGTCTTTCACTCCGATTGTTTGATTGCCACCAGTTTTATAAAACAGTGAAAACATTGGCTATATTTTAGTATCGTTTTTACTGTCATTAAATAAGGTAAATATTTATTTTTTATAAAAGTGGTGCCAATAAGCAATTTGAATTATTCAACCGTAATGTAATATCGTACCGGAATAATTTCCAACCCAGCTCGGAATAAAATTCGTAAAATCGGAATAAAATCCGTAAAATACAGTTTTACTGACTATTTCCTTATTTTTACGGACTTTATTCTGAGTTGGGTCGGAAATTATTCCGGTACGATAAGGGTAACTATTTTTCCGATTCCTACCGGAAAACTGGCAGTATTTTTTTTTTTATTTTTTTAATTATGTCTCTAATATAATATTCTGCTCATAATGGGATTTTGCGACACTAAACCCTATACAACAATTTTGAATTTTTATAAGAAAATAGCATGGATAAAGATAAAAATGCCTCATTATTTCTCTCTTGTCTGCAATAATGAAAGCTATCTAATTTTCACCATTTTGAAGAAATTTCATAAAATGCTTTTAAAATTAAAATATAAAAGTGGAGATAAAAAAAAAACAGATAGTGCGATCACATCTACAAATGAAGAGCTTTCAGTTAAAAAAAAAAAAAAAAAAAAAAAAAAAAAAAAAAAATTAGTAAAATTGGTTCAGCAGAAAGATCGGGGCAGATGAGTAAAAAACACACTTGTATTTTAAATACACAGATTTTATAAAATTAGGAAAAAATAAATTAAGCAAATTATGTTAAGTTGATAAAATTATAGTAGAATGTCCTAAAGAATAGCATTAAAATTTTATTATTCGACAGAATTTTGGACAAAAATTTCAGGAACATAATATTATTTTAAACCACGAATTATTTGTTTGCTCGTCTAACTCGGCGAAGCCAATCCATCCAGTAGAGAATCATCAATTTCTGTAATGTAAATCGCTATTATATGCATGTCACCTCTCTTTTATACACTCTAAATTTTTGTTAAACATTGCGTTTAATCAGTGTGTGATTTCGATTACATTATTTTCAAAAGTGAAGCATTTTAACCTGTGAAGAATTTCGAAGCAACTGGGCTGTGAAAATGACGCACTTCTACAAAACATAATTCAGGTTTAAGAATTAAAATACATGCTTTTTTATAAAATGACGTCATTTGCATCCGCTGAAGCAATCCACTTTTACAATCCAGTTTTAACTTCGTCTGTAGAAAAGTATGCATATGACGTCATTATCACGGAATAACAGACAATATTCTTGACATGGCCCATACTTTAATTTCAACTTTTTTTTGAGGTTTTATGAGAAAATGGCAACAAAATGATATAGTATCGCCTATTTCCGACTATTTTCCGTTTACTTTCAATGACTTTCAATAGAAATGGTGTACTTTTGCTGCCACAATAAGAAAAATGTTATTAAAAACTACAAAAAAATTAATATCTCAAAAATAAATTGAGATACAGCTTTCAAACAAAAAGCATTTAAAAGAGCATTTGTTTCCTCATATAACGGTGCAAAAATTTAAAATGTGCGATGTTTATAAGTTTAAAAATTTGCAGTAGAGAAAATTGCAAAACCAAAATTTCATTTAAAATTTCAAAGTGTTGCCATTCGCAAAATGACGTATGCGTTACGCACAGATATGTTTGTCCTTTATAATATAGATAGTTAGTACTTGTGATAATGAACATTCTTATTATCAGTCCTTAAGTTTTAATATAATGAGAAAAACTATCCTTATTAATCTTTGTATCAGAAAATATTGTTAGGATAGCAAATAGCAAAGAAAACGCTGAAAACATAAAAGAAATATACAACCGCAGTCGCATGAATTCGCGTTAAGCGAAACTTTTTGTCTCAAGCGACCGAAACTCTATCGCGTATGAACCGTGAGCGTTAAGGGGTCTCAGAACTCTTAAAATTGGAAAAAAAGAAAAAAAAGGAGACAATTTTCAACATTTAATGTCTTAAAATGCATATGATTTTAATTTTTTTTTTTTTTTTTTTTTTTTTTGAGTGGGGGTGAAAAATATAAGTATGTTCTTTCTTTTCAGGTATTTAAAAAATTTCCAGAAGCAGAATAAGCATTCATAGGAGGCTCCAAACTGTCAGACATTTGGCGAGCAGAGAATTCGTATAACAGCTTACGCGCAGGATTACAAATTAAATATTGCAAAAAGAATGGAAATTTTTGTGCCTACATATACAGTAGAACCTCTTTTATCCGAACCTCTTTTAACCGAAACTCTCGATTAAACAAAATCCATTTCTAAAGCTTTTTTTTTTTTTTTTTTACTATCACATTACTTGTGTGCAAAATCCATTTTGAAAGATTTTTTTTTTAAAAAACTACCATATTCCTTGTGTACAAGCGGTACTTTCCGAATTACGAGTACATATAAATATTTTCGATCCCCTTTCTTTGAGTTACTTTGAATTTAACTTGAGCTCCCGTAAGCTGCGGAGTGAAACGAAGAAAACGGAAAATTGGCAATTCTGAAGCTTTTGGATGTTTTGCAAAAGGTTTGGCATGATAGGAGCAGCAGAAAGACTGTGATACTAGTGAACTAATAATATTAAAAAACTCCGTGATAGATTTTCAAAGCAAAGGCAATCGAAACTGGGATAAACAAAACATTTTTTTTTTCAAACCCTTGTGAAATATGTAAAAGGTACTTAATTTCAAAATTAAAATTCAGGTAGTTTATTCTTGTTTCTATTTTGCTATAGCTTTATTTTTATTAAGCACTTGTTACCCTAATACGAAATATTGCATATATTTTTCCTTAATCTTAAAATTGAAGCATTTCGATTATCCGAAAATTTCGATTTTCCGAAAGAGGGTCGGTCCCAATTATTTCGGATAATAGAGGTTCTACTGTACTTCAAATTGTAATAAATACCTTGAATTTAAGTAAATTTGCATTTATTTAATACACAATTTTGAAAATTTCAACATTTTAAACACTTAAAAAATATTTTTTTGAACAATAAAAAGAAAAATTTAAGGGTTAGTTTATAGAGACTGACATGAAACATATGTTTTGAAAATTTCATTAAAAATTATTTAGACGTTTTTGAGATATCGTGCGCGTTATGCCCACAAACATCATTTCGAAAAAAAATGACTTCAAAGTTTAGGAAACGCCACTTCAGCAATTGAGTACATATAATCCTAAAAGCCATAACTTCTGTTCTAATAGAAATTTCAAGGAAACAATTATATCAAAATGTTCAGAAATGATAGTAGTTTACCATCTAAAAAAATTAGAAATTCGAAAATGTTGAAGCTTTAAGAGTTCTGAGACCCCTTAACCCTTAATTGCATAGTGATGTAAATTTCCATCACCTTTTAATTTAATTTTTAATACATAATTTAAGTTCTTACAACCACTATATTTATATAGAAATATTAATGCTGTAAAAGCTTTAAAAATATGCTACTAAATAAAGTTAAAAATCTATCTTAAGATTTCTGGTGTCTAATCCTTAATATAAAAATAAAAAACACAATTCTAAAAGAATAATTCATGTAATTAACCCTCCGTCTACCAGACGGGTCCATTGGACCCGACAGGTACATACAAAATATTCATTCAAACCAGAAATTTCTTTAAAATAAACTAAGTATATAAACCAGACAAAAATAAGGTAAATAAATAAGTTAAATAGTTTTAAATAAAAATTCTGGTGTAGAACGTTTTATTAAAACTTGAATAAAATTCCCGGTAGATCTAGGGTTAAGGGTTAATAGACGGTTCATACGTTTCAGTATTGATTACAGTTGCCAGTTTGGCCTCCAATTTTATTTATAAATTTTGAATTAATACCAGAAATCAGGAACTGTATTTTATGATTTACGTAATGGGAGACATTTAGTAACTACGTAAAGCCGCTACACTAACTACTAAAGTAACTACATAAAGAATTCTTCTTTCAAAATTTCCGATGTGAAATTGAAATTCTGAAATAAAAATTTAGTCCAAACTGGCAACCCTGGTACTGATACAAAGTAAGGAACCGGTTGACGCGCTTCAAGGATTCGCTTATTAAACGTGAGGTCCGGCTGTAGTTAGTGGCAAAAAAAATCCATTTAGTAGATTTTCTTTAAAATGCTTGAGACAAAACAATCTTAAGAAAACACAATCATTGAAATTGGTAAATAAATCATATGAGATGTTAATTTACAACTGTGCGAAAAATCTCCGGAACCAGGGATCTCTTGTCTGAAGCTGTCAATGCTCTGTCATCTGAGCTATCCCTGACGAATCTGGTGGATCTAATTCACACAGCTTACTTCAGCAAACTTAAGGATATTTAATTCAAGGACACCATTGAGAATTTGTTACTAATGGTAAAACATATAGTATTGAATTATGCCAGTGTAAAAAGAAGAAATAAAAAAATATATTTTTTTATCAAAAATAGTTAGTCATATTGCAAAAAAAAGGTTAAAAAGCGACCGTCGGCCCAAGTGTTTTCCAAAGTCCAAGTGGCCCAAGTGTCCAAGTGCAAGCTGGATTCTGTTTGTCAAGCAGCAGCAAATGCAAATTGACCAGCTGGAAGAGCTATTATACTGCCATCTTCTTTTCAAGCCTCCCCTCGAAACATGCGTGAAAGGTATCATGATGCCATGGCAATTGTCACAAAATTTGGCAAATCAGACATTTTTTGTACTTTTACATGTACATACCAAGTGGCCTGAAATTTTGAATAACTTGCCTGATGGACAGACATCATCTGACAGACCAGATTTAGTAGCGCGCGTGTTTCATATCAAATTACATGCACTATTAAATGATATCACAAAAGGGGAACTCTTTGGAAAATGTCTTGCGTACGTATATACCTTTGAGTTTCGAAAACGTGGACTACCCCATGCTCATATTCTTTTGATCCTTGCACAGGAATTCAAATTCCATGATGCTTCACAGATTGATAGAGTCATAGTGGCAGAGATTTCAGTTCATCACCTCGATTACATGAAATTGTTTCGGGGGCAATGTTCCACATGTCCCATGTGGAACTCTTAACCCAAAATCACCTTGCATGGAAAATGGTAACTGTAGCAAGAATTTTCCAAAAATATTCCCGCCATAAACTCGAGTCAATGTTGATGGTTACCCATTTTATCAACGCCGTGAAGATAATAGTTATTAATGGAATACCTGTTGATAATCGTTGTGTTGTGCCGTACAATCCTACACTCTTGCTTAAGTACGGCTCTCACATTAACATAGATGCCAGTGTAAAAAGAAGAAATAAAAAAATATTTTTTTTTATCAAAAATAGTTAGTCATATTGCAAAAAAAGGTTAAAAAGTGACCGTCGGCCCAAGTGTTTTCAATATCCCAAACACTGACAGCTAAAGAAACGAATTATTTTTCAGAAAGCAATGAACTTGAGATGTTCGGTCAGACGTGTGCAAGGTAGGCGGAAAGAGCACAGATAGCTGAAATCTTGTATCCGAAACGCAGAGCTGGATCTTTACATGAGAAACGAAAAGACGCACATCATTACGACAATAATACTTTGTTCTTTATTGTATTCGAAAATATACTAAAAATAGGCACCGGAAATAATAAAGAAAATAACATCCAATGATTTATTGGAAATATTTTGTACTGTTAATATATTGTCTCCAATCCGCCATTCAAGTTATGTGACTGTGCCATTGAGCCAGTTATAAACAAATTAATTTATTGTGCCTTAATGTCGATTTCATGTCAATTAGACAAGTGTAAAGATTAATATTTGTTTACCTATAAGTTTATCCCTTTGAGGGGCAAGCAATTGCGTTTGTATAATGCTGAATTCCCACCGGAAATTTAGAAAAAAATTATTTCAAAATAAGGAAAAGCAATTTTACGACGTTTTTCCATAAAAGTTAGAAATGTAAAATTTCATAAAATTTTTCTGGTGCAAATCTTCATTAATCGTAGGTGGGATAAATTATATCCCACTTTTTATGATATCCAGCCGGAGATATCATCAATATACACTGTAAAAAAAAATTTCAGCAAAAAATGATGGCAATATGGGTGCCAGCATATTTTGCTGTAAATTTACAGCAATTTTGTTTTTCATGGGTAAACAGCAAAGGTCTACATTTTACATCAGTTTTTGCTGATAATTTTACAGTAATTTATAATTAATTTTTTTTTTTATATTTTATTGTAAATTTTTAATTTTTTTCAGCCTGATTTACTGTTTATTTTACCGCATAGTTAACAGCATAACTGTATTTTTTGTAGATATGTATTTGTATTTTTATTCTTCTTCCCTTGTAAAGTTTATTTACTTAATTTATTTATTTATTTATTTATTTTTAGAGTAATACCTCTTTTAAAGTCTAAAGACAGAAAGTGTTATCTTTATGTCTACTTATATCATTGTTTTAATATCATTATTATATAATCAATTCTGTTTTAGTATTTAAGATTCAAATTTTGCACAATTAAGCAAAATAATAAATAAAATAATGAAAGGCAATAAATAGAAGATTTTAAACCATTATAACACATTGTAAAGAGTATTCATATATCATTTTCACTTATACTATACAATATACCTTGAAAACATTCCAAATATTTATTTTCAGCATCTGTTGTGAATTACTTTTGTTGTTAGATAATGAACAAAAACAAAATGTGATCTTTTGGGTAACCCTGAAAAAAACCAATATAGCAAAAGCGTTCAAACTCTAGATCATCATTAAGCGGTTTGTTGTAATAAACTGTTTTCATTTTTATGAGGATAGAATGTATACTAGTAAACGCTTTACCCGGTGTTAAATTTACAGCAATTGCTGTAAATTGGTGCTGAAATTACAAAAACGCTGTTTTTTAATGCTAGTAAAGCGGTTTACAGAAAACTCAGCAGTAAGTTTTCCTGGTTTTTTTTACAGTGTGTATAACTTTTAATTATTAACTATAATTTCTAAAGCACTAAGATTAAAAAAAAACCGTTAAAAATAACTGATTATTTTATAGCCGTCATTTTGTGAGTTATGAACTTTTAAAGCTAAATGTTGGTATAAGATCCAGATAATATCACAGTCTAACTCAAAAGTAGTTTTAGATGACTGAGCCAAAAGTGACAAACCGATTGAATATGCACGGCACAAACTCTGTGTCATACATGAAGCAAAATTTCAAATATTTCCCATTGTATAAATTCACAGAAGTTTTCTAAACTTCAATAAATAGAGTTCAAAAACATTTGAGTGGATAATTTTATCTTAGTTAAAAAAAAAAAAAAAAAAAAAAAAAAAAAAAAAAAAAAAATCAATACAGAGTTGTCAGTTTGGCCTCCGTTTTTATTCAGAAATTTCGTGTTCTTGCTAGAAATAAAGAATAGTATTTAATGCTTTATTTAATGAAAGACATTTACCTATCACATAAAGTGAAAAATGTTCTTTCGAAATTTCTGGTGTGAATTTGAAATTTCGGATTAAAATTGGAAGCCAAATTGACAACCCTGATTCTAGAGCTCGAAATACAGCTCATTTTTAAAGGAAACATCTTAGTCCCTACCAACATTTGTAAATTATGGGGAAAAAAGTTTTTTGGGGGGGAGGCAATAACTTTTTTTTAACGCTATGTCTGTTTTACCATGTTTTTAAAATTAACAGTAAGTATTAACAGATGGTAAAGTATCATTGAAAAAACTTATGGCAACTATTTCGAAAGTTTAACCCCTTGAGGGGCAAGCAATTACGTTTGTGAAATGCTGAATTCCCACAGGAATCTTTGAAAAATTCTATTTCAAAATAAGTAAAAGCAATTTCACGGCTTTTTTTTCCCCACCAAAGTTAGAAAAGTAAAATTTAATAAAATTTTTCTGGTGTAAAACTTCATTAATCGTAGGTGGTATATAATATATACCGGTGCCCCTCAAGGAGTTAAACAAATGTTGTGTGTCCTTATTACTGGGTTCCATTTAGTTTTTGCGGTACTGATTTCATAACTATTGTATTGCTCTTCCCACTAGATCCTTATTCGTAAAAAAAGAGCAAAATTTCCAAAAATCAAAGCAATTTCTTGTGGCGGAAAGTTCCTTCTTTCTGTCCAAAAGAATTTCATCTGTGAAATTCTTTTGGACAGAATTTAAAAATTTATGGCGTAGATTCGGCCCATGTCGCCCTAAAAAGTTCCTAATAAATACAGTTTTTTTCTGTTAAATAATCAGTTTTTTTTTTTATTATTATTCTCGCCCTGTCTAAGAGTTTTTTTCGGTAAAATTGAATTTTTTTTTTTTTACAATGTGTAAATCTTGTTTGCCTACAATCACTTCTTTTATTTTGTTCAAACAGTTTGCAATCAATCAGGGGTGCGCCAGAAGTATCCGGCGCCTGTGTGAAGAACTTCATTTGGCGCTCCATATTCCTAAACACCCCCCCGCCCCCCCCCCAAAAGAAAAAAATATGTAATTTTATTTTCAATGAGTATAAATGCATAGCTGCCAAGCCAACCTTCCGGTGGTTTTCTGCAGATCAAATAAAAGAATTTGAACCAGAAAATTTATTTCGTGAAATGTGTCTTGTTTCTACAGGGTTTTTTTTATTCCGTTTATTAAATTAAATTTCTGGTTTAAAATATTGTTGTTTGACTTTAAAAATAAGGAATGTTGGCAGCTATGCAGATAACGGACATCCCTAAAAAGTGGCTGCTTCATCTGTTTGCTCCCCCTCCCCACAAATGGCATACCTCCTACATAAATCAGCTTCTTTTACCTCCATTACTCCCGGAATTTTTAAGATCTGATCTTTATTTATTTTTATACCTAAAACTTAAAACAGTTCAAATAAACTTTAATTTGGAAATATAGTTGCGTTGAATTTATCAATGGTAGCACTATGACACAAAGAAAGGAGTGCTCGTTATACGGGAAATACATATAAAAGTAGAAAAATATTTTCTCAAATTAATGGTGTCCGTATTACACCGGAGCTTGTTATAGTACTTTTATTTCTTTTAAAATAATGTAACATCAATTAAGATGCGCATTAAACAATTACCACACGTAGATTATAATCAGGGGTGCATTCGAAAATGTTCCAGTCCCGGAACATTTGATTTTATATCAGCAAATACAGAACCTCTACGCTGGCTGTATAGCAATTGTTATGAAAAATGTATATTCATTTCGACGTTTACATTGCTAAGAAGCTAAGCGTATCTTTACCTTGCCACACTCTTAATCCTTCCTTCTCTGTCAGATTTTTTTATTTTTCGAATTTCCAATTTTCGTGCAATGAATCCAAGTTCTAAATTAAAAATACTAATAGAACAAAGTTTTGCTCTATCTGTGTGCGATGGCTAACAGAATCTACGGCACGTACGAGGCTCAAAATTTTTGTGAGGATAGTCGAAAGCCTGTCCTGGTGCACCCAGTGATGTAAAATACCCACTTTGGGTATTTTTCTGGGTATTTATTTTTCAGTTAAATATAGCTGTGAAAAAATTATAATGGATTACTGAAAAAGAATGAAAATTTAGAGCTTTAGACTTCCTACAACTCTTACATTTTAAAGAACCTCAAGATTTTACATTGAAATATTGAATTTAAATGTCCTTTTTTTATTATAATGAAGAGTGTAAAAAATAATGTATTAATTCAGAAGAATTTTATTAAAAAAAACAATTTTAATTAAATTTGTGTAACAGGTGCACCTAATATATGTGCAATACTGATTCAGCTAATGTATATTACTACTACATAGGTCACTTCAAGCACTTCCACGGTAATACTATATTACGGTGTCAGTTCTCCAATAAAGTGGACACATTCTCTAATTTTTCCTCAGAAGATATTTCTTTCCCCGATACTCTTTTTCTTTGAAAAAAATTACTACAGTCTAAGATGCGTTCTCTCTACTTTCATATGATGGCCAGTTTCATGTATAAATATCATTTGTATCTGACGGTTTTAAGGTGCAGTCGGTCGAATGAAATAATGAATGAAATAATGACCCCATGCATTTTACTCACAAAATTTTTCCTGAAAACAATTAAATAAACATTCGATAGGAAATTATGTATTCTTTCAAGTTATATAAAAAAAATCTTAAGGCGCATCTTCCTACTTCTAAAATTGTACCGAACTCTGAAATTTTCAATACAAACGCAATAATTTTTACATCATATTTGACTTTGCCATTAAATTTTACTTAAGAAAACTAAACAGAAAGGCATTTAGTCAAGTAGTTTAGGAATTGTGGAGATTTAAAATTTGAATCTCCAAATGTTAAATTCATTTTTAATCATTGCAAAACAGATTGCGATTGCTAATGTTCTATAAGTCTTGATACTTCTAACTTTGACAACTACTGCGTGATAGACAGGAAGGACCATTTAGCGTTTTTCTGCGTATTGTATTTTTAAAATACGATAAAAATATAATGCAATTTGTTATTTCGAAGACTCGTGAAAGGACGACGAAAGACAAAACAGACAGGCACGCATTTTGCTTTTGTGAAACTTTGATCTGCGTTTTTATATAGGCTTTTAACGTGAAAAAATATTTTCCACATTCTTTTAAAAAATCGGGTCAACCCGACCCGACTCGCAACGCGGAAATATAGCACCGAATGCGGGTCGGGTTCGGGTAAAAGCGGGTAACCCGACCAGATGCAGGACTCTACCCCAGACTATTAGGTGGCATCCCCCTCGTAGGGGGAAAATGAATTTTTTCATGTGATATATTGTTTTAAAGATTTTGGCCTGGATATTACTATGCACTCACTCCTCTCCTCTTAACTCATTTTTTCATCAGTAGAAATCATTTTAAAGTTTTAATTTGTTCATTACTACCCCATCCAATTTTCCAAAAATCAAGAAAAACATTTACATAACAAATCCCAACAATTAGCAGCTTCTCCTCCATTTTCACACAGTGAACGGGTACGTAATTAAGACACAATGGGGGCGGGGGGATCGTTCGAAAAACCTCGTAACACAGAACTAAAAAACATATGCAACAAGTAAGAAAAATCATGCGTTAAGCATAGATTATTAAACACTTTCCAACACTTCCAGAATGCTTTAACAAAATTCGTTATTTAGGGAAATAAAAAGGGAAATAAAGTGAACTAAATAAACATTTTAGAAAACGCATAAAACATTTGAAAAACTGATTTCAGCAGTTACCGTCCATAGCAAATATGTATTCCAGTTTTTTTGAACAGCTCTGTATTTGATCTGTAGGTTGATATATATACTATATAATGGGTAAATTTAGTTTAGCAAGAAAAGGAATATGAGGTTGAAATTTCTCTTTCAGCAATTGATACTAATAGATGGAAACATACTTGTATACTTTTGTACAGCCCTGTAGTTAACCTAGCATCTTTATTACACGTACTATTTAGATAAAGTTTAATTCAAAGTAAAACACTCTTAAAACTACTGGAATCACATTTCCAGAACTTATCGTTTATAGACGGCCATGTATGCAATTCTTTGCGTGACCCTGTATATCATTTTATCTATATTCTACAAACATTTCTTAATAAACTAAATGCAGTTTATCGTAAAAATGCATAATTCATTTAAAAACCACCTTTAACAATTTACAATCATACCAAGTAACCAATACGAATTATTTTGTGTAGCCCTGTATATGAATTACAGCATTTATAGACACCATATACAATGCATAAATATAGTGAAACATAAAAGCACATAACATAATTAAAAATTCATTTCCAGCAATCATCGCTACCGTACAGTACTTCGGATGCAATATAGTATCTGAAATATTTTCAGTATCCCTGTAAATTATTATTCACTTCGTATTATACAGGAAATAAGTTATATTAAACCTCAGCGACGTATATCAATTTCATTATACATGAAATAATTTAACATAATTAAAATACGCCGGAAAAAAATCCCTTCACCCCTATATCACTATGTAACGGAATTCTTTTGTCTGGTCCTGTAAATGAATAATAGTTATTCTTTGCACCGCATATTCAACGGGATGCATATATTTTAGTGCACTTGATAAATACATATCAATTTTAGTATGTTTGAAAGCATGTAACATCATTAAAAATCATTTTAAAGGATTTTTCCCATAGGCCGTAATGTAACGGAAACTTTTGACTGTCCCTGTACATGAACTAAACATGCTACAAACTTCATCTGAAACAGGGTTCGTGCTATGGTAGAGGTCACTAACATCCAAAAATTTCAGAACGATCCGAGTATATTTACGGGAGTTAGAGCGCTTACAGACGACCAGACGGACAGACAAACCGAATGCATAAACACTTTTCAACTTTGTTGGAAAGTGTTAATAATAGATACAGTTATATTTTCAAAAATTCGTCGAAAACGTATGGCAAAATTATATCCCCCCCTACTTTTTCCAAATCTAGTGAAAATAAAATTACAAAAAAATTAGAAGTAGTAAGAATTTATTTAAACCTTTCAGGAAAACAATAGAGGTTATTCTAGGTCATACAATTTTTCAGAAAATCACAGTTTTCCGTTATACATAAACTTTATCTTGCTGGCGCTCAGCGGGGGAGTTGAGGAGAGTTCGAGCTACCTATCGACGCGAAATCATCCAAGGACTGTCGATAATGATTTTCCAAAAGAATTGTCGGTATTTAGCCGATATATTAATTAAAAACCTATCTAAGAAAACGTGGCACAGACCGAAGTAGCCATGCAACTTTGTGACCTCCTTTCGAAGCGTACTTGGCACAATGGCTATATTAATGTTTGTACAAGGCCTTTGCTTTAGGTAAGACGGATCACATTGATAAATAGTCAGCGTTTTTCATTCCAATTGAATTCAATTATTGAAGGCAATTATTGAAAAATATTTAATAAAATAATTCCAAGTTATTTGCATAGTCTTATTATTCGTTTAACAACTATATTTTGTAAGATTGTAGTTAGAAATTAATACATTTATTGCATGAACTCTCTGTACGCGAGTGAAACTAGCGCTTGATCGATTATAATTTGTTCGAAGCAAATCTATAAAATATTTAATTAAAATATCAATCGAACGTAATTCATTTTGAGGTTGCTCTTAGAAACACGTTTCCCTACTGTAAATGACATGAAACTTTCTTACAAGCTCATGAGCTCGTTTTATGCGTAAAAGCATGCAATGTTAGGCATGGCTATTAAATTAGGTTGGAATCGAATGACGTTTTTCATTTTTTTCTTTCTTTTCTTTTCTTTTTTTCTTTTTTTTTTTAATGCTTTAATTTAATGTTTTTTAATGCATTTTGAGCTCCATGCTGTTTTCTTTATTTATTGTTTTTGTTATAATGTAGCCGATTGCTGTGATTGATTTGTACTTTTTTCGGCAATTTACTTTTACATGGGATCTGTGCATAACCTGGGGACTTATACTGCTTTACCATCGTGCTATTTAATATACTACTCGTTTTTATGTCGTCAGTATGTGTATCACTACCAATACTACAGTAAGATAGAAGTGTTGTATATTTTCAATTATTTGAATAATGGAGTCTTCCATGTTTGCCCCAGCTGTAGTGCGCCCCTGCTTTCTGAAAAGTTGGACAGGTCTGATCTAGAGCAGGGATGTCAAAAGGGGCATTCGCAGTCGCCCTTCCGAATTTTTTTATGTTTCTAGCGCTTTTTTAAAGTTTATTTTAGGCGCATGACGGCGCCCTTGAGCCTTCCGTGGTGCCTTACGACTGTGACCTTTCGATACCGTGGCGCCTTTTCGGTTTGAGTCTCCCCCCACTAACCTAAAGCTACGCCGTTGACGAACGTCTGCAAATTTCATATATCTTAAAAGTAAAAATGAACTCATAAATGTGTCATCAGAAATGACGCACTTTCGATTTTAAATACCGCTTTAATAAATGTAAATTGGATAAAAGTTTTTCAAAATTTTCAGCTTCGCCTAAACTATTTGGCGCCTTTATTATTCTGGCGCCTGTGTGCGGTGCACACTTTGCACACTGGGTCGGCGCGCCCCTGCAATCAATCTGCATATACGAATCTCATCAAAAACAACTCGTAGTAAATTATCTCGCCAAGCAACAAATTTAAAACGACAGTCATAAAAAGAAGTGATGTAGAAGTGCATACTCCGAGTGCCGTGTGAAAATCTACCACTACTCATAATGTTTCCAAAGGACTCGGAGTGAAAACTGCTTGTCGACCTGCAGGCTTTTATAATGTTTGTTCTTCCTGCACTTACTTATGACTATACGCTTATTAATTTTCTTCTTGTATTACTGCTCCCATTAAACTGTGAAAAGCTAAAACATTTTGTGTTTGCATTTCCATTCTTATTTATCATAATCTGGGATCGATTTGTTTCGATTTTATTTACCGTTATTTGTAAGAGAAACATAACTTTTACGAGGAGAATTTTCTAAGTAAACATGTAAACATTTTGAGTTTGTAAATAATAATAATAAAAAAAGAATCATCATATACATATTACTAACAATGCAACTAATAACAGACGTTAACTAAACTAAGATATATTGCAGTAAAGTCTGCGTAAAGGGAATTGCACATACTGGAAAAAAAATCTGTGCTAGTAAGTTCCTGTTTAAATAGTATTATATAATGTTCTTTATGTTGAAAATACGACAATTTAAGTTTAAGAAATAATTCCATCATAAACAGGATTCATTTTACCAGTTTTCCCTTTAATTTTGAAACAGTGTATTGTTAGACTTATTTATATAATTAAAAATTATGTTAAAAATATTAAAAGTATAATTGTAATAATAGATCATTACCACAATTACATATCATTTCCTGCTTGTCTTACAACTCTTTCTGGTTTATTAAAGACCTTCCTCCTACAAATATTTATAAAAGTGATATAATGAGAATTTAAAATTTATTTTTTCAACTTTCTGAAATTTTCGAAATTGATATAGGTACTGCATATACTATTTATACTCCTGCAGTTCGCCAAGCAGTTTCCACATACTGAACCTCACAACGAGTCCTTTGGAAACATTATGAATAGTGGTCGATTTTTACGCGGCACTCAGAGTATGCACCTCCATATCGCTTCTTTTTATGTGATATCACTTTTTTTCTGACAGTAGTTTTAGATTTGTTGCTTGTGGGATCATTTACAACGAGTTGTTTTTGATGAGATATCACTCCTTTTTGTAAGGTATTTCATTTGTATTATACATGTTCCATTTTAATTCAGAAAAGAAAAGATAAACGAAAGATGATAGAAGTAAAAAAAAAAATAATAATTTAATAGTAATGCTATAAACTTTTCAGATGTGTAATATGTCTAATAAAACATAATACTGGATTTTTTAAAAATATTCAAAACCATTTTATCGATTCTTACCTCCTATAAGCGCGGCAGAAACGCAGATTATCTGATTAAGCTTTTTTTTTTTCTTTTTAAATGTTTTCATAAGCCCTAACTTGTTGAAATTTCTGAATTTTCAATGTACTTTCTAAATTCCTAATTGTTTTGGACGTGACTAACAGGATATACTAAGTCGTTTACCTTCCGAATAATTTCTCATATATTTTGAATAATTCATCCGATACATTATAATTCATTTCAATAAATGTCCCGAATACAATAATTCATCGTTATGAAATGATTTTTCTTAATTTCGGTCATATTTGTAAATTTTTAAGTAGCACTATAATCTTATTAAAAATTAACTAAACGCTATTTATTGCATATTTATAGCACTCTTTAATTAACAAGTCCAAAATAACAGAGTCGATTAGTTTTATAAACATCCTTATTAATTTTTTTAAATGAAAAATTAACAAAAAATTCCAATACAATTGCCAAAAATTGATTCGATATAAAAGGATTGTAAAAAAAAATGAATAAAAAGTTATGTGATAAAAAAACCAGACTGTCTACAGCTCATATACAAAATATTAGAATAATTACTTTTTTTTTATATACTGAAAATATAGTTTGGTAATTTAATGTCTTTCAATGCAAATATGCAAATGATATTTTTCTTAAGAGCTTATTGTTGATTAAACCTATTTATTATCTTAAAATTAATATCATTTTTGAAAAGATTAATTGAAAAAAAATATTTTGAAAAGTCAAAATATTAGAATATTTATTCAAGTGGTTCAAAATATTAGAGTATTTCACAATAATTCTCCTTTAATTATCACCAATTCATAACTGGCGGCATCGTTGATTAAATTCAGACGATTTTATTTAAAATCAGTATTCTTTTTGCAGTTTGTTTGCTTTTCCGTCTTAAAATGGGTCGTGTGAGTGATATTCCTGAACCTATTAAACTTCGTATGGTTGGTTTGCATCGACACGGTAAAAATCAATGTTATATAGCGAATTATTTACATTGTTCGCAATCAAGCGTTAGTAAAATACTAACACAATATTAAAAAAATGGAAAATTTTAAAATAATCTCCGAAATGGTGGCCGAAAACCAAAAACATCGGCTAGAGATGACAGGAAACTGAAGCGTATAGTTAAGAAAAACCGTTTTAAAAGGTGCCATTCTTGCACCGAAAACGGAAAGAAGAAAGAGTTGAAGTTTCTACATCGACAACATTAAGACGTCTCCATAAATTTAAGTTTGAATGTCGTGTACCGAAAACAAAACCTCTCATGACTCCAAAACAAAAGCGTATAAGATTGAATTGGTATAAATCAAGACGTTTATGGGAGCGAAGAAGATTTGAAAATTATGTTATTTAGGGATGAAAGTATGTTTTGTGTTTCATATGGTAATCAAGGTATTCGAGTTTGGAGAATGAAGCAAGAAGCATTTGATAAAGAATGCCTTAAACGTTTCGTAAAATTTGCTGCTAGTGTCATGGTTTGGGGGTGCATGACTGTAGAAAGACCTGAAAAGTTATGCATCGTCTACGAAAAGGTTAATTCTCAGATATATCAAGAAATTTTAGAAAATTACGTGATTCCATCATCAGAAGATTTATTTGAAGATGATTTCATCTTTCAACAAGATTTAGCGCATACCTCGGTGTCAACTAAGAATTGGTTCCGCCAACGCAACATTAAGGTGGTTTCTTGGCCACCAAACTCACCAGACCTTAATTCTATCGAAAACTTATGGTGTATACTGAAGAAAAAACTCCAAGAATTTCCTCCTTCAAGTAAAACTGAGTTAGTGGCACTTATAAAGTCTATTTGGGCTAATATTGATAGAAATGTTTGTAAACACCTTGTATATAGTATGCAAGATCGATTGTACTCTGTTATGAAAGCTAAAGGGGATGCTACAAAATATTAACTACTATTTACTTCATATTCACAAGGTAATATTGTTGCGTAAAATAAAATATTCTAATATTTTGAACCAATCTAAATTTTATTCTAATATTCTGATGTGTTTCAGAAAGCTGTATACCTAATTTATTATACTCTATTTTATATTTTGTAAATATTAAAATCTTATCTAAACATTCCAGATTTAATTTATAAGAAATTTAATTGCAGTTACTTAGTATCAAAAATAAATAAATGAAAAATAATTTTTTCTTATCACTTTTTCTCAATTATTCTAATATTTTGAATATGAGTTTTACATTACCTTTGTAAATTGGCTTAAATTGAATAAATTCCAAAGTTTGGAATGTTTGAAAAAAATATTTGAGTATATGCGCAGTATGCACACAGAAAGTCGGGCAGAACAAAATACATGTAACGCCCTTACGAATGTTTAAGAAAATTAATTAGTTTAAGAGCAAAAGAAATACATAAATTATAAATTATCCAACGTCAGTTATTCAAAATGAAATGGAAGAATCCATTATTCCAGATGTTGCAATATAATAAACTCGAACCAAAGTACATATATGTATTTGTTTATTTGATTTTCTTTCACACTAAAAAAGTTTATAATAAATGGAATGCTGAATCTTTACTATAACTTTCAAGCATTTTAGTATAAAAGCAATACCGAAAATAACATTTTTTCACTTGTTTCAGTATGATGAACAGTAAACCTAAAGTTTCCTGGGTATAAGTACTCTGAGATTCAGTAAAGTGCTTACATTATCTTTCTGAGCATGTTCTGTGGTTTCTCCGTAGTTGATGTTTACCAAGAATCTTTCCATAATCGAGGTCCGCTGACACGATTCTACAATCTAATTTCATCTCGAATATCAGAAGGAAATTACGCGATGATTATTGTGCGCAGTACCTCCGTCAAAAATCATCGCGGTTTCGCATAAAAAATTAATTTAATTGTTATCTAAATTTTTGTCCAAAAATTCCCATTATATTGGAATTTTAAAAGAGTGCGTCCTGAAAGCTAGATGCATCTTTAATAAAGTGGGTAATAGAAACATCTTTAATAAAATGGAAACCTTGATCGTCGAGCTTTCAGATGAACAAACTGAATTCATATTCCTTTAGCAAGTAATATAATAAAACTTTTATAGAGATTGAAATAGTGTGAATTATTTAAAATACATTCACTGTGTAAATATCCTTCGGTTGTAAGATATTTTCTCGCGGTTTTAAGATCAAGATATTTTAAGTGACCCTGTAAACGAACCGTAAATGCTTCAGTGGCGCCTTACAATAGAGGGTTTAACTGGATCAAATGCAGTAACATATCTGAAAATCGTGTGTATATAACCACTTTGACAAAAGTTAGGCTATTTAGTATTGTTTCCCTCTATGTTAAGTCAGGTATCCAGTACTTTAAACTGAAGTAAATCAAAAACTAATATTTTTTAAGACATTTTTATATGAAACTTTAAATATTGGAACTACTTATAAAATCAAATAAAATACAGCAAACCACGTAAACATCCGATAATTGCACATCTCTATGTAGCCCTATGAATAATCTTTTGAGTGACCCTGTAAATTAAACGTAAATGCTACACTTATGTTTCACAAAACGAAGCTTATTTGTGTGTCGACTGTAGTAATATATGTTAATATCATGTTTATACGACCATTTTCACAAGAGTTATGCTATTTAATGTATTTTTGCTCTATATTAAGTGTGGGAATAATTTACTTCAAACTCATATAAATAAAAAACTAATTAATATTTTTACACGAAACTTTAAAGATTTGAACTACTTATAAAAACAATCCAAATGCAGTAAATTGATTAAAAATCGGATAATTACTCAACTCTTTCGCCCTATCTAAAGATCTTTTGAGTGACCCTGTAAACGAATCGTAAATGCCACAGTTCTGTTTTACAATGGAAAGCTTACTAGGGTCAACTGTAGTAACCTATTTCAATATCATGTTTTTACGACCATTTTGACAAAAGTTATGCCATTTAATATATTTTTGCTCTATGTTAAGTATAGGAATCAATTAATTCAAACTCATATAAATCAAAAATTAATTAATATTTTTACACGAAACTTTAAATGTTTGAACTACTTATAAAAATAATCCAAATGCAGCAAATTGATTAAAAATCGGATAATTACTCAGCTCTTTCGCCCTTTCTAAAGATATTTTGAGTGACCCTGTAAACGAATCGTAAATGCTACAATTCTGTTTTACAATGGGAAGCTACCTGGGTCGAACTGTTGTAACATATTTCTATATCATGAGTATAAGACCATTTCGACAAGACTTAGGTCATTTAATACGTTTTTGCTCTATGTTAAGTATAGGAATCAATTACTTTAAACTGTAATAAATCGAAAACTAATTAATATTTTTACATGAAAGTTACAAAGGTTTGAACTACTCATAAAAACAATTCAAATGTGGCAAACCGCGTAAAAATCCGATAATTACACATCGCTGTAGCCCTGTCAACAGATTTTAGTCTGAACAAGAATTTAAAAAGTGAAAAAAAACAGCATTTTTAAAATCGCATTTACTAAAAACCTATTTGCCGGATTCCAATTTACTTTTATTTTCTTAGTCACGTGTCACGCCACATTCCATAGAAACAAGAATTTTGTTTCTATAATAAATAGAACTCGAGCTATAGCGGGGCCGAAATCCCGTTTTAGTCAGTCTGCAAAATATTAACTAGACAGAGTACTAAAAAAAATTGCAAAATCGTTTGGCATCCATTGGCGGAAATTCCTTTAATTTACGGTTCATTTCATTGGCGTTTCTTTTGTTTGGCGAGAAACTCTGTAGAGTTTCTATGATAATATTTTTATGATAGCCTTGTTTTAAATCACTTCAGGGGCACAACTGAGAACTCTTATGTTTATTTGTTACCACTAATGTTAATAAGGAATGTTTTGTCCCCTTTGTTTAATTAACTTAAGAAGGCAAGTAAATAAAATAAAATTTACTTTGTTAAACTTTAGTGATAATAAAAAAAGTGTAAAAGTTCGCGGCTATGACTTCAGGTTTCTTTCTTTCCGGTTAATTTTTAATCGTTCCCTTTGTACTTCTCCTATTGATTTTCTAGCAATGTGTTCTCTCTCTCTCCCTGTTGCCATCCAATCGAAATTCTTGGCATTCACTAGATTAATAAGTCCGTAACAGTGCACAGTTATTTCCCAGATGAAACTACTTAGGATGGTCTTTTCCTTTTCTCCCGTGCCATTTCTTTGTTATACTCTCAGACAAATCGAAAAAGAAAAATAGCTTTTGTTAAAAATAATAAATAGTTTTCATTGGATAATATATATATATATGTGTGTGTGTGTATATATATATATATATATATATATATATGTATATATATATATGTAGAAAGGTGATATACAAAACATTAATTTATCGAAATATTCAAATAATAACAGAATGCTGAAATCTTACAAAGTTTGATTTAATTCCTTAAAGGTAATTTTACAATGCTTTATATCAAGCTTGCACAAACATGAGTACTATGATTAAGTGGACTGTGAACGTAATTTTTTTTTTTTCATTATAGAGATATGGAATTTTGTGCAAATATACATTTCACAGGGTTCGTTGATATATATCGATGGATATATATCATGATATATATCTTGATATATATCCGATATTTATTTTTAAAATATCAAGATTTTTGATATTTTCGATATTTTCAAATTCTTGATATTTATTTTCAAAATATCAAGATGTTTCATATTTTGTATATTTTATATTTATTTTCAAAATATCACTGAGCAAGATATTTTTGATATTTTCTACATTCAAAGCAAGTGTAAATGAAATTTCTACCTGTTATTGACTGCATCATTCTGTAGGTGTAGATAATGAACTTTTGCCTCTGGCAATGACTTTTTTAGGAAAAGAAAAGAAATCTTTTCCAAACTTTAAGTTTGAAACTTTTATTTTTAAATGTAGAATTAATAATTATGTCAGACAGTTAATTCAGAACAGCCATTGAAAGATAAAATGTAATTTAAATAATCGTTTATATACAGACAGGGTTCGTTGATATATATCAGTGGATATATATATTATGATATATAACCGATATTTATTTTCAAAGTATCAAGATTTTTGATATTTAATTTCAAAATATGAAGTTGTGCAAGATATTTTTGATATTTTCAGTCGTAGTTTGCAATATTTCAGTGTAAATTAAATAAATTTTCAACTGTTATTGATTGTGTGAATCTGATAAAGAACTTTTGTCTCTTTTGGATGTGACTTTTTTACCCAAAAAAGAAAACAAATATATTTTTCAAGCTTTGGATTTGAAGCTTTTATTTTTAAATGTTGAACTAACAGTTATGTGGGACATAATTAATTCAGAACAACCATTGAAAGATAAACTGACTAATTTAAATAGGCAGTTATATACAGCTTCATTAGAAAATAATCTTTTCTCAAGTTTTGGTTCAGTTAAGTTTGAACTACAACATGTTAGGAAATACGAAATAAGACATTTTATACTTACATTTATGTTAAAATTTTTCAATTTAAAAAACATTTTGTATCTGTTTTAAAAGTATCTAATTTTTTTATACTTGATCTTGATACTGAATCATATACTTAATTTTTTTTATAAGTGTATAAAGCGAATTGTTATTGTTTCAATTAGTTCATCTGTTCTCATTTTGTTCTAAGTAAAGAAAAGAAAAAAAAAAACCCCAGAAAAAAAATTAAATGCATTTTTAGAATATTGTTTGATTAAGTTTTCATGTTAAGTGCATATATTTTAGTTTCTAATCTATATTATGCTCGAAAACATTTATTATCAGCGGTAAGTTGACTGCTTCGAAAACATCGAATATATATCGAAAATATCGGATATATATCAAATATCGGATATTTTTGATATTTTCGAAAATATCAGGATATTTACTAACCTGACATTTCACCATAAATATTAGAACATCATAAAAGAAATTTTCAATCTTACTATAATTTTAAGATTTTTTACAATATTTAAATTTTTGAAATGCTCTATGCGTCTACATTTTTGAGATAATTCCTTGATTTTACATTTTAATCACTTAAAACTCTATTAGAAACAAATATGCGTATTGATTATTTAACTCCTTTTTATAGTTAATTTTTTAGAGATTTTTTTTCTAAATTCCATATCGATTTTCATCGAAATTTTGCTTTTTAATAAGTTAAAAATAAAATTTTATTATCTTAATAAAGTCGAATTTTAAAATGCATACACTGTTCCTTTGTAAGCAATATCAGGATTCTTCCTTATTAACCCTTTCCGGCGCAGAGTAACTCTGTTTATAAACTGGTGAAATAATGGACTGACACCGCAATTTATAAGCTAATTTATTAGAAAATATGAACCTCCTTCGACTTCGACTTCGAACACCTTTTTAACAGATCCCCCGTGGACAACTCCACACATCCCCGGGATCAGAACTGGTGAGAAATGGCAGGAGAGCAAACTAAGACCTGGATGGTAGCAATTAAAATGGGGGGGGGACAATAAAAATGGGGTAAAAATGACCTGAACGGTTGGGAAAAATGAGTCGGCTCTCGTTAATTCGAAATCGGATAAATCGAATCTTCGCTTAATTCGAATTAAACATGAAGTCCCGAAATTTTCAATGGCAGAATAACGTTAAAACTTTTCCTTTATTCGAACTCATTTTCTCTTGACTTCGTTTAATTCGAACTATTGAGAATTCCATTTTTTCATTTTTCCTTACTTTCTCACGGACTTCAGATCCTTGAAATAACTTTCTTTCTTTCATTTTTGTCAGAATTGTTCTGAACTAGTATAATAATTCCATGCATTTGAAATCCGCTTTCTTAGTGCGCCCTGTCTGTCCATCAATGACACATCCGCCCCTTCTTCCATTGTGCTTTTCCTAATCCCTTCTGTAGCATTTGACCCAGTGACATTCCAAGAAATTCACTGAGTGGACATCTGTTAAAGATAGGGGAAACCTGTTTTATCACTACATTCTACTTTCACTCTGGGGATCGAATTTTTCAGTCAATGGTCTTACTTACTGCTAAATTGTTTTTTGAGAAAGTAAAAGGTCTTGTTTCTTTAAAATATGGCTCCACGTGGAAGTTATAAATCGTTAACTCTAGAAGCCAAAGTAGAAATTATTAAAAAGGTAGGATGTGGCCAATCTAAGACAGAAATTGCTGCAGAATATGGAATAAAAAAGAATACGCTGTCTACTTACTTGAAAAATAAAGAATTCATCGTGAAATCATGGGAAAAGGAAAGATTTGCTAAAGGACGAAACCGTATGAGAACAGCAGTCCATGAGGATTTAGAGGAAGCTTTACTGTTATGGACAAAAGATGCATTGGCAAGAAATGTACCTTTGAGTGGACTTATATTGGCAGCTAAAGCGAAAGAACTTGCACTACTCATGGGTATTAAAAATTTCAATTGCAGCGAAGGATGGCTGAGACGTTTTAAGCAACGAAATAACATCATACACAAAGCTGTGTGTGGTGAAAGTGGTGCTGTAGACCTCGCTGCTTGCAATGAATTCTGCGAAAAGCTACCCGAACTTATTTCTACTTATGCAATGAAAGACGTGTTTAATGCCGATGAAACAGGGTTGTTTTATAAACTTCTTCCTAATAAGACTTTAAAATTTAAAGGTGAAACGTGCACAAGTGATAAACTTAGAAAAGACAGGATAACTGTGATGGTAGGTGCCAATATGGATGGAAGTGAAAAGTTAAAATTGTTAGTTATTGGTAAATCAACTAATCCACGTTGCTTCAAAGGAGTTAAAACACTGCCTGTGGATTATGTAGCAAATGCCAAAGCCTGGATGCCGCGTGAGATCTGCATCAGTTGGTTAAAAGAACTGGATAAAAAATTTTCTCGTGAAAACAGAAAAATTCTATTGCTGCTAGATAATGTGCAGAGTCATTGTAAACTACCAACACTGAGCTCTATAAAAATTGAATATTTACCCCCTTATACTACAGCACAACTACAACCGATGGACCAAGGAATAATTCAAAATTTAAAACCTCATTATCGTAAAAGGATTCTAGAACAAATTTTATTTTCGATTGACCTTATAGAAAGCTACGACATAACATTACTCACGGCCATCAACGATTTATATGCGGCGTGGGACGCTGTACAACCTGAAACAATAGAAAAATGCTTTCGACATGCCGGATTTATCCAACCATCTAAAAAGAGTGGTTATAATGCAAATGACGAAAACGACAGACCTTTTGAAGAAATAGAATTTCCAAACTTTTCTGAAAAGTTCCAATGCGATATTACGCTCGCAGAGTATGTAGCAGCCGACAATAGTTTAGAAGTATCTGGACCCTTAACTGTGGAAGAAATTGTTGAAACAATTCACGAAAAATGCAATGAGGAGATGGAATCGGATTCTGGTGATTCTGCTACTATGTCCCAAGTGCTTTCCTTACCCACAGAAAAGTCAATTGCAGAATCAATTGAGTGTTTGCGTACATTTATCCTGATGCAGCCGTCATTAGACAAAGGCCTTAACTGTTTGTTACAAATAGAAAAACTGGCTAAAAAGTCAAAAATGAATAGGACTAAGCAAACAACAATTGATAATTTTTTTCATAGAGGTAATAAATAAGTGTAAATAATTTCTTAAATGTTCATCTAATTTCAGGTAAGAAAATTATAGTACAATTAAAATGTAATTTTAAATGCCGTTGTTCTATAGTGTATTATTAATTTTTATGTTTTATTTATATTATTTTAATATTATTAATTATTTTATGTATTTATATCTTTTAATTTAATATTAAGTCATTCTAACGATAACATCCGAAATTAAAAAAAAAAAAATACTATAACATTAATTCCTTTGTAATAGTACCCCTTTAAACATGTTTTCTCTCATACTTTCCATAATTCGAACTCTGGATAATTCGAACATTTCTTGTGGTCCCGACGAGTTCGAATTAACGAGAGCCGACTGTACTTGAAGTAAAACAAAAAAGTATGATAGAAAAATAGATAAAGCAAAGAGAATTTACTAGGAGGCAGTGTTGGAAAATTGGCGCAGAGGAGGAGCCTATTGACACCACTAAATTTTTATAGTTTTCTTCACCTTAATAAAAACTCACAAATTCTGTCATTAGAGAAGTTGAAAAATACCACTAAAATTTAGTGGTGTCAATAAGCTCCACCTCTGCGCCAATTTTCCAGCACTGTAGGAGGAAGTTTAAGTATAGCATTACAACAACTAGATATATTTTTGGATTTTATAAAAATTTTTGAATTTTTTATAAGTTTTTTCATATAATTTTTTAAGTTTTTTGTAGATTTTTTACAATTTTATAACACTTGAGTAATTAAACTCAAGAACAAATAAAAACTGTCAGTACGGAAAGAGGGTAGCCTATATCAGTGTGTGAAATGGAGCTTCTTGATTGATGAACCTGCTTATTTTCATGTACATTATAATAGGAAAATTTTTGTTAAATATTCTTGGTGCCGTTTGTCAGTTTTCGAATTAAAATTAGGTGTCCTTTTTTAAGGACACCGCGCCGGTAATGTTAATTTATGACGGCGGTCAAATTATGATGCCTAAATTCAAATCCTACAAATATATATACGGTGAAACCTCCCTGTGTGACCACCTCCGTTAAGCGACAATCTCCCTGAACGACCATTTTTTCATGGAACGAAATTTATTCCTATAGGCCCAATACTAATTTTACCTCCATTCAGAGACCATCACAGGTGTGGACCCCCACGAGCGACCAATTCCTTTGAAGAAAATGAAACAAATTCCGTTTTTTCCTGGTCGCTGGAAGAAGGTTTTACTAGAAAAATGATTCCGCAGAGCGCATTATTCACCAAACTTCTAAACTACGTTTATATATATATATATATATATTATTATTATTCCGGTAACTTTTAAGTGTTTAAACCCCTTTGTGCCTTTTAGGGAATGAATTTAACTCTGGTGACAAATTAAGAATAACGGTCAATAAACTCCCTTGCCCTATTCTGTAAAGAAATTCTCAGAGAAATAGATAAATTAATAAAATCGTCATTATTTGTTCCTGTCCAAAAAAAAAAAAAATGCATTTATTTACTGAACTTTGAAAATACTTGGAACTAAGTTATAAAAGATAAAACCTTAAAATCAAAGCAAACGCCAATGTATTCATTTTTTAAACTCTGAAGTAATTAACTTATATAAATAACTTTTGTTTCGATACTTAAATTTCAGGAATTTTGATCAAAAATAAAGAAGAATGGAGCATTTAAAAAATCTAAGAACGTTAAAAAATCAGCTTTGAGAAAAACAGACTGAGAGTATATTAAAGGGCCAAAATCTTGTTTGTGTACAAAATCGAAACACTTGTAACTTTGCGAAAAATCATCACATTTGCATGCGGTTTTTCACAAATGACTCAGTACAAATTGGAGAATAGTACGAGGATGTATCAATAACTTTTTGCCCTCACATAGAAATAATTGAGTGAAATTTATGAAATTGCTACATTGTATCAGTCCTTTTCTATATAGTCACCGTGCACAGTAACACATTTCTGCAAACGGTATTTCAAAAAGGGGGGAGGATGTATTCTAGGAGGCGCGATAGTAGACCCAGACGGAGACCTTTTTCTAACCTTTACAGACCCCCACATGCGACATATTTTTGAAAATACCCGTGTCCACTTATTCATGTTATGCACTCTCGAGCACCCCCCCCCCCAAATTTGCCTCTCGGGGGGGCCTGAATGATGGCTGCAAAATTTAGAAAAGTGTCCTCCAGAGGCCATTTTTGGGGGGAGGGGCTCGGGAGTTGCATAGAATGAATAAGTGGTCACAGGCCTTTCCAACAATATGTCACATGTGGGGGTCGGTAAAAGTTAGAAAAATGCCCCCCATTAGGTCTACTATCGCACCTCCTGGAATACATCCTCGCCCCTCTCTTTGAAATAATATTTGCAGAAATGTGTTACTGTGTACAGTGACTATATAGAAAAGGACTAATACAATGTAGCAGTTTCATAAATTTCACTCAATTATTTCTATGTGAGGGCAAAAACTTATTTATACACCCTTGTAATACACGCAAAATGAAATTTCGATTTTTGGATTGATTTTAGCTCAAATAAAGGTTCACAGTCCCTTTAACACTTAAAAGATATAACCTTTAGGGTATTCTAATTCGGTCTAATATAGCCAATTGCTTCATTGACATCTCCCGCCAAAGTGCTTCATGTGTGGTAGAAAAATAATGTGGGAATTTCGTAAGTAACACTTGCATCAGACTGAATGTCCCCGACTCTGTATTCCGCTTCGAGTTTAAAAAGGTAACGAAGCTGCGTGAAGTGGAAGTGCAGAAAAAATAAATAGAACGAGAAAGAATTCGACGGCGGCGGTTTATGTTAAAAGGAACAGAATATTTTCGACGAAATAAGATAGAAGATTGAAATGATGTATGAAAATTTTAGAAATATTCGACGGTGCTAAATAAATGAAGCCCAAGTTGTTGCTTTTAAGCTAAATATAGATTGAAAAGAGTGCTTTTAACTGTATTTTTGTTTTGTCTTCGTCTTAATAAATGTCAGTGTTCGTCTTAGAAGTGAGTTATGATTTCTAAATAGAATCTCATCCCACAATAATAGACTGCCTCTTTTCAACTTTTCAGAGTATAAAGTGTTTCTGCTTCTGATCCATGAATTTCGCTTTTATATCTCATGCATTCAAATGGTAAACAGTAATAATTATTAGAGAGTGCGTTGATTTGATCACGTACGTCATAAGTGAAACAAATTATGCTACCTAAATTCAAATCCTACAAATATATATACGGTGAAACCTAGCGGTGCGACCACCTCCGTTAAGCGATAACCTCCCTGAACGACCATTTTTTCATGTAACGAAATTTATTCCAATAGGCCCAATACTAATTTTACCTCCATTCAGAGACCATCACAGTTGTGGACATCCCACGAGCGACCAATTCCTTTGAAGAAAATGAAACAAATTCCGTTTTATCCTGGTCGTTGGAAGAAGGTTTTACTAGAAAAATGATTCCGCAGAGCGCATTACTCATCAGACTTCTAAACTACGTTTATATATATATATATTATTATTATTCCGGTAACTTTTAAGTGTTTAAACCCCTTTGTGCCTTTTAGGGTGATTTGAATTTAACTCTGGTGACAAATTAAGAATAACGGTCAATAAACTGACTTGCACTATTCTGTCAAGAAACTCTCAAAGAAATACATAAATTAATAAAATCGTCATTATTTGTTCCTGTCCAAAAAAAAAAATGCATTTATTTACTGAACTTTGAAAGTACTTGGAACTAAGTTATAAAAGATAAAACCTTAAAATCAAAGCAAACGCCAATGTATTCATTTTTTAAACTCTGAAGTAATCAACTTATATAAATAACTTTTGTTTCGAGACTTAAATTTTTATATTTTTTCCTAATGTGAATAATAAATTTTTGTAACATTAATTGTTACCTTTTTTCAGCAATTAAAATCTAAATTTAAACAAGACCTCCATTAACAGACCACCTCTCCGAGCGACCAATTTTTATTTGAACGGAACTTGATCGCTTTAGGGAGGTTTTACTGTATATGAAATTCATCATAATCGTTATCAGTGGATATATCTATACAAAAGATAATTTCGCCACTTGAAAAACATAATCTGTAGGGTATTCCAGTTAGGCCTAATATAGCAAATTACTTTATTGACATCCACCGCCTCAGCGCTTCATGAATGATGGAAAAATAATAGATTGACTCTTTTCTAAATATCAAAGTCTAAGGTCCTACTGTTCGTAATCTGTGAATTTCGCTTTTATATCTCATGCATTCAAATCATAGACAATAATAAACATTAGAGAGTTCATTGATTTCGTCACGTACGTTATAAGTGAAACAAATGATGTTACCTAAATTCAAATCCTATATATATATATATAAATGGACGGACTGACAATTTGCAAATGGTGACAGCTATTTAATTTTTTTTTTTTTTTTTTTTTTTTTTTTTTTTTTTTTTTTTTTTTTTTTTTTTGCAGGGGCATTATATAACATGTCAGGAGTTTTTTACTGAGATTCTTGATTTTAATTCAAAATAGAAGTGATAGATGGCGCTGAAAGCAATAGGCGATAAATAAAGGTCCGTTTACTTGGCCTCCCTCTTCTCTCATGCGTAAGATAGAGGTTAAATATATGGAGTGGGTCTTAGTTGGCAATGCAGTCTTCATCTTAGGGGTCTACTCCAGATATTTAACCTCCTTTCTTCCCATTAAGCCATTAACGTAGAACCTCCTTTACACTTCTTTTAATTCTTAGGCACCAGTTTTTGCGACTTTGTAACTTTTAATTATTTAATTGCTAAAAATCTGAGATTAGATAATGTGAAAAATTCCAAACTAAAATACTATTATTGAAATTTTAAAATTTTGTTCGCCTTGCATGGCAAGTTTTCTTGCCAACCGAAACTAATGAGTTAATGCTGGGAGAAGAGCAAGGTAAAAAAAATCGGCTTTTTTTCCCTATTGTTTATGCGTATATATGTAATATATCGCGAGCGTTTCGGACTTGTATAGGGAGTCGCGGGCCGTTCACTTCCCGGCATGTGTCCGTACAGCCGGCTTTAAGATGTAAGGACTTCTTGAGGTGACATTACTTGTGGAATAATTGGACACGGGAACCTTTTGGTGGATCGAGCTCATTTATTTCGTACCCCATCGTACAGTCCGTTTCGCGAGTCCGGTCGTAGGTCCTCAAGCCCGTTACGTGATGATTTTAGGAGCTACATCATCATAGGTTTTGCATGCATCTCGAAAGTGCAAGTTCTCTCGTTTTTGGCGCGGGTTTTAGTTAATATCTTGAGGCTTGTCGTATTTTTCAGCAGAGGGCACAGTTGCAAAATTGGGAGGAGCATTTCTTTAATTGGTTGATTAGCTTTTTATTGATTGTCCGGGATCAGATGCCAGAATTGGGTTTGGCTCGCCCGGGGATGAGTTAACCACACATGGTTACAAAATTTGCAACTCAGTTATTTTTACTCTTAAGGATCGTCCGAAAATGATATCTGAAAGTAATAAGATGTATTGCTGGGAAACAAAGTTACAAGGGGTAAAACTGGTTTTAGAATGAGATTTAAAGTTAGAAGAAAGAGACTTCGGATTTTAATTTAATTTTTTGAAATTTAATTTGGAATTTTGAATTTCAAAAGGGTTTTTATCATTTCATATATGTAAAACTTTTACAGCGCCATCTATCACTGCTATTTTGAACTAAAACCGAGAATCTCAGTAAAAAAACTTTTGCATCTTACATAACCCTCCCGCAAGATTTTTTTTTTAAATATCTGTCAAGATTTGCAAGTTATTGATTTTCAAAATCAGTCAGTCCACTTTAGGACACCCGGTAGGGGAGATCGGGGCAAATTTTCCACCTTTTTGAAATTCTATTTTTTGTATTTTTTGTTTTTATCGATTTTGGGATCAACAAGATATCATTGTATTCCCTAGACCTTTATCTACAATCTGGCACAGTTATTTTTCAAAAACCTAAATATATTTTTTGTCTGCAAATGGTTAAAACTGATCATGTTATGTTGGAAAATGTGCCCAGTGTGCGGGACACGTTTTCCTGCCTACTAAAAACGTACAGGGGCAAATTTTCCAACTGTACTTTAAATGGTAAATCACAGGACATAAATCTTGGTTGTTAATGTTTTTTTTAAATTGTAAATATAAAAAGGCATAATAATAATACATAAAGAAACTAATGAAATATAAAAAAAATAATGGCCACTTAATGATTTTATAAAAACTGTCAGTTATCAGTTTTATTAAAGGCAGAATTTTTTTTATCAAAAGCCGTCATCATTGTCGGAATAACAATGAACGTAAATAAAAAATGAAACCTCTCCTTTGTGCAGTTTTTAAGCGCCCATTTCCAGTGTCGTCAGATTGTTGATTGTCACCGCTTTTTTTAAATCGAAATATTCGGCCTATTTAAAAATGGATTAAAAATTCTGAAAAATAAGGCGAATTATACTATTTTTAAAAAAGTGGTGACAGTCTAATAATCTGAATTAAAAAGTCCCAATCTGGCAACACTGTCCATTTCTTGCATTTCGTGCATCACACCCACTTTTGTTTTGTCTTATATTAAAGACAACAAATATTAATTGCTTTTTTTATTGTAGGGTTCGTACGGGTACCGTTATTTTCAAGGCCAAATATCGGAATTTTTTTATAGAAAAATAAATCTAGTTTAAACGGAAGAAATTTCGCCTTATTTCAGGAAAGATTTTCCAAAAGAAAAAACTGGTACCGAATAATTACTTAGTCAGGAAATTCAAGCACCCGTATGAACCCTGTATTATTTATATCAAATTTAAACAACGTTTCCTCGAAATTAATAACAAAAAAGATATTTTATTAACAACTTTTATGTGTAACAAACATAAAATAGATTCCTTAAATGAATCCATTTTAGAAAAAAGTTAAATTTATATATATATATATGAATTTACCTTGGTTCTTATATTCGTAGTTTTTCTTAAATCACTAAATGATCAAGCAGATTCATTTCATATATGGTTATTTGGCCGATTGTATTACATAATATATCCATTTTTGATAGCATAAGACTAGCCGATTTAGGAAGGGGCCCGTTTTCCAACGAGACACGTGTTGGAAAACAACCCCGTATGCTGTCGGAAAACTTGCTCCGACGCCAAATTTAAACTTTTACACTACCTCAACAAGTAGCGATGTAAGTTATTTGCAAAACAAACACATAGTTACATGAAGAAAGAAATCTTTCTTAGTACATGCAATGCCAAAACAGTAAGTTTAATATTAGTGCGTTTATTTTACGTTTTAGTAAAACCCTGAAATTATTCTCACCGTTGAAAAAATGAATAAAACAGCTCTCCTGACGAAGTAACAGCAGCTAATAACCTAATATTTTCGTAGATGGTGTATGCAGTGTTCCCACTTCATCCGTTGGCATCATCTAGGGGCTCATTTAAAAAATAAAGCAAGTTGCAAAACTTGCCCCTATAGAAAATCTGCCCCGGTATCCCCTATCTATATATCTGTATAACGGTATATATAAATATAATTTTGTTCAAATCACAAATATATGAACAAATTGGTAAAATTCTAAAGATGAACTAGATAGAACAAAGGAAACCAGTATGTAAAATAAGAAACTATGAATAACATACAGAATCGGCAGAGGAGCTTGCAGGTTGATTCATAGTGAAGATGCGTTATTTCATCCAGTTTTGTCGCATTAAGCATAAAATGACAAAATTTAGCTCCTGATAACGGAATATAAAAGAAAATAGATAATAAAAATCCAAAAGATCTAAAGAAAGATACACCTCACACAGGATATTAAAAATTATTAGAGCACAATATCTCAATTACATACTAGGAACCAAAAAATTTCAGCATGTGAGGATGCAAAACAGAGTTGGGACTACTATAACATGTGGGCCGCAGTTGAGTAACTGATTGAAAAGACGGCTTGACTTTGTTCTTTAAATAAGCAATGTAACAACTCTTACCAGAAGAAGGTCATAGTTGATGACCGAAACGTCGATTGTTATAATTTTATTTTACTGTTTGTTTAGTTTTTAACTTTACAATATTTTAAATCCACCATTTAGTAAACTTAAGATTTTTTATTTTCACGTTAATATTGAACTTTCTTATGGTATAAATGTCCAGCAGCTCTTTTATGATGAACATTACTTGAGAAACGATAGTATCCGAAAAGCCTATATTCCGAGTTGAGAAAACTAACGAACACACTATAAAAATTACTCGGAAATGTTTCCGAAAATCAGTGGCAGCAAAAGTAACTTTGTTTTTAAAAATGCTTCTTTAACTTTCGAAAATTTATTGTTTTCTAAGGTTCCTAAAACTACAGAACACTTTTCGAAATCGTGGGTGATTCGGAAGAAGTTGTTTTATAATTTCTTTTGTGTGTATATTATATTTTTCTGCATTAACCCTTTAATTCTACCGCCTGTGACTTTCACGGGCAGTAGAGGCTACTATTTATAATTCAGATTGTTTGATTCCCACCAGTTTTTTTGTAAATACTGTAAATGGCTTTATTCTCGCATCATTTTATTTTCCACAAAATAAGGGGAGCATATCTCCTTGAAATAAGTTGTGGCAATTTAAACAATCAGAATTTAAAAAATAAAAGTGCCCAGTTAAACTGATGGCATTGAGCTCACAGGCTATTCACACTAATTGTATATTATACTCTTATTTCAAAAAATAATGTCTCTAGAAAAATAAATTAAGGGGGATTGCCCCCACCCCGTTTCCCCTCTTTATACTTAACCAATGAGCCAACAAGTGTACGTCAGGGAAGCGCCTTATCGAAATAAACCGGTACACCAAATTTAAAGCAAATCGGATAGGAAAACCCATTTATCTAAATTAGGGGGGGGGGTGTATTAGCCCACCGTTTCCCCCTTTAGACTTAAGCAATGAACCTTCAAATCTAATCAGGGAAGCGCCTTATCGGAATTAACCGATATACCAAATTTGAAGAATATCTGATAATTCTGCATGAAAAACCCATTTATCTAAGTTAAGGGGGATTATCCTCCTGCCCCCCCCCCTTTATACTTAATCAATGAACCCAGAAAAAAATTGAAGCAAATCGGATATTTCTATCAAGTTTTATCTCGTTACGTACATAGGTACATACATACATACAGAACCGGCGGGCACATTAGCTCTCAGGATTTGATAGCCTTGAGCTGAAAAAGTAGCCTACAATTATCGGGCATGACCGTTAAGGGTTTAAAAAACAAGTATGTGTTTTTTAGAGTACGTGTTTTATAAGAAGAATCATTTTCTAGTTATCCTATAATCAAAGCCAACGCTTTAATGCGTTTCAATAAGTTTCACGAACGTGCGTTATATTTCACAGCTGTATGTTTGAACACATGCCACCAACGTCATTTTTGATACGATTTTATCATAAAAAAAGCTGATGTTATTTACTTTTCGCACCTGTTACTTTATACTATATTCGTAGAATACCCGTCTACTCCTAACATCATTATCCTTACCAATATTATAAAGATGTAAAGTTTTTTTGGTTATTTGCATGAGGTAATCTCTGGAACTAACGAACCGATTTCAAAAGTAATGGTATCAAAATGTTGGTGTTAGTCCACGTTCGAATATAGGCTATATCTTAAGTCGATGCCACTACCCCAAAGGGGGTGTAGGAGCAAAAAACGTTCTAAAAATGCGATTTTTGAGTTACTGAACGGATTAGAAACATGAAATTTGGAATGGTAGCTACTTATAAGATATAAAAGATCTCTAAGAGCATTTCTTAAAAAAATGGAAATGTAAAAGGGGTGTAAATGCGTAAAAAGCGTTCTAAAAACCGTTTTAAATGGCGATTTCTACGCAATCTCAGGAAATACCGAACCGATTTAAAAAATAATGGTGTCAAAATGATGATGACAGCCCTTGCGCCAACATAGGCTATATTTTATGTCAGTTCCACTAACCCAAAAAGGGTGCAGGAGCAATAGACGTTCTAGAAATGCGATTTTTGTGTTACTGAAGGATCTAAAAACATGAAATTCGGCATGGTATTATATATAAATGATCACTAAGAACATTTCTTAAAAAAATCGAAATGTAAAAGGGATAAAAATGCGTGAAAGCGTTCTAAAAAACGTTCTAAATGGTAATTTCTACGCAATCTCAGGAAGTATCAAACCAATTTCAAAAGTAATGTTATCAAAATGATGCCACGTTCGAACGTAGGCTGTATCTTAAGTCGGTGCCACTATCCCAAAGGGTGTAGGAGCAAAGAACGTTCTAAGAATGCGATTTTTGTGTTAGTGAATGGCCTAGAAACATGAAATTTGGCATGGTAGTTATTTATAAGATAAATGATCTCTAAGAACATTTCTTAAAAATTCGAAATTTAAAAGGGGTGAAAATGCGTGAAAAGCGTTCTAAAAAATGTTCTAAATGGCGATTTCTACACAATCTCAGGAAATACCAAACCTATTTCAAAAGTAAAAGCATCAAAATTATGGTGTTAGTCCCTGTTCCGACATAGGCTATAGTATCTTCTGTCCATGCTGCTATAGTATCTTATGTTCCTGCTACTCCAAAAGGGGTGCAGGAACAAAGAACGTTTAACAATGCGATTTTTGTGTTACTCAAGGGCCTAGAAACATGAAATTTGGCTTGGAGATGTAAATGATCTCTAAGAACGTAGGCTGTATCTTAAAAAATTCGAAATTTAAAAGGGGTGAAAATGTGCAAAAAGGGTTCTAAAAACCTTCTAAATTGCGATTTTTACGCAATCTCATGAAGTACCAAAACAGTTTCAAATGTGACGGTTGGAAATTTAGGGTGACAGCCTTTGCTTCAACATAGGGTCTATTTCATGTCATTGCTACTACCACCTGGGGACTGCAGGAGCAAAAAATGTTCTAAATTGGGATTTTTTGATACTGCAGGGTCTAGCAACTTTAAATTTGCTACGGTAATTACTTATAAGATGTAAATGCTCTCTATGAAAAGTTTCTAAAAAATCCGAAATTTAAAAGGTGTGAAAATGCGCAAAAAGCGTTCTAAATTGCAATTTCTACGCAATCTCAGGAAATATCAAACCGATTTCAAAATCAATGGTTACAAATAGATGATGACGGTCCCTGCTCCAACATAGGCTATGTTTTATGTTTTTGTCACTAAATGTTCTAAATCGCGTTTTTGTGATACTGAGGGGTCTAACATTTTGGAATTTGACATGTTAATTACTTAAAAGATGTAAATATTTTCTAAGAACCGTCAAAAGAAAATTCCAAAAATAAAAGGCGAAAAGCGTTCTAAAAAGTCCTAAATTAAGATTTTGAACGATGCAGCATCATTTCACTTGCCAAAAATATGACTCGAGCTACTCAATGTGTATGAAAATAAAATAAAATAAACATCTATATAAAATAAAATGTAGCGTGCTTAATATGAAAGAATATGTGGGAAACTGAATGATGGCGTGTCATAGACCGTGAAAATTTAGAATAGCTTTATTTGTTTGGTTTTGAAAATGACTCGGGATGAGTTGAAACGAGTAAACAGTCGAAATAAGAGTATTTTTACTGGTTTTAAAGTTTTAATTTGCACCTTTTAGCATTTTAAATTAATATATTACTATAACAGGGTTCGTACGGGTGCTTGAATTTCATGACTAAAAAATTGTTTAGTACCAGTTTTCTTATGGAAAATCTCTCCTGAAATAAGGCGAAATTTCGTCCGTTTAAACTAAATTTATTTTTCTATAAAAAAATTCTGATATTGTGCCTTGAAAATAACGGTACCCGTACGATCCCTGTATAAGGTGTTGTTTACTATAAATTTATTATACTCTTATTTATGTCTATTATTCATAAAATAGAACTCACCTTTTTTCAACAAAACGGCAAATAAATTAAGGAGCAATTAGCCCAACGTTCCATCCCCCTTCCCTTTATACTTAACCAATGAAATCAGGGAAACACCTTATCAGAATAAACCAGTGTAGCAAATTTCAAGCAAATCGGATAATTCTGCATTAAAAACCCATTTATCTAAATTAAAAGGGGTATTACCCCCGTTAACCCCTTTTTACTTAACCAATGAACCTCCAAATCTAATCAATTAAGCGCCTCATCAGAATAAACATGTATACCAAGTTTGAAGCAAGTCGGATAATACTGCATGAAAAAACCATTTATCTAAATTAAAGGGGGTATTAGCCACAATTCTCCCCTTTATACTTAACCAATGAACCCCAAAACTAGTCAGGGAAGCCCCTTATCAGAATGGACCTAGAAAAAAATTGAAGCAAATGGGATATTTCTATCAAGAGTTATCGCATTACGTACAAACATACGTATAGAGAACCTGCGGGCATATTAGCTATCAGGCTTTGATAGCCTGTGAGATAACAAATAAAAAAAAGAAAAATGCCCAGTTAAACTGATGTCATTGAGCTCACAGGCTATTCACTCTAATTGTATATTATACTCTTATTTCAAAGAATAATGCCATTCGAAAAATAATTTAAGGGGGGATTAACGCCCCCGTTTCCCCTCTTTATACTTAAACAATTAGCCTCCAAACGTCATCCGGGAAGCGCCTTATTGAAATAAACCGACATACTAAATTTCAAGTAAATCGGATAAAAAAAACATTTATCTAAATTAAGGGGGTATTAGCCCCCATTTCCCCCTTTAGACTTAAACAATGAACCTTCAAATCTAATCAGGGAAGAGCCTTATCAGAATTACCGGTGTACCAAATTTGAAGAAAATCTGATAATTCTGCATGAAAAACCCATTTATCTAAGTTAAGGGGTGTATTATCCACTCCGTTCTCCCCTTTATACTTAACCAATGAACCCCCAAAACTAATCAGGGAAGCGCCTTATCAGAATAAACCTAGAAAAAAAATTGAAGCAAATCGGATATTTCTATCAAGAGTTATCGCGTTACGTACATACGTACGTACATACATACA
The DNA here is from genome assembly GCA_963932465.1 of Maratus speciosus. Lineage (NCBI taxonomy): Eukaryota > Metazoa > Arthropoda > Arachnida > Araneae > Salticidae > Maratus > Maratus speciosus. The sequence continues at coordinate 141,526,321 of OZ010793.1, forward strand.
TACAGAATCGGCAGGCACATTAGCTCTCAGGCTTTGATAGCCTGTGAGCTAAAAGCTAAACGTTCACATATTGGCCAAGGGCGTAAAGAGGTTAAAGAAGAATTTCTCAATATATCAGTAAGAGTAACAATTTCAATATCAAAGAGAATAAATCTGAAGCATAACTTTCCCTACAATCTTATCGATCTTTCCGTAATAATTCTACAATCTAATCCAATTTTTAAATGCCTCTCCATCCAATTTCGAGAAAGAGTTTAATCGAAATGAGTTGCAATGGGGAGACTGCGTGATCTATTCTCATCCAAACAAACTTGGGGAAACCTTTGAATAAATTAAGATGTTTCAAACAAACTTTATACTTAGAGAGTTTCGAAAGCTACAGTATTTGTTAATATTATACGATTTCCTTTTGCATTTCAGCGGCATAAAATACGTATTAATATAAAATAAACAAATAAAAATCTTTTGATCGTTTCAAAAATTGGTTACGATATGCGAAATTTCTGTTATTTTAACAATTTTTTCCCGTAAAATAAACAGTTTACAGATATTTCTTTGAAAAGAAGCAGTTTTTTTTTTACTAAATCAACAGACTTTTGTTTTACTATGCTGGGATTTACGACAATCGTTTCTATAGATTAAGATTATATCTAAGTGCTATATCTAAGTAATTGTAGAATACATATAATGGATACCATATAAATATTATTATCATTATTAAATGATCTATACATACTATTATGCTTGAACTATGGTACTTGTAGAAAAAATATAATAGGATTGAAATGAAACATTATCATTATTTTTCGAATATTCTACACATTATTCTACTTAATCTCTTCAGAGACCATATTTTTATGGTGAGAAAAAAATGACTTATTTTATTTACGATTTATTCATTTATTTTCTATTAATAGTAATTCAAAAAAACAAAAATAAATAAATAAATAAATAAAAAGTAACAAAAAATATATATAAATAAAAATAATGTCGACATCTGTGGCCGCTGAGCGTTAATGGCAATTTATGAATGAAATACCTTATAAAACAAGCAAAATTAAATTTAAAAAATCAAAAAACCCGACTGCTTAAAAAGCGAACTAATTAATTATTTCTCATCAATGTGAAACTATTTTTTATTTTATTTACCTATTTTTTTTATTTACTTGTATTGATGAATTTTAAGCTGTGTTTAATTGTTAGTTCTTATCTTTAAACACTGTTTTGATGAGGCCTATAGATGTCTAGGAAGGTTAGAGTTGCAGTAAAGCTAGAGATCCTACCTACACAACTTCCAGGTTGTGTAATATTTAAATGGAGCTTCTGACTGTAAAATAGTCAATGAAACATCGTCTTCATTTTGAAAGACCTATACAATGGTATGCCACTCAATAAAGTGCGTAATTTTTTTCGTCTGTACCGCAATTTTATATTTTACGGTCGGCATTTTGAATTTATAAAAACAAAACTTAGCCTATAACCATCGGACGGTTAAGACGAATCGATAGAGACCTCATTCATTAAAATCCATCCAGCCGTTGGGATGTTTCGAGGCTATAAAGAAATCATCACTATGACACTATGACACTTAGTCACCATGGCAGTGAATAAGTTATAATCAAAATTTTGTTTTCTTTATTATCGACAATAATTATAATTATAAAAAACCAAATGTCCACGTGTGCCCAAGCACGTGAAGAGGTTAAAGAAGAATTTCTCAATATATCAGAAAGTGTAACAATTTCAACATCAAAGAGAATAAATCTGAAGCATTATTTTCCCTACAATCTTATAGATCTTTCCGTAATAATTCTACAATCTAATCCCATTTTTAAATGCCTCTCCGTCCAATTTCGAGAAAGAGTTTAATCGGAATGAGTTGCACTGGGGAGAAAGCGTGATCTATTCTCATCCAGACAAACTTGGGGAAACCTTTGAATAAATTAAGATGTTTCAAACAAACTTTATACTTGGAGAGGTTCGAATTTGTTAAGGGTCCTGTCCCTGCCGGCGAAGACACTCACGAGCTGATGCTAATCCTATGGGGAGGGATTTTTCTAATATCTCGTTTGCATTTCGACATTTTTAAATAATTTTTTTTGCATTGGATAGCCGAGGTCCGTCTCTACAGCGCACCTTGGTTACTTTTTCGATTTGGTCGCAGATATTTTTAATAAAGTTACTTTCATTTTCAAAACCGGTTCTGAAAATGAAAGTGTCATTCTAAAAAATTTCTGCAACCAAAATCGAAAAAGTAACCAAGGTGCGCTGTAGAGACGGACCTCGGCTATCCAGTGCAAAAAAAATTATTTAAAAATGTCGAAATGCAAACGAGATATTAGAAAAATCCCTCCCCATAGGATTAGCATTAGCTCGTGAGTGTCTTCGCCGGCAGGGACAGGACCCTTAATATTATGATTTCCTTTTGCATTCCAGCGGTATAAAATACGTGTAATTTAAAATAAGCAAATAAATAAAAAAAATTATTGTTTCAAAAATTGGTAATTTTAATCTAACGATCAGAAATAGCAATAGGTGGCTTAAAAAAGTGAAAATCAACGACAATTTATCTAGGAAATAAAATTATAAGTAATTTTTTATGCACCTATAGAATAAGCATATTGTAAATGAAAAAAAAAAATAAATAAACATTATTAACAAATATTTTAAAAACAATTGTAATTTAAAATAAACTGCGTTTTGTTTTTCACGTTTGATAATTGGTAACTTTTTATATCTGAAACGTAAAAAGAAATAGGGACTGCCGATAGATAGCGAATTAAATAATTAATGTTCAGCTGCACTTGAAGCCGACGCATATTAAATTTTTAAAGCAAATGAAATTAAAGCTGTTAGTCAGTCAATTTCCCAATTCCCCTCACTAAAGTTAAGTCTATGGGCGTGTGATTCATTCGTATATTTAAAATATCTACACAGGGAATTACTATTTTAAAATCTTTTTTTTTTTCTTTGAACTCATCTTTAAAGATATTTCATTTTTTTCTTAGTTCTTAAAATATTTCTAAATTTGTGCTTAATTTAATATTTTATGTGTTAAACGCTGGCGAACTGTGAGTAATATCTTAACACTTCGTATACAATTAAATATATATTCTAGAATTACTTTGACAACTAAGAAAACAAGTCGGAAATTGTGCGTCAAGCGCGGTAAATAAGTTGCGTTCGTAATATAACTAGTTTTATCAATATTCAGATCTTGGTGCAATAGCTTTTGAACTCTTACGCAAAAATGTATGAATGCAAAATTTATTACGATTACATATATTAAATTCAGTAATACGGAAATAATATGACTAGCTCTTCAATAGGGCATCATCACCATGGCAACCTAGAATCATTAACTATCATATGATATCATTGAATTAATTATGTATGATAGGATTTAATAGGATGAAAAAAACTTTTATTAGTTCATTTTTAAGTTTTCATTCGATTTTCATAAAATTTGAAATGACTCGACAAAATTCTGCAACGATTATATGTATTAAATTTCAGAAAATTCGATTGGGTAATTTTTGCGCTGTTGTATGTGAACAGCTGGACAGAGAGGCAGACAGAAGGAACAGACGACGACTATAGCTGCTACGTATTTATATAATTGCGAACGCACGTGTAAAAAGACATTCTTTAAGAAGTGTACACAGAAAAAAGAAGTTACAAATATTAATTTCCAGAGGAGATATTTTAACTATACGAATGAATCACACGCCCATAAACTTAACTCTAGCAAGAGGAATTCAGAAGATGGGTGACTAACAGCCTTAAACTCATTACAAAAGCAAAAGTCTACGACGATTAATTCAGCAAATAAAGGGACCATTAGAATACATATAATGGAATTGAAATAAACTATCATATTACTGTTGCAAAATACTTTACGCATGCAATAATAAATACAGTATTATTATTGCATTTATAAAAATAATGTTTTAGTATTATATAATCAAGATTGTAAATTTTAATATCAGGCTAAATGAAGAGAATTCAGCATTACTTTCCTTTTTTAAAAACAAAATTTATTATATTGAGCTAAAATATGAAAACCGGATTTGCTTTACTAATGTACAAAAATTTGAGAAAAAAATGGGAAACGCAAAAGAAATCCGCTAATACAAATAAAATAAAATAAATATTATACTAAAGGATTATGAATATTTTAATTTGAATGCCAGCTGATATTACAAAAAGAAACCATTCTATAGAATTCTCAAACTAACAAACAAGCAAACAACAACAAAAAATAGTATTTTACATCAACCTTCTTTGAACAGTTTAGCACAAGATCCAAAACAACGGAAAACAAAAATAAAACGTACAACTATTTATAATCTTTAGCGTGCATTGAGTACTTATAGAAGTTCAATGCACTTTTTACCTCAAACAACAAAAACTTGTTCAGAACACATACACTCATACCACTCCTTGCAAGAGTTCATTCAAAACATGCATATCATTCGGCAGCAAACGTCTTCCCTTTGTTGATACAATTTGCATAGCAAGTCGAAGATGAAGGAAAGAAGTATAATTTAAATGGAGGTGAAAGGTGAAATAGAGCCGATGACCCAGATGAAAGGAGAAGCGTGCAAACCCCGATAGGTATATCGCGTCATTATGGAATCTGACATTCTTTTCCTGGTTGAGTGATTCAAACAGGAAGATGTTCGATTCGAAAACGATGTTATTTATCAGCGCTAAACAATAGATCCAAATTTTTAACTCTTTTGTTCCTGAATAATAATAGATGTACGGTAGCAGTGAAAACTTTTTAACTTCCTTTTCCTTTTTACTCGATTTCAAGATTGATTGAAGTAATCTATTTGCACTGTTCTTTCTTTGAGAGTGAAAGTTTACACATAATTCTGTAACGGGTAAATTCGTTTCGATTTTTGTCTGACAATATTTAAGAGCTACACTTACTTACTGAAGCCAATCAACGGAGGGGAAACGCCGTGTCATTTGTGATTAACACTCGGAAGGTCGCGACTGATCTAAGAGATGCATTTTCAGTTGTATTCCTTGACTAAATTTTTATTTTTTTAACGGAATCTTCCTTCTTTTTTTAATAAGTGTATTTAAAAATACACTTACAATCATACTGTCCCTATATAATCACTTTTATGAGATTATCTCACGGATATATAGCGACTTTCAGTGCTATTCCAAGAGTATCGACCTTCGAGCTGTTAAAGCATTCCGATGCTAGAAATAAAGTACTGTTGTGGAAATTAGTGTGTTAATTAATAACCTTAATAAATGTTAATTTCATTTGTTATTATATTTGTTGTATGTGTTGAATCTCGATCATGTGAAATAGAATAGTGTGTAACTTGACTTCTATATTCTATTTCAAAAATATTTGCACCGTTATTTTACCAATTTTGCGAATAAGGTTTCAGATATCTTTATAGGTTGTTTGGTTTCAGGAGTTGTGACGTTATTTGTGTTATTTGGCGAATCATGAAAAAATTATAAAATTGTACGAACATTGAAAAGTATATCGCGTCATTATGGAAGCTGGCATTATTTTCCTCATTCGAGTGATTCAACCGGGAAGATGTTCGATTCGTAAACGATGTAATTTATCAGCGCTAAACAATGGATTCAAATTTTTAACTCTTTTGTTCCTGACTAATAATAGATATACGGTAGCAGTGAAAACTTTTTAACTTCCTTTTCCATTTTTCACGATTTGAAGATGGGTAGAAGAGATCTATTCAGACTTTCACTGAGGGTGAATGTTTACAGTTAAATGGTAAATTCGTTTCGATTACTGACAAACTTTCTTATGTTTAAGGGTGTATTCGAAAAAATATTTTTCCATCCTCAACAGCTCGAAATTTTCTGAGACATTTTCAGACGCATTTTTAAAAGTAAAAACATGAAACTTGCTGAGGTGATTTTTGAAGAGATGTATAAGAGGCAGTGTGATTTCATTTTTCTCTCGATTAATTAGAATTTGAGTTTTAAACAATTATTTTCTCAGCATGACCATTTTTTTCATTCCCAGATCTCCCGCTTCGGAAAATGCGGTTCAGAACGCCAACTTTGACAGCATTTTTTACAATATTTTCTGCATTTGGGAACGTCCATTCGTTACTCTTGTGATAATTAGAGCAAATCTTCATATGTAATTCCAATTATTTTATTACAAAATATAAGTAGGATAAAAATTGATACAACCAGCTAAATACCACTGTGTTCCACACAGAAACATATATCTAATTTATAACAAAACAAAATTACTTATGCATATATTAAATGACTCTTGTGACATTCTGGTCACACGAGTAACAAAATTTTGATTGATTATATAGACAAGGGAAATGCTTTTTGTTACAAATTAGATATATATTAAATGAGTGGAGCACAATAGTATTTTACTGGTTATATCACTTTTTATCTTAATTATATTTTATAGTAAAATAATTGCAAGTATTTGTAAAAAACCGCACGAATGGTCACAAGAGTAACAGTGGACGTTCCCATTTATCAAAAAATCGACAGGCACGGCACATTATGTAGTTTCTAAATAAGAGAATTTCCCAGTTTGATGCATTTGAGAGCCAAAATGATTTTAAAAATGAATCAGAAAATAAGCAGTTTTGATTGGAATACACCCTTACGATACACACTCAGGGGGTGCAGAGCGGGTCATGTGCCCCGGCGCCAAAGTGAAAGGTGAAGGGGTGCGCCAAATGAATATTTTGTTTGTTGTTTCATACAAAAATGTATATATATATATATATAGATTATAATATATATATTATAATGTATATATATATAGTATAGAATATATATATATATATAATATGTATATATATATAGTATAGAATATATATATAAGAAATACCCAGAAACTCGCAAGCTAATGTCTATGTGAGCGTCTTTTTCAATTTTGTGAAAGTGAAAGTAACTTAAAAAAAAAAAAATAAATCTGCAACCAAAATCGAAAATGTAAACTCTAACCCGGTTAAATTTCAATCTCAGATTTTCTAAGCAAGAAATAAAATCATTTAAAACTATTAATATGCAAGAGAGAAAAAAAAAAAAAGCTTCCTTAGGTTCAACATTAGTAATCCAGTTTCTTCACGCTCAAGCTAATGTTAATCCTATGGGAGCGTTGTTTACATATTTCTTGCTAGCATTTTAATTAATTTTAAATGATTTTTATTTTTAAGGATTTTTTTTTCTTTTTTTGCATAGGGTACCTGCGGTCGGTAACTTTTATTGTGCGTGAAACGTGGGGGCGCCAAAATCCATGTTTGCCCCGGGCGCAAAAGAGGCTAGTTACGGTCCTGTATACACTTGCTTACTGATTTCAATCAACGGGGTGGAAACGCCGTTGCCATTTATGATTAACCTCTTGGGGACCATGGGTGCATATTTGAATCTTCAAAAGATGCTTAAAGCACTTGTTTCTGATGCCACTAAAGCAGTAAAGTAAAATTTGCCTTATTTAATTAAGACATTTTGTTGATTGATGAACTAAATTTAATTATTTGACAAAAAGTGGTGTCAACAGAAAAAAATCCATGTAGGAGATGCTGGTCCTAAACGAATAAAGAGGCTACTTCAGTCGGAACTTTATAATTTTTTTAACTTTACGTTTTTGAAGGTTACAATAATAAAATCCTTAACCTTTCTACCCTGAATGGGTCTAATCTACCCATTTCTATAATTCAATTTTTAGGTAAAATAAAATAAATAAAAGGTAACGAAAATTAATATAAATACAATAAATAGTTTTTAAAGAAAATTCTGGTGTGAAACGTTTTCATTAAGGTTGAGTAAAATTTCAACAGGGTAGTGTTGGGTGGTTTTTCTCTTCTACTAATTTTACAATCCATTTTTAATTTACTCAAATAATTTTCACCAATGACATTAACCTAATCTCATATCTTTAAACAAGGTGTGAGCAGTTTACCACAAAATAGATGTTGTTACCAAAGAAAGGAAATTTTTTAACAAAAAATAAGCAAATATGCTTAGAGGAATATCAATTTAGTAAATTGAAATTTAGAGCAATTACCAACAAACAAAAACAGAATAGCGAGGAAATACATAAATTAACTTTAAGTATGTCTGAATGTTACCATTAGAAATTGCAAGATTAAACCTTAATTCTTTAACAGTAACAACACCCTCAACCATTCACAACTTATGAAGATAATACCACCAACACTACTGGATTTGAAAATATAAGACATTCATAATAAATAAAGGAAAAGTAAAATTTGATTACCACAGAGCCTGAAAGGTGAAAGGCAAACTCTTAAGTATGCACCAATTTTAAACAATACGTTTTAATAATTTAAAAGAATGGAATAATAAAATTATGTCTGCACTTTATATTCTCAAATCCAGGGGCCAAATAATCGTATAGTGTCATTAGCATTGAAAACTATCAAATCTGATGAATTTCACTTCTGACAAAGTTCTTTCTTAAGCCACTCATTTATGTATCAAAATTTGTATTAATTATTCCAGTGGCTACCTAGATTTCAGTATTTATAATTTTTTTTTTTGAAACAATGCTTACTCTTTTCAGAAGTTAATTACTTATATATAATACTTTATTTTTTTTTATTTTTTTTTTCACTCAGGGAACACATGTGCGACTGAATTTCCGTCTAAAATGGATCTTGTTACCATATTATCTAACTCCTTAATTTAAAGAACTTAAGAACCAGCATAAGTATAACCAGAAAAGTAAGTTAATAAGAGGGGTAACACACATTAAAATTAATCCACACAACACTCATAAAATGAAAGGGAAATGCATAGTAAGCATAAAAGCCATTAATCAAAAAAAAAGGTAACAAAACCCTCAATTCATTTCGCACAGTATTCTTCACTTAATACATGATCTAAATAATAGTTCATAGTTTTAAAATTTTAAGATACTTTTTGTATTAATTTTACTTATCACTGCTATAAAACTTCTTCCCTTTTAAAGATTATATTAGTTAAACAGAAGAAAGAGAAACAAAGCAGATAATTACATTTAACATAATTTATTAAGTATTAGATCTTATTAAAACTTTACTATAATTTTAAATCAATATATTGTAATGGTACTTTAGTGTGTAAATAGCAATTGTAAATTTAGATAACCTATCTCATCATAATTTAGTTCACAAAAATTTCGAGAAATCACTATTAATTCTCATGGGATTCTCCATTCAGTAAAATATTATTAATAGATATTTCAGTACTTATTAATTGCACATTATTTACATTTCTTGCAATTGACATTTTTCAATATATAAAAGTACTAATGCAAAAATTACTTACATGACAGATCGCTAAACAGGAGTTATATTGGCATCATGATTTTTACATTCTTCACTGTCATCCCATGGTTGGCAGTCCTCTTAAGGGTACGAAATTCAACGCTTGAAAGTTGGAGGTATATAACGTCACACTGTTAGTTGCACTATTATAATTTTCCGATCATTGGAACTCTTGGGATGAGAAAAGATAGAGTCAAAAAATATCTCCTGACGATTGATCTCTCCACTCTCTAGTCCAGCGTACGCTGATGATTACAGAAACACTTGCTTTTTATTTATTGCTGGTGACCCCACTATACACTAGTAATTTTTTTTTTTTTGCTTTCGGTGTAAACTCAACCGGTCCTCAGAAAGACACGATGACTTGAAAGAAGCAAGCGTTCGGCATTCGTTCGCGCAACTTTTCTTCAATAGAAAGCCATAATAACACGATGTTATACACAAGAGACTCCAAACTGTTGCATGTCTTCGAACAGACTCACTGTATTAGTGGTTGTACTCAGTGGACACTGCTCCATCAGAAAATAGTTCGCACGGCGTATTACTTGATTCTTAGGGACTACGTTTCACAGGATAAACAAGAGAAAAAGCCCTCTCTCTTTCGCAGCTAGACTCATTCTGCACTCTCATCCTTTCCTTTCATTTCAAAATTAACAAGAACTATCCACTGGACAGGGGGAGGGCTAAAAGAAAGCCTCCTTTCCCCCTACCCCCACTTACTAAGAGAAAAATATCACATCTTTACTCTCGGAAAACTCCTGCCTTAACTAACTTTTTCCCCGTATCGTGTAATAAAATTTCACACGTGCACTACTACTTGCTGACGTCAGACGCTCCTATTCGCTAACCTGGTAGGGTTCAACCACTTATCTAAAAGGGGGTGTAATCCACTTTCCACCTTATACACTTTTTCTAATGGGCCACCCATCTTTAAACGCCAAGCAAACTATCTTTTCTCACGGCAGTATCCCATAAAAATTTCCAAAATTGTCTGTATGACAATAGCTTTTAAAAGGAGGGTTATAAAATTGCACCAAGCATTTTACTTAAAAGGCTCATAAAATTTTATATACATGGTTGGCCACCCAAGCAGGTTTTTAGGCTGTGATGATAAGCAACACAAAATTGTGGGAAAATGCATCCGCAGAGTTTTTCCCGCGCTCACTTTATACTAATAAAAGGAGGTTGCCATGGTCACGGGTGCACCTGTTAGATTTCCGTTCCCTTGTTTGGTACTGAGAAACACTTTTCTCTCTTTTTCTTTTTTTTTTTTTTTTACTCTGCCCCAAAACATGAAACAAATACGCAGAACAACATTGTACTTTAAGGGTTCTAACAAGGATATAGGGGGTGTATATACATACAATTTGATAATATTTAGGTACTGGAATATTTTTAAATATACTGTAACAGTAGGAAGGTTAAGGGGCTACTTCAGTCAGGCGAAAACACACGTTCGCTAATGCTAATCCAATAGGAAATTTTTTTAAAGATAGCTTGGTTGCATTTTAATGTTTTTAAATGATTATTATTATTTTTTTTTTTCAGTGGATAGCTGTGATAGATCTGTGGGAAGGCCGTTTTGCACTTTGTTGATTTTTATTTTTTTTAATTTATTTTTTTTTTTACAGGTACTTTTAATTAGGGCACTTTCACTTTCGGAACAGGTGTCGAAAGTGAAAGCATCCACATAAAAATACCTGCAAACGAAATCGAAAAAGTAAAAAACGGCCTTTGTACAGATCTACCTCAGCTATTTAATGCAAACAAATCATTTAAAAATATTAGAAGGCAAACGCGATATCTTTAACATTTTTCTATTGGATTAGTATTAATGAACGGGTGTTTTTTCCTGACTGAAGTAGCCCTTACCATTCGGAAGATCGCGCCGATCTAAGAGATATATTTTTGCCGCTCCCTCCCCCCGCTCACTTCCTATCCACCAGGACTTTTTACCATAGTCATTAGTAGGTATCAAGGAGCAATTGTACCAATTTTTATCTCTGTAGCATTTATTGTTGCAAACTGCCCCAAAATGGGCTTATTTCATTGGACTAATACACAATATGTATTTTCGGTTGTATTCCTTGACAAAAAATTTTATTTTTATAACGGAAATCTTCTTTCTTTTTTAAATAAATGTATTTATTAATGCACTTAATTGCCCCTATACAATGATAATTTCATGTATGTTTTTGATTAATAAACCAATTTTATGAGATTATCCCACAGATCATAGTGACTTTCTGTGCGATTCTAAGACTAGCGACCTTCGGAGTGTTAAAGCATTCCGATGCTGAAAATAAACCATTATTGCGGAAATTGGTGTGTTAATAAATATCCTTAATAAATGTTACTTTCATTTGTTGAACAAATGGTTATTATATCTGCTGCATGTGTTGAATATCGATCATTTGAAACTGAATAACGTGTAACTTAACTTCTATGTTATTTCAAAGATATTTGGACTGTTATTCTGCCAATTTTTCGAGTAGGGTTTTAGATATCTTTATAGCTTGCTTGATTACAGGGAGTTGTGGCGTAATTTGTGATTTTTTGACGAATCATGGAAAAATTATTAAAATAATGTGCGAGCACTGATAGGTATATCGCGTCATTATGGAAGCTGACATTCTTTTCCTGGTTCGTGTGATTTAAAGAGGAAGATGTTAGATTCGAACACGATGTAATTTATCAGCGCTAAACTATGGATCAAAATTTTTAACTCTTTTGTATTCCAGAATAATAATAGAGATACAGTAGCAGTGAAAACGTTTTAACTTCATTTGCTTTTATTTTTCCTCATCTTATTCGGGGCTGATATCTCTTTGAGGGTGAATGTTTACTCATAATTTCTTAACGGATAAATTCATGTCGATTACTATGGGACACACTTTCTTGCATTTAAGGGGCTACTTCAGTCACCTGGAAAGATTCTTTCGCTAATGATAATCTTAAGAATTTTTTAAGAAATCTCGTTTGTATTTTAATATTTTTAAATGTTTTTTTTTTTTTTTTTTTTTTTTTTCATTGGATAGCTGGGATTGATCTCTACATCTACCCTTTTTTACATTTACGATTTTCTTTACAGATTTTTTTCAAGAGGATGCTTTCCTTTCGAAACCTGTTCCGAAAATGAAAGTCTCCTTATTAAAAAATATCTGCAAACAAAATTGAAAAAGTAAAAAAACGCCCTTTGTACAAGATCGATCTCAGCTAGCCGATTCAAAAAGAATTGTTTAAAAATAGTATTGAAATGCAAACGATTTATTTTTCAAAATTTTCTTCCATAGGATTAGCATTAGTGAGCGGGTCTTTTCAGGTGACTGAAGTAGCCTCTTAACCCCGTGAGGGGCGGTGGTATGTAACCTACGATTAATAAAGATTTGCACCAGAAAAAATTTGTTAAATTTTACCTCTCTAACTTTGATGGAAAACAATCATAAAATTGCTTTTCGTTATTTTGCAATATTTTTTTTAAAGATTCCGGTGTGAATTCGACATTACAGAAATACAATTACTTGCCCCTCAAGGGATTAACCCCTTAACGGCCGCATTAACACTAGAAAGACGGCGAGCGGTCATTTTGACCGCTATAAAATGAAAATATTTCTGCTCGAACCAGAAATTTCTTTATAAAACTAGTTTTAAATATACAAAGAAAAAAAAACTACTTAAACAAATAAGTTAATAATTTAAAATAAAAATTCAGGTGTCAAATATTTTTACGTAATTTGAGTAAAATTCCCCGTCTTTCTGCTGAAAATTCAAATTGCTTGTCGCACCAATTTTTTGAAAAAGAACTATTCACCTTATTTAATGACAAGCAAAATGATACCATAATAAAACCAATTATACTATTTTATAAAACTTGTGGGAATCAAACAATCTGATTAAAGACACAGCCCGTGAATATCACGGGAGCGAGAATTAGGGGGTTTAGGGGAAGAGTTTCGACCTAAACTTGACGTAATTTTTACGATTTTTTTTCTGTCACAATGAAAAGAGATATCACCATCGGACTTGTTGGATTATATTTATTGATATTTTACTTACATATTTAATTGTTTGCCTGTAAAAAAATTAATAATACTTCTTGTGTCTACATGTCTTGTCTGATGGGGAATACCTGAATGTGCGCGCCATGAACTTCCAATCAAGAGAACGTGTTTTTTCGGGTCACAAGCAACTGAAACAAATAGGGTCGCCAAATTATAAAGGACATTCAATTCACTGAATTTTATACGAACATTTAACGTAAAAAGTTGAATTTTGGCGAAATAGTGGCCAAAAAAGGCCTTTTTTGGCCTTTTTTAAGGGGACGGTGGGCGTCAAAAAATTTTTCTTTTAATTTTCATCGTACAGTTATGAAAATTCATGAAAATATATATTTCACCATAAGTATACAGGACACCTTAAAAGAAATTTTCAATCTTATTATAATTTTACGATTAAAAAAAAATTAAATTTTAAAATTACTCCATGCGTCGTAACTTTTCAGATATTTCCTCAATTTTTCATTTTAATCACTTAAAAGTCTATTGTAAACAAATCTGTGTATCAATTTTTTAATCACTTGAATAGTTATTTTTTAGAGATTTTTTCTGAATTCCATATCGATTTTCATCAAAATTTTGCCTTTTAATAAGCTAAAAGTCTAATTTAATTATTTTAATGAAGTCGAATTTTAAAATGCATACACGGTTTCTTTGTAAGTAATATCAGGATTCTTCCTGATCAATTTCAAGAATTTTGATCAAAAATTAAGACGCATGGAGCATGTAAAATATCTAAAAACGTTGAAAAATCAGTTTTGAGAAAAACATATTAAAAGGTCTGAAAAATTGTTTGTGTACAGAATTTTACGCTTATAACTTTTCGCAAAATAATCGCATCTGCATGCATTTTTTTTCGCAAATATCTCAGAACAAAACGGAAAATAATAATATGCACAAAAATATATTTCGATTTTTGGGTTGAATTTTGCTCAACTGATGGTCCCCTTAACCCAGTGTTTCCCAACCTTTTATTGCCCACGCCCCACCGATGTATCTGAAAAATCAAGATCCCCCCCCCCCCCTCACATACATATTCTGAAACCTATATCTCTTATTATTCGAAAATTGAATTGTATTCACCTGAAGGAAGTCTAACAGTGCTTTAACAATAACTATTTACACATTTCTTAACATATCATAGAGCTGAATTTTCTTACACAAATGTGTTTTTAATATAATTTTATGAATGGAATTAATGCTATAAATCTTCACTTTTATGCCAAAATAGATTTGTTGTGCCTTCCCAACTTACCTGAATGTTTAACAAAAGTGTCATATGCCTATATTTTTATTGTCCCAAAATGACAAAAGAGACTCTCATATTTAGCATTTGCCCCACCAGTGGATGAGAGGTTCTGCTCTCGAAGCTGGTAGACGGGAGGTGCTGGGTTCGAACCCATTCGCGCCGGTCGGCCTAATCGTTCGGAGTTTTCGTGGTTTTCTTCGAAACTTGGATTTCCAAGCGTTAATACGGGTTAGGTTCCCTTAGAAAGGCCCCCACGAAGGGCACTCCCCCCTCCCCTGGGCCTATATCACTCGTGCAGATAATTGGCCGTCATAAATACAACCAACCAACCATATTTAGTATTAAAATTGAAAACGATGACACATTTTAGATTGAATTTTAGTAACTTATTGAAAGTTGTTGGAAAATCTTTGGACGCCAAATTTCCTTTCTATGGATAACAAAGTACACAAGAAGCATTTCAAGGTTCTGACCTTTATCAAGTTTAAGTAGACATTATTCCCCATCAAAACATATTTATCTTTTTCCCTCCCCAATTATCGTTAATTAATGTATTATGACATTTTCAAATTTAAATTGTACATGTTATACATTCATTTACAGTGTAGGAGGACTGCACTACAACCATAGTTATTTACAATTTATCCATTTTCTTATTTAATGCTATTAAAAATTTTTTAATTTTATAAAGTTGTTAGTACCACATTTAGTTATTTCAAATATTTTTTATGTTAAATTTGTTAAAGACAAAAAGATTTAAGTATAGTCTTAAGTAATTTCAAGTGTAGAAGTTCCTTTATGTTACATACAGAAGAATGAATAGATAAAAATAGATCATACGATAAATAATTTTGAAAAATTGTAAAATACATTAATAACCAGAAAAGTTATAGAAATTTTTAAATATAATAAAAGGGGAAAAGGTGATACTAACGTACATTTTGATTTTAAGCTTTTTTAACGTTCAACAAAAATACCTATTTATTTTTTAATTTTGCATGTTTTACTTTTATTTATAGTCTAAAACCTAACTTTTCTTAAAAAAAAAAAAAAAAAAAAAAAAAAAAAAAAGGTGAGGGAAGACTGAGTGACAAATTTGAAAATGCCCCCTGAAGAATCAAATGTCCCCCCGGTGGGGCGTGCGCCCCACGTTGGGAATCACTGCCTTAACCCCTTGAGGGGCGGTGGGATAAAATATATCCCACCTAATTTAAACAAGATTCTCACCAGAAAATTTTGACTAAATTGTATATTTTTAACTTTGGAGGAATATCGTTAAAAAATTGCTTTCCCTTATTTAAAAATAAAATTTTTCTATTATTCCGGTGAGATTCAATATTTAGAGTCACTTTTTTTTTTTTTTTTTTTTTTTTTTTTTTTTTTGCGTCTCAAGGGGTTAAAGTTTTTGCAAGCTCGAAAATTAATTAATTAATGAAAATCAAAGTTTTCAGTGGTATAAGCTCCAGAAGAAACGACTACCTTTCTTTTAACCCTCTGTCTACCAGAAGGGTCCAATGGACCCGACATGTACATTCAAAATATTTATTCAAACCAGAAATTTCTTCAAAACAAACTAAATGTATAAATCAGACAATAATAAGTTAAATAAACAAATTAAATAGTTTTAAGTAAAAATTCTGGTGTAGAATGTTTTTATAAAACTTGAGTAAAATTTCCGGTAGTTCTAGGGTTAAATAAAAAAAATGACTGGAAACGGTAGAATAGATCTCGGGAAAAATGATCGCCCACTTTGTAAAGCAAGGCTTCGATAGAAAACAAGTTTAAAGTTTTACTATAGCGTTACGTTCAACGAGCGACGTTAAGTTGAAATAGAAAAATGATTGTAAGGAATTGGAAGATCACGAAACCATTTTAAGGCAACAATATACACATTTGAGGGATGCAAAAAATGTAAAATTAAAAAAAAAAAAATCGAAAATTTTGACCCAAGGAAATAGAACTTCTTCTTTTAAAGAGACACACTTGCTTACTGCTTTCAATCACCGGGAAAAGATAGCGCCACGTCATTTATGATAAAGGCACTCCGATTCTGGAAATAAACTGTTGCTGTGGAAATTGGCGTGTTGCGCAGCAGGATTATGAAAGATTCTTCATTAATTAATATTAGTTTCATTTCTTGAAAAAATGGTTATTATATCTATTGCAGGTGTGCACAATCGCTGAAGCTTACGCTTCGTAAGAGACCAGCGACTTTAAGTTTGTTGCCTGAACAAAAAATGTCACCGCTACCGTGGCAGAGAAAGGGCTAAAAGCACTGTAGTTTGAAGCCTTCGGCTGAGGAAATTTCTCCTGTAGTATGCTATATAATAGCATCTTGTTTTGGCCCACAATTATCAAACATGCGATGCTGTTTCCTCAAGCTACAGTGCTTTTAGACCTTTCTCTGTCACAGTAATCGGTAACATGTTTTGTTTGGGCAACAAATTTAACCTCTTGCCTGTGACGGCCGAACTCAGTTCGGGCAACGCAAATGCGCCAATTTTGTTATGCCCGACCTGAGTTCGGGGAGAGAATAAATCGGTGTTTCAATTCCCTGAAGCCCGAACTCAGTTCATCCAATGCATAATATGTAATTTACCATTTTCCAAATAGATGGTGATACTTTTCCCCGAAAAGGTCGGCAGTTTCACGTCATTTCTCGGATTTTTGTAATTTTGCAGTTACAAACAAAATTAAAGAGAATTTTTTTTTCCATTTTTGGCATTTTTTTCTCAAATGTATTCCACAGGCAAGAGGATTATGTTGTCGCTATTTAACAAAACATATACATCATGTATGATTTATCTCGCTACTCAGTGAGCAAGCACACATAGATTGTCATTCTAATTATTTTGGCTTGTTTTAAAGAACTATCCATGATATAAGCTCACATAACACACTAAATTTTAGTTTAGGAGAGAATGTGCCGGGTGATCCAGAAGTTCCGGGAGATTTGAAATGTTAATAATTAGAAAACTATGTACAATAGAAAGGTGCGGTTTTCACATATATGCTTAGATACGTGTGGGATTTTTGTTTATAATGAATTTTTTTTAAATAAATAGTTAACATTTTTAATAACAGATGGCGCTGTTGTAAAACATCGAAAATGCCTGTACTATGTGTTATATCAGCAGATGAGTCCGTTGCGCACCATCTTTCCCAAGATATTGCTCAGATTCGCTTTTAGGGGGCTGGTCACTCAGCTTCGGGATTCTCTTCCGTAATGTTAAGTCAATGGACGTATGCATTCGTATATTTAAAATATCTTCTCGGGAAATTAATAATTTTAACATATTTTTTCTGTGTACTCTTCTTAAAGAATGTCTCTTTTTTTTCTTAGTTTTCAAAATGTTTCTAAAATCTATGCTGAATTTAATATTTTATGTGTTAAAAGTGGGCGAACTGTGAGTAAGATTTTAACACTTCCTATAAAATTAAGTCTATACTTTAGAAATATTTTGAGAACTAAGAAAAAAAGAGACATCTTTTAAGAAGTGTACACAAAAAATAGAAGTTAAAAATATTAATTTCTCGAGGAGATATTTTAAATATACGAATGCATCAAATGCCCATAGACTTTACCTTGGTGAGGGGAAATCGGAAGCTGAGTAACCAGCCCCCTTAAGGGTCGCTTATGTTCAAACGCACTTTTGAAGGCTAAAGAAATTGCATTTAAAAGGAATTTTCATACAAAATTTGACGTGATACTGCTATCTTTAGGCTTTATTTCTTTGCGTGACGAAGCTTTGTTAGTTAAGCTGTTTTACAAGAAGGATGAATGGGCAAGTTTAGCTTTGCTTTATTATCATACAATACGTTGAGTTAAAACTGGAAAAGGTCCGATGACCGTTACAAATCTGAAGGATATGATAAAAAGGTTTGAGGAAACGGACTCATTGGAAGATCGTGAGAGAGGCGAAACCCACAAACATCTGTTGCAGTCGTAAATGGGGTAGAATCAATACTCAATCCGCTTGATTATACCATAGAAAAAATATTTTTATTAATTTCAGCACCACCTGTTGGCAAAAAGTGTAACTAATATAACCTTTTTTTTTTTTTTTTCATTAAAAAAAAAAAAAAAAAAAAAAAAAAAAAAAAAAAAAAAAATCCCATATGTTTCTAAGCCTGTCTGCGTCAACCGCACTTTTCTATTGTATATAGTTTAATAATTATTAATATTTCAAACCTCCCGGAACTTCTGGATCACCCGGTATATATTCAAACAGAAAACTCACGTAGGAAATAACCATAAGCAGTCATGCATTCGAATTATTTTGTGTGATTTAAGAGTTATATAAGTATAAAAACTACACACAGTGTCTCTTATTGTTGGCGATGAATAACCAAATCCCTAAATAGTTCGATTTAGAGGTATATTGTTGAAAAATAAACATATTGTAAAAACACTTCTTATGTTGTTCCCCATTATGTGTAAATCCATATGCGTACGAGAAAAAGTAAGAAATTAAAATTTTCATACTTTCCCTTGATCTTATAAGAAATATTTTGATAAACTTTTTCTATGCGCTAATTAGTAAATCAACAACAACAACAAAAAATCATTTTTGTTCGACCAAAACTTACCGAGTAGTCAGAATTTAAACTTTATGAATTTCCGTCATTTTCTGACCCTAAAAACGAGTCTATCGGTTTACTGACCCGATAAGAAGGGATATTCCCTGTATAAAAACTGCATTTTACACACACCTTATAACTTAGGGATTATATTACATACATCTAACATTAAAAAAAAAAAAAAAAAAAAAAACGTTTGCAATGCAAGATTTTGAATAAATCAAAAAGTTGTTAATTTACAATTTAGCCACCCCGTCCGAGTCTTTGAGGATACAAAAAAATCTCGCAATAAATTTTGAACCGTCATTTTTTTTTTTTTTAAGTTTTAGAAGCTCTTTGTAACTTCAGAGTGAGTTTTCTAAGCTTTATACAGTGACTTTTTTTGTTTGTTGGCCTCAATCACTTGACTGAAACGGGAAAGTTTTCATTCATTGAACCAAAATTCTTCAAAAAAGTTCAAAGTGAGTCTTAACAGTTTCAGGGGAAAGGTATTTCTGTTCGTAAAATGTTGAAATCGGTAAATGGCATTAACATTTACAAACAAATTTATTTCGAGATACGAAAATGCTTTTGTTCATTTACTTAATAAAAGGAAAACTTTCATTCCAATATTCTGGTGCCAATGTGACATTTAAGAATTAAAATTAAGTGATCCAATACTGAAACACCACCCTTATAGGGGTTAATTAAGCACATTTTTTTTTTTTCAGGCATGCGGGGTGACGTAAAAGTCGAGGGAACGTAAGTCGGAGTATTACCATTACCGTCTCAATACTCAAAGCCTCCGGACTGATTTCATGACGTACCAAATGAAGATTAACCACTTGAAGGGCGAGCAATTGGGTTTGTGTAATGCTTAATTCCCACCGGAAATTTAGAAACATTTTATTTCAAAATAAGGAAAAGCAATTTTACGACTTTTCTCCACTCAAGTCAAAAAACTGAAATTTCCTAAAATTTTTCTGGTGCAAATCCTGATTAATCGTAGGTGGGATAAAATATATATCACCACCCTCAAGGGGTTAAAGGGCGGCGGTATATATTATATACCACTTACGATTAATCAGGATTTGCACCAGAAAAATTTTAGGAAATTTTAGTTTTCTGACTTTTAGTGGAGAAAAGTAGTAAAATTGCTTTTCCTTATTTTGAAATAAAATGTTTCTAAATTTCCGGTGTGAATTAAGCATTACACAAACGCAATTGCTTGCCCTTCAAGAGGTTAATCTTCATTTGGTACGTCAGGAAATCAGTCCGGAGGCCTTGAGTATTGAGACGGTAATGGTACTACTGTATCCATTAAACAGTATAGAAACAACCCATATTCTAAAATCCACTAGGAAAATGTTCAACTCTTTTCATGCAAATGTCGTTTAAAATTTCGTAATTTATTCATAGGTTTTTCTCTGATTGAATTTAAATAAATTGCTTAACCTCGTTGAGAAATTCAGTGCACTAAAAATCGTTTTCTAAACAGGTTGATAAGAAATTATAAAACTAGATTAAATCCACGAGCTGAAGCGGCATTAGGCGACTGTATAAAGCAATACTTGAAAGTGCTTTATAATAATGGAGTAACAGAATTTCTATTTTCTTTCTCATGAGTGGCAAAAATTTTAGTTAAATACAAAATAAAGAGATGCGTCCAGATAATACACAAAAATCACGTTATATTTATCACAAAATTGCACAACAAAAATAGAGGAATACAACTTATAGAGTAATTCTTTATATCACAACAAATCGAATTTCATAAATGATTTACAAATAGTTTTAATAAATAATACATAAATACCTTATAAAAAATTATACACAAGGAGAAATATTTTAGAATAACTTTAAATTGTAAAATAATGAAGGAAAAAAAAAGAAACAAGATCAGTGTGTATAATTGCATAGCTGCCAACCTTTACGCTTTTTTGCTACCACTAAAATTTAGAAGAGATTTTCGCCTTGTTTAATCGTGATATTTCGACCATTAAATAAGGCAATATTTACAAGAGAATTTTAGTGGTAGGAAGGAAGCGTAAAGATTGGCAGCTATGTATATGTATACTTTTATTACCCAAAATGTGACAAGAAAATATGATATATGTTTTTAGCCCCCGATATGCTATTTCTTTCGTCCAGAAATTAAAGTATCGTCTCTAAAAAAATAATGTTCCCTTGTATAAGCCAGCCGTAAAAGAAATCAGATGTAACATTGTACTTTTAAATACTCTACTGCAATTTTTTCTAAGCATCGCATATTTTTCAATTTTTATACCGTCGTATTGAAAAAAAAACTACTTTCAGTTATTCAGTCATCAAACAATCAGTTTGAAAACTGCATCTCAATTTATTTTTGAGGTATTAATTTTTTTTGTAGTTTTTAGCGCCATTTGTTTAATTTTGGCAAGTTGTATTGAACTCGATGGGGTCAACTCTAAAGGTGGCAAAATAATTTTTTATGAAAAAATATTTTTTTTTGTCTGTTTTATTTAACAATTCAGTGTATTTTTTTACACAGAATTATATACAGGCTGGTCATAAAAAACTTCCCCGATATTTGTACACCTAGCGACCTAACCACTCAACCAATCGAAAGGAAATTTCAGATTTAGTTAATTGAATGTAAGTGCTCGAGATCGAGATGATTTAAAACAATAGATCTCTCACGATTACGGTTACATTGAAAAAAAATCGAAATTTTCGAATGGCAACACCCTTTTTTCCTGCGCAAATTCATCAGCGCATTGAAAAACCATAAATGGCGTTAGAACGATACAAATATGACTAAAATTGCCGGTGTAATATCGTGGCACTCAATCCAAATCAGTCCCTATATAACGTAATATTCAGCACTCTAAAACAAATGATCACATTTTTATTATCACTATGTGTACTCAAACATAACTCAAAAATACATTTTAAAATAAATCTTACAACATTACTCAGTTCACAAGATCACAAGTGAAAAAAAAAAATCGGCTACTGAAAACATGTCTTGTAGCCACTTTTTCGTTCTTCGCAACGGTCTTTTTTGCAAGTGTTTTACGCCGGCAATTTTGATCGTACGTGTATCATTCCAACGCCATCTATGGTTTTTCAATGCGCTGATGAATTTGCGCATTAAGAAAAGGGGTGTTGCCATTCGAAATTTTCGATTTTTTTTTTTTTTTTTTTTTTTTTTTTTTTTTTTTTTTTACTGTAACCATAACCGTGGGAGCTCTATTGTTTTAAATCATATCACGATCTCGAGCGCATACCTTCAAATAGGTATATCTAAAATTTCTTTTCGATTGGTTGAGCGGTTAGGCCGCTAGGGGTTCATATATCAGGGAAGTTTTTTTTTTTTTTATGACCACCCTAAAGTATGTGTTGCATAATCTACAATACACAAATTAACACAATCATACAGAATACTGAATAATCGATTTGCTACTGAGAATAAATGACAAGCTCTTAATCTCAATCGTGGTTAAATATAAATTATTTTAATGCTATTTAATTATTATTAAAGCTATTTAAATACAGCTGAAAAATGATTTTTTTTACTTTTTCTTGGCATATGCTTAGCATAAAGCTTATGTTTTAAATAATAATAATAAAATAGATATTTTTATATCACTGTGTACGGATGACAACCAGCTTGCAACATCAAATAGATATACTATATACAGCGAAATACGTTTAACACGAAACTAAGGGGATCGAAAAAATTTTTCGTGTTAAAAAGAATTTCGCGTTAAGAGATCGTGAAAAAAGAGCAAAACTTACAAATATTTTCGACGTCGTCAAATTTTATTTCGATTTCCAATTAAACTACTAGTAAGTTGCATCATTTAGGATAATAAGCAAGTAAAAAAATATTGTTTTGAGGGGGGAAAAAGTCAGATATCTTTTTTTAAGTGTCTTTTTCAGCATTCTGAGATCTAACTTGTTTGAACCAAACAAGCAAAGCTGTTTCTAAATTTTTGTTCTTAGCAGTTCTCATACGTTTTCTCTCTGGCTTATATATACTGCGCTCAAATCTTAACGTAATGGGATCCTTGTTTTTTATTATTGTGTATAAAATAGAATTGGCAATGCCGAACTCTTTACAGATTTCTGTTTTCGCCCTTCTATTTCATCAACTGCATTAAGCAGCTGCATCGTCATTTGAAGCGAAATAGCAGTTTGTTTTAGCACCGATTTCTCAGCCATTGCGCTAATAAAACATAAGCTAATTTACAAAAAACAAGAACTCACTGATTTTCACACAAAATTCAGTAGTTTTAACACAAAATTCAGGGATTTTAACACGAAATTCACCAATTTCAATTCAAACTAACTAGGCTCGAAAGTGAATTTTCTTCGTGTTAAACGATTTTTGTTTCGTTTTAAAAGGGAAAAAAATGCATTAAATTGCGTACTATACTGTCCGGACCGCTATATTATTTCGTGTTAACCGATTTTGCATATTAAGCATTTTCGTGTTAAACGTATTTCACTGTATTTATAAATACATAACGTGCATAAGGTAAATCTAATATAGAAACAGAATTGTTAGCCATCTATATTATTAAATAGAAAAAAAAAAATATATATATATATATACACAAACACATAAATATATATATTTTTTCGAAAATAGAAAATATTCTCCTAATTAACATTATATTAAATATATCATATGTATTTATAATAAATGCGATACAAATGAATTTGCGGGTATATTTTTCGTTTTTGAAAGGAAGATATAAGCATTCTACAGGGATACATAGCTACAATTAAATAGCAAAAAAGATTGAAATTAAAAAAGAATAAATAACACGCGTTAATCTCTGAGCTAGAAAAGGCCATGTTTCAATCGATTTTTTAAGAGAGCAAAGCGGTTTAATAAATTGTGACAAATATATGAATGAAATTCCTTTGAAAAGTAAATAATTTTTCGTCTTTTTATCAAAATAAATGCAATTTTTCTTTGATGAGACTGGTGGAAAAATATCTCTTTGAGGGAAAATCTACAAAATGAAGAAAAATATTTCAAAAGCATTTGCACATTTGTTTTAAAATCATGCAACCAAAAAGTATAACTTTCCTACTGTATTGTTACATTTTTTAAAAATAATAATAATAAATACATACAAACACATAAATAAAATTCTTAGCCGTAAAAAATAGATATCTCTCGATTAACACTATAGGCTAGTTCCATGGGTTTTTGTAGTGTAAGTCACATAGCTAATAACTGATATGCTTGTTGGCCACCGTTATTTCCGTAAAGTTTGTTTGGCCTTATTCAATTAATGAGATATCTCCCATAAAATAAGCCACATTTATCCGTTCTAAAATACTGGTAACCAGAAATCGTAGTATGTGACTTACACTACAAGTACTCATGGAATTTGCCTATATTAAACAAGTTGGAAATTGTACGTCGAACTTGGCAAATGAGGTGCGTTCGTACTATATCTAGTTTTATATAGCTCTTATTCAGATCTTGGTGCAATAGCTGTTGCACTCTTATGTAGATATGCCTGAATACAAAATTTATTACGATTATATATATTAAATTACGGAATATAATACGGAAATAATACGACATCATCTGAAATAGGACGTGATCACCATGGCAACCTAGAATCATTACCTATCGCACACTGTTAAAACTGAAGGTGATTTATCGGTGCCTTTTGAAAGATTCGGATGAAAACACGGTATCATTTGGAACCAAGGGGCTTCGAAATATGGTTAGGGTGCAGACTAGTTTCTCAATAGGTGATTGGAGTAATTAAATTGTTGTATGGTAGAAATATGGCACCCCACTGGGCGACTGACACTTAGCGCATGCGCTGTGACGTGTGTCCATCTCTTGGTCGGCAAGTGAAATCTACAGCTGTGAGACACAAGCAGCACACAGATATCGGCCAATGTCCTGAGCAATATTGCCCAATATCTCGAAAGTCACTGAATGCCAAACTTTTACAATATCTACGATATTCACAGATGTAACTTAAAATTAGTTTTTCAAAGAAAGCATCCAATCAAATTTTTTGCTATAGTAATAACATTATAAATACGTAAATAGTATTCTAAACAATAAAATTTAACAATTTTGTCATTTTTAGAAAACTTGATTTTGTAATGCGTATTTTTAATATTTTATTTACATTGGCCAATGTTGTAAAAATGATATTAATATTCCAACATTCAGAGATATCTATCGACATTCGTAAAAACAATATCATTTTTCTGACATTTCAAGATATCTGTCGCCATTTAGCATAACTGACGAAGTTTGTAATTTTGACCAAAGTGAAAGGAAAGTTCTGAAGGACCGGCCATTTCTATCATTTTCATCGAAGCGTATTTGATGGAGACGTCTGCCATGAAATTTGCAGTATAAAAAAATTTTCTTTAGGAATCTATGGTTATTTATATATACTATGTATATATATTTGAAAAAAACTTACATAGAAATCTATTGAAATTGGTATGGAAAATTTTTGTAGTACTGCATATAGTAATTTATAGAGATTGCAATAGAATTTTCTAGAAAAGCATTTCATATTTATTAAAATCTATTGATAGTGGCTATATAAAAACTTAATAAGGAAATCTGCAATTATTGCTCTAGAATTATTTGTATTAAAAAAAAATAGTGTAATGCCTATAACGATGTTAAATTATAAAAATTGTTAGTTTTATAAAAACGACAGATGCTTTTTTTATTATATAATATTTTTACATAAAAAAAGAGATCAATTTATGTATTTTTTAATGGAAACTATGTTTATCTTTTTAAAATGTTCTCGAATTTCAGACTTTTAAAATAATTTTATTTTTTATTATTGAAAGAATACAAGTTTAGTTGGAAAAGTTGGTCATTAGTTTTCAACATAAGTTCTTTTTAAATTTCTAATAAACTTAATAATAAAAAGTGATATTTAAATAAACCTTTGTTAAAAGAATGTAAAAAAAAGAAGTTGATTGTGATTGAATGAGTATGAGATAGTTAAATTATAATTTTGTCAGACATTTTTTTCGTCACTAACAGAAAAGTCTGCTCCCACCACTTTCTGTTGAAAGTTTTTTATTTCTAGATTTTCCCTAATTAACTTTTATTATTTGTTAATAGAGTCAAGTAATAGAGCCTTATGTTGAATAAGACTAGACATCTTTTGAGCATAAACTTCTGTCTCAGTGAGAAGTTTACGTTCACCACATTTGCAAATCGAAGTGGTTGGGGTTCAGAAAAAGAAATTATCTAAAAAGTTATGATTTAATATTTTAAAATGTTATTCTGGAATATTAGAACTAGAAATATAGACTAACATTGTAGGGGTGCCCTTATCATCCCTTGGGGTACCATCCTTTCATCCTCTGGGGCACCCTGGTTTCGGAGTACCACCCTTTCACCCTAGTTAAGGGTGCAATTCTGGCTCCCCTAGGGGCGTCGCTGGCGAGTCAAACGGTTCACCTCTATATAGGTGCCATATGCAACCTGTAGTTTTAACAGTGTAGGATGACATTGAATTAATTACGTATGATAGGATTTAATAGAATAATCACCATTGCAAACTAGAATGAATACCGATCATTGGGGTACCACAGAATTAATTATACGTATGATAGAACATAATAAAATGAAGAAAACTTTTATTAATATATATTTGTAAGTTTCGATTCGATTTTCATAAAATTTGAAGTGACTTGACAAAATTCTGCAACGATTATATATATTAAATTCCACACCATTCGGTTGGGTAGTTTTTGCGATACCAGACATCGACTATAAGTGCTACGCATTTATATAATTACGAATGCACCTAAAAAGGAAAGAAAACATCAAAACATTTCCGAGTTGTTTATAAGGTGTATTAATCAGTTTTCTGAACACATTATGTCGTGTTTTTTTATGCTGTCAATTTTCAAGTAAACATTATTATATTCCAATTTAAGAAATATGTTTCACAGAAAAATATTCTAAATTACAACTGACCCTTAATATTAAAAGTAACACTATTTTGTTACTATTGAATTTATAAATTATGTTATGCAGCTGAAAATGTTTATCGATAGCTTCAGTAATACTCATATTTCGTGATGAAAAAAATTAATTAATAGGCAGTAAAAATAAATCGGAAACGGTTCGGTTTTTCTTATTCTTTTAAACGACAGCAAAAGAAGTACTTTGTTTCAAGAGATGCTTATTTAACCCTTTCAAGGACGGTGGTTCATTTTTGGACCACCTAATTTTAATGCCTAAATGAAGTATTGACACCAGAATTTTAGAAGGAAAATTTTCTATTTATTAACTACGTGACGGAGAGCTTTTACCTATTTTGAAACTAATTTGTTTGTAAATTCTGGTGTCATTCTATCATTTTATGATTTTACTAATTAATAGAAGTGCTTTGCCCCTGAAAGGGCTATAACCTATCGAAAAATTATAAGTTTTTGAAGGTAAAAGAACGCTTTCAGAAATCGTGGATAACTCGGAAGCGATTATATTATATTTTCGTAAAGTTTTGCTAGATTCAAAAACATTTCTCTTTATTTACATTGTAAGAATCAGGGGTCTTATGCTTCAGGGACTTTTTCAGGATAAATATCAATATTTTTTATAGAAAAATAAATCTAGGTTAAACGCGCAAAGTTTCGTCTTATTTAAGAAGAGATTTTCTATAAGAAAATACTAGTACCGAAGAATTTCCTGGTCTTGAAATTTCAGGACGCGTACGGCCCCTGGTGAGGATTTAATAAACAACCGTGAAAGGTAATTTAAATTTTTCTTTTCTTTTTTGCGTTTATGTGTTTCAAATTTGTTTAAATGTTGCATTAAGAATTCCTCCACCCCTCACGAAAAAAAAACCTATTTCAATATTTCATTTTGAAAAAGCTTAAGTTTTGGATTTTTAAATATTTCTTTAACCATTTCTGTATAGCTTTTTATGTTTAAAACTTGCTTTGCACAGATATTCTGACCAGGGCCTGATTATCCAAAAAGTCTAATTTTTATTTTTATGTTTTTACATTGCATTTTATATATTTTTTTAAAGAAATTCTGCTTAATAAAACAATAAAAAATCCTCATTGCATAAGAAATTCATATTGAGAAATTTGGAAGAATCAATACATTGTTAACCAATCTTATAGAATCTGAAATAATGGTTGGAAACCACACAGGTAACTGAACATACAAGTACTACATATTCTGTTTGCACCAGTATTTTTCTAATATAAATTTTGAAGTATATTTCTCTAGCAAATGCTGTCAAAGTGTGTGTTAAGAATTTATGTTTTGAAAAAGTGGTGTCCATTAGAATTAAAAAATAGTCGTCTGTGTCAGCCCTGATATACTACAAATATACTACTACATCTATAGTATATGGGGAATTCTCACAATCTTTTGACTTTTATGTCCCTGAATAATAATTTTTATTTTAATACATTTTTTGTGTTTTTTTTTATTTCATATACTGGGGAACAACCCATTGTATGATTGCATAACAATATTAATGAGATAAATAAGTTTTGGACGATGTTGGGGGTCCAAATACCAGGAAAACTCCTATACCGTCCCGTGTCCCTTATGCTGATTTTTTAAGTTTGTAGCTGTCTGTATAAAATTGTTTCAATAAAAGTAATTCGATGTAATTTTTTTTTTCGAAACTGGGACAATTGTTTTGTATAAATATGTAGCAAAAAATTAACCTGCACACATTTTTACGGTTGATATTATTTTTGAACTCTGTTCCTGGGTTTTTCATCCTTACCGTCCCTCTTGCTAAACTTATACAGAAAATCACTTCAGATGCAGCCACAGAATTTTTTCAAGTTTTTTTCTCATGCAGAAGTATGCTAGAGAAAGAATGTCTAAAATTCTTTGACAGGAAATTTACTGCAGAATTTAAATCAGCATTTAAGTATCAATTTCAAGATCGTGGTTCCATTGGTAGTCTTACCGTCCCCAAGGTTTATTCCTGCACTTTTCGAGGTAAATAAAAATTAATCCAATGTTAACAACTGTTTCTAAAAATCAATGAACATTGTGGCTATCACTTAGTCTTAACATGATTTGCCTAATAATAGGGGGTAATTTTCCTTACCGTCCCTTTTTTCCTATACCGTTCCCCTTTTTTTACCTTACCGTCCCTTCTGTAACACCCCTTTAAGACAATGCTATACAAAAATTCTGTATTAAAAGTACTACATTTTTATTATTTCTTATTGGAATGTCCTGTGGGTACTATGCAAATTCATTATAAGTGAAAATTTAGAAGAAAATAAAAAGTTATAGTGGTAAAATGGTAAGGAAAATTAAACTCGCAAGTTTAACTTAAACCTCAGTTAAATAAAAAAATCGTCGCTGCTGACCATTTTTTCTTTATTTTGAGTCATTAAGGCATTCGTCTATCAGATCAAAATGTTATTTTAGCAAGTTTAATTTCACCAGATTTTAATTCCCGGAAGTCAAAAGATTGTGAGAAAGCCCCATTTACAAGTATAATAAGAAATGCTGCTTAATAGGCTTCAGCATCTGTGAAGCTTCTGTGTGAAATTTTTTTCAGCATAGCTATAATTGGTAGCTATTAAAAATCTACATGAAAATAATGGCTCAGTGAATCAAAATACACGATCTTGTTAATGATAAAGCTTAAATTAATAAAAAAAGATTTTTAGAGTTTTTCATATATATATTTCATTTGTTGTTTTTACAGTTCATGAAAATAACAGTTATATGAAAATAAATTTTAATAATTTATTAACTAATTATTAATGAATCAAATATTTTGTGCCCCTTATTGCTCAATACCCCGGAAGGAAGCTCGACCTGCCACCCCCCCCCCCCTTCCTTTCTAAAATCGACCTGCTGTTTAATGTTAAATATATGTGAACTTGACAGGATAAAAAAAAAAAATCACTTTGGGAAATAATATTTGTAGCATTGATGAATTTCCGTGTAAGTAGCAATTTGAAAACATTTCCCGAATGAAAAGGGCCCCAAAGTGGATATTGTGCTTCCCTTAGCTTCAGACTTCACAGCTTAATCGGGCCCTGGTTCTGGCAAATAATTATTTCTTAGTTTGGCTTATTTCATGTTTATATTCTCCATTTTGAAAAACTCGGCAATGGCTGAGAACTACAGGTCCGTTTGATCCAATATTTATACCCTCCCTGGATTTTAATCTGCCGGTGTCCTTGATTTTTGAAACATGAAAATAACGATTAAGTGCTAAAATACTTCAAGGGGTTCCGGACACAATTTAAAATAATTTTTATTTACTGAGTTAATCTGTTGAATTTTTTGTGATTGTTAACCATGTTATTTGTAAACAAAATCACATAATAAAACTTCTCATATATTTAAAAAATAAATAAAAATTTAAAATTCATTAAAAAAGTGGGTTAATTTAAAATCGTTAAAACTCGAAATATTATTTGTAGAATTTCAATTTTTTTTTCATTTAAATAAACAGAAATATATAAGTTTTAATTTAGATTCAGCATTTAAAAAAATATTAATTTAAAAAAATTAAAAATATTTAAAGTAAAAATCTAAAAGAAAATGGTGTAACTTAAAAAAAAAAAAAAAAAAAAAATCATCTTTTCAAAAGTAAATATTTTTTTTTCTAATTTGCTGAATCAAAATTAAAGTAAAACAATTGAAAAATACATGTTCCAAGTTTGAACCATTTACCTTTAACGGTTCTTCACTTATAACGATTTAAATACGAGAAATTGTGAAAAAAGCCATCATGAAGAAAACGCATTTTCACAAAAAATCGTTTTCATGACAACCATTACCTGAAAGCTAGATTTTGAAAACAAACCAAAACGAAAAATTTAATATTTCCTGTTCTAATTAAGATAAAAACATGATTTAAACGTCATTCTAAGCAGAAAAACTCAGCGAAACTTTTAATGTGATAAACGTTTTTTAGAAAATTTGGAGATTTTTGTGTCCCGGACCCCCTTAACAGAAATGTACGAGAAATTTTATTTTGAATTTATTATTTTGTGATAACTCAACTTACTTTTCTCAAATAACTTAAAATAATTAAACAATCGGTGCTAGGAGATGTCAGAAAAAAGAAAAATATTTCTGAATCTAGCAAAACTTTGGGCTTGTGCATATATATCGTTATCACTTTACGGGGGAGGGGGAGGGGGGTGTCTAGCACTTGATATCGTAAGATATCTCTAAGGGGGGGGGGGGTTGTCTTTTGATATCGTTATCATTTTTTATCCAGCCCAAACTTTCTCTTTTTGGTCTGTTATCATTTTTTTTATTCTGTTATCTATCTTTATGAAAATACAAAATTATTACTAAAATTATTAAATGATAATAAAATCATTTCAATTCAAAATATGAAATATCGCAACGTTTGTCCTTCTATATTCTTCTGCCATATGCGCATATAATTCGTTGTTACAGAAACCAAGTTCGAAATGATACTTGTTATTTTTACTAATAAAAAATGGGGGACGAATTTTGCCTAATTGTTTTGTTTAGAAGAAGTTCTGCTTACCCTCTGGCAGGGGGCAAGTGGAAGAAGACAATATTACTGTCGAATGTATTAGTTAACAAAAAGATATTATCAAATACTTTTAAATAATAAGTAATTTTTCAAAATGTTATTTGATATAAAGTTGATATTTTATTAACTTCTTCTCTGCATTTAAATCAGTAAAGTATGTGAATAATGAATGTCTAAACGTATCTGCATATCATTCAAACGTATTAAAAGGGGAAAAAAAACACTGATAACGATATCATTAGTCGCTGGGGGGGGGGGGGGGGGCGAGGAATGATAACTTATGATATCGTAAGGGGGAGGGGGTCCAAAATTGTCAAAAAGTTGATACGTTATATATGTATAGCCCCTTTACAAAAATACAAGATAACCTCTTGCACGTTAGCCACAAAAAGAATTTACATAAATATCTTTCGGGTGCCAAATATATAAAGTCTGCTGGATAAAATAATAAATGTGGTCCTTAACCCGTTGGAGGCCATGGGTGCTTATATGCACGCTCAAAAAGAGCATGCAGAATTTGTTTTAGTCACCAGTAAAAAAGAAAAGTAATACTCGCTTTCTTTAATTAGAGCATTTTCGTGATTGTTTAAGTAAAACTAGCATTTTTTTTAAAGCGGTGCCAACCAAAAAACATTTGTATAAAAGTCGCCGGTCCCGAAGGTGTTAAACGGCCGCAGTAAACTAGAGAAGTGTTTTTCGTTCTATGTCTTAATTTAAAAAAGTAGATTTCTTATAAACATGAACAAATATTCTCAACAGTCATATAGTCGAAAATAAAGATTATTATTATTTATTAGTTTAACTCCTTGGGGACGAGCAACCAGTATACGAGCCAATTAAGGTGCTGAAAATGCTCCATTATTCCCACCGGATTTTTTTTTGTAACGTTTACCTTATTTAACCCTTTACAACGCAGTGGCCCCCAGTCTGGGACACCTAATTTTAATTCCAAACTTACAAGCGGCAACAAGAATATTTTAATAAAATTTTGCCTTTAAAATGAAAGTTTAAAGGCGCAAGATTTTAATTTCTGAAAAAGTCGTTTGTAAATTACGGTGTCAGTCAATCATTTCATCCTTTTACATCATAATTTGTCTGTGCTGGAAAAGGTTAATCGGAACATTTTCACGATTCGATTACAGAATTTTTTTTATTTTGAAAAACCGGTGTTAAAGGATTAAAAATTAAGCAAAGGGTTCTCGTCGCATAAGACCTCAAATTTTTAATGAATAATGTTAGTTAAATCTAATTTCATTTGACCACCAGGTGTGCGCGAGATTTTTAAAAGTATTGCTTCTTTTCACTCTTGAGAATTTTAAATATCGCCTGTAAAGTTAGTTACTTGTTCTTGTTTGAACTTTCAGTTTTGCTTACCTGCCGTGGACGCTATTCGTCTTCTGTAAATGGGTTACATTACTATATTTAAATGAAGATGCTCTAAATTTTTATAAGCATCGGTGGTTCAGTGGTAGAATGCTCGCCTGCCACGCGGGCGGCCCGGGTTCGATTCCCGGCCGATGCATTATTTTTTTTTTCTTAAATGAATAGTGGATTAAAAAGAAAAAGCTGAAGATGAGCAATGCAGTGACTACAATTCCTTGTGCATTTTCTGTAATTTAGACTTAGAAAAAAAATTTCGTCCACCAAAGCATTTTATTTCTTCGAAGATACATTATGTTTTTATGTTTAATTCTTCCTCACTCATATACAGGGATGTTCCACAATATTAGTATAAAATGGAAATGTTGATCACCTAAGGAAATTACATCCGTAAAATTTTAAATTTAAAGGTGTTGTATCCGACAACATCGAAGCATCATGAGTTTTACGCAGTTGACAGAATTTATCGTTAACATATTAAAAACTTTTTCATGTCATTATTAAATTATTATCTTACAAAATTGTACTTTTGAGCGGCATAACCTTCAGGCATAACCTTGAGGCAATTGCTGCCAGTATGTAAAACTTGCTGAAAAAAAAATTGTCTGGGAGAAAATTACTAAAATCGTGATTTTTTATTTTTGAGTTGTATTTATTACAATTCTATAGCAATGGGGCTATTGCATTAGAACAAATCAGCCTTATACATAAGTAACTCGAGGATAGTTTTTAAAGATGGAAATAAAAATTCTTAGAATGCAAATACAAGAAATATTTATGGATGTTTAAAATTCTTATACATATACTCATAGTATTTTATGCAAAAAATAATTAAATATTGAAAACAAAATGCGTTAAACAACATTAAAATTAAAATGGCAGATGGCCATCTCACCTTAAAGCCGAGGAGAGATGGCCATCCAATACAAGAAAGAAACAGTGATGTTAAATAGCAAAAAAATAACACATTTCATATAGTTAATCATGAAAAACATATAGCAATTTGTAAGGATGCAGTAGTTATATGATGGAAAATGAGTGAATAAAACTCGAATAAACAAACTTTGAAGTATAATTTCTATACTTCAATTTTCGTAAAATCTTACCACATGTTTGGCAAAGGTCATGATAATTTGTACACGTTTCATGGAACCACTTCAGGTACCTTATGCATTGTATCAGACATCCTTTTTGAATGTGATATTATATTGTTTTGCACAACCAACACAGTGATCCTAATCCAATTCTATTTACTCGAAATCTGTAGAAACTGATAATTTATATATATTTCGTCTTCTTCGCTGCTAGAAATGTCGTGTTTTTTTTTCTCATGTTAATTTTACGCTTATTACGTTATAGTTTATTTATCAACTTTATCAGTTTATGTTATGAAAATTTCCGACTTTTCTCAGTATTTTCAGGTCTTATTATATTATTATTAATATTATTAAAATATTTATATTAGTTAAAATTGAAATAATTATATCAATTATTAATATATTTATAAACATATGCGTTATAGATTTATTTTAAATTTAATTACATATAGTTAAAATTATCACTCCCTATAATTTTGAAATATTGATTAAAGGTGGTCATCTCTCCTAGATTTCATGTGGCTATCTCTCCTGAAATTGGAGGGCTGATGATCGCCCAATTTAAAACATCAATAACCATTGTACGTCTTTGTTTTAGGCTTAGAGGTAAAGATTAGATTATATACGTGTCTTAAAAGTCCATTAAAAAAAATATATATATATATATATATATAACGTACGTTCTGCAAAACATTCAGATGCCTAAGTCAAAAGAAAAAAAAAATCAACCACTAAATTAAATAACATTAAAATTACACTTACTTTTTATAATAGAAAAACACAACTGCACGTCGCAATAAATAATATCATTGAACTATTTCATACAAACAAAGTTTATGTTACAATCTATGATCAAGTTTTGGAAATATTTAGACTGGCCATCTCTCCTCTATGGCCATCTATCCTAGAGTTACAATATATAAAGTAGCTCTATTAAAAATACATACTGAAATTACATACAGCTCTTGGGCTAATGGCTGCCAGTATCTAAAACTTTCTGAAAAAATAAATTATACGGGAGAATTTGCTGAAATCATGATTTTTATTTTTTGAGTTGCATTTATTACAATAGTGCACAATGGGGCTTTTGCATTATAACAAATCAGTCAACAAAGACCAAAAATCAAACAAACATATAACCTAATAATAAGTAGACCTAATAAAACTACTTACCGGGTTAAGGTAATTGCTGCCCAATAAGTAAAACTTGCTGAAAATATAAATTATCTCGAAGAAAATTATTAAAATCGCGGTTTTTATTTATTTTTTTTTTTTCGTTGTACACAAAATTTCGATATGTCGAAAAATGGCAATATACAAATGCAACAGGACAGGAAGTCTGAAAAGTTATATAAAGTATCTAATTAAATATAACATATAACGTCAACACCTTCATTAGTTTTAACCCCTTCGGCACAGGCGGCCTTTACACAAATTTTATTTGGTTGGCACCACTCTTTTAAGAAAAGGTTACCTTTACTTAAACTATCCAGAAAATGCTCAAATTAAATTCTCTTTTTTACTGGTGCCTAAAACAAATTATGTATGCTCTTTTTGAGAGTACATATATACACACATGGTTCCAAACGTGTTAACAGAAACATTCGGTTGTAAGTTATTTGAGCACTAAGAAGGCGGGTGGCTAAAGAGTTGTTTTCGAAAGACTGGTTCGGTTTCTTACACGAGAAATCGAAAATTCTTCGACGATAAAACAAA
This sequence comes from Maratus speciosus, assembly GCA_963932465.1. NCBI lineage: Eukaryota > Metazoa > Arthropoda > Arachnida > Araneae > Salticidae > Maratus > Maratus speciosus. The sequence continues at coordinate 141,562,222 of OZ010793.1, forward strand.
GCATATACGTTTTTTCTTAGTTTATCTTGAAAACGATACTGAATAGAAGAAAAAGGATGCTACCAGAAAAATATAGTACAAAATATTAAGTTATAAAGGAAAATGTCTTTACTTATATTCCTTTATTCTATTATCCTAATATCTTGTTATTATCTCTTTTTCATCGAGTTACTAGACTGGGTGGGCGCCGTCCTCATTTTTTCTCATGTTACCCTTAGAATTATGCATTTTTCTGTTTAGTTAGTCTGAACTCTCCTCGGTTATGTTTTATAATATCGTTTTATATTACTCTAATTTGTGTATTCTTGTAATCACTTGTAAATATGTAAATTCTTTTTATTCTTTTCAAAATTTGTTTCGCATTGTGCTTTGCATTACTTTTTATGTTAATCTATGTATGGTCTCGGTAAAGAGTCTTTTTTTATGCTGGGGCTTCCCTTAGGTAGCTTTTTCGCCTATCTACGGACTGTTAGTTTTTGGATCATATGGAACTTTTTCTTCTTTTCTTTTCTTTTTTTTTTTACCTTATTGTTATACTAACATTTTTATTAGTAAATTCTCTTACTCCTAAACTGTAATTCTTCTTTTTTTTGTGGCCACCAGCCGCGTCTATACATCTTTTTTCGTGGTTCCCATTGCAAGTAAAACACATCACCTCTATACTGGATGTTAATGTTGCCCAGCAACTAGGGAATCCATTCACCGGCTGACATTTTTCCATTGTATATCACTTTTCAAAACTTTTTAAACTTTGACGTGCGTGAGTGTGTGTGACAGTCTAAAAAATTGGCCGGTCTATATTTATGTTCATATACTTTGTGCATACTTTTAACTGATTTTACTGCACGTTCACAGATTTTCATTCTTTTTTTAAATCTTACAAAGAGGACATTTTGATATGTATATGAGGTAATTCGTATTTCGAATAAAATTAATTAGCTCAATGTGTAATGCACCTATTTTTAATTTCTTTAAACTTTCATTGAGTTTTACACTTTTGTATAAGCAGCAATTTCATTGTCAGTAAATTACTACGTTTAAGCATATACAGGGTGTCCAAAAAGCCTGGAAACGGTCGAATAACTCGAGAAATACAAAGCAGATTGAAAAACGAAAATATACGTGTTAAATATTTTAAAAAAAGCTACTCAATGATACCAAATTTAATCCCCGCAACCGACCCCCCGGGGGTCAGAGGGTCCAACTTTGAATTTTTGAGTGATAACCCCACTTTTTTTATTGCAAATTCGGATTCTACGGACAAAAATACGTAACTTTTGTATTTAACATTTTTTTCTAATCCTCGTTGATCATGGTGTAATTGAGCAAATAAAACCGATACATATTTTGTTTTTTCCAACCAGGTTTTGACATCTCGAAATCTGATTGGCCAGAACTTTTAACGTCAAAGTTGCCGTCTTTTGCGGAAATAGTGTTTCTCAAAAACCATCAGCGGAGATTGTTTTCATGGCGCTTTATATGCTTTTTCCATAAAAATCAATAGAAATATAGTAAATTAGTTTTCTATTTGCATGTCTTTTTATCAAGTTGATCATTTTTAAATAATAAACTGCGTATTTTGATATTTTAATAAGCACCTCCCATCCCGAACAGAAAAATGATAGTATTCATTATTTGGGGGCGGATTGTATTAATATTCTGTATTTCGGTGTCTTCTGATGTCAAAAAAATCACTTAATTCTGAGCCGGATGGGAGTGTATACGTTTTTTTTTTTTTAATTATTACTATAGAATAACATAAAGGAGCAAAAGAAAACAAACAAACATATAAAATCTTTTTGGGCTGGCTGATGAAAGGATGGGAAGTAGTGTAAATTTCAGGTGGAGGAGGTTGGGATTATAGGTTTTGATGATTGATTAGTTACTGCAACTACTGACTAGCAAGTAGGGCAGAAAACATTCAAAAATTCTAATAAATGTAATACTTTTTTGTAAATTAATATTTTTTTCCATTTTAAATTTTTTTTCCTAATTTTAAATTTATTATTGGGTTGTTCGGGAAGTCGTGTCCGTTTAGGAAAATCAATTCGCACCGGAAAATCCTGCCCGGTAATTATTAGACATTAGGATTAGATATAGGAATCAACGTCTAATTATTAATTGATAGAATTTTCCGGTACGAATTGATTTTTCCGAACGGACACGACTTTCCGAACGACCCAATAATTTTAAACAATTGAAAATTTTTGATCTTTTAAACTTTTGAATTTAAAATATAATTTAACTCTTTAAGCACTGTTGATTATTTCCTGGGGGAGAAGACATTTTAATTTTCATGGGGGAAGGATAATGTAGAAAAGTGTTTAATTATTTATTAATTATTACAATAATATAACAAATGTGAAAAAATATATAAACAAAAACGTTATTTGCAGAACAAATTAAAAACAAATCAGTTTTTTCCCTCATTTTTTGAGCCCGAGAAGGGACATTTATTCATATATTTCATTCAGTTACTTCGATGTTTAATGTTAAAGTTTTGTAACAAATAAGTTAGAGCTTTTGCGGACAGTGTCCTTAAAAAGGGACTCATAATTTTTATTTTACTGGCACCCAGAATATTTAATTAAAATTTTCCATTTATAACGTACTTGAAAATAAGACAGTTTGTATTTTCCAATAAACTCGTTTATAAATTCTGATGTCAGTCTATCATTTCATCAGTTTATAAACAGAATTACTCCGCGCCGGTAAGTGTTAAACCAAATGAAAATTAAAAAATAAAAACAAAATTTAAACATTATGATAATTTAAATACCCTAGAAATCCATAAAATTTCCCTTCAAATTAAATCGAAATAAATCTTAGACTTTTAAAAATGTTTTTGTTTTTATTTTGTATTTTACATGTGCCTTATCATTTTGTACACACTCGTCATAAGCATAATACAAAATTTGCAATACAAATATTTGCAACTTAAAAAGGAAAAAAGTTTAAAATTTATTTAGATTTCTTTTTAGCGGAACCTAAGTTTTTAATGGGTTTTATGTATCATATTGTTTGATTTTTTTAAACTGTTCAATTGGTTTAACTTATTTGTTATAAAAATTTAAGAACGTAGAACTAACTGAATGAAATATATTAATAAATGCCCCTTCTAGGGCTTAAAAAATGAAGAAAATAAACTGATCTGTTTTTAATTTGTTCTGCCAATTATGTTTTAGATTATATTTTTTGTCACATAAGTTATTTTATTGTAATAACAAACAAACAATTTTCTACATTATCCTTCTGTTATGAAAATTAACACGTCGTCTACCCCAGCAAATAATCATTACACTTTAATCCTTTCGAGACCGCATCGCGTACAGTTTGTACTTATTGTTTAAATTTTATTTGGGATACACCGTGTTTTTTCAACTGTCCCCTTTACTTGTGAAATACAAAAAAATCCTTTAACCCTAGATCTACCGGGAATTTTATTCAAGTTTTAATAAAACGTTCTACACTAGAATTTTTATTTAAAACTATTTAACTTATTTATTTACCTTCTTTTTGTCTGGTTTATATACTTAGTTTATTTTAAAGAAATTTCTGGTTTGAATGAATATTTTGTATGTACCTGTCGGGTCCAATGGACCCGTCTGGTAGACGGAGGGTTAGTTAAAAAAATTAAATAATATTATTCATTTATTAATGGTGCCCAAATCAAATTCCACATGCATCTTTTAACGATGAATATATGTGTCTCACAAATCCCGACAGAGTTAAAGAGTTAAATAATTTTTTTAATTAAAAATTTACAAATATCAAAATTTTTCTATTGTTTAAATTTATGAAAAAAAAGTTAAATTGAAAAAATATATTAATTTACAAAAAATTATTACATTTATTAGAATTATGGAAAATATTTTTGCCATACTTGTTATTTTCTGTTTGCACTAACTAATCAATGATCTAAATCTCCAATCCGACCACCACCTGAATTTTACACTACTTCCTCATTCTTTGCTCCGTCCGCGCACAAAAAAATATATGTACTTCTTTTTATTTTGTCCTATATGTTAATCTATAGTAATAGTACCCATACACCCACCTCCTGGCCACGATTTAGAGTATAAAAGAAAAAAAAACAGCAGAAGCCATCGAAATGCCGAATATCCACGCCTACCTCTACCAAATAACGAAAATTAACTTTTTTTTTCTGTTCGGGAGAGGAGGGGCATGTTTACACATCAAAATATTTAAAAAAAACCCGCAGGTTAATTGATTAGAATGGACTGAATGCAGGGGCGCCATTTGCCCCCCAAGGAATTTGATATTTCAAAATGCATCAGTCATCACGTGTTGCTAAAAAAAAAAAATCTGAAATTGCACAAAAGCCAAAATAACGTCAGATTTTACGAAAATAAAATGTTCTCCTTAAAAAAGCACTTTAAGCACAGAAATTGACAATTATCAATAATATTTCATAAACCGTGTTATTGGAAGATTCTCAAAGTGGGATTCACTTATTATTAATGAGTACTTTGGCTAATTTTTAAAAGATGTGCGATAATCAAACGGTATCAATAATGCTTCGCTTAAATAATGCAATGTATAGTGCTCCTCAGATATGCTGAACAAAATCCAAAGAAATGTTTGCCCCCCTCAAGAAATTTCTGAAATGGCGCCCCTGACTGAATGGATAAAATAAAAACACAAATATAAATCTAATTCAATATATTTCTGTTAATTTGCACGGCAAAATCATATAAAGCACTTTTGCCATCAAAACAACCTCCACTGATAGTTTTCGACAAACACAATTCCAACTAAAACGACCCACTTTGGCAACGAAAGCTTTGGCCCATCACATTTCGTGATTACAAAACATGGTTGAGAAAACAAAATATGTATCTGACACATTTTGCTGGATTACACCGTCATCTACAAAGATTCGAAAAAAAATTTTTAAAGCAAAAGTTGCTCATTTCCCCCGTAGAATCCGAATCTGAAATAAAAAATGGGGATTATCATTTACAATTTCAAAGTTGGAACGCTTCTGATCCCCAGGTGGTCGGAGTGGGGTGTCAACTTTGTTATCACGGAATAGCTTTAAAAAAAAAATGTTTAACACGTATTTTTTTCTTTTTCAATCTTATATGAATTTCTTGAGTTATTCGACCGTTTTCAAACTTTTCGGACACCCTGTATTTTGTCTCATTTGGTATTTTATTGTAATAATTTATAAATAATTAACAATTTTCTACATCATCCTTCCCCTATGAAAATTAAAGCGTCGTCTTCCCCAGAAATAATCAAGAGAGCTTAAAGAGTTTAATCATTTTTTAAATGAAAAAGTTTAAAAGATGAAAAATTTTCAATTGTTTAAAATTGTTAATTTTAAAATTATGAAAAAAAAATTTAACTTGAAAAATATTTTAAATTCCAATAAATTATTAAGTGTATAAGAATTATTGAAGAAGTGTCTGCCCGACTTGATATTTTGGAGTTACAGTAACTACAATCATCAAAATATATAACTCCACCCCCACTGAAATTTAAGCTATTTTTTCCCCCATCCTTTGCTCAGACAGCATAAAAAGTTTTTATATCTTTGTTTTTAAATATTTTGTCCTATATTTTGTTCTATAGTAATAATTTTAAAAAACTGTACACCAGCATCATCCTCCTGAATTAGATGACATTAAAAAAAAAAAAAAAAAAAAAAAAAAAAAAAACAGCAGAAGCCATCAAAACGCAGAATATCTGCACACTCCGCCCCCAAATAATGAAGATTATCCTTTTTCTGTACGGGAGGGAAATTGTATATTTACACGTTAAAAAAATCAAAATACGCTTTTATTATTTTGAAATGATTGACTGGATAAAAAAACATGCCAATACAGTACTAATTTAATATAGTTCTATTAATATTTATGGAAAAAGCATATAAAGCGTCATCGAAACAACCACCACTGATGGTTTTCGAGAGACACTATTCCCGCAAAAGACGGCTACTTTGACGATAAAAGTTCTGTCCAATCAGATTTCGAGATGTCAAAACCTGGTTGGGAAAGCCAAAATATGTATCTGTTTTATTTGCTCGATTACACCGTGATCAACGAATATTAGAAAAAAATGTTAAAAACAAAAGTTACGTATTTTTGTCCATAGAATCCGAATCTGCAATAAAAAATGGGGGGGGGGGGGGGGTCATTCAAGATTTCAAAGTTGGACCCCCTCTGACCGCCGCGGGTTCGGTTGCGGAGATCAAATTTGGTATCACTGAGTAGCTTTTATAAAAATATTTAACACGTATATTTTCGTTTTTCAATCTGCTTTGTATTTCTCAAGTTAATCGACCGTTTCTAGACTTTTCGGACACCCTGTATATAATGCACATTTTCCCCCAAAAAGATTTAGATCTAGAAAATAAGATGCGGTACTGTTCGCGAAATATTACCGACAGCTGTAGGAAATTACAGGTGTATATCGTTACATCACTAACACTAAAACACTATATCGCTACATACAAAACTTTTTTTTGCAATATAACTATAATAAGTTAATATAAGTTAAATGCTTGCTATAATAAGTTAAATAATTGCATTAATACCTGTTTATGCTTTGTACGTTATTAGCAAATTCGCGACAATTCTTTGTCTTCCGACTTATGAAATTACATTTAAATAATCGTGGCAAATAATTTAAATAAACATGGATGACTATTTGATGAAGACATTTTGTTTTTAAAAAGGCCCATAAGCAGGGTTGTTTCTTCTTTTTGACAATACATTTGACATTGAATAAGTTTTTATAACAAAATTATTTAATAAAATATACTTGGCCTTACCTCATCTAGCACTTATCTAACAACTTAAATATTCTACATAAATTTTATGTAACTTTACAGCATAAAAAATCTCGAAACCAAAGCATTTTGTTATTGTGTCTAGTAGTTTTTTTTTTTTTATCATATACAACAATCTAGATTCATTTTACGTAGGGTTTTCAAATAATAATAATAATAATAAAATTGCGATTTAAGATTTTTTTCCTGTTACACAGTCCTTTGTAATGTGATTATTTCTGCATATAACTTGAAGAAGACATAGATTTATGACAAATGGTGTCGTAGAATTCTTTTTGTAGTACATAGAAAATGCAAAAAGAAATCTTTGACGCTGTATAGGGAATAGAATATTAGAAAAATAATTAAAAATCGATTACATTAAAATGGAAAAGTATACAGTAAAACTTCCTTAACCTCTTAATCGTCACAGTTTTCATTTCAATTGCAATTTTCCCGTGAATGTATCAGGCGCGACAATTAAGGGATTAATTGACATTTTTCAATCCAAAGCACCTATCATATTTGAATAATTTATCTTTGAATTGCGAGCGAATTCCGAGGTCTTGAACTGTAAGGTATTTGGAAGGTTTATTGTATTTTGAGTTACATTTTGTGTTGAACAAAATAGAAATATGCACCGGAAAAATAAGAAGAAGAAATATTAACTGAAAAATAGACATATTTATTTTAGTTGAAGGAAGCCAAGCTTTAAAAGCAAATCAAGCTAGCTAATCGTATGTTAAAACAGATACGATTGCAGGTTAAAATAATTAAAGCAGAATGCTCATAACATGCATGGATGGCAAGCGGAGATGACGATCACATTTTAATCGCGCGGGTTAAATAGGAAAATAAAAATCTATCTATATATTCTAGCCCTTTCTTAGTAAAAACAATTTTTAAAAAACTGAAAAATTTAATTCTTAATTTAGCACAAATCTTGTTAAATAAAATTTCTCTAGCTAATCATTAAAAAGAGATTTATTGTTATTCAGTCAACGCCTAATATATGTCAAACATTTTATTCCTTTTAGGTGCGTTCGTTAATGTATAAATACTTAGCACCTATAGTCGCCATCTAGTCCTTCTGTCTGCCCATCTGTCCGCATATAACAGCGCAAAAACTACCCAACCGAATGGTTTGAAATTTAATATATATAATCTTTGTAGAATTTTGTCGAGTCATTTCAAATTTTATGAAAATCGAATCAAAAGTTTAAAAGACATTAATAAAAGTTTTCTTCATTCTATTAAATCCTATCATACATAATGAATTCAGAGATATATTATGATAGGTAATGATTCTAGGTTGTCATGGTGATGCCGTCCTATTTAAGATGGAGTCCTATTATTTCCGCATGACTGAATTTAATATATATAATCCTAATAAATTGTGTATTCATGCATTTTTGCATAAGAGTGCAACAGCTATTGCACCAAGATCTGAATAGCATTTATAAAACTAGTTATGGTACGAGCACACCTCATTTGCCACGCTTGACGTACAACTTCCGACGTGTTAAGTCTTTCTAATATCGTTGAAAAAGTGTTTTTGACTTCGGTTTATCTACGAGTATTTGCTACATGTCTATCAGTTTTCTAATTCTCGTAACTATTATCGGATTGCCATGTAATTGATATCAATACAAAAACCCTTAGCGGGTTAAAAGTTTGACGCAGCACTTTACTTTATGACTATATGAATCTGAAATATGAGTCCTAAAAATTCTGATATCAAATTTTGAGTAACGCTGTGCTATTAAAATAAATTTATACATTTGTTTATTTATTCAATTTTTCTTTTTTGTTCTATTTATTTTACTCAGTGATGCTTTTTCATTCAAAATACGGGTTTTCAAAGATATGATATCAAAATTCAAGTGACACTGACTTTTCTTCAATCTGACTTCAAAAGATTTGCTTAAAATTTATTTTACACATACTTATGTTTTGTCGTCTGAAATATATTTAAACATTGAAACATTTTTTTTTCAATACACTATCAAATATGTCACACATTTTCTGAGCTGATGTTTTGTATTAAATGTATGTTATTCGATAAATTCATTTATCTTTTGCGTCACGCTATCAAGAACAATCCGTAAAATTTGTGTAAACGTTTATTTTGCGTCATAGTATTTAAATTAAGTAAATTGTATGGAAATAGATAGTGTTACGCAACGAAAAAACTTACGCAAGTTTTACGGATGGTTCTTGATAGCGTGACGCAAAAGATAAATGAATTTATTGAATTACATACATTAGTTCAAAAAAAGTGTGACATATTTGATAGTGTATTGAAAAAAAATGTTTCAATGCCTAAATATATTTCAGAAGACAAAACATAAGTATGTGTAAAGTAATTTTAAACCAAATTTTTTAAAGTCAGATGGAAGAAAAGTCAGCGTCACTTGAATTTTCATATCATATCTTTGAAAACCCGTATTTTGAATGAAAAAGCATCAATGAGTAAAAATAAATAGAACAAAAAAGAAAAATTAAATAAATAAATAAATAAATATATATATATATATATATATATATCATATAAATCATATATATATATGATTATATCATATAGATATAAATCATATATATATAAATTTATTTTAATAGCACAGCGTCACTCAAAATTTGATATCAGAATTTTTAAGACTCAAATTTCAGATTCATATAGTCATAAGGTAAAGTGCTGCGCCAAACTTTTAACCCGGTAAGGGTTTTTGTATTGATATCATAACATTTTTGAGGTTTAGGATCAAAAGATTAAAAAAGTACACTTTCATGGATCAAATTGCATTAAATTTTCCAAGAAACAAAATAAACTTAATGCGCTGAAAAACATGGGTACTCATAATTGAGTAAAAAGTACTCAATTTTAAATATGTGACATACTCAAAATAGCTCCGATCGAAATATACTCAAAATTGAGAAACACGTTCTTATTTTTGATCCCATAGTTGCGTTCAAATATGAATCGTTACGTACTGCCCCCCCCCCCCCCCCTGAACCTACAAATTAAAGTAAAAATATACTAACATTTATTTTCCGTTCTAAATTATCAACAAGATGAGAGAAATAGCAAAATTATTAGCAAGATACCTCAATCGAATATTTTTATAAGAAGAGGTTTATATGTAAACACTTTTAAATTATTTTAAAATATTGTACATAATTTAATATTCGAATAATCATGAACATCTTTTGTGCCATCATAAATGAAATAAACCATTACAGGGTACAAAATTATCGTTTTGTTTGGGTTCGATAACATGTCATGTTTCAAAATTGAGAAAACATATGTTCATTTTTGATCCAAACATACTCAATTCGATATGAGTACATCGATTTACTCATTTTTTGAGTACTTTAATTTTTTTCAATGTGAACAGCCAAAATTTTACAAAAAGTGCAAATGATAAATAGAATACTTTTTTCAAGAACTAAAACACACAACCTTACAAAAACATATTAGAAAAAAAGGTAATCAAAATATGCAATATTTTTTTATTGACACACATTTATAAGAAAAATGTCAAAATATATAACAAGTAAATATTAGAAATGAAATAAGCATTATAATTTTTTTTAAATTTATTCACATAAGAATAAAAAATGCATTTTATTCAAATTAAAAAAGGTATCTAAATAAATAAAAACTTAAAAATAGTAAAAATTTTCACCTGCAGCTCTTTATTATACAGAAATTCGTCCAATGTATAGATCAAGTTCAATATGGAATTATAGAAATGAAAATCGGTATCATATCCTGAATTACAATCCAAAAGTTAACATTTGAATGCTTAGAAACTGAAATCTTACTATAAAAATTATTTTAAAAACAAAAAAAATCATGACAAATGCAAAATGTAACTTTTTTTTTCTTTTAACATAATGAACACCTGAACATGGTAATGTGGGTCCCTGGTAGGTAATTAAAAATATAATTTATTTAAAGTAAATATTGATATAACATGATGTCTACAGAAATTTAAAGAAAAGTTCCTTCATTTTTCCCTGACTATCTTTATTAGACTTCCCGGAATTCCATTTTTAACCCCTTGAGGGGCAGTGGGATAAAATATATCCCACCTAATTTAAACAAGATTCGCACCAGAAAATTTTAACTAAATTTTATATTTTTAACTTTGGAGGAAAATCGCTGAGAAAAAATGCTTTTCCTTATTTAAAAATAAAATTTTTCGATTATTCCGGTGAGAATTCAATATTTAGACACATTTTTGCTTGCCCCTCAAGGGGTTAACGACAAAGCGTTATAAGTAAGCGTCCTGTCTTAAATGGGAGAAATAACCGCAAGATTAAAAGCGAGGTCACATCAATCAAGGTCATGCGCCACGTAGCGGATGGAGTGTGAACTACAGGTAGATACCTAACTGTTTTCTTACTCACACCACTAAAATTGTAAAGTTTTTGTCACCTTGATTAATAACTGAGTTGTGCTTGATAAGGCGAAGAAAACTTCGTGATGTCAAGTGCATCTGGAAAGCACTCTCGCTACGCCACTATTTTGCAATAAATGTGGCAAACAAAATTCATGCCCATGAGTGGCTAAAGATTTAGGAAATATGCGGCGCACTAAAATCCCGCGTATGTGAATTACCACTCCTTCCGCAAGGTGGCGCAACTGTGTTAATTTACGCCTGATTCCAGCATTAAGTTTGTTCGCTTACTTATAACGCTTTGGGTTAACGATACTCATATGGTGTTACTTAATATATGCTGCTTTATCGTATTATCCACTTATCTAGCTTGCTAATATCTCACTTGGGAGGAAAAAAACAAGAGAAAAACATAAAAACTGCCTAATATTCATAAAATATTGGTTGACAGTTTTATAAATCTGAACTCAAAATTTAGTCCAACAACTTCATATAGTGGTTAATGGATTGATGTTGATCAAAGACTTTCCTCATTTTCAGAAGAATGTTCAATCCTGAGACACACAGGGTGTACATCAATTGCGCCTACGGTAGGAGGAGATCATGAATTGCACCTACAGCTTCGTCCCCTTCTGTATGAACTGCGCTCGAAGGGTGGTGAGATAAGCAATCCATCATTGTATTGTGGGTTGTCTCAAAGAGTTTTTTTTTTCCAAAAAGTCTTCTGGATGCAGATCCAGCCACGGTAAATCTTGGCGACAATAATCACAATACTTAGCACGTGGTCTGCATTCATCTAGCATTGCATTACATCTTATAAGATATTCAACGTAATAAATACAAATAAAATATTAAAAGGAACAATAATCCCTAAAGTAGAGGATACTTACTAATACTTACTAAAAAAGAAGGGGGACATCCGATTTAAATGGGCCCGGTGCAAACTGCCGCCCCAAATTTTGTTAGCTTTTTCAAGGTATTCCAAGAAATATCTAATGTTATTTTTTTTTTTAAACACCATTTTTAAGAAAATTTTTATTTTGATTTTTAACATTATTCAACGTAATAAATACAAATAAAATATTTAAAGGAACAATAATCCCTAAAGTGGAGGATACTTACTAATATTTACTAAAAAAGAAGGGGGACATCCGATTTAAATGGGCCCGGTGCAAACTGCCGCCCCAAATTTTGTTAGCTTTTTCAAGGTATTCCAAGAAATATCTATGTTATTATTTTTTTTTTAAACACCATTTTTAAGAAAATTTTTATTTTGACTTTTAACATTTGGATAAAAAGCGTTTTTCCGTTTTTAATGACAAAAAATGCTGAATACTCATAAAATTCAAGTTGTCATAATTCGGTAAGTTTTATTTGTACAAAAATGAAACTTTCCTTGTTTTACTTATAAGTACACGAAGAAAGTTTTACTAAATATAATACTTGAATCCCGTAAAAAAAATAAATAAATAAATAAAAAATAAAAAATAAATCTGTAACTTTTAAAAATAACACTTTTTTTATATAAACGGATTTAATAGGATGAAGAACAACTTTAAAACATGTTTGCTGCTGAAACTATTTTTCTAAAGCTAATGGTTTCGGAAATTAGTCCTTGGGCAACAAATAGAGCTGACACTCTTATATGCTATTTGTCACGATTTTTAATATTTTATATTCAAAAGCTCATTGATTTTCACAAATTTGTTCCTCAAATAATACCAAATCTGTCAGCAGCATGTTTAAATTAACAAGATTATTACTATAAATTGTAGTTTTATTATTTTTTAAATGAAGCAGAATGGAGAAGGTTCTAATTTAGGATTATTTTAAAAATCATTAATATGTTAAATTTTTCTATCACAACATAATTTTCATCCATTCATGCATTTATATTCTCTTTCAGATATCAAATAACTAATCCATCAGTTATACTTAAAAATTGGCTTTTAAAAGTCAGCAAAAATTTAATTTTAAAATATTTTGAGGATCAAAATCATAAAGTCAACTATAGTCTATTATTGAAAATGTATTTTTTTTTTTTTAATAGGAAATCATCTATTATTTAAAAGGATGTTTTATATATATATATATATATATATATATATATATATATATATTTTAAGATGTAAGGGTGTTGTAAGAGTTACTCTTAAAATTTTCTAACTTACAAACACATTTTTAAACGTAAAAGCATGTCACTTGCAGACATGACAATTGAATTGATTTAGAATCAATAATCTTTCATTTTTAGGTAGATTTCGTATGAAATACTACCTATTGGGATCGTTCCTATGTTGGAATTTCTGAAATATTTTTGCAGATCTAGACCGATCATGACCCCTAGAACCCAAAACCACCCTCAGTAAAAAACTTTATCTATCTATCTATCTATCTATCTATCTATCTGTCTATCTATATATATCACTTTCTTCTGGACACGATAACTTTCGTAATTCTGCACCAATCTTTTCTAAACTGATACATAAAATCAATGGGCATAAAATATCGGTCAAGTTCGTTAATGGGCAAAATCGGACCAAGGAGCAGGGCCGGATTACCAACGGGGCACACGTACACCAATAAATTTTAAAAGAAAAGTTCGACTTATCTAAACGCCGTATTCATGTAAAATTTCTGTCATGAATGAGGCAAAATTTTCTGTTTATTTTTAGTGGTAGGAATTTGCCCCGTGGGTAATCAGGCTCTGCCAAGGAGAGGGAAATAGGGAGGGGTTTTGTGAAAACAGAAAACCCCCCATAACTTCTTAATTTGTGTACATATCAAATCAGTTTAAAGTTTTTATTACTTCTAAAAATAGGGCCAAAATTTTATGTATCACAGATTTTTGATAAAGTTAAAAATGGGCTCAAGGGGCGCAAAAAATAGGGTTTTTGGGAGAAAAAAATTCATAACTTCGTCAATTCTCAAGATATCAATTCAAATTAATTTTATTATAAATCTCCTTAATATTATCTACAACTTTTATATTCACAAGTTTTTGATAGGACCAATTCGTACCGCAAAAAAAATTAAAAACGAAAACAAAAAGAGGGTTTGAAGAAGTAAAAAATCCATAACTCCGTCAATTCAAAAGATATCAAATCCCCATGAATTTATCATATATCTTCTTAATATTGTCTACAACATCTATACAGACAAGTTTTGGATAGGACCAATTCTTACAGCAAAAACAAATTAAAAATACATAGAGGTTGAAGAAAAAAATCATCTAAATAAGGGTGTACTCAAATCCAAACTGCTTATTTTCTGACTCATTTTACAATTCATTTTTGCTCTCAAAGGCTTCCAATTGGTACGTTTTCTTACTCAGAAACTATATAATGTACCGTAATGGTCGATTTTCTTATAGAGGCAGAATATATTTTAAAAAATGCTGTTAAAGTAGGCATTTTGAACCGAATTTCTCGAAGTGGATTGTGTTGGAAAAATCATTGCATTAAGGATGCACGCAAATCCAAACTGCTTATTTTCTGACTCATTTTTAAATTCATTTTTGCTCTCAAACGCATTTAATTGGTAGATTCGCTTATTCAGAAACTATATAATGCACCGCAATGACCGATTTTTTGATAGAGGCAGAATATATTTCAAAAAATGATCTCAAAATGGGCATTTTGAACGGAATTTCCGAAGCAATTCTGTTATTACTTTCTTCTGGACACGATAACTTCCGAAATTTTGCACAAATCTCTTCCAAATTGATACATAAAATCAAGGGACAAAAAATTTCGTTCAAGTTCGTTAATGGGCAAAAGCGGACAAAGGGGATGGAAATAGGGAGGGTTTTGTGAAAACCGAAAAAACCCCATAACTTCTTAATTTTTGTACATATCAAATCAGTTTACAGTTTTTATTACTTCTAAAAATAGCGCCAAAAATTCATGCATCACAGATTTTTGATAAAATTTAAAATAGGCTCAAGGGCGCAAAAAATAGGGTTTTTGGGAGAAAAAAATTCCTTACTTCGTCAATTCTCAAGATATCAAATCCAATTAATTTTATTATACATCTCCTTAATATTATCTACAACTTTTATATTCACAAGTTTTTGATAGGATCAATTCGTACCGCAAGAAAAATTAAAAACGAATTTTAACAAAAAAAAAGGGGGGGGGGGGTTGAAGAAGAAAAATTTTCATAACTCCGTCAATTCACAAGATATAAAATCTCCATGAATTTATCATATATCTTCTTAATATTGTCTTCAACGTTTATATAGACAAGTTTTTGATAGGGCCAATTCTTACGGCAAAAACAAATTAAAATTACATAGCTGTTGAAGAAAAAAAATCATCTTATTAAGGGTGCATTCAAATCCCTGTCTATTTTCTTACTCATTTTAAAATTCATTTTTGCTCTCAAACGCATCCAATTGCTAGATTCTCTTATTCAGAAACTATATAATGTACAGTAATGATCGATTTTTTGATAAAGGCAGAATATATTTCAAAAAATAAATGTCAATGTGGGTATTTTGAACAGAATTTCCGGAAGCAATTGTGTTAGAAACGAAAAATATTGCCCTATTGAGAAAACAATTGTTTATTAATCAAGTTTTAATTAATTGAAAGAAAAATAAAAACACAGGTCGCTTATAAATCTTTTAAAAAATCACGTCAGCATGTTTCATATTTTTTTTATTATTATTATTAAAAATGAATCTGAAAATGTGCCAGAAAATTTCGAGTTGTTGAGCATGGAAAAGTATATATTTTTTTTTAATACCGCCTTAACATGATTCTGATAAAACCAGATATTATATAAAAAGGAAATAAAAACTCGTCAAAAGCAGACAGACAAAACTGTTAAAGTGGATTTATATCTAATAATGATTTAGTTTTTGTTGGTGAAATTAGTATACTTAACTTCGAAATCTACCTCTGCCTGTAGGCCGGGCCGGCAGGGATTTTTTGATAACTGAATTAAATGTTGAATTATAAGCGATTGTTGTATGATGAAAATTTTACCGGACTGTCACGTCTAGAAATTCAGTTTAGAACGCATTGTGGAAATTTAGTTCTAATGCTAAATTCTTTTAACAGAATTTTGTGAAAGATTGCCTTTAATGAAAATTGGAAAAACCATTCGATTTCATAGTTTTTAAATCAGCATCTGTCACTCTCATGCAAGTACAAACAAATATAAATTCTGGAAAGTAATGAGTTTGGATTTGAAAACAGTCTTAAGGCTGCTTTTAAATTCAAAGAAGTTATTTTCTTGCACATTTTTTAATTCATTTTTGCTCGAAAACACATTAAATTAGGTGTTCTTATTCAGAAACTAAGTAATCTAATGACTTTTTCATTTTATGTTCAAAGCAAAGGATTTTACAGAAAATACTGTAAAAGTTGGCGATTTGATCCAAATTCACGACGCAGCAGTGCGAAAAAGAAGAAAAACTTATCGTCACGTAACAAGAATGGCTTTTAACTCTATAAGTAATTTATTTATCTGAAAATGGAAAAGACTATTCAATTAAGAATGTTAATTTTATTTCTTGAAGTATAAAAATGAATCAGACAATGTGTCATAAAATTTTGTGTTGCGGCACACTGAAGAAATTAAGTTTCTTTATCCCCTTTTGGATGCATGTTTTTCAAATTATAACGCAATTCTAGTTTTGAATTCATGAGAATTTAATGCCCTTCTTCTTATTATTATTAATTTATAAGCGAGATAATAATATAGCATAAGCGATATATATATATAATATAGCGAGATAGCATAAGAGAATCGTGCGTGATTATAAGAATTATATATGAAGTAAAAATTAAATTTTATCACGAAACATACTATTTAGATTTCAGTTATAAAACATCGTACAACCGCTTTGAAATTTTAAAATTTACTTTAAAATTTGAAAAAAAAAATTAAATTTTGAAAGAAAATAATAGATCAATATTTAAATACCATAGTTCCAAACAAGTTAATAATAATAATAGTAAAAACAATAATACTAAGGGCAATAAAAGAAGTACTAATTAGCGTTCATAGTAATATTTCAGCAGATATCTGTATATAAATGTTAATATTTCATTTGTTTGAGATTCTTGAAGAATCTTAGAATGAAACAACCAAAGGCACAGTCAACGAGAAATTAGTTTAAACCTGACGAAAATATTTGTTTCCATCATAATTATCCTATGTCAAATATTTAAAAAAATATATTTCTAAACGAAAAATAATATGTTTCGGTATGTGTGTGCGTGTGTGTGTGTGTGGGGGGGGGGGGGGGGGGATAGAATTATCAGGTAACAAGTGTTATTTCTTCATAAAATTTTCTCTTCTAAAGTAGTTTAAAAAAATTCCCCAATGTTTAGATTTCTTGTGTAAATATACATTTATATGTGGATTTTTTTTATCATCATACTTTTATTTATTTCCTTTTTTTTTTACAATTTGTGTGTTTTAAAATTAACGGATATACATGTTTATATTGTCTATTTTTCTGTGCTTTAATAATTATTAACAAATTTTTTTATTATATCTACCCTATATATATAAAATCCTAATGAAACGGATATTATGAAACGAGTTTATGTAACGATTCTATGAAACGACTGATTAAACAACTGATTATGTTTCACGGCGATTTCTCCTAAAATACGGAATACTTTGTGATGAAATTAACACCAAAAATCCATATTGATCTGCAGATCTCAAAACTGGTATTAGAATTTTTAAATTCGAATTAGTTTTTGAAATATTAATTTTTTTCTAATTTTATATACTTTTCTCTAATGATGGCAAAATCAAATTTTAATAATAACAAATATTTTTTTTCATATTTTAGAAAAGGTTACTATTTTAAACTAATTTGGCGACCAGTTTGGCCTCCCTTAAATGTATCCTAAGAAATGTATCATGTTACTTTTATGTTTTATTCATAATTCAATTTGTATTTCATTATCATTTTATTTAATACAAACTGAAACATTTAAAATAATTGGCCTTTACTTCTTTCTTTATTTTTAAACGAGACGAAAAGAAAAATATTAGGCATAGATGTCATATACGCACCGGGGTACCTAATTGGCGCCAAAATGGCACTATTTTGGTTGGCATGGTAACCCGGCTATTGTTGTTTATTTAATAATAAATGTTTATTTAATTTATTTTCTTTTTTTTAATTACAAAAGTTGTTTTGTTCTACAGTTAATTATTTTTGTGGTTATTTTCTTTTAAAAATAATAGAAAATAATTAAAAAATACGGTACTACTTAGTTATTCCGCCGACCCATTTCGCCAAATTATATAAATCGCTAAACAACTCTCCAAATTATATAAATCGCCAAACCACTCTCCAAATTATACAAATTGACATAAATTTTATTTTAAATAACGAAAGAACAAATAAAATAGTATAACATTAATAAATATACAAATAAAACGTCGAAATAAAAATCACTTGATGACGTAAAGACGTGTAACTTGCTTAAAGTCCAGTGAATGTGACATTTACGATTAACCATTATTGGCATTTAATATTATAGTTTGGTGGTAGATTTTTGGTCGACGGGATAACTAAGTAGTACCAAAAATACATATGTAACTGGTATTCGAAAACGAGGTTTTCGCAAAATTTTCGTAAAAAAAAAAATCACGCCAAACCCGGTGCGTATATGACATCTGGCCAAATATTAAATGATGTAACAAACCATGACATTTAATTTCAACTTCAAAGCAATGTATTAATTTACCACTCGAAAAATAAAAAAAATGCTAACTGGCGTGTTGAAAAAAGCTATTGGCGAGATTTGTACCCGGCTAGCGTAACAGTACCAAGAATTCTTTGCGGTCATGACAACTTTTATGTATTTTATTCGAAAAAGAAATTTGATTTTTTAATTAAAAGGGAAAACTTTCGTCACAGATGTCATATACGGACCCATATTGGCGCGATTTTTTCCTGACGCCAATGTCATATACGCAACGGTACTTAACTGGCGCCATAGTATCGTTATTTTGCTTGATTTGGTAAGTCGGATGTTGTTGTTTGTCGGATGTTGTTGTCGGATGCTGTTGATGTTTTCACCAAATTAGCGTCGGAAAAAAATTGCGTCAATATGGGGCCGTATATGATATCTGGGCCAAACTTTCATGTGAAAAGCGAAGGGATCAGAGCGTATTTATTTATGGTAGTAAGATGACTTGGACTATTATAATATAGATGAAATGATGGCGGTAGAATAATATTTGACGTACCTATCACCTGCGCCTGGCTAACATTAAAGTACCTAAATGGCACCTGGAATATAAAAAGCGAAGTGATCCGCCAAGAACTGTTGATGATAGTCATATGACTTAGGCTATTATTATAAAAATTGTTTTAAAATACCGGGAGACAAAGACTCTATACACTTAAATCATTTTATTTTAGCTTCTTTTCAAATGTTTAACTGATCCTCTTTAATCAAACACGGAAACAAACATTGGATGTCTTAACAGCAACTGATTCGGCCTTGAATTTTTGCAATCAAAGGGAATTGAATGAAAAACCGTTTACAGGGAGATCTGCGCAGCTTTTTTCAGTATAATTCAATCTTCTCTAATATTTTTTAAAACCGGTCAGATTAGCGTGTTATTAGATTCTGTAGTGTCTGAACGGGGGGTTGGCGAGCGTAGCTTGCAGGGGACAGGGCCCCCTAGTACATATATAAAATATATGTGTATAAAATTTTTGTGAGTTTAAGAAAAAACATTATTGATAGCCTAAATTATCGATAAAGCGCCCAATTTAGTGAATTAACACCAACAGAAAAGTGTCTTTCTAACAAAAAAAGTTCTCACTTCGTGCCCATAAGTATAAGAGACGGGGTGACAATGATATCCGTTCCCCGTGACGCCGAGCGCAGTTCATACAGGGGGAGGCAAAGAAGGGTCAGCCTAGGCGCAGTTAGCCGGTCTCTGAGACAGAGGAGCGTGCGAAGAGAAAAGTGCGCTCGGGGCAAAGTTTCAATTTGGCGCCCCCCCCCCTTCTTAATTTTCTTTGTAACAGGTGTCACAAAATTGAAAAATGCAGAAACAGAAACAAAGTCTATTGAATACATATTTCGCGTTTATTTTGAAACTTTAGGTTTAATTTTAATTCAGAAATTTCAAAAATCTAAGTAACATAAAAGAAAATTGCACTTATATTTTGGAAAAGGAGATCTTGAAAATGAGCGTAGAAAATATTTATATAACAGTACAGTATAACAGTTAGGAGCCCTTTTATATTCCAAGAAAGAAACCCCATGCTATTTTAATAGTATATGTTTTCGTCACAAGCACAGACTCAGAACAGAGAAAGTTAACAAAAGAGACAAAGACAAAAACCTGAAACAAGTTTTGAAAAGAAAGAAGTCCTTATTCATAAATTTGTATTTCGGTGTGCAGAGCCGTCCTTAGCGAAAGCGAGGCCGAGTGCAAGAGCTTTTGCGAGGCCCTTCATTACCAAACTAGTTAATACCCTTCCATTCCAAAACTAGTTAATACCAGTTTAACTGGATTCTTTTATTCATCTACCAGAAATTTCGAATAGTAATTTTTGCTTTAATTAATGACAGACATTCCGTTATTAAATAAAGTGAAGGTAACTATTCGGAAATTCTGATAGAAATCCACTAAATTGGCAACACTACTTTCAACAACGGAATCGTCTTTTGAAAAACCTTGCATGGCATGCAAAATGGCAAACCAAGGATTACTCTTTTTTGTGTGGAGAGGTGGGTAGAATTATTTAGTAGAGGTTTATACACACTCGAGCTAATTTCCTTTCATAATACTCTTAGTCAAAGGATTAATCGATTAAATTACTCGAGCAGCCCACTTCATATTATGACAGCAAAGAATGTGATAAAGATGAATTTTTTTTTTATCTTAAACTCTATTCTTTATTTAATAGTAACATTTTTAAAATGTTTGATTTAATTAGCAAATATTAAAAATGTTACTATTTTTAAATTGTTAAAAAAATTTAAAAATAGAAAAAAAAATCCAAGTCAAAATCAATCTTTCTTAAATTTTCGCTTTACCTAAGAACCTTTAAAAAAATAATCTTTCATATTTTTTGGACATTTTAAATCTTTAATCTCAAGGTCTGGAAGATGGGGCTTCAACTCCTGGCTTCTGCGTCGTGTTTACGCGATAGGACCGAAAGAAAGCTATCTTGGCCCAGACCAGGGAAAAAATTAAAGTTTTGCCCAGGCCGGGCCCGATTATATTTACAGTGTTTACGGCCTGCCCCGGCGCTTACAAAAATCAGTAAAAACAGGCCCGGCCCGTTTAAAAATTAATTAAATCAGGCTCAATCTAACCCGACTCAATTTCTACAAAAATTTCCAATTTTCTTAACACACAATTAAGATATTTTTAAAGAACACTACGTACGCATTTAGGGAAAACTTTTACAGTATATTTTAGTCTACTATATGTGTTCCCAAGCCAGAAAATGCACAATAGTAACTTTAATGATTAAGAAGATGCTACAACTTTTCAACATTCAAATATTCATTAAAAAAATTATGTAGCTTAGAATAAAAGAAAAACAAAAGGTTGAAATATCATATCTTTTGAAGCTGCATGTAAAATAGATTTTTGAAAACATTTCTCTGAAATTTATTAAAGCTGTTCTCAAATCCCAAGGAGTTGCTTTCTGACAAATTTCTGAATACATTTTTCTTCAGAAATGCATAAAATTGGCAGGGGTCTTATTCAGAAACTATGATTTCGAGTTGCATTTTTCATTTTTTGGTACAGGCAAAAGATCTTTCAGAAAAAACTATCAAAAATGGCCTTATGAATCGAATTTTCGGACGCGACAGCACGGGAAAGATGAAAACTTGTTGTCAATTGGCAAGAATCGAGTATAATAATAAGTTAAGTAATACATTTATCAAAAAATAGAAAATGCTATTCGATTCCTAATCACTTCAACAGTCAGGCCTGTCAATTTTATGCCTTTGCAGTTAAAATGAGTCAGAAAATATAAAATAAATAAATAAATAAAAATAAAATAAATAAATTGTTTATCTTAATTAATATTTTCGGTGCCATTGTTGACGCATTGAATATGGCATGGCCCAGATAAAATGTAAGTGGCAACAATTATTATATGCAAGATAGATCTTACTTTTTGAGTATTCCCTATCAAAAAAAAAAAAAAAAAGAAGAAAAAAAATAAGTTCATTACATCTGCGTAAATGCGAGACTTCCATTGTTTCTTTTTTTTTTACGGTTCCACACTTAAAAAGTAAAAACGGAACCATTAAAAGATCACTCCTGTAACTGTCTGTCCGTCTGTCACAGCTATTTTACTCGTAAACTATGGAAAGTGGAAAGTTCAAATTGGCTAAAGTAATAAAGGTTATTCAGCCGCTTATTTATAGATTATTAACCATTCACAAACATATTTAAGAAAATGTAGAGGGAGTAATTAAGTTACTCGAAAAGAAATCTTTTCTTTGTGTATCTTGTGGGATATCGCGTGAAAGCTTTCGTAACGCCGAACTCAAATATACGTTTCGTTTAAGTTTAGGTATTATAGTTTCACAGATATCGTCAAAAATGTAATACAAAAATATGTTCCCCTTCACTCTATTTCCGAATCTACAGAAGCAAAAATTATGAAAAAAATTAGCGGTAGTAGATGTTAATTTAAACTTACAGGGAAAATATAGCGATAATCCTATAGGTCACATAGTTATTAAGGTAATCACATGTTTCCGTTACACAGAAATTTCGATTTGCGGGCGTTCAACAGAGTTCAGTATGTACCTATCGTCACAGAAGTATAAAAGGATTGTTCGTAATGATGTTCGAAAAGAATTGTCACTAATTAACAGATATATTAATCCTTAAAGATACGGGTGATTTGGACATACACAAATACACGGGCCGCGTGCTTTATGCGCCATCGATTTTTAAAGACTAGATAACATCTTTTAATGATAGATTTGTGTAATGCGATGCCCAGTAGTAGTATAAAAGTAATAAACGTCGAACTGTTAAAAACGCACTAATTTAATTAGAATTAACCACATAATTACTATGGGATTCGCGACTACTTGCCTCTCGTGTCTTTAAAAGTTAATTAAAAATCTATCTGGGAAAACGCGGCACGGATCAAGGCGGCGTTGCAGCTTTGCGACCTCCTTTCGAAGCGGATTAGCACAATGCCAAGTTTAAACTTTGAAAAAGGGTTTTGATTTAGCTACACTGTAAAAAGTAAAGATTATTACTACGTAGAATTTAGTTTTATGAAACAATTGAAGTTTAAATATGCACTACTTTTATTGTCATGACCGAATGAAGTTCATCATAAACATATTTGGATAAGATTAAAAAAGAGTTATACAGAATAGCTATATTTGATATTATTTAGGCTTCCTACCTCTTTGAACTTTTATGCTATACCCATTCATACTTTTCTAGTATATACAGCTATATCCAACCCTCCGTTGTATAGATTTTTACAAAGTCTTATTATTCTTTTACCAACGATTTTTTGAAATTATAATACAGTTATTAATTAATATATTTATTGTACCGAACCCTCTGTAATTGATTAATACTCTGACTTGACAATTTTTTTTTTTTAATCGAAAGAGTCAACATAGTCATTCTCGTAATTTATGCGTAATAAATTAAAAAATACTTCAACTAACTGACATTTCTCATTTTAAATAACAATTCAATGTGACATTTTCTCAGTACGAAAACTGGGGCATTAGAAGCTTTTTTTTTTTTTTTTTTTTTTTTTTTTTTTCCTTTACCTCTTTCAAATAATAAAAAAAATGTCCTGAATAGATTTTTATATAAGAAGTACCATTCCAGACATTATGAGTTAAGTCTGTTGGTTGGTCAGATCTCAAATTCTTGCGTCCAATGTTAATCTTTTCGACTTAGAACACAATCGTGTTTTTAAAATTTCTCATCAGAAAATTAATATTTTTTAACATAATTTTCTTCTGTATGTTCCTTTTAGCAACAACCTTCATGTCCCAAATTATGAATTCATGAAAATCTCATCTTTTAAATCATTTTTCGTGAATTTTTGAAACTACATTAGAAGATTTACACAATCATTTATTAAATTTTAGAAGGTTTTTAGCAATTAAAATTAATTAATTAAATTTTTATTTATAGGGATTATCTGCCATATTTATAACGTCACTCAAATATTTTATTTAAAATATTTTTACAATTTTTTGATAGAATTAGGAAATGCACAAATATAATGCTCTTACAATAGAAATATAGGAATAATTTCCAACTGAAACTTTTCACCCACAATCTTTCAACGTCAAGAAAGCCGCAAACATGAAAAAGAAATCATCCTTTTAAAAATATTTTTGTTATGGTTAACCAATAATGTTTCAGAATAACATAAGGTAAAGAATCTATAGCTCATTCTAAACTGTAGTACTACTCATCGATGTATTAAATGAATTTTATAACAAGTTATTTTAATGGTACTTTCAAGTACCGTTGGGATATAAAGGTTTAAAGAATACCTGTTTCTTTTGTAGTTGATAAAATATTCCCAAAATATATGCTTAATTTTTATTTGAAGCATTAAAATCTTACTGACAGATTGTCAACATTTTAATACATAAAATACCAAATGAAGTACATATTTTAGAAATACATTGACTGCTAAAAAAGGAAGAGACATCCTTTAGGAAGTGTACACAGAAAAAAGGAGTTAAAAATATTAATTTCCTCGTTAGGTATTTGAAAATTACAGGTGCATTCCTCTTCTCTTGGTTAATATTAGCGAGAGGAATTTGAGATCTGATTGACCAAATCCCATAATATGTATGTATGTATATATATATATATATATATATATATTAAACAGTTAGTATAGTAATAACTTTCATAAAGGATGTTTAATTAAAATTTACTTTAAAGATGTTAAAATCTTGCTCACAGCTCGTTAAGATTTTTATGCATAAGCTATAAAATTAAGCAAATATTTTAGAAAATAATTAGTTGACTAAAAGAGGAAGAGACATTGAAAATAATATACGGGCAAAATAAGTTTAAAATAATAAATTCCTGATAAGAAATTCGAATGCACTCTATACAGGTTCCATTTGAGAGGAGAATAAAAGAAAAGTTTTCCCCCGTTTTCAAAAAATAATACCTGTAAAGTTGCTGGCCTACTGTTGCTTGAAGTTTCAGCGTAAATGGGTTAAAATAGTATTTAAATAGAAATGCTTCAATCCTGTTTGAGCATCGGTGGTTCAGTGGTAGAATGCTCGCCTGCCACGCGGGCGGCCCGGGTTCGATTCCCGGCCGATGCATTTTCTTTTTACCTTTAACTCCTTGAGGGGCTGTGGTAATTTTATGAAACCACTTAATTTTCGGGACGAGCGTCTTTTACAGAATTTTTCATCGTCTCATCCATGTATGTACCATACTCTCTCATAATGCTGTTCATGTTATATTGTCTTACAGACCGCAACGCATCGTTTGGTGTAAGAAATCGATCTCTGTGAAAATTTTGTGCAAGTCTTTTATTTACTTGCGAAATAAACCAAATAAGGGGATCGATATGAATGATGTTATTCCAGATAAACCTGGTAGCTTTGACAATCTGCCGTAAAATATTTTAAAAACTTTTAATAATGAATTTTTAATACTAAAAAAAAATTAATATTATTCAATTTATTAAATATAAAAGCATTGACTATAAAAAAGATTATGTCTCATGCCTTGAATACTAATTAGAATTATATTTTAGTTTTAACATATTGATAGAATAACTCATTCGCCCCTAAAACAACATAATTTTTCAAAAAAGTGTGATATAATTTCTTCCTCCTGAGTCTTCATTTTGTTACAATATCGGTTTGCAGATAGCAGAATATTATTAATCGCATGATTCTTAAACATCATGATATTTATCCATATTTTCATATGTATCCTATTTTTTCTTTTTTTATAATACCTGCTATTTTCAAAACATTCAACTTATTGATGATCATAAATATTTTCAGACCATGATGATTATGCATATTTTCAGAGTAATGTAAATTAGAAACTAAAACATACTGCACTCAGCATGAAAACTTAATAAAACTACATTCTATATATCTTTTACTTTTTTTATTTTTTGCTTATGTAACAAATTGAGCATCAACTAATTGAAAACAGATACAATTTACTTTTTACATTAACAAATACAAACTATCGAATTTTGTATGAAGTTTCAAGAAAATATTACATTTTGTACATCAAAATTTTAAATATAAATTGAAAAAGTTGAACATAAATGCAAGCTTATCTGTTTTTAGGTAGATTTCGTAAGAAATACTACCTATTACATTCTCCCCTATGTTGGAATTTCTGAAATTTTTTTGCAGATCTACGCCGATCATGACCGCTAGAACCCAAAATCATCCCTAGTTCAAAACTTATCTATCAATCTATATCACTTTTTTATGAACACGATAACTTCCATAATTCTGCTCAAATCTCTTCCAAAGTGATACGGGCAAAAAATCTCGATCAAGTTCGTTAATGGGCAAAATCGGACCAAGAGGGTGGAAATAGGGAAGGTTTTTATGAAAACCGAAAAAGAAACATAACTTCTTAATTATAATACATATCAAATCAATATTTAAGATTGGACTTTACATTGTGATTGCTATATGAATAATGAGCTAAGCTCAGAACATTAACATTTAAATAATTGTTAAAACAGTGTACAATGGGAACTATACAGTAGTGATGGGCGATTCTCGAGAATTCGACAATCGAGAAAAATCGTCATCGTAAAAAATCACAATCGATACAGCCATTGATTAATTCCTAGAATCTACAATCGAGATGTTTTACAATCGATTATAACGAGAAAAGCTAAAAACAGTTATTGGAAAACTTAGCTATTATTCTGGCCGACAATTTCATAGTAGTGATAGGGCTTAGTGATGGGCGATTCTCGAAAATTTACCAATCGAAAAAAATCGTTATCGTAAAATACTCAATCGATACAGTCATCGATTACTTTCGAGAATCTACAAAGGAGATAGATGTTCTAGAATCGATTATTGAAATCATTGTTTTTACATATATATAAGGCAGATTTTATTAAATATAGGGTAGAACTAAAAACAGATGGAATAAAAAAACAAAAAACCAAAGGGAATCTATAAAGGAGCCATAAGACTGGAAAAGTCTTGAAAGGGTGCCCCCTGGTTGAAAAAAGCTGAAAAAACGCGAGTAGCTATGAAGCGGTAAGGGGAGTTTAAGTATCAAAAATTAGAATTTTTCGGCAATTAGCACCAAAATGGCCAAAGAAATAAGAATCAAAAGCACCCCCTAGTGGCAAAAATATGAACTAAAGGATGATAAAAGAGATCAAAATTTTTTATTGATTTTTCTACGTCATTTGAGTTTGGATCTTCAATTTCCTTATTTTTAGAAAGTCTTCGACTGGAATACATTAAACGAAACCCCGCGGGGAGCAAAGTAGGGGGAGGGGCAAGGAAAGTGCATAATATGAATAAGTGATCACAGGACTTTCCAACGATATGGCACATGAGGGGTGTCGGCTAAATTTAGAAAAGTGCCCCCGCGCGGGAGCAAAGTAAGGGGAGGTGCGCGGGCGATATATAAAATGAAACAGTAGTCACAGAGCTTTCCAATGATATATCACATGAGGGGTGTCAGCAAAAGATAGAAAAGAGTCCCAATTCCCAGGATTCCAATTATCGTGCCCCTCCCCCCCCCCGAAATATACCCTTCCCATTTCTTCTCTTTGAAGTTTTCATATATTAAAAATTATTTATTGGAGGGCTCCGTAAAAAAATCCGATCTAAAATGTTTAAAAACGCCACGATTTCAAAAAAGTTCGAAAAGTGCCTCTCTCGGGGCGCCAAACTAGGGAGAGAAGAAGAAAGGTTCATAATATGAAAGAGTAACTTTCCGAGGATAACCGAAAACTTTCCGATGATATATCAAATGACTGGTCCAAAAAAAGTTTGAAATCTACCCCTCCCACGTGGGTTCCCTCTTTTATCCCAGAATATACCCGGAAGTCACGCAGCCCCACTTTTAAAATTTTTTATTTAATAAATAATATTTATCGGAGAGCTCCATTAAAAAACCTCATTTAATGATATTTACTGTAGAAATCTCTACAATTAAAAAAAAAATCACCCCCCCATCGCTCCCCCCCCACCCCTTTCCGGAATTCAACTCTGGGAGGAGAAAGGTTCATAATATGAAAGAGTGGTGAAAGGACTTTCCGATGATATGTCAAGGAGAGGTTTGGTAAAAGTTTGAAAATTACCCCCCCCCCCTTTGTGCACTCTCGCGCCCCCCAGAATTCACTCACCTTCCTCTTTGAACTTTTTAAATTTAATAAATAGTATTTATCTGAGTCTCCAGGTATGGGGTAGCTTGGCAGAGCTAAAATAAGAGAAACATTGAAAACTCGGGGCAAAATGACACTAAATTTAACAGTAAAGTTTGAAACTAGGACTATACAGAACTGAATACATAAACCACTATGCTTCATAACCCACATCGGTTAATAGCAATAAAATGATAAGTGCCAGTTAAACTGATGGCATTGAGCTCACAGGTTATTAACACTAACTGTATATTATACTCTTATTTCAAAGAATAGTGTCCCTAAAAAAATGAATGAAGGGAAATATTCCCCGTTTGCCACTTTTATACTTAACCAATGAACCTCCAAATCTAATCAGGGAAACTCCTTAACTATAATAAATCAGTATATCAAATTTGAAGCAAATCAGATAATTCTGCATGAAAAAAAGAAACATATCGCTAAATTGAGGGTGGTCTAACCCCTTTAACCCTTTTATACTTAACTAATGAACCTCCAAATCTAATCAGGAAAGCTCCTTATCAGAACGAACATAGAAAAAAAAAATGAAGTAAATTGAATAATTCTCCATGAAAATCCACTTATCTAAATTAAGGGGAGGGGACTTGCCCACTTTTCGCCCTTGTATACTTAACCAAGGAACCTCCAAATCTAATGAAAGAAGCGCCATATCGGAATAAATCGGTATATTAAATTTGAAGCAAATCCAATAATTCTGCATGAAAAACCCTTTTATCTAAATTAAGGGGGAGACTAGCCCCTCCCCTTTATACTTAACCCATAAACATCCAAATCTAATCAAGGCAGCTTCTTAACATAATAAACCGGTATCCCAAATTTGGAGCAAATCGAATAATTCTGCATGAAAAACCCATTTATCTAAATTAAGGAGGGGGTCTACCCCCCTTTCCCCCCTTTATACTTAACTAATGAACCTCCAAGTTTAATCAGGGAAGCTCCTTAACATAATAAACCGGTATACCAAATTTGGAACAAATCGAATAATTCTGCATGAAAAACCCATTTATCTAAATTAAGGGGGGGGCGGACCAGACCCCCCTTCTTCCCCTTTATTCTTAACCAATGAACTTCCAAGTTTAATCAGGGGAGCTCCTTAACATAATAAAGAGGCATACCAAATTTGGAGCAAATCGAATAATTCTGCATGAAAAGCTCATTTATCTAAATTAAGGGGGGGGGGGTCCAGCCGCCTTCTCCCCCTTTATACTTAACCCGTAAACCTCCAAATCTAATCAAGGCAACTTCTTAACATAATGAACCGGTATACCAAATTTGGAGCAAATCGAATAATTCTGCATGAAAAACCCATTTATCTAAATTAAGGAGGGGGTCTACCCCCCTTTCCCCCTTCATACTTAACTAATGAACCTCCAAGTTTAATCAGGGAAGCTCTTTAACATAATAAACCGGTATACGAAATTTGGAGCAAATCGAATAATTCTGTATGAAAAACCTATTTATCTAAATTAAGGAGGGGGGGGACCAGCCCCCCTTCTCTCCCTTTATCCTTAACCAATGAACCGTCAAAACTAATCAGCGGAACGCCTTATCAGAATGAACATAAAAAAAATTGAAGCAAATCGTACATTTTAATCAAGATTTATCGCGTTACGTACATACATACGTACGTACATGCATACACACAGAACCGACGGGTACATTAGCTCTCAGGCTTAGATAGCCTGTGAGCTAAAAAGAGATTGGATAAGCAGATGGACTCCTTTGAGAAATTATGACTTAAACCAGAAATGCGGTAAGTTTGACTCTGAAAGCTTCATTTCCATCTCTCATATCGGCAAATCTCATCTCGATGATTTTTCCAGCATTTCGACGCTTCCAGATGGGAAGCTGCTCGATGGTTGGTTCTCTCGAGGTTTTAAACCTTTCGGGATGGGAAGTCTCTCAAGAGTTTCTCCCGCCCTTTTCAACCTTTCCCGATGGGAAGCCTCTCGCTGGTTTTTCTCGTCCATTTCGAAATCTCCCAATGAAAAGCCTTTCGAGGATTTCTCTCGCGCTTTTCAACATTTCGCTATGAGAAGCTTTTCGAGGATTTCTCTCGTTCTCGGCAGAGAAGAAAAGTAAGAAAATTTATCGAGAGTACCAAGGGACGAGATAGAGAAAAAGGCATGACAATGAGCTATGAAATGAAGCCCTAATTTTCAAAGTTTCTCTTATTTTACCCCTGCCAAGATGTCACATACCTGGAACCCTCCGATAAAAATTATTTATTAAATATAAAATTTTCAAAGAGGAAGGTGGGTCGGGTGATTTCGAGGGAGGAGGACGTGAGAGTGGACTCATGTGGGGTGCAATTTTAAAAATTTTACCGAACCCTTCCTGTGGCATATAATCGAAAAGCCCTTTGACCACTCTTTCATACTATGAACCTTTCTTCGCCCAAAGGGAGGTGGGGAAGGGGCGAACAAATTTTTAAAACCGTAGCCGATTTCTATAATAAATTTAAATATAACTTTAGATGTGGGTTTTTTATGCAGTCTTCCGGTAAATATTATTTATTGAACATAAAAATTTTAAAGTGGCGGCTGTGTGAATTCCGGGGCGAAAGAGTGGGCCCACGGGGGGAGAGAGGGTGAGCAATTTTCAAACTTTTTTTGGACCAGTCATGTGATATGTCATCGGTAAGCTCTCGGATGACTCTTTCATATTATGAGACTTTCTTCCTCCCCTCCCCAGTTTGGCCCCCACTGCGAGGGTAGTTTTTTCCGCTTTTATCATTTTTGATCGGATTTTTTTATGGAGCCCTCCGCTAAATATTATTTATAATATATGAAATTTCAGGACACTTTTCCAAATTTAGCCAAGACCGCTCATGTGACATATCGTTGGAAAGGTTTGTGACTACTTATTGATGCTATGCACTTCCGGTAGCCGCCCCCCCCACTTTGCCCCCCGGAGGATACTTTTCCAAATTTAGTCAATACCCCTCTTGTGAGATATCGTTGAAAAGGTCTGTGACTACTTATTGATGTTATGCACTTCCAGTGACAGTCCCCCCCACTCTTTGCCCCCCGGGGACACTTTTTCAAATTTAGTCAAGACCCCTCGTGTGAGATATCGTTGGAAAGGTCTGTGACTACTTATTGATGTTATGTACCTACGGTGTCCCCACCACCACTTTCTCCCCCCCCCTGGGGGCACTTTTCCAAATTTAGCCAAGACCTCTCATGTGAGATATCGTTGGAAAGGTCTGTGACTATTTATTGATGTTATGCACCTCCGGTGACAGTCTCCCCCAATTTGCCCCTCTCGGGGGACACTTTTTCAAATTTAGCCAAGACCCCTCATGTGAGATATCATTGGAAAGCTCTGTGACTACTTATTGATGTTATGTTTCACCGGTGTCCATCCCTCCATTTTGCACCCCCCCCCCGGGGGACACTTTTCCAAATTTAGCCAAGACCCCACATGTGAGATATCGTTGGAAAGGTCTGTGACTACTTATTGATGTAATGCACCTCCGGTGACCGCCCACCCCCCACTTTTCCCCCAAGGGGTGTTTTTCTAAATTTAGCCGAGACCCCTCATGTGACATATTGTTGGAAAGGCTTATGACCACTTACTCATGTTATCCACCTCCCGCACCCCTCCCCCCCTTTGCCCCCACGGGGGGGGGCTTTTTATAAATTCAGATGCAGGCTTCTCATGTGACATATGGTTGGAAAGGCCTAAAGACCTGTGACGACTTAATCATATTATGCAGCTGCTGTGCCCCTCCGCTCGCTTTGACCCCTCCCCCAAGAGATCTGGTCCGACGTTCATTCGTTTCGATATTATATTTTTTACAAGATTTTGTAGTGCGTGCACACCACACCCGCCTGCTATCATATATCAGTGCCGTATATAGCGGGTAACCTGTTCGTGATTTCATATTACAAGATTACGTATAAATCAGGGGCCCCGATTAAAGGAGGGACCCGCTAGCGGTCGAAGTCACGTAGTCTTTATTAACATCGACTCCTTCCAGTTCACTCGCAGACGATTCTTGATAAATGTATGACGTAAATAATACATAATATATGATTTATAAAAAAAATTTGCAAACTGTAGTCATCGAGAAAAAATTTACACAATCGAAAAATATCGAGATGTCCATACAATCGAGAAAATCGAGAAAAACATCTCGTTATCACCCATCACTACTATACAGGGTGTCCGGTCTCAACGGTGTCCAATGGCTAATTCCTAAACCGTTAGTCATAGATATATAGTTCCAATTACAAAAATGTTTTAAATCAGGTAAAGAAATATTTTAAAAGCGATTTGGGTCAATAAAAACATTTCTTTAAAAATTACGAAATTTAAATTTTTATACGGTCCCCCGGTCCTATAAGTTATATTTAGTAAAATTATCCTTTTACGCTGACAATTAATACAAAAAAAGTCCCATTCATATAACACCAAAATTGTGCGAGTTATGAAACTTTAAAAATGCAAGACTTGTGCCACTTTGCTGCTCTGAAAACAAATGAGTTCAGCTTGTCTTTGTGGGGTCACATTCCAAGTGCTTAAAGTATTCGAAGATCTCATTTCATGTGAATCTGCGCTTTGAAAAAAATCGTACAAGTATTACGATTAAGTTAACATTTATTAAGGCTGTTCTTAACTGCTCTGCTCAACAAGCGCAAAATGTTTTGACACATTTACACACTCATTTTTTAACGGAAAGGTATAAAATTGCAAAGTCTGGCCATGGAAGAGATTTGGA
Organism: Maratus speciosus; assembly: GCA_963932465.1. Classification (NCBI taxonomy): domain Eukaryota; kingdom Metazoa; phylum Arthropoda; class Arachnida; order Araneae; family Salticidae; genus Maratus; species Maratus speciosus. The sequence continues at coordinate 141,595,539 of OZ010793.1, forward strand.
ATGGAACTGTTTTTTCCATTTTTTGATCCATCCATTACCTATTGAGTTAGAAGCGATTTCGATCACGTGACACAAACGTTTTTCGCCCGCTCTTGAGTGCTTTTTCTCCGTTCGCGCGGAAATTCGGTTCAAAACGCCCACTTTGACACTCTTTTCTGAAAGATCTATTGCGTTTGCAAAAAAATGGAAAAAGCAGCTCGATGACATAGTTTCTGAACAACAACACCAGCTTGTTTCATGCATTTTCGAACAAAAATAAATTAAAACTTATGTCAGGAAGTTGCCCTTTTTGGATTTGGCAACACCCTTAAGTTTCAGATTGGCTGAAATAACATATGTTTTATTTTGTCAGGATTTGAGACTGTTTCTTTTATGATTTCTTTGAATAAAATTATGTTATTTTTATAAGTTTTTATGTTACTTCAACTATATTATGTATGTTTTTTCAGTTCAAAATTTGTATTCGAACTTTAACCCACTTTCAAATATTCGATCGAGATTACATTTTACATACTGGCGCAAATCCGATAACAATCTAATATTATTATAATTTTCGGTAGTTACCATTTATACTTATTTTACACGATAACACAAAAAATTTCGGATAGATTAGTTTAAGAAAAGAAGTTTAAGAAAAAGTTTTAAATTAAATAATACAAGACCGAAATTGTTGGGGTTTTTTTAACTTTTATGTATTTTTTAGCACTGAATCCGAAAATTGCCTTAATTTTTAACCATCATGCATCATTATTTTTATTTTTAATCATCATATTTCGCAAATCATAAATTGTCGTACTTAAAGAATAACAAAAACCGGATACTGTAAAGTACAGGAGATGGTTGTATTTTTTAACTTTTGATAACTGATTTTTACGTACTTTTTAGCACTAAATCTGAAAATGACTTTCATTCTTAACCATCAGGTTAGAATTTTTTTTTCAAATGTGTAAGTTAAAATATAGCGAAAATCTCATACTATAAAACATATGTAAAACTTATTTTATTTTATTTTATTCAATAATTTATTCGATATTTTTCCTTATCTTGGGATTCTTACAGTTGGGTGGTGTGATGAGATGGGGGAGGTGATCAAATTTTAACTTTTAACTTTTTGACTTTAAAATTTACAATTTGCGAAAAATCCTGATGTGTGGCTAAAAATGAAGGTCAATTCCGGATTTAGCGGTACAGAATACATAAGAATCAATTATCAAAAGCTAAAAAACATGAAATAACCCAACTTTTGCAGGCTAGTAAAATCTAATAATATTTTAAAATACGCATCATTTTGTAAAGAATTGAGGCTGTTAATTTAGCATCATTTTATTTAACAAAAATTCTGTTTTTTTTTTCTTTCTTCTTAAATGTTTATTACAAATTGTATATTTTGCATTAATATGTCAGAATGAATAAAGATTTCAAATTTATATTGCAATGTTAATTTTACTCTCAACCATTTTTTAATATATCTGACGAAATCGTATTTCGACTAAATTTGGGAATGACCCCCAATTTGCAGCAAAAAATATGCTCCAACTTTAAACAGGTATTACTCGGTCAATTTTAATCGTAGAACAACGGGACTTTTTTTGTATTAATTGTCGGCGTAAAAGGAAAATTTTACTAAATATAACTTATAGGACCGGGGGACAGTATAAAAATTTAAATTTCGTAATTTTTTAAGAAATGTCGCCAAAATTGACCCAAATCGCTTTTAAAATATTTCTTTACCTGATTTAAAACATTTTTGTAATTGGAACTATATGTCTATGACTAACGGTTTAGGAATTAGCCATTGGACACCGTTGAGATCGGACACCCTGTATAAAACGTTTAAAATCTACATGACAATTAAAATATACATGACGTTCAAACACTATAACGATGTTAAAAACTTCCCAACGGTTTCAGCCAAAAATACTTGGCCTTTCTCAAGGGATACTAAGGATGCACGGACGAAGGCTAGGCTCACCTTCCAATTCGATGGGAGATGGAAGGAAAATGTGAAAGGGAAACAGGGACAAAAGAGAGAAAACCAGGGGGGGGGGATTACTAGTGGCGCCATGCGCAGACACGAACCGAGAAAAAGAGGGCCGAGAGACAAATAATGAAATAGTTCTAAAACTAAAAAGATGAGGGGGGGTTAAATATGCTTCGATAAGTGAAACCAAATAATTGTGATGTTAAATGACAGGTTATCGTTACAAATTTCCTTCTCACGCGTGAAAATCTCAATTGACTCTCTAATTAAAGCAATGAATGGGTTATATCGACAGGAAATAATATTAGCGCTACCAAAATCAATGCTTTCAATTTTATTATCAATGTATAGCCTAGCGAGAGCAGTAGTCAACTCATTAAATCGAATATCCCTTTTATGCTCTTTTAATCTCTTGACAAATTTTCGCTTAGTCATACCTATGTAATACATTTGCTGGTTATTGTTTAAAAGGATAGGGATCTCGAAGACACCCGAAAACTGGTCAGGTGGATGGTATCTAATTTAGCAGATAGTCAAATAGAAAGATTGGGGGGGGGGAGGAGGGATTAGGTGAATGCTAAATTTCAACAGGTGCCTATTTAAAAGCTCAAAAACAGTGGGAATATGAGGAAACTTCTTCTAAATCGGCTGGGTTTGGGGGTAATTTGACGCATAGCGTAATTCGTAAAGTTAATCCCCCCCCCCCAAAGAATTTTCCCTATATTTCAACTGTTTTTGAGCGTTTAAAGAGGTCTCTCTTGAAATTTAACCTTCATTTAATCGCTTTTCCACCTGCTAACAATAAAATTAAAAATGGGCTCAAGGGCCGAAAAAAATAGGGTTTTAGGGAGAAAAAAAAATCATAACTTCATTAATTCTCAAGATATCAAATTCATTTAAACTTATTATAAATCTTCTTAATACTATCTACAACTTTTATATTGACAATTTTTTCATAGGACCAACTATTACTGCAATAAACAAATAAATAAAAAACGAAAAAAAAAGGTGCGGTTGAAGAAGAAAAAAATTCATAACTTCATCAATTCACAAGAGATCTAGTCCGCTTAGTTTTATTATAAATCTTCTTAACGTTATCTACAACTTTTATACTGACAAGTTTTTAATAGGACCAACTCTTGCAGCACAAACAAATTAAATAAAAATAGGTGTTGAGGGAAAAATATCGTAATAACATGATTCTGATAAAACCAGCTCTTACAGAAAAATGAAATTAAAAGTTTCTGAAAAGCGTCCAGATAAAATTTTTAAACTGGCATTATCTCTAATCTTGGTTTAGTTTTTGTTGGTGAAATTATTACTTAACTTCGAAATCTATTCTCGTCTGTAGGCCGAGGCGGCAGGGAATTTTTTATTCCGTAATCTGTTGTGCAGTTTTAACTGAACAAAACCACAACCCCAGTAAAGATTTTTTCTAATAAAGCTGCAAATAAATTACGCATTTAAAAGATTCCTGCAGTAACTGTTTTAACCCCTTAGGCTAATGCCAAACGAACGTCTATTTGCACGCTTTTTGTTTTAACGTGAATAATAAACACATGGTAGCGAACGTGTAGAAAGGAAAAAAGAGTGCAAATAGACGTTCGTCTGACATTAGCCTTAACTTATGATTTAAGTTTCAACAGGCTGGCCCAAAAACGTAAACAAGATCGCGCAGCCTTCGAGCCATTCCAGGGTTCGGCAAATCCATAGCTGCCGACTTTTACGCTTCTTTGCTACCACTAAAATTTAATAGAGATTTTCGACTTGTTTAATCTTGAGATTTCAATGATTTAATAAGCGACCATTTAATTTTCGCTCTAAAATTTTAGTGGTAAAAAGTTACATTTGGCTCGATCATTGTACCAGTGTTTCACACGTTTGTTGTAGGTTAAGGGGCTAAGAAATTATCGATACACATAATTACTGATTCTACATATAAAAATTCAGCTCCAAAAGTAAAGTTTGGCAAAGATTTTTTTTTTTTTTTTTTTTTTTTTTTTTTTTGTGGTGGTTGGAGGAGGAGGGGGGGGGGGCGGCTAAAAAACACTTCCAAAGAAAAAGCTCTTTCTCTACAGAATGACAGAATCAATAGCATTTAAAAAATTCATTTACACTTGTTTTGACTAAAAATATTAAAAATATCATACACAATATTTTGAAAAAAAAATTAAAATATGGGAAACGATCGAAAAGTTCAAACTTCAAGAAATTTTGTAAATAAATATCGGATATATAACATGATATATATCAAGATATACATCCATTGATATATATCACTGAACTCTGATTAATCATAATGTATGCGGCAGGAAATGGTGAAATTTTAATAATAGTAAATAAATATTTTCTGTTACTGTATAATATTTTAAAATATAGTACTTAATATAGAACTTATGATCATTCAGTGGATTTATCTAGTGAAGCGAGATGAGATCATCCTCAATAGATGGTGTCCCTTCAGTCTTGCTCTTGTTTTAATGACGAACATTGTGAATTTTTTTATTTGTTTAATTAGTATATTGAATTATTATTTTCATTTATAAACAGCGTAAGCTTTACATGATATTAAATGACTTTCTCTATAAATTCTGCAACGTCAAACATATAAAAGCTGGTGCTTGAATAATTCTCACTTCATTTATATTATCCCCTTTTAAATTTCATATTGGCCTATTTGTATAATATTGGCTAAAAGCGCGTTAATAAAACCATTTCGTCTTATTTCTGGGTCATACTTAACCGTTTCCGGTGCGGAATAATTATGTTTATAAACTGATGAAATGATGGATTGATACCAGAATTTATAAAAGAATTTATTTGAAGAAAAAAAAATTGCTTACTTTAAAGTGCGTTATAAAAGGAAAATTTAAGTTAAATATTCTGGGTGCCAGTAAAAAAAAAAAAAAAAAAAAAAAAAAAAAAAAAAAAATAGTATACTTTTTTAAGGACACAGCGCACGAAAGGGTTAACAGAAAAAGATAGTCGTAATTCCCGTTTACTAATACAGCGCCAACTTAAATGCTTAATTTAACGCAGAAATGTTAATAAAGAAGTGGAAATCTGGGACCAGATAAAAATTGACAAATTGTTATTTTATGTTACGTTAAGATGAAGAAAGATTCCATATTGTATGATTAAATGGACTATTTAAAAATATCCCGTGTCTATATTAGACAATAAGAAAAGCCATTTTAAGGTTTTTCATCATTTTTTAAGGCAGTCTGATACAGAAACTTATATTTTTTCTTGAAATACAGAGTCATTTGCATATATATTTCTTTCTAAACATAAATCTTTTAAAAAAAATTAATCAAATTTTAAAAATTTTCAATTTTCAATAGGTTTAGAATTTGATATATTATCTGGAATAATAACACTTTTTCATACTTTTTTTCCTTTTCCGAGTATAGGAAAAAACGCATATTAATTTGACTTCGCGTTTAAAATTTTTAAAAATATTAAAAATAAAAAAAAGACTTCTTCTGAGTACATTTTACAACGAGAATCATTTTCTTAATACACTAAAAATCTCGAATCACTATTTCAGAGGGCGATAGCAATTGCAAAACTGCATATGAAATAGGTGACAAACATGTACATTTTGCAAGCTACTAGAGAAGGGATATCAATACATTTTTTGTAAAGTTTTGTAAGTAATTTAGCACTACAACTACCGGAAATTTTACTTAAGTTTTGTAAAAATATTTTACACCAGAATTTTTATATAAATTTGTTTAACTTACTTATTTAAATTTTTCTTCCTTGCATTTTTTAAACTTATTGTATAAAGAAAATCCTGGTGCAAACCGAAAAATCTTCAATTGGTAGATGTCAAATGACCTCTCGCGGTACGTTTAGTGTTAACAACAAACTGAACGGTCGGTAAGGAAAAGAAAAACAGCAATAATTACGTCATTTTGCAAAGGGGAAAAATGTAAAACCGATGACAATGATTTAGAGCCAGTATAAGACACACTCCATACAACTTCATGAGCTTTTTGACGCAGAGAAAAACAAAAAAAAAAAAATCCATTCCATTAGAAATTGTGCCTTCTTCCAATTTATGTTAAAAAATACGCTTAGATGGGTGTCTTCATACCGAAATTGTACCAATTGTGAAATTTTAATATGAATACCCAATTTTGAGAGCATACTTGATTTTTTTCTGTATATTTTAGATTTAGGAGCTAAAAGGCAAGTCATTCAGTCAAATATTTCAGGAGTTATGATAATTCATTTTTAATCGTCGCAAAACAGATTGTGATGCAGATAGCTTAATCCTAACTCAAAAACTTCTTTTCGGAATGAGCTGCTATTTCAAATGCCCACATTTGAAGCTTCTTTAAACCTATTTCTGTTAAAAAATACACTGGTTACAACTCATATTTTTTCGAAACTGACTATTAAAATATGATTATTTTTTAAATTAATTGTTTAATTAGATGCGATAAGATTAAACGCCACATGTTTTAAACTTGGGAAATTATAAAATTTTATAACTCTCGAATGTTTATTTCAAAAAGACACACTTTTTACAAATAAAATATAGCCGTGTTTCCCTCGTTTTTAAAGATAACTGCTAGAGCATAGAGGTGACAAAACACTCATAGACTATTTCTAAGAAGTTTATAGATGCTACCATAGTTTTAAACTAGTTGGATGTGCCAATCTTAAAATTTTCTTCTACCTAATACATCTTAATATTTCAAAATGTAGTTACAAATGTTAATACTTTAATATTAGTAGTTCAATACTATGCCAACATTGATTTTCATCTTAAAATTCTGCTTCAGTGAATTAATCGGAGCAAAAACGAGTTAATCTCGATCATGATATTGATTAAAATCAATAGTTTTCCGTTATTCTGGTGTACATCAACTGTTCGCGAATAGCCGGCTTATCATGATACGAAGTTCCCGTCGCTTTATGAGCCTCCGGTATACAATAGAATTACAAAAAATCAAGAAAATTATACAAAGATCTCTATTATAATGCTCCCTTTCGGTGGAATATTTCCAAATTCAAGGAGGACCTGCTTAGCATAGCCAAAAACATACACAAAAAATTGGTTCAATTCTATGTATAACTTCATACACTTTTCGATGGTACAATAACGAAAATGGCACAAACATGCTATTATAGCGCACCCTGCCGTCGGAATATTTCCAAATTAAGGGGGGGGGGGGGGGGATATGTTTGCCATAGCCAAAAAGTTTGGATAAATTCTATGCATGACTTCATGTACTTTTTGATGGTACAATAGCGACATACGGACACACGGACAGACGGATATTTTCTAAAAACATGTTTTGGGGGATCTCTGACCCCTAAAAGTGTAAATCCATCGAAAACCGGAAGTTGAGAAACATTTCTATTACAATACTTTCTTCTATTGAAGATAAAATAAAGTAAAAATGCAAAAAATAAAATAAAACAAAGCAAATAAATAGCGTGTTATAGGAAGGAAAAAATCAGAAGGCAATAAGCAAAGATGCAAGCAAAATAAGAAGAAAGTTTCCGTTTTGAACTGCGAATTACAGTGATAATAACGCAAAGATATCTGCTTTTTATACTAAAAAAAGGGGTAATATAATTTTACACCGGAAAAAAAAAATTTAAATAAATAGTGAATAAAAAAATTTGTAATTTGAAAAGTGTACACCATACGGATATTTCGAACATCGCGATGCCTAATTGTCCGAGACAATTAGAAGTGGGAATAGAAAAAAAAGAGTCGTTACCCTATGGGTAACATACATCACCTAGGATTTTTAACCCTTTCGTGCACAGCTTTGCTTATATGCAGAAAACAGTGCTTTGAATTTAAAAGATTTTTTTTATTCGTATATACCCATTTCACACCGGAAAATTAAAATAGCAATATTTGCTTTGAATAATAACGGACTTTCTGTAACGCGAAACTAACCTTTGTAACTTTCTGGTGTAAAGTCAGATTCTCTGGACTACGTAATTTCTAGAACGTGTTCTGTCATGACTATTAACCCTTTCAGAGGCAAGGCATTTCTGCTCAAAAAATGTTCAAATAATTAATTCGCACCGCAATTAACAAACAAATTTATTTCAAAATAATCAAACGCCTTTTTTCACGTTTATTATGAAATGTAAATTGAACTAAAAATTTACTTGTGCAAATTGGATATTTAGGCACTAAAATTAACCGTTTGCAGACTGCAAACGGCGCCCCTCAAAGGGTTAAAGGGTTAACCCTCTCGCTGCGTAAGTAATTCTTTGCGATGAGTGTCTTTTACAGAATTTTTATCACCGGTTATTTAAAGCAGAAATTTTTGACTATCGTAATCGGGGAATTTGCCCTGATTAAATTAGATAAAGTTTCGCTAAAAAATAACTGTTGGGAATAACCAAATAGTATTAATTAGACGAAAAAAATGCATGCCCGAGGATATCTCGGGATGCTTAGCGAGAGGGTTAAAGGTTAAGCTTTATAAAATAAATAATTATATAAAATAAGGTATTTGGAGACATACGTATTAAAATATTTGCTAATTTGCAATATTTTAGCATAAAATAGCCAAATGACAGTAGTTTTTTCATGTATTGCAGATGTGCAACAGAAGAAAAGATTCACGTATTATATGAAAAATGTATCTCTGATTTTTTGCATTATTTTTCCTGTGTAATAAACCTTTCAGAGAATCGTATATAATTTTTTTGAAACAAAATAAAAAATCTCGAATTTTAAGGGTAATAGCGCTTATATCGCAAAGCGATATAAGTAAGCGTCCTATCTTAAATGGGAGAAGTAACCGCAAGATTAAAAGCGAGGTCACATCAATCAAGGTCATGCGCCACGTAGCGGATGGAGTATGAACTACAGGTAGATACCTAACTGTTTTCTTACTCACACCACTAAAATTGTAAAGTTTTTTTCAGCTTGATTAATAACTGAAGTGCATCTGATAAGGCGAAGAAAATTTCGTGGTGTCAAATGCGTCTGGATCCCCTCTCGCTACGCCATTATTTTGCAATAAATGTGGCAAACAGAATTCGTTTCCATGAGTGACTAAAGATTTAGAAAATACGCGCCACACTGAAAGCCCGCGTATGTTAATTATCACTCCGTCACAAGTTGGCGCAACTATGTTAATTTACGCCTGATTCCAGCATTAAGTTTGTTCGCCTAATTATAACGCTTTGGGTTAAAAGTGCCTACAATAGTCATTCGCAGAAACTCGGTCGCTAATGTTAAACCTGCTTGTATTTTAATATTTTAAAATGACTTTTTTTCCTTTTTTTTCATAGGATACATGAAATCAATATCTATTGTTGTGAGTTTGTACTTTTTCGATTTGGGTTAAGGTTTTCGTTCGGATGGTCGTTTCACTTTCAGAAAGGGTTTCAAAAATGAAAATGTCCGTTATAAATAAAACTGTATGACTAAAATCGAAAAAGTGAAAACTCACAACAATAGATATCGACCTCAGGTATCTTATGCAGGCCTCCTACTCGGTCCGTTTTTTGTACGCTACTATTTTTCAAAGAAAAATCTTCTTTATAAATTTCGTAAAAACTTGCCTAAAACGCCGTTTTTCTTGCAATTGTTGCAGAAACCTACCATTACTTTTTTTTCTCAAATTTTACTGGTTTTCAAAAAGCGGACCAGTGGGAGCCCTGCTTATGCAAAAAAAAAAAAAAATCGTTTTAAAATATTAAAATTCAAGCGAGAAATTTGTAAAGATTTCTTCCATAGACTTAACATTAACAGTCGAGTTTCTCTGTAGTACTAGTGTTATCTCTTAAAAAGCAATGCCAGTTTTTAGCGTTTAACCACTATATGTTATATGTATTTTTTTTTTCATCTGTGTGGATTTTTGCTCAAATAAAGACATCATTTGAAGTTTAAAAAAATATGTTTGTATAAATGTTTATTAGGGGATCAAACTCTGGAATCCCGGGTGAAAGAACATAGGTGAGAATAGTTATTTAATTCAAAACCCTAATAAATGTTTTACATTTATTTATTTTTTTAATTACCAACTAAAAATTCCAAAAATGCATTGTTACATGGAAAATATCATTTAGGTATTCAAATAAAGTTTGAAATTTATTAAAAACTTTACTTTCGTATTTGCGGCATGTCAGAGGTTATTATGAGAAGAAATCGCCAAAGACTTGATTGTTTATGGCAATTCTTTTGATGAGCTTTTCTTATTATGGTTATTTCTATGCTTTTAGTTCAAGTGTTAGATTACAAAACAGTATTTTTGTGATCTAACACTAGTTATGTATATTTCTGTACATTTCTGTTTTGTCGGACATTACTGATGGGGAATTGTATGTTATATGTTTTCTAACTCAACTAAATTTGTTCATACTATGTGAAACATAAAAATCTATAGATCATATACAGGGATGCACAAAATATTTCGGATAATTTCCCGACTGTACATGCGAATTGCTTAAATTGCGTTTACAAATGGGTCATTTTCAAAATCTGCCCATGTTTTGGAATAACAAAATCAAATTTTTAGAAATAATCAGAAAGATTCAATTATTTTTAAATAATTGCCTTACGTCATAAACATTAATATACAAGCATCAGAAGAGACCTAATTACTAATTTAACATTTTAAAACTAATTTTAAAATTTTAATGAACTTGGTAACGAACACAAGTGAGCACGGTAATGACATCTACGGTAATGACAAATTAAGGAAAATATTTTTATTTTTCCCTAGGCATAAATGGCAGCCCTTATATCTTCTGGCCCATACAATGATTTTCTATTTCTTATATAATAAAAGCAGATTAAGAAATAAAATTTCATTTAATTATCAATTAGAAGTGGGTACTGTAATGACGTAAAAAAAAAAAAAAAAAAAAAAAATATATATATATATATATATATACTGACCTAAACTTTCAAAGTCTTTGCTTGTTTTATTAAAACTATAAAACTATTTATTCTATTCATCTAAACCTGATAACAAGTTGACTTTTAAGGAGTATTTTTGCCTTGATAAAAGGGTATGTTCTGCTCTCTAAAAATTTTTAGATTAACTTTTTGTCAGAAGCATGGCAATGACACTCTTTCTTAGGACACGGTTTAAAAAAATTATTAAGAATTATAGATAAGTTTAATTAATGAAAATAAACATTTTTTAATAAGTAGCATCCTAATAAATAAAAATGTATTAAAAAAATATAACCATCTGTTTTAAATAGAACTTTGTCAAATCTTTACTTTATAAATTGCTTGTTGGGACAACCTACGGTAATGACATTTTGACTACAAAAGAATTTATTTTTTATTTTTAAATTTTTTATAAATAATAATATATCAGTAAATTATCATTAAAAAAAGATGATAGATAAAATGCAATAATTAAAATTATGATATTTAACTGTTTTTCTGTGCAAATGTGAAAGGACAATAAAACACGACACTTTTTGAAAATCATGCAAATGTGCTATGCCTATTAAAAATCGTTTACTCTAGCATCATCTTTCGCGTTATTAAATGTGAAGCTTTGTTATAATATTTCGAATGTGTTGCAAAGTGTTTCAGAATTCATGCTTGACGCAGGCATTTTTCGTTATCGTGGTATTTGTTCCAATCATCCAGATTCCTGTGTGTCCGATTTAAGTCTAGAGCATATTAGTCTGGAGATTAGAGTTCCACTGTAGCTGCTGGGTCATATGTTTTTCAGAATAGCGTTGCACAAATGGTTGTATTATATTAGAGATTAATGTGTATTTTTATTGGTGTTTGCATTAGGAAAAAAGTCGGAAATTATACGTCAAACGTGACAAATGAAGTATGTTCGTATAATAACTACACGGAAAAAACTGTTTAGTTGAAGTTACTAAATTTTAGTTCATATAGCTCCATCCAAATATTTTGGTTGGAATGATTAAATTTTGGTTAGATTAACGAAATTATTTTGTAAATTCAACAAATTGTTTGGTTAGTTTACCCAAAATTTGGACATTCTAACCAAAATATTTGGATGGAGCTATATGAACCAAAATTTGGTAATTTCAACAAAACAGTTTTTTCCGTGTAGTTTTAAAAATATTCAGATTTTGGTGCAATAGTACTCATGCAAAAAAGCATTTCATAGAATTAAATTCAGTAATACGAAAATAATAGGACCACACCTTAAATAGGACATCATCACTATGGCAACCTAGAATCGTGATCTTTCATGGGATATCATTGAATTAATTATGATAGGATTGAATAGAATAATCACCATGGTAACCTAGAATCATTAACTATCATGGGATATCATGGAATTAATTACTTATGATAGGATTTAATAAAATGAAGAAAAATTTAATAATATCTCATCAAGTTGTGATTTGATTTTCATAAAATTTTAAATAACTCGACAAAATTCTGCAACGATTATGTATATTATATTTCAAACCATTCGATTGGGTAGTTTTTGCGCTGTTATATGCTGACAGAGGGATGGACCAGTCGACGACTATAGGTGCTAAGTATTTATATAATTACAAACGCACTTAAAAAGACGGTATGGTGGGATCTTTAATTTTAAGATACTTCATTAACCCCTTAATTCTCGCCCCGTGATATTCACGGGCTGTGCCTTTTATTGAGATTGTTTGATTCCCACCGGTTTTATAAAATAGTGTAATTGGCTATATTAAGGTATCGTTTTACCTGACATTAAATGAGGTGAATATTTCTTTTCCAAAAAAGTGGTGCCAATAAGTAATTTGAATTTTTAAACCGTAATTTAATGCGACCGTTAAGGGGCCGGGAAAGCCCTATCTCGCCATGTTAAATTCACCAACTTCATGTACATTTTTCTCAGAATGATGAAAGATAGAGGTCTAGATTTGTTAGAGTAGTTAGAATAACATGATTTACGTATTTTAACAGACCATTTTCTTTCCAAAGTGAAACTAAAAATTCATTATTAATTATTTATTGAGAGTCATTTTTAAATTAGCATTTTTGGTAAGATTTCATTGCTTAGAATCAATAATTCTCAACAAATCATTAAATCCCTGTGTTAAAGGAACCCCTGTGTAAAAAAAGGAACATAAAAATGAAAAATCTAAGTATTAAGAAAAAGTCAATTAAAGATTTAAATGGCCATTAAGGTATAAAGTACTCTTAGAAAGAATGAATAATTTCAACACTTATTTTTTTATACATAAACATATGTGACACGTTGTTGGAAAGATAAAAGTTTAACGTATTTAATGATATAAAAAAGTAAAAATCGATTTTTTGGTTGAATTTTGCTTTCCCGGTCCCCTTGAGGGGCAAACGGGGCATTACGAATAAATACGACAATTTAGTTTAGAAAATATTTGCTTCCAAGACCAATTTAGGAATTAGAATAATGGTGTTAAAAATTAATCTAGTATAATTACGTATCCAGCGAGTTTTGGAGTTCCATTACTTGAGATTTATTCTGTTGAACTGAAAAAGATTTCAGGCCAGATGCTATAATCAATAAGGTTAGCTGGGTGAAAAAATTCCGCCAGATTTGTCCGGGATAGCTCAGATGGTAGAGCGTTGGGGGCTTCAGCCAAGAGATACCTGGTTCGAATCCTGGTCCGGACATTTTTCGCCCTGTCGGAAATTTACTACTGATAACATTTTTGAAACAACATTAGAAGATTTACGCAATCATTTATTAATTTTTAAAAGGATTTACTAATGAATTTTAATTAATTAAATTTTTATTTATAGGGATTTTCTGCAATATTTATAACTTCACTCAAATATTTAATTAATTAATTAATTAATTTTTGTATTTTATAGAATTAGGAAATGTACAAATATAATGCTCTTACAATAGAAATATAGGCATAATTGCGAACTGAAACTTTTCACTCACAATCTTCTAACGTCTAGAAAGATGAAGAGATGCAAATGAAAAGAAATCGGCCTTTTAAAAATATTTTTGTTATGTTCAACTAATAATGCTTTTGGAGTAAGATGAAGTAAAGTATCTATAATTCATTCTAAAATGTAATTACTACTACTAATCGATGTATTAAATGAATTTTATAACAATTTACTTTAATGGTACTTTCAAGTACCGTCCGGGCATAAAGCGTTAAAGAATGTCTCATTCTTTTGTAGTTGATAACATATTCCCAAAATATATGCTTGATTTTTACTTGAAGCATTAAAATCTTACTGACAGATCGTCAAGATTTTAACACATACAGTGATGGAACAGTGTAGCAGCAGAGAATCAATTGACACCGTAAAATTTTATTTGTATTCTACACCTAAATTTAGGACAGAATTTCTGAGATTTTTGAAGGCGAAGAATACTGTCAAAATTTAGTGGTGACAATCGCTCAACTGCTGCGCCACTGTTCCATCGCTGCACATAAAATACTAAATTAAGTATATATTTTAGAAATATATTGACAGCTAAAAAAAGAAAGAGACATTCATTAAGAAGAGTACACAGAAAAAAAGTTAAAAATATTAAATTCTTCTTGAGATATTTCAAAATTAAGAGTGCATTCCTCTTCCCTAGGTTAATATTAGCCAGAGGAATTTGAGATCTGATTGACCAAATCCCTTAATATGTACGTGAGATTTAATAAAAATTCAGTTTGAATCAAAATTCAATTTTCTGTTTTTTTTTTTTTTTTTTTTTTTTTTTTTTTTTTTTTTAACAGTTATTATAGTAATAACTTTCATAAAGGATGTTTACTTAAAATTTACTTTAAAGATGTTAAAATCTTGCTCAATGCTCGTCAAGATTTTAATTCATAAGCTATAAAATTAAGCAAATATTTTAGAAAATAATTAGTTGACTAAAAGAGGAAGAGACATTGAAAAGAGTATACGGGCAAAATAAGTTTAAAATATTAATTTTCTGATAAGAAATTTGAAAAATTCGAATGCACTCTATACAGGTTCAACATTGGAGAGGAAAATAAAAGAAAAGTTTTCCCCTGTTCTTTTCTCCACCGTTTTCAAAAAATAATACCTGTAAAGTTGCTTACCTACCCTTGCTTGAAGTTTGAACGTAAATGGGTTACAATAGTATTTAAACAGAAATGCTTTGCCGCTGTTTAAGCATCGGTGGTTCAGTGGTAGAATGCTCGCCTGCCACGCGGGCGGCCCGGGTTCGATTCCCGGCCGATGCAGATTTTCTTTTTACCTTTAACACTTTGAGAGGCGGTGGTATTTTTATGAAACCTCTTAATTTTGGAGACGAGCGCTTTTTACAGAATTTTTAATCTTTTATCACCGGTTTTCAAAACAGAAATTCATGCCTAATTGAATCGGGAAAATGCTCGGATTAAATAAGGCAAAATTTACAATAAAAATTTACTCGTGAGAATAATCACGGATTCTGAGCAACTTTCGCGGCACGTATACCGGTCGCTCGTTCCCAAACGGGTTAAGAGATGATACTATCATATTTTCCCACCTGTTACTGTTCTACTGTAAAATGTGATTTAATTTTAAAGGTTAAATTAGTTTCGAACCAAATAACTTTTTTTATATACTTTTACTTAATTAATTTTATGTTTCCACGTGGAACTAAATGATTTTATTTTTAAAAAAATTCTAATTCGATACATGTTTAATCTGGGTCAAATAAACTCACATTTTACGAAAAAATACTGGAAGGTAAGCAGAGCCCGACTTATGCAGGGGCATGCAGGGCAGCTGCCCCGGGACCCCATGAAAGTAATCAGGATTTTCATTAAAAATTGTCAAATGATTAAAATTAGCCAAAAATGATTAAAATTCAGTTATTTTCAAACATTTAGGATGGGAGTGTGGACCCTCTGCTTCCAGTATCCCCACCACCCTTGCCAAAAAAAAAAAAAAAAAAAAAAAAAAAAGAGAAGAAGAACCATATCATTAAAAAATTAATCATTAAAATTTGATTACAACAACTTAGTATTCTATTGTTTTCAAAAGAAATTCTTTATTAACGTTTTCCTCGCAACGTGGCAAGTTAAAACCATTAATTATGACCAATTTGGGGCATTCTCTTTTAGACATCTTATAACGTACATAGATAAGCAAAGTAAAAGTTTGCAAAGAAATACTCGTATCAACCGATCTATCATTTTTTCTTCTATTATCCTACTTGTATTTTTTCTTAAAGTTGTGACCATCTTTTTTGTGATACCCTGTATACAGATGTGAGCAGTATCGAGTACAAAATTCATGCTTACATAGAATATGTATGAAGTTTAGCAGTAGCCAATTCCATATTATTCACAAAAAAAATTTGTAGATAGATAGAAGGGGGCCCCCAGAATGACGATTGTCCCGGGGCCCCCCATAGGCTAAGTCGGGCCCTGAAGGTAAGTATGTACCATACTCCCTCATAATGCTGTTTATGTTATACTGTCTTCAGACCGCAACGCATCGTTTGGTGTAAGAAATCGATCTCTGTGAAAATTTTGTCAAGTCTTTTATTTACTTGCGAAAGAGACTAAATAGTCTATGAACACGATCGATATGAATGATGTTATTCTATACAAACCTGGTTGCTTTGACAATCTGACGTAAAATGTTTTTTAAACTTTTAATAATGAATTTTTAATATTAAAAATAATGAATATTATTTAATTTATTAAATATAAAAGCATTGACTATAAAAAAGGTTATGTCTCATGCCTTCAATACTAATTAGAATTATATTTTAGTTTTAACATATTGATAGAATAACTCATTCGCCCCTAAAACAACAGAATTTTTTAGAAAAGTGTGAGATATTTCTTCCTCCTGAGTCTTCATTTTGTTACAATATCGGTTTGCAGATAGCAGAATATTATTAATCGCATGGTTCTTAAATATCAAATTATTTTTGAAAATATCAAAAATATCCCATATTTTCATATGTATCCTATATTTATTTTTTTCCTTTTAGGGTAACTCCGGGAGAGTCGCCGCATCCGGGATAAATGCCGCACCCATTGTATTTCTTGTAATTATCGATAGATGGTCGTCAAAGGCACAGTACAGGTGCGCAATGAGATTATTTTAACCAGTGTATAGCGTGAATCCCATTTCGATGTTTACTTGTAGAAGTACAATCCTTCTTTTGACGTAAGTGCATGATTTCCCTGTCTAAATTTTTAAACACTTCATGTTTAAATACTTTTCATACACTAATTACTAAATGCATGCATGATTTCGAAGTCAAAACTAAGTGTAGCGTTTGTATAGCGTACTGTGTGTATGGTTACGCCATTCTCCTTAGCGATGGCAGGTAACTGTGATGGCCGACGTCTGCACCATGCAAAATGGGATAAATGCCGCACTGCAATTCCGGTATACATGTCGCAGTTTCTTTTGTACGGGATGATTAAGTGTTGCTAACTTTTCCTTTTCTTTTTGCACAGACTAAACATATTAGGCATGTTATCATGTTTACTAAAACCAAGGGAGAAAAGGGGAAAATATAAAGTCAGAAGGGCAAGAAAGATGCAATCGAACATAATAATGAAAAATTGGATTACGCGTAACGTAGATGTTCTTTGCAAGGAATGCTTAGAAAACTACTCCAAAAAAGAGGAAGTATAGTTGGCTTCGATGCATCACGTGCCAAATTCAGTTACATAAAGACTGTACTTTTTTGACACTTTTTCTGTAGATTGTAGTCGAAAAAACAGGTCTCTTAACCCATTCGGGAACATAGGTGCATATACGAATCTTCATAAAGAGCATACAAAATTTGCTTCTGGCACTAGTAAAAAAGAAAAGTAATATTTGCTTTTTTTAATTAGAGCATTTTCATGATTATTTAAGTAAAGGTAACTTCTTTTAAAAAACTGGTGCCAACCGAATTAAATTTGTGTAAAAGCTACCGGTACCGAAAGGGGTAACAAATAAATTATGTAAACACAATTTTACTTTTTTCTTTTCCCTCTCTAATACATTGATGTTACGTTGTTGCTGAAATAACAATTAAAATTTAATGTAAAAAAATAAGTCAATAATTTTAATAGTGAAAGTAGGCAAACAATTGTTAATTTTAATCTACTAATACGTTTCATTGTACTTATTTAGTTTCATTTTGTTATTACATCGTTAATTATAGTCCAGATATGAATATTTTTTTGAATATTTTTATTTATAATTTCATTCAGTTCTAATTACAAGCGCGGCATAACTACCGCACAAGTGCAGCGTCCCAGCCTGGATGTACGGGTGACGCACCGCAGTATAATGTTTTAGAAAAAAATTGTTAAAAAATATTAATTATTTGTTTTGAATTTTTTTGTCGCAGTACGCGCGTTATATATTTCACATTAAATAGCACAGCATGATTTTTTTTTTTTTTTATGTCTACAATGGGACTTTATCCACAGATTCAAAAAAATGTGTGGCATAAATCCCGGAATTACTCTATAATATCCGCTATTTTCAAAACATTCAACTTATTGATGATTATAAATATTTTCAGACCATGATGATTATAGGTTTTTTCAGAGTAATGTAAATTAGAAACTAAAACATACTGCACTTAGCATAAAAACTTAATAAAACTACATTCTAAATAACTTTTTTTTTTTTTCGTTTGTAACAAAATTGAGCATCAACTAATTGAAAACAGATACAATTTACTTTTTTATATTAACAAATACAAACTATGGAATTTTCTATGAAGTTTTAAGAAAATATTACATTTTGTACAACAGAATTTTAAATATAAATTGAAAAAGTTGAACATAAATGCAAGCTTGTCTGCTTTTAGGTAGATTTCGTAATGAAATACAACCTATTACCAGAGCCTGATTACCCGCGGGGCAAATTCCTACCACTAAAAATAAACAGAAAATTTTGCCTCATTCATGGCAGAAATTTTACATGAATACGGCCTTTAGATAAGTCAAACTTTTCTTTTATAATTTATTGGTGTAAGTATGCCCCGTTGGTAATCACGCCCTGCCTATTACATTCTCCCCTATGTTGGAATTTCTGAAAATTTTTTGCAGATTTACGCCGATCATGACCCGTAGAACCCAAAATCATCCCAAGTTCAAAACTTTATCTATCTATCTATCAATCTATATCACTTTTTTATAGACACAATAACTTCCATAATTCTGCTCAAATCTCTTCCAAACTGATACGGGCAAAAAATCTCGATCAAGTTCGTTAATGGGCTAAATCGGACCAAGGGGGTGGAAATAGGGAGGGTTTTTTTGAAAAGCGAAAAAAAAATTTAACTTCTTAATTATAATGCATATCAAATCAATATTTAAGATTGGACTTTACATTGTGAATTATCTATATGTATAATGAGCTAAGCTCAGAACATTTAAATGGGAACTATATAAAACGTTTAAAATCTACATGACAATTAAAATATACATGACGTGCAAACACTAAAACAATGTTAAATCATCCCAACGGTTTCAGCCAAAAATACTTGGCCTTTCTCAAGGGATACTAAGGATGCACTGACGAAGGCAACTTCCAACTCGATGGGAGATGAAGAGAAAACGTGAAAGAGAAATAGGGACAAAAGAGAGAAAACCAGGGGGGGGGGATTACTAGTGGCGCCATGCGCGGACACGATCCGAGAAAAAGAGGGCCGAGAGACAAATAACGAAATAGTTCAAAAACTAAAAAGATAAGGGGGGGGCGTTAAATATGCTTCAATAGGTGAAACCAAATAATTGTGATGTTAAATGACAGGTTATCGTTACAAATTTCCTTGTCACGCGTGAAAATCTCAATTGACTCTCTAATTAAAACTATGAATGGGTTATATCGACGGGAAATAATACTAGCGCTACCAAAATCAATGCTTTTAATTTTATTATCAATCTATAGCCTAGCGAGAGCAGTAGTCAACTCATTAAATCGAATATCCCTTTTATGCTCTTTTAATCTCTTGACAAATTTTCGCTTAGTCATACCTATGTAATACATTTGCTGGTTATTGTTTAAAAGGATAGGGATCTCGTAGACACCTGAAAACTAGTCAGGTGGATGGTATCTAATTTAGCAAATAGTCAAATAGAAAGATTGGGGGGGGGGGGAGGAGGGATTAGGTGAATGTTAAATTTCAACAGGGGTCTATTTAAACGCTCAAAAACAGTGGGAATATAAGGAAACTTCTTCTAAATCGGTTGGATTTGGGGAGGTAACTTGATGTATAGCGTAATTCGTCAAGTTAATCCCCCCACCCCCCCCACCCAAGAAAAAACCCAGCAGATTTACAAGAATTTTTCCTATATTTCCACTGTTTTTGAGCGTTTAAAGAGGACCCTGTTGAAATTTAACATTCATCTAATCGCTTCTCCCCCTGCCAACCATAAAAATAAAAATGGGCCCAAGGGCCGAAAACAGGGGTTTAGGGAGAAAAAAATCATAACTTCATTAATTCTCAAGATTTCAAATTCACTTAAACTTATTATGAATCTTCTTGATACTATCTACAACTTTTATATTGACATTTTTTTTTATAGGATCAACTCTTACCGCAATAAATAAATAAATAAATAACGAAAAAAAGGGACGGTTGATGAAGAAAAAAATTCATAACTTCGTCAATTCACAAGATATTTAATCCGCATAGTTTTATTATAAATCTTTTTAACGTTGTCTACAACTTTTACATTGACAAGTTTTTGATAGGACCAACTCTTGCAGGAAAAACAAATTAAACAAAAATAGGGGTTGGGGAAAAAATATCGTATTAACATGATTCTGATAAAAAGCAGTTTTTACAGAAAAATGAAATTAAAAACTTCTCAAAAGCGGCCAGATAATATTTTTAAACTGGGTTTATCTCTAATCTTTGTTTAGTTTTTCTTGGTGAAATTATTACTTAACTTTGAAATCTACCATCGTCTGTAAGCCGAACCGGCAGGGATTTTTTCATTCCGTAACCTGTTGTGCAGTTTTAACTGAACAAAACCAAAACCCCAGTAAAGATTCTTTCTATTGAAGCTGTAAATAACTTACGCATTTAGAAAGATTCTTGCAGTAACTGTTTTAACCCCTTAGGCTAATGTCAGACGAACGTCTGTTTGCACGCTTTTTGTTTAACATGAATAAGAAACACATGGTAACGAACGTGTAGGAAGGAAAAAAGAGTGCAAATAGACGTTCGGCTGACATTAGCCTTAACTTACGATTTACGTTTCAACAGGCTGGCCCCAAAACGTAAACAAGATCGCGCAACCTTCGAGCCATTCCACGGTTCGGCAAATCCATAACTGCCGTCTTTTACGCTTCTTTGCTACCACTTAAATTTAATAGTGATTTTCGCCTTCTCTAATCTTGCGATTTCGATTATTAAATAAGAAAATATTTACTATAAAATTTTAATGGTACTATTTTACATTTGGATCGATCATTATACCAGGGCCTATACCACTGCCATCAAAACACTCAAGGCCAGAGGACACGAGTTGTGACGTCATCACTAATTGACCGATTTCTCACTAATGTTGGAATTCATACCAGAAAATTTTGAATATGAATTCTCTTTTATTTGTGGAATACCTACTATCATATAAAACAGTAATAACTATTTAAACTTACTGGTGATAATTTGGAATCGCCCAATAAAAAATCAGGGAAATGCGGAAACACTGTGACATTTCGCATTTGGCTAAATTTTTATTTAAGGAATCCGAATTCTCACCAGTAATTTTAAATAGTTATTATCATTTTATAAGATGTTATATTATATAAGATATATTATTCCACAAATAAAATAAAATAAAATTGCTATTCAAAATTTTCCGGTTTGAATTCCATCGCTCGATTCCATCACTCACATTACAGAAGTCGGTCGGTTAGTGATGATGTCACAACTTGTGTCCACTGGCCTTGAGTATTTCTAATGCAGCGGCCAGGCCCGTGAAAATCAGTTCTGTCCCGAATACAAGACCACGTGTACCACACGTTGTTGTAGGTTAAGGGGTTAAGAACATATTGATACACATAATTACCAATTCTACATATAAAATTTAAGCTTCAAAAGTAAAATTCGGCAAGGGTTTTTTTTTTTTTTTTTTTTTTTTTTTTTTGTGTGTGTGTGTGTGTGTGTGTGTGTGGTGGTTGAAGGGGAGGGAGTGGCTAAAAAAAAAATAATTTCCAAAGAAAAAGCTCTTTTTCTATAGAATGACAGAATCAATAGCATTAATAGCATTAAAAAAATTCATTTACACTTGTTTAGACTAAAAATATGTATTAAAAATATCATATTTTGAAAATAAATTAAAATATGGGAAAAGATCGAAAAGTTCAAACTTCATGAAATTTTGTAAATAAATATCGGATATGTATCATGATATATATGTAGATATACATCTATTGATATATACAGGGCTCCCAAATGGTCTGCCAACTGAATACCAATATTATTTTAGAAAAATTTTCTTTTTAGACTTTTCTTGCAAACCGTCCCGGAATCATCTTTGAAAGTTAATTCTAGCGCAAGCCTACCATACAATTTTCTGTTGAAATTTATTGGTGTGCAGTTGGCGGATCATTTGGGAGCCCTGTATATAGCACTGAACTCTGATTAATCGTAATGTATGCGGCAGGAAATGGTGAAATTTTAATAATAGTAAATAAATATTTTTTGTAACTGTATAATATTTAAAAATATAGTACTTCATATAGAACTTATGACCATTCAGTGAATTTATCTAGTGAAGCAAGATGGCATTATCCTCCATAGATGGTGTCTCTTCATTCTTACTCTTGTTTTAATGATGAACATTGTAATTTTTCTTATTTATTTAATTAGTATATCGAATAATTATTTTCATTTATAAACAGCGTAAACTTTACATAATATTAAATGACTTTCTCTGTAAATTCTGCAACATCAAACATATAAAAGCTGGTGCTTGAATGGTGCTGGTGCACTTTATTTATGTTATCCCCTTTTAAATTTCATATTGGCTAGAAGCGTATTAATAAAATCATTTCGTCTTATTTCTGGTTCATGCTTTCCAGTGCGGAATAATTACGTTTATAAACTAATGAGATGGACTGACACCAGAATTTAGAAAAGAATTTATTTTAATACACAAATTTGCTTACTTTAAAGTGCGTTATAAAAGGAAAATTTAAATTAAGTATTCTAGGTGCCAGTAAAATAAAAATTACGTGACCCTTTTTTAAGGACACCGCCCACGAAAGGTCTTAACAGAATAAGAGAGTCGTAATTCCCGTTTACTAATACAGCATCAACTTAAATGCTTAATTTAACGCAGAAATGTTAATGAAGAGGTGGAAATCTGGGACCAGATAAAAATTGACAAACTGTTATTTTATGTTACGTTAAGTTGAAGAAAGATTCCATATTGTATGATTAAACGGACTATTTAAAAATATCCCGTGTCTATATTAGACAATAAGGAAAGCCTTTTTAAGGTTTTTCATCATTTGTTAAGGTAGTCTGATACAGAAACTTATATTTTTTCTTGAAATACAGATTCATTTGCATATATATTTCTTTCTAAACATAAATCTTTTTTAAAAAAATTAATTAAATTTTAAAAATTTTAATTTTTTGCTAGGTTTAGAATTTGATATATTATCTGAAATAATAACACTTTTTCATACTTTTTTTCCTTTTTCGAGTATAGGAAAAAATGCATATTAATTTGACTTCGCCGTTTAAAATTTTTTAAAATGTTAAAAATAAAAAAAAAAGACTTTTTCTGAGTACATTTTACAACTAGAATCATTTTTTTAACACACTAAAAATATCGAATCACTATTTCAGAGGGCAACAGCAATTGCAAAACTGCGTATGAAATAGGTGACAAACATTTATGTGCATTTTCCAGGTTACTAGAGAAGGGATATCAATACATTTTAGGTAGATTTCGTAAGAAATACTACCTATTGCAGTCGTTACCATGGTGCGACTTTTGAAAAATTCCTTCATAACTTTTCATTATAGGACCCCAGGAACTCAAAACCACCCCCACCTAAAAAGTGTCTCTCTATTCTAAAAAAAAGTAACTACCGCTGTCACCGCCGCCGCCGCCGGTTTTGAATTTTTTGTGACCGGAGTTATTTCTTCGTTAATATTAAGAAAAATAATGCATACGAAAATATGAAAATCGGTAGTATTATACAGAAATGTTTAATAAACACGCTGATGCAGACAGTTTTGAAATCGAAGTATTATTTTAAGAGATATTTAATGCCAAAGTTGGACAAAATCGTTCCATTAAAAAAGTTTTATTGGAGCAAAAACTGTACATATGAATTTAATCATTTTTAGACCATTTTATGCGTCAGAATTTCCCGGTGTGCAGACTGCTTTTAGTTTTTTAATTTGACACATTTTTTGAGGTTTTATTTCTATTTTAAATTCAAATCTTCAGCATTTCGAGGGATATTTTTTACATTATTTTAGAAATGGTATTAATTTATACTGTTGCCAAATGTATAAACAGCGCAAACAATAATGTTTGCTTCAAATTAAAAAATTATTTACACGTGACTATTATAAACAGAAAAAATCATTTGGAATTAGAATTAAATAATTATGTACAAAAAGCAGGAACTTATTAAAAATGCGTCATAAAAAGTATACACGTGAATTTTAAGAGAGAAAGGAAATTGTAAAATAATAAATTCATTAACATGCGTTAGAAGTCTTAAATAGGAGAAATTACGTCATATTTACGTCACATTACAGTTATTACATAAAATGAACACAAAATATTGCAAAACAGTTTAAATTTAGAAATTGCGCTAGACATTTATTTCATATTTTGAGAGGAACTTTTCGACTATTTTTGTTAGGAAAGAGCAAATAATATTTCATTTATAACAAAAGTATTTTCACGTTAATATTTAAAAGAGAAAGAATAGCTTGGTCAAAATTACGTCAGATTAAAAACGATTAATTTAAAATGTCTCATTTAAAAGGACTTTCTTTTCCTTTGTTAAAAAATACCAGGAGATAAAGTCTGTTTACTTAATTCCTTTTATATTAGCTTATTTTGAAATGTTGTTACACGAGTCTACGTCATCAAGTTATTTTTATTTCGACGTTTTATTTGTATTTTTTATTAATGTTGTACTAATTTATTTGTTCTTTTGTTATTTAAAATAAAAATTATGTCAATTTGTATAATTTGGCGAGTGGTTTGGCGATTTATATAATTTGGCGAAATTGGTCGATGGGATAATCAAGTAGTACCGCAGCGGATTTGGCTTTAAAATTTCCCAATCAAAGAGAAATCATTAGAAATTCGTTTGTAGGGAGTTCGCCACTGTTTTTTAAATTATAATTCAATCTTTCGAAATCTTTTTAAAGCCGATCAAATTAGCGTGTATTTAGAGTCTGCGGTTTCTGGACGGGGGTTGGCGAGCGTAGCTCGTAGGGGGCCGAGCCCCCTAGTATATATATATGTATGTATGTACTAAATTTTGTCCGCACGATAAAAGTCGCAATTATGCACGGATCGTCTTCAAACTCGCCAACAACTTTGAGATTGCTAACATCTCGGCGTGGATTGAAAATGGGCGAAATCGGCCCAAGGGAATGGAAATGGGGGGGGGGGGCGTTCAAATTTTTTGAATACCGTCTTAACATGATTCTGAAAAAACCAGCTCTTACACAACAATGACAGGAAAAAATAAATATTTTTCGTTATAACAGTTGCCAACAATTAAAAAAAGCAATAAAATTCTCACCATAACAATTGCTTTTCTATTGCAAGACTTTCACGTGAAAAATTAAATTAAATAAATCGTTTGACGAATTGAAAACAAATTGAATATTACGTCGTAAGTTTTCTAGAGCAAGATTTCCGCATGAAAACTCAAAATGAAATAAATAGTTTGACGAATTTAAAAAACAAAACAAAATATTGCGTCATATTGGAAATAAAATGGATCTCAGCAGGCGAATATGTAACGTCATGTGAGTTTGAAGAAACGTATTAAAACATGATAAAAACCCGACTATGGAAATATTAACTTATTTTAGCACTTTGAGGTTATCTGAATTTGCTTTAGCTATTTTGTTAAATCTATTCCATATACATGCGTGTGTGTATTCTTGTATATTACCATTTTCGCAAAATGTTTAGCTACCTTTCTTCTTAGTGAAGGAACTGGGTTTATCTCTAATCTTGATTTAAGTTTTGTTGGTGAATTTAGTACTTAACTTCGAAATCTACCTCCGCCTGTAGGCCCAATCCGATAGGGATTTTTTTGTAAAGTTTTGTAAGTAATTTAACAGTACAACTACCGGAAATTTTACTTAAGTTTTGTAAAAATATTTTACACCAGAAATTTTATATAAAACTGTTTAACTTATTTATTTAATTTTTTTTCTTGTATATCTTAAACTTATTGTATAAAAAAAAAAAAAAAATCCTTGTACAAACCGAAATATCTTCAATTCGTAGGGGTCAAATGACCTCTCGCGGTACGTTTAGTTTTAACAATAAACTGATCGTTCGGTAAGGAAAAGAAAAACAGCAATAATTACGCCATCTTGCAAAGGGGGAAAGTGTAAAACCGATGACAATGATTTACAGCCAGTATAAGATACACTCCATACAACTTCATGGCTTTTTGTCGCAGAGAAAAACGAAAAAAATCCATTCCATTAGAAAATATGCCTTCTTCCGATTTATGTTAAAAAATAATCGTAGAGGGGTGTCTTAATACCGAAATTGTACCAATTCTAAAATTTTCAATATGAACACCCGATTTTGAGAGAATATTTGATTTTTTCTGTATATTTTACATTTAGGAGCAAAAAGGCAAGTCATTCGGTCAAATAGTTGAGGAGTTATGATAATTCATTTTTAATCGTCGCAAAACAGATTGCGATGCAGATAGCTTAATCCTAACTCAAAAACTTCTTTTCAGAATGAGCTGCAATTTCAAATGCGCACATTTTAAGCTTCTATAAACCTATTCTGTTAAAAAATGCATTGGTTACAACTCATATTTTTTCGAAATTGACTTTTAAAATATGTCTATTTTTGAAATTAATTGTTTAATTAGATGCGATAAGTTTAAGCGCCACATGTTTTAAACTTGGGACATTATAAAATTTTATATCTCTCGAATGTTTATTTGAAAAAGACACAATTTTTACAAATAAAATATAGCCCTGTTTCCCTCGTTTTTAAAGATAACTGCTAAAGCACAGAGGTGACAAAACACTCATAGACTATTTCTAAGACGTTTATAGATGCTACCACAGTATTAAACTAGTTGGATGTGCCAATCTTAAAATTTTCTTCTACCTACATCTTAATATTTCAAAATGTAATTACAAATGTCAATACTTTAATATTAGTAGTTCAATACTATATTAACATTGATTTTCATCTTAAATTTCTGTTTCAGTGAATTAATCGGAGCAAAAACGAGTTAATCTCGATCATGATATTTATTTAAATGAATAGTTCTCCATTATTCTTGTGTACATCAACGGTTCGCGAATAGCCGGCTTATCATGATATGTAGTTCCCGTCGCTTTATGAGCCTCCGGTATACAATAGAATTACTAAAAATCTGGAAAATTATACAAAAATCTCTATTATAGTGCTCCCTTTCGGTGGAATATTTCCAAATTCAAGGAGGGCCTGCTTGGCATAACCAAGAACATACACAAAAAATTGGTTCAATTCTATGTATAACTTCATACACTTTTCGATGGTACAATAACGAAAATTGCACAAACATGCTATTATAGCGCACCCTGCCGTCGGAATATTTCCAAATTAAGGGGGGGGGGGATATGCTTGCCATAGCCAAAAACTTGAAAAAAAGTTTGGATAAATTCTATGCATGACTTCATGTACTTTTTGATGGTACAATAGCGACATACGGACACACGGACAGACGGATATTTTCTAAAAACATGTTTTGGGGGATCTCTGACCCCTAAAAGTGTAAATCCATCCAAAACCAGAAGTTGAGAAACATTTCTATTACAATACTTTCTTCTATTGAAGATAAAATAAAGTAAAAATGCAAAAAATAAAATAAAACAAAGCAAATAAATAGCGTGTTATTGGAAGGAAAAAATCAGAAGGCAATAAGCAAAGATGCAAGCAGAATAAGAAGAAAGTTTGCGATTTGAGCTGCGAACTACATTGATAATAACGCAAAGATATCTGCTTTTTATACTAAAAAAAGCGGTAATATAATTTCAGACCGGAAAAAAAATTTAAATAAATAGTGAATAAAAAAATTTGTAACTTGGAAAGTGTAAACCATACAGATTTTCGGAACATCGCGATGCCTAATTGTCCGAGACAATTAGAAGTGGGAATAGAAAAAAAAGAGTCGTTATCCTATGGGTAACATACATCACCTGGGATTTTTAACCCTTTCGTGCGCAGCTTTGCTTATATGCAGAAAACAGTGTTATGAAATTAAAAGATTTTTTTTATTCGTATATACCCATTTCACACCGGAAAATTAAAATAGCAATATTTGCTTTGAATAATAACGGACTTTCTGTAACGCGAAACTAACCTTTGTAACTTTCTGGTAAAAAGTCAGATTCTCTGGACTACGTAATTTCTAGAACGTATTCTATCATGACTATTAACCCTTTCAGGGGCAAGGCATTTCTGTTCAAAAAATGTTCAAATAATTAATTCGCACCGCAATTAACAAACAAATTTATTTCAAAATAATCAAACGCCTTTTTTCACGTTTATTATGAAATGTAAATTGAAATAAAAATTTACTTGTGCAAATTGGATATTTAGGCACTAAAATTAACCGTTTGCAGACTGCAAACGGCGCCCCTCAGAGGGAACCCTCTCGCTGCGTAAGTAATTCTTCGCGATGAGCGTCTTTTGCAGAATTTTTATCACCGGTTATTTAAAGCAGAAATTTTTGACTATGGTAATCGGGGAATTTGCCCTGATTAAATTAGATAAAGTTTCGCTAAAAAATAACTGTTGGGAATAACCAAATAGTATTAATTAGACGAAAAAAATGCATGCCCGAGGATATCTCGGGTTGCTTAGCGAGAGGGTTAAAGGTTAAGCTTTATAAAATAAATAACTATATAAAATAAGGTATTTGGAGACATACGTATTAAAATATTTGCTAATTTGCAATATTTTAGCATAAAATATCCAAATGACAGTAGTTTTTTCATGTATTGCAGATGTACAACAGAAGAAAAGATTCACGTATTATATGAAAAATGTATCTCTGATTTTTTGCATCATTTTTCCTGTGTAATAAACCTTTCAGAGAATCGTATATAATTTTTTTGAAACAAAATAAAAAATCTCGCATTTAAGGGTTAAAAGCAAAGCGATATAAGTAAGCGTCCTATCTTAAATGGGAGAAGTAACCGCAAGATTAAAAGCGAGGTCACATCAATCAAGGTCATGCGCCACGTAGCGGATGGAGTATGAACTACAGGTAGATACCTAACTGTTTTCTTACTCACACCACTAAAATTGTAAAGTTTTTTTCAGCTTGATTAATAACTGAAGTGCATATGATAAGGCGAAGAAAATTTCGTGGTGTCAAATGCATCTGGATCCCCTCTTGCTACGCCATTATTTTGCAATAAATGTGGCAAACAAAAATTCGTTTCCATGAGTGACTAAAGATTTAGAAAATACACGCCACACTGAAAGCCCGCGTATGTTAATTATCACTCCGTCCACAAGGTGGCGCAACTATGTTAATTTACGCCTGATTCCAGCATTAAGTTTGTTCGCTTACTTATAACGCTTTGGGTTAAAAGTGCCTACAATAGTCATTCGCAGAAACTCGGTCGCTAATGTTAAACCTGCTTGTATTTTAATATTTTAAAATGACTTTTTTTCCTTTTTTTTCATAGGATACATGAAATCAATATCTATTGTTGTGAGTTTGTACTTTTTCGATTTGGGTTAAGGTTTTCGTTCTGATGGTCGTTTCACTTTCAGAAAGGGTTTCAAAAATGAAAATGTCCGTTATAAATAAAACTGTATGACTAAAATCGAAAAAGTGAAAACTCACAACAATAGATATCGACCTCAGGTATCTTATGCAGGCCTCCCACTCGGTCCGTTTTTTGTACACCACTATTTTTCAAAGAAAAATCTTCTTTATAAATTTCGTAAAAACTTGCCGAAAACACCGTTTTTCTTGCAATTGTTGCAGAAACCTACCATTACTTTTTTTTCTCAAATTTTACTGGTTTTCAAAAAGCGGACCAGTGGGAGCCCTGCTTATGCAAAAAAAAAAAGAAAAATCGTTTTAAAATATTAAAATTCAAGCGAGAAATTTGTAAAGATTTCTTCCATAGACTTAACATTAACAGTCGAGTTTCTCTGTAGTACTAGTGTTATCTCTTAAAAAGCAATGCCAGTTTTTAGCGTTTAACCACTATATGTTATATGTATTTTTTTTTTCATCTGTGTGGATTTTTGCTCAAATGAAGACATCATTTGAAGTTTAAAAAAATACGTTTGTATAAATGTTTATTAGGGGATCAAACTCTGGAATCCCGGGTGAAAGAACATAGGTGAGAATAGTTATTTAATTCCAAACCCTAATAAATGTTTTACATTTATTTCTTTTTTTAATTACCAACTAAAAATTCCAAAAAATGCATTGTTACATGGAAAATATCATTTAGGTATTCAAATAAAATTTGAAATTTATTAAAAACTTTACTTTCGTATTTGCGGCATGTCAGAGGTTATTATGAGAAGAAATCGCCAAAGACTTGATTGTTTATGGCAATTCTTTTGATGAGCTTTTCTTATTATGGTTATTTCTATGCTTTTAGTTCAAGTGTTAGATTACAAAACAGTATTTTTGTGATCTAACACTAGTTATGTATATTTCTGTACATTTCTGTTTTGTCGGACATTACTGAAGGAGAATTGTATGTTATATGTTTTCTAACTCAACTAAATTTGTTCATACTATGTGAAACATAAAAATCTATAGATCATATACAGGGATGCACAAAATATTTCGGATAATTTCCCGACTGTACATGCGAATTGCTTAAATTGCGTTTACAAATGGGTCATTTTAGAAATCTGCCCATGTTTTGGAATAACAAAATCAAATTTTTAGAAATAACCAGAAAGATTCAATTATTTTTAAATAATTGCCTTACCTCATAAACATTAATATACAAGCATCAGAAGAGACCAAATTACTAATTTAACATTTTAAAACTAATTTTAAAATTTTAATGAACTTGGTAACGAACACAAGTGAGCACGGTAATGGCATCTATGGTAATGACAAATTAAGGAAAATATTTTTATTTTTCCCTAGGCATAAATGGCAGCCCTTATATCTTCTGGCCCATACAATGATTTTATATTTCTTATATAATAAAAGCAGTTAAGAAATAAAAGTTCATTTAATTATCAATTGGAAGTGGGTACTGTAATGACGTACAAAAAAAAAAAAAAAAAAAAAAAAAAAATACTGACCTAAACTTTCAAAGTCTTTGCTTGTTTTATTAAAACTATAAAACTATTTATTCTATTCATCTAAACCTGATAACAAGTTGACTTTTAAGGAGTATTTTTGCCTTGATAAAAGGATATGTTCTGCTCTCTAAAAATTTTTAGATTAACTTTTTGTCAGAAGCATGGCAATGACACTCTTTCTTAGGACACGGTTTAAAAAAATTATTAAGAATTATAGATAAGTTTAATTAATGAAAATAAACATTTTTAATAAGTAGCATCTTAATAAATAAAAATGTATTAAAAAATATAACCATCTGTTTTAAATAGAACTTTATCAAAACTTTACTTTATAAATTGCTTGTTGGGACAACCTACGGTAATGACATTTTGACTACAAAAGAATTTATTTTTTATTTTTAAATTTTATATAAATAATAATATATCAGTAAATTATCATTAAAAAAACATGATAGATAAAATGCAATAATTAAAATTATGATATTTAACTATTTTTCTGTGCAAATGTGAAAGGACAATAAAACACGACACTTTTTGAAAATCACGCAAATGTGCTATGCCTATTAAAAATCGTTTACTCTAGCATCATCTTTCGCGTTATTAAATGTGAAGCTTTGTTATAATATTTCAAATGTGTTGCAAAGTGTTTCAGAATTCATGCTTGACGCAGGCATTTTTCGTTATCGTGGTATTCGTTCCAATCATCCAGATTCCTGTGTGTCCGATTTAAGTCTAGAGCATATTAGTCTGGAGATTAGAGTTCCACTGTAGCTGCTGTGTCATATGTTTTTCAGAATAGCGTTGCACAAATGGTTGTATTATATTAGAGATTAATGTGTATTTTTATTGGTGTTTGCATTAGGAAAAAAGTCTGAAATTAAACGTCAAACGTGACAAATGAAGTATGTTCGTATAATAACTAGTTTTAAATATATTCAGATTTTGGTGCAATAGTACTCATGCAAAAATGCATTTCATAGAATTAAATTCAGTAATACGAAAATAATAGGACCACACCTTAAATAGGACATCATCACTATGGCAACCTAGAATCGTAATCTTTCATGGGATATCATTGAATTAATTATGATAGGATTGAATAGAATAATCACCATGGTAACCTAGAATCATTAACTATCATGGGATATCATGGAATTAATTACTTATGATAGGATTTAATAAAATGAAGAAAAATTTAATAATATGTCATCAAGTTGTGATTTGATTTTCATAAAATTTTAAATGACTCGACAAAATTCTGCAACGATTATGTATATTATATTTCAAACCATTCGATTGGGTAGTTTTTGCGCTGTTACATGCGGACAGAGGGATGGACCAGTCGACGACTATAGGTGCTAAGTATTTATATAATTACAAACACACTTAAAAAGACGGTATGGTGGGATCTTTAATTTTAAGATACTTCATTAACCCCTTAATTCTCGCCCCGTGATATTCACGGGCTGTGCCTTTTATTGAGATTGTTTGATTCCCACCGGTTTTATAAAATAGTGTAATTGGCTATATTAAGGTATCGTTTTACCTGACATTAAATGAGGTGAATATTTCTTTTCCAAAAAAGTGGTGCCAATAAGTAATTTGAATTTTTAAACCGTAATTTAATACGACCGTTAAGGGGACCGGGAAAGCCCTATCTCCGCCATGTTAAATTCACCAACTTCATGTACATTTTTCTCAGAATGATGAAAGATAGAGGTCTAGATTTGTTAGAGTAGTTAGAATAACATGATTTGCGTATTTTAACCGACCATTTTCTTTCCAAGTGAAACTAAAAATTAATTATTAATTATTTATTGAGAGTCATTTTTAAATTAGCATTTTTGGTAAGATTTCATTGCTTAGAATAAATAATTCTCATTAAATCCCTGGGTTAAAGTATACAGTATAACATAATATAAGCATTAAAAAAAAATCTGAGTTCTTAAGTTTAAAAGATATTGAAAAAAAAAGGAACATAAAAATGAAAAATCCAAGTATTAAGAAAAAGTCAAAGATTTAAATGGCCATTAAGGTATAAAGTACTCTTAGAAAGAATGAATAATTTCAACACTTATTTTTTTATACATAAACATATGTGACACGTTGTTGGAAAGATGAAAGTTTAACCTATTTAATGATATAAAAAAGTAAAAATCTATTTTTTGGTTAAATTTTGCTTTCCCGGTCCCCTTGAGGGGCAAACGGGGCATTACGAATAAATACGACAATTTAGTTTAGAAAATATTTGCTTCCAAGACCAATTTAGGAATTAGAATAATTGTGTTAAAAATTAATCTAGTGTAATTGCGTATCCAGCGAGTTTTGGAGTTCCATTACCTGAGATTTATTCTGTTGAGCTGAAAAAGATTTCAGGCCAGATGCTATAATCAATAAGGTTAGCTGGGTGAAAAAATTCCGTCAGATTTGTCCGGGATAGCTCAGATGGTAGAGCGTGGGGGCTTCAGCCAAGAGATCCCTGGTTCGAATCCTGGTCCGGACATTTTTCGCCCTGTCGGAAATTTACTTCTGATAACATTTTTGAAACAACATTAGAAGATTTACGCAATCATTTATTAATTTTTAAAAGGATTTACTAACGAATTTTAATTAATTAAATTTTTATTTATAGGGATTTTCTGCAATATTTATAACTTCACTCAAATATTTAATTAATTAATTAATTTATTAATTTTGGTATTTTATAGAATTAGGAAATGTACAAATATAATGCTCTTACAATAGAAATATAGGCATAATTGCGAACTGAAACTTTTCACTCACAATCTTCTAACGTCTAGAAAGATGAAGAGATGCAAATGAAAAGAAATCAACCTTTTAAAAGTATTTTTGTTATGTTCAACTAATTATGCTTTTGGAGTAAGATGAAGTAAAGTATCTATAATTCATTCTAAAATGTAATTACTACTTCTAATCGATGTATTAAATGAATTTTATAACAATTTACTTTAATGGTACTTTCAAGTACCGTCCGGGCATAAAGCGTTAAAGAATGTCTCATTCTTTTGTAGTTGATAACATATTCCCAAAATATATGCTTGATTTTTACTTGAAGCATTAAAATCTTACTGACAGATCGTCAAGATTTTAACACATACAGTGATGGAACAGTGTAGCAGCTGAGAATCAATTGATACCGTAAAATTTTATTTGTATTCTACATCTAACTTTAGGACAGAATTTCTGAGATTTTTGAAGGCGAATAATACTATCAAAATTTAGTGGTGACAATCGCTCAACTGCTGCGCCACTGCACATAAAATACTAAATTAAGTATATATTTAAGAAATATATTGACAGCTAAAAAAAGAAAGAGACATTCATTAAGAAGAGTACACAGAAAAAAAGTTAAAAATATTAAATTCTTCTTGAGATATTTCAAAATTAAGAGTGCATTCCTCTTCCCTAGGTTAATATTAGCTAGAGGAATTTGAGATCTGATTGACCAAATCCCTTAATATGTATGTCAGATTTAATAAAAATTCAGTTTGAATCAAAATTCAATTTTCTGTTTTTTTTTTTTTTTTTTTTTTTTTTTTTTTTTTTTTAACAGTTAGTATAGTAATAACTTTCATAAATGATGTTTACTTAAAATTTACTTTAAAGATGTTAAAATCTTGCTCACAGCTCGTCAAGATTTTAATTCATAAGCTATAAAATTAAGCAAATATTTTAGAAAATAATTAGTTGACTAAAAGAGGAAGAGACATTGAAAAGAGTATACAGGCAAAATAAGTTTAAAATATTAATTTTCTGATAAGAAATTTGAAAAATTCGAATGCACTCTATACAGGTTCAACATTGGAGAGGAAAATAAAAGAAAAGTTTTTCCCTGTTCTTTTCTCCACCGTTTTCAAAAAATAATACCTGTAAAGTTGCTTACCTACCCTTGCTTGAAGTTTGAACGTAAATGGGTTACAATAGTATTTAAACAGAAATGCTTTAACTCTGTTTAAGCATCGGTGGTTCAGTGGTGCTCGCCTGCCACGCGGGCGGCCCGGGTTCGATTCCCGGCCGATGCAGATTTTCTTTTTACCTTCCCTTTGAGAGGCGGTGGTATTTTTATGAAACCGCTTAATTTTGGGGACGAGCGCCTTTTACAGAATTTTTAATCTTTTATAACCGGTTTTTAAAACTGAAATTCATGCCTAATTGAATCGGGAAAATGCTCGGATTAAATAAGGCAAAATTTACAATAAAAATTTACTGGTGAGAATAATCACGGATTCTGAGCAACTTACGCGGCACGTATACCGGTCGCTCGTTCCCAAACGGGTTAAGAGATGGTACTATCATATTTTCCCACCTGTTACTATTCTACTGTAAAATGTGATTTAATTTTAAAGGTTAAATTAGTTTCGAACCAAATAACTTTTTTTTATATACTTTTACTTAATTAATTTTATGTTTCCACGTGGAACTAAATGATTTTATTTTTAAAAAAATTCTAATTCGATACATGTTTAATCTGGGTCAAATAAACCCACATTTTACGAAAAAATACTGGAAGGTAAGCAGAGCCCGACTTATGCAGGGGCATGCAGGG
Organism: Maratus speciosus; assembly: GCA_963932465.1. Classification (NCBI taxonomy): domain Eukaryota; kingdom Metazoa; phylum Arthropoda; class Arachnida; order Araneae; family Salticidae; genus Maratus; species Maratus speciosus. The sequence goes on from OZ010793.1 coordinate 141,631,490, forward strand.
CAGCTGCCCCGGGCCCCCCATGAAAGTAATCAGGATTTTCATTAAAAATTGTCAAATGATTAAAATTAGCCAAAAATGATTAAAATTCAGTTATTTTCAAACATTTAGGATGGGAGTGTGGACCCTCTGCTTCCAGTATCCCCACCACCCTTGCCAAAAAAAAAAAAAGAAAAAAAGAAAAAAGAAAGAAAAAAAAAGAACCATATCATTAGAAAATTAATCATTAAAATTTGATTACAACAACTTAGTATTCTATTGTTTTCAAAAGAAATTCTTTATTAACGTTTTCCTCGCAACGTGGCAAGTTAAAACCATTAATTATGACCAATTTGGGCATTCTCTTTTAGACATCTTATAACGTACATAGATAAGCAAAGTAAAAGTTTGCAAAGAAATACTCGTATCAACCGATCTATCATTTTTTCTTGTATTATCCTACTTGTATTTTTTCTTAAAGTTGTGACCATCTTTTTTGTGATACCCTGTATACAGATGTGAGCAGTATCGAGTACAAAATTCATGCATACATACAATATGTATGAAGTTTAGCAGTAGCCACTTCCATATTATTCACAAAAAAATTTTGTAGATAGATAGAAGGGGGCCCCCAGAATGATGCTTGTCCCGGGGCCCCCCCCATAGCCTAACTCGGGCCCTGAAGGTAAGTATGTACCATACTCCCTCATAATGCTGTTTATGTTATACTGTCTTCAGACCGCAACGCATCGTTTGGTGTAAGAAATCGATCTCTGTGAATATTTTGTCAAGTCTTTTATTTACTTGCGAAATAGACCAAATAGTCGATGAACACGATCGATATGAATGATGTTATTCTATACAAACCTGGTTGCTTTGACAATCTGACGTAAAATGTTTTTTAAACTTTTAATAATGAATTTTTAATATTAAAAATAATGAATATTATTTAATTTATTAAATATAAAAGCATTGACTATAAAAAAGATTATGTCTCATGCCTTCAATACTAATTAGAATTATATTTTAGTTTTAACATATTGAAAGAATAACTCATTCGCCCCTAAAACAACATAATTTTTCAAAAAAGTGTGAGATAATTTATTCCTCCTGAGTCTTCATTTTGTTACAATGTCGGTTTGCAGATAGCAGAATATTATTAATCGCATGGTTCTTAAATATCAAAATATTTTTGAAAATATCAAAAATATCCCATATTTTCATATGTATACTATCTTTATTTTTTTCCTTTTAGGGTAACTCCGGGAGAGTCGCCGGATCCGGGATAAATGCCGCACCCATTGTATTTCTTGTAATTATTGATAGATGGTCGTCAAAGGCACAGTACAGGTGCGCAATGAGATTATTTTAGTGTATAGCGTGAATCCCATTTCGATGTTTACTTGTAGAAGTACAATCCTTCTTTTGACGTAAGTGCATGATTTCCCTGTCTAAACTTTTAAACACCTCATGTTTAAATACTTTTCATACACTAATTACTAAATGCATGCATGATTTCGTAGTCAAAACTAAGTGTAGCGTTTGTATAGCGTACTGTGTGTATGGTTACGCCATTCTCCTTAGCGATGGCAGGTAACTGTGATGGCCGACGTCTGCACCATGCAAAATGAGATAAATGCCGCACTGCAATTCCGGTATACATGTCGCAGTTTCTTTTGTACGGGATGATTAAGTGTTTCTAACTTTTCCTTTTCTTTTTGCACAGACTAAACATGTTAGGCATGTTATCATGTTTACTAAAACCAAGGGAGAAAAGGGGGAAATATAAAGTCAGAAGGGCAAGAAAGATGCAATCGAACATAATAATGAAAAATTGGATTACGCGTAACGTAGATGTTCTTTGCAAGGAATGCTTAGAAAACTACTCCAAAAAAGAGGAAGTATAGTTGGCTTCGATGCATCACGTGCCAAATTCAGTTACATAAAGACTGTACTTTTTCGACACTTTTTCTGTAGATTGTAGTCGAAAAAACAGGTCTCTTAACCCATTCGGGACCATACGTGCATATACGCACCTTCATAAAGAGCATACAAAATTTGCTTGTGGCACTAGTAAAAAAGAAAAATTATATTTGCTTTTTTTAATTAGAGCATTTTCATGATTATTTAAGTAAAGGTAACTTCTTTTAAAAAACTGGTGCCAACCGAATAAAATTTGTGTAAAAGCTACCGGTACCGAAAGGGGTAACAAATAAATTATGTAAACACAATTTTATTTTTTTCTTTTCCCTCTCTAATACATTGATCTTACGTTGTTGCTGAAATAACAATTAAAATTTAATGTAAAAAAATAAGTCAATAATTTTAATAGTGAAAGTAGGCAAACAATTGTTAATTTTAATCTACTAATACGTTTCATTGTACTCATTTAGTTTCATTTTGTTATTACATCGTTAATTATAGTCCAGATATGAATATTTTTTTGAATATTTTAATTTATAATTTCATTCTGTTCTAATTACAAGCGCAGCATAACTACCGCACAAGTGCAGCGTCCCAGCCTGAATGTACGGGTGACGACCCGCAGTATAATGTTTTAGAAAAAAATTGTTAAAAAATATTAATTATTTGTTTTGAATTTTTTTGTCGCAGTACGCGCGTTATATATTTCACATTAAATAGCACAGCATGATTTTTTTTTTTATGTCTACAATGGGACTTTATCCACAGATTCAAAAAAAATGTGTGGCATAAATCCCGGAATTACACTATAATATCCGCTATTTTCAAAACATTCAACTTATTGATGATTATAAATGTTTTCAGACCATGATGATTATAGGTTTTTTCAGAGTAATGTAAATTAGAAACTAAAACATACTGCACTTAGCATAAAAACTTAATAAAACTACATTCTAAATAACTTTTTTTTTTTTTTTTTTCGTTTGTAACAAAATTGAGCATCAACTAATTGAAAACAGATACAATTTACTTTTTTATATTAACAAATACAAACTATGGAATTTTGTATGAAGTTTCAAGAAAATATTACATTTTGTACAACAGAATTTTAAATATAAATTGAAAAAGTTGAACATAAATGCAAGCTTGTCTGCTTTTAGGTAGATTTCGTAAAAAAATACAACCTATTACATTCTCCCCTATGTTGGAATTTCTGAAAATTTTTTGCAGATTTACGCCGATCATGACCCCTAGAACCCAAAATCATCCCAAGTTCAAAACTTTATCTATCTATCTATCAATCTATATCACTTTTTTATAGACACGATAACTTCCATAATTCTGCTCAAATCTCTTCCAAACTGATACGGGCAAAAAATCTCGATCAAGTTCGTTAATGGGCCAAATCGGACCAAGGGGTTGGAAATAGGGAGGGTTTTTATGAAAAGCGAAAAAAAAAATTAACTTCTTAATTATAATGCATATCAAATCAATATTTAAGATTGGACTTAACATTGTGATTGCTATATGAATAATGAGTTAAGCTCAGAACATTTAAATGGGAACTATATAAAACGTTTAAAATCTACATGACAATTAAAATACACATGACGTGCAAACACTAAAACGATGTTAAAAACATCCCAACGGTTTCAGCCAAAAATACTTGGCCTTTCTCAAGGGATTCTAAGGATGCACTGACGAAGGCACCTTCCAACTCGATGGGAGATGAAGGGAAAACGTGAAAGAGAAATAGGGACAAAAGAGAGAAAACCAGGTGGGGTATTACTAGTGGCGCAATGCGCGGACACGATCCGAGAAAAAGAGGGCCGAGAGACAAATAACGAAATAGTTCAAAAACTAAAAAGATAAGGGGGGGGGGGTTAAATATGCTTCAATAAGTGAAACCAAATAATTGTGATGTTAAATGACAGGTTATCGTTACAAATTTCCTTCTCACGCGTGAAAATCTCAATTGACTCTCTAATTAAAGCTATGAATGGGTTATATCGACGGGAAATAATACTACGCTACCAAAATCAATGCTTTTAATTTTATTATCAATGTATAGCCTAGCGAGAGCAGTAGTCAACTCATTAAATCGAATATCCCTTTTATGCTCTTTTAATCTCTTGACAAATTTTCGCTTAGTCATACCTATGTAATACATTTGCTGGTTATTGTTTAAATGGATGGGGATCTCGTAGACACCCGAAAACTGGTCAGGTGGATGGTATCTAATTTAGCAAATAGTCAAATAGAAAGATTGGGGGGGGGGGGGAGGAGGGATTAGGTGAATGTTAAATTTCAACAGGGGTCTATTTAAACGCTCAAAAACTGTGAGAATATAAGGAAACTTCTTCTAAATCGGTTGGGTTTGGGGAGGTAATTTGATGTATAGCGTAATTCGTCAAGTTAATTCCCCCACCCCCCCCCCAAAAAAAAAAGCCAGCAGATTTACAAGAATTTTTCCTATATTTCCACTGTTTTTGAGCATTTAAAGAGGACCCTGTTGAAATTTAACATTCATCTAATCGCTTCTCCCCCTGCCAACCATAAAAATAAAAATGGGCCCAAGGGCCGAAAACAGGGGTTTAGGGAGAAAAAAAAATCATAACTTCATTAATTCTCAAGATTTAAAATTCACTTAAACTTATTATGAATCTTCTTGATACTATCTACAACTTTTATATTGACATTTTTTTGATAGGATCAACTCTTACCGCAATAAATAAATAAATAAATAACGAAAAAAGGGGCGGTTGATGAAGAAAAAAATTCATAACTTCGTCAATTCACAAGATATCCAATCCGCATAGTTTTATTATAAATCTTCTTAACGTTGTCTACAACTTTTACATTGACAAGTTTTTGATAGGACCAACTCTTGCAGCAAAAACAAATTAAACAAAAATAGGGGTTGGGGAAAAAATATCGTATTAACATGATTCTGATAAAACCAGTTTTTACAGAAAAATGAAATTAAAAACTTCTCAAAAGCGGCCAGATAATATTTTTAAACTGGGTTTATCTCTAATCTTGGTTTGTTGGTGAAATTATTACTTAACTTCGAAATCTACCATCGTCTGTAAGCCGAGCCGGCAGGGATTTTTTCATTCCGTAACCTGTTGTGCAGTTTTAACTGAACAAAACCAAAAACCCCAGTAAAGATTCTTTCTATTGAAGCTGTAAATAACTTACGCATTTAGAAAGATTCTTGCAGTAACTGTTTTAACCCCTTAGGCTAATGTCAGACGAACGTCTGTTTGCACTCTTTTTGTTTAACATGAATAAGAAACACATGGTAACGAACGTGTAGGAAGGAAAAAATAGTGCAAATAGACATTCGTCTGACATTAGCCTTAACTTACGATTTACATTTCAACAGGCTGGCCCCAAAACGTAAACAAGATGGCCCAACCTTCGAGCCATTCCACGGTTCGGCAAATGCATAACTGCCGACTTTTACGCTTCTTTGCTACCACTAAAATTTAATAGAGATTTTCCCCTTCTTTAATCTTGCGATTTCGATGATTAAATAAGAAAATATTTACTATAAAATTTTAATGGTAATATTTTACATTTGGATCGATCATTATACCAGGGCCTATACCGCTGCCATCAAAACACTCAAGGCCAGAGGACACGAGTTGTGACGTCATCACTAATTGACCGACTTCTCCCTAATGTTGGAATTCATACCAGAAAATTTTGAATATGAATTCTCTTTTATTTGTGGAATACTTATCATCATATAAAACAATAATAACTATTTAAACTTACTGGTGATAATTTGGAATCGCCTAATAAAAAATCAGGGAAATGCGGAAAAACTGTGACATTTCGCATTTGGCTAAATTTTTATTTAACGAATCCGAATTCTCACCAGTAATTTTAAATAGTTATTATCGTTTTATAAGATGTTATATTATATAAGATATATTATTCCACAAATAAAATAAAATAAAATTGCTATTCAAAATTTTCCGGTTTGAATTCCATCACTAGTTAGAAGTCGGTCGGTTAGTGATGATGTCACAACTCGTGTCCACTGGCCTTGAGTATTTCTAATGCAGCGGTCAGGCCCGTGAAAATCAGTTCTGTCCCGAATACAAGACCACGTGTCCCACACGTTGTTGTAGGTTAAGGGGTTAAGGACATATTGACACACATAATTACCAATTCTACATATAAAACTTAAGCTTCAAAAGTAAAATTCGACAAAGTTTTTTTTTTTTTTTTTTTTTTTTTTTTTTTTTTTTTGTGTGTGTGTGTGTGTGTGGTGGTGGTGGTTGAAGGGAAGGGAGTGGCTAAAAAAAAATAATTTCCAAAGAAAAAGCTCTTTTTCTAGAGAATGACAGAATCAATAGCATTAATAGCATTTAAAAAATTCATTTACACTTGTTTAGACTAAAAATATGTATTAAAAATATCATACACAATATTTTGAAAATAAATTAAAATATGGGAAAAGATCGAAAAGTTCAAACTTCATGAAATTTTGTAAATAAATATCGGATATATATCATGATATATATCTAGATATACATCTATTGATATATACAGGGCTCCCAAATGGTCCGCCAACTGAATACCAATATTATTTTAGAAAAATTTTCTTTTTAGATTTTTCTTACAAACCGTCCCGGAATCACCTTTGAAAGTTAATTCTAGCGCAACCCTACTGTCCGACTATTGGTGTGGGTTCTTAGTTTGGTTTTTTACTTTTTACTTTATTTCCCAGGCTCGTGAGTCGGATGTGTAAAAATAAATAAGTTCTGAGAACATTGGGGATGACATACTAATTTATTAATTAATCAAATGATAAAGCACTAACATCATGCCTAGAGTAATTTTTCCCTAGGTATATAAATATTAATAATAAGCAATACATAGAACATTGGTATAAATTATAATTTGAACCTTCGCCGGGACTCTAAGGATGCCTAACTTTCATTCGTTTACTGAATTATTGGTTGCCCGATTTATTGATAAAGTGTTCCCACTCACCTCTTATTTCCTTGGTCAGAATCATCTAAGTGTATCATCCAAGTTAAGTCTGGTAATCCAGTTCATGGCACTGTCATTTAAAGTATGATCCACTGTAAAACAATTTATTAACTCTCGATATGCGGCTGCACAGAAGCAAAACCTGCATTCCTATTCTGAGGCCAGAGAATACCTAATTCTCCCTTCTCAAAGCATCTTAAAGAAAAAGGGATCTTTTCTCTGCCAAATCTAAACTCCCTCTGCTCTCTCACCGCTCAATTCCTATCTTCCTTATTTTTTTGTAAGCTTAAACCCCTCCTAAAAATCATCTCATCCTATCAAAATTTCTAAGGGGCGAGATTTTTCTTAATCAAACCACTGACGCCTGTATAACATTATAATATTATAGTAACGCTAACGCGACATGTGGTCTCAGACTCCCTTAATACCTTAATCCCTTTTTATGGCGTAATCTGAAACCCATGTTACTAACAAGAGACATTTTTATAGCTGCTCACAAAATTATACTCATTTGCAAATCCCTCAGCGGACATATTTATTAGACTGTTGATGAAAACATCGCCAGATGGGAAAACTTCAATACCATTATCTTGAAACTCTATCTCTTCAAGTCTAGCTTGTGAACGTTTTAGACAAGATTATTGCCCGACCGAACTGCAGCTCTTTCGCATTCTAGAAATTCCATCTTCTCGGACCCCACGCAATACATGCAAACCTAAAAACATATGCTGGTAGTCCAATTTTCGTGTTCTGTTTTATATTTATTTCTTTTCCCCCACCTAACACGTGAATATGTCGGGGTTATCAAATAATTATAAAACAGAACACGGAAATTGGACTACCAGCATATGTTTTTAGGTTTGCATGTATTGCGTGGGGTCCGAGAAGATGGAATTTATAGAATGCGAAAGAGCTGCAGTTCAGTCGGACACTACCATAAAATTTTCTGTTAAAATTTATTGGTGTTCAGTTGGCGGACCATTTGGGAGCCCTGTATATAGCACTGAACTCTGATTAATCGTAATGTATGCGGCAGGAATTGGTGAAATTTTAATAATAGTAAATAAATATTTTTTGTAACTGTATAATATTTAAAAATATAGTACTTAATATAGAACTTATGACCATTCAGTGAATTTATCTAGTGAAGCAAGATGGCATTATCCTCCATAGATGGTGTCTCTTCATTCTTGCTCTTGTTTTAATGATGAACATTGTAATTTTTCTTATTTATTTAATTAGTATATCGAATACTTATTTTCATTTATAAACAGCGTAAGCTTTACATAATATTAAATGACTTTCTCTGTAAGTTCTGCAACATCAAACATATAAAAGCTGGTGCTTGAATGGTGCTGGTGCACTTTATTTATATTATCCCCTTTTAAATTTCATATTGGCTAGAAGCGTATTAATAAAATCATTTCGTCTTATTTCTGGTTCATGCTTAACGCTTTCCAGTGCGGAATAATTACGTTTATAAACTAATGGGATGGACTGACACCAGAATTTATAAAAGAATTTATTTTAACACACAAATTTGCTTACTTTAAAGTGCGTTATAAAAGGAAAATTTAAATTAAGTATTCTAGGTGCCAGTAAAATAAAAATTACGTGACCTTTTTCTAAGGATACCGCCCACGAAAGGGTTAACAGAATAAGAGAGTCGTAATTCACGTTTACTAATACAGCATCAACTTAAATGCTTAATTTAACGCAGAAATGTTAATGAAGAGGTGGAAATCTGGGACCAGATAAAAATTGACAAATTGTTATTTTATGTTACGTTAAGATGAAGAAAGATTCCATATTGTATGATTAAACGGACTATTTAAAAATATCCCGTGTCTATATTAGACAATAAGGAAAGCCTTTTTAAGGTTTTTCATCATTTGTTAAGGTAGTCTGATACAGAAACTTATATTTTTTCTTGAAATACAGATTCATTTGCATATATATTTCTTTCTAAACATAAATCTTTTTTTTTAAATTAATTAAATTTTAAAAATTTTAAATTTTTGCTAGGTTTAGAATTTGATATATTATCTGAAATAATAACACTTTTTCATACTTTTTTTCCTTTTTCGAGTATAGGAAAAAATGCATATTAATTTGACTTCGCCGTTTAAAATTTTTAAAAATGTTAAAAATAAAAAAAAGACTTTTTCTGAGTACATTTTACAACTAGAATCATTTTTTTAACACACTAAAAATATCGAATCACTATTTCAGAGGGCGACAGCAATTGCAAAACTGCGTATGAAATAGGTGACAAACATTTATGTACATTTTCCAGGTTACTAGAGAAGGGATATCAATACATTTTAGGTAGATTTCGTAAGAAATACTACCTATTGCAGTCGTTACCATGGTGCGACTTTTGAAAAATTCCTTCATAATTTTTCATTATAGGGCCCCAGGAACTCAAAACCACCCCCACCTAAAAAGTTTCTCTCTATTCTAAAAAAAAGTAACTACCGCTGTCATCGCCGCCGCCGCCGGTTTTGAATATTTTGTGACCGGAGGTCTTTCTTCGTTAATATTAAGAAAAATAATGCATACGAAAATATGAAAATCGGTAGTATTATACAGAAATGTTTGATAAACACGCTGATGCAGACAGTTTTGAAATCGAAGTATTATTTTAAGAGATATTTAATGCCAAAGTTGGATAAAATCGTTCCATTAAAAAAGATTTATAGGAGCAAAAACTGTACATAGGAATTTAATCATTTTTAGATCATTTTATGCGTCAGAATTTCCCGGTGTGCAGACTGCTTTTAGTTTTTTAATTTGACACATTTTTTGAGGTTTTATTTCTATTTTAAATTCAAATGTTCAGCATTTCGAGGGATATTTTTTACATTATTTTAGAAAATGGTATTAATTTATACTGTTGCCAAATGTATAAACAGCGCAAACAATAATGTTTACTTCAAATTAAAAAATTATTTACACGTGACTATTATAAACAGAAAAAATCATTTGGAATTAGAATTAAATAATTATGTACAAAAAGCAGGAACTTATTAAAAATACGTCATAAAAAGTATACACGTGAATTTTGAGAGAGAAAGGAAATTGTAAAATAATAAATTCATTAACATGCGTTAGAAGTCTTAAATAGGAGAAATTACGTCATATTTACGTCACATTACAGTTATTACATAAAATGAACATAAAATATTGCAAAACAGTTTAAATTTAGAAATTGCGCTAGACATTTATTTGATATTTTGAGAGGATCTTTTCAATTATTTTTGTTAGGAAAGCGCAAATAATATTTCATTTCTAACAAAAGTATTTTCACGTGAATATTTAAAAGAGAAAGAATAGCTTGGTCAAAATTACGTCAGATTAAAAACGATTAATTTAAAATGTCTCATTTAAAAGGACTTTCTTTTCCTTTGTTAAAAAATACCAGGAGATAAAGACTGTTTACTTAATTCCTTTTATATTAGCTTATTTTGAAATGTTGTTACACGTGTCTACTTCATCAAGTTATTTTTATTTCGACGTTTTATTTGTATTTTTATTAAAGTTGTTCTAATTTATTTGTACTTTTGTTATTTAAAATAAAAATTATGTCAATTTGTATAATTTGGCGGGTGGTTTGGCGATTTATATAATTTGGCGAAATTGGTCGATGGGATAATCAAGTAGTACCGCAGCGGATTTGGCGTTAAAATTTCCCAATCAAAGAGAAATGAATAGAAATCCGTTTGTAGGGAGATCGCCACTGTTTTTTAAATTATAATTCAATCTTTCGAAATCTTTTTAAAGCCGATCAAATTAGCGTGTATTTAGAGTCTGCGGTTTCTGGACGGGGGTTGGCGAGCGTAGCTCGTAGGGGGCGGAGCCCCCTAGTATATTTATATGTATGTATGTACTAAATTTTGTCCGCACGATAAAAGTCGCAATTATGCACGGATCGTCTTCAAACTCTCCAACAACTTTGAGATTGCTAATATCTCGGCGGGGATTGAAAATGGGCAAAATCGGCCCAAGGGAATGGAAATGGGGGGGGGGTCAAATTTTTTGAATACCGTCTTAACATGATTCTGATAAAACCAGCTCTTGCACAACAATGACAGGAAAAAATAAATATTTTTCGTTATAACAGTTGCCAACAATTAAAAAAAGCAATAAAATTCTCACCATAACAATTGCTTTTCTATTGCAAGACTTTCACGTGAAAAATTAAATTAAATAAATAGTTTGACGAATTGAAAACAAATTGAATATTACGTCGTAAGTTTTCTAGAGCAAGATTTCCGCATGAAAACTCAAAATGAAATAAAGAGTTTGACGAATTTAAAAAACAAAACAAAATATTGCGTCATATTGGAAATAAAATGGATCTCAGCAGGCGAATATGTAACGTCATGTGAGTTTGAAGAAACGTATTAAAACATGATAAAAACCCGACTATGGAAATATGAACTTATTTTAGCACTTTGAGGTTCTCTGAATTTGCTTTAGCTATTTTGTTAAATCTATTCCATATACATGCGTGTGTGTATTCTTGTATGTTACAATTTTTACAAAATGTTTAGCTACCTTTCTTCTTAGTGAAGGAACTGGGTTTATCTCTAATCTTGATTTAAGTTTTGTTGGTGAATTTAGTACTTAACTTCGAAATCTACCTCCGCCTGTAGGACCGAGCCGACAGGGATTTTTTTGTAAAGTTTTGTAAGTAATTTAACAGTACAACTTCCGGAAAATTTACTTAAGTTTTGTAAAAATATTTTACACCAGAATTTTTATATAAAACTGTTTAACTTATTTATTTATTTTTTTTTCCTGTATTTTTTAAACTTATTGTATAAAAAAAAATCCTTGCACAAACCGAAATATCTTCAATTCGTAGGGGTCAAATGACCTCTCGCGGTACGTTCAGTGATAACAACAAACTGATCGTTCGGTAAGGAAAAGAAAAACAGCAATAATTACGCCATCTTGCAAAGGGGAAAAGTGTAAAACAGATGACAATGATTTACAGCCAGTATAAGATACACTCCATACAACTTCATGGCTTTTTGTCGCAGAGAAAAACGAAAAAATTCCATTCTATTAGAAAATATGCCTTCTTCCGATTTATGTTAAAAAATAATCGTAGAGGGGTGTCTTCATACCGAAATTGTACCAATTCTGAAATTTTCAATATGAACACCCGATTTTGAGAGAATATTTGATTTTTTCTGTATATTTTACATTTAGGAGCAAAAAGGCAAGTCATTCGGTCAAATAGTTCAGGAGTTATGATAATTCATTTTTAATCGTCGCAAAACAGATTGCGATGCAGATAGCTTAATCCTAACTCAAAAACTTCTTTTCGGAATGAGCTGCAATTTCAAATGCGCACATTTGAAGCTTCTATAAACCTATTCTGTTAAAAAATACATTGGTTACAACTCATATTTTTTCGAAATTGACTTTTAAAATATGTCTATTTTTGAAATTAATTGTTTAATTAGATGCGATAAGTTTAAGCACCACATGTTTTAAACTTGGGACATTATAAAATTTTATATCTCTCGAATGTTTATTTGAAAAAGACACACTTTTTACAAATAAAATATAGCCCTGTTTAGCTCGTTTTTAAAGATAACTGCTAAAGCACAGATGTGACAAAACACTCATAGACTATGTCTAAGAAGTTTATAGATGCTACCACAGTATTAAACTAATTGGATGTGCCAATCTTAAAATTTTCTTATACCTATCTTAATATTTCAAAATGTAGTTACAAATGTCAATACTTTAATATTAGTAGTTCAATACTATATCAACATTGATTTTCATCTTAAATTTCTGCTTCAGTGAATTAACCGGAGCAAAAACGAGTTAATCTCGATCATGATATTTATTTAAATGAATAGTTATCCATTATTCTTGTGTACATCAACGGTTCGCGAATAGCCGGCTTATCATGATATGAAGTTCCCGTTGCTTTATGAGCCTCCGGTATACAATAGAACTACTAAAAATCTGGAAAATTATACAAAAATCTCTATTATAATGCTCCCTTTCGGTGGAATATTTCCAAATTCAAGGAGGACCTGCTTGGCATAACCAAGAACATACACAAAAAATTGGTTCAAATCTATGTATAACTTCATACACTTTTCGATCGTGCAATAACGAAAATGGCACAAACATGCTATTGTAGCTCACCCTGCCGTCGGAATTTTTCCAAATTAAGGGAGGATGTGCTTGCCATAGCCAAAAACTTGAAAAAAAGTTTGGATAAATTCTATGCATAACTTCATACACTTTTTGATGGTACAATAGCGACATACGGACACACGGACAGACAGATATTTTCTATAAACATGTTTTGGGGATCTCTGACCCCTAAAAGTGTAAATCCGTCGAAAACTGGAAGTTGAGAAAAATTTCTGTTACAATACTTTCTTCTATTGAAGATAAAAGAAAGTAAAAATGCAAAAAATAAAATAAAACAAATCAAATAAATAGCGTGTTATTGGAAGCAAAAAATCAGAAGGCAATAAGCAAAGATGCAAGCAAAATAAGAAGAAAGTTTGCGATTTGAGCTGCGAACTACATTGATAATAACGCAAAGATAACTACTTTTTATACTAAAAAAAGGGGTAATGTAATTTCACACCAGAATAAAAATTTAAATAAATACTCAATTAAAAAATTTGTAATTTGAAAAGTGTACACCAAATGGATATTTCTAACATCGCGATGCCTAATTGTACGAGGCAATTAGAAGTGGAAATAGAAAAAGGAAGAGTCGTTACCTCGATTGGGAACATACATCTCCTAGGATTTTTAACCCTTTCGTGCGCAGCTTTGCGTATATGCAAAGAACAGTGTTTTGAATTTAAAAGATTTTTTTATTCGTATATACCTATTTCACACCGGAAAATTAAAATAGCAATATTTGCTTTGAATAATAACGGACTTTATGTAACGCGAAATTAACTTTTGTATCTTTCTGGTGTAAAGTATGATTCTATGGACTATGTAATTTCTAGAACGTATTCTATCATGGGTATTAAAGGGTTAATGCTCTCTTTGCGTAAGTAAGTCTTCGCGATGAGCGTCTTTTACAGAATTTTTAATTTTTATCACCGGTTCCTTAAAACAGAAATTTTTGACTATCGTAATCGGGGAATTTGTCCTAATTAAATCAGAAACAGTTTCGCTTAAAAATAACTGGTGGGAATAACCAAATAGTACTATTAATTAGACGAAAAAATGCATGCCCGAGGATATCTCGGGTTGCGCAGCGACAGGGTTAAAGATTAAGCTTTATAAAATAAATAACTATATAAAAAAGGTATTTGGAGACATACGTATTAAAATATTCGCTAATTTTCAATATCTTAGCATAAAATAGCCAAACGACAGTAGTTTTTTTCTTGTATTGCAGATGTGCAACAGAAGAAAAGATTTACGTATTACATGAAAAATGCTTTTCTGATTTTTTTTTCATTATTTTTCCTGTGTAATAAACCTTTCAGAGAATCGTACATAATTTTTTCGAAACAAAATAAAAAATGGCGCATTTAAGGATTAAAAGTGCCTACAATTGTCATTCGCAGAAACTTGATCGCTAATGTTAAACCTGCACTCTCAGAAATGAATACTCAGATTTCACGAAATTTTCTTTGTTTTTGACGAAATAGTTTCCTGGAAAATGCTCCGAGCGAACATTTCGTCAAATTGATGAAATTAGTTTCTTCACTTGCTTGACGATATAAATTTCGTCAATAGTTTCGTCAAAAGAGGGCTGGTGGCGCCATCTCTCAATCAGTTTGGAAGCTCCAATATTTGACACGGGGAAAGAAAAAATAACCACCTCTCTCTTTCCCCAGCTTGATTCGAACTCACGACCTTTCGTATGTGAGGTCGGTGTTCTGCCAACCTGGCTACTGGAGGTGCCTGATATCTACCCCTTGTATATCTGCCCCCATACGTCATTTTGACGTCACAGTAGAAGGGGACACATATCCAGTGCTACACCATTTCACTTTATTCGAGAATTGTATATCCGACCCCTGTATATATGCCCCCATATCAGAAGGGGGCACATATCCAATACAGAGCATTTTATTTTTCTCAAGAGCTGTATATCCACCCCCTGTATATATGCCCCCATACGTCATTTTGACGTCACAGCTGAAGGGGACACATATCCAGTCCTACAGAATTTTCCTTTCGTCGAAGGGTGTATATCCGACCCCTGTATATATGCCCCCATACGTCATTTTGACGTCATAGCAAAGGGGACACATATCAAGGGGGCAGATATCCAATGCTAGGACTTTTACTTTTGGCGAGAGAGTTGGACAACCGACCCCTGTATATATGCCCCCATACGTCATTTTAACGTCACAGCAGAAAGGGACACATATCAAGGGGGCAGATATCCAATCCTAGGACTTTTACTTTTGGCGAGCGGGTTGTATATCCGACCCCTGTATATATGCCCCCATACGTCATTTTGATGTCACAGTCGAGGGGACACATATACATGGCTAGAACATTTTTACGCTCATCGAGAGTTGGATATATTGCATATATGTCCCGTTCTACGTATAGATTTTATTGTTGCCGCGAAGGCCTTATTTATCTAGAAATCTGTGAAAGACATTTAAAATGTAACTCAAGAATTATGTAATTATATACGAGGACGGGAGTTTCATAACTAACCTTATCCAAACTTTAAAATATCGAGTGTTTTTTATCAATCTATTCTATAGGTGAACCTGGATAAAAAAAACACTATAATCTGAAAAAAACCCTAGTTTTAACGTGTATGTCTGCCATTGTAAAATATTGGTTTACAATGAAAACCAACGGGTTTTATGCGATTTCCCAAAATTAGATTATCTGGACAAGGCGAGGTTTGAAACTCACGTCTTCATATATACATAAAAAAATATATATTGAAAATTTATAAAGTTAAAAAAAAAATAATCATTTTGCTTCCATTTTAAAATGTTATAGACAGTTATGGTTCGAACAAATGTTATAGTCAGAAACTACGATATAGTTACTAACATTGTTTCTTACTACGATAAAGTAAGAAACTATGTTAGAAACTATATATAGTTAGAAAGAAATATTATTGCTGGTTTTCCATCTGAGGTTCATTCTTGCAGATAGCACATGTGACCAAAATGATAAAGATAAATCATGCCGGTTGTATAGATTATTAAACACCTCCCAACTACTTTTATAATTTACATTTATCCAACTTCAGTTTTTCGAAATACTCTGTACTTTCATGCAATGCTTAACATTACATAAATTTCATTGAATTTGTCCGAGAAAAACACCATCAAAATGCACTTCAAATAAATTTCTGCTATAGACTCTAATATATCCCAATTCTTTTGTTTGCCCCCTATAACAACTATAATTGTTAGATACACCCTCTTTTCTCTGAGAAACATTCTGCAGTATAGCTGAACACTGCTCTCGCATAAAAGGAAGGTACTTTCTGACACATTTCTGAATTCATTTATGTTCAGAAAATCATGAAATTACCCTGTGTTCTTATTCAGAAACTGTGTAACCGGAAGACTTTTCCGTTTTTTGTTAAAAGCAAAAGACCTTTCTTAAAAATTCTCTCAATGCCGGCTTTTAAACCAAATTACCGACGCGGAAGTGCGAGAAAGGATAGACTTTTCATCACTAGACAAAAATCGTTTATAGCTCGATAAGTAATTTATTTGTCAAAAAATAGTAAACTCATTTCGATTCCAAATTGCTTCAATAGCTAGTCTTTCCAGTTTTGCCTCTGCGTTTATAAATGAGCCTGATAATGTGTCAGAAAGTTTCTCGTTCTTGAGAAAGCCATTTTGATAAGCAGTTATAGCTTTTTTACGTTCTCTTTTCTACCCTTTTGTTTCTTTGTGAAACATGCCATTTGAAATTAAATTTACGCGGATTTTTTTTTTTAATTTAATCACTTAATGCGACAAGGAACATACAACTCATTTTTTTATTTTACTTTTTTTTTCACTTTAAATACTAATCAAGGGCACACTATTTGCATTATGGTATATATTTATCACACAAGAAATACTAAATACTTTTTTTTTTTTTTTTTTTTTTGAGAAAAATAAGAAATTTTCCGGGATGTTTTAAGTGTTAGAAGAACTTTTCAAAATACAACAGATCAATTCAAAACCCCCAATATTTTTATTCAAGTTTGCTTTATATATACAAATAAAACGCTGCCTCGAATTTTATATATTTGAATGTAAAAGTAAGAAAAAAAACTTTCTAAATTTTATGAAATTCTCAGAATTTTCGGTCATATTGCTGCAATTAACTACCTTTAACTTTTGATCTGTATTTAGTTTTAAAAATTCAAGCATAATAGCAAACAGCTATAGAACATTTCAAAGCATTCAGAGGAAAAATTTTGTGCACATTCAAGAAAAAATGGATAGCGACGAAATTTTCTGAAAAAAAAAAGACTAATTTTAAGATTTAGTACAAGCGCAAACATTAAAATATAAAAGTTTATTTCTACGCTGACGATGAAATGAACACTTCTGATGATCGTCTGAATTTGGTCGAAAACATTTTGGAATTCTAATTTGAATTTTAAGGTATTTTAAATAATTTTATATTATATACATACACATAAAAACAATTTTATTACTTTTTATTTATATAACTAAAAATATTTAACTGCCGTACTTTAAATTTTAATACGTCACTTTCTCAAGTTTTCAAGATTTATTTTCAGGATATTGAACCATAAACTGGGGATGTTGTACGATAGGGCGTCGTTACATGCTTGATTGTTTTTACACAGGATTTCTATAGATTCTCTTATAGTGCATGCGTAATAACTGGATGTTGGGAATATGATTTTTGCATGATTAAAATCTATTGCGATATTCTGATTGAAACTTAAACGATTGACGGAATGACACAAAAGAAAAATCAAAGAAAGAATAAAAGAACATAAAGCATAGATAAAATTTTGTCGTCAACCCACAACTCACTCTTGTTTAAGTTTCTATCAGAATATCACAATAGATTTTGATCATGCAAAAATCATTTTCCCAACATCCAATTATTACGCATCCACTATAAGAGAATCCATAGAAAACCTGTGTAAAAACAATCAAGTATATAACAACGCCCTGTCGTACAATATCCCCAGTTTATGCTTCAATATCCTGAAAATAAATACTGAAAACTGGAGCAAAGTTACGTATTAAAATTTAAAGTACGGCAGATAAATATTTTCTTCTACCCATGAAAAGTGACGTATGAGAACAGAGTGATGCCATAAAATAAATGGAACTGTAATTAATAATAATATATATTTCCTTTGCTGCTGCTACTTCTACTTTCAACTCTGGTAATTATTGGTTCTCTCATCTTCAAAACAAAGTGACGTATTTGTATAAATAAACAACATTTAGTTATTAAGATATTCTCTGATGATGAGCTTGGAAAGCTTGAAAGTACTAAGAAGTTTTAAATAAAATGTATATTTTAAACTTGTAAAAACTTTTTCATCACTTTAGTCGCCTTTTAAGTAAGAACTGTGGGCTTTTTTAAGTTCACATTATATATTTTATCCATCATCAATTTATAACATTTATAACTAGAAGTTAAAAATAGTTTTTCTTTACTTTCTTTTATAAGCATAAAATGTTCATCTTGAAAATTGCGCCTATTCTTTTAATGTATTTCATGTTTTTCCCAAAAATTTCCGTATTAAATTGACATCGAATTCGATTATCCAAAATGTACAGATTTTTTACACTTGGTAGAAAGCGCAAACAAACGAATTTTTTTCAAAAAGACATATTTTTTTTGTCACTTTTTTAAGATAAGGCAACTACAAAGAAAAAAATAAACATTATTTAATTTCTTATTTTAGAATTTAAAATTTTATTTCTCAACGCATAATTGTAAATTAATTAAAATTAAATTACTATTTCATAATAATATATTTTTTTATACATAAAACTTTTCATCCTTTTTATTTCTAATTTTTTTTTTAAATTTTTAATTCGGTAATAAAAACTGTTTTCGGAAACAAAAAGTGGAGAAATTATATTTCTAAATTAGATGACGCATGTTTTCATTTCCATAAGTGTTTATCCATCAAATTAAGGTGTTTGTGGTTTAGATGTAAGTAAATTATGTTATTTGGATATTAGAATATGTGTCGATTTCGGAGATTTTTAAGGAGTAAGTGGCTTCTTAAAGCGACAGTGGACGTTCAAAATCGCAAAAAACATTAAAAAAATCATTTTTTGTTTTTTCGAAAAAATGTTCCGGCAATCTTCTACTTTCAAATAAAAAAAAATTATTCAAATCTGACAATTTTTTTTGCAGAGATACAGCTGTTTTTCTAACATAAACAATCGTTAATCTGCACTTAAAATAAACTTTAAATCCAGTTTTCTCAAAATGAGAATTTTCGCCGACTGAGTAAGTTCAAAATGCTCCATTCGTCTTAATTTTATACTAATTTTATAATACTTGTTAATATTGCTGTTGATATACTTTATTACAAAACTTGCTATTAATATGTGTAAAAAAAAAAGTAATATTTTATCATTGAATTTTATCCGAAATGAACAATATTATATGTTTATAATTATTTTCTGCCAAATTACTTAGTATAATTTTAAAATGTATACCAATTTTTGATGTAATATCATAAAGCTATCACAAAAAAAAAAAAAAAAAAAAAAAAAAAAAAAATTACAAGTTTTTGAAACAAACTTTAATGCGCATGGAGCATTTTTAATTTGTATCACTAATTAGCATATTATTAATTAATTACTCATTTGCATATTAATATTTTTTAATGAAATTAAGAAATTTTCTTAATTATTGCACAAATTATATGTGTATTAAATTTCAAAACGATTGAGCAAAAACTGTAGAAAATGTTTTTGAACGTCCACTGTCGCCTTAATCTGAAAATTCCAGTTTCTAAACTGCGAAAGAAACGCATAAAAGTAATAACGTTTATGTGTGAAAAAAATTCAGGAATACAAAGTAAAAAATAATTTATTTAATATATACACATGTACAACAAAATACATACAAGTTACATCAAAATTGTGTACTGTAATCACATAATTCTTTTAACGTGGATATTAATTAAGTGTAACATTAATATTGAGCTATGTAGGGTCAGAAGATTAATATGAGCAGGATACATGTTACAAAAAATATGTATAAAGTAAGCAATCATGGTAGTGGGGAATATTAGAAAAGCAGTATTTCTTTTTTTCAATTTCTCACACAAGAGTACATATAAAAAATTGTGAATGTGTGATATTTTGATAAATTTTGCATTATAAGAAACAAAATACAGTTTAAATCTTTTTTTTTCCAAGAACACACAAGAAAAATTATTAAAAAAAAAAAAATCTTATCACCGTCTAATTATAGAGGTGATTCTATTCCCAATTTTTCGAAAATTTAAGGCTTTCGGTTCTCAAAACTCTCACATTAAAAATGTAACGCAACAAACCGAAACGCAACCAATTTCGACAAACGGTCGCCAAAAACTCAATTTCGTCAATTGTTCGCAGAAAAAATCGTCAATTTGGTCAAAGGATCGGGGAAAAATACGAATGTAGCAAAAATATTGCAAGTAAATGCAAATTTCGTCAAGGAATCGCCGGAAAATGCAAATTTCACCAATTTCGCCTAAGGATCAGGGGAAGGAACGCGGATTTTGCCAAAAAATCCCGAAAGAAGAAACTAATTTCATCAAAGCATCGCGAAAAAAAAAACTAATTTCGTTAAAGGATCCCAAAAAATCCCTCAAATTTCGTCAAAGGATCGCGAAAAAAAACGCGAATTACATCAAAACATCGCAAAAAACCTGAATTTCTTCACAAGAAGAAAAAAAAAGCGAATTTCGACAAAGTATAGCGAAAAAACTCGAATTTTGTGAAAGGGTCGCAGAAATATACGAATTTCATCAAAAGGTCATGAAAAAATGCATAATTAGCGCATGTAGGGGATTTTCCCTCTTTGCTGTAACCTTTTTAGAAAATCTGCTGCGGATATCAGATTTTTGCTTCTCTAATTGCATATATATGCAATTTAATTGTTGGTATATTCTTATAAAATAAATAGCATCATTTATAATGAAATAAAAACTTTATCTGCTTACCAAAATGTAGATTTATAAAATTGTATGCTCATAAAAAATATATTTTTATATGTCTTGTTATATACTTTAAAATTTCAATTCAAAATAGAGAGTAAGGAACTCAAGAACTAATAGAAAATGGAAAACTGATAACTAGAACTTGAACTATTAATTATGAAGGTTTGATTTTAAAAAACATACATATAGAAGTTTATCAAGGATCTTATACACTTATAATCAGAGTAAAAATATTTTTATAATTTCTTTCAATATGTGCGTGTGAATTGTTCAAACAATAAAAATGTATTCTCAATAAAATTAATATTTTGTATTTCATTTAAAAAAAATTATATCCATAAAGAGTACACACAAAAATATTGGATTCATAAATGTTTTAAGGAAATTGAGTGAAATTCAATGCGCGCAATATAGACAGTTTCTTTAAACTTATTCAAATTTCAAATTACACTGAAAAATTCCTAAATTTAAAAGAACATGCAAATAAAGAAAATGGATTATTTTCCCATTTCTTGTTTTAAAATTTACAATTATTTTTTTTATTTAATTTAATGCAAATTAAAAATAATTGGATACATAGATGAAAGTATTTGTTACACTAATCAGCGTTCTCTTCAACTATACCTCAAATCAGTATCATATTCATAGTGAGAACTTTCTCACACTCTCAAGAAGTCAAATTTAATCTTAGATACACGAACTTGGCAAGCACTCTTATTCAAAAAATGGGAAATTGAGTAGAGATTTCTATATTTCGATAAATGCAAAGAATATTTTTGTTTTAAATACGAAAAGATGATATTTTGAAACAAATTTTCAGAAGCTCTTACAGAGAAAAGTAAAATGAAAAATAAATCACATAAGATGCAATGAGAAATGTTAATGTCACCACGTTACCGTGAGAAATTAATCTCATAAGATGCAATTCATTTATCGAAAATTGAAAACGTTATTTGATTCCAAATTTTTTACAGCCGATGTCTGCTATTTATTTTTCTTTCTTTCTTTCTTTTTTTTTTATTTATTTATTTAAAAATTAGTTCACGAATGTTTCTCGTTATCGAGTGGGAAATTTTCCTCCTTTTTTAAAACAAGCTTAAACATATAACCTACTTTTGAACACTTTTGTACAGTGCTGGCCTCCATTTTAAAAAGTGCAAGATTTTTTTTTAATTAAAGATAAACAAAGGTATTTAGATCACGTTATAGGTGCGGACCCTATAAGAGCAGGCGTCAAATACATTGCATCTGCCACATTTCTCATAGTGGCTGCCCCTCTTTTTGTATCACAGAATATGTAAAAATATCCGCATGAAATTATGCGTTTAAAGAAAAAAGTGCGAAATACCTTTTGAAAAACTTTTTTCAGTTAGTATTTAAAATTATTAAAGCTTTTAGAAATTCTAGACTTCAGAGACACTCTATGAAAAAATGAATTAGCACATTAACTTTCAAATTTTTTATGCCTATGGAAAGTTTATCATAAAATCATCATTGTGTCATCTCTGGAAACACGTAATCTGGTGCAAATAAATATTATACACATATTCAAAATAAAAATTAAATAAAATATACATTTCTGTCGATTTTCTAAGCCCTTTTTTTTTTCAGTTTTTATGTTGCTGTTATAAATAATAATAAAAAAATATTTATAAAAGAATGGAAATTTTCAGTCGAAAAAAAATAAATAAAATAATAATTTTCAAAATTCATAGATGCAATTATTTAAGAAAATGACTTAACATTAGTGACAATATAGTAAATTACTGAAAAGCAAATATAATGAATAACAAAGATAGAGCACAATAATAGAATATAACAGAATGTTTGTTTGTAAGGTCTACATTTGAGTCCTGCGCAAGTAGGATTGTACCAGAACAGAACCAAAACTTCTGCTTCAAGTCAACTTGAAATCTGACACACTTCAACCCGAATCGAATCGATCGCGAACCAGGAATGAAAGAAGAATTAATTCATATTTTAATAGAATTATGGAAAAGTAGTCAATAGTTATGTCATCAATTGTATCTTTTTATGTATTAAAATGAACACATATAATTAATTTTCAAACATATAGTTTTTAATTGAAAATATTTTTGAAAAACTGGTTCAGTCTGAACAAAACTCGAAAAAATCAAAACTCAATAGGATCATGAATCATTGAAAGTTAACCTGGTCCACAACGAAAAGAAAAAGCATCAAATAGAAACACAAGTATGGTCGGATTAAAATCTGGTTACCCGAAAATAAGATATGTGCGTTTAAATTATATTTAAAATTACCTCCCTCTTTCGTACATTTTCGGACTCATTTTGAAGCATACATGAATGCCATTCGCAGTACTCTTAAGAATTGAATAACGTTTTTCATTTTTCATAAATAGGATACGTTTGGAATTGCAGTTAATCACACCTTGATGATGAATTTTCCAAGACGATCACTTCACGAAAGTTGGCTATAACTGTGAAATTTGGTAGCATTTTCTGAATACTTTTTAATCATAAATTGTTGTTGATAAGGACATTTTTTGTGTGTTTGCGATTTATAACATGCAGTTATACCTCTAAGGTTTTTAAAATAAAATAAAGCTGATTTTTAGCAAAAAGTTACATAAACATTAAAAAAAAAAAAAAAAAAAAAAAAATCTGTAAAATTTTGAAATGTTATTTAAAAAAAAAAATGATAGCGCAAGCTGTAACAAGCTGAATAACAAGCCTGTAACGTACCAACCATTAAAATAAATTAAAAGAAATGGAAAAACAGCAAGAGTAAACATATTATTAGTGTTTTTGCCTAAAGAAAAAAAAAATATGCAATTTGAATTTCCATATATCATGTTTTATATAATAAAACATGATATGTGTTATGTAAAATAATTATATACATTTTATTATTTATACACATTCATATACATTTATGTAAAATATAATAAAACGTGCGTAAATGAAATATATGTAAACGGATACCCTGTGGTAATGGAACTTTTATGATTTCTGGTAAATGATGCACTTTCACAGATATAAATCTGTCTAATACAGAATACGTTTCGATTTTTTGTTTCCGTCTTAGCAGGTTTCATTAGATTCTTCTAAACTACTTCAAGTAAATTTCACATATACTACTCAAATTAAACTTTATATTTTCTTTAAATTGCGAGCGGGTTGCAGACCCGTCAGCGCCCCCCCCCCTTCCCTTGCTTAATACCTGCACTTTCTTTTCCATTGGTTCTGTGGTCATCAAGCAAAGAAAGGAGAATCTCAACAAAAGAAAGAAGTGGAGGCACGTCAACGACGACCTGTGAAGTTCTATGTCATCTAGAATTCCGCAGAAGTCAACAAACATGAAAGAGAGGGCCTGACCATATCAAACTTTACGACGAAAAGAAACGCAGTCTATTCGATGCCTTACTTAAAAGTCGGATTCATGCATTTGTAACTTTCCGTAACTAAGCAACAAAGTAAAGTAAATCTGGGCCGTTTTCAAAACTACTGAAGTAAAGCTGGCCCGTTATTATCACAGCAAAGTATCAGATAAGGCGGATAAATTTCAAAAATTAAAAGAGCTCAAGATTAACTATATTTGTTAAGAGAAAAGCAAGGAAAAGAAAAACAGAAATTTCATAAAAAGGGACAATGTAGGTGGAATAAAAAAAAAAAAATAGAGAAATTTTGTATCAAGCATAGATTTTGGTATCTAGCAGTAAAAAATTAGAAAATTTTTAATCATAGTTATTTCAAAATAAGCACCACCAAAGAAAAAAATGAAATTTAAAGTCATTTAAAAAGAGTAAGAAAAGAGTAGAAAAGAATAGAAAAACGAAGATTTCTGAAAAAGGTTTAATAATAATAATAATAATAAAAGAGAGAGGGAAGTCATGTACCAAGCATCATTGTAAAAAAAAATTATATAACGTTACTCCATAAAATTAGTGGCAACATGCTACCTCCAATTTTATGGAGTAATTTAACTTATATAATAGTGTAATTTGACCTGATATAATTGGCGTAATATTACACATCAGTGAAGAGGTTCTATGGAGGTTCCCCCCCAACATATGTGAACTTCGGAAATTTGAGCTTAGAGTTGGGAAATTATAGACTTTTAAAATTATAGATTGGAAATTATTATTACTTATTGGAAATTATTACTACTTATTGGAAATTATAAATTTTTTTTAAGTTAAAAAAAAAAAAAAATAGATTTTTTATTGTTTTGTTGACTACCTTTCTGAGTTCTGTAATAGCAGAATAGTTAAACTTTCAAAAGAAATACAAAAAGCAGCCAGACTCAATTTCTCATTATGTTTCTCTGTGCTACGAAAATATCATACTTCTACCAGACCTAAATTTCTCTACTGCTATCCATCAACAGTGTCTCCAATACATTTCTTCCAAAACTTTGTTTCTTTCTCAAAAATCTAAAAGTATGAGGCTATTTTCATATGAAGTACGATTATGACTCTTACACAATTGAAGACAAAAACTTTCATTAAAAGAACCAATAATTATAATTTTTTTGTTTTTAGTTTCAGCATTTTTCTTTGGAAAGAATTTTTTTTTTCTTTTGTATAAGTATTATTATTATTATTAAAGACGCATTGAACATATCATTTTAGTTGGAAAATAGAGCAATTTGTTTCACATTGTGAAATTTTTGAATTATAAGTTGGAAAAATTTTGAACTTTCCCCTTCACCCACCCCCACCCCCCAAAAATAAATTTGTAGCTACGCCCCTGTGTAACGCAACATCAGTTATATCCCAATAAAATGCAGGCAGAATAATTGAAAAAAAAAATTATGGAGTAACGTTACATATTCTTTACAGTGATAATTATAAACTACTTTTAACAATTCCAGAAAATTGTCACGAAAAAAATAATAACGATAGAAGCGAAAAAATATATAATAGATAATAGAAGCGAAAAAAATAATAACTAATGAAACAATTTAGAAAACTCATAACATATTAAAAATCTAATTTTAGCAATTTCCGTCCAAAGTTGGAAATATAGTCGATTTATTTTTATGCTGGCTATGATTTACAGATTCGTATATCGTTGAACACTTCTAAAACAGAGTTGTGTTTAATATAACTCAGATGTGTTCAAATAAACATTTCCTACTGCTCCACTAGATGCAGATACAATTTTTCATACCAGTAAGCCAGACAACTAATTTTCTATTATTTATTGATATATTAGGTAGCTTTCTTTACAAAAAAGCTACCTATTGCAGCCGTTCGGAGGAAAGCGATTTCAAAAAATTTTGGTATATTTTCATCGATCATGACCCCCAGACCCCGAAACCACCCTCCGTTCAAAATTGATATATATATATATATATATATATATATATATATATATATATATATATCTATATATATATATATATATATATATATATATATATATATCTGACCTATGTCACACTGTAACTCCCGTAATTATGAACTGATTTCGATGTAATTCGGTGTGTACATATTACATACCAATGTCTCGACCGAGTTCGTTGGCCAGCTTCATCCGCCGTTTTGTTTCAAAATGGCGGCCATTTAAAATTTTTAAAAAAATTTAAAACTTGAAATGTGGTAACAAAAAATTAAAAATGGAAAAATATTTTTTTCTTATGTATTTGACCTTTATACAAAGATTCCGGAGCAGTTTTTGTTTCGTCTATATCTTAAAAAATGGCTGAGTTATAGCATTTTGAATTTCTAGCGTGGCTGACATTTTGAAACGTCCTGAATTTTGTCACGCGATAAAAGGCGTATTTATGAACCGATTTGGATGTAATTCGGTATGTACATAGTACATACCAATCTCTCGACCGAGTTCGTTGGCCAGCTTCATCCGCCATTTTGTTTCAAAATGGCGGCCATTTAAAATTTTTTAAAAAATTTAAAATTTGAAATGTGGTACCAAAAAATTGAAAATGGAAAAATATTTTTTGCCTATGTATTTGACCTTTATACAAAGATTTCGGAGCAGTTTTTGTTTCGTCTATATCTTAAAAAATGGCTGAGTTATAGCATTTTGAATTTCTAGCGTGGCTGACATTTTGAAACGTCCTGAATTTTGTCACGCGATAAAAGGCGTATTTATGAACCGATTTGGATGTAATTCGGTGTGTACATAGTACATACCAATCTCTCGACCGAGTTCGTTGACCAGCTTCATCCGCCATTTTGTTTCAAAATGGCGGCCATTTAAATTTTTAAGAAAAATTTAAATTTGAAATGTAGTACCAAAAATTGAAAATTGAAAAAATATTTTCTTCTTATGTGTTTAACCTTGATAAAAAGATTCGGGAGCAGTTTTTGTTTCGTCTATATCTTAAGAAATGGCTGAGTTATAGCATTTTGAATTTCTAGCGTGGCTGACATTTTGAAACGTCCTGATTTTTCTCACGTAATAACAGGCGTATTTATGAACCGATTTGGATGTACCTTGGTGTGTACATAGTACATACAAATATCTCGACCGAGTTCGTTGGCCAGCTTCATCCGCCATCTTGTTTCAAAATGGCGGCCATTTAAAAAAATTAAAAATTTAAATGAGATACCAAAAAATTGGAAAATGAAAAAGATTTTTTTTGTATGTGTTTGACCTTAATACAAAGATTTCGGAACAGTTTTTCTTTCGTCTATATCTAAAAAAAAATGGCTGAGTAATAGCATTTTGAATTTCTCTTGTGGCTGACATTTTAAAACGACCTGATTTTTGTCACGCGATAACAGGCGTATTTATGAACCTATTTGCATGTAACTTGGTCTGTACATAGTACATACCAATGTCTCGACCGAGTTCGTTGGCCAGCTTCATTCGCCATCTTGTTTCAAAAGGGTTGTCATTTAAAAAAAATTAAATTTAAAATTCAAAATGAGGTATTAAAAAATTGGAAAATGAAAAAGATTTTTTTTTATGTGTTTGGCCTTGATACAAAGATTCCGGAGCAGTTTTTGTTTCTGAAAATTTGTTCTTTTGTTGATATCTTAAAAAATGGTTGATTTATAGCACTTTGAATTTCTAGCATGGCTAACATTTTGAAACGATCTTGTATTTGTCATGCGATAACACACGTATTCGCCTATTTCGATGTAAGAAGGCATGTGGATAGTATACATCAACACCTCGACCAAATTCTCTGGCCAGATTCATCAGCCATCTTGTTTCAAAATGGCGACCATTAAATTAATAAATATATATATATATATATTTAAAGTGAGGTGCAAAAACATTAGAAATTGAAAAAGGTTTCTTTCTTAAGTATTTGATCTTGATATAAGGATTCAGGAGCATTTTTTGTTTGTCTTTACCTTAAAAAATGGCTCAGATATAGCAGTTTCAATTTCTATTGTGGGTGACATTTTGAAAAATCTGATTTTTTGCATGCGACAGCACTCCTATATATTAACCGATTCCGATGTGAGTGAGCATGTGCACAGCAATTACCAAGGTCTCGACCAAGTTCACTGCTTAGCCTCATCCACCATGTTGTATTAAAATGACAGGCACTTTAAGAAATTGCCGAATTTGGCAGCCAAATATAAGTTACTTTAAAGAAAAGCAGCTTGGATAAAGCTGACTAATTTCGTGAAATTCTCATTCATTATATTGATAAAAATTAGTATTGAATCTCCTATATTCGGTTTCCACTAAATTGAGCTTCGTGTGTTTGCATGATATAAGTTGGCTTTTTTAAAATAAGGATTATGAAAGCTACCTCTTCCTCCCGGCACTGGCCGGAAGGACTTTTTTACTATTGCTTTGAGTCGACAATATATATTACAGGTATTTTAAAATGCATTTCAGTTAGTTCAAATTCATAAAACATGTGAAAAATCATCTTCAGAATTTTCTGTCATTAAACGGAAATGTACTGGTATTCCCTTATACTGTCTGCATATTATCTATAGATTTTTGTGAACACCCCTAATTAAGCTAAAATTTAAATAATCCAAGTAAAAAATGTTTAACACAACTAAAAACAAACTTCTAGCAATTACTAATCATAGACAGCAATGCATCTTGTTCTTTGCGTACGCCTGTGCAGTAATTTATCTATATTCTACAAACATCATACAGTATACTAAATATATGCATAACAAACTGAAAAACCTTTATTGAACAATTTACATCCTTAACAATTACGCTTACAAATTGTTTTATCTAGCTCTATTTTATGCAGATGTAGAACTATACACATCTCGTATTATGCAAAAATTGTGTGAAAAAAGCATAATAGAACGGAAAAAGTATTTTTACTAATTAGTGCTCATAGCCAGTACTGTAACTTTATTATTTTGCGTGTCCCCGTAAATGACTAATAAATGTTATGCATCCAATAATGTACAGAAATCATCTTGTACCGAACTTCAGTAATTTATCAATTTAATTATGTTTAATATATAGTAACCGCAGAAAAATGACCCTCGTGCGATTTTTTCCACACGCTGCAATGTGATTGAATTCTTTTGTGTGTCCCTGTAACTAAAATATAAATTTCATAAGGGGGAGCGTTGATTTAGAGAGCTATTTATTTAATATTACAAAAAGCAACAAAATAAAAATAAAATAAAGAGTTGGAAAAATATATAACTTCTTGAGATGATAGGCGGGGAAATGGAGAAAAGGATTTTTTTTTCTTCTTCTTCTTCTGGCGGGGAAAGAGTTTGATTAAATAAATACTTATTTATCATTACTATATGCTTAAAAATAGGACAGGAAAATAATTAAATAATAATAAGCTTTAACTTTTTTAAAACTTTTGCATACTTGGAATAGGGGGGGGGGGGGATGGAAGAAAGTAAAAATTTAGATAGTCGGTTATTTTTTCGTTTCAATAAAGAAACAAACAAAAGAGTTTTAGAGATATAAATTATAAATTTAATGATTTTAATCTTTGGGTAGTGTATGAGAGGGAAGAAAAGGGGAGGAAAGCAAGATTTCGGAAAGGGGGGGGGGAGGGTATTTAGACAATAAAAAAAATAGAAAGAAAAAGCGTGATATTTAAATTGTTTTAAAGAAAACTGAATTTCAGTAAGATTATATCGATCATGTGTTAGACGCAAATGAATAATTTCCTTACTATTTAAGTAGCATTAAATGTAATTAAATAATTAATTATTATAGAGGTTAAATGAAAAATACAGTCTATTCTGTTATTCAAAAGACATATAAAAGTTACTTGTAATTTCAGAAGATCTTTAAAAAACCGAATGTTATGAAACTGCGCTTAAAAATGTTTCCTAAATTTTAATTTCAGAAAATTTTAATACACCAGAATTAAAAAGCATTAAGTGCCACTTTAGTCCAAACACTTGGTAGTAATTATGCATGCCTGAAGAAGGTTTTATTCCATCAAAACGCGTTGCTTGTTTTATAGTTCAGCATTTATTTATATAGATTAATAGTTTATTTGTCAAGAAACGTGAAACACTAGAATTCGTCTATTATTTTATTATGTTTATTCAAACTCACTGAACAGTCCTCACATATAATAATATATCACATATATCACACAATAATTCTTCATATAAACACGAAATATACCAATGAAAAAGATTATGGGTAATATGAGTCAAAATTATTTTTTATTATCGTATTCAATAATTAACTATTTATAATAACTATTTTGTTTTCTTTTAGAAGGATGATTATTATATTGAGATACATAAATTAATCAAAACAAAATAAAGCAATTAAACTTTAAGTAGAATAGAATTAGTACGGTATTATTGAAATTTTAAGTGTGCTCGAGCAGTGGCGACCGAATTTGTAAAGCCCTGGTCTCGACGGAAAGAAAACAAACAATTATACTTACTAAGACGGAAACTTTTAATAAACATATTTTCTTTTTCTTGGTCCCTTTCGCTTTCGTTTTCACAGGTTTAAATAAATTGAAATGTTATTATACTTTTGTAAAAATTAACTCACTTACCTTTTCGCACACTCTTCTCGGAAAATTTCGCTGTTCGGTGTAAGCTCCGTTTTACATCTATGAAAAATATCCTCACGAAGATTGATTTTTTCTTTATAAAGTAAATCTAGTTTGATGTGTGTGCGGATTTTTCTACAATTTTTTTCTACCCCTCTGGATTCAGCAAGACTTCCCCGACATTTAATATATTTGCATGCTAGTTTCCATCTACCGGCCCTGGGCTTGCCTTTAATTCTATAAAAAAAATCTATCACCATTGGAAAATAATCATCCATTTTTAGCGCCAGGCACTTCGAAAACTTTTTTCCGTTTTAAAATTAGAATTATAAGAAGCTTTAGTAACTATAAAATCTGAACTTGAACAAAAAGTCACTCCTTCCTTTAAAGGCTGACAAATGTAAGTGTGTTCTTGATAAGTGTTTGCAAAAAAGAAATACACGAATACGACTTCCACATTTGGCTGACTAATTATTTTAAGAGGTGTCACGTACAGTGAAAAGAACTCCCCATAGCTAGAAGGCGTAAAGAAATCATATAGAAAAGAGACACTCGTGTGAACTTTAAAAAACCCTAAACCCATAGCACATCGGTCACTCTCAATTCATGAAAACATCGTTAAGTGAATTAATTGTCGGAATAAGTATTTGGAAATAAGACTAATGCCACGTTAGAACTAACGAATCGGTCCTTTTTACCTCCCATATTGAGAACATGTGTTACGACATGTACTTAACGAAAGATAATTGTTTCTGGAGACATAAGCCAATTGAGCTATGTTGCTAATTTTCTTGAAATTAATAATAATAAAAAAAGTTAAAACTGATGTTAAGAGGCTACTTCAGTCAAGTGAAAAGACTCGTTCGCTAATGCTAATCCTATGGAAGAAATTTATAACGATATCTCCGTTACATTTCAATATTTTTAAATGACTTTTTTGCATGGGATAGCTGAGATCGATCTGTACAAAGGCCTTTTTTTAATTTTTCGATTTTGTTTACAGATATTTTTAACGAGGACGCTTTCATTTTCGGAACCGGTTTCGAAACTGAAAGCATGCTCATAAAAAAAAATCTGTAATAAAAATCGAACAAGTAAAAAACAGCCTGCATACAGATCGATCTCAGCTATCCAATGCAAAAAAAAATCATTTAAAAATATTGAAATGTAATCGAGATATCGTTATAAATTTCTTCCATGGGATTAGAATTAGCGAACGGGTCTTTTCATTTGACTGAAGTAGCCTCTTAAGATGGTTCTCAAATGACCTGCTCGCGAAATTTTCTGACACAGTTCCTGGCTCATTTATAACCCGTTTACTTTAATTTGTTGCTTAGTTACGAGAAGTTTAAAAAGTATGCACCCTCACCCCCTTTTCAGTAAAGGTGATTAACGCGGGTGGTCTATTGGTATATGTCATTAGCAGGCCTGTTTGTGGTTTCCGGAATCTGTCTTCCATTCTTGGTGAATACACCCCCCCCCCCTTTCCCCCGAATGAAATCCGAAGAATCATATGCTGTTTGAAAAATAATAATTATCATTTCAAAGTGTCAAAGCACACTTGATGGATATTCAAATTGTATTTTTTCATGATGAATATGTTAATGAATTGAGTTAGTGGAATAGAAAGCTTCAATAGTGTAGTCAAAATGAATACTTTCATAAAAATACCGAATTATGTTTAATCTTTATTAAATAATAAATAATAATACTAATAACTGTAAATCCTAAATACTTGAAATGAGTGTAATAAAAAATTCAAAATTTAAAAATTTAAGAATTTAGTTTAAATTCGAGTAAGTTTAACTGTGTACAGCATTGAATTTCATCAAAATTTACTTAAAGCATTTTCAGGTTTAATATTTTTATGTGAATTTTTCATGCATATCTATTTTAAAAGTGAAATTTCAAAAGAGAAATAACAATATTAATTTTAATGTAATACTTTTTTATTGTTTGAACAATTCGTACACACATATGGAAAGATATGAGCTAAAATAGGTTTGCAGTGAATATAAATTTATAAACTCTTTGTTAAATTTCAAAATGTATATTATTCAAAATAAAAACTTTATATAAGATATTTAAATTGTAATTATTTGTTTTAAATTTTAAATTAGTGGTTAAGTTCCTAAAATTTTGTTTCAAACTAAATTTTTAAAGTATATAAAAAACATTAAAAAATATTCATTTTTATGAACAAAAAACATTATTATATCTTTATAAATTATACATTATAATTCACAAGAATATACAAGAGCAACTAAACTGTGGTTTATATACAATTAGAGAATATTTTCACTTGAACGATAGAAAAACGCAATATTTCATCAAATGTGTCCCTTAAAATTTAGGGCTTAGAATAATGCTTACATCGCATAACAAAATAAGAAAAATAATATAAAATAAATAATACAGAGTTTTACGAATACTAATTTCAGGCACATTTCCTTTGAAAGAGACAAAAAAGTTCAAAATTTCGATTGTAAATTTCTATTACCATGCTTTTTTTATATGATAATCTCGGGAATTACACACTAACGTTTATAATTAAGTTATCTCAATAAATATAGGTGAATTTTACAAAATGTTTCAAATAAAAATAAATAAAATGTAAGCAAAATGTTAGTTTCGTGAATCCTCGTTTTTAGTAAAATAAAATAATTAGTAAAATAGGTTTGTGAATTTTATTTATAGAACTACGTATAATTGTGTTCGGGCTATTCAAAAATTCATAAATTATTACTTAATTTTTGCAAAATCTCTTTTAACGAATAATTTTACTGAATTAATTTATTTTATCGAAACACAAACACAAGAGAAGTAATAGCCTGGCACAAGGTGCCGAAAATGGTAGACACTTTATTTTTAATCATAGGCGGCGTTAGTTAGAGCTACCAATTCAAGACCTTTAGTAGAAAACTTAATAAATGGTTTAACAAGTCGTCAAATAAAAATATAAATAAATAAATAAAATTTATATATACGTGATTTGATAATTTCATTTACATACATTGAAATAAATCTTACTACGTTTCTCTGAAACAAACAAACAAATTTAACATTATATTATTATGAAAGGGTACAATATATGATTTAATAACGATTAACAGTACTCATTCAAAATATAGCCGCTCGTATATCATGTTGTCTCTTTTATTTCAAACTTTTTTTCATTACTTTTAGTATTATTTATTCCATAACGAATGAAAGTATCTGAAAATGCCCATTTAAATTCATCATAAAAAAGTAATGCAATTTATTAAAAGTATATTTAAATATACACTTAAACCTACAATTTTAGATACACGTTTTAATTTCTTTAAGGTTGTTAAACTTAATTCTAGATTTTTCTCAAAAATATATATTAACTAAGACAGATAACACGGAAGATAAATTATCAAAGAAACTGAGAAGCAATAAAGAATATGACATGCTCTTTTGCTTATAGTATCTAAATTTTTTTAACAAATGAAAAGTAGGATTTTCTAGCTTTGTTTGTCTATATCCAATTGATAATATCCTTATAACTACTTTCTTTGTGCTAAAATTTATTTTGTACTAAAATAATTTAAAATGAAATTTTCTGTTTCATCCATTTTTTGATATAGCAAATTAGATTGGATAGCAAGTTAGATTAGACTAGCTGAATGATAAGGAATTGCCCACAAATTGTCAATTTTAATTAATTTTTTTTATTTCATTTTTTATTGATGCTTTAGTTCTTCTTGGATAACCACCAGAAAGAGCCTATACCATGATCAAAAGGGTAACCAGAAAAAAAGTGACCGGAAAAAACGTGACAGGAAAAAAGGGGACAAAATAAACAACAGCGGAAAAAAGGGGACAAGGAAAAAACGGGACACTGAGAAAACGGGACCGTTTGGTGCTACTTGTACTTTGTCCGGTATGGAACCGTTATAAATAATACAAATATTTTAAGTCAATGTCTACAAATGCGAATTTTGAAAAATGGAGTGGAATATTTGCATACTAGAATGCTTGTTTACAGCTCTACTTGATTTTTGACAATCGCGAACGGGAATACGAATATTTTCCGTCGATGTTTAAGAATGCAAATATTGAGAAAAGTCCCGCATATTCGCATATGAAAATGCATATTTAGTACATCACTACTGATTTTTGATATATGTAAATTAGGAAACAGGATATTTTAGTCCCGCCGTTTTGGGCTGATGCCATTTCGATTCCTAGCCATTTCGGTCCCTTGCCCATTGTTGGAAGTTGTTGGAAGCAGCTATATTGTTAATAATAAAATCTCAAAAATTAAATTGTTTTTATTGGCGTATTTATTAGTAACAAATCAAAATTATTTCAATTATTAATTGTTTATATAATTAATTTATCAATTACTTGTTTAAAAAATATTACATGAGCTATATAATAATTACAGGGTAATGCAAATATAATTTTTTTTTTTAATTTTTCGTTTACTATAATGTCATTAGATTATATAAAAATGATAATGATTCTGAGGATAAATATGTTGTTTATTTATTTATTATTTAGTTTATAATATTTTCTTGCTATTTAAATATAATTAATTAATAATATCTAGTTTTTTTGTTGTTGTTTTTTTTTTTTTTTTTTTTTTTTATATATTGCAAACTATAACTGTGCTAAAAAAATAAAAATCTAATTCTACATCGGGACAATAACATCACCTAACATCAATTAAAAAATATTTTACATTTTTGTACAATATTACATTATTATTATTATTAATTAATAATAATACCATCAGTCAACAAAACAATTACTTAGACTTAAATTTTTGACTGATTTTTCATTTTTTTGGGAGGGGGGGGGGATAATAAATAAAAACTTTTGAGAAAAAACTTTAATTGATGAATAATTGCTATTAATTAATTATTAAAATAGTTAGTAAATTTAATATAAAAATTAAATTAATGTTTTATTAAATATATTTTTTAATTCAATTTATTCTTAATTTATTAAATTATTAACGTTAATATAAATTACAAATTTCTACTTTAAAATAAACTCAATACAAATTATATATTCAGTTTATCATTATATTTAATATTAGCTATAAGCTGAAATTTATCCTTTATCTGCTTTTTTATTTTATATTTAAAGTTACTGAGATTTAAAACTATTAATATAATTAATAATAAAACTAAGATAAAAAAAAAAAAAATATTAAACTTACTTTCTGGGAAAGATGGAAGAAAAAGGTAATTAAAAGAAAATAATAAAAAACAAATGCAAAAAAGCTTAGTTTTGTCAGTTAAAAAATTATTTATTAAGGTATTAATAACATTATCACGTAAAATTAAAAATAATCGTTTTATTAAAAGAAATAGGTCTAATTTTAATAAAATTTGCTCACAAAACTATTCTTCAAGGGTCGGAAGACTTAAAAAAAGTTGCAAGCAACAATTATAAAAAGAAAGAGCACAGGGAAGGGGGGGGAGGGGAGATCTATTTTTTTTTAACAAAATATTTATTTCAGCACGCCCTAGTAAGCAAATCTCTGTTGATTTCCCAATGCATAATGGTAAAGTAACTTATGAAAACAAGTTTATAAGATGCAACATTGTATTGAAAATATCAGACATTTGTTACTTAGTTAGTTTTTAGTAATTGTTTATGAATAAGTTCAATATTTATAAATTCCGTGTCATGTTTTTTCGGGTCACTTTTTTTCCTTGTCACGTTTTTTCCGGTCACGTTTTTCCCTTGTCACCTTTTTTCCGCTCTTGTTTTGTTTTTTCTGTCCCTTTTTTCCCTGTCACGTTTTTTCCGTTCACTTTTTTTCATAGATTCGGTCAAAAGAAGTATCAAAATCGAAGCATTTTTTCCAAATCTACTCGTTGATAGTCACTAATTACTAACTTTTTTTCTAAAAGTCAGTTAATAAAAAATGACATTTTGAGGAAAATCCCTTATCATTCAGCTGCTTTTAGAGAACAACTAAAAATTAGCTCACTCTAACGCCGATATCTTTCTGAATTTTTACGATATTTGACTGAATATTTATAATAAATTGCTCCATAGAGTTGACTATTAAATTATGTAACACCGCAAAAAAAGAAGCACAATTAAATAAACAACCCGAATATAAAACTCTGGAAAATAAATCAACGTAAAATAAAGCACCCGAAAGATAAAGCCGTATATTAGAAGGACTTCAACTCTTGGTTACAATTGCCAAGGTTTAATCAAACTAAAACTGCTACAAAAGCATAAAATGGAAAATGAGCTGAAGTTTTTCCTTCGGGACGGGCCGATGGCAGGGATGTAGTGGAGGGTATACGGTGGTATACGCCGTATACCATCTGGGTTTTTTTTTAAGGAACACCGTATACCCTCTGTTCCTCAAGAAAGCTATAGTATGTACACTCTAGGGTATACGCTCTGCCTTGAGCGTATACCCTCTGCTTAGAGCGTATACCCTCTACTTTTTTTACGACTACACCCCTGGCCGATGGCAGTCCGAAATCTCCAATAGGGATTATTCTCTTCCCCAAAATGATTGAGTTGCAACCAGGGATGCGGAGTCGGACCAATTTTTGAGAAAAAGAGTCGGGGTCGGAATCGCTAAAAAACAAGCCGACTACGACACTAGATTTTTTTGTTAGACATCTTAAAAATGAAACAAGTGTGTAAGTGTGATCACAGATCGTAGAGAGGGTTTCGTTTAATATTCCTTTCAAAACACTTTATGCTTTTGAAAAATCTGTTAGTTCCACATTTCACAACCAGGGGGGCACTTGATTCTAAACAAACCTCTATCCGAACGAAAATACGTTTTACATACTATCCGCAGATATATTAGTCAAGGGGATTGGGCCGATAGCACCCGAGATAAGAAGGTGCCCTGGCGGTAAAAAGCGGGACTAAAATATGTAAGGCTATGGTGCATAATATGAAAGAATGGTCAAAGGGGTGTCGGCAAAAGTTGGAAAAGTACTCCCCGGGTGAAAAGGGCGGAGGTTAGAAAAATTGCTTAAAATTCCCAAGTCCCGGAGGAGTAAATAACATAAGACTTTTTGAAAATTTTATGATTTGCCGTGTGGTCTGAGGCATTCAGCTATACGTATGCAAAAATTCATGTCTCCAACTTAATTAGGGGCTCTCTTAGAAAGAATTGCTTAAAATACATATGTGGTAGCTCAAAGGGTTAAACGTAAGACTTTTTCAAGATTTCATGATAAGTCGCCTGGCCTCAGGTGTTCTGCAATAAGTATGCAAAATTTCAAATCTCCAATTTAATTAAGGTCTAAATTAGAAAGAATTGCTTAAAATACACAAGATGGAGTTGAAAGGGTTAAACATAAAACTTTTTCAAAATTTATTATTTGACGTGTGATCTGAGTTGTTGAGCTATAAGTATGCAAAATTTCACGCCTCCAACATAATTAAGGGCTCACTTAGAAAGAATTGTTTAAAATACACATGTGGGACCCCAAAGGGTTAAACGTACGACATTTTCAAAATTTTATGCTTTGTCGTATGATGTGAGGTGTTCAGCTATAAGTACCCAAAATTTCATGTCTCCAACATGTATAGTTTCTGAGAACGGGCTCTGTGACGGACAGACAGACAGGCGGACAGACAGATGAGCGAGACGAGTAGAGTTTCGTCAGATGAACGAAATCCTAATTAAACTAATTATATGCAATTTGAAATCTATAAAATGAATTGTTATTGTTATTTGTGGACTATATCAGGCTACTCAAGTTACAGATGACCGATTTACTGCAGTGTACAAAGTAGATACAAGGGTAGGTAGGTATTGCCCATATACAGAGTAGATGAAAACTGTTTATTTCATAACTGTAGTAGATATTTTACATTTCCTTCTATATATATAAAAAAAAGTTTTGATTTGGAAATGGACCAATGAAAATCTGCGTAGATATTCCGGGTAGATCGGCATCCAATTTGAATGCTTAAGCATGGCCTTTCATCGTTAATATTTAAAAAAAAAACTGTTGCATACAAAAATATGAAAATCGGCGGTATTATAGAGAAATGTTCGATAAACACGCTGATGCAGACAGTTTTCAAACCGAAGAATTATTTTAAGATATTTAATGCTAAAGTGGTACAAAATCGTTCTATTAAAAATGTTTTATTGGAGCAAAAGCTATACATCAGAATTTAATCATTTTTAGATCATTTTATATGTTATAAGTTCCCAGTGTGCATATTGCATTTATTTTTCTTATTAGACCCATTTTTGAGGTTTTATTTCTATTTTAAATTCAAATTTTCAGCATTTCGAGAGATATTTTTTACAAAATTTAGAAAATGTTATTAATTTAAACTGTTGCCAATTGTATAAAAAGCGCAAACAATAATGTTTACTTCATATTAAAAATTTATTTACACGTGACTATTACAAACAGAAAAAAAAACTTTAAAATTAGAATTAAATGATTACATGTTAATAGAAGGACAATTACGTCATAAGAACCATATTTACACTTGAATTTGAGAAACAAAATCTTAAAATAAAAAAATCATTATTATGCATTAAAACTTGTAAATGGAGGAAATTACGTCATATTTAAAATGCTCCAAAATTATGGCAAAACAGTTTAAATTGAAAAATATATTTGCGTGAGATATTTTGAGATAATCTTTTCAACTATTATCGTGAATTCGAAGA
Organism: Maratus speciosus; assembly: GCA_963932465.1. Taxonomy (NCBI): domain Eukaryota; kingdom Metazoa; phylum Arthropoda; class Arachnida; order Araneae; family Salticidae; genus Maratus; species Maratus speciosus. Next base: position 141,671,152 of record OZ010793.1, read on the forward strand.
CAGCGCAAATAATATTTCCTTCTAACAACAAAAGTATTTTCACGTGAATATTAATGAGAGAAATAAAACTTTGGTGTAAATTACGTCAGATTTGAAATGATACATTTAAAATGAATTATTTAAAAGAACTATCTTATAGCGCAGTTAAAAAATACCGGGAGACAATGACACTGTTTACTTAATTCATTTTACATTAGCTTATTTTCCAATGTTTTACTAATTTTTTTAATTAAATACGAAAACAGCCACTGTGTCTCTTAACAGCAGCAGATTTGGTCTTAAAAGTCCCAATCCAAGGAAAACGAATGGAAACCTGTTTGCAGAGAGATCGCTACTGTTTTTTTTTTTTTTTTTTAATTTTAATTCAATATTTTTAAAGCCGATCAAATTAGCGTGCTTTTTGGATTTTGGTGTGCCTGAACGGGGGTTGGCGAGCGTAGCTCGTAGGGGGCAGAGCCCCCTAGTACTTTTTCACTGATTTTGTACGAGCCGGGTCATGAACTGTGAAAATATAAATGAACCGGGCCAGGCTCGGAAATTACGACCCGTGCAGGCCTCTAAAAAAGATAATCAATGCCGAAATAGTGAGATTTGAGCTTTATTTTTCTTATTTTCTATCATTATTTAAATCAACAGGCAACATTAGTACCCCAGCCCGAGTACTAGTGCAGTCATCCCGGAGTCGGAATAGGAATCGGAGTCGAAGTCGATAAAATATCCCGGAGTCGAAGGCGTCCATTTTTCGCACCGACTCCACAGCTCTGGTTGCAACACCACGTGTATACACATTCATATACATTTTTAAATCATTCCCCAATGATTATAAAAAAACATGAAAAAAAAAGAAAAAAAGTTTCCACTTTTTAATTATAAATTGTATGAGGTTTTTTTAAATTAAATACATAATAGATTTTTTATTTTTAAATTAATAGAGTGCTTGTCCGAAAATTATAAAAATTTAAATTAAAAATTAAATTTTTCAATATTTTGTCTTTTTCACTTAGTTGAACAATTTTAGAGGTAAATAGAAATAAATGTTAATACTAAGTATAGCAGCCTGCTGCAATAGACCAACAAAAATTACAAATCCATCTAATTTTATACGTTATGGTACATATATTTTTTTTCGAATATTAATTACGGAATACATAAAATATTTTTAAAAATATGATAAAAAATATTATACTATGTAACATTTGAAAAAATTAAGAGAAAAAGCTTATTAGGAGCTTCAAATATCCGAATCCAAAATTGCAGCTCATTTCATTAAGTGGTTTTCGAGTTAAAATTAAAAGAAACTACAGGAATTGCAGTTTTGTTTACAACTATAACAAGTAAGAAAAATCATGCGTTAAGCATAGATTATGAAACACTTTCCAACACTTCCTGAATGCTTTAACAAAACTTCATTATTTAGGGAAATAAGGTATATAAGAGGACTAAGTAAACATTTTAGAAAACGCATAAAACATTTGAAAAACTGATTTCAGCAGTTACCATCCATAGCAAATATGTATTCCAATTCTTATGAACAGCTCTGTATTTGATTTGGAGGTTGATATATATGCTATATAATGGGGAAATTTAGTTTAGCAAGAAAACGAATACAGGTTGAAATTTCTCTTTCAGCAATTAATACTAATAGATGGAAACATACTTGTATGCTTTTGTACAATCCTATAGTTAACCTAGTACCTTTATTACACGCCACTATTTTAGCTAAAGTTTAATTCAAAGTAAAACACTCTTAAAACTACTGGAATCACATTTCCAGAAATTATCATTTATAGACGGTCATGTATCCAATTCTTTGCGTGACCCTGTATATAATTTTATCTATGTTCTACAAACATTTCTTAGTAAACAAAATGCAGTTCAGCGTAAAAATGCATAACCCATTTAAAAACCACCTTTAAGCAATTTACAATCATACTCAGTAACCATTACGAAATCTTTTGTGTAGCCCTGTATATGAATTACAGCATTTATACACACCATATACAATGCATAAATATAGTGAAACATAAAAGCACATAACATAATTAAAAATGCATTTCCAGCAATCATTGCTACCGTACAGTACTTCGGATACAATATCGTATCTGAAATCTTTTTTGCGTCCCTGTAAGTGCTATGCACTTCTTATTATACATCAAATAAGTAGTAGTAAACTTCAGCGACGTATATCAATTTCATTACACATGAAATAATTTAACATAATTGAAATATCCCGGAAAAAATTCCCTCCACCCGTATATCATTATGTAAAGGAGATATTTTGTGTGGCCCTGTAAATTATTATTATAATTATTCTTTGTACCGCATATTCTGAGGAATGCATATTTTAGTGCATTTGATAAATGCATATCAATTTTAATATGTTTGAAAGCATGTAACATCATTGAAAATCATTTTAAACGATTTTTTCCCATAGGCCGTAATGTAACGGAAAACTTTTGACTGTCCCTGTAAATGAACTAAACATGCTACAAACTTCACTTGAAATAGGGTTCGTGCTATGGTAGAGGTCACTAACATACAAAAATTTCAGAACGATCCGAGTATATTTAAGGGAGTTAGAGCGCGTACAGACGGATAGACGACCAGACAAACCGAATGCATAAATACTTTTCAACTTTGTTGGAAAGTGTTAAAAATGAATTTAACATTGGCTTTGTGTTTGGTATTCTAGGGCAGTTTTTAATTAATACAAATATAATGTCAATTTTGGGTGTTCATATTAAAAATTTCATTTTTGTATAGGTGTGTTATTATTATTATTATTATTATTATTATTATTATTATTACTCTTGTATTATGTGTAATTTAAAATTTTGATACAGCCTTCCAAATATGCTCATTTTAAAATAAATAATTTCTCTGAAACTATAGTGCGAATTCCATGAAAATTCGTTTTTAGACTAATTAAGTGGTGTAGAATTTATTTATGGTGTCAAAATTATGACTTGCTTAAAAAAAAAAAAAAAAAAAAAAAAAAAAAAAAAAAAAAAAAAAAAAAAGATCGAGTTTGTTTTCATATACATACATATTGCCCTCTAAGCAAAATTTATATACATTATTTAACAGTGGACTCTATTTCCGATAGTTTTGCACCAACAACTTTCTGCTATGATAATTTATTGCTTAATTTGTGGGGGCTGTTTATTTTATTTTTATTATTTATTTATTTATTTATTTATTTTTTTTACGACTGTACATTTATTATAAAGATTAATCCAGAATTTGAAAAAAATAACAAAGTAATTTCATTTTTTTTTTATATATATATATAAAATTCATTGCATTTTGCACTTTTTCTCTTAATGGAATTATTTCTAAATTTTCTTTTATTACATAAAAAATAACATAAGTTAACTTGACAAAGTTAATCAAACTTCATTTCCCCTATAAAATCTTTGTCTTTTTAGTAATTTTTCTTCTTAACTTTTCTTTTTCTGATTAAAATATAACTTATTTACCGATATATATTTTTATATGAAAACCTTAAAAAACTTCAGAGACGCCTAACTTTTAGATTTAAATGATTTGACATTAAATTAAAATAAACTTAATAAACAACAATAATACGAAGAATAATATTGTTTAAAAAATGTCAAAATCATAATTTAAGTGAAATAAATAATCTTAAATGAGTTTTTTTTAGGATTTGCTTAGGCATATCTTCTGAATATGTGGTGATCCCCTGAATTTAGTCTTTTTTATGAAGATTTTTTATTTTAAGAAAATATTACAAAGTTTGTAGCCCTTTTTCGAAAAAAAAAAAAAATATTTTTTTCTAACTTTTCTTCTCTTTTGAGTTTTATGTCTCTGAATTATTTATATATATATATATATATGAATTACCGGCGCTAGATTACAGACAATTTATCTTGTAACTCTCTATGTCTCTTTTTACTTCTTTTTTGAATCTCCATGTTGTCCAGATTATATTATCTTTTTCTATGCGCAATAAAAACCGAGCGATAGTTAAAAGACATCAAAGATTAATTAAAGACATTAAAGACATTAATTAAAGACATTAATTAAAGACATTAATTGTTGGCAACCTTGTTTTTTGCTATAATCTTTACTAAGCCTTTACTGATCAATAACCAATAGATCAATAAACGTTCCATCAAACCAGTGTGAGGAAATGGAAAATTAATGATGTATACCGAAAAGAAAGCGATAATCAAAACCGTACTTTCCGGATTCTCCGAAAACTCATCAATCAAGTACTCAATCAAGCATTTCCGTTAGGAAAGAACCTGAGCCCGAAAATCATTTAGAGTGGGAAATGTAAAGGATGATATAAAAGTCGCATAGTGCCAATGTTCAGTTCTAAATTTCAGCAAGATATAAAAAATCTAAATAAATACTATTGGCTATGTTCTCGCTATAAAACCTGCAACGCAAGAATTATATTAAAACTGAACCAAAGTTCGTTTGTAATTCTAGGCACAAAAACAGATAATCTTAATGGGTACAATATTTTCAACAATAATTATTAAATAGAAATTTTACTAAATTATATACAAATTAAAATCCAATCTTAAGTTGTAGATATAATATCTAAATTCTTAAAGATTGCATGCAAAAATATTAACTAATCTAAAATGCATCTTTTGTGCGCAATTAACAAAAAAAAAAATGGTTTTTATCTTTCTGAGAAAAATATCTTTAAAAGTGTCTTTTAAATCATTGTTTGCAGTAAAATGGTGGACGCATTTTTTTAGTCATAACTTACGTAAAACTAGAAATATTTCTATGCAAAATGTTTTAAAATGCAACAAACTACTATAATGTTCTTTCATATATAATTTTTTGAAAAATCAATATTTTGGTGATTAAACAGCTCTAGTCTCTTAAAATTTCAAGATAATAAGATTTTGTTGCTAACAAAAAAATGCTTAATTTTCTTTTATAATCAGAAATATTTAAATTACATATACATATATATCAATCTTTTTGAAATATGAATCTACTCATTTTAAGGTAATATGATCTCTACAATATACAACTCTTTTTTTATATAGTCTAGTGAATTTTCACGGGAAACAATATATATATATATATATATATATATATATATATAATATATATATGATTATAATCTGTTGATTTTAATGCATGTACAGAAGAGCGCCGATTATCGGAACTCCAATCAACCGAACTTCCAACTATCCGAACAGCCTATTTCTCTCAAAAATGTTTTTAACCGAACTTACAGTCATCCGAACAGCCTATTTCTCCCCCAAAAAATTTGTAACCGAACTCCCACTTATCGATTGGCTTGAAATAAAATTTTAAATGAAGAAAAAGCTGATAGTGGATCAGGGAATGAGGAGTGTAAAACAATAAAGGAGATGGGAAGAAAGTATGAAGAAAATGAAATTAACGAGTGGTTAGATAGTGAAGTAGTACATAACATTGGATATCAGATTTTAAAAGATGATGAGATTGTGGATGAGATTCATGATGAAAAAGAAATTGTAGATAATGAAAACGAATGCTCTGGAAATAACCAAGGTCCATCACATAATGAAGCATTTGAATATTTGGAAACATCTATGAAATGGCTCGAACGGCAGAAGAACGTTGATCGTATTCAACTAACGTATTTAAGAAGAATTAGAAATAGGGCAGCATTGAAAAGAATTTCTTCGTTTAAGTAAGCAACAATCAAAAGCTTTTTTGCTTAAATTATAATCTCTGGAGTTGAGAGAAAATGATATGGAAAGAAAAAAATTTAATGGTAAACATATAAAAAATAAATAAATAAATAAATAAACGTGCCAGCACTAACTTGTGCTGCCAGACTTAAGCTTAGATAAGGTATGAAGGTTTTAGTAAAGTCAGAAACATTCCTTAAATTATCTGTCCATTTATCCGAACTTTTGCTTATCCGAACCAGGGTCGGTCCCAGCTTGTTCGGATAATCGGCGCTCTACTGTATTCAGTTTTAGATTTTATTTTGTGCAAACCGTTACATACAAAACTTTAAAAGGCAAATTAATTAAAATAATTAAAAAAACTTTAACTTATATGTTCCATTTTTTTAAAACATGTCCTTCTGAAAAATTTGTTGATGCACATTTTCATTAATTACGTAAAAATTTAATGTCTAAACTCATCAATCAGTACAATACTTATGTAAACAATATGCTTTCTGTGAATCTTAATGTGCTAAAGTTCTGTCCATTGTGGACATTTTGAGACGAAAATTTTGCTAAATATATAAGATTTCTACACATTTGCTTGTAGTAGCTCCTAAGGTGTCTTTAACGTCTTAATTCTCGGGCCCGTGATATTCACGGGCTGTGTCTTTTATTCAGTTTGTTTAATCCCCACCAGTTTTATAAAACAGTGTAATTGGTTTTATTATGGTATCATTTCACCTGCTATTAAATAATGTGAATATTTCTTTAAAAAAAAAAAAAAAAAAAAAAAAAAAAAAAAAAAAAAAAAAAGGTGCCAATAAGCAATTTGAATTTTTAAACTGTAATTTAATGCGACAGTTAAGGGGTTAATCTGAAGACCGTGAGCCGACGCATTACCACTAATTCAATATCTAAAAATTGTCTTATTTAATAGCAGAAACTTTGCAATTAAATAAGGCGATAAAGAGTTCATAAATATTACCTTTTGAAATTTGTGGGGGAAACCGACTATATATACACAAATTAAATAAATTCATGAAAATAAAAAACACAGATTTTTCGGGATGCTTTGAAAGATAAAAGTATTCATTATGTAAAATATTTGAAAGATATTTTTTTGTATATAACTCAGAGTGCAGCATTCAAAGACAAATTATTATAAATAATAAAATATATATAAACTCGTATTAAAATATTATTAAATTTAATAAATTTTTAATTTATAAAATACTTATATTTTTATAATACTTTCATACTAGATTAATTTTTTTATATCTGAAAAAAAAAAAAAAAAAAAAAAAAAAAAAAAAAAAAAAAAACCTCAAATAGAAAAAAAAGTATTTTTTCATACTGGAAAAGCAACCAGTACAACTAAAAAAATAAAAATAAACTCCAAATTTGATTTTAATACTTTTAATAAGAATGTCAACGATTTTAATCACACAATTAAAATTAATGATTAAATCGTGTTTAAAAATTAAAGATTTTTAAAACGGTATAAAAAAGCATTGAAATATAAAGTGGTAAAGTCTCTATGGATATTTTACCTTAATGAATAACCAAAAAATGCTTTAAATACATGTTTTAGCTTAAATGATTTCGTTTATAAAAAATTAAATATGATAAGTTTGTAAAAAGCAAGTTCTTATCTGGCGTAAAAATCATTCAATTTAAAAAAGATATTTAAACCTAATGCTGCTATTTTGTGGATTTCAAATATAACTTCAGATATAAAATTGGTCATTCTCATATTTACATTGTGTGCATAATTTAATGGTTTCCACCCATTTTCATAATTTGTTTTGATTAGCAAGCATATACCTGCGTGTACGTTTTCATTTATGGTGTTAACAGTAATTTTTATAAGTTGAAATGCAAAACTTCTTGCCATGATATTTGTTTGATTTGTTATTTGTGTTAACTGATGAAATTACTTATGTGAAATTTTATTTATTTCTGTAATTATATTAATTATAATTTTATTAATCAAAACGTAAAATGTGTAATGTTCTAACTAGAGAAATTATTGTTTAATAACTATTAATTTAAATAGTATTAACAATTTTATATTAAATTAAGTTATTAATAATTTTAATAAATATAAATGTCTGCAGTATTTAATATAGGTTTACACAATTATTACAAAATTTCAACATACATAATGGTATTACTAACTGATAAAATAACTAATTTGGTGATTTAATCTTTTAGTACTAATAATAGTTTTATTAATTAAAGCATAAAAACATAGATTATGACACATGTTTTGGAAAAAAACCTGACAACTGTATAACCTCCTGAATGAAATTTTAAGATGCATTACGCAATCTCATTTTTTTTTTTTTCGGAATTATAATCAAGATTTTTTTCTTTACTTGCGTGCTGATACTCAGATCTCAAATTCTTTGACTTTGAAACCCATACCATTAACCAAAATTTATCCCTAGAAGGTCTTGGCTGCATTACAATAGTTTGTTCACAATAGAATGTTTCCAGCTCACATAAATAAACAATATAAGAAACACATTTTTTTATTTAAATAATAATAATAATAATACATTATTATTATTATTCAGAAGCAGAGAACAAAATAACGTTTCCGAAAAAAAAATTATATTGCTTGCAATTTTTATTTGACAACAACAAATATCTGTATCTCACAAATAATACATTTGAATTTCATGATAATTGGATTAATCATATAAATAATAGATTACCGAAGGGGAAAAGAAGGGATTTACATCCCTTCTACAGTGAGTTGCTACAAGAAAATCGAAAATGGTTTGCCTATATTTTAATATTTTATATTTCTATTTAAAATCTTTAGATGAAAAGTGTTATAATAAACAGTAATGCTGTAAAAAAAAAAAAAAAAAAAAAAAAAAAAAAATAATAATAATAATAATTGTAAGCAAATTTATAGACGTTAGAAAAAAACTTGCCCACAAATTTATTTTCTAATAGAGTAAAGCCTGTCTGTAACGGAATCTCACTTTAAACGGGAAAAATCATGTTCTTGCCAAAAAATACCATGCAATTATACTACTTCAGACGTAAAAAAACTGTGTAAAACGGAATTCTTTACTGATAAATTAAGTTTTCGTCTTAGCAGATATTTCTTTATCATACTTGTGGTGGCATTCGAATTATTAACGGGGCCGGCTGTCTCTGTCTACGGTCCTGTTTCGGCATAGTATGTCCTTGAAAGCCGAGTATGCAAAATAAGCGAGATATTATTTTTTATATTACACACTAAATCTTTCCTAATATTTCTTCAAGGCCGTATACTAGCAACATCAAAATATGCACGTAAAAGGGGGGGGGGGGAAGACACATATACAGGAGTCGGATAATCAGCTGTCGACGAACCTAAAAATATTCTTATAGCATCGAATATGTGACCCCTCTGCTGTGACATCAACATGACGTTTGGGGGCATATATACAGGGGTCGGATATCCAACTCTCTCACCAAAAGTAAAAGCCTTAGCATTGGATATCTGACCCCTTGATATGTACCCCCTTTGCTCTGACGTCAAAATGACGTATTGGGGCAGATATACAGGGGTCGGATATCCAAATCTCTCTCCAAAAGTAAAAGTCCTAGCATTGGATATCTGCCCCCTTGATATGTGTCCCCTTCTGCTGTGACGTCAAAATTACGTATGGGGGCATATATACAGGGGTTGGATATACACCCTTCGACGAAAGGAGAATTCTCTAGGACTGGATATGTGTCCCCTTCAGCTGTGACGTCGTATGGGGGCAAATATACAGGGGGTGGATATACAGCTATCGACGAAAATAAAATGCTCTGTATTGGATATGTGCCCCCATCTGCTATGGGGGCATATATACAGGGGTCGGATATACACCCTTCGACGACAGTGAAATTCTGCAGCACTGGATATGTGCCCACTTCTATCTGTGACGTCAAAATGACGTATGGGGGCAGATATACAGGGGGTAGATATAAGCGTCCCCGGCTACTGGGAAGTTGAAAGTGTCTGCTTTTAGCCTGATATAATGAATTCTACTTCGTACTTTATTTTTATAACGTAGACTGCAATTTTATCGGGCTGCTATATTTTCTGAAAGTTTTAAGGAAAGCTAATTTATTTTTATGGTTTTCTCGTATCAATGAATAATTATAATATGGCTTGATTAAATAATTTACAACTGAAATTTTCTTTGATCAATGGATGATTAGAATATGGTCTGGTTAATTTGTTGCTCACAAATAATGAATTGTGAAGTGCATATTGCTTGAGATTTTATCACTTTGAGTAGGAAGATAAGATTTTAACACTTTACTGTTTTGTTTATAAAGAGGAGAGGGATCAATTATGTTTATTTTTAATTTGATTGAAAACATAATGTACTTCTTTAAAAAAAAAAAAAAAAAAAAAAAAAAGATATCCTAGAAGTTTGAAATTTTATTGACCTAATTTTCTTATTGAATGGTTTTGAAAAACACAGGAAATTTATTCTTTTCGAATTAAGACATAACGAACGACAACATATAAATAAAATAATAATAATATTAATAAGCATTCCTAAAAATTCTAACAGCTAAAAAAATAACTAATGAAGAAACAATAACTACCTATATTTCAGTATTTTCTGAAAAGCACTAAGTGCTGTTTTAAAATAAATTATTACAGGACTAACACAAACATGCAAATATCTGTAGGATTTGAGGATCGTATAGGAAATAATCGTAGGATTTGAGGATCGTATAGGAAATAATCGTAGGATTTGAGGATCGTATAGGAAATAATCGTAGGATTTGAGGAGGATTTGAGGAAATGTTTCCTTAAAATGCATTGAGTCTGACCGAGATTGAGGCAAAAATTTCGTCAAATATTTGAGGGTTTACGTTTCGTTACAAGTCACGTGATGTTAATAGGAAATGATCGTCAAAAACGACGAAATACAGCTCGAGGATTTCTGAATCGTCAAAAGGGAGAGTTTTATTTCTGAGAGTGTGCTTGTATTTTAATGTTTTAAAAAGATTTTTTTTTTTCATAGGATAAATGACGTCAATATATAGTGTTGTGAGTTTGTACTTTTTCGATTTTGGTTAAGGTTTTCTTTTGGATGGTCGTTTCACTTTCAGAAAGTGTTCCAAAAATGAAAATGTCCATTATAAATAAAACTGTATGACTAAAATCGAAAAAGTGACAATTCACAACAACAGATATCGACCTCAGGTATCTTATGCAAAAAGAAATTGTTTTAAAATATTAAAATACAAGCGAGAAAATTGTAACGATTTCTTCCATAGACTTAACATTAGCAGTCTAGATTCTTTCTATGACTAGTGTTATCTCTTAAAAAGCAATGACAGTTTTTGGCGTTTAATCAGAACTATATGTTATATGTATTTTTTTTTTCATCTGTGTAGATTTTTGCTCAAAAAAAGACATCATTTGAAGTTAAAAAAATACGTTTGTAAAAATGATTATCAAGGGATCGAACTCTGCAATCCCGGGTGAAAGAACATAGGTGAGAATAGTTATTTAATTCCAAACCCTAATAAATGTTTTTTTTTTTTAATTACCAACTAAAAATTCCAAAAAATGCATTGTTACATGGAAAATATCATTTAGGTATTCAAATAAAATTTTAAAATTTATTAAAAACTACTTTCGTATTTGCGGCATGTCAGAGGTTATTATCCGAAGAAATCGCCAAACATTTGATTATTTATAGCAATTCTTTTGATGAACTTTTTTTATTATGATTATTGCCATGATTTAATTCAAGTGTTATAGATTACAAAACAGTATTTTTGTGATCCTACACTAGTTATGTAAATTTATGTACATTTCTCTTTTGCCGGACATTACTGAAGGGGAATTGTATGTTATGTGTTTTCTAACTCAAATAAATTTGTTCATACTATGTACTACATAAAAATCTATATATCATATACAGGGTTGCACAAAATATTTCAGATAATTTTCCGACTGTACATGGGAATATCTTAAATTGCGATTACAAATGTGCTATGCCTATTAAAAATCATTTACTCTAGCATCATTTTTCGCGTTATTAACTGTGAAGTTTTGTTATAATATTCCGAGTGTGTTGCAAAGTGTTTCAGAATTCATGCTTGACGCATACATTTTTCGTTATTGTTGTATATGCTCCAATTATCCAGATTCCTGTGCGTCCGGTCACGGCCAGACTCGATCGCCTGCCTCATACGGCCTTCACAATTCCCCTTAGTTTCGAAATCATTAACCCCTTCGTAACGAGCGTCTTTTACAGAATTTTTAATCTTTAATCACCGTTTTTTTAAAACAGAAATTTTTGCCGAATTGAATCGGGAAAATCCTCAGATTAAATAAGGCAAAATTTACAATAAAATTTTCTGGTGAGAATAATCAGCGATTCTGAGCACCTTAAGCGGCACGAATACCGGCCGCTCGTCCCCAAGAGTTAATGTTCTACTATCACCGGTAGATGGCGTGAATACTTACTGTAAATAGAGTTTATCTACTCTAAAAAATGCTTATTAAATGTTACTTTTACATTTAAAAATACGAAAAACCTCGCTCTATATGCGTTATAGAAGATATATATTATATATATATGTATATTTTCCCTCGCCATTCTTTATACTATAAACAGGAAAAACTAAAAGATTTAGAGATAAATAAATCCAATGCTTTACCCCTTGGGTACGAGCGACACGTCAGTGTTGCCAGATAGTCAAAAGTCAATTTCCCCAAAATTTCGGAAAATTTCCCCAAATCAGTGCTTTTTTTCTGCAAAAGTCCCCAACTCAGTTTTTAATCAAAAAGGGAATTTTTAAATTTTCAATCTACCACTATTAAAAATATTTAAGTAATTTAAGCTCAAAATTTTCCCCCAAATTAAGCCTTTTTTTGAAAAAATTCCCCATTTACAAAAAACCAACTTTTAAACTGGGCTGAATGCATATTCTGTAGCTACATTAAGAGAAAGAGAGATATATTTTGCAGTGACAAGTTTCTTTACGCTTGTTTTTAAAAGTATTGTCTAACAATATTGGACTATTGTTACATTAACTCCATAGCTTTAGACAATCTCTTATCCCATCAGAAAGTTTTCTGTAAAAAAAATAAATAAATAAAATAAAAGCGCCAAGTTCTCCTTAATGTTTCGGCCAGAAAAAGTAGTGATATCTGAAGTTCGCACAAATTAAAAGCCAAACATCCCAAATCTTTCATTGAAAATGGCTTCCTGCGACTTGGCCGTTAATGCCTTCGAGAGGGTTTTTCAAAATTAATGATTGGAAATTACGCATTTATGAATTATTTAAATATTAAAAGTAATATTAGAATGCAAAGAGGCAAATTCACATAAAAGCCTTATAAGTAAAAGATTTCTGATAAATACCATTCAGTTTCAACAAACATTAGTTTAGATTCCAGATCATTTAGTCCACTTGTGGTTCAATTGCCATTTTGTACGGTCTAAAGCCTAAGTCATTAACGTAAAACCGAAGAAATAAAACAAAATTAACTTATTTCAAATCTCACAATATGTTACATTATATTTTATTGCATAATATTGAAATTTTGTGCATTGACGAAAGAGATTTTTTCGTTTGAATATTTATTATAATTTGTTTGCAAGCATTAAGAGGTTTGCATGCAACTGTTAAAAGCTGATACTAATTATGTTCTAGCAATTAGGGATGTTATCTTCATAATACAAGTATTTTGTTATTTTAATTTCTAAGTATTTAAATAGACTGAAGTGGTTTAAATGCTTTTTTTAAGTGTGTATTTTATTTCTGTACTTTGTGCCACAAAATGCCTAAAATAATCAAAAAATGTAGTTGGCATGTAGCTCATTTGTACATACTTTAAAATTTGAAAAACCCTCTCGAAGGCATTAACGGCCAAGTCGCAGGAAGCCATTTTCAATGAAAGATTTGGGATATTTGGCTTTTAACTTGTGCGAACTTCAGATATCACTACTTTTTCTGGCCGAAACATTAAGGAGAACTTGGCGCTTTTTTTTTTTTTTTTTTTTTTTTTTTTTTTTTTTTTTTTTTTTTTTACAGAAAACTTTTTGATGGGATATCACTACTTTTTGTATGTTTTTTCAATTTTGTTTTTCTAAACTATATTAATATAAAAAAAAACTTAAATTTCAGTACTTTATGTTAGCCGGGAGCATATCTCCTGATTAGCATTTTGTTTTTTCGCCAATAGCAGTTTTCATTTTTCACGTGTGTAAATTAGAAAAAATGCTTTGATTTTCAAATAAAATATTTTGGTTTATGTTATTATTTCTTATTTATTTATTTATTTCTATGTTAAATATTCTATAAAATAAAATGAGGGAAAAGCATATATTTTAAATGAGATGACTGAAAAGTTTATATTTTTAAATGAAATGAATGCAATATGAACAATGGAGTTGGGAACAGTATTTGGCGATTTGCCACTTGCGCCCGGCTAACATAAAAATACCTAAATTAATTTTATTGAGCTTTACAAATTTATACTTTATTTCTTTTTATATTAAAGTACTAGCCGCCTCTAGCAAGCAGTATTTACTGTATTTATTGCATGTTAAACGTTGCATCATGTTACTGTTATTCATAATTTAATTTACTGGCCCATTCTTTCGCCAAGTCGGAAATTTTGATAGAGAAATCAAGATTTCTTTACGATCATGGAAGCACATCATATATTTTGTGTTGTTATGTATTTCGTCTTTCGTAACAAATACCTCTTAACTCACTTATGCATGTTTCCTTATTAGTTACGATTCGTTCTCTAATGCGGAAATTTTTAATCCATTTAAGAAATCGTTTCTAATTGGGCTCATTGGTACTTGTTGTATTTTAACTAATACAATTGGGTACAAGTGAAATGGTTCTTATGAAACCCTTTGACAATATCTGCATTTATATTAAAGCATATTTATGCTAATATATTTTTGTTTCACGTTAACCTTTTTAATAGACTCGATTACGGAAGAATAGAAGGTCTACAGTTTCACTGCCATTATCGATTTGAAAATCTATCATTCTTCTCATCTGATCGTGTTGAAGAATTAGCCAATGTGCCAGTGCCATGGTTTTGAGATTTTAGCTAATTTTATTCGAAACCTGAAAAATAAAATGCAAGGAACCGGATTATATAAGATTCGTTCTAACGTACATATCGATTAACAGGTTACATATTATAGAATTATAATAATCATAAGGAGAACTGGCTGTTTCGGTGCTTTAATAGTTTCCGTAAATTCTCTTTATATAATACAGAAATTCTAGCAGAGTAAAAATTAACAACATAGCCACAGTAAGTATAATAACAGTACAATATAATAGCAATAGCAGAGGTTTTGTGCAGTGAAGAAACTATTGGCACTTTGGAAATATTCGTACGTTATACCATTTAACTATCCAGATGATATGCGGAAAAATATAAATAGATAGCTCGCATTAATAAATAACTCTTTGAAAAATAGCCACTAGCGTCAAATACTCGCCAAGCTTGGCGACATTTTGCAAATTATCGCCAAATTTGGTAATATATCATGTCAATTCTCTAATTTGGCGACAAAAATGTTTTGTTTATTCTGACGTCATAATGATGCATAAGTATTATGTATTATACACATACCTATAATATGTATGATGCAAATGTATTACGTATTATATGTATATGTATAATATGTATGATGCATATGCATAAAGTTCATTAACATCACTAAAATGCACTTAAAGGAGTAGTGTTCCACAAACAGTAGGGATAATTGCCAGATTGACCAGAGTGCTATTAAGCTTAGAATTACGACATTTATAATAGGCGTCTCCACACACCATCACCTCATCGAGCTTACAGCTGAAATTTTAGGATTACTTAAAACTAGATTAGCATATTAAAATACAACTGGTCTGTTAAGTCATATCTTGGTAGAAACCACCTGAAGACCTGATTTTAGTGGTTGACTGATAGGTTTACTATTGTATTTTCCTGCATTCAAGCATGGAAGCGTTCAAGCATGGAAGCATCGAAGCATGCATGGAAGCATGGAGGAATGAGTGCAGGAAAACACAATGAAAACCACCAATTAACCGATAAAATTGTGTCTGTAGGTGGTTTCCACAAAGATATGACTGGGCAGACCAGTTACATTTTAATACGCTAATCGATTTTTAACTAATACTAAAATTTCAACCGTAAACACGATGAGGTGATGATCTGTGCAGATGCCTCCCGATCTTTAATAAAATTTGTTTTAAGGAAGTAAAAGATAGAAAGATGGAGAGATAAACTGAAAGATTTGCCTTATTAAGATTTTTGTAAAAGCATATAAAAATTCATTCAGCTTGAAATCATGTAAGACCTTTATAACTCAAGCTAATTTTCTGTAATCGGGTTTTGGCGACCAACATATCTTATCTATAACTATAATCTTTCTTTTACTGATTTAAAATTAACAATAAATTAACAGTAAGTAGGCTAATAATACAATTAAACAAAAACATAATTTGAAGAACAAATTAAAAAAACAAAATTTATTTCCTTCATTGTTTAAGCCTGAGAAGGGGCAGATATTAAGTTATTTCATTCAATTAGTTCTACATTTAATGTTAAATTTTTGTAACAAATTAGTTAAGCCAATTGAAGATTAAAAAATAAAAATAAAATTCATACAATATGATACTTAAAATATCCTAAAAACTTAGATTCCGTTCAAATGAAATCGAAATAAATCTTAGACTTCTTCCATTTTTAATTGAAAATATTTGTATTTCAGATTTTGTATTATGTTTATGACAATTGTACATAAAATGATAAGATGCATGCAAAATACAAAACTTAAAAAAAAGTCTAAGATTTATTTCGATTTCATTTGAACGGAATCTAATTTTTTAGGGTGTTTTAAGAATCATATTGTATGAATTTTATTTTTTCTTTTTAATCTTCAATTGGCTTAACTAATTTGTTACAAAAATTTAACATTAAATGTAGAACTAATTGAATGAAATAACTTAATATCTGTCCCTTCTCAGGCTTAAACAATGAAGGAAATAAATTTTGTTTTTTTAATTTGTTCTTCAAATTATGTTTTTGTTTAATATGTCAAGTTTTTTAATTACTACAGCACTCAGACGAACGCATTTCAAAATTAATACAGAGTATCATCATCAGGCTTTGATGTATGCGGTATTGCATCACAATGTGGGATGCAGTTTACCAATGTGTAATTCAAAATGTTTCACCACTGTAGTAATGCAGGTTGCGGTAGTTTGGACAAAAACTTCCAATTTGAACGTAAAAAATCTATAATCAAAACATAAAAAATTAACTTCACTAAAATTTAGATACCCTATTTCCCACTCAGGAACGCTATGAATGTAAATGTAAATTCTGTTGAATCCTTACTGCTAATATTTAACAATATTATAGCTGTGATACAGTAAAAAAAAAAAAAAAAAAAAAAAAAAAAAAAAAAAAAAAAAAAGTTTTACTTGAATTTTTAAACTTTATTCTCTCCCAAAGGGTGATGTAAACACATCAGAAAATTACTACCTAAGTTTAACTTGGGGTATAAATAGTTCTCATCGCGAAAAAAAAATACATTTTAAAATTTAAGTTATGTAACTCCCCACTAAGTTCGCTACCTGCGTAAAAATAGCTATCCATTAGAAACTTTTTACTAAAATATAAACTTGGCCAAAGCAAAAACGCATTTTGAAAATATCCTTTTTATTTCCACTATGACGCCATATTCACCTTTTTAATTTTTGAAAAAAAAAAAAAAAAACTATTTCAATTAAATTTTTTCACGCGGGAATCTTTTTACTAAAACCAAATAAATTATTATTACGGCTTTTGAAATTTTTGCAACAATGAAGAAAAAAATGTTACATTTTCTATTAAAAATGTCCGTTGATTTTCAATGCAAAAAGTGAAATTTGGAATTATTAAGAAAAATATTTGAATAATATACAAAAAAATTGGCCCTTGTTTCTCTCTGGGTTATAATTCACCTATATGCAAAAGTATTTTGCCATTCGTTTTGACCCTGACGTCAGGCAAACGCTTTTAAACTTTAAATTTATAATATAATTAGAATTAGTAAAGAATAAAAAATGAGTGGCATCAGGAAAAAAAAGGTGGGAAGAAAAAATGAAAAAGTTATCACCTCCATAGGCTTTTCTATGTTAAATTAACATTGAGAAGCGACACTGGAAATAAATAAATATTGCGCTGCCGCGCAACACTTAAATATAATAACATTAGCCGCGGTCTTCGGACGCCGCATCTGTCGCACATTGTTAAAGACAGATTTATTAGTTACACATTTTATTTAATTAAAAGGAGATTTTTATACTTTCATATGAGAATTAGGATATTTTTCCAGTATAGGGATGTTGGCATTTTTTAAAAATCTTGGCGCAATTCGGACTTCAAAAACTGAGATATGTTGCCAAATGATACAAACAACTATGAAAACAAAACTGATGAACTTTTATGTTATTTATATATATTTATATTCAGATAAACATTTTATTTATACATGTATAAAATATTGTTTTTTATATAAAATTATTTATGTTGGTATATAAAAATAAATAAACGGGTTCCTTACATTAAATAAATTGTATACATATGGAAAAAATTGCTTGTGAATATGACACAGTAAATAGGTTGCCAGAAAATACGTTATTATCAAATTTCTTTTCTCGTAAAGACTATTTTCTCTATTTCACCAAGGCTACTATATCGGAAACGTACGAAATGCGGTTATATTTTGTTAAATGTTTTATGTTTTTAACATCGTAAATATATCATAACCTATACTGATTAAAATTTTTAGGTATATTCATTTTTTCTATTTAACAAACATCTTTGGAAAAGCATGTACAGAGTTGCCAAGTCTCCGTCTTTTTGCACACCACTATTATCTTAGAGAAAATGTTGTTCTTTTAAATCGATTAATTGTTCCAATTAAATAAAAGGACATTTTCTGTATTAAATTACTGGTATCCAAAAAGCCGGAGATTTGGCACCTTAGCATGTATATAAAATTTTATTCTGCTTGAAATTACGTGACCCCCTTCAAAACTCTGTAATTCAGTTTTGGCGACCAACATTGGCGCAGTTGAATGAGTTAAGGAACTGTTTACGGCCAAATCAACACCCCCTATTTGAAGGGTTTAGAGGTGGAAATTCTGTGTTTTCAGATTTTTCTGGTTAATTGGGCTACAAACCCAACTTACTTGTGAAATATTATGATTCTACGACTTTTAGAAGTAACTTAGTTATTTGATGATGCGAAGTGAGTCAGTGACAAAAAAGCGCTTTTTCGGAATTTAATATTTCAAAAACTACTAAATACAGAAACATGAAATCGTGGAACCTTAGTTCAGTTTGATCATACAAACATGTGTATAAAAGAAAAATTTCAATATCTCTTCCTGAAACGACGTTATAAGGGGGTGAAAAGTATGCCGAAATGGTTCAGGAAAAGGTAGCTTACGGCTTGTGCGAACTTGGCGGACGCACTGCCGTGCTCCCCAGATGAGTTGGAATTTGAATGAATCCGAGATGGTACGCTGTTTTAATATTTTGTCATCTGTGTACTGAAGTACATAATCATAATGCAAAGTATTTTCGCTGCATCAATCGACGTGCTTTTGTATATCATAAGAGAAAAATATCCGCTTTTCACAAATTATTATTTATTTTTTTTTAAAGCACTGCGAAAGAATTTTCGTATAAATCCTGAAGATTAATTAGTCACATGCAGGTTTATTATTTAGAGTCTGATCGTAACTGTAATGTAGTAAACAACGAACACGACCACATCCAAAAGAATAATGACTGATATTTCCGGTTTCTGGATTGTATTTTCGATTTTCAAATCAAAATTGAGCTCGAGACAGATCTAATTTTTCTACAGGACTAAAACATATCATTACGAAAAATAGTAAAAAAAAAAAAAAAAAAAAAAAAAAATAAATAAATCCCCAAGTTTTCCCCCCAAATTTTTGTAGTCCCCAAACATTTCCCCACGAACTACTTGTCCCCAAAAAATTCCCCTAAAGGTTCAAAATTCCCCAAAATGGGCACAAAATCCCCAATCTGGCAACACTGCGACACGTGTACGTGTCGCATAAGATGCTCAGAATCCTTGATTATTCTCAGCAGTAAATTTTTATTGAAAAATATGCTTTGTTAAATCCGAGCATTTTCCCGATTCAATTAGCCAAAAATTTCTATCATGGAAGACGGTAGTATTCGAGTGACGCAGCCTTAAGCCTAAAATCGTATCGTATCGTATCGTATCATAGAATTCGTAGATGGCGGAACTCATATATACAGCTAACTCGACATCAAAGAAAACGCGAAAAGCCGCCTTTTAATAACTCAGCAGATATATGTCTTATTGTTCTGAATTTTCTAGAACAGTCTTATATCTGCAGTCTAATCGTATACTGAAATTTTTACATTTCTACGTGCAGTATATTTTGAGATCGAAATAGCCATTTTTAAAGTGAAAACGTTGGTATGATATCGAGGAAGTTCCTAATTTGAAAATCTCGAAAACGGTTCTAACGATTATTTTTAAATTGATACATAATATAAATGTAATTAAGGCGAGGTGAATAACACTTTTCTTTTTTCTGGGAAAACTCTCGTTCGTTAAATAATTCGATTTTTTTTCTCTCGAAAATGACACGGGCGATTTTTTAAAAATCAAATATATATGTTTCAGATGAACCAAATAACAATTTACTTGTTTCCAGCAAGACCCTTGTTCGTTTTATAATGCGCATGAAAAATCGGACTATATTTCTTCGCCATTCTATGGAAATTTCACCGAAAATGCATGACACTGTATTAATACACATGCTTTCTTTTTAACCACTTTTGGGGAGAGAAATTTTGTCTTCCCATTGGCTGAGTGGTTAATGGCCATCGTCTACTGATCTTTAGATAGGCAGTTCGATACTCGCTGGTACGTGTTTTCACATGTGAATGTGTTTCTTTTTGTTTTTTTTTTAAGTCTGCTAGTTGACCGTTATTCTCAGTTCCTTTGTAATTTTTTAATTGCTATTAAGTTAAATAAAATTACAATTATAATCACGCCAATTTGATGATGTTTATTTCTTGGCAATTTTTCAACAATAAAAATATTACCATAAATTTTATAAATATATTTAATTTCAATCACTTTACAAAAAATATACATTAATAATTATTATTTGAATATAAATCACACGATCAGAAACGTAAAAAAATAATTCATTTGAGCTCTTCTTTTTATAATATCATTTTTTATTATTATGACGGTCAATCAATATATAATCACTGACATCCATAATATTATTATTATTATTATTATTATTTTCCTTGCATAAAAACTATTGTGATGTAATAATTCTTTTATAATAAATAATTTAGTTGAAATGTTTTATTTATAAATATCAATGAAGTTTGATAACCCCGAGACAATTGTTTTTATTTGTCGGAAATAGTTCAAAATGTGTTTCGACTTTTCGTTTTGTGAAATATGCGGCAGATGGCGACACTTCACGGACAAACTTCAAACAATTCTAATAGACTGGACAATTACCCATAATAATCCAGTCTTCATTTGCCTCCGCTGCCTGTGACAATGCAACTACTTAATATTTCTATAGATGGCAGCACCACAAATAAACTTTGAAAGACTGTGAAAGCAGAACTTTTTGACTAGACTTTGATAGACTCCATTCCAGCTATGATCAGCAGTTTTCCATTGTGAAATGAGTGTTCGATCAAGAGCCCTTGCTTCTACTAAAGAAACCCTTTCATCTCAGTCTAGGGCGTATCTCTTGAGTGACGAGGACATATGTCTCTGTCTGTCACTTCATGCATTCGCTTTTCGGGAAGCTAATTTTGGCTCTCAAGAATCCAACACATATTTAATCAAGATAAACTTAAATTGTACATATATTACTATTAACCAAGAAATGTACAGTGTATTAATAATTGTATTTAATTAAATATAATAATCTCGTTTAAAGTTGAAAGCCTGGATCACTGTGATTAATTACACACACTCACTAACGCTTCAATAAAATACCTTTTTCAGAGTTCAAATAGGATAAAGTGGATACAGAAACTTCCGTGATACTCTGAAGAACCAGCGCTCTCACCTATACAGGTAAGAAGAATTATTTTCTCTTACAAACATTCTGCATTTCAAATTAACTTTCAATTAAAATAATTTAGAAAAATATTAAATGAAAGAACAGCCTTTATTGTAATATGAATTCACGCCTTTGATACAGTTTACATAATAAGCATATCAGAATTCTGGTGTCGCCATCTTTTGACGCAATTGCGTACTACATTTTGTCTATTATTCCGAAAAAAAAAAACTAATGCTCTTCGCCGCTTTGAAAGAATCTCTTGTGACTAGAGGTCTATTTCGCAAATATTAAGAAAATTACTGCATACAAAAATATTAAAATGGGTAGTATTATAGAGAAATGTTTGATAAAAACGCTGAAGTAGACAGTTTTTAAATCGAAGAATTATTTTAAGAGATATTTAATGTTAAATCTGGATAAAATTGTCTCAATAAAAAAATCTCATAGGAAAAAAAAATATACATGGGAATTTAATCATTTTCATTCAATTTAACCATTCAATAGAAACTAGAAGTTTGCAGAGTGCATTTATTATTTTTAACTTGCCTAATTTTTTGACGCTTTATTTCAATTTTAAATTAAAATTTTCAGAATTTCCAGAGATATTTTTTACATATTTTAGAAAAGGTTATTTTAAATTGCTGCCAATTGTTAAAACAGCACAAAGAATAATATATCCTTTAAATTAAAAATTTATTCACACGTGACTATTATAAACAGAAAAAAATCCTTTTAAATTAGAATTAAATGATAACGTGTTAAAAGCAGGAAAATATTAAACATTACGTCATAAAAATTGTTTTTACACATGCTTACTTAAAATGATATATGAGAATATTGAATTATACTGAAAAAAGCTGTGCACATCTCCCTGTAAATGTTTTTCCATTCAATTCCTTTTGATTGCAAAAAATTAAGGGCGAATCAGTTGCTGTTAAGACATCCAATGATTATTTTCGTTTTTGATTAAAGAAGATCAGTTAAACATTTGAAAAGAAGCTAAAATAAAATGAATTAAGTATACAGAGTCTTTGTCTCCCGGTATTTTAAAACAATCTCTATAACAATAGCCTAAGTCATGTGATTATCATCAACAGTTCCGGGCGGACCACTTCGCTTTTTATACTCTAGGAGCCATTTTGGTACTTTAATGTTAACCAGGCACAGGTGATAAGTCGCCAAATATTATTCTATCGCCATCATTTCATCTATATTATAATAGTTCAAGTCATCAACTGCCATAAACAAATACGGTTTGATCCCTTCGCCGTTCATTTGAATGTTTGGCACAGATGTCATATACATCCCATATTGGCGCGATTTTTTAACGACGCCAATTTGGGGAACGCATCAGCAGCATAAACAGCAACATCCGGCTTACCATATCAAGCAAAATAACGATACTTTGGCGCCAGTTAAGTGCCCGTTCCGTATATGTCATTGGCGTCAGAAAAAAATCGCGCCAATATGGGACCGTAAGTTTTCCATTTTGATTAAAAAATCAAATTTTTTTTTTGAATAAAACTACATAAAATTTGCCATGGTTGCAAAGAATTCTTTTACTGCTACGCTAGCCGGATGCAAATCTCGCCAATAGCTTTTTTTAAACTCGCCAGTTAGTATTTTTTTTTTTCTTTTTCGAGTGGTAATATTTGACCTGATGCACACAGCAGGTTTGGCGTTTTTTTTTTTCGTTTTTTTTTTTTTTTTTTTTTTTTTTTTTTTTTTTTTTTTACGAAAATCTGGCGAAAACCTCGTTTTCAAATACTAGTTATATATGCATTTTCGGTATTACTTAGTTATCCCGTCGACCAAAAATCTATCGCCAAACTAAAAGATTAAATGCCAATAATGGTTGATCGTAAGTGTCACATTCACTTGACTTTAAGCAAGTTACACGTGTTTACGTCATCGAGTGATTTTTATTTCGACTTTTTATTTGTATATTTATTAATGTTATACTAATTTATTTGTTCTTTCGTTATTTAAAATAAAAATTAAGTCAATTTGTATAATTTGGCGAGTGTTTTGGCGATTTATATAATTTGGCGAAATTGGTCGACGGAATAACTAAGTAGTACCGTATTTTTTAATTATTTTCTATTATTTTCTAAAGGAAATAAAAAAAATAAATAATGATTATAGAACAAAATAATTTATATAATTTATAAAAAGGAATAAAAGTAAATACATTTATTATCAAATAAACAATAGCCGGGTTACCATGTCAACTTTTTCTGAAATATCAAAAAAAAAAATATCTGTGATTAAAATTTGAGTTGCTATCATTAGAAAAATGTATATAAAATTAGAAAAAAATTAATATTTCGGAAACTAATTCGAATTAAAAAATTATAATACCAGTTTTGAGATCTGCGGATCAATGCTGATTTTTGGTGTTAATTTCATCGCAAAGTATTCCATATTTTAGGAGAAATCGCTTGAAACATAATCAGTTGTTTAATCAGTCGATTCATATATCCCTTTCATAAACTCGTTTCATATATCCGTTTCATTAGGATTTTATATATATAGGGTAGATTTAAAAATGCATATGCTAACACCTAAGTTATTTATGTTTGTATATAATCTTATATATAAAGAGGAAAATTTGTCTATCCTTCCGTTTGTAATGCTATACAAATCCACAGTTTGGAAGCCAGAATTGTGAAAAGATACGTACATGTGTATTAAAACACGGCCGAGGTAACTAAAGTAATCCGCAATCGAAATAATTTATTGTTAAATTTTAACTAATAAAAAACCACCAATTTAACACCAATTTTTAATCAAATTTAAATATTTTTCGTTATAGCAGTTGCCAACAATTAAAATAAACAATAAAATTCTTCCTACAACAATTAATTTTCTACTGCAAGATTTCCACGTGAAAATTGAAAATAAATAAATAGTTTGCCGAATTTTAAAAATGTTGAATATTACGTCATAACTTTTCCATTGCAAGATATTCACATGAAAAATGAAAATGAAATAAATAGTTTGACGAATTTAAATGAAAGTGAATATAACTTCATATTTTTTCTATTTCAAGGTTTCCACGTGAAAAAGAAAAACATTACGTCATATTGGAAATATAAAGGACGTGATGAATATAGTATAATGTCATATGAGTGTGAAAAAACATATTGTAGCATGATAAAAACTCGATTATGGAAATATTGGCGTATTTTAACATTATTGCTCCAATGATAAATTGAAATAAGTTCATTTATGGCTGTATTATTTTGCGTCTGTTATATACATTTATACATTTTTATATTGTGTTTTCATTTGATTCGTGTGTACGCCTGCCTTTTTTTTATGTTGTATGTTAAATTTTGAAATATATTTTCAGAACAAACATTCTTCAAATTCTGGGCAACGCCGGGCACTTTAGTTTGCAACAGATAAATGGCTTCTGTATCTGTACATCTATGCTAATATTATGAAGTGTTATAATATTATAAAATGTATAATATTATTAATGTTTGTGCATTTGTGAAGTGTTATCTCTGAAACTACATAGCCAATTTAAAAAAATGTTGGCGGCCATCTTTGCTTTGAAAAAAAGACTATATTTATGTCAGTGCAACAACTTATATCGCTGCAGGAGGAAAAAAGTTCTAAAATTGCGATTTCTGTGATATTGATTGGATTAGAAACATTAAATTCGGTGTTGTGGTTACTTTTAAGATGTAAATACTCGTTATGAACGTTCTCTAAAAGGTTCGAAAATTCAATTTGACAGATAAATGTAAAAGTTCTAGAAAAGTTCTAAATTATGATTTTTTTGGAATACTGAAATTTCTGGGATACTGTTGGGGTTAGAAACTAGAATTTTGGCATGGTAGTAATATATAAGATTTAAATGCTCGTTGTAGAACGAATTCTAAAAAAATCGAAAGGCTAAACAAGGCGGAAAAGATCTAAAGATGATCTAAGTAACGATGTACATGGAATTGTTGGGAATATACACATGAAAATTGACATCGCTGTATTTATTATGACGTAAATTCTCGCAATAGAACAATTTCAAAAAATGTCGCTATATGAAACACTGATGTAACGAAAAATTTTCTGAAACTTTCTATTTCTGCGTTACTGCTGAGCCCAAAAACTTGAAATTTTGCTTCGGGTTAGTTTTAAAATATAAAATTGTCTCTATGAATGGTTTCTAAAAAATTTAAAATTTAAAAAGATAAAATGAACTGAAAGCGTTCTCAATTACCATTAATTTTGAATTATTAGGTATAGAAACTTTAAATGTTACATAATGCTGCATTTCCTCTGCAAAACATGCAATTTAAATGCAACAAAACTGATAGGTACCCACCTAGCATTAAATAAATTGAGTAAATATTGAATAAAGACATGTATGAAACAGTGAGTAGGTTGTCCGAAAATACTTCTTAAAGTGTTCCTTCTCTAGGCTTCTCTCTCTCTCTCGCCAAGGCCATTAACAGAGGGAAGTAGCGTTTTAAATTTGATATGATTTTTTTTTTCTGATTCATTTTTCTAGACATTTTATCATAATGTCATATTCTCAATTGTCATTAGTAGATTTTTTATATATTAACTTATTCTGGTGAAATATCGTAATTGGGTTCATATTGGCGTATGATGGCAGCTTGCATGATTTGCTGAAAAAATATGTATGGATTTGTAAATTACTCCAAATGACACTTTGACAGCTCAAAGGTTATGCAGACGATATATTCAGATTTTGAAGGGAGAATTCCTTATCTCTTATCAACAACCTCATTGCATCCGTGGAAAACAGATATTATATAATATTAACGATTCCGGGGGTGCACACATCATATAAAGTATAGACCATTCTTTTCAAGCATCATATATTTGTCATTTAAAGTTACTCAAATTGGTGCGGAGCGTCTGATTATGCTCTTGACATCATTTTATACAGTTACAATTCCAATATAAGGTATTTTAGTGATTCATTTTCCATTTTACTTTTAATATATTGCGTACTTTCAATTTTATATCCATGCATGGTTGTCTTGCATGGTTCGCTTTCCCATTTTTCTAAACAGTGTATGCGAATTCATATGTAAGATTTGGCAATTCTACGATTTGTTTATTTCCATCATTTCAATATATCACAGTATATGGATAATTAAAGATAATATCTCATTTTCTTTGCTCCCATATGTTATTATTAAATCTATGTTCTCAGCAATATCACTCAGAATAACACCTCTGAGGGAAGTCCTAGTATAAATACACTGGACTCTAAAAGTTAAGGTATAGGGACTGAATGCTTTCGATTGTACATGGTTTGTCCAATATCTACCAACATTATTGGCAAATTGATCTTGAACTTCTGGGATGTAAAGAACATGTTTCCTTTCATATTTCTCGGTGAAGATTTATCGCGGGTACAATTAGGGAGCTAATAATAAATTTAATAATAAAATAATATTTGAGATCACCTATGTAACAGAAAAGTCTAGAATGGTTTGTTTCTGTGGTAAATGACTATATGGGTCCTGTTCAACGTTTGTATGCATTTGTGTAATCCTAGCACTCACATTCATGAAGATGTTAACGTTTTTGTGAAAAATTCAAAAGTTTTTTTTTTATAGCAAACAGAGTTTTGAACCAAATTTAACACAACTTTCCAAAAACCTGACAAAAGACAGTAGGAACAGTATACTGCAATTAAAACATGAATATATTGAACATTAGATGAGATATGGGCACTTGTATGAAATAATTTTTAACTGTGCATGCATGCAAGATTTCAAAATTTTTATTTCATAATTTGGTAGCCAGCTATTTTGGGTAACTTCTTTAAAAAAGTCCAGTCAAATATTGTGAAACCTCAGTAAGATATATTGAGTTGATTGAAAAGTTGTGGAAAAACCCTTGTAATAAAGTTATTTTTTGAGAGCAACTAACTATATCGTCCCGATCTTTGTGAAATTTCTCGATATTTGACTGGACATTTTAGATAAGTTGCCCTAAATAGCTGACTACCAAATTATGAAATAAAAATTATGACATCTTCCACGCATGCGCAGTTAAAAATTATTTCATACAAGTACCCATATCTCATCAAATATTCAATATATTCATGTTTTAATTGAAGTGTATTGTTGCTACTGTTCTTTGTCAGGTTTTCGGAAAGTTGTGTTAAATTTGGTTGAAAACTCTGTATGCTATAAACGAAAAACTTTTGAATTTTTCACAAAAACGTTAACATCGTTACGAATATGAGTGCTTTGTTTACATAAATGCACAGAAACGCTGAACAGGACCCAAATAGTCATTTAACGCAGTGACAAACCATTTCCAGCATTTTCTGTCACATAGCTGATCGCAAATATTATTTTATTATTAAATTTATTTTAGCCCCATAATTGCCGGTCCGATTAAATCTTCATCGACAAATATGAAATCAAACATGTTCTTTACATCCCAGAAGTTCGAGAACAATTCGTCAGTAATGTTGGTAGATATTCGACAAACCGTGTGCAATCGAAAGCATACAGTCCCTGTACCTTAACTTTTGGAGGCCAGTGTATTTATATTATATTGATTCTGGCGGGCATACCAAGCTACTGGAAATTAAATTATCACCGTTAATATCATTTATTTCTAAAAGCCCCCAATTTGATGTTACGTAGTTTATAAATGTATACTAAATTAATGTTTTGTATTATTGTAGTTTGCTTTTAGGTTATTTATCATTTTTAACGATTTTATATATTTGTTAAATGTACATGAAATTACCGTTTTGAACACGATTGACGATTGGCAAAGAAAAACATAACTGGCAATTGAAAGCCATTTCCATAATATGCAAGTACAAAATTATTCTTTCTTCTATTAATTATCCAAAGCATATTCTTATATATATAAGTTATATTTTGTATAAAATCTAGAAAGTTGAGAATAAAAATAATTTCTCTAGAAATTTTGACTTGGAGGCAAGTATTTCTAACATAAATTGTCGTATTTATTCGTGCATTTAATGCCCCGTTAATCCCTTAACGGTCGCATTAAATTATGGTTTAAAAATTCAAATTGCTTATTGGCACCACTTTTTTGAAAAGGAATATTCTTCTCATTTAATATCAGGTAAAACGATACCTTAATAAAGCCACTTACACTATTTTATAAAACTGGTGAGAATCATCAAATAATCTGAATAAAAGGCACACCCCGTGAATATCATGGGAGCGAGAATTAACCCCTTAACAGTGACATATGTTTTCTTACAAAAAAATTAAAAATTGGGCTGGACACCACTTTTTCCGTACTAAAATATTTACCTTACTTAATCGAAAAATATCTGACAATCAATAAAGATAAATTTACAGTTACAAATTAGTGGTATCAAAATGCTTTCAATAACGAAGCAAGCAAAGTGTTCTTGCCCGAATCCAGTTCGGGCCACACTGTTAAGGGGTTAAGGGCTTAGTGAAGTATCTTAAAATTAAAGATATCACCATATCACCTTTTTAGGCACCTATAGTCGTCGTCTGGTCCGTCCGTTTGTCTGCTAATAACAGCGTAAAAACTACCCAGTGGAATGGTTTGAAATGTGATATACACTGCTCAAAACAATTAAAGGATATCGCAGTTTTAGGTGGATTTTGTATCTGGTAAACTGTTTAGCTGATTGATACATGGTCGACAGACATAGTAGGTTATATGAGAATAAATTACACATGTTTGGCAGAAAAAAATGCATTTTATTGCGCATTTGTGTACTAAAGGAAAAAAACACAATTTGTGCATATGAGAAAAAAAGAATAAGAAAAGGTGTTTTCTTCAAAGAAAATCATTTTCCGTAGGGGGTATGGTTTCCACGGGCGGCCAGCAACGTTGAACACCTTTGAGGCATGGACTCAATGAGGCTATTAATGACGAGTTGGGGTATTCTACCCACTCTTCCAGAAGAGCTCTTTCCAGTTCTTGGAGAGTTTGTGGGGGTTGTTGGCGGCCAGAAACTCGTCTTCCTAGAGCGTCCCAAACGTGCTCGATTGGATTCATGTCTGGAGAACACGCTGGCCATTCCGTTCGAACGATTCCTTCCTCGAAAAGGAAATCCTCCACCAGGTTTGCACGATGTGGCCTGCAGTTATCGTCCATTAAAATGAAGTTATCTCCGATTGCTGCAGCGTAAGGGACTACATTAGGTCTGAGGATCTCATCCCTATATCGGCGACCAGTCAGAGCTCCATCTCGAATGATGTAGAGGTCAGTGCGCCCGTCAATGCAGATGCCACTATACACCAACACTCCTCCACCGCCAAATCTGACACTTTCGTGCACGAACGCAGGATTATTCCTACTGCCACGGTCCCTCCAGATGAAAATACGCCTATTATCCGGATGCACAGAAAAACGGGACTCGTCAGAAAACAGAATATTGCTCCATTCATTTCTCCTCCAGTTGACATGCTCGGTTGCCCACTCCCTGCGGTCGCGACGATGCCTTGATGTTAATCTAACACATACCATCAGTCGGCAAGCAAACAGACCTACAGCATGGAGCCAGTTTCGGACAGTCTGAGTTGAAATCGTGGTGCCTGTAGCCGAGCGAAGGTGTTGTTGGAGAAGAGTAGCGTTCATGGTTCGGTGTCTCCGAGCTGTTAACGCTAAATACCGATCTTCATTGGGCATTGTTGCCCGTCTACGACCTTGCCCTGGTCTTTGGCCTGCCCGTCCACTCTCCAAAAAACGGTTCCAGATCCTGCAAATGACACTTTGTGACACTCCAATGGCTTGCGCTACTTCGGCTTGAGTTTGGTCACCTTCTAACCTACCAACAATTCTCAAAGCTTCTGAATCTGTCAAATGACTTCGCTGAGACATCGTACTCATCGAAACAAAGCAATCACTGAATGCCGATCATCCTTGTCTTCATTCTCTTTTATCCAGTTGAAAGTCAAATTTCATTCGCTGCCGCTGAAGCGACGTTTTTGACGTCGAACTCAAAATTTGCATACTCCACAGTTTGAAAACCAGAAAAATTTGCATTTGTGATTCTCTTCTTCTATTTTCGGCAAAAAAAATTTCGTTTATATCTTTATTTTATATAAAACTTCAAATATCCTTTAATTGTTTTGAGCAGTGTATATAATCGTTGCAGAATTTTGTCGAGTCATTTCAAATTCTATGAAAATCGAATCACAACTTAAAAAGATAGTAATAAATTATTCTTCATTCTATTAAATCCTGTCATAAGTAATTAATTCCATGATATCTCACGATAGTTAATGTTTCTAGGTTGCCATGGTGATTATTCTATTAAATTCTATCATACGTAATTAATTGCATGATATCCCATGAAAGATAATGATTTTAGGTTGCAATAGTGATGACGCCATATTATTTTCGTATTACTGAATTTAATGGTATTCATGCTTTTTTGCATGAGTGCTACAGCTATTACACCAAGATCTGAATATTTTAAAAACTTATTATGATACGAAAGTACCTCATTTGTCACGTTTGACGCACAATTTCCGACTTTTTTCCTAATGCAAACGCCATTAAAAATACATATTAATCTTTAATATATTACAACCATTTAGGCAACGTTATTCTGAATTACATATGACGCAACAGCTACAGTGGAACTCTAACCTCCAGACTAATATTTTCTAGACTTAAACCAGACCACGGCTAAACTCGATCCCTTATACAGCCGTAACAAACAGTCGAAAACCCTTTGTTTCCGGGGAATCATACTTTCGATGCGGAGAATTGTAGGGGTCGCTTTTAACTACTGTGTCCATAGACTTTTCATATAACTGGACTCAGAAATAGCAACCCTTTCTTGAAGCCGGGATCACTACCCACCGTCACGTGATGGTGGGCAGAGAAAGCGCACCAAACCGATTTTTCTCCTGCCAAAATCGCCTCAGAATTTCCCTCTGGTTCCCGCTGAAACTTTATCGCGTCAGCGTTTCTCTTGCATGATTCAAATCCGAGAGTTGCCAATAAGGAGATCACCGCCAGAAAAGACAACCTTTTGGCGATGAAAGCAGAAACATGTTAGCTTCAAGTTCTGTCTGAAAGAACAATGGGATTCGGCCTCTACTTCTTATCTTTACTCTGAGACTGTGTCTTGTGTCTTAGGGAGTTTGTTTCTCTACTGTGTCTTTGAGAAACTCCAACTTGGTAACCAGTTTTTCCAGTTGTAGGTTCTCTAGTGTGTCTAATGGGGAATTTCCTTATCTTTCACTGCTCTCCCTACACTAGTCTCGTGTTTTTTTAGGTATAACTTGAATGAAAGTGCGATTTTTGATTTCTTTATTTAGTACTAGGGGGCTCGGCCCCCTACGAGCTACGCTCGTCAACCCCCGTCCAGACACCGTAGACTCTAAATGCACGCTAATTTGATCGTCTTTAAAAAGATTTCGAAAGATTGAATTATAATTTAAAAAACAGTGGCGATCTCTCTATAAACGGATTTCTATTCATTTCTCTTTGATTGGGGAATTTTAACGCCAAATCCGTTGCGGTACTACTTGATTATCCCGTCGACGAATTTCGCCAAATTATATAAATCGCCAAACCACTCGCCAAATTATACAAATTGACATAATTTTTATTTTAAATAACGAAAGAACAAATAAATTAGTGCAACATTAATAAAAATACAAATAAAACGTCGAAATAAAAATAACTTGATGACGTAGACACGTGTAACAACATTTCAAAATAAGCTAATATAAAAGGAATTAAGTAAACAGAGTCTTTGTCTCCTGGTATGTTTTAACAAAGTGAAAAGAAAGTTCTTTTAAATGAGACATTTTAAATTAATCGTTTTTAATCTGACGTAATTTTGACCAAACTATTCTTTCACTTTTTAATATTCACGTGAAAATACTTGTGTTAGAAATTAAATATTATTTGCGCTTTCCTAACAAAAATAGTTGAAAAGTATCCTCTTAAAATATCAAATAAATGTCTAGCGCAATTTCTAAATTTAAACCGTTTTGCAATATTATTTTGTGTTTATTTTATGTAATAACTGTAATGTGACGTAAATATGAGGTAATTTCTCCTATTTAAGACTTCTAACGCATGTTAATAAATTTATTGCATTACAAATTCCTTTCTCTCTTAAAATTCACGTGTAATTATAGTTTTTATGACGTAATTTTTAATAAGTTCCTGCTTTTTGTACATAATTATTTAATTCTAATTCCAAATGTTTTTTTCTGTTTATAATAGTCACGTGTAAATAATTTTTTTATTTATTTACACGTATAAATATTTTTTTTTTGAAGCAAACATTATTGTTTCTGCTGTTTATACATTTGGCAACAGTTTAAATTAATATCACTTTCTAAAATCTGTTCAGCAGCGTGTTTATCAAACATTTCTGTATAATACTACCGATTTTCATATTTTTGTATGCATTATTTTTCTTAATATTAACGAAGAAAGACCTCCGGTCACAAAAAAATCAAAACCGGCGGCGGCGGTGACAGCGGTAGTTACTTTTTCTTAGAATAGAGAGAAACTAGGGGGCTCGGCCCCCTACGAGCTACGCTCGCCAACCCCCGTCCAGACACCGCAGACTCTAAATGCACGCTAATTTGATCGGATTTAAAAAGATTTCGAAAGATTGAATTATAATTTAAAAAACAGTGGCGATCTCCCTATAAACGAATTTCTATTCATTTCTCTTTGATTGGGGAATTTTAACGCCAAATCCGCTGCGGTACTACTTGATTATCCTGTCGACCAATTTCGCCAAATTATATAAATCGCCAAACCACTCGCCAAATTATACAAATTGATATAATTTTTATTTTAAATAATGAAAGAACAAATAAATTCGTACAACATTAATAAAAACACAAATAAAACGTCGAAATAAAAATAACTTGATGACGTATACACGTGTAACAACATTTCAAAATAAGCTAATATAAAAGGAATTAAGTAAAGAGAGTCTTTGTCTCCTGGTATTTTTTAACAAAGCGAAAAGAAAGTTCTTTTAAATGAGACATTTTAAATTAATTCTCAAATTATCAAATAAATGTCTAGCGCAATTTCTAAATTTAAACTTTTTTGCAATATTATTTTGTGTTCATTTTATGAAATAACTATAATGTGACGTAAATATGACGTAATTTCTCCTAAGATTTCTAACGCATGTTAATGAATTTATTATTTTACAATATCCTTTCTCTTTTAAAATTCACGTGTATATTTTTTATGACGTAATTTTTAATAAGTTCCTGCTTTTTATACGTAATTATTTAATTCTAATTTGAAAGTTTTTTTCCTGTTTATAATAGTCACGTATAAATAAATTTTTAATTTGAAGCAAACATTATTGCTTGCGCTTTTTATACAGTTGGCAACAGTTTAAATTAGTACAATTTTCTGAAATCTGTAAAAAATATCTCTAGAAATGCTGAAAATTTGAATTTAAAATAGAAATAAAACCTGAAAAAATGAGTCAAAACAAAAAAATTAATGCAATCTGCACTCCGGCAAATTCTAACGCATAAAATGATCTAAAAATGATTACACTGTCATGCATAGTTTTTGCTGCTATAAAACTTTTTTAGTGGAACGATTTTGTCCAACTTTAGCATTAAATAACTCTTAAAATAATTCTTCGATTTGAAAACTGTCTGCATCAGCGTGTTTATCAAACATTTCTGTATAAAACCACCGATTTTCATATTTTTGTATGCATTATTTTTGCTAATATTAACAAAGAAAGACCTCCGGTCACAAAAAAATCAAAACCGGCGGCGGCGGCGGCGGCGGCGGCGGCGGTGACAGCGGTAGTTACTTTTTTTTAGAATAGAGAGAAAATGGTGCATTGCTGTGTTCCATATTGTACTTCCGATTTGCTGAAAAAAATTCCAGGAATTTCTTTTCATGAATTTCCTTCAAATTTGGACTTAAGAAATAAATGGTTGAAAGCTATATCCAGAGATGCATATATGCAAAACTTTTGCCCATTATTTTAAAGAATATGGCAAGGAACTTTACAAATGAGGATCATCTTCATATAAGAATTCTTTATCAAGAAAATTTTTAAAGTTTACTTAATTTTAATTATATATTTTTTGTTATATATTTTATTGTAAAATTTCTCAATGTTTGAAACATAACCAAGAAATTGAACGTGAATATATCTACAGATACATTTACTTATATGAGTATGGTAAATAGTGTTACGAATTAATACTTTTAAATTCTGAAAAAAATATTCTGTAATTTCTAACCAGTTTTCTAAACCTTTTGCAAAAGCTATTCCGGGATGAATGGAGTACGTAGCATAAAAAAAAAAAACGACTTATTGGTTCATTAAAATAATGAAACCTGTAAAAATTATTATTATTTATTTATTCATTTTGTTTTCTTGTATTTCATGATCACCACTCACAATTTACTGAAAATAGTTCGCAATGTACATATATATATATTTTGTAAATAATTAAGAATCGTGTAAATATCCATGCTTTGAAAAAAATAATCGATAGAATTTGATTGCCGGATATTGGAGAAAAGGCTTGCTTATTTTCTTGATATTATGAAGGATGTAAATATATATATATTTTTTTTATCGTATACTTTAATACCATGACTCTCCTAAGTTAAAATATTTAATTTTTATGTCTATATGCTTGTAATTTCAGATCAACACGTAAAATGGCCAAATGCCAAATTTATTGAAAATTGTTTGCAATGTACATATATCTATATTTTTCAAATAATTAAAAATCGAGAAGTTTCCATGTTAAAAAAAAACAAAAAAAACAAAAAAAAAAAAAAACGATATGATTTCTTGCCGGATATTGGTAAAAAGTTTTGCTTATATTGTTTATATTATGAAACATGTAAATGTATTTTTCTTTTTATCGCATATTTTAATACAATGTCTGTCCAGAGTTAAAATATTTAATTTTATATGCAAGTTTGTTATTTTTCTATGTGCTTTATATTTCAGATCAACACATATAACGGCCAAAATTATTGAAAATTGTTTGCAAAGTACATATACCTATATTTTTTAAATTATTAAGAATCGTGCAAAATAATCGATTTACTGAATATTGTGCAGATTTTAAAAAATAATAATAATATATATTATATTTTTATACTATGACTGCCCAGAATTCGAATATTTAGTTTTACAATTTTCCTTAAAATAAAATTATTTTTTTTCCTAAGGCTAATTCCATGCGTACCTGTAGTGTAAGTCACATAGATGCAAAATGCTATAATATATCGCTACCAGTATTTTAGAACGGAAAATGTGACTTCTTTTAACGGAGATATCTCATTAATTAAATAAGCCGAAGAAAACTTTTTGAAAATAACGGTGGCAAGAAAGCTTAGAAGCTATCAGCTATGTGACTTACATTACAAAGACCCATGGAATTAGCCCTAAACATAATAGAAATCTATAATAATTGTTATTTTTCTATTTCCCAATACACTTCATCTTCTTTAACCCCAATGTTTAAAATTATTGAAACAATTGTCCGCAATCAACTTTATATACCTATATGTTCTATCCGAAGTATGGTGTAAAAATAAAGAAATGTTCTAAAAAGTTATCCTGATTTGAGTAGAGTTTGGTTTTTTGAAAAAGTTTTGGTTAATTTTCTTTTTTTAAACTAATAAATATCATTAAATTTTTTTTCTACTGCGTATTTTACGGTAAGAATTCTCAATGTTTCAAATAATCGGGAATTTAAATACAAATAAAAGTAAAAATTTACTTCTAATTTTTGTTTTTGATGTTGTAGTAGAGTGTTAATTAAAATATTTTTAATTGCTTAAAGCATAGTATTTATTTATCTCTAAATCGTTTAATTTTTCCTGTTTATAGTATAAAGAATGCCGAGGGAAGATATATATATTAAACAAAAACATAATTTGAAGAACAAATTAAAAAAACAAAATTTATTTCCTACATTGTTTAAGCCCGAGAAGGGACAGATATTGAGTTATTTCATTCAATTAGTTCTACATTTAATGCTAAATTTTTGTAACAAATTAGTTAAGCCAATTGAAGATTAAAAAATCAAAATAAAATTCATATAATATGATACTTAAAACACCCTTAAAAAGTAGATTCCGTTCAAATGAAATCGAAATAAATCTTAGACATTTTTTTAAGTTTTGTATTTTGCATGCATCTTATCATTTTATGCACAATTGTCATAAGCATAGTACAAAATCTGCAATACAAATATTTTCAATTAAAAATGGAAGAAGTCTAAGATTTATTTCGATTTCATTTGAACGGAATCTATTTTTTAAGGGTGTTTTAAGTATCATAATGTATGAATTTTATTTTTATTTTTTAATCTTCAATTGGCTTAACTAATTTGTTACAAAAATTTAACATTAAATGTAGAACTAATTGAATGAAATAACTCAATATCTGTCCCTTCTCGGGCTTAAACAATGTAGGAAATAAATTTTGTTTTTTTTAACTTGTTATTCAAATTATGTTTTTGTTTAATATGGTCAATTTTTTCAATAACTACTGCACTCAGACGAACGCATTTCAAAATTAATAGAGAGTATTATCATCAGGCTTTGATGTATGTGGTATTGCATCACAATGTGGGATTCAGTTTACCAATGTGTAATTCAAAATGTTTCACCACTGTAGGAAAGCAGGTGGCAGTAGTTTGGACAAAGACTTCCAATCTGAACATAAAAAATCTATAATCAAATCATAAAAAATTAACTTCACTTAAATTTAGATACCCTATTCCCCACTCAGGAACGCTATGAATGTAAATGTAAATTGTGTTGAATCCTTACTGCTATTATTTAACAATATTATAGCTGTGATACAGTTAAAAAAAAAAAAAAAAAAAAAAAAAAAAAAAAAAAAAAAAACAGTGTCAGTCCGGGAGTGCCAATAGAAGTGAAAACTTCAACAATTACGTGTGTGTTCTTTTAATAGTCAGGAAATGTTTTATGCGTTGAATTGTGTAGCAGCACTAATGAAAGCATCTGGGGATACGGCAGTGCCCCTGCCAAGTCTTGAAAGCACAGCCGTAAGCATCTTTTTCTGGAAGCAACCCAGGGTACTTTTGACCCCCAATATCTTTGTGTTGGTGATTCCCAGAAACTTGAAACTTCGTAAATCTAAAGTAATGTGGAAATGGAACTAAATGCTGAAATTTTACGTTTCTATCTTTTTTATTTCAGAAGATATATGAACTTAAACTTTCGCCTTTTCGACACTGATTCACCGATCATCAAAACTCAGAGGTACGTCCTGTATCCCTAGAATCTTGAAATTTGGTATGAAGGTAGTGTTTGGGATAAAATGAAAGGGAAAATTTAAAAAATCCGGAAAATTTGGATAAAAAGTCGAAAAATCAAAAAACCGAGAATTTGGCAGAGATGTGATAATCGAACCAGGTTTGGCACGATTTTTTAACGTCAATTTGGCGAAAGCCCGTTTTCCAATACCAGTTACAATAAAAGTTTTACTTAAATTTTTAAACCTTAATCTCTCCCAAGGGGTGATGTAAACACATCAGAAAATTATTACCTAAGTTTAACTTGGGGTATAAATAGTTCTCATCTGTGAAAAAAAAAAATACATTTTAAAATTTAAGTTATACAATTCCCCACTAAGTTTGCTACCTGCGTAAAAATAGCTATCCATTAGAAACTTTTTACTAAAATATAAACTTGACCAAAGCAAAAACTGATTCTGAAAATATCCTTTTTATTTCCACTATGACGCCATATTCAGCTTTTTAATTTTTGAAAAAAAAAAAAAAAAAACTAGCTCAATTAATGTTTCACGTGAAAATCATTCACCTAAAAAGAAATAAATTATTATTACGGCTTTTGAAATTTTTGCAACAATGAAGTAAAAATGTTACATTTTCTATGAAAAAATGTCCGTTGATTTTCAATGAAAAAAGCGAAAATTGGAATTATTAAGAAAAATAATTGAATAATGTAAACAAAAATTGGCCCATGTTTCTCTTTGGGTTA
Organism: Maratus speciosus; assembly: GCA_963932465.1. Classification (NCBI taxonomy): domain Eukaryota; kingdom Metazoa; phylum Arthropoda; class Arachnida; order Araneae; family Salticidae; genus Maratus; species Maratus speciosus. The sequence goes on from OZ010793.1 coordinate 141,709,971, forward strand.
TAATTCAACCATATGCAAAGGCATTTTACCATTCGTTTTGACCCTGACGTCAGGCAAACGTTTTTACATTTTAAATTTATAATATCACTAGAATTAGTAAAGAATAAAAAATGAGTGGCATCAGGGACAAAAAGGTGGGAAGAAAAAATGAAAAAGTTATCATCTCCATAGGCTTTTCCATGTTAAATTAACATTGAGAAGTGACACCTGAAATAAATAAGTATTGCGCTGCCGCGCAATACTTAAATAATATATATCTGTTATAACGCATATAGAGTGAGGCTTTTCGTATTTTTATATGTAAAAGTAACATTTTATAACCATTATTTACAGTGGAGAAACTCTATTTACAGTAAGTATTCACGTTATCTGCCGGTGAGAGTAGAACATTAACTCTTGGGGCGAGCGACCGGTATTCGTACCGCGTAAGGTGCTCAGAATCGGGGATTGTTCTCACCAGTAAATTTTTATTGTAAATTTTACCTTATTTAATCTGAGCATTTTCACAATTCAATTCGACAAAAATTTCTGTTTTAAAAAAACGTCGATTAAATATTAAAAATTCTGTAAAAGACACTCGTCCCGAAGGGTTTAATGATTCCGAAACTAAGGGGAATTGTGAAGGCCATATAAGGCAGGCGATCGAGTTTGGCCGTGACCGGACGCACAGGAATCTGGATAATTGGAGCACATACAACAATAACGAAAAATGTATGCATCAAGCATGAATTCTGAAACACTTTGCAACACACTCGGAATATTGTAACAAAACTTTACAGTTAATAACGCGAAAAATGATACTAGAATAAACGATTTTTAAAAGGCATAGCACATTTGTAAACGCAATTTAAGCAATTCCCATGTACAGTCGAAAAATTATCCGAAATATTTTGTGCAACCCTGTATATGATCTATAGATTTTTATGTACTACATAGTATGAACAAATTTAGTTGAGTTAGAAAACACATAATATACAATTCCCCTTCAGTAATGTCTGGCAAAACAGAAATGTACAGAAATGTACATAACTAGTGTTAGATCACAAAAATACTGTTTTGTAATCTATAACACTTGAACTAAAAGCATGGTAATAATCGTAATAAAAAAAGCTCATCAAAAGAATTGCTATAAATAATCAAGTGTTTGACGATTTCTTCGGATAATAACCTCTGACATGCCGCAAATACGAAAGTGAAGTTTTTAATAAGTTTCAAAATTTTATTTGAATACCTAAATGATATTTTCCATGTAACAATGCATTTTTGGAATTTTTAGTTGGTAATTAAAAAAATAAATAAATGTAAAACATTTATTAGGGTTTGGAATTAAATAACTATTCTCACCTATGATCTTTCACCCGGGATTGCAGAGTTCGATCCCCTAATAATCATTTATACAAACATATTTTTTAAACTTCAAATGATGTCTTTTTTTGTGCAAAAATCTACACAGATGAAAAAAAAAAATACATATAACATATAGTTGTGGATAAACGCCAAAAACTGCAATTGCATTTTAAGAGATAACACTAGTCCTACGGAGAAACTCGACTGCTAATGTTACGTCTATGGAAGAAATCCTTACAAATTTCTCGCTTGTATTTTAATAGTTTAAAACGATTTTTTTTTTTTTTTTTTGCATAAGATACCTGAGGTCGATAGCTATTGTTGTGAGTTTTCACTTTTTCGATTTTTTTCATACAGTTTTATTTGTAACGAACAATTTCATTTTTGGAACCCTTTCTGAAAGTGAAACGACCATCCGAAAGAAAACCTTAACCAAAATAGAAAAAGTACAAACTCACAACAATACATATTGATCTCATGTATCCTATGAAAAAAAGAGAAAAAAATTCATTTTAAAATATTAAAATACAAGCAGGTTTAACATTAGCGATCGAGTTTCTGCGAATGACTATTGTAGGCACTTTTAATCCTTAAATGTGCGATTTTTTATTTTGTTTCGAAAAATTTATACACGATTCTCTGAAAGGATTATTACACAGGAAAAGTAATGAAAAAAAAAAATCAGAGATACATTTTTCATATAATACATGAATCTTTTCTTCTGTTGCACATCTGTAATACAAGAAAAAATCTACTGTCGTTTAACTATTTTATTCTAAAATATTGCAAATTATAAATATTTTAATACGTATGTCTCCAAATACCTTTTTTTATATCGTTATTTATTTTGTAAAGCTTAACCTTTAACCCTGTCGCTGCTCAACCCGAGATATCTTCGGAGATGCATTTTTTCGTCTAATTAATACTATTTGGTTATTCCCCCAGTTATTTTTTAGCGAAACGTTATCTTATTTAGTCAGGACAAATTCCCCGATTACAATAGTTAAAAATTTCTGCTTTAAAGAACCGGGGATAAAAATTGAAAATTCTGTAAAATACGCTCATCGCGAAGAATTACTTACGCAGCGAGAGGGTTAACCCTTCAACACTAGAACAGCCACAGCGGTCATTTTGACCGGTAAAAAATGAAAATATTTCTATTTCACCCAGAATTTTTTTTTCTAAAATATGTTATACACCACGGAGAAATAAGTTAAATAGTTCAAAATAAAAATTCAGGTGTAAAATAGTTTTATAATTCTTGAGTAAAATTTCCGGCGGTTCTAGTGTTAATACCCGTGATAGTGTACGTTCTAGAAATTACGTGGTACAGAGAATCTGACTTTACACCAGAAAGTTACAAAGCTTAGCTCCGCTTTATTTTAATACGGAAAGTCTGTTATTATTCAAAGCGAATATTGCTATTTTAATTTTCCGGTGTGAAATAGGTATATGCGAATCAAAAAATCTATTAAATTCAAATCACTGTTCCTTGCATATATGCAAAGCTGCGCACGAAGGGGTGAAAAATTCTAGATGATGTATGTTACGTTACACATGGAGTCACGACTCATATTTTTCTATTCTCACTTCCAATCGTCTCGGACAATTAGGCATCGTGATGCTAGAAACAGCTGTTTAAAGAACGCTTGTCCAATTGCAAATTTTTTATTTGAATATATATTTTTATTTTTTTTTCCGGTGTGAAATTACATTACCTTTTTTTTAGTATAAGAAGCAGATATCTTTGCTTTATTATCAATGTAGTTTGCAGTTCAAACCGCAAACTTTCTTCTTATTTTGCTTGCATCTTTGCTTATTGCCTTCTGATTTTTTGCTTCCAATAACACGCTATTTATTTGCTTTGTTTTATTTTATTGTATTTTTTGCATTTTTACTTTCTGTTATCTTCAATAGAAGAAAGTATTGTAATAGAAATTTTCTCAACTTCCTGTTTTCGACGGATTTACACTTTTAGGGGGCGGAGATCGCCCAAAACATGTTTATAGAATATATCTGCCTATCCG